>JABYQF010000004.1:0-1213229 GCA_022606195.1 Trametes polyzona
TTACTGGTCCTATAGTGCACGACTGAGGTTACAATAGGATAGAGTAGATTATATTGAAAATGCCCAGTTTGCTGATGGAGGCGCGACAACGTGAGGTCGCGCAACACGTACGGCGCAATTATAGCACGTACATATCCTGAGGAGGAAATACACGCATATCTGCTACCAGATATTCCAAACGATGGGGAATCGCGCGGGCAGGCATCTCCGGAGTTCTGATCCACGATCGTCTACTTTCACGATTAAGCAATCCCTTGTCGCTACATCAAGAGCGACGACACTATCTCTGGTCGTCACTGGCGCGCGAGAGAGCTATGCCCCATCGTTAATGTTGTACTGTCTACGTATGCGCCGTCGCTATACCGTTACGACGAGCAATTCCAGGTCATTATTATGTCGCGATATGAATATCGTCCGTATCGCATGTCGCGCGGCCTTACTATCTAAAGTTGTGCGAGCTGCGTGATCTCGCTATCTGAGGCATGCACTGACCAATATCGCGATTCAACGATCCTTGCATTCACGCAGTGAATAAGTATGGGCAGTGCGTAGCTGATATTCACCGCGAAGTTCAATAGACGTACTCTGCGTATTCGCGCAGGCGCAATGTATGTACGCATGTGTCCGTAGAAGTTGATCGTGGTCAGGAACTGCAATCCCTGAACTTCTCGCCCATGCACGCCCCATGCGTGTGCGAGTCGCGTCGTGCGCGGAGACGCGTGTCCAAACAATCCGGAAAGCGCTGTATTATCTGCGAAGTCTTCACAAGCATGTATTTGTATACGCTTACTCGATGTACTTTGACGTCCAAGTGCCAGCCACACTGCGTTCCTCTCCACGTCCGCTGAAGCCGAGCAAGGTCGCGCCACCGCAGGCGCTCGCGACGCGCCGTCCGGCGCTAGTGCCGACTGCCCAACCTCTCCCTCTTAGTCTCCCTCTCCCTCTCCTTCTCCCTCTCTCTCTCGGATTGTACTGCACTCGACTGTTGCTACTGCTCTGTCCCGGCTTTCATCATTCTCGCCCGCGTCCTCCGAACACTTTCTCTCCGTCCCCACGCTCTTCGTCCCCACACACTCTCGTCCTCGCTTTCCGCGCCGGCTTCGATAGCTCTCAATCCCTCTCAACCCCTCTCTTCTCCGGTAAACCAGTCTGTGGAACCCTCTTTTGACATGGCCAAGTCCGGGAAGCCGGGTTTCTACGCCGTTGCGCGAGGTCGCGTCCCAGGCGTCTACAATACCTGGTCAGTACATCCTACCTCTCCCTTGCACTAATGGTCTTCATCAACCCACACCGTCCATAGGGACGAGTGTCAAGCGCAAACTGTGGGATTCCCAGGGAACAAACACCAAAAGTTCCCTTCCCTAGAACAGGCCACCCGCTATCTCGCCGAACACGGTGTTCCCACCGGGCCCATACCCTCCTCATCCACTTCCTCCGCCACCTCCGCCTCGCACCGAACAACCCTCCACGGGTCTGCACCCCGAGCTCGCACACATGGCAGCAAACCCTATGCGCGCGTTCAACCTCCCGTATCCAACACCTCTCAAGACACCCGTGCCGCAACTTCCCCATGGGCTGCACTCACCGCCGAAGTCATCGCAGACGAGTCCGGCTGGAACGTCGTCTACTCCGACGGCTCCTGCAGAGGCAACGGAAAAGTTGGGTCTGTGGCCGGCATTGGCGTCTGGTGGGGGCATAACGACACGCGGTGAGTCTCGTCATGCCACTCGTCTCCCCGGTCCTCGCACCCTGACCACGGGTCAGCAACCTGGCCGAACGATGCCCTGGCGGTCAGACGAACAACCGCGCGGAGCTCATCGTGAGCAGCTCGTCTACTGCCTCTTCGGTCACTCACGTCTTCTTCTAGGCCATAGTGCGCGTCCTCGAAACAACTCCGCATACGAAACGACCGCTTCTCATCAAGACGGATTCCAAATATAGCATTAGCTGCAAGTCCCGTTCATTCACCGCCTGTACCCAAGCTGATGTATATCTGCGCCCGTCAGGCTTTCGTAGCTGGATGCCGAAATGGCTCAAGAACAATTTCAAGACGGCCTCGGGCGAACCCGTCAAAAACGCGCCCCTCATACGCTACCTCTCAGCACTGCTCGACGAACGCGCGCGCGAGGGCCAAAAGGCTAGTGGACCTCGTATCCTCGCATCCTCGTCGATCTCACGGGCATCCATACCGCAGGTTCACCTTCAGTACATCAAGGGCCACGCGGGGCACGAAGGGAACGAGGGCGCGGACCAACTCGCGAACGTTGGCGCGACGTTACCCTCCGATCCCGAGCGCGACTGGGTGGCGCTCCTGGACGGCACAAAGGTAGCGTCCGATTCTTCCGCCTGTCCGCCCCTTCTCACTGATCCACGACCGTGCAGCTTGGCGGTAGCAGCAGTGTGCTTCGACAAACAACGCCACGATCTGACGCCACGGGTATGTCGCAGGCCGACCTCGAGGTGAGCGCCCACTATGAGATCTTCGGTGGAACTGCGTGTTGACATGTTGAAGGCGTACGCCGCGGGCTTGGCAGACGACCAGGAGCTCTTTGAAGAGCTCGCCTATCCCGGCAAGTAGTGTACAGTAGTAGTGCCATGTATTTTCTGGATAATCCTATACCAGGGAACATTTCGTGCTGTCCCGATTGTCCTTCCGCGACCTGTCATGCTACTGCATGGCCAACGGCTTTTCCATCTTGTGATCGCACCATTGCTATGGAAGTGCGTATCTCGAAGCCAGCGTTAGCGGTCCCTGGTCACCGCGGTACCCACTCGTAGACTCATCCTGCGAGCCTTCCGGCCAAACAAGCTATTCGTTCTATACAAAACGTCCGTATTACGTTCTCGTCGTGGTACGCTACATCGTGAGGTATATTATATACACGCATGCTTTATTACAACTATCCGCCCCCAAATACTCACTGCGCGCCGCCGTCAGCGATAGGCTTTCGCTTGCCCCGGCCGATGCCCATCCCGACGCGGACGAGGGTCTCGAGGCATGCGCGGCTGTTGATCAGCAGGTCCTCGTCCCACTCGACGACGCCCTTCTCGAAGAGGACGACGATGGTCGAGCCTCCTGAAAACGGACACATCAACTGTCAGTACGCCTACACCGCGATACGAAGGCGGGATCACGCACCAAAGGCGAAGTAGCCGAACTCCTCGCCGCGCTTCACCTGCTGGCCCTCCTCGACCGTAGTGTGGATGCTGCCGACCATCATCGCGCCGATGCACACGCACATAACACGCCCGAACTGCGGGCTGTCAATCGGCACGATCTTCCGGACGTTCTCGCCATACACGTCCAGCGCCGTGCGGATCGCTTGAGGCTATCGTCAACCCGCCGTGCATGAGCTTTCCTGCTGCCGGCACGATCAAAGGCGGAAATGACTTACGTTGACGGTATAGTACTCGCCCAAGATGTCTGTCATGGGCCCGATAGTGCCGTCTACAGGCGAGTGGAAGCGGTGGTAGTCTTGCGGCGCGAGGCGGAATATGCAGAGCGCGCCGCCGACGTACTTCTCCGCTTCCGCGCGGTGGGCCTCCCCAAGCAAACGCGCGACGGAGAAGTCGCGCCCCTTGATCCACAGACGCGTCGCCTCCGTGACGGTCTCGAAGACCATGAGACGGCAGTCTGCGCCGCTGACTAGGCGGTACGGGTCGTCGGGACTCTCCACCGGGCGCGCATCAGGTTTGAGTTTCCTGCAATTGGTGTCGGTTAGCATCGCACACGGGAACGGCGCCGTATACGTGCCTGTAGAAGAACTCATTGAATGTCTCTGCGACGGGCCGCATGGTAAGCATCTAGTGACAGGTTGTTCGTTTGACACGTACTGAAGTTCTCCAGAGGTTCGAGGATCTCGTCGACGTTTAGTCGATGGAAGGCGATGAACGCGGGGATGTCGCGTGCGGACTCGGGCGAATCGTACTTGATACCCTGCTTGATGGACAGTGACTTGAGTAATCGTCGTGCTGCAGCCCCTGTCAGCGATACACCGGCGCTGCTGACTACGAGTGCATACCTCGTGCACCCTCCATGCGACTCTTCCAGCCCTGCGAGGACGAATCTGGTTCAGTGGACGCGGAGCTCCCCGCTACAATCAGTACATACCTTGTACAGCAGACGGATACCTAGGCGAACGTAGACCTGCATCTTCTCCTCCTCGAGCTGACCCGTCATACGGTTCTGCACGATGATGTTCGCCGAGTTCTACACAATCCATCAGCATCAAACCGCGCCGTCCACTTGCATCGCACTCACCGCGCCGAGCTTGTAGTTTCCGGACGACACCTTCGAGATCACCTTGGTGTACCACTTCCGCTGCGCCTGGCTCGCGGTCACATAATTGCCGACCACGATCCGGTCAACGCGCGCCCAGTCCTGGCTCGCGCACACCGCCAGGTGCGTCACAATGTCCACCTCCGCCTTCGAGTTCAGCCTTGGGCGGTGGCACAGCGGGCAGTTCTTCACGTTGATCACGCGCTCGACAGAGGAGTCCGGCGACGCCGTCCCGGAGCCTCCTGACGAGTCCTCCGCGTCCGAGGACGACGTCGAGTTGTTCCGGACGAACGCCCCCGGCCCCGGGGAGGGCGACAAACCTGATCTTCCACCCGCGTTCGCGGCGGCGGCCGCCTCTGCGAGTGGCTGCTGCATCGGCTCCGTGGGCTGCGCGGTAGGCGCGGTAGGCAGCTTCGTCGGGTCCTCCTGGCCAATATCGCGCCCGAGCACGGCCGCATTCGAGGGCATCCCCGAAAAGTCGAGCTTGTCAAAGTTGAGGGCCTGCTGGGCCTCCATGCCGCCCGTGATCGCGGGTGTGACCGGCGCACTGGTGTCCATCGCGCTGTCGTCGGGGTCGATCCGCTTCTTCTCGCTCGCGGGGCGGAAGAGCTCGGTCTCGAGACACTGGATCGCCTCGTTGATCGTCAACGTATCGTCCCGGGGCCGCTTCCCAAACCGCGTCCAGAACGAGTCCACAGTCTCGTGTGAGAGCGTAGACCCGAGTGAGTCAAGCATGGACGTGAGCTCGAGGTGGGAAATTGTGTTGGTGTCGTCGGTGTCGTACTGCTTGAGGTAGACGCGCCAGAACTTTTGGCGGAGCGCGTCGTACGGCTGGTACTTGGCCCTTCAGGGATTCTAAGCACGCGCACTCCACGCGTCGAGGAGGGACTCACCTAAACGTGATCGTGGGCTTGTGCTTCGACTCCCACGGGACCTCTTTCGCGGTCTGCAGCGGCAGCTCGAAACTCTGCATCGACCGCTGACCATCTTCGTCGTCTGGGTACAGCCCCGTCTTCTCGTCTGGCTTCGGCGCGTTCTCCAGGAGCTTCGCGACGTCAAACGACGCGTCGCCGACGTGATCATTCGACGAGAGCTTGTCCCAGTCGAGCACGGTGAGCTGCACCTTGAAGGTCGTCTCGTACCGACGGACATGGAACAGCATCTTCTCGTCCCATTGCGGGTTGAGCGAGTGTCGGATGACGCGCGTCCGGAAGACCTTCTTGCCGAACGAGACGACCACGAACGGATCCATATCCCACCCGGTGCGCGTCACTGCGCGCCGAATCGATGAGCGCCGTCTACGACAGATGCCGAGTGAGCACTTACTGTTCTTGAGCTTCGGCAAGTCTTGTGCCCCCTGGATCTCGAGCATGACGATACCGATGATATCGTTCGCGGCATTGAAGTTGAAATCCTTCGCTTTCGTGCCCCATGACTTTCTGAACTTGCTCTTCTGAGCAGATTGTGGTCTCGCGACAGGCGTCGTGCTGCCCGACATGGACACCGACGGTGATAGCGGGCCCGTCGCGCTCACGCCGGACGCAGAACCCGCGGCGGTAGAGCCGGTCATGGTGGAGTCAAAGGAGAGCGAGCGCGGGGTGTTGGCCCGCTTGGGGAACATCTTCGGGATGCTGAAACCAGGCGAAGGCGGCTTGGTCGCCTGGGGCGTCTTCGTGACCGCCGCGGGCGTTGGCGTAATAGGCGTATCGACCACTATGGGCGGCGCGGTACGCGGTGCGGGCTGCTCGATGTGCGCGGGGTCGGAGACGAAGGCGTCCGAGGGCGGGATGTAGAGGTTCGGAAGCGCGGAGCCGGCGGGGACATCCTCGTCCTCGTCCTCGCTGTTCGTGTCCCCTTCGTCGGAGCTCAAGCCGTCATCTTGGAACTGCGGGCCCTCCTGGTTGGAGCGAATGGTGCCGATGCCCTCTGTCTGCACAGAAGCTGTCAACAGACCGCCCAGACGATCGGGAACGCGGGGAACGTGGACGCGGTAATGAAGAGGAGACTGACCGGAGGGGCAGACACGAGGCTGGGCCGAGTGCGCTTGACGAGCTCCGAGTATATCTCCGCAAAGTCCATGAGGGAGGTTGTGTTGGGGGGCGTGACGAAGCCGAGCTTGAGCTGGATGCTGCCGGTCGGGGGAGTCGAGTTCCGGGTGGACTGCAGGTTACGGGAGATCATCTGCGGGCACAGGCGGGATCAGTACACGCTCTGGGTCGGCACTGGTGTGCGCGCGGACGGAGAGGGACGAGCTGACCTTGTTGTTGGGATCGTCAAAGGGGAACGCGCTACCGTCCCGGAACCAGTCTTCGAGCGGGATGGCGGTCTCGCCAAGGTAGTCCTTCTTGAGCATGTCCTTGTCCCAGACGACGAGTTCGACGACGCCGAGCTTGTCTGCGAGGGAGAGGTAGATGGGGAAGTCAAAGGTGGCATCCTTTGGGTTGAAGGTGGGATTGACGGTGCGTTTGGAGACGGGGGTCTGCTGGCGGTTCCCGAGGATAGAGACAACGACGAAGCTGCAGACCGCTCAGTACGGTGTCGGACGAGAGCAGCCACCGGGAGCGGGAGTGGCAGAAGGCGAGGGGGAGACTCACGGGTCGCTGAAGCCGTTGCGGTCCTTGGAGAGGAGGTTTGTGCAGCTGAGGACCTGGACTCTGAGGACGACGATGGGGAGTTCGCCGGGGAGAGGGGCGAAGACGTTTCCGCCGCCCTTGTTTCCGGAGACACGGGCGGGGAGCCGCTTGAGGGCGCGGCCGAGCTTGAGGGCCTTCTTCTTCGGGGCGGGGCCCATCGGGGCGACTACTGCTGCGATGCAGGGAAGGACGAGGAAGAGTGTGTGTGTCGGGCGAGAGAAATTGAATGCGTCGGGCGAGGGGAGGAAGTGGTGGAGTGGAGAGCGATGGGGCCGTGCATGCCACTGCCTGGCACGCACTGCCGTCCCATCACTCCCTCGCCGACCAACGCCAGCGGTCCGGCGATTCACAGCAGCGTTCTCGCAGCATGACATACTCTGTACACCCGCCTCCAGGCCCTCATCACCACGACATTCGCCCCGGTTACGCAAGAGCGCTTAGCCGTGGAGTGCATACTGCGGCCCCGACCTCGCCGCCGATCGTTCGCAGTCCCTCAGCCAGAGTTCGGCGCGGACAACATCAAGAGTGGTATTAAAACGTAGCAACGGGTATGATTCTGGCCACTGCCCACATCGACGACGACAGAGGAGAGCCAAGGAAATGCAATACTAGGTAGTCCGAACGCTACAGTGAGTGAGGTAGTGCGTGTGTAAGTTCGAGCTGCTACGAGCTATCAGCCATTCGTTGTCCGAGCATATCACCGCCCTCCTCTCCGACTATTAGCCTCCATCCCGACCTCGATATCATCCGCTCGTGAAGTTCATGAACGATGTATAGAGGCCATCAAGCCAGGAACGCAACCGCGGCCATGACGCCAGCAATGGTCGACAGCACAGAGACGCCGATCGCGCCCGCAGCGTTGTTGTCGCCCTGGCTGCCGCCAGTCGAAGACGGGCCAGCGGACGACCCGCTGCGGGTAGCAGAGCCCGACGCACCACCGCTCGCCTTGCCGGAGCCGGTAGGCGCAGCGGGTGCACCAGAGCCGGAGCCCGACGCAGAGCCAGAGGCAGACGAAGCGCCAGTCGCCGCAACGAGGTCGGTGAAGAGCGCAGACGAGGGGATCTGGACACAGTTCGAGGACGCGGGGATCTTCGGGTCGTAGGGCATCGAGCTGATCGGGCCGAGCGACTCAGGCGGCTGAGAATAGGTCATGACCTGGCCGTTCTGGGTGTAGATGCCAGGGGGGTCCTGGTTCTCGCCCTCGCAGTACTCGAACGTGCCGTCCTTGGCCGCAGAAGGGCAGTTGTACGCGACACCAATACGGTCGTAGATGTGCTGGCAAAGCTGAGCAGCGTTGGGGCCAGAGGGGTCGCAAACCTTGAAGCAGAACGAGTTGCTGCCCATGAAGCTGCATCGAAGTCAGCATACGCACACTGCTGATCACATGCAACACACGTACTTGTGCCACTCCTCGACCTGAGTGTAGCTGTCGTTGTTGTTGCCGAAGCCGTTCGAGTAGACGAGACCACCGAGGGGGTTACCACGCTTCACCGCCGTTTAGCTCCGGTGCAAAACCCGCAAGAATCGCCACTCACGAGATCAGCACCGTGGGGGTCAAGCTCTCCTCCACCATCATCGGCCTTGATGTTGATCTTGGTCTGGTCGATGAAACCGACGACCTGGATGTAACCGGGCGTCTTGATGTACTGGACACCGGTGAGGGCGCCAGCGGGGATGAGACGAGTGCCGCGGCCCTTCTTGGTGCACCAAGCGACCTCCTCACCCTCGGTGTCACCAATGGTGGAGTCGGGCTTCGGGGGCGCCCACAAGCAGAAGTCTGGCGGATGGAGTGAGACAAGTCTCTTCATCGCAGGAACAGTCACATACCGTCGAGGTGGTTCACGAAGGCGGTCTGACACATGGAGTCGGGGCCCTCGGTGGTAGAGTTACAGCGGTTGTAACCGCTCTGGCGACCACGGACGAGATCATCGGTGTCGGCCTGGTAGGGCTGTTGGCGGGAGATGAGTTAGCGGGCATGCGAAACCCAGGGCGGGCCAAGACCTACGATGCCGTCGGGGTAGTTGAAGTGCTTGGAGGCGAGGGGGACGAAGGAAGTAGCGGTGCCGTCCTGGGCGAGGACGCCGGTGGTGGCAGCCGCGAAGGCGATGAGGGCAGAAAGAGCGACTGGAGACATGACTGTCAAGAACGCGGCCGAAGGAGGGAACCGCGGGGGCGAAGGGGGGAACGACGAGGGGAGAGGAAGAGACAACGTTGAGGGCGTCGAACGCGCAGCCCCCGTCTTTAATACCCTCCCCGCCCTTTCACACTCCGAAAATAGCCGGTCCCCTCGCGACCGCCACCCCATGTCCTATTTTGGGCCCGGTGCACGGACCAGAGGGCAGAAAACGGGAAACCCTCCAGGCTCCCATCACTCCCGCCAAGCACGCCCAGACACGTACAAGTACATACGCTCTCGATCCCGCCTCAGTCCTCACCGCCTCCTCTTCCCCAGCACGCTCCCCGCCGCACACAGCGTGCCCCGCTCGAGTGCACCGTGCTCTGCCGTGTCATACTCGAGGCCGAGGTCGTCGGCGAGCTCCGTCGCCTGCTGTGGCGGGAGAGCGTCCGTCGCAAGGGACCAGAATCTGTTCGGGCAGGATGAATGTTGTGCGTTCATCAGCACCGTCGACGTACGGGCGGCTGAGACCTACGTGTTAAACACCTTCCGCCTCCGGACCCATTCGTTCCTCCACCGCGTCCAATCCGCGTCCAGCTGCGCGTTCTCCTCTGCAGAAATGAGCGGCGTGCCCGCCCGAAGGGGCTCGAGATGCCCGCGCGCCTTGTGGACCTGGAGCAGCAGCGGGCGTTGGCAAAACGTTATCAAGCGATCGACAGAGTTCACCCCGCCCCACGGCCCGCGGCGGTACAAGTACAGCCACCCGCAGAGGCTGCACTCCGATATGCCATGAGTGTACTCACGAGTTCAGCGGCTTTTTTGACTTCGACCGCGAGCTCTTTGTCTGTAGGAGTGCTCTTGAGCTTGGCCAATTCTGGTGCGCAGTCCAGCGGTACCGGTAAGTGAGCGCGTGTGGACGGATAGGAGAGGGTGCATGCCTGCGGCGACGGACTTGAGGTCGGCGCCAAGGGACTTGTTGTGCTCGTCAATCCGCTTGACGTCGGCCTCGAGCGCGGCGAGCCTGTCGGACGGGATATCCTCGAGGTTTGCCTGGTTTGCGACGAAAAAGGTGGTCTTGCCTGTCGGAATAGGTGTAAACCTGCTCGAACTGCATGTGTGGGTATGGGCGGCGACTGTATGCGCACCGTAGGTCTTCTGGACGAGATCGCCCTTTTCTGCGAGGGCAACCATGATCTTTTGCGTCGCGGCCTTGGGCACGGCGCCCTTGAGGTTGGCAGAGACATCGACTGCGCCGAACGGACGGTTCATCTGGCACGCGCGGTCGTGATCGGGGAGACGGTCTGTATATATGCGCATGTATGCGCACCTTGCGTATGTACTCGAGCACCTTGTCCTCGGCTGCCTCCGCTGGGTGAGCGAACGGCGCGGATAGGATGCTGCGTGCACACCTTCCTTGCCCTTGAGGACGACGAGCTTTGGGTCTGCTGCCTTTGCCTTGGACGCCATTGGGGATGTGGTATGCGGGGGAAGAGGGAGAATGCGCGATCGCCGATTGGTCGACGCGACGCGTATGAGGGGACGCGTGTGTCACGTGCGTGCGCCGGGAGAGGCGGGGCGGAGTGCCGTGGCGGATCTTGCGTTGACGTCGGCGGAAAAGCCGGGCTGCTCAGCTCTGCGCACTCTAGTCTCTGTCTCGCCTGGGGCCCCGCATTCGCTGCCTTGGCGCATAACCCTCCCCGCACTTCCCGCTCACTCTCAAAGCCGATCTCTACGCGCTCTAGGTCGACGAACAGACTCCTACACTCGGCTCCGGACTGCATGCGCTGATCCCGCGCCGACTCGAATGCCCGCCCATGCATCACAAGACAGGCAGAGCCTCAGCTACATCGTCCGCTCAGGCATCGCAGGCGGCATCTCCGGCTGCGTCGTGCGTCCTCCCCGTCTACTCTCCATCCACTCCCTTCATCTCATTTTGCACAGGCCAAGACGGTGGTCGCACCCCTCGACAGAGTCAAGATCCTCTTCCAGGCCTCCAACCCCGACTTTCAGAAGTATGCCGGTACGTCCCCGAGTTCTTTCCGCACCCTCTCGCCTTTGCCTCATCTCTCTGCTCAGGCTCGTGGAGTGGTACATTCCGCGCCGTATCCAAGATATACGGCGAAAACGGCGTCCGCGGCCTCCTCCAAGGACACTCCGCCACCCTCCTCCGTATATTCCCCTATGCTGCCATCAAGTTCATGGCATACGACCAGCTCGAGGGCGTACGTCACCCACTTTCCCCTCATGTATCGCTCGCTCATGGGCTCTCTAGCTGCTAATGCCTACTCGAGAGAGCCAGACAAACGTTCGACGCTTTACTGCTGGTGCTCTCTCCGGTAAGTCCGTCAGTCACCGCCTTTGGCTCAGGTGCTCACCCCTCCGTCCAGGAATGACCTCCGTCCTATTCACATACCCCCTCGAGCTCATCCGAGTTCGTATGGCATATACTACCCGCAACGCCTCGTCCAATCCATCCGAGGTCTTCCACAGACCTTCTTTCCTCTCCGCCATGCGTCACATTTACCGCGAAGGCACTACATCCGCTAACACCGCACACTCACCATCACCCTCGAGCGCGTCCGCATTGTTCAACCGCTTCCCCATCCTCAAATTCTATCGCGGCTTTACTGTCACCATTGCCGGCATCGTCCCCTATGCTGGCACCTCCTTCCTCGCATGGGGTTTCCTCCGCGCCCACTTCCTACCCCCGCCTCCCCCCGGATCCAGTACAGGCGCGAAACCGACCCCCCTCGCCGACCTCTCCATCGGCGCCGTTTCGGGGGCCTTTGCTCAGACAGTCTCCTACCCCTTTGAAGTCGTCCGGCGACGGATGCAGGTTGGCGGCCTCACGCGACCGGACCGGTGGTTGCGCTGGGGCGAGACTGTACGCGCGATATGGACTACTCGAGGGTGGCGTGGATTCTACGTCGGCTTGAGCATTGGATACCTCAAAGTCGTACCCATGAGTGCTGTTAGCTACGCTGTTTGGCAGTGGGAGCGGCATCTCCTCGGCCTATAAGCTCATACAGCCATATCTGGAGAGCTTAGATATCACGGTACGGTACAGACCGCATGCACATTACATACCGTTAGATCATCGGCAATGTATTACTAGCACCAGCGCAACACACACTGAAGCTTACCCGGTCGTGGATTCGCCAACTCCGAGGACATGGGTACGAACGCACAAGTTACATGGGCATAAGCATACAACATATATTCATCACATGTGAGGACAGCAGCAACGACAGCTACAGACACACAGGACAACAACAGGAATCACAGCGTCCGTATTCGCGGCAGAGCAACAGATAGCGAGAGAGCCGTAGATGAGGGACCGGTGGACGAGGGGTATGACCAAGACCAGTTTTACGCCCAACTTGTCGAAGGGCGTAAACTAGGGGCAGGAGCAATCTACATGCAGAAGGGTCGTCAGTTGACCCATTCCCGACGCATGGACCGCAAGACCCTCACCTAAGTGCGCTGGTGGTACATGACACAGCACTCCATCCCGGCCTCGAAGCCCGACTCGGGATCGCAGCGCGACAGCGTCGTGAACAGCATCCCGATCAAGCCAGGCAAGACCGGTACCATGATGCCCCACACGCCAACACCCAGTGCCACGAGCACGCCGACGCCCGCCTCCGCCGCGGCCGCCCGGAGGGCAGGCACGACGAGCAGCCCGAGCGCGAACCCAAACACGCTCACCGCGATCGCTGCAAGGATCACCGTGCGCTCCTCCAAGCCCGCGTCGTCCTCGTCCTGCTCCAACCACGGTCTGTTCTCCAAGAACCCCCTCGGGGGTCTGACGAACCCAGCCTTGCGCGCCTTCGCCTGGAGGAAGCCCCTCACGCCGAGCGCCGCGAACCCTGCAATGCCAACCGCACCACCGAGGACCGCGCCGCCCGCCGAGCACGCGCCGAACGCGGTACGGGCCGTCAGCGCGTTCGTCGGAGGGACGAAGCCAAGCACGGCGACCATGGCGAACACGAGCCCGAGGTTGGACGCGAGCACGGCCGTGCCCGCGCCGAGGAGCGGGAAGTAGAGCGCCATCCGGGTGTAGTACGCCACCCCGTTCAGGATATCCGCGCGCAGAAACACGCAGGCGGGGTTGTTGGAAGCAGTGGACGGTGCGCTGTCGGTGGCGGAGGGGGCGGGCGCGGTCGAGGTCTCGGACGGGTTGGGATCGACGCTTGCGCCGCTGGTGGCGGCGAGCAGGCCCTTCTCGAGGTCGTCCTCGGAGACCGAGAGAGGCTCGTACTGGGGTGGGTTCCCGAAGACGAGAAACAACTGCTTGACGCGCATCATCGCTGTAGCGTGAGGCTGGCCCTGGTCTTGGTCCTGGGCGTGCTCAATATCCTGCGGCAACAGAGGCTGCTGGTTGTCGGAAACGGTGTACATTGGGAGTGATTCCTGAGACATCCTTGGTTCACTGAGGACTCGAAAGAGGTTGTGTGTGTGTCGAAAAGAGGTGGTCGTAGAACGAAGAGCGAAGAGCGAAGGAACGGTGCGTAGAGCTGTCCTGTCCTTCCCCTCCTACCTACCCTCCTCTTTTATACAGCGCCGATACAGGGTGCACCGCCCCAGACGAAGTAACGTGTGTAGAACGCGAAGCAGCAGCAGGGCCCAAGAGCACGGAAGCATCAGAGCACGCCAGAAAACGCAGCGCCATAGAGACCCAGCGAAAAGAATACGCGCACAAAAGCAGCTAGGCCGAAGACACGCCTTGCGCCGCAGAAGCACCTCGAGAAGCGGGCGCAGCCTCGCGGGCCCGGCGAGGCGGTGGGCGCACACGCGCGGGTCCTCGGGTCGTCCGCTGCCTCGTGTGCGATAAAATCTGATATCGTGATAATAGCATCGCCTGTGTATGGTCATACTATGAGAAGAATGGCTTCGATTCTCATGGTGCACGGACGCTGACAAGGACCCACGGAAACATGCATCATGGGACGGAGACAATTAAGGCGAATTCGCACCTATCGATGAGCCAGAAGCGGCGACGACGGTCGTTTTTGTCAGTTCGTCGTACATTCAGAACGAGCTGCTGAAACAATCAGCTCACGGGCGGTGCAATAACCTGACATACTGTACCTCGTGGCCTCGGGGGTAAGAACAAAGGACGATGGAACTGGCAGGAGGCGTGCCCACGCTTAGCGCCTCGAGGACCATATGGCGGCGCGTCGATCCCTGTAAGGCAAGTGTAGTTGTCCTCCTCACCTTGTCCGCCATGCAAGTCGGACCCTCAGTTAAAATAATGTGGTATTCTTCAGAGTGATATTGCCCACACGCCATATTTCCTTTCCGCTACGTACTATATCGACGTCACCGTCATCGTCGCTGCAGGCATACCGGCGTGAATATCTCGGGAATGTCACGACACCTCCATATTCACAACCTATACTTTACAATCGCGATCACGACAATCAGTATGGGCGTTCCGAACATGTAGCCAAGGACGACATCCAACAGTATGATCCTAGCAAACACGCCATGAGGGAGAGGGAATCTCTCCTGGGCGATGGCCATGCCGACAATGAGCGCCAAGGGACAGGTCGCGACTTCGAGGGCACAAAGAGCACCCAGCGGCACCCAATCCCGCAGAGAAAGATCGATGTATCTCCACTTCCTCCAAATGCCCTCCAGCAGGGCAATCGGGACTCCAAACGCCATGATCCCATATGGGAGGGCTAGTCTCGTGCCCGGCCACTGGAACCACACCGCCGCCCTCTCTGGGTCAGTCTCGACGAGGACCTCCGCAAACGTGATCCCCACAGAGAGACATAGGATCATCCCTGTGAGGCAGGCGATGGAACCCAGCAGGATACGGCAGCTCATGAACGCCAGGGTGACGCCGATCGACATGACCCGCGTCCGGAAGCGGTGGCGTTGCGCCTCTCGCTGATGCGTGCCAATCCATCTCTCCATCGGCACGTATGAGTACTCGGTCTCTGGAAGAGACACCATGGAGTCCCGCCCGTCGCTGGCAATACGGTCAGTCGCAGATGTCTCGACGAGGGGCGGGGTTTGACTTACTTCGTGCGGTCTGCGTTCAGAGACCGAGGCGGATACGTAATGCCTGGGGGGTGCTGCAGAGTAGATGGACGACAATTCTCCATGCGTATCGAAGTGCTTCACGAGAACGCAAGTGCGGGGAGGGGAGAACGAGTGGGAGTCAGCCCGAGGCGGAAGCGATGTGTAGCTTCTCATTTTATACGTTCCCTTGGTGGCGTGTTATACGATACGCCTCCTGGCCGTGTGATTTAGTGGGCTGAGCTTCTCAAACGGGATGGATGCACCACCCACCTTCAGTGGCCATTCAACCGTACGATGAGAGTGAATAGCGCGCAGCACCATGCTATGCCGTATGCGGATATTCTGAAGTTCGAATTCTGGTGGCGCACCGGGGCTTCGTGGCGACGATGCGGGTACCCGTTCGCAGGTAATGCGGCGAGGCTTCTCATCCTAGAATTCCACCTATACTTATGGCGTCTAAGTCGCCATGCAGAACCCTGGCAGCTGCAGGGACCGAGAGGCAGTCGTGGTCCAAACCCAGCACAGACCAGCACAGACGCCGCCGGCCCCGAAGCGTACCTCCAGAAAGGCGCCCGCGAGAGTTGTTTTCGTCTCTTCTTCCATATGCATGATTCAACGTTATCCAATAACAGCTTCAGCTGCAGCGTTTATGCTCCATTTACGTACTTCGCTGTTCCAATTGATATCCAAGTGCTATACTACTGACAAACAGACTATGCGCGACTGAGGCTGAACAGGCTAATCGGCGCCACATACGCCCGCACCCGCGCGCCCTTCATAGCTCCAGAGGAACCCAGACTAGTTCGCCCTCTTATCCCCCCTTCCAAGCTGATTCCGGAGTCGCGTTCAGAACCATTGGAAGAATGGGAATACAAGCCTCCACACCGCCAATCTCGAGCGTTCCCTAAGGCAGGATAGTCCGTACTCGCCGCGGCTCGTCGCACAGTAAATCCCGGCCAAGGCCAGTCAGATTTGACGGTAAGTAGCATGGAAGAGGCATCGTCATTCACTCGATTCAAACACTCCACCTGAACGGCCTCGCTAGTGCGCCGGACGCCCGAGCAAGTGCGGAAGGCGACGTCGGTGCTGCCATCCTTTCCCACAACAGGGAGTGCGCGAAGCGGCGGCGAACGCCGAGCGTGCAAGAATCAGCAACGGCGGCCGCTAGGCCAGTGCTGCAGCTTACTGAATGGGTCCCCTCTATTGAGGGACATCACGGGTACAACTGTTGTTCCCGGCCTTGCAGCGCAGGGTCCCGTCCTCGGACAAGCTTATGAATTCGGCCAGCGTATATTGTCTATTCACTCGGTTCAAAGCAAATGGTAGACACGGGCTTTTGTATAATTGTACGATAAGTCTCATAACGTCTGTAGAAGCGATAGTACAGCAGGGATGCATACTTGTAGAGTCGAAAGATGGTATATTTACTGCCCAGATCGCGGTCAGCACTAGTGCCTGGAGTTGCTCGGGACAGTCACCCACGCCGCACGCGTTACGGTCTGCTGGACCCAGGGGGGTAGGAAGTCAGGGTTTGACACGTTGGTTTCTGCGACGGGCTCGTCCCTGATACCATGGTTGCGATCACGCCCTTGAGTACCACAATCGCGAGGTTCTTGAGTACGACGGGACCCTTTAGCGCAACCAGGCTCCTGGACACGACGAGACTCGTACGGCTCGCCGCCCACCTCTGGGAGCTCCATCACCGCCGCGTCCCTGGGCCCTGGGTTCGGCACTACCCCGAGCTCGACTTCCTGGCCCTCTCTCCCCCAGCAGAGCCACACCCGGAAGGCGCAGATCATATACCACACTGCCTGTGGAACACTCAGGATGGCGGCACCGACGATGGTAGCCCTGACCGCATGTGGGAGCGTGATGGTGCCCGGAGGTCCATGCATAGCATGCCTCAAGGCCGAAGCACCAATCACAGCTGCCAACGCGGCCAACGCGACCTCGACGCCTGCCGAGAGCACAGCAGTATTGTGGTGGTAGACAAAGAAGCGAGGTGCAGAAGGGCGCGAGCTGTCGTTTCCCCGCCTCGAGTTTGGGGGGTTTAGTTGGCGGTTATAAGGGCGTAGTATGACAGGGAGCAGGGCTTGGACAACGAAGAGGGCCTGGAGGATTGCGCCGCCGACGGCGCCCGTCTGCAACACACTCGATGTAGAGACGGCGTACCCCGGGTTGTTCACTAGGGCGGCGTGAAGGACGGCCTTTCCAGTGGAAATGTACGCCACCTGAACGATGATCTCTCGACCCAGCTTGAATATCGGCCAGAGCACAAACAGCGTGCAAGAGAAGGAACGTTGTACATCGTTCGAGCGGCACTGGTGGGAGTATGTTATGTCCATGTCGCGTTGTGGCGCAAAGGGTAGGGGTTACAACAGTCGCTGTGGTGTGTTCGGGAACAGTTAGCTCACAATCCTATACCGGAGCGGGCGTGTAACGACCCAGAGTCAACGTACCGGAGGTCTAGACAACAGGTCGGGTAGGTATCTCAGTCGAAGGTGACAAACATACGTTAGGGAGGGCATCCAGCATCTCATAGGGCCCGCAGAGACGCCTGAGCAGTGTCTACGAGCAAGGGGCGTCAAGCGCCCCAATATACCTATCTGGCAATCTGTGGAGAGATGCGCATGTAATATGATACTGCATGTCAGGATGCGGTTAGACCACCTTGAGTTCTGTGCAGGAACGGGTAGGGCGTAGGGAAACCGGAGACGTACCAAACGAGCAGAGATCCGGCGCAGCGCCCGAACAGTGATGTTGCGGGCGTGGGCGACCACTATGAGCAGTAGATCCCCTCCGCGATTGGAAAGGCGAGCAGTTTAGCTCAGCCATATATATCTCGAGAACTCGGAGCTTGATTCTAGCGCTGTGCAAATCGGCAGTGCACCGTCCGTGCCGCGATACATATATCCTGAATCTCCAGAATCACGCAGACGTTCCGACCGCAGGATCTTCTCTCGAGGCGTTGAAGGCGGCAATTACTCGTTCTTCGGCCGTGTCCGTTGCTGTTGACACAACCTGGTGACGGTTCGGGGTCCTAGACGTCGTTCATCGGGATATAGAGTGGTGACGGCAGTCAGCACTACCGCCATGCTCGGCAACGTATGTGGGAGCTGGTCACCGCACCCATTCTGGCACTTGTGCCTATATATCCTGTAGTAAGAAGACCGGACCCCCCATTACTTGGTATAAAAGGTTACCAATATACCACGTAGTACCTATAGAAGAGGTTTCCGAGGCTGTGTGGTTGCCGTGGAACGGTGTGAAGAGGTGTAGGAGATAAGAGGTGCAAAAGGTAGGCCTGGAGAAGATAACACGACACCAGCAGGATTTGAACCTGCGCTCGGAGACCGAAACAGATAATCCAATAAATTCGAATCTGTCGCCTTAACCACTCGGCCATAGTGTCTTCGAAGAGCAGGCAAAGCAGAATTTTGGCATTTGCTGTCAGTAACACTGCGAGTGCCCCAGCCGCAGACTGCCGAGTCATCACTTATCACTTCCGAGTCGCCGTACTACCATGCTGTGTTACGTTCCTATCATACAGTATTGCCTGCGGACTCTGTGATGGCGCTCATTGAAACCCGCCACATCTTACGACCGTCCTCTCCGCCTCTTGGCTCGTCGCGTACTCATCCTCAGCAGGGACAACGTCTGACCGTTATATGTAGGCGTTCATGGGCAAAGAATTCTATCCCGACCGGTCCCTATTATGACCCATGCACACACCATCCCCAAGCGCAGGACATGGTGCACGGAGCCGTGCCATTTTCCAAGACGACCTCGGTCTTCGACTGGCAACTTCTCCAAGACACGGTCAGCTTTATCTATCTCTTTGTCTACTGTGTTCATCGTTCACCGCGCCCAGGGCAATTACACAAGCCTTT
Organism: Trametes polyzona; assembly: GCA_022606195.1. Classification (NCBI taxonomy): domain Eukaryota; kingdom Fungi; phylum Basidiomycota; class Agaricomycetes; order Polyporales; family Polyporaceae; genus Trametes; species Trametes polyzona. The sequence continues at coordinate 18,952 of JABYQF010000004.1, forward strand.
GGCGATGATGTTTCGACCGGAGGTCCTCGCACTTGACCAATTGACATCGAAATATCAAGACGTGCTCTTGAATCATGTCTTCCCTCACATCCGCACAGTCGAAGTTCACAGTCGCTGCCGGGGAGTAACATCGCAAGTGACCGTCCATTCTTGCGTTCGCCAAACATACGCCATGATCATTCTCCTCAATTTTAGCCCTGCTTAGCTACCGACCGATGGACTGATCTAACGAACATGTGGATGCTCGTACTACACTGCCTGACAACTCTCCATAGATTTGGTCTCTTTAGTTGAATGGCCGTACTTCAACTCCACTGCGCGTGGAAACCTACACGTTGGCAGGCATCACCTATACTATAGATTCCCTCTCTTGCGTGGCTCATGTTCTTACCCATTGCTCCTTCGGCCCTTGGGACATTGCACTCGCCCTTTCTCGCATCCAGCTATGACGCTGACCACTGCTCTAGACCATACCGAAGTTACACTTAGGAGAATCACTCAATAGGTCATTTGTGACAACCCTTTACCTCAGCACCGTCGGAAAAACGCCGCCATGCACACGTCGCAAGGAGTACTGTACGTGCCAGGCTTGGTTCGCGCGGTCCTGTCCCTCCAGCCAGTGTCCTTCCACCTCAGCGGTCAGACGGCTAAGGCTTGCGACCGTATAGAGGCGAGACGCGTACGCTCGCAACGGATGGCCGGTACCCAGGCGGCACAGACATTGGGCACCGAGCATATGAATCCTTGTGTACTCACGCGTACACATCGAACTGCGATATCCCAACCCCACAGGACGTGTCCTTTGCTCTTACGTCGTTCCAACGCGCCAGCGCCAGCGATCCCGCGCGTACGTAAAAGTAGATATGGGTCCATGCTTACGTCGTACGTCACTCATCCTCTCCGGGTCTCATTCTGGCGAGAAGCAAAACGACACCAGCAGGATTTGAACCTGCGCTCGGAGACCGAAACAGATAGTCGAATAAATTCGAATCTGTCGCCTTAACCACTCGGCCATAGTGTCTTGTGCTTCACTTGTCCCCGTTAGTATAGTGATCAGAGGGAGGGTCTCGTGGTATTCCGAGAGGTACTCAGTCGCGAAGGATCTTCCGTATGTTCGCGGAGATGGTGTTCATGAGGGATGATTTCATAGGGTATTAGATAGAGCATAAGGTATACTACAGGATGACAGGAGTAGTCCTACATGGCAAGTACGAAAACATGACGAAGATGAACACAAGTCCATAAATACCTCATGTTTGAACCGTTCACCTACCCGCCGACGCCGGCAAGAACCTTGAACACCATATCCTGCCTCTCCCTGAACGCACGCAACTTGGTCATCGCAAGGGCAAGGCCATTCACGCGGTTCGCGAACGCGACCGCCCGCCCCTCCGTGCTCGTCCTCCTCCTTCTCGGATCCGCCGCGCGGCCACTCCCACTATCCGCCGCCCCCTGGTGCACAGTCTCGCTGAACGCATGGCCCACCCCACCCTCGATGATCTCCCGCACACGCTCCAGCCTCGGCACAGGCGGCTCCTCGCCGCGCTGCAACGCACGCACGGCCGCCTCCGAGTCCTCCTCTTCCATCCTATGCGCCGCGGTACCGATCGCGCAGAGCTCGGCCATGAACGGGCGGAGCGCAGGCGGGCACGCGCTCAGCGCAAGCGTCTGGCCCAGTACGCCGCGCAGCACCGGCTCGTCCGCGGGCGGGTGCGCGTCCGGGAGCACGGCCGAGAGCGTCTCGAGCGTCGGGTCCGGGCGCGTCGCGGAGGACGAGGCGACGTCGAGGATCGCGAACGCGACCGCGGCAAAGTACGCGCGGGGCGCGTCGTCCCGCAGCAGCCGGCGGAGTTGCGGGCGCCGCTCGAGCACGTCGGCGAGCGCGGCGTAGAGCGTTTCGCGGATGAACTCGAGCCCTGGGGTCTCTTCTGCGAGGATCGTCGGCTGGGGCGGACCGTGTCCGAGCGCGGAGGGTGGGAGCGGTGAAGGAGAGGTAGGCGGGGAGGAGACAGACGTTCGTGAAGACGTTCGAGAGTGTGTGTAGCGCGTAGAAGATGGGGCAGGAGAAGGAGGCTCGAGGGAAAGCGCGGACGCAGCGGGGGAGACCGGGGCCGGACCGGCTGCCGCGTTCTCGTCGTAGCTCGGAGGAGGCATGAAACTCGCCTTGAGTCGGCGGTCTCCACGGCTCGGGCCCGTGTCGAGCGCGGCCTGGAGGTCGTCGGCGTACTTTTCCTGGAACGTCCGTCGCATGCTTATTTCGATCGCGACGGCGCGCATGTCGGCGGCTAGTCCATTCAAGCGGCGGTTGAGCGGAGTGGTGAGAGGCGTGAGCCCACATATGATGCGCGCGAGGTCATGTTGGTATTCGGGAGTAAGAGCTTGAATCTGTGGCACGAGCTGCGACCAGACGAGGAGAAAAGGGCGGAAGGCGGGAGGACAGTTGGTGAGTGACAAGTCAGTGGGTGGGAGGGCAGAGCCGGTCTTGGCACGACGGGGAAGAGGCACAGAGGGCGGATTGGTAGTGGAACGGAGCGCGGCAAAGTAGAGACACAGAGCGGGTCCTACCTCGCTTGTCAGTTTGTGCAGATTGAATGACATGGAGTGCACGTACCAGTAATCATCAGATCCGCCTCCGCGCTAGAGAGGGTATCAGGGTCAAGGAGACCTTCGACCTTTGCATGCGCCAAAGAGGACTTGAGGTAAGAGTGGAAGCATTCCTGGATGTATTCCTCGGGCAAGATGGGCTCGCCGCTGTCGACGGCGTTGACGACGGAGGACATGGATCGCGAGTGCGAGGTGAGTAAGGGTTGGTTGGGAAAGGCGCCGTGGCTGCCGAGGCATATAACTCTTTGGGGAGCCACTGTGGCACGTGGCGGGAGGCACTGCCTTTCTTGTCGGCGGAGGCGCTCGCAGCTCGGCACGGCGGGAAAGCGTTTGGAGGCGGGATGAAAGCCGAAGGAGGAGGCGATACGCACCGCCTACACACGGAGGGCGGGGGATTGGGCCCGCCGGTAGAAGTGTAGAGGCAAGGGGAAGAGGCGGCCAAGGGGTCGTAAAGTGAGCGATGGTGACAACGATGTTGTCCCTAGCAAGGCACAGGGTGGGTGGTGGGGTGAGTACAAGTGATGCCGGACTGTAAGGAACGACGCGAAAGGCTGGTGGCGTGGAGAGTGCAAGAGCGAGGCGTACGGATGATTGAGCTCATTGTCCGGCAGCGGGAAGTGATGAGGAGAGAAGTAGAGTCTGGGAACACGGATACGACCCGTAAGAGGGATCACAGCCGAGTAGCAAGCATATTCAGCACCAGGGTCGGAGGAATGAGAACTGGCGAGATTCCGAGAGCAAGGCGTGAAGAGGGTCACGGATCCAGCTTGGGAATGCTGAACGGGAGAAAGCATATTCGCACCAGAGCAATCAAGGATGTACAGGCATATAAGCAGCACGATGGCCCCGAAGCTTGTTCATTTCGGAGGAGACGTCCAGGTACTCTGCAGGACGGGAGGGGAGGTGCGTAGCGAGCATCGGAGGACTATTTGCTACGAGAAGAAAGCCGGACATGTCGAGAGGTACTAGCGGATGGCCGACCAGATGAGCGCGAGAGCGAAGTGGATCCAGAGAGCGGTTACAAAGACTCAGATCTCAGAGCCAGCGAACGGAGCCGTAGCAGTCGAGGACGGAAGTGAGGTCGCAGATATCACGCGCCTCGAATCTTGCACGCGGAGAAGGGGCGGGGACGCGATCTGTCACGAACACGGGATCGCCGTGACAGGCGCGCGTGGCTAGCGAGCAAGTCGTCTTGTCTCCCTCGGTCAAGTCTGTCGCTCTCTCTCCACCACCCACCGTGCTCGATGAGCGAAGCAGGGACGCCGCTCCGACGGTCCAGGCGCGGACAGCCTGTCGTCGCTTACCTCGCCTCGCCCTCCCAAGCTGCCCCCGCCGACATCGAGCCCTCCCAGCCACTCTTCTCCCGCCCCGCACGCACCCAGGACTTCTTCGAGGACGAGTGTCCGGAATTCAACGACCTCGATTCCCTCAATACTCACTTCTATCAATCCTACACCTCTCGTGCCACCTCTGCTTCCTCCCGCCCACCCAAACGAACCTATGGCCGTGTCTCCCGTCCCCGCAAGAGCGACCTAGACCCTCCCTCCGTCTTCAACGTGGGCGACACCGTCCTCGTCAAGACTGGCTCCAGACTCCCCAGTGTTGCCGTCATCACCGCTCTATGGACCATCGATGGCGACGACTTCCGTCCAAAGGCACCTCTTCACGTCCATGTCCACTGGTTCGTCCGCCCCACCGAACTCCCGTCCGTTCGTGCAAAGCGACACTTTGACGAGGTATGTACCCTACTCCTGTTTTCTCTGGCCCTTCTTGCTCATCGCATTACCTCCTTCCTTTGCATCGCATTCCTTAGAACGAGGTCCTCTACAACATCTCCGCTTCCCAAACCGTATACCCCTCTGCCGTACTATCCCACTGCGCCATTTCCTCTTCTCCCTCCAAGCGTGTCACCAGCCCCGACGACGCCAAACCCGATGACCTCTTCTGCCGTCTCGCCGTCGACCCCATGCGCGGCCTCTACTACACTTTCAACTGGGACTCCTTCCGCCTCCTGGCGCTCGCATCCCAACCCCGACCTGGTGATGAAGGAAGCATCAACGTCGGAGACTGGCCAAACGACGATCTCTGGGCCGTAAAAGCAGAGCCAGAACCCTCCTCCAAACGTGATGCCCGCAAACCCCACAAACGTCGGCGCGTCGCCGACGAAGCAGACGAGGAACGCTCCCTGTCGTCCGACGACGGCTCCGGGGACGAGTTCCAGGTTTCCCCTCATGAGCCAAGCGGGGACGAGGAAGAGATCGACGACGAGGTCGACGATGACCTCCCTGACTTCGAGCCTCGCACGCCCTCGCGCAAGCGCAAGCGTGCTGGAACATCTACGCCTCGCACCCCACGAACCCCACGCACACCCCGGCGAACAGCATCTGCGACGGCCACGCCCCGTCGACGAGGCAAGGACACCTCACTCGCACAGCCGACCCCGCACTCCAAGGCTGCGCTCCGAAAGCGGAAGAAGACCGCTCTCGCGGTGCGCCCGCCCCCACCTGCAGCAGGCATGCTAGACATAGACGAGAGCGCCGCGCAGGAGCTGGGCGACGACCCATGGCTGCGGGCGATGCACGTCTTGCATGTCGCTGCACGGCCTGGTGCGTTACCATGTCGTGAGGCCGAGTATGGCAGGGTCCTGCGCGCGGTGGAGGAGCTGCTCGAGGAGGGCAGCGGCGGCTGCATCTGTACGTTCTGATTGCACCAGATGGTTTCTGGTGACTGACCGCCAAAATACAGATATCTCTGGTGTGCCTGGAACGGGCAAGACCGCTACCGTACATGCCGTCGTGCGCGAATTGAAGCGGATGGCCGAGCAGAATGTATGCGCTTCCCACTCACGACCCGCCCACATCGTGCTCACTGAACAATAGGAAGCGAACCCATTCGCGTATGTCGAGATCAACGGCCTGAAGATCCCAGAGCCTGCGGCAGCGTATGGCCTACTCTGGGAGGCCGTATGTGGACATGACGCGGCACGGGATGGACACATGAAGATCAGCGCAAAGGAGGCGCTCCGTCTGCTCTCGCAACACTTCAGCGGCGCAGCGCGCGTCGGTCCTGCCGGTGGACATGCTTGGTGGGTACTGTATTGCTATGGTCTCTGCGTGCGATCGCTGACGAAGCGACCGTACTCGACAGTGTCGTGCTCATGGACGAACTCGACCAGCTGATGACGACGAAGCAGGACGTGGTATACAACTTCTTCAACTGGCCAACGCTTGCCCACTCCAAGCTCGTCGTCCTGGCCGTAGCGAACACGATGGATCTGCCTGAGCGTGTCATGTCGGGGCGTGTGCGCAGTCGTCTCGGTTCGTTTCGTGCTCTCTTTTTCAGCCGTAGCCCGCGTTGACGTGCGTCTACAGGGATGGTGCGCATCAACTTCCAACCCTACACGACCCCCCAGCTCGAGCAAATCGTGCGCGCCCGCCTCGCCGGCGCCCGTCTCGGTCTCCCCGCCTCCACCCCGGACGTCCTAGCGCCCGACGCCCTCAAGTTTGCAGCAATGAAGGTCTCCTCGATCTCTGGCGACGCCCGACGCGTGCTCGACATTTGCCGGCGCACGGTTGAGCTCGCGCGTGCCCGGCGTCGCCCCGCGCGGACGGATGACGTCAAGGCGGTGATCAAAGAGATGCAAAACAGCCCGACGGCGGCCTTCCTCCGCGAGCTCGCGTTCCACGAGCGCCTCATGCTCGCCGCGCTCGTCAAGTGCGTGCGCAAGGAGGGCGTCGAGGAGATCAAGTGGGCAGACGTGCGTCCCTCCCCTCCACCATACCTTCCCTTGTCATACCCACTAACGCACTCGCTTGCAGATCCAGCACCAGCACCTCGTCTACCTCAACCTCCTCGCCGGCTCCAGTGCCGACCCGCACGCGGACCCAACGCCCACGCGCCGCCCGAGCGCAGACGAGCTCGCGCAGGTGCTCGACGCGCTCCTCGCCGCTCATGCGCTCATCTGCGAGGACGGTCCCGCGATCGCGCGCAAGGCACCCGGGGAGCGGCGCGTCGCGCTTGCACTCGAGTACGCCGAGGTCGAGCGCGTGCTCGGCGAGGTCGGGGGCCCGCGCTGGCGGAACGCGCTCAACGTTTGAGCGGACCATACCGTATCCACATGGATATGCTTGAGAAGGACAACGGATGTGCGTGTGAAGTATACTGTAACTGTATCGCTCGCCTAGTAGGGCTCCCGAGGGTATTCGAACTGCAGCATTGGAGACCAACTGGTGCGCTGATTGTGACAGCATGCCGCCAAGCTCTTGACAAGACACTATGGCCGAGTGGTTAAGGCGACAGATTAGAATATGTTCTATCATCTGTTTCGGTCTCCGAGCGCAGGTTCAAATCCTGCTGGTGTCGTGTTTTGCTTTTGAGCAGTTAGAGGAGAGATGTTTGTCCATCGTCCAAGAGGGCGCCGTCGTATTCCGACGTTATGGTATACAACTTGATATCCTCCACTCGCGGTATCAGCGCCAGAGCCCTATGGAGCGCCTCCGGCGTGAAAAAAACTCATGGTGGAGCAGACGGTGCAAGCGGCGAGATGGGGAGCAACTCGCCGTGGTACTCGCAGGAAGGTCTGCAACAACGTCGGGTTCGCGAAGGGCATCCGTCGCGCATTCGTCCGCACCAGAGCGATAGTCCGCGTTGTGGGCGCTAGCGATGGTATGCGTTTGTTCTCCTTGATCATGAAATCATGGAATGACTCGAGATCGTTTCCGTTCGGTGCGACAGCACGATGTACCAGCAGATGGAGAAGAGCGTCATAAAAATACTCCCAGCAAGCTCTCGTCAGTGCAGAGAGGTCGCGGCGGGGAAGGTAACGTGCAATACGAACGAGAACATCACCATTTAGGTCGCTCAACGGCATGACTATGAGGAGGCCTGCCAGTTCCTGCGCGAACGGGGATGGTGGGCATTAGGGCGGAACGATAAGTTGCACACTGTGGCACTGTGTGCAACGTCCGAAGCACTCAAGGCCATGCTTTCCTCGTGTGGCCTCAAGGCGAAGTAATATACGGTCTTGTACCGCCCTACATCACTTTGCAGACACACGATATCGTGAGACCAAAACAACTTACCGCGTAACATACGCCCCCAACCCCCTTAGTTCACCGGCGTAAGGCCATGCCCTCCTTGTTCCAGATCGACCACCCTTTGACGCCGCCCAAGCGTTCCCAACTCCGGCCCCCCTCTCCGACCTCTACTCGTTCCCACGCCTCAATCAACTCATGGTCGACGCAGAGGAATAGTCTTTGCAGAGCGGGGACGGACTGAGTCAGGTCTGGCCACGATTTCGAAACGTGTGCAAGGGTCTCATCCGTATCGGCTCGGAGAGAGAGATGAGAAACAGAGGAGCCGCGGAGGGCTTCACCCAAGGTCCGCTAGGCCGTCCCGGAGCCATGTACTCGTCAGTGCGCCCGACCACGCTCGCAATGGGATAAACACTCACGAATATTGATTTTGCATCGGCTACGGGTCCACGGAAGGACACGGAGACGTGCGTGAGAGAAGGAGTGCGTGATATCGCGTCCAACAGCGCGAGGAGTTCGTTACTGGATTGCTTGAGAGCTATCGAATTGCCCAGCGACAGGTACCGCGGTGACGCTCGAGACAAAACGGTACGGGCGGTGTCGTTAGAGGACACGTCGGCGGCGTCGATACGGACAACTTCCATGCGGGTGATGCCGCAGGACGGGCCGAGCACGTATATGTCCGAGAAGGAAGACATCCTCAGGTATCGCAGGCCACTCGCCCAGGTGCCGTACTGCGCCTGCCAAGTCTCTGCTATCCGACGCCATTCCCTGACTAGCTGGGGGGCCATGCTCTCCGTCGCGAGAATCCACCCTTCCGGCGACACTAACGCGCCAACCACGAGCTCCTCAAGGTTAGGAAATTGACGGACAAGGGGAACGATCCAGGGAGACGCGCCTCCTGCGCTAGAAAGTTGTAAACACTGTATGGCCAGTGTGCGTACGTTGGCGAGGGACGGTGTATGGATGGAAAGCTTGGCAGCAACCAGCTGGAGGGAGGCGAGGTGTGTAGCATGTGTGCGTAGAAAGGGAAGAGGGTCCACACAGGACATAGGGACAGCCATGTCGTTCATAAAAACATCCAGAAAGGCTGAACGGAGGTAAGGGACAACGTCCAGCAAAATGTCTTCATAATCGGGCGTGAGGCCGTGGAGTTCGATGTGTTCTAGACGGGGTAATAAGGCCAGAGAGCTGTGAAGATCATCCGGCGTCAAGAATTCGATGACCGACCTGATGGTGAGAGATGTGAGGTGGGGAGCGAGCTGGAGTACTCTAAAGAAGGTCGTAGCAGTGGGTGGCACGGAGGGGGGTATGATCGTGAACGATCGTCGATAAACAAGTGAGCGCAAGGGGCCAGATAACGACGGCATGCGTCGTGTGTTATTGCTGAGGAAAACATAGAACGAGGGCAGAATGCGTTTGTGAAGTGTGACCGCTGGGTAGACCAGCAGAGGGAGGAGGGCATCGTGGAGATACCAGCAAGTCCTGGTTAAGGCAGAGAGATCGCAGCGGTGGAGAGAACGACCAATGTGGAATAGGGCATCGCAATTAAGGTCGTAGAATTGAAGGGCCATGTAGGTCGTGATGATGGGTGTAGCCGATGGTCGTCCGCTTCCAAGTTCCAAGTTGCGTGCCCAATAAGGGCAGTACATTACACCACTGTATGTACTTCCCAATACAGCTGCCCCACATGTTATACGCACTTAGGCAGAATATCTCCATGACATTATGGCCGAGTGGTTAAGGCGACAGATTAGAACGTGTTCTATGATCTGTTTCGGTCTCCGAGCGCAGGTTCAAATCCTGCTGGTGTCGTATTCACTACGGAGTGCTCTTTTTGCTTCACGACGTCTCCGATTCTCTCTTGAACAGACCGCCAATGCCTCCACTGCACTGCATGTTACTCGTCGGCGGGGCGACGGATATGTATATACCTGACACCGGCAGACACCAAAGAAATGTACACGTAGCTGGACTGTGCCATGACACGGAACCCGCAACTGCCGTGTGTGTCGCAAGAAGTGTTTTTCTCAACGTTCCGAGGGGAGAACTCGTTCGGAGGTACATATACGATCGCATGAGATAGAAACATCAAATGGGGACGCAAGATCGTGCCAGCTCGAGGCGGCGAGTGGCATTGTTACTGTTGAACTTTCAGGCTACTAGATCGGCCAACGATACCGTCAGGGCTCCCAGGGGCTCCTTCGACATATTTGTCGGCCGCCACTCGACATGCTAAGGGAACGGTCGAACCACTCTCACGCCTTGATAAAGCGCAATTCTTCAGGGGCGTGACCATGTCGGCACGGCTAGGACATGTACAAATCTACGAGTAGAAAGCAGCGGGGATCATATCCCCAATTGTTTACGTCTTGATAGATGCGAAGACGCAAGTAGAAAGTGCGTGAACGAGGTAGCTTTGTCAACGTCCTCGAGAGGTGAGCCTATCCAATGAACAGGTCTTTGCGGCTATGGTGTGAATGTCATGAATACGGCTCCTCGAAGGTCGACATATGCTCGAAATGGGCAAGAACCCGGCGATATACGGGATCCAGCGCCACCACCCGCATCAAGTTGCGCAAGCTCTGCACGATCATCATCAGAATATAGTATAGAGTCCAGGTCATAGTGAGTAACAATACCCCCCGCTGTCAAAGAGTGTGGCGACTATGCCTCGGAGGATATGGAGGTAAAGATGGGAGTGGGGAGACACGTCGGGCGTGGGCTGGAGAGGGGCCAGAACGATACTTGATAAGAGGTTGCGAATCGATAGCATGGGGGACTGCCTACAGTGCTGTAAGAATAAGTGTCAGCCACATCAGAGGGTTGCCGAGTTATAAATCACTAGTTGCATGTGTAGGGGAGAGAGGAACGGATTTGAACGCCGCAGTAGCATCGAATGAGTACTCGAGTTGTGGGGCCCTGGAAGCGTTGGAGGACCAGACAAACAAGTGCGACATCGATTACAATACCTGCCGGAGGGACTCATTGACATACCGCGTACGACCGGACTCAAAAGTAATATCGAGGTTATTACCACACAATGGATCCTACCTGAATCCTACAACGCTAGTCGTACAACGAACCTCCACCCTCGGCGCGTCATACAGGACGTAGCGCCGTGAGGCTGATACCATTACAAGGACAATGTCGATATGAGTTCTACCCCCAGCGTTGCGTAAGCCGATGTGGACGGTATGAGTATGAGTTGCAGGGACTCACGTTCAATCTCCGCAGTGGTGTCAGAGGTCGTCGAGCGGTCGGCACTCTTACAGGCCCGCTCGACGGCTCGATAGATGCGCTCGCCATCCTTCTCGGCGATCCTGACCGGGGCGCCGTCGGAGGGCGCGCGGCACCACCAGTGGAATTGGTACCGAGTACGATCGAGAGAGTCCCACGACACATCGTGTCCCTGAGTAGCCATCGGGTCGATCCCGTCATTCATGTACCTATGGTGAGCCTTCGTGGTGGAGTTGGGGGATTGCCAGCTCATGGGCTCGGATCTCTCGGCGATTGCAACGATTCGCAGAGTGGGCAATGCCTCGAAGATGCCCGGGGGTATGGAGGACAGCGCCTCCTTGCGGCGGTACACAGACAGCATGCCACCGGCTTCTAGCCTTGACTTCCAAGAGTTGGAGACCACGCTATGGATCATGAACCTGAGCGACAGTAGGGGAATACCGGCCAGTGCGGCAGGGACATTGCTCTGCAATGTCGTTATGTCAGTCCGGCCGGGGAACTAGAGGGAGCATGAGGCCGGACTTACATGCCAATTATCTGACCAAGGCCTGTAAGCGTGAGGGGTAACCGCTACGTCTAGCATCCGTAGTCCACGCTCGTACCCGGACAGGGCCTTCCATGCCGGACTGTCGTTCTCCCGAAAACGAGCACTGGCAGAGACGGACACGGGGCGTAGCTTGGGTAGGGCGAGGGACAAGGCACGGGCGGTTACAGGGCTCTCGAAAGGCTCGTCGCGAATGTCCAGCCAGTGGACGCGATTTAGGTTTTCAAAGCCCTGGGGTTCAAAGTCACGCAACGATATCGTGAGCCTATCGAGCGGCGGCCAAGCGTTTCCTCTGGAAGCCATGAACGCACCCCGCTCAGCAGTCGGGTAAAACAAAACCTCCAGATGCGAGATGTTAGGGCAGAATGACAGGAGTGTGAAGTATTGGGCGGGACATCCGCAGAGCGAAAGTTTCTTGATTGACGAGAATCGAGGGCGTGCGCTAGTGGCCACGGGAGAAGCATCGGCCTGGAGATTCCACAGGGAAAGTGTATGGAGTCGGCGTAAATTGGAGAGGGCCATGATGAGGGCCTGGAGGAGTGAATTCTGCTCCGGTGGACCAACTGAATTGCGCCATAGCTGTAGGACTTCCAGTGTCACCATAGATGCCAGTAGTGATACGATCTCGGCATTGACAGTACGCAGCTCCAGGACGGTTACGCTTTTCAAGGACGATAAAGCGAGACCAAGGTGAGGGTCGTGGACGAAACACTCGAGGAAGGCTTTCCCCCATCGAAGGGTGCGGAGAGAATGTGCCTCCGAAAGCAAAGTTGAGAGACGTGCGGTGTCCGATGCAGAGACCTCGTCACCGTCTTCGCTCTTTACGAAGGCAACGGAGTGGAGGACGAGAATCTGTAAGTATCGGGCGCGAGGGCGAGAGTCCAGGGGGGTCAGCATGTAGTCGCAGAGCTGAGTGATCATCTCCGGTTTCCAACAGAAGGCTCGCGCTGCCACGCGGGGAGCGGCCAAGTGGTACAATCTCTTTGAAGTAAGGGCGACATTGAGGGCGTCCTCGCCGTAGAAGTCAGCAAGAATTAGCAAGAGAACGTCGTCATTGAGTAGGAATATAGGCGTTTCCATGGCTTCGAGAACCGACCGGTCAACTGGGCTCTTTGTGGATGAGAAAAGCGCCTACTCTAAGTGGTTGATGCGGCTGAAATCCTTGTCTGGTCTGAATGGCAGCGATGGGCAAGATGCAGGCCAAGAGCAAAAAGCCGCCTCACGCTGCGTTCAAGTCGAATCAACGACTCGCGACTCGCGACGACGGTCGATCGCAGTCGCTCGGGAACGCCCGAAGGGCATACATTGGCCGCAAATAGCAAGCGCAGTGTTCGACGCGCGCCCACCGAGTTCAAGTGACTACTATGACAACACTGATATCGGGGCCATCAACATAGTCCGATATATCTCCTCGCCCTCGGTGGCGGAAAGCTCCTGTAGACTCCGGCCGGACTCGCCATCCTGTCCCTCGTCCTCTATAACCCGCCAATGCCGCGTCGTCGTCCCCTCCTCACCAAACCGGATACGGAACGAGCACACGTGCACGAATGACTCCCCTGTTACTTCAACCGGGCCACTACTCCCGCCCTGCTTCCTTGCTACCACCCGGAGAGACCGTAGCGAGGCTATGGACTGCACGAGCCTGTGTGGGAGCGCCGCCAGGGATGCGGACAACCACGCAACCTCTTGAACAGCCTCATCCCGGTCACGAGCAGCCGTCGCCTGTAGGTCGTCCGAGTCCATGGAGGGAACCTCGATAGACAAGTACGTGAGTCCCAAAGATCCCAAGGCGTTCGGAACGCTGTCCTGTGTCGGCCCATCAGTTCATCGCTCATCATGTCCAAGAGGAAAGCATCCTACAAGCCAGTGTGTGTCCTTCGTTGGCAACTGTGCGGAGGGCGTCACTTTCAACTCCATAGCCCGCAGCCGGGGGGCAAGGGTGGGCACCTGCCTCCAGAACTCCATCGAGGCGTCTTCTGGCACGCGGACCGCGACAGACAGGCAAATGGGAGACGTCGTCGCGAGTATCTCGAGAAACTCTGCGACGGTTCCGCTTGCCACAGCACCGGGCACGTAGTGGACGTCCCCTCCGATATGCAGCTCGTCGAGTACCCCAACGCGGTGGAGGAGACATCCCGCCTCCTGAAGGTTGGAGAGCCTCAGACGGCGGAGTGACGACCACTTCGGCCCGTCCCGCAAACCATGCCTCTCCGCCGGCTCTCCACGCACGAGCGAGAACTCCAAGCTAGCCAGGTTCGGACACAGATCCACCAGCTCGAGCGCGCCCACCGACGCCGACACGAGGCGCAGCGTACGGAGAGACGGGAACGACGGCACCGCCTGTCCCCGCGGCGCCTCCCAGCCCGGCGGGTCGAAGTTCCACAGATCGAGCGTATGCACGTTCCGGAGGGGCGCGAGCGCCGCCAGAAGCGGCGGCAGCGTCTTCGTCTCGCCTTCGCTCGCCGCCAGGTCGTCGTCCTCCGCCCAGAAGTACGAGAGCCGGAGCGCGCGCAGACCCGCGGGTAGCCGCGATACGTGCGCGAACGTCCCGTCCGCGACCGTCGCGAAGTCCGCCGCGACCAGCCGATTCAGCCGGCCGAGAGCAGGGCCGATGCGCGGGTCCGCGAGGAGGCAGGGGTGAAGGCGCTCGAGCGCGACGCGGCGGAGGCGCGTGGCGCGCTGGAGTATGTCGCCGAGGAGATGCGCCTGGGAGAAATCCCAGTAGTCGCTGAATCCTGCCGTAGCGTCGTCGGCGTCGGCGTCGGGGTAGTCGAAGGTGGGGAGAGATACCGTGAGGTCTTCGAGGAAGTGTGCGTGGGGCGTCGGGGAGCCAGAAAGCATGTACGCGTGCAACCTGCGAAGGCCTTCTGGGCTGCGGCAGATCGCGACGGCGGGCACTCGTGGTAGGGCAAGGTCGCGCAGATGTTTTGAACATAGGGCTACGTGGAGCGCATCGCGTCCATGGAGGTACGAGAGTATATGTCGAAGGACATCGTCGTTGAGAGCGAGGCGAGGCATCTATCCGCGCTAGGGTAGACAGCACAGCACGTCCTAAGGACCACACCTAGACAGGAGGTCAATGATGAGCGCTCTGGGTGGACGGCGGGTCGAGAGGAGCGACGGGCTTGCCTGCTTTATCCGCGACGCATCCCCCATCGCACTAGGCTCACTTTGGCCTTCATTCCGTTGAGCGAAGATGCAGTCGCCGTCCACCGCGAGTCTTGTCTTGTTGTCTTGGAGGAGTTTGGCCCCCTACGGACGGCGGGGCGGAGAGTGGTGCCCCTGATGCGCTGCGAGACACGCAGGAAGCTCAAGCGGGCAAGAAGCATGAAACCGCGGACGTCATGGATCGAGGACGGTCTATGTATATGATACAGTGATTTTTCACATGCGCGACCGAGGATAGCAATGGGACAGAGGGGTGCAGCGACCGACAACGCGGAGGGATACAGCTAGGATGTCAATGAGCTGGAAACTGAGAGACGGAGGGAGGAGCAGGGATAGAGATGAGAGATGGATAGACAAGCCAGGATTACCCCTCTTTCGAAGGCGGGTATCTAACGCTACAGTATGGGAAGATAGTGAGACCGACGGGGCTGGAACGAGCGATGATGCAGAACAGAAAGGTGGCGGCGGCGGAGCAATCTACCAACACGCGAGTGGCACACTCAGAGCCTACCATGCTACGTCCCCGGTCCTGGCGGCTGGCCTGACCCCGGCGGATGGTTCATGCCGCTGACATTGTTAATGTATGTGCCCCAGTCCGCCCATCTGCACATGCACGCCGTTAGCCTCGGTTCTTGTATACAGAAAGCCAAAGGAAATTGTCTCTCACTCGAATCCGGTCGGCGCCGTGGACCACATGTCGAGTGTGTTGTCCGCAAACGCTATTTCCTGCGCCGAGAGGCCAGGTGCACCCGCCGCGGGAGCACCAGGGCCAGTGGCAACGCCCGCATTTGCCCCAGGACCCGGGCTAGGCATCGTTTGCAGCTCCGGAGGGAAAGGAGAGGGATACGTCGGTGGGTCCGCAGCTGCTGAGGGCGGGGGCGTCGCAAACATGTCGTTGAACCCTCCCGGACTCGGGATGTTGAACATCGACAACACCCGAGGGTCAAACTGGCTCCCGCCCGGGCCCGGCGATCGCCCATGGGCGGCTGAAGGCCCTGACGCGGGAGGCGGCGCCATCGAGGACATGTGTCCGGGCGGCGCTGCGCTCTGCGGTGGCCACTCCTGCGAGAAGTTTGCGCTAAACCCGGGGTGAAGTGGGATGCGGCCGAGCTCATCGGTATGCACAGGAAGGGCGAAGAACGCGCTGTTACCGCCGCCATTCCCGCTCGCGTTCCCGTTCCCAGCGGTAGACGCAGATGACGACGGGGCTTTCTCGGAGTCCGAGGCACCTGGGGTGGACGACGTGGACTGAGACTGCGAGTGTGAGTGTGAGCGGAGGGGCTGGGCGAAAGTGGCTGAGGCGAGCGACGGGCCGTCCTTCTGGACACGCCTACCGCCAGCGATGGTCCTGGGACCCTCCATAGATGGCGAAAAGCATGCAGCACCGGCGGCGGATGGCCCAGAGCTCGACATTGGGCTATCAGCGTCTCTTTCTCGTTTGTGGTTGGGAGCCGGCGAGGCTTGAGGAAGAGGGAGATCGCCGACAGAGGCCAACTCGTACAAAATATCCCTACGCCGCGTCAGACGACTCATTTCTCCACGAGTGACATAGGATTGATAAGTGCACTTACCACAATCGCCCGGCCGTGTGCCAGCTATTCGAAGCCGTCAGTAATGTACGCGAGCGGATGCCAATCCCACTTACTGCGCTTCCAACAACTTGAGCATCTTCATGCACTTGTGCACGTCCGCCATCTCCTTCGACGGGTCCGTCGACAATCCAGACCGCTTCCCGCCCCAAATATTCAGCAACAGGACGATTCCAGCCGTAAACAGCGACATCTGGTTGAAGTACGTCGGTCCGCCTGCCCGTTTGTACTGCACGTCCAACACGTGGATGCATGACCGCGCCGCGTTCGTGCAGATCGCAAGCGACGGGAATGAAAGCGGGGAAGGCTTCCGCGGGGACGGAATGAACGGCCGGTGGACCGCAATCTGCAGCTGGTAGTAGTGCGCGTACAGGTTGGCGGATTGGTTCAGGAACAGGAGGTTCTCTCGGTTAGGGTCCCACCTCACTATCGGGACGTCAGCATCACGAAGAAAAAAAAATAGAACGGACAGCAGGCGGTGGCAGGCAATGAAGGCGGATAGGAGGATAACGTACGATGGTCAGGGACAGAATCGATCCACTTGTTGAGCGCCGAGTCGAGCTCGGCGACAATGTGCTGTTCCCACTGCTGCCCCACGAAGCCGAGCAGCGCCTTCGACTTGTTTATCGAATACTGCGCACGCGAGGTACGAACGACGACGCGTCAGCCCCGCCATTGCGTAACAACCCAGCACGGCGAGTCAAGCGGAATCACTCACGATCGTCCGCAGGGCAAACGCGAGAATCTGGTGCAAGCGGATATAGCAGTTGAAGAACGCGATCGTCGACGGTTTTCCTGGCGGCTGCTTGAACGCCTGCTCCGGGTCAGGGTGCTGCCAATACTCGTCGTCGCATTCTGTAGGCAAATCGAGGTCGAAACTGCAGAGCAATAGTCAGACGGACATTCTAAAATGGAAATGTGGTGCTTCAGGGGGACGCTCACTCTTCATCTTGAATTGCGCACGGCCTTCCGAGCGCAAAGCTCGCATGCCTGTCCATCGCGACCAGAGTCCTGTATACATACCCGACCGTCAATATCGACCACCTTAGGGGCGAGAATGAATCCGAAAATAGTCACCAGAACGCGCGCCGCCAGAGCTCCTCCTCCATCGTCGGCTTCGTGCTGTACACCTTCTTCCGGTGCGCGCCCACGTCCTGCGCCATGCGGATGCCGATGCCGATAATAGTCCAGCACGCCTGCGGCGCAGATGTCCCTTGCAGGAAGCTCGCCGTAAGCTGTCACGGCCAGAAGACGATCCCATCATACGTATCACCGTGCCGTCGGCGGGAGAGCGGCGGAAATCGGTCGCAAAAAAGCAAATAGAAGCGCAGGATAACGTATGTCAGCGGGCACGCAGCTGCGGCGCGCGCGGGGTACGTACCGCGTATATCTGCAAATCGTACAGCCTCGGCGGAGCGAGGAGCGACTTGCGGACCATTTGCACTTGCTGGAACCATTTCCAGCCGGACGACTGTGTGGTGTCGTACCCCTCGAGCAGGACACGTGGGTCGTCCGTGAAGCGGGCCCCATTAGCGCATACAAGCAGCACCGTCGAGCCGAAACCTTCGTCAACGAGGTGCAGACCATCCTTGATGCCCTGCTCGAACGTAGGCCGGTGAAGGAGCGGCGTGTAACAGTTCATGTTCTCAAAGTAGAGGTCAACGAGCCGCTCCAGCAGATCCGGCGGCGGGAAGTCCTTGTGCGGAGGGATCTCATCGTGTACGGTCGACGTTAGCCACTACGCACGCGCATAAAATGGGTTAGCCCACGAGCGATTTCCTTATGCTCACACCGGCACGAGAACGAGCGAACGCACGGGATGTAAACTCCAATGCTGCTGGTGGCGGCGAAGCAGGACATTATGCGCGTCCGGGTCGATGGACGGCGGCAGATGCACGCCCGCATACTCGTGCTTGAGGTCCATCGCGGTCTGGATGAAGAGCAGACTGCTCGACTTGCCGTGGTAGCGCATCGTGCTCGGGTGCACAGACATGCGCTGCAGCTTCGCCACGATGTTCCGCTGCGCGATCACCTCATCGTCGCTCGGATCGAGGTCGTCCTCGTCGACCTGCGTCGGCGTCCCCAGCGCGGGCGGGGACGCAATGACCGAGGACGACGGCTGGACGGGGATGGCGTACGCGGACTTGCCCGCCGCGCCTGATCCTCCTACCGTGCCGGACGATTCGCCGTTGCGGTCTGCGATCCACGCGTCCCTGTCAAAGTGCCCGCCGAGCTCCTTCGTAAAGTCCGCGTTCGGGCAGAGCTAATAGCGGTCGGAGAGCGGCGGGGCACGGGTGCGCGCGCGCGATCGGATAGCGTCATTACACTGCGCCCGATCGGGGACGAGGACGGGGAAGGGGGAGGCGGGGAGAGGCGCACCTTGTTCAGCAGCTTCTCCATCTTCTCGAGCCGGGTCTCGAGGCTCTCAACGTACCTATCCGGGGACGTACATGACTCATCCGTCCAGCCTGAAGTGTGAAGCCGGGAGAGGGGGGGAAGGCTTACTCACCCTTTGGGCGGACCACGCTTCTGCAGTGGCGCTGAGCATAGTCCGGGGCTCGGGATATGCGCCGGGAGACACGCACCTTGGCGGCCTCGACGTAGGTGCACTCGAGGCGGTAGGAGACGCAGTTCGAGCAGCGGTTGTTGGGCATCTGTGCGCCGTCGCCTGTAGGTGGGAACGGGAGGTTATGGCCTGGAGATCGCATCCCGAAAGATGGCGGCACGCACATCGGACTGCAGAGACGAGTACAAGGCGCAGGGTGAGCATACACAGGCAGCAAACGTCCGAGACGGGGAGACGCACTTTTCTTGCGTCTGCACATGTCGCAGGCCCGCTGGATCCTGCGCTTCTTCGCGTTCTGGACGGAGTCGCCGTCATTGTAGTCTTCCTCGGGCGACGACATGGAGCTGTGTTCTTCGGGATCTCAGGGCTCGGGTACAGATCTAGTGCGGGGCGGGTGACTCGTGAGGAAAAGCTCAGAGCGGAGGCGGGTGCGTAGAAGTAGTGGTCGACTGGGAGAAAGCAGGGCAAGTCATCGACGGCGGACCCGAGAAGTACGAAGGGGAGAGAGACGCGTTCGCCCGGCACCGTCCCTCCACGCCCCGGCGCCTCCTCACCACTAACACTGCTCATGGAGAATATACAATTCGCCTCCTTTTCCGCCCCCCAGCCGACCAATCTCGCGCGAGCCGTGGATAATCAGCACTGAGCACTCGGCCCACTGCGGCCACGACCACTGGCCAATTTCCCGTACGATCTCATCGCATCCTCTCGGCGTCCGCACATCCGCACCTCCGCAGCCCGCACGCGCGATCATCCACCCCTAGCCATGACCGACCCATTCACTCAACAGGCACTCGCGAGTCGCCCCTCAGACGTACGCACAGCCATCCACGTACTCGAGCCCTCCGACCCTGCGCTCGCTCTCGACGACGGCGATGCCAATCCCGTGCGAGACCTTATGCGCGCGCTCGGCCTGGGGACTCTCGCGGGGCGGGTCGATATCAGCTGCCTCCCCCCGCTTCCTACCCACGCTCGGGTGCGCTCCCAAGATGGTGACGCACCTCATTACTCTCCTGCGAACCCCCGCGGGACACGTACCACCATCTAGACCGCGGACAAAAACAGAACGCGCTGGGACGATGGATGATCGTAAAGGGCGACGACATCTCATTAGCCATTGCGAATATATGTACTACGGGCGCTGACGGTACCAGTACAGGAATATATACACACTATTTAAATGCGATGCGGCGGGTCACGGACTGCGTGCGTGCGAGCGTGCGTGCGGGTGACAGATTCGAGCGTTGGGGGCGACCCATCCCGGACAGCATATCGAGCGATGGTCGACGAGGCGAGGATGAAGGACACGGGCGCGCCGGCGAGCATGGCGGGTGTGAAATCGGAGGAGGGGGGAATAACGCGCCCGGCGGCAGGAGGCAGGAACGAGGAGGGTTAATGTAGATAGTGTACAAGGCCGCAACGACGACGACACCGCCGCCGCCCCGACCGCATGCGATGGATGGAGGACCGAACCGATGAGAAGGAGAACCGTATGATGAAATGCAGCGGAGCCATTTGTTATGAGTTGTGTGTGGATCATGGATGTGGATGGGGTGATTGCGCTGCGCCCACGCCGAGGCAGAGGATGTCGACAGACCGAGGAAGACCGAGAGGAAGACAAATGAACGAGAGTGGGAGACCGCCGGAGACAACGCCCCGGATGCGACGAGGAAGATTGGAGGATTACTGGACAGCAGAGCAGCAGCGACGATACGGAGCGAAGCCAGGAGGATGTGATGAGTTCATAGAGTACACCAGAGGACCGTGCTGACCAGACCCGTAAAACGCGAACGATTATATACCGCGCGGCGGAGCAGGAGTGGCGCGGGGCGCACGGGACCGCCCGCCGCCCCGTTGACACACCCACCGTGACGCTAAGACGCGACCAGGATCACGTCCACGTACACAGCGTGAGGTCGCCGTCGAGCTAGGCAGGGCCTCGTGCTCGTTAGAGCGAGACAAGACAGCCCCATCACCAGCCCGCGCCGTGATAGTCGTCTGCCCAGCTCCGATTGCGTGCGATGGCCTGCTTCATGCGATCCTGCTGGCTCTCGCCGTTCGGTCGTTGCTGACTATCGCCCCGGAACTGCTGTTGCTCTCCCACGTCCCCGTTCACCGAGGTGAGCGGACGCAGGCCGCCGCCCAGCACACCCGGACGGCGTCCGGCGGGACCCAAGCCCAACTGCCGCTCCCAGAGTAGGTTCCGCCGGAGACTCTCCGACAGTTCCGACTTCAGCATCTTTATCCGGGTGCTCCGCGGGGACAGCGGTGGCAGCGGCGGGGGCAGATTGTACGGGTGGTCGAGCGGAATGGGCGCCGTCGCAACCGTTGTAAGCCCGGGACGCCCGCTCGGGCTGTCGAACCCGGTCTGCTGCACAGGCTGAGGCCGCTGGCTCTGCTGCTGATGGTGCTGTTCGCTGAGCAGGCCGCGGGCCGGCTGCTTCCGCCGCTTAGGGTCCGCGAGCGCGGCGAGCTTCTGCTGAGCGAGGCTCTTCGATACCTGGATGGTGTCGTCCGGATTATCGTCGTCGCTTTCCGTATCAAGCTCCTCCTCCTGCGGGCGACCTTTCGGCCTGTACCCGCCGCCGGGCCGCGGATTCTCCGCTGCTTGGGCAGTGACCTGCGCCGCGAGAGGCACCGCCGCCGAGCTCTTGCTCATCTGTAGCATCGGCGTATGGGAGTGTCGCGCATGTTGCGTCATGTCCTGCGTGGACTGCGTAGTGCGGTACGGGTGGTTCGGAGGGAAGACGTTCGGATCGGGGTTGAAGAGCTGCGAGAGCAGCCCGGACCGCGTCCTGTTCAGGTTCGAATACGACCGCTTCGGCACCTTCGCGAACATATCCCGCTGCCGCTGCGCCTCTTCCGCCGCCTCACGCAGACGGGCCTCCTCCGCGGCTTGTGCCTTGGACTTGGCCGTCGTCGGCTTCTTGCCCTTTGCGCGTTCCTCGCCGCTGTCCGCCTCTGACGCCCATTCCGAATCATTCTCGGTGTCCGTCGTATCGTACTCGGACGACGTGCTGATCACGATCCCACGTCGCTGCTGCGATGGCCCTGCCCGGCTCGTGCTCGCCTTAGGCTGTTGCTGCGGCGCTGGCAGCGGCTGCTTCGCGGGAGCCGCAGTGGAGCCCGACGGCCTCGCCGCTGGCACGTCGCCGTTCTGGCTACTAGTGCCCTTGGTAGACGGCCCCGCGCGAGAGCCATTCGACGATGTCGAGCCGATGTTGAATGCCGCCTTCTTCGGCTCGGCTGCGCCCGCCGTCGCCTTCTTCTGGGACGCCTGCCTGAGCCCGTGCGAGTGCAGACGCTGGAGCGCCGGCCTGACAGGTGCATGCCGCTCCTTGCTCTTGCGGACCTGGACCCGTGGGCGTTTGCCCGCCGCAGCGGGGGCGGCAGTAGCCGCAGTGGGCCCTGCCACTTCTGACCTCATGTGACTTGACGTGAGGCTGCTCGGGCTCTGGCCCTTGGTCTCCGAGGTGTTCGAAGGCGGGCGCTCGGGCGAGTCGACCTCCGGTGAACCAGAGTCCTGAAGGAAGAATCGGCGGTCGGAGGCTTTGAGTGTCTCTTCGTTGAATGCGTTTGACTTGGAAGCCGTCGGCCCTGACGAATGCGCGTCACTGGCGGGTCGCATCGACGCAGACGAGGAAGCGACAGGCGGTTGCGGTGAAGGTGCGGCGGTAGGCGGAACGGAAGACTGCGTCGAAGCCGGGGGAGGAGCGATAGTCGCCGAGACGAGGGATCGTGCCGGCTGGGGCGGCAAAAGGTGGCTGGATGGCTGGGCGGCAGCTGCCAGGGTCGGTGGGTGGGAAACACCAGGTGTAGCCGGCGGCGTCGGGTGTGGGGTCGGAACGATGACCACGACGTGGGGGAAAGAGGAGCCGTTGGGCTGACGAGGAGTGGAAGGCAGCTGCACTTTCGGGACGGATGCGACAATGGGACGAGGCTGAACAATGGTGGGCCTCATGGACGTTCGAGCTAGCTTCTTCTCGTTATCAACGTCGACTTTGCGAGGAAGGATATCGAGGATGAGTTTCCCGACTCCGACAGAGCTCTGGGACCTGTGCCGTTCCATCGGGGCGCTCACCGTACTGATAGTGCTGAGGCGGCGCCCCCCGGACATGGCCGATGGTGGGGGGTGATTACCGTGCCATGAATGCGCCTGAGAGATGTCTGTGGAGGGGGTAGGAGGCAACTGGCAATGATGTGCTAATGGAAAGGATTTGGTGAGCAACAAACCGCTATTTACGGGGCAACAGACGGCAACCCACCCTGCTGAGCGAGGAGGCCGTCCTCGGAGATAGGGGTGATGGGTGATGGGCTCCTCCGGTCTGAAAGAGATGGGGAAAGGGAGCCTGGGGAGGAGGCGGGAGAGGATTGGGTGGAAGCCATTTCGCGGTACCAAAGACGCCAAGAGAGGTTTTCGAGACGGCGACCGTCCTTGAGATTCTCTTTACACTTTGTGAACACTTTTTAGGCGTGCACAATGAGTGGATGAGAGAGGAAAGAGGGCGAGGGGATACGCACGAGTCCATAGGCCGCAGAGGGCGTCCTCGCCTTCGAGGTCCCTGACCACATCCGCGGCGACGGATAAGATCGGGGAGGGGAAGTTGGGAAGCATTGGGGAGAGGATGTCCAGGATGAGAGAGCTTAGAAGTACAGCAAATGAAGGAGAGCGCGATGAGACGAAAAGCGGAGAGACGAGAGATGATGTACAGCAGAAAGCAGGCTGGACAGAGGAGAAGATGTCGCCTGGAAAGGTACAGCTGGAGAGGGGAGCCCGAGCCGGCCGCGGAGAAGCAGTCGAAGCGGGACGCAGCGATGGCCTCGCGAAGGAAAGGGAGATGAGCGGGCAGCGGCCGCGGGGGCGGATTTGAGGGAGGGATGGGGAGGGAGAGGAAGGGAGAGGAGAGGGAGAGGGCAAGGAGGCGTCCGGGGCAGTCGCTGGGCCCTGGCGAGCATGGCGGACGAGATCAGTCTGAGATTCGCCCCCGCAGAACAGGCGCCCGTCCCTGGCCCACCCCCGCGGGCCGGCCTCCGCGACTGCCTCTTTGGGCCGTCCTCGCCGACTGCCATTTTGCCGAAAACTGCAGGCCGACTCTCTCCGGCTGTCACATGCGTCGCTGCTCCCTCCCATGACCGCCACGCGTCCGTGCCCAAACATATCGCTCGGAGGGCCCCTCTGCCATCCTCATTCCTGCGTGATCCATGCCCCCACAGTGACCCACCGTACGCCATCTTCCATTGACAAGCCCCAAGCTCCAAACGCCCTCGCCGCTTCGAACAAACGCTGTGTGATGCGACGATTTTGTCTCCCCCTCTCGTCACAACCTATCCGCCATCTTTATATTCTTGCGCGACATTGACCGCAACGAGACTTGCACCGCTCACGCCCGCGCCCGCGCGGCCACCGATCCGAGCCCCTCTCCTGCAAATTGACGTCTTCTGCCCGCCCGTTCGCCGCGCTCGTCCAATGCGTGAACACTCTTTCCGACCGCCCAGCGTGTCTCCGAGAGTGCCTAGGAGTGCCTATACCACCTCCCGTCCAATCCGCGTGCAGCATCGTTCCTGTGATATCAACCGCCGAGAACGCGGACCAATCACCGCCCCCGCACGGCACAGCAACTGCGGTCGCTGGACGCTCTCACCGACTGCTCCTTCAGCCTGCCCCAGCTTAGTTCTGTTTGATTGCAACGGCCTGCCCACGGACGGGCGATGGGAAGGGCGGCATCCAGCATCAGCATGTTCTGTGCTCCCGCCGCCGCTCCCACCCTAAAGCGCTATTTGGCCCCCGGACGGCTATCGGTTGCTGCCCCCGCCTCGCGTCGCGACACGCGCCCACGCTCTGGACTCTGCCCCTCGGTCGATAGCGCGATGCGCCCGCCCGGTTACGTGCGTGATCAGCCCCGTTTAGGCAGCCCCGCCCCCGCCCCCGGGTTCGTCTCGTCCTCCTGGGCCGTCCTCGCGCGTCGGCCGCTCGGCGGACCCTCTCCCATGTCTCACTTTGATCCCCTCCGCCCGGCCGCGCTCGACTTCCGGAGGCGCTCCTTCCTCCACTTGGTTAGAACTGTGGCTAACATCGTCTTCCCGTCTGCAATCGCTCCCATCTGCCTTCCATCCGGGCCCTCTGGGACGTCAATTAACGGCAACGGAATCCTCTCCTCTTTCCGTCATTCCGTCACAGCACCCGCCCATGTGAGCAGCATATTGCCCACACTCGCCGTCATCCGTATCCACGCCCGCGTACCGGCGCCGCCCACTCCTCTCGCCTGAGTTTGACCGAACCGTGTGACTTGATCGTCCGAGAGTGCACCCACACCTTCGCTTTCACAACCACCCCATCTGTACTCCATACACCTCACTGACGTACTACACGAAGATAGTTGCGGACGAGTTACTCACCTAGCACCTGCTTAACCACGCCTCCTCCACATCGTCGACGTCCGGCCAGAGAGAAGCCCCCGCCTAATACGCTCGGGCTTCCCGACCGACGGCGACGACTCCGAGCGAATTCGAAGCCGCGCGAAGAAGTTTAAATTTAATCACACCGTCCGCCAATCCTCGCCCACCGCTTCGCGGCGTCGCACACCCACCTCGCCGGAACACGACAGCCTGCCCGTGCCCTCTTCGAAGAACCCGCCGCGCCAGGCAGCGGGCACGCCTCTTTGCACGCTGCTCCAGCCCAAGTCCCCGATCACGAAGCCTGTCGCGCTATGCCCAACCCCCCAGGCGGCGGGCGACGCTGCAGGCTGGCACTCTTCCCCGCCGCGCGCGTGATAAAGCGACTGAATGGCTGCCCTCGACAATCTCGAACACATCCGGACATACTCCGAGCGGCGGTGCCTATCGCGCGCTCCCGTTCCGTCGAGCCTCGAGCGCACCCTCCCGAACGGCTCCCCCGCCGCCTGTCTGCTCTCCTGCATCTCCTTACCCGCAATTACGAATGGAATGAATGCACGCCGTCGCGAACCGTCCGCCCCGTCGAGCACTGAATACAACCCGGCGCACCTGCTCGCGCGCAGAACACGCCAGAACGAGCCTCGCCCGCCGCAGGCCCGCAAGCGACGGAAATCATGCACCCAGTGATCTCCACGCGCCCGCTTAGGGTGATACGTCGCTTGCGCCCTCCGCGTCACCGCTGCCGCCCAGTCACTCTCTGTTGTGCCCGGCCGATTAGCGAGCGTTGTGGGTCCACCGTTGTCCGCGTCGCCATCATCTTCACCATCACCTTCCATGCCTCTCTTCCTTCCTTCCAGCGGGCCTCAGCTCATCAGCCAATAAGCACGCCTCTTGCGAGGCCCGGCGATCTCGTCAAGCACGTCAACCAATGGCATTGGCGGTGACGTCCGCCGGCGCACCTGCGAGGCTCAGGACGTCGGGCTGG
This sequence comes from Trametes polyzona, assembly GCA_022606195.1. Taxonomy (NCBI): domain Eukaryota; kingdom Fungi; phylum Basidiomycota; class Agaricomycetes; order Polyporales; family Polyporaceae; genus Trametes; species Trametes polyzona. The sequence goes on from JABYQF010000004.1 coordinate 45,074, forward strand.
ACCGCCTGCGCGCCACCCCTGACGACGGCTGTTCCGAATCGTGAACCGTCTGTTCAACAGTTGGCTCGTTGCCGCACCCGCTGCGCACCGGCTGCACGCTCGGGACGGTGCCTCTGGAGTCTGCGAGATGATTGAGCCAAACGACACGTTTCACCCTGACCTGCGCCTGTCCGCGTCCTTTCCCGCCAAACTGTCCGCTCTCAGTGTGCGCGGCCCAGCGCGGCGGAGACTCCAGCACGAGCTGCAGGGTGCCCTTGGATACGCCGATCGTGTGGACGAATTCGCCTCCGTCGCGGGTTCGGGCTTTTTCTAGGAGTGATCGTGCGAGGCGGGAGCACAGAGTCCCCGTGGACATGCGTCCTCCGCAAGGCATTCGAACGATTCATCCTTGGGGTTTGAAGCTATGCACGGTTCGATGCGGGTCCTAGCTGGCGTCGTGTCTGGGCCCTCTGGTCCCCGAATTTGAGCTTGAGGCCAACAGGAACGTTCCAGGTCATGTATATCCGCGCACTCGATCGGGGTTGCAACGGTATGTGCCTCGCCGGACTGCACTCATCAGCAACAGCACTCCAGGCGGCTTGATGACAACGTCATGCATAAATTGGAATCCCTCTGGTCTTCACATCCAGGGGAGGGCGTCGGGCATGTGCACTGGCAAATGACTGACAGAGGTCATGCACCCACTCATCCCAAGACTCGTACTGAGTACTCCTAGACGTCGGAAGTGGTACCTTGTGAGTGATGCTTGGACCTTGGTACGTACACGCTCGCTAGGACTCGGCATCTTTCTGGTGCTCTGCGCATTTGTGTAGTCAACATGTTGCTTATTCTGTGAGACACCTCCGTGATGAGCCCACTCGTATGTAGTCCTCTTGTGCGTGCGCACAGGACCAATTCTCACTGCAGAGGCATTCCTTCCTAACCTCGCACATCTAATGTCTCTGTCGATACTAGACTGAAGCAGCCGGTTTGATTCAGGTACCTGCAACGTGTGGCACAAACGTCTCTGTAGCACGCCGGCGAAGTATGTGCCTCAAGCAACATGTGTAACGCCACAATGTTCCGTCGCGCATGCAACATCAGCATCTAAAGTTGCGACACCTTTCCACATGTATCAAGCAACATTCCCCTGCGCAGGCACAGATACCAGTGCGTTCAGAATCTCCGGGTACAATACACCCACCTTTGGGCCGAGACGCACTCCGCGTCAAGGCACAGTGACGGCGGCCATCAAACCATACTACTTGCCCTCTGTGGAGCTCCCATATATGCACAGGTGCAGCCCTCTGAATACTTAATCACCGTTCGCGCGTCTTCTCAAGCCTGGATCGCAACAGGCGGTCCGTCGTGAGAAGCCGCGCTGCGGCGCTCGGGAACATCGCTGCACTCCGACGCCGCGCGGAAGTTGTCCACCACGGTAGAGCCTACTCCTCCTCCGAGTCAAAGGGTGCGTGCCATGCCGAGACATCAACCTCTAGACTGTAACCCGAACTGGCATTGCAAAAGCCATTCCGAAGTGTGTCCGTACGTACCTTCGACGACCTCAACCCAACCCGTCCGAAACTCTGCTTGCTCCCCCTCCTCGCCATATCCAAGAACGACGCCCGTCGGTCAAGCAAGCTTTAGCCTACCCTCGATGGCCGGCCTCGCCGGGCAAGTTCGCCCTCGGAAGACGCGCTCCCGTCGCAGCATCGTGCGACGATTACCACCCCGCCACACGCCGCCTGCAACATGCATCCAGCCTACCCCGCATCCGCCGGCACGTACTCCACACACCTGGCAGGAGGCTGGCGTGCGCGCATCTCCGTCCAGTCCAGTTGACGTGGCCGCGTCGCGGCGACCGAAGCGTCGCCCGACGGTCCCGCACTCGGACGACATCGATCCATCTGTAGACCCTGTGCGCGGAGTCGCGGTCCCGCTCGAGCTCGAGGGCTTGGCGTCGACCCTGGAGGGCCGTGCGTGCGAGCATCTTGCGCTAATGCAGCAAGAGCTGGTGCTTTCCAAGACCTTATTCGGCCCTGCGCCCACAGATGCCCTCGAGGCTTTGTGTCGTTCAAAGTAGGTTCACGATGCGCCCCTGTAGAACAAGTTCTACGCGAAGCAGATTCGTCCTCGGTGCTGCAGGCTCGCGCTATGGTACGTTCGCGTTAGCACTGCTGCCCGCGAGGCATCCGTGCACCAGTGTGTCTCGGCCATGGGCCACGTCCAGCAAGCCCCCTCTCGTTCTCAGTCAGGCGAAAGAGTCACGAACCGTGCAACCCCAAGGTCCGACTCATGCTGTCGAATCTCACTCACTCACTCAATCACGTACGTTACCCGTTCTCCATCCAGAAACTCACATCCTTGTGTACAGCTTCCAGAATCCTACAATGCACATCCGGCACCCCCCACCACACCCCACCTCACTCTATGCTCGGCCCCCTCTCTTCGGCCCGACACCCTAGCGTCCACACCCAGGCACATCGGTCCCCGCGACCACAACCGCCCGATGCTCGCCCCGCATCCTCGGCCAGGGTCCCATCGCGCCCGCGGGCAGCCGCGCCGGCAGCACGGTCGCGCCCACTTGCACCTGATACCACCCCCGCATCTCATCACCACATCCCGCACGTCAACTTGATCATGCTCGAATCTGAACCTCCACCCACCAGGTTGAGCACTCAAGCTCAAGCTCAGAACCAGTCCCGGTCGAATACAATGTCAACAACGATGCTCACACACACTGCATCTGCAGGTAGTGCATCTCGAGTAAGTACCAGCTACACGCCCAGGCGCATCTCAAGTCCGCGTTACCACACACATCCCGTAACGCGCTCGCACCCCGCACTAGAAGTACATCGTCGCTTTCCTATCGCAGCCTCGCGCTTTCGCCACCCACGAGCGACCCTGAACGCACGCAGGGAAGGCGTTCTGCTCCTCGAGGCCAGCAACCGAATAGTAGTAGGACCCTCCCGTAGCCGCCAATGGTCGGGGTGGTCGTAGTCTCGTCCCCATCCCTTCCGGCGCTAACTGAGCGTGCGCCAGAAGGTCTGGTGTCTTTCGGGGCCAAAACGGCCACTCGTGACAGATGGTCACAAGGGAACAGTTTGTCATTCGATACTGTCATTGCTAGACTAAGCAGAAATGAGTCACGGTGATGTCACCGTTTTCAACAGCGGAGTTATGCGTCTCCGTCTGTTGCCTTCGTTCGTCGTCTGCCCGCCCGTCTCGTCGCTCTTTCAATAACTGAGATACTCTATGGCTACCTAATTGACGACAATCACGTCCTGATGCGATCTCTACCAACTCCCCGTGCCGCAAGGCATGCCGAACTCCGCAGGCACTCCTACGAGCTCCTCGCGGCTGCACGCGCACACGCGGCCAAAAAGCGCAAGTACGACTCCGCGACTTCTCGAAAAACGATGAGCGAGGAGTGCTCGAAGCGTATGGGTTTTAGTCCACGTGCAGAGCAGCTGGACCTCGCGGAGTGTATGCTCTTGGGGCTCGATGCTGTGTGCATAGCAGGGACCGGCTGGGGAAAGACACTCCCTTTCGTGTTACCCCTTCTTGTACCGCAGTCTAAAGGGAAGATAATATTAGTAATCTCTCCACTTAATGCACTGGAAGCAGATCAAGTAAGAGAGCTCTTGCGGGATGGCAGCGCCTAGAAGCTGAATATACGTAGGCGGCGAGGTTTGAGAAGATAGGCGTAAGGGCGGCGGCTCTCAATGGTACAACATATTCTCCCCAGATGCTGAAGGTATGAATTAGTACACGCGTTGTCGTCTTGAAGGGCAATCTAACTGGGTTGCATCACAGGACATCGAGCACGGCACCTATGGAATGGTCATAACCGGGCCGAAGCAACTTGTGGACGACGAAAACCCTGTTCGTCGGCTGTTCAACAATCCCCGGTTCACCAAAAAAGTCCTCGGGTTCATCGTCGACGAGGCACATTGCATATCCCAATGGGGCGGCGATTTCCGCCCAGAGTATGCGGCTCTCAACGTCATACGCGCCTGCTTACCGCCCACCACCGGCGTTCAACTCATGTCCGCTACCATGCCGCCACTCGTCCTCGCGGAGGCCATGAAGACTCTGCGCGTGATTCCCGATAAATCCTTCATGCTCAACCTCGGCAATGATCGTCACAACATCACATGGGAGGTGCGGACCATGGCTGGCGGGAAGACCGACTACGAGGCACTCGCGTTCCTTGTCCCGAACGAGGATGAGGAGACTACGTGCTTACCAAAGACAATGGTTTTCTTTGACGACATTCTCGTTTTGATGAAAGCGCGCCGTTGGTTGCTGTCGAAGCTCCCACAGTCACTCCGATATAGGGTCAAAGCTTATCACTCACGACGGAGCGAGCTCGCGAAGCGCCTTGTGACGGACGACTTTGTGCGTGGTAGCATCGACATAGTATTTGCTACAGAGGCTGCCGGGATGGTAGGTTTGATCGACTGTGAGCAATACGAAACCTTCCAGCTAAATAAGAGACACGTACAGGGCTGCGACATCTCAAATATAACCCTTGTCGTCCAATTCATGGCCCCAGAGAGCTTGCCCGTGTGGATTCAGTGTGCCGGCCGCGCTGGCCGTCAACCAGGCCTTCAAGCACGTGCGATTCTCCTCATTCAGAGGTCAGTATACATGGAGAAGGGAAAAAGCACGCGGAAGGACGACCAACCTATCGAGTATGTGAAGGAGATCAACGAGGATCTACGGCTTTATGCCTCCGCACCGCGAGGGCAGTGCCGAAGGGACGTCGCAGATGATTATTTTGACAATCCTCCCGGGAGAGAAGGTACGTACCGTGCGTGTGGTAGAAATCACGACCCGTGCGATAACGATGGGCTGACGATACCGCTGTTAGCTCCCACAGGTGAGTGTTGTGACAATTGCACGGCCCGACGTCTCGATGCAGCTGCACAAGCCGCTCCAGTACCTTGTCCTGCAACCCCACCCGCAACCCCTGCCCCTAAAGCCTCTGCCGCTGTTCTTCGATCGGTCCCTATGCAGGCACCGTCCACTACAGGCAACACACAGCCTTCGATCCCTGTGCCGATTCCCATCGACCCTTTGCTCCTCAGCATGGACCCTCCGAGTGCACCCAGCTCTACACTCGACCGCTTCGATCCTGAGCGGTGGCACGACTTCTTACCTACCACACGGCATGAAGCCGACGTCACCGTGGTGAAGCAACGGCTAGTCGAGTGGCGACGTACGATGTGGAAGACTCACTACCAACATCAACCATTCGGTTCGCCCGCGGTATTGCCCGACCATGTCATGGCCGCCATCGCGTCGAAGACGACGTTCCGTGTCACCGAAGACTTTCGGCACATCAAGTGGCTTCTTTGGAAGCAGCACGCGGTCGACGTACTGGCCATCCTCGAGGAGGTCGATAAGAAGCGTGCCCTGGAGAACTTGGAGAGCACTAGACAGAAGCAGGAAGCGGCTGAGGCAGCCAAGGCTGAGCGTGCACATGAGAAGGCTGAACGTGAGCATGAGCGATTGCGACGGCAAGCTGAGGCTGCACAGAAACGACAGGACCGCGAGACAAAGGCACGGGAGCGGTTGCAGGAGCAGCAGAGGAGAAAGGATGCTCGTGAGCGGGCCAAGGCGGAGAAGGCGTCGCTCTCAACAAGTCGCGAGGGGAAGCGGAAGGCAGGAGAGGGTCTTCCAAGGTCGTCGCCGGCAAAGAAACAGCGCTCTGACAAGAACAAGGAGAACGAGCTGGTGGGCTCCCTCGCTATGGCTGCGGTAGATGCCGGCTCGGCGTCTGGCGACCCTGCACTGGCAACTGCGCGGTGTCCACCTCATCCACGACCTCGCCAACCGCCAGCTCCTCCCCCGAACGCTACTGCTACAACGCCTGCCCACTGCCAAAGCTACGACCATCTCTTTCGTTAACGATTCGCCACACCAGCGTGCGGCTGAGCTGTCCTCACCACCGTTGTCCATGTCCCATCTTTGGCCCATACTGTCTCCTGCACGTATGCACAGCCGATGCTCTCTGTTGCCCACGGTATGTCTCCGTTACCAGCAAACACTATATACATACTGACTGTCTCGGACCATAGGTCTATTGGCAGGTTCGATTGGAGGGTGGACTAAGTAGCGGAAGTAGTATGCGCTTCATCTACAGGCAACGTATATATCTCTGTCGTCGCCCGCTCAAAACAACGGTCACTCCACCAACGTTCAAATATTCCATCTGACTGTAGCTTCGTCGACCCAAGGGTGATATAGTCTGCTGCGTGGTCACCCTTGGTGCCTCTGAGAACCCGCCCCTCCTCGACTGAATGCGCATGGAACTCTTGAAACATTGCTATCATACGATCCACGTCTTCGACCTTGGCCGGCGTCCCGTGGTGAGTCCCTCGACCTTTGATCGTTGAGAACTGTGACGCAATGTTTGCCTTCACTGCACGTAGGACAGGGATCGCAGGAGAGACCTTCTGGATATAGGGAAACGTTGCGCCCGGCCCAAACGAACGCCACGTAACCTTTCAACACCGTCAGGTAAGCCTACGTCGCCATAACCCATATCAATGTGCTGACCTTGATGTCCTTTATATTGTGCTCTTGGGCCATGTCCACCGCAACGAACCCGTCCCGCTTTCCCGAGAAGTTTACAAGCCAACAGTAACGTTGGATATAACACCTGCGTGCGTAGCCAAAGCCGATCTGGCATGAGCGATGAGTACTGACTACGATCATAATCACCTACCTCAACTCGGACGGCCATTCCGAACGAAGCTTGTGCATCAACTCCAAGATTTCCGTGGTGTACTTGTGATTTCCGCCGCCCACGAAGCGGAAGAGCATCGTAGGTAGCAGGTCTTCCATGCGCCCAACATCACCGAAACGCATCGCATCGCAGAGGTCGAAGTAGGCAAGGAGATCCGCGCTAAACATGGCCATCTGCCGCTGCACCTCATCCATCCTGTCCGCCGGTAGGTCTTCGATGTCCTCCTGTGCTGCACGATTGACACGTTCACTGTAGATCGTGTCCAGGATGGCTATCAGCTCCTCCGGGGTGCGCGATGAGAGGTCTGCCACATCGTTGACGCCGCCGACTGTCGCCCACATGTTCAAGAAGTTCGCCTCCCCAACGTGCCATAGAGCCTCATTGAGGTGATGCCAGAAGACACCCTTGGTCTCGGTCTTCATCAGTCCCTTCCGCGCCAGAGTCTCGAACGCCCGGCGTAAGCCGATGCCTACTGATGTCCCCAGGTACTGTGCATGCAGTGAGTTCGCAAACGCCATGAGCGCATGGAACCAGCCGAATACCGGTTCGATCCATTCCATACGTGTGAATGAATTGGGATCGTCGTGCCGAAAGCGAGCGAGGCCGCGAATGCGATCGACCGTAAGCTGATCGCCCACCCACACCAACACCTCCTCCTCGCCAAGCTTCCTCTTTGAGTCATTGGACCCCAAGCCCATTTGCTCGAGCCAGATCTTGTTACAGAGCTCGTTCGTCCCATCATAGCTACTCTCGTCGACCTCCACGGTCTGGAGGATCCGTTGCTCGGTGATATAGTCGGGCCCGCATGGAAGTAGCTCTGTTGGAGGCGGGGCAGCAAGGAGTATGCTATCGCGGTATGCATATCCGCTAAAGGCTGGGCTGTCGAGCAAGAACTTGAGGATGCGGTATCGTGCTTGCGCGTGAATGCGGCTCATTGAAGTCGTCTCGCCGGTGTAGATGCTCTCTAAGGGGAATGGCTCGGAAGATGCTTTCCAACGCTGCATCTTGGTTTTCTGGGCGATGTCTGGGGGGAGGATAGCTTCCTTCGGCAAGATGAAGACCGTGGCGGCTGAAGCACTGATAAAGTGGTTCATGTTGTGCATCCGCTGTGAGAAAACACGCATCGGAATATTGACATTGTCGTGTGAGCCAAAGCGGGAGCGATTTTGTATGAGTTTCTGCGTGGTCGCCTGCTCGGTTTGAGAAATCGTCACGAATGCCTGGGTAGCCCACTTGTGACCCATCGTGAAACCGAGAGCATGCAAGGCGTCAAACGAGCGGGCAGACAGGCCGCATGCCTTTAGATAGATTGACCAGACCGAAGTGAGGAGACACGAGTGATGCGACCGGGAGTATGACAACATGGAGATAGTGGTGAGAATGACCTATGTGCATAAAGGCGATGAATACAAAGAAATATACTGTAAGAGACTGTCAGACATACATGGAATGGGGTTTTCATAGTGTTCTCCTTTTGCTGACGCGGGCTCCATGCTAGGCGCTGTAGCATACCCCAAAGACGAGGTGCTCGTTCGGTTTGGAGCTCAACACCAATCTCCCTGAAGTTGATGCTTGACAGTCTCTCCCTAGACAGCATGTCGTCTGGGGCCCGGAGCCATGGAGCAATGTCCTTCATCTCCTGCTCAAGCAACTCCCCGGCACACGTGAGCACGAAGTCTTCCATAGCTTGTGCACCACCTGAATGCTTCGACGTCGGCGGATGCCACCAGCGTTGAAGTACTTCAACCAATGTAGTGCTTCGCATAAACACTGCACGCTCGTGTTTGATTTTGTGATTTGTTGTGCATGCGGCATCCCCCCAGAAAAGTGCTCCCAGAAAGATCTCTAGATTCAGCCCTTCTGCTTGTATCGACTCGAGAACGCTTAGAACACGTTGCTCAATGCTACGACCTCCTGCAGACAGCACATTTCGCACAGATGCCGTGTACCTGCCGTGAAAGGCGGCTCCAGCTGAAGGGCGAACAGCTGATGGTGGTAACAGCGGAGGTGGCTCGAAGTCGTCCGAGGGGCAGAGCTGCAGTTCATTGTAGTAGTCAAATGTGGCGTCATCCAGGAACTCATCTTCAAAGGCTGCCCAGTACTCGGCATCGAAATCAGCAGAAGAGGACATGATCAGTGAACGAACTCGATTGCCTGACACGGTTGCGACGCTTCGAAGCTATCGTGTAGAAAATGACTACTCTATAATGACACATTTCGTGACTCTTCATAACGTCCGATGCTCCGAAAGTGACCCGACGTGACCCCGAAGTCACGAGAGCCCGTTTTCCTCACGAAAGACACCAGACCTTCTACAGGACACTCTCGCCAGCGCTAACCAAACATCGTGGGAACGAACGAGTGCTGTGTTCGGACTCCGCTGTGGCGAGGTGGCTGAGCGTTAGCGAAGCCTTTGGTGAGCGCGGCAGAGTGTCCTGTAGAAGGTCTGGAGCCGAGACTAGGGTGGTCGTACCGCTGTGCCCGACGTCGGAGGACCCTGTGGCCCGACGTCCCGATCGTACCTCTTGGTCGTACGGCACACGTAGGTTCGGACATCCAGTACAAGTACAATGAACAATGGCCTAGAGGGATGTCGTATACCTCATTCCTGCTGGCATCCATGCCAGATCATGAGCTCGAGAACATTGGCTCATTCCCGACACGACATATAAAATACAGCAATTACCCAAGTAATGATACAGTTTTCTACTCGATGCTACACTAGGTATTTACATGCATATCTTGTATGTACACCTATGACCCGAGCTCGCCCCGCGACACGAGCGCGGCACCACGTCAGGCTGACGCTAAAGTCCGCGCATACCCCGCGTCGGAGTTCCAAGACGGAGGTGCATCCCACCTCCGCCATAGAGTCGCGCGGTTGGCGGACGAAGCGTGGTGGGCGGTCGGCATCGCATGACACCCTGGGCGGTAGCGAACACGAGGAGACATATCCGTGCGGATGAACGCGAGCGACGGCGCCCCCGGGACGAACAGAGGTGTCCTCTTACCTACAAACGTGCGATCGGAAGGAGGTCGGGATGCGAATACGTAGAGATGCCAGCATTGGTTGTGAGAACGTGGGGTAGAGGACCGGGTTTCCGCGGTCAAGTCCGGACCTCACAGGTGTCGTCGCCCGCATCTGAATCCGTCGCCGTATTTGAGCCAAGCGCAGACAAAGAGGGCTCCGGTGTGGCAGACACCGACATGGGTGCAAGGGCTGCCGCGGTGACGGCCGCGGGGAGAGGTCCCCGCGGGCGAATGTCGGCATTCGTACATGTGCCCTTTTCGAGATGATATTTCAGCCCATTTGGGTTGAGGTACGACTGCACGAAGGGAAGATGTCAGAACAATGTGTCAACGAGAAGCGCGCGCCACGAACCTTCATGCATCCCGGATGCTGTGGAACGAGCGTGTAAGGAGACAGGTGGAGTAGGTTCGCGGGGTGATTGAGTTTCGGTGACGGGATCGATGCGGGGAGGGGATGAACAACGATCCGAACGTGTGCAGGCAGGACGTTAGGGTTTCAAAGGTGGACGTGAACATGAAGAGAACGACACCAAACGTCAGCAACGGTCGTAATGAGCGTTATAGATGGGGGAGGTGGACCCCGCGCTCCCCACGGGGTCGAGCTCGGATCGCGCCGCTCCAGGAGCGAGGCTGCATGGATAGCCGCAGTCGTTCGGACATGTGCGAGCGCGGGGGCAGGGGCATCACAGCGGGGATGATTGCAAGGAAGAGCCGTACTCACCGGACATTTGTACATCTTCTCGCGCCCATCGCGTTTACGGGTACTGGGTTGGTGAGCAGGGGCGCGCTCCGGGGTTTTGGCGAGGGGGCGACTGCGCGCAAGGGGATCTGGACGGGCGTGCGACTTTGCAGTGCGTTGTGGGCCCGTACCAGAGCGCGCGATGGCGGGAGTGGATTCGTTATCGAGATCGGCGTCCTCGAGCGGCTCTCCAGCAAGACGAGAGCGTCGTTGCGTTTGTGGGGGTGTGCGAGGACGGGGTGGTTGAAAGGTAAAGAGGGCGGGAGGGAGGCAGAGGGGCTCGCCCAGGCTGGGGGAGGAGTAGCAAGAGGAGAGAGTGGAGGGGGAGGCCAGGGAGGCAGGGGAGTGGACCAGCTCGGGGACTTGGTCGAAGTCTGGAACGGTGCGAAGAGGGCCGTAGGCGGAAGAGATGGGGAGAGAGACGGGCTGAAGAGGGGGGTCTGGCTGAGGATAGCTGAGGATATAGCTCGCGTGAGGACCGGCGGGGCGAGCGTAAATAGGGCTGGAGTAGAGGGGACGATTGTCGGAAGGGAGAGGGAGGACGTGTTCCTCCTCGAAGTGGTCGAGGAGACGGTGGAGGTCGGGCAGAGCCTGGCCGCAGCAGGAGAAGTTGGAGCACTGGAGGGCATGAGCGCCGGGGTTGAGTGTAGGAGGCGAAGGACTTACAAATGACTGATCGAGGTAGGCGTTGGAGTCGATGTACGAGTCGAAGAGATGGTCGTTGTCTTCAGGGAGCGGGGTGGGCATGGACGAGAAGACGCTGGAGGCGGAGGGGGAGAGTGAGCGCGGGCGGAGGTGCTTATCAGTCCGTGCGTACTCGTGGGCGTCGTAGGCGGCCATGGCGTGCGGGCGAAAGAGAGGACGGCTTAGAAAGCAGCGTCGGCGGAGTTATACGTCCGGGGTACGGTGGGGAGGATCGAGAGAAGAGACAGTAAAGTGAGCAAGCACGAAGCGTGTGCGGGATCGTCGCCAACTCAAACGGCACCCTCTGGGGAGATATACGGACGGGAAGCAGCCCATCGGAGCACTCTGCCAGGCGACATGTCATCCAACGGTGGAGAGCTCCCGAGCAGAACTTTCCGTGCCGCGCCGTCCCCACCGGTGCCACTCCTTCCCCTCCTCCGTATATGGTCTCCCGCCTGCCATATAAGTCCCACCGCGTCCTCTCTCTGCCGCACTTGGTCCTCCCGTGCAGCAGCTCGGGCCAACGTCCCCAGCACAGACGACGGGGCCAGCGAGAGAGACTCACATGTACACTGTGCCCCTCACAGCAACCGACGCAACCCCCACTCCGTCACGAGTGCTGTACACCTGCATCCCACTCCTGCGTCCTCTTCCGAACACCGCCCGTACCGGTTGGAGTCGTGCGAGCGACATGAGATCCAGCTCGGTGGAGAACCTAACCCGACCTATACCCGGCAGCGCCCTCCACCTCCTCACGCCCTCCCTCCACCTCCGCGGAGCGACGCCCGTCGCGATAACGCGCGTTGGCAACCGACGTCAGCCTTACCCGCATCTTTCATTCAACAGCTCACTAGCTCGCCCGTGTGGCTGAAACATCTGCGCGTGCGCATCCTCGGAATTTCAGCCTGTCTGTACGCTCTTGTGCGTTGGCCAGTGTCCATACGGGAGCGTCCGCGGTCAACAGTCCGTCGAATATCACACCTCCCCAGAGTCTAGGAGTCGCCCGGCAAAACAGAAATTGCGCGAAAAGCCATGTCACGATCAAGCAAAGCGACGAGGAAAAGGATTGGTCCAAGAGAGAGCCACTCCGGCCAGTCCTCAACCCGACTTCCGATCGCTCCGAGTGCGCATCTACTTTTGGCAGGTGTAGTGATCAGTACGAAACGCTTCCAGATAGGGCACTGCTATGGGTCATACACCTGTACATTTCACCTTGAATGCATACAATATGCCACAACACAGTTCCGGTATAATACATCTTCTCATGGGGACTGAGTGCGCCCAACGCACGTGCCGCTGCCTTAGTGCCAATGCAACTTCCGAGTTACCCAGTGTACGTGCTTCCCGTTAGATGGACGTGCTTCCCACGCGATCTGGAGCTGGGTGCGCATTCATCAGTCTTAGACCCAAGAGGGGACCGAGCGGGACTACACACCGTATATATCTCATACCATACTGGACTCTTGGCCTTCAATGAGCTGTTGCTGTTGCCGCTCGCCTTCTTCCACGGTGATGCTCTCCAGTTCCCGCCCCTCCACGCCATCCACGACCCTCCACCACTCGTAGGGCCGAATCCAACGCGTCCTCCGCAGCTCAACCCACTCATACGCCTCCAAGTTATCCCCCTCCTCCAGTTCCTCGCCCCTTTCCGCTGCACCCGACCCCGAGCCGCTGGACGGTTGCACCTGAACTCCACCATCCCCGCCACCCGTTTCACCACTCCTCGAGATATCCTCGTTCGGGCCCTCGTCCAAAATAGCAAGAATCTGCAGGGCAGGTATCGCGTCCGCCAGGCGCTGCCGAAGTGTGCCCATGGCCGCCGCCCGTCTGGCCTCCATCTCCCGTGCCTCCGCCAATCTCTCCCGCACGAGACGCTCATGCCCTGAGAGGAGCTCCGGCCGGGTGGGGACGAACATCGCCCAGAGGGGGTAGTTAAGCTGCGGCACGTACACCCGTATGCATAGTACGCGCAGGGGGCGCAGAGCATCGGGGAGGTCATCCTGTTCGAGAGCGCAAATACGGGCGTTAGCTTTCGGCGATCGTGACGCTAGAAGCTGGATAGACGCATCGATCACTTACCAGCCATCGGGCGTACTCTACCAAAGGCGCAGGTACGCTCATCCTGATCTCCAGTACCTGTAGTCTAGGCGCAGCTTCCTGCACCCGGCCCCAGAACGACATCGATGCCTTGGACGCGAGGGCAGCATGTCCCCGATGAGGCGCGCCTGCGAGAAGTCCGCCCCGAAGTACCTGCGCGCCTCGTCCCAGCGGAACAAGCTCACCTCCCCGCCCGCCTCGGCGCGAGCCGCGTCAGGCTCGGACTCGGCGAACGTGTGGACCTCGATCGTCAGCTTCCGGAGGTATTGGGCGCGCCCGCCGAGCAGGTACGCGTGCAGGCGGCGGAGCATCGAGGGCTTCCAGCAGAAGATGGCGGCTGCGACGCGCGGGAGCGCGAGCTTCGTGAACCGTTTCGAGGCGAGGGCGGCGTGCAGCGCGTCCCGGCCGTGTATGTGCGAGAAGATGAGGACGAGCAGATCATCGGGTAGATCGAGTAGCTGCATATCGGGCTGCCCTATGCGGGTGTGTAGGACTTGCGCTCGTGGTTGTGAGGAGCGTTCAATGGAGGTGTACCCGGGATGAAAGCAGGCAATTGTATGTCAGTGGCACTGAGACGCCTGCCGCAGGTTTGTGCTTGTGTCGGCCGTGGCAACACGTTATGGTTAGACACTGTAGTTCTTCTCTCCTACCATTACCCATGTTCCTCCATTTGCATGAATAATCATCGATGTGAAATTTGCCTGAGTTAGACTTCTTGTTTCGGAACACACGCATCGTGTCGGGTTGGATAATAATGATCTCGAACTTGAACTATTTGGAAGATTACAGAGCGCGAGGCAGGGGTTTTGTGTACTTATCTAGTACTAGTGAACTTGGACGAGGGCCGCAGTCTCGAAAGCCCGGCTCGCTCGAGACACGTCGCGCCAAACCTCGATTCGCATGGCCGTAGACTCAGATGGCTGCCGACATTCAGAGGGCCGGCCGGAGTGCAGATGCGGGAGGGACTCACGTAGTCAGAGGTCCGAAGACTCGCGATCGGAGCCCATAGACCGTAGGCACAATGCCAACTCGGCTATGTTGTGCGCCTCGAGTACTCCCCAGGGCACCGATAGCTGATCGACAGGGCGGGAGGCATGGTAGATAATCGCATTGAATTGATGAAATGAATAAGTAAGGAATGTGTGATCTACGCCGGTAGGGTAGAGTAAAGGTGAAAATGGTGAGGTACGTAGGCGACAAGAGGATCATCGGCGGGTTGAAATTGGCCGTTTCAACCGACCCTCCGAGCGAGCGAGTACAATGTAGAGAAGAAGCCTGATCGTCACCAAGCTCCAGACTCGCCCTTCCGCGAACGTCAAGAAGGAAGTGAAGTGTGTATACAAGTTGAAGGATGAATGAAGAAAAGAGGGGAGTAGAAGAGGAAGGAGTGGGGTGCTTCGGTGAGGAGGGACGCGGTGGGCGGGCAACGGGAGGGTGAGGCAGAGGTCGGGGCCGTCAGCGCCGGCGGTATTTGAGGTGGAGGAGGTGGATACGTCCGAGGAGCATGGGGACGAGAGAACAGAAGACGGTTGACGACCGGGACGAGGCGAGGAGCGCACTCGTCGAAGGGTGGCCGGTTGTCAGAGTGGTCGTCGTGCGTCAACAGTTGGTCCGGGTCGCCAACTCGCATCCATGGTGTTGTGAGGATGAGCGAGTGGCCGTGCTCCGAGGTATGCACTATCGACTCCAGCGCGTGGGGAGCGAGGGGCGGGATGATGACGAAGGAGAACGTGTTCGTTCGATCTCACCGCGGCTCCGTCACTTGCAGCCCCTCGATGAGGTTGCCTTGTTGTTGGCGCAGTCGCAGTGGGACACGAAGGAGGCAAGAACAACGGCCTGTATGTTCCAGACGAAGCAGGAAGAGCGAGAGGGACTCTTTGCCAACCAGACCGAGCAGCATGAGCGAGGGGGAAAGCTCAAGGGGCTGAAAACAGCCGAATAGTCGACCGCCCAGGCTAGCAGGGCAAGTAGCATAGGGCGAAGTGGCAGAGAGCGCGATGGACAGGGGCAAACATTAGGCGGCGAGGGACAGACAGACACCAGGGGAACTAGTATCGTTGCCAAAGGATGTGCCAGTAGTGTTTGTCGCCTTGTGTCCAGTGTAGAGTGCGGAAGAAGTCCGTGTCGAGGAGCCAGTGGCCGGGGATATACCGTGGGTAAGGGGGGGGGCGAGAGCCGAGAAGTCAGGTTGCCGAGGGCGGCGAGGGGGAGGCAGGAAGAGGATGAACATGGTGTTCGCAGCGATCAACGCGGTGGGAGTGGTGGCAGTAGGTAAGGAGCAGAGGAGAGGTCGGCCTGGTATATATACCTCTCGACGCGTCGAAGAGACGCGATCGGACTGAACCTTATTTTGTTTAACATACCGCACGTGAGGACGCGCGCGCGTCGTTGGTTGCTGTATGTTCGGTTTCTGTGGGTTGAATCAAAAGAGCACTTGCCTAATCGAGTCGCACCGACGATCCCGCCCCTGGTTGATAGCCTCGCGGCGCACGGCGCTAACGTCGGGGGCTGACCGCAGCGCTCACTTGCCGAGAGAACGTGCGGAGGGGCTCTATGAAGCTGATTGGTCAACGAAAGGGAGGAGGGACTATATGGCACATCACGGGGACCCGTGAGAGCGTGGCAAGGGAATGAATAACACGAGTTACGGAAAGCCGAAGGAATATAGGAGCGACGGCATCCAACAAACCGAGGGGGATATACACGTGTGAAGCGATATATCCATACAGAAACATATACATACGACGAGAAGTGCAAGCGCTCGCAGTCGCAACGATAGGGATAGGAGACTTACCCTCATATACATACGACGTCGTCATTGTCGTACCCGAGAGTGTTCACGGCGAGATAAACTCAGCACCCCGTACATCCCCCACATCGGAACAGACCAACAAAGACGTCGCGCTTTCACTGATAGTAGTCGCAGTTCCGCGAGTCGTGGCTGTACGTGTGATGGTTCCAATTCGAGGCGAGCAACCACGCACCCTGCTAGAAGGTCTACAAGACGAAGGCGTATTGCGGCGGGGACGATAATATAGAAAGGTGGACCGATGCCTGTACCCGCATGGACCGAAACCCTGTAATATGATGTCAATATACAGTTCACGAGGTGCGATATCTCAGTACAGTCATCAACACCAGCCAGGTCCGAAGTTCTCGGGACCGGTGGTATTGTCTCACTTGTGAGTCGTGGATTGCCGATTGGCGACCGGCAACGAGAAAGCCTGGAGCTGAGATTTGACTAGCATGCAGTCGATATCTGCTAGCGGCTACAGGCCCGCCAGCCGTCCCCCACAGGTGTGACCGGCGAGAGCGGAGTTCGCGATGACTCCCGTCGTGCACTAGCTTCGCAGCACTGGTTCTCGGATGCGAACGTTGACGTGACTGCGCCGCGGCTGCGCTCATTGGTGGGCTTGCATCGAGTCAGCGATGATCACGGAGAGCTTTGTTGTCGCTCCCGAACGCGGTGGGTGTCAACATGGCAGGCTTTGGCAGCTTTGGTCGTATCAAGCACAGCAGTATAAGACCTGCAAGGCGGACAGAGAGATGGGGCATTCATCGTACTCGTACCCGTCTGCCCCGCAGCCAGCATCACACCAGCAAACGCATACCTGCCCGTACCAACCACACCCGCACCCACCTCTCATACTGTGACAATGCCGGGCGACTCATCCTCCTACCTTTCATCACCATCGCTGGTCTCCGTTGCCTCCACATCCACCGCGACCTCATCTACACCCCTCACCCAATCATCACGACCACTGCCGGCGAAGGACTATTCCGCCGCGTTCGGGCACTTGCAGTCGCAGTACGGCTGGGGTGGGCCAGTGCAGCCACCCATGCGTCCAGTCGCGTCTTCGCGGCCCAAGGAGAAGAAGGAGCAGCGGAAGGAGACGCGGGCGACGAGCACGCAGGAGCCGGCGAAGACAGCGAGAGAGACGAAGAACTTCGAGGCAGCACACGCCGCGTTGTCGTCGAGATTCGGGTTCGGGGGGAGCTGGCCGACGCCGAAGAAGCAGTCGAAGTCAAAGACCAAGGACGAGCAGAGATGACGCACGGGACGCCCACGCTTTCTTGCTTTCTGATTGGACCGAGCTATAGTATGACATCATCTAATCGCCACAAAAGGCTACTTCGAGTTGTTGTTGTATCATTACCGTACATTCCTCACTTCTCTCATGAATGTCGGTTGAATCGTTCACGCTTGCGTACGCGCAAAGGGTACGCCAAGCCCCATACTGAGAATCTTGATCATCGATGCCCTGCATGTAAGCCCCGGGCTCGTAACGAGGTGTAGTAATCGTCCATCGAAAAATGTGCGCGATGGCCACCGTACAACTACTAGCCTCGACCGAATGTGAGACCTCCTACCACCCCTCGGGCTCCTCGTATTCTAGTTCACTGATATGTCCCCCTATAGACGTGAACAGACGGGTCGCTCGTGAGCACTGCCAATAGTTCCCGACTGGAGAGTCACGGTCATCTCTGGCGGGAATCTCTCGGACATCCTCGTCACCATGGCCGTCGTCGATTTCTTGGAGTTCCGCGATGAAGCGTGTGGTAAGGATAGGCGTCAAGCTGGGCGTAAAGCAAATGAAGACGAAGGGCCACACGAAATCGTCTTCGGATGGACGCACGCTCTGCCGAGAACTGCGTTCACTTGCACATTCGACGGCGTCCCAGGGAGCTAAGCGGATGATATGAGCCCTTACAGACCGTAGATATCGACGGTACAACAACATACCAAAGCAGCGACAATGTTGGCGAGGGACAGCACAGCCATTACCCTAGGACACGGCACGGTCAACATCCTAGGGTCGGGGCGAAGTGGAGTAGTTAGTGTTGCCGGACTGACACAAAGTACAGAGAACCTATAACACCCGTAACGCTAGTCAATAAAGACGCCATTTATGCAACATGTGAAGCAGTGTCGTACCATCGCGCAACAGCAAGGAAGATAGGGCTGCCGGCCTGCTGGATCCGTGGCGAGAATAGACTCCGATTGTCTTGTACGCGGTTAGGGTGAGGCACAGTAGCTCGTACGCGATTCCAATGGAGGAGACGATGATCGGCACTGCGGAGGAGCCTCAGCACGCTTCCGGACCCAATATATCAGGGGATACCAACAGTCCCGGGTGCTATGGTGCGTTGTGTGAGCTTCCAGCGGCTGACGATTCCATTGCATGAGGTGAGACCTACGCAAAGGCTATGAACCTATCATCGTAGTCTTGGATGTAACTCTCGCAGCCCCAAACGGGCCAAGGGGAGAGCACAATTCGCATCTGAAAGACGAGTGTCTGGTACAGAGGGTATGCGTGAGGACAGCATAGTAGTGAAGGGCTGACGAAGAAGAGAGATCCATACGGGAGTGATTGCGTTCGGGTTCACAAGGCCTAGAAGAAACAAGGAAACCGCGAGGCGCAGGTTGCATCCCCATATCGCATAGATCCGGGTAGCAACAAATGCTGGGTACTGCTATGTCAGCCAATGATGCCTTTTGCCGTCCGTACGTTGTAGTCGAGACTCACCGGAGACGATGACGAAATTCAGTAGGCTGAGCACAACGCCAATGTCTAGGAGAGCACGACAGCTTAGTACACCTGTCGATACATCGTCACTACGAGCGCAGGTCAGGCCAATGAACACACCTATCCTCCGTAAGTGTCGGACCAGAGCGTGGCGCGAAGCGGATGTTGGAGATCGCGAAGAGCGTGATGTTCACAAGGAAGCCGTAGCGGATCAAGAAGTAAGACACGGTGGCAAGGTTCCAACGTGACCGCCAGAAGACTCGTACTTCCGTCGGGAACGTCAACAGAAAGTCATAGTAGAACACACCTTGCATCACGGGTTAGTACAGACACACGGACTCCAGGAGGTGAAAGGTCTCACAAGTACTCGCGAGCAGGGTATAGTTCCCCTCAATAAGGCCACCGTTGATTGGCAACAACATGCTGGAACGGGTAACGAAGGATCAGTCGTATGCCATGTTGTAAGTGCATTTGCGAACATACCTCCATTTGACAAGCTGATCTTCCATCATGCCGCATTATGAGAATGCCTGTCCGTCGGGAATCTTGGTAATGACACGGCAAACGAACAGACGATGTTATACGTCCCCCATGGGCTGAACCATCGCCCTGCAACCGCTGGATTACGGCCACCTTACGAAGGACACAAGCGTCTTCTTCATAGCCTTGCCAGGACGCCGTCCGCCAGATATACGGAATTGCCGACGCGCGCGCGTGCCCCTTGGTATCTGTACGCGTGAAGCCGGAGGGACGCGTCACGAACGTTGCTTGTGAACCATCGCGAAACATGCCCAACGGCGAGCTCTTCCGCAGACATTTCCTTACTAGCTATGTGGATGTCATGCGGGACAACACACCGTCCAAGCATTCGGCGTCCTGCATATATCCCGATATCCGCACCTGTCTTGGCACGGGTCCGCAGCATTCCGGACATCTAAACCTGAGGGGCGCAGTGGGACATGTCAGCAGCGAAGTCAGGTACCCGGATACAACATGTCTGGCTCACAAACAGACCTTGGAGGCTATGCTGAGCGCCTGCCGCGTGACAGGCCACAGCGGGATTGCAACGCAATACCGCTTGCCTGCGCGTTCTCAGTGGCGAGATAGGTGTTCATAGTCGCAGAAATCTGGAAAGGGAGATGTAAGCATGCCAAACATCACCTGTAAGGTGTCACGGCGACGTACCTCGAATATCCGGCAACTTGGAGGGATCAAGCCAGGTATCATCGTCGCGCCGCCCGCGGCGCCGAGGTGTCAAACTCAAACCCACAGGAAACAATCGTCGTGTCATCCCATCATATGATTACCTATCCGCCACCCGCAGCTCGCCCCTCCCGAGTCAACCGTGGAGGGCCGGCGCCGCGAGCCCGCTATAGTACACCAAATACAAAGAGAGTGGAAAGTCATCCTAGTAGAGCAGAGCGCCCCTCCTCTGGGCGTGAGTATTAACACACTGGGCGAAAAGTGAGAGGCAATAAAGGAGCGCGAGAGGGTTGTCAACGAGGGCGCAACGAACGGCGCCCTCACCGCCGCCAGAACATCCAGATGTTGAGAATGTCCTATCCCACAACGTCAGCAAGGAGACGGTTTGAACACCGCAACGACTTACTCGTTGCGTGCCAAACACTAAGAAGGCGATCAAAGGCACTAGCGTAGGGGTCAGCACTCAAAGCCTATCTCATAGCAAGAGATGACATACTAAGAGCTATCATCGTGTTCCCTGCGACGAACGAGATGTTCGACAAGAACACGAACGCGCAGCTAGACGGCCCGCAATCAGCACCCGAGACCCTAATCGCATCCGTGGCGAGCGCGGTACTCACCCGATCCCGACCACGCAGATGAAGCTGAAGATCGCAACACGCACGATTAGCGAAAACGGGATCGCGCCTGGGTGATCGGACCCCCGCAGGGCACGCCAGTTCTTGTACAGCACGGTACCGATGTACACTGCCAAGAAAACGCATAAGCTCAGTCTCGACCGGACGAGGCGAAGAAGCCTACCATCTAGCCCGACCATAACTAGCAGGATGGCTGCGACAAAGATGGCGGTGACGTTTCCGCTGAGTGCGATGTCAGCCCGAGCAAAACGCAACGCGCCCGCGGATCACTCACGGCTCGCTCAACTTGATCGTGCAGTACACCAGACCGCCCGCCCGCTGCACCTTCTGCGGATTCCGGGTACCAATCTGCACGCGCATGCGCTCAAATCGTTTTCGTGAAGTGTGTGCTATTGCGACTCACCACCAGCATAGCGACGATGAACCCCAGCCACATAAAGTACGGCGCGAGCAATAGCTAACGCAGCGTTTCAGAACAGGCGGCGTCTAAGAGGAATGTAGCATGACGTACGAAAGCGTTCCGCAGGAGGTTGTACCGTGTCGCTTCCTTTGGTGGCCTCAACGCGTTACAGAGCGTGAACCACAGCTGCAGCACAAGGGAGAATGTGGACATTGCGACACTGGCCGAGGTGTTAGCACCCTGCGACATCACAAGAGCAGCCCGCAGGGATATACGCACAGGACAGGTGCTGCATAGATCAAGCACGCCTGCGCGAGGCAAAGGGGGTACACTGGAGGCTCCGGCCTCGTCTGCTGCCCGCTAAACGCGCTGCACTCCTCTGTTAGCCCCAACACAAGAAGACTTTGCATGAACGCGACTCACAGCAGGGTGTACGAGATGCAGTATATCAACCACGTGATGCAGAAGTTCAGCCAGGTGAAGTGCCTGTACACCTTCGGCGCGAAGAGTGCGGTAACGAGAACCGCGAGCAGCCCGATCGCGCCGGCGAACTGGAAGGCCAGGAAGACCTTCAGCTCGACATGCTCGTGGTCTTGCGAGACGGTCGATTGGCTTCCTATAGCCACACAGGGATATGAGCACTTCGATGCTCAGAGGAGAACAATGCCGCGCGCGAACGCTGGGATGAAGAGGGACGTACGCGGTTGCATATACATCGCTAGCGATTATTCCTACAGTGGCGCAGCCAGACGAGAGACGGACGGCGTAGGATGTGAAAAGCGAGACTTAGGCTCAAGCAGGCTCCAGTACCAGACCAGCCGGGAGCGAAAAGAACGAAGAGGAGGAGAGCGAAGCAGAGAGAAAGGGCAAGCGAGCCAGTGCGCTGCCGCGGGCTGCGGGTCGAAGACGAAGGGAGATGGGGGAAAGAAGACGACACGCGTCTGGGGGAGGCGACGGCGGGGCGACCTGGAGGGCATGTTGGTATGATGTCGCCCGTCGACGAAACCGGGGGTGATACGAACAGCATCAAATGATATGTTGAGATGGCCCAGCTCAGTCTCCACCGGTGGCAGGGCAAGCTGAAGCATGGTCTCCGAGAATGCGGTGTTGTGGTTGATGCAAGCATGATCTCGCGCAGGCGCCGAACTCCCCGGTTTTACCGATGTACGGAAAAACTGAGGTTGTGCTTGTTCGGGCGCGTCCGTCTATGCTGCTCTATGTATCCTATACGTCAAGTCACTGCAACATAGCACCATCGTCGTGCTGAGGGACCAGCTGCAGGGTGTATGACGAGCTAGGATGACGAGAAGCAGTCACAAAGTGACTGGCAGATGCTGTCGTTGGGTGCGAGTCCAGGGACGTTGATGGGGATTACCTTTGGTCTCTTGCTGTGAATGGATGCTTCTCCCGGCCTCAAAGGGCGATCTAGAAGCCGTTAGATGATGGGGTTAGCACGTCTATCTCACCTTCGTCAAACAA
Organism: Trametes polyzona; assembly: GCA_022606195.1. Classification (NCBI taxonomy): domain Eukaryota; kingdom Fungi; phylum Basidiomycota; class Agaricomycetes; order Polyporales; family Polyporaceae; genus Trametes; species Trametes polyzona. Next base: position 67,608 of record JABYQF010000004.1, read on the forward strand.
GAAGCTCTCAGCACCATACATTAGCGCTGAGAATAGTATAGGAAAACTAGAAAAAACAGTACAATACATATGAACCATGCTCGTCAACCTTGAGTTTTCAGCAATGCTTCCGGTACTAAGCCAATCCATGGTGTTGAATATGGCGTTGTCAAGCGGAGTCTCCGCGGCGATGCAGGCTCGCAGCGCTTGGGGTTTTCACCGGGGAAGCACAGAGAGACCCCTGGATACGAAGGGCTGCGAGGGCAAGAAGGTCAGTAGTATCCCACGAACGAACGGACGGGCTGCGTATCCCCGTCCAAAGCACATGCACAGAACGCGCGTACCTATAGTAGACCGCCCTTGGACCTTTCGGCGGAACACTCGCTGCTGAATCTCGCAACCCGTGCTACCTACCTCCTTGCGTTCACGTCCCTATCCAACCGAAACACGACGAGCGGCACGAGAGACCAAATCTCTTTCATCCCCACCACCATGATTCTCAAAGTCATGATCGCCGCCGCGAGCTGCCCGCCCGCCGCAGCCTCGAGCGCCCTGCTCGCGACGTGCACCTGGTTCGAGCTGCCCACAGCCATGACGTATACGGGCGTGAGGACGAGCGCGAGCTTGATTGTATCCGCCCCGTCGCGCATCAGGGACCACAGCAGCTCCCCAAAGCGCGGTGGCGGAGTGGCGCGTGGCTGTTGCACGCCCGGGGGCGGGGTGCCGCCCTTGCGGATGTCGGTGTCGAAGAGGTACTGGAAGCAGAGCACGGCGAGCGTCGTCGGCAAGTAGCAGATCAAGGCGCACACGCCACCGACGAGCATCGCCGCGACGAGTGGCGGGTAGAGCCCGTAGATGGGACGCGCGGAGACGAGCGCGAAAGCACTACTCGCGTGAGACGCGAAGGTGCAGAGTATGATGAAGGATGCTATGAGCGTGCCCATCGTGAGGAGTGAGGACGAGAAGCTAAAGGGTGCCGCGCGCGGTGGCGCATGGTCATTTCGTGCATCTTCAGCGGGCGGCGGGGCCCTTCGGAGCTCTCTTACAGGCATAATACCTCAAGACGAGCTTCGGATTCAATCTGTATACATGGCAACTGTCAACACCAGCAAGTCAATATCACGAGCTCCAACGCACCAACAGCTTTTTCGCCTGCAGTGACCCTCGGGGCGTGTTTCACGCGCTCGGCGTCAACGACGATTCTAGTCCTGCGAGTGAGCGAGCAGCCTTGCGGGCTTAGTCGCTGTCAGTGTACGCACCTGTGTGGATACGGCGTCCGGTAGGAATGTGTACCGCTAAGGCGCCTGGGATTGAGCCAGTCTGATCCTCGGCGGCGGACGTCGTCGTTGCAGCAAGACGCGAAAGACCGCATTAGGCGCTCGAGGGCACACTTTCCTCCTGCTGCAGTCGCCAAGCGGTCGGAACGCTGCCGCAGACACGATGATTCCACATGAAGAGTGCGAGAGCGAAAGCAGCGTAAACATAGCATAAGCGAGGGCATGGGATGCTCATACTACAATTTTGCGACGGATGGCAGCAATATCATAACACCTCTCCTACACAGCAAGCAGCCCGGCCGACCCGCCGCCCGTGGTGCCGACCGACCAGCCCGAGCCCTGCCCTCCGACGCGCGCCCTCCTGACGTGACCGACGTGACGAGAAAAGAAATGCTCGGGACTGGCGGCGGCTGCTCCTAGTGATCGTCGACGACGTGCGCTTACTCCCGGGGAGCACCACGGCCGACACCAGCGAACTGTGGCCGGAACTCTCCAGGCGCACCCTCCTTCTTCCTGTAGTCCTCGCGGTCGCCGCGGGGAGCACGGTACGCACCCTCGCCGCCGGGGCCACGGACCTGAGCCGGACGAGGGGGACGAACGGCCTTTTTGTGCGTGGCGGGGACGATCTCGCTGGGGAGGTTGAGCCTGTTACGTTCATGCCGTTCAATATCTCCATCATATCACCGCTTCGAAGGGGTCAGATGCACGCACCACTCGCGGAGGTAGTCGACGCCCTCAGGGGTGAGGACGTAGTAGTACCACTGCCAGGAGAACTGGGTCTTCACGAGACCCTTGGAGGTGAGGCTCTGCATGGCCTTGATGACCTCGAGGTTAGGCACATCGAGCTCCTCGTGCTTGGGGGCGTTGTAGTCCTTCTTGGCGACCAACACGCCCTCTGTATTCCGAATACGAAGGAAATCGCAATCATTGAGACTCAGTCTTCAAGGCGCGCAGAGGATAAGGGTACCAACCCTTGAAGAGGGACTCGTAGATGATGCGCCTGTGGGGCTTCGAAATGATCATGCTGGGCGGACTGGGGTCTTGTGGTGGGAAGCTACGCAAGAATAGTCTTTCTAGTCGCCAGAAACATGGAAACAAGGTCAAGTACTCACTGCGAGACGTCTGTCGCACTTTCTCCGACTGCAGCGCAAGACGTTAGCTCTCCATCCGGGCAAAGGTTGCCAGTCCGAAGTCCCGTCATCCGAATGCTCCCTGGCCCATCCAACCTCCTCCTGCCGCCTGATTCCTCCTACCACTCTCCTGGACCATCCTGACGGGACGTAGAAACGGCTCTGAGCACTCACATTGGCTTGAAGGGGCGGCGGGGCCTTGAAATCTGTCTTGAAGTCCGAGCGGGAGCGATACGGTGCGTCTCGCAGGATGCCAGATTTTCGGCCACAACGGGCGCTCGACTGCCCACGTGGCCGCTGGGGACCCCGGGAGCGGGGACCGGGGTCGTGTCGCCTGCACGCGTCTAACGCGTTCATGGGCGCCTACGCGTGTTGTACTGGAAGTCGCCTCGACGGTCGTGCTCGCCGTCGGCCATCGCCCGCTCAACGCTCCTCGACGCCGCCATGTCTCGGCTTCCGCAGCCCTCATCACGCTCAGGGACAAAGTCTCCGCTCAAAACGCCCTCTTCCCCCACGCCTTCTTCGCGAGCCACACCGACATCCACCCTTGGTGTCAAGCCTCGTATTCGGACCCAGTCGGCGGCGCCCACCCCAAGTCCGCGCCAGCAGACTTTGCGCTCGCAACCAAGCCTCAAAGCCCTGAAGCCTCCGCGGTCTCCAACCAAGTCGCCTGCTCGGAAACCGCAACCGTTACCAGCAGAAGATGTTCCTCCTCCCCCGCCAAAGCCACAACTCAGCATCCGTGAGCAGATCGCGCTCAGACGCGCAGAGGCGAAAAAGGCCATGTCCAAGGCCTCTCCGAGTAGCGCCGCGGCGGGTGAATTTGTTGGTCTGGAAGACGCTTCTCCTCATACATTCAATCAACCTCCCGTTGTGGACGTCGATCTTGGCAGATGGTCCATTAAAGAGACCATTGAACGTGCACGAAGTTCCGGTGAGTTACCTCATATCCGCCAGTACAGGCATGTCAAGCAGCGGCGTTGTGTACCCTATTGCGGGTGGTTCGCAGGTGTGTATGCGGTCTGGCGGTTTCCTGAACCTCGGTGTACGTGTTGTCCGTTAATGGTCTTATTGTATTACAAGAACATCTTGTCCGATACTGCGAGTTCTATCGACCCCTGCTTGACATGTCTGTACCGAAGCCCTGTGTTTCCGTAGCCGACGCACGATACCTATCATTCAAGGATTTTCTCCCAAGGCGCAATCAACCTCTCCTCTCGAGATCTCCCCTGCCTACCGTCCGCTCTGTTCGAGATCCACCTTGGTATCAAGCCGGAGCCACTGAAGTCGGTTCCCGTTGAACCTCCCATAACGACTGCCACCTCCGATGCCTCAACCATACGACGGAAAGGCGGGGATGCACCCTCGTGGTACGAGGCTCAGGACCTCGAGATCCTGAAAGCCTGGTCGAACGAGATTCTGGAACTTCAGCCCGAGATCTCGATGTTCGGCTCGCTCAAGACGGTTGATGTATGCTGTGAATGTCCATCATGCTGGCGCGCAACTACTGACCCCACCTGGTTGCGCAGCTACATAACAACAAGCTGACGGCGCTGCCCGATAGCTTCGCAGATTTGACCGCACTCACCAGTGTTGACTTGTCGCATAACCAGCTCACAGTTCTCCCCGTCGACTTCTGGGCCCTCCCTAACCTCACCTACCTTAATCTCTCCCACAACGCCCTTGCTGCACTGCCGTTCAGCGCCCCCTTCGCCAGCGCGGACTCGAACCCTCTGGGCCGTACGCATGATCCACGAGGGGACTGGTTTGCTCAGAGTATCACCCGTGCGACCGAGCCGCTACCGCGACTTACCACGCTAGAGGTCTCGCACAATCACCTCTCAGCAAACTCCATCGACCATGCCTCAGATGGCCCTGGTCTGCCACGACAGCTCACCAAGTTGGATCTTTCGGAGAATCCATTGGGCAAGTCCGACTCCTTGTTCCGCGCCCTTGGACAATTGGAGCGGCTGAAAGAGATCAACATGCAGCGCGCTGACATCGGCGACGAGAGCTTCCCTGTGTCTGTCTTCGCTTCATCCCCCGGTTCGTGGTTCCCCGCACTGAAGATCCTCGACCTCGAAGAAACGCATGTCTCGCGTCCAGTGATCGAAGCCGCGTTCACGCCAAACGTCCTGAAGCAGACACTCCAGTACGATATCACAAACCAGGAGCCTCCAGAGGGCGTCTTGCGCGTAGTACTGGGTAAACGCGTGGTCAAGGAGGCTTGGGAGATCGAGGCGGAACGTAGGACGAAACTTCGTCGGGCTGCCGCGGCTCCAGCTGATAGCTGGAGTTCCGGCCCCGCGCAGTCCGACACAAACATAACAAGGTCGAAAGAGCCTTGGGAAATCGAGGCCGAGCAGGGGCTGTTGAGCGAGGGCGCCAAGCGTCGCGCCCGGGCTATGGCTGCTTCAGCTACTCAGTCATCCTCCGCCTCAGCGTCAGCGGCCCCTACCTCAACCCCAGGCCCCTCTACTCCTTCCTCGCCGCAGAAGAAACCGGCTGCAGTGGAAAAGGAACAGTGGGAGATAGAAGCCGAGCAAGGCCTTCTGAGCGCAGGAGCGCGTCGGCGCGCACGCGCAGCTGCAGCGGCCGCGGCGACATCCGCTACGAGTGCCTCCACACAAACGGCCGCTCCCAAGACCCCCTCACCCACTGCCTCTCCCGGACCATCTCATACGCCCGGTACCGTTGCCTCCGCACTCGCAAACCCGCAGTATTACTCTGCATCTACTCAAACGCTCACTCTCCCGTCCTCCGCTCCACCCACGAAAGCCGCACACTCGCGCTCGTTCTCTCTCGCTTCTCCTGCATGGGGCAAAGGTTCCAGCGCCGGTGCTGCCGTGTCAGATCTCGCGCTCGCGATCCCAACTGCCACTCTTCCGCTAGCCGCGATCGCCGCGCAGCCCCTCGCGCGCACGCTCAAAGTGCTCATCCTCACCGGCCGGCGCAGCGACCCCTCCTTCTCCCTCCCCCCTCTCGCCGAATCCGGAATTTGCCTCCCATGGCTTGAGGAGCTCAGCCTCGAGAACTGCAACCTCGGCGACACCGTGCCCGTCTCGCACACGGACGCGGGCGACGGCAGCGGAGACAAGGACCACCAGCGCACGAGCGAGCCGCTCCTCCCCCTCCTCGCGCGGCTCTTCCCGAGTGTGCGCACGCTCGACCTCTCGTACAACGCGCTCACCTCCGCCGCGCTCACCAAAGACGCGCTCTCCGCGCTCGTCCTCGCCACCACGCCCCCGCCCAACCCGGACGCTGAATCGAGCGCAGGATCGACACCAGCGACAGCACCGCGCAAGGGTCTACGCCATCTCCGCTTGCGTGGGAATCGCATCGTGGAATTGGACGGGTTCCAGCAGCTCGCGGAGCGCTTCCGGGGAAACAGGGAGCTACCGGAGTGGAAGCTCGAGGAGCTCGACCTACGGGACAACGAGATCGGGAGGCTGCCGCCCGAGCTGGGCATGCTCCCTCTGGATGTGTTCCTCGTCGATGGTAACGTGTAAGTGATACCGTTCGATCAGTGTGAAAAAGGCTCGCTCACAGGTGTCCCTCGTAGGTTCCGCGTGCCCCCGAGGCGCGTGTGGGAGAGGGAGGGCACAAAGGGGCTGTTGAGCTGGCTCAGGGGACGTATGGAGTGATATACCCGTCGTCGTCGTGCACCGGAAGTCAAACGTCGTATGGAAGGTGTGGAACATGGAATATGCAGAGAACTCAGGAAACCTTCGCACAGTAATACCGCGGGAATCGCTTATATGCATAGGAATACAGATTGTTGTTCATATACACCTCAGACATGGGAGATAACCAGCATCGAACGGTGTATAAATACCGATCTCCCAAAGCCCATACCCGTCACCAATAAGGATAGGCTTTCCCTAGTATGCGCACATTGCACCTGGTGCTCTCTAAATGCGTGGTCTTCAGGCGGAAGTCGGCACATTCGCTACGGAGGCAGACTTCGCCGCGACATGCGCGGTGGGCACGGCCGCCGCGAAGCTCGTGCACGCGCCGCTGTCCGTCCAGTCGCCCGCGGCACCTGTATTGTATCGCTGTGAGCAAACTGATCCCGCTAAACATGCACCAGCCTCACCTCCGGGAACGTCGCCGAAGCTCCACCACTTCGCCGTCCAGAGGTGGCCATTGTAGATGACGGTGTCCCCGCCGTTGTACTGCGCACGCCGTCAGTCACCGCGCTCTGCTCTCACAATGCAGGATGGTACTCACCGCCACGTTACTGACCCATGCGCTCACGCCCGCGCAGCTGCCCGACCGGGCGGTCGTAGTCGGCACTGCAGTCGTGCTGTGCGAGGTGGTCGGCGGCGGCTTAGTCGACGTCGGGGCGGTAGAGTGCGAACTCGTGGGGACCGTGACAGGGGCAGAGGAGGACGGGCTGCTGCCGCCCTGGCGGAGCGCGTTCTTGATCGCCTTGTCGAAGCGGCCATTCGCTACGATAATGGTCGATGTCAGCGCACGCTCGGGAGCACGCGAGAGGGAAGGAAGGCGTACCAAAGGCCTGAGAAGCGTCCCAGAGCATGACACCACCGAAGGAGGAGAACTGGCTGCGGGTCTCCAGCGCGATGTTCGCAAGCGTCGAGGCATCGACGTAGCCGGAGCCGGCCGCGGTGGACGAGGCGGGGGCGCCGATGTAGATCTTGACGTTCTTGTTGACTGCCGTGTTCTTCGCCCAGCTATCCCTGATAACGAGCATATGGCGTCAACAAAGCACTACGCTGAACAGAAGACCCAAAGCTTACCATTGGTCAAAGTCCCAAGCGTTGGGGTTGTTGAAGTTGGTCAGACCACAGAAGTTGTTGTCTGCAGGACCGTTCAGGAACTAGAAGTGAGGTTACCCGGAGAAGGACGTACAGAACTGGACGTATACGGCATCGAAGCCGACCGCGTTCAGGACGCTATGGCCGAGGTGAGTTCGCGAACGTGAAGAGCGAATGCTTATACTCACGTGCCGAGGTACGCATCGGGGAAGGGGCACTGGGGTGCCGCGGTCACGTAGTACTTCTTGTTCGCCCCGTTCGCATGGGACCTGATCCTGTTGACAAACGCAGCAAAGTGTTGCGTCGAGCCGCCCTCGATATCGAGGTCGATACTGGGCAGATCCCAATCATGCCATCAGCGCGTGCCCCAGCCATCACTAACATCAAGACATACCCGTCGAGAACGGCACCACCGAAAGGACGGACAGAGCCAGAACCACCGAGGAACGTGTTCCAGATGGTGTCGCCGAAGGCGGCGGCCTGGTCGTCAGAGGTGAAGCTCGCGGCACCAGTCGCACCTCCGAGGGAGATAGTGACGATCTTGCCCTTGGACTGGCAGAATTGGATGTCGGACGCGAGGAAGCTGCAGTCGGGCATGCTCGTTCCGGGGAAGACCGGGTCGTCGACGCTGCTGCAGATCTACGGGGGCGCAAGGCGGACTCCGTCAGTACTATCGCTGATGGGGACGCGGGGAGCTACTGACGTTGGAAAGGTCGATGGAAGGAACGCCCCCGGCACCGAAGAAGACGTTCAGGAACGCAATGGGGAACGCGTCGATCGAATCATCCTGCAGGTCGTCGCTGGTGAGTATATCCGAATAATTCACTTATAAGATATTATAGTCACCTGGCAGTAGGTCGCCAGGCTCTTCTGGAAGTTGGCGGTGTCGCTGTGTGTAGCGCCGTACGAGTTCTGACCCCAGTATCTGTGGGACGTTGCAAGTAATCAACAACCCATTCCTGTTCAAGGCGGGGCTGTAGCACGCACACTGCGACCTGCAAACAGGTTTAGCGTATACTCAAATGAAGAGACGAAGAGGTGAATGCGTACGTTATCAGACCTCGAGTTGTCGAACGCGGACACTTGAAGAGCGCCGAGGGCGAGTGCGGAGAGAACGGATGCGAGCCAGAAGGAGGTCATCTTCGACTGCTTGATCGTGCACGAACGGGGAGCCAGGCTCTGGATTCTACACAATGATCAGGAGGCCCTTTTATCTTCGACTGCACCCCGCCAGAAGACCTGCGAGGTCCTGATGCGTTCCGCACCGGGAGAGCGCCGCAAAATTGCGTCCATGCAGGAACGCGCGCGGAGAACGCATGAGGCCTTCTCCGTGCCGCCGAGAACTCAGTGGCTGGTGACCGAAGACAGATGCGGCCGCATGGGACGGCGGACGCGCACCTGATAGAACGCCGCCCTAGTGTGCTGTAGTGTGTTCGGCATGTTCGCTGACGGCCCCATATCGGGGGAGGGCGAGCCGTATCGAGCGAGGGAGGGGTTGGCAGAGGCCATGGGAAGATGGGCACCATGCGGCGCGACAGTTGGCGAGCATATGTTCGGCGGCACCCGAGCTCGAGGGAGTATCGAGACAAGGTCGTGCGTTGTCACGTTTCGACTGTCGAGGACGCTGCACACGATATCACGAAGCAGTCCCGCGCGGGGCCATGGGAAGCGCCTCGGAGACCAGGGAGGCTGATACGCACTGCCTGCTACTGCATGCGACGGCTTTCCCTGCTGCGCGACTAAGATTTGGGAAGCAAGGAAGGCGGGGCACATGTTCTCTCAGCCCGCGGCCGTTCCGCTTCATGGCGACAAGCACGCGCCGGGCGATAGAGCACATTATCTCGACGCGGTCTTCATCTCTGGAGCGGCCGTCGATCGTCAGGCCTGTGCATGTTACATGCTACGGGAAGAGGGCGAGACGTACGGGAGATGAATCGCGGCTTGTCCGGTTTTCATTCCGTCGGGAGAGAACATATGTATTCTGACATGCATTGTCATGTTGGGGGGCGTTATCGAGGCGGGGACAGCGGGAGCATATGGCCCCGGGCCCTGCTAGGTCGCAGCAAGATGGAAGAGGCAGCGATCAGCTGGTCGACCGCCTGACAAGAGCTAAACATTTGCTATAAACGTACACCCCCGTCGCTGGTGGTCGTTATGCGGAAAGGAACATGTGCAGCCAAGCGCCCAGCGGCACCTGTCTGCAACTGAGTTCCACGCCCCGATCGGGCCATCTCCTTTGCATCCCCAGCTCTGCCATCCGGGATTGGATGGAGACCCATCACCTTACATCTTCAGCCAAGAGATGAAGGAGAAACCCGCACGATTGATGTGTCTTCCCACCTACTCGCCCATATGCATACGCCGAGTCTCATGACGTGCGCAGTAGCGGCAGTGGAGCATTGTACATATGCATATGCATTCTACGGTTTCTACGGTACAGTCACATTCTACAAGCGTCCATATGCACCCTCGCAGCACTATCATGATGGTAGGCCGCGGGGTCAGCCAGGTACATACATATACATACGATAAATATACACAGGCACCCCCGCGCGGGACGCCCATGGTCGGGCACTTGTCACTTACAGCGCGCCTCGAGAAAGGCCCGGGGCCGAGCTTGTCAGGTCCAGAGCTTCCTCAGCACGCGGTGCGCTAGCGTGCAAAACGATGTAGAGCAGGACGGATCAGCAGGGGCCGTTGTCCGCCCAGACACCCGCAACGCCTGCCACGGAACATTCGTTAGCGACGTGACAAGAGAACGTACAGACGCCAGCGGTGCATCGCGCATCGCATGGCCGAGAACGTACCTCCAGGAACATCGTTGTAGCTCCACCACTTCGCCGTCCAGAGGTGGCCGCTGTGGAAGAACAGGCGTGAGACACAAGCACGGGCTCTTCGGTTACTTAAGCTACTCACTTGTATGACACCTGGTTGCCGCCGACGTACTGCAGGCGTGGCATCATCAGCATGGAACCCGTGATATCATGAGCTTAAGAATGGACGTACAGCATACCCAGTCCTCCAGGCGATGTCGCTTCTGCATGCACCGGCAGTGGACGTGGGAGCCGCAGAGGACGTCGATGACGTGCGGGCAGTGGTCGTGATGGTGCCAGCCCGAGTGCTCGTGGTAGAGGCACGTGTGGTCGTAGTCGAAGCCCTAGTGGTCGTCGTCGAAGCACGAGTGGTGGTGGTCGAAGCCCGGGTGGTGGTAGTTGATCCACGGGTGGTCGTGGTCGATGCCCGAGTGCTGGTGGAGGCTCCAGCGGAGGTACCGGTGGACGACCGAGACACCGTACTCGTGCTCGAAGCCCGAGTAGTCGTAGTAGAAGCTTGAGTGGTGGTGGTGGAGGCCCGGGTAGTGGTGGTCGATGCCCTAGTAGTGGTGCCAGTCAAGGTGGTGGTGGTCGACGCCCTAGTGGTGGTGGTAGAGGCACCAGAGCTCGTAGAGCCACCCGTAGCCGTTGTGGCGCGCGAGGTCGTCGTCACAGAGGCGGAAGAAGCTGTCGACGAGCCCGGACCCGAGGCACCAGTCGACATGGAGGTACCGGTGGAGGCACGCGAGGTGGTGGTGGCCGAGCTGCTCGAGCTGGAGCTAGAGCTCGAACCAGTGTTACCTGCAACGAGCGCGTTCTTGATCTGCACGTCGTAGCGGTTGTTCGCTGTTACAAACAAGTGTCAGTTAGGCGGTACTGAAGGGTTTGTGAGGAAACATACCATATGCCTGCGATGCATCCCAGAGCATGATGCCACCGAAGGACGAGTACTGGCTGCGCGTCTCCAATGCGATGTTCGCGAGCGTCGTGGCATCGACGTAGCCCGAGCCTGCGGCAGTAGATGACGCAGGCGCACCGATATAAACCTTGACGTTGGGGTTGACAGAGGCCTTCGCCCAGGTGTCCCTGCCGCCAAACTCAGCAAGAGGCACATACTCATGGATGGAGTCTTCACCCACCAGGAGGCGTAGTCCCACGCCCAGATGTTATCGTAGTTTTGCACGCCGCACCAGTTGTTGTCTGGCACCAGATGTCAGAGAGGGAGCAAACAAAACGATGAGTTGAGAACTCACAGAACTGTACGTAAACAGCGTCGAACGCGACAGCGTTCAAGACACTACATCAGGTTAGAAACGTTGGCGAAACGCGCCGTGTCGAACGGACTCACGTTCCGAGGTAAGCATCGGGGAAGGGGCACTGCGGAGCGGCAGTCACGTAGTACCGCTTGTCAGCAGACGCAGCATGTTCACGGATCCGGTTCACGAATGAGTCGAAGTAGACAGTGGAGCCACCCTCAATATCGAGGTCGATACTATGTAGCGAAATCAGCCTTGCCTTTAACAATCCCGCATGTACAAGCACTCACCCATCAAGAACAGCATCGCCGAACGGGCGGATGTCGCTCGTGCCGCCGAGGAACAAGTTCCAGATGGTGTCGCCGAACGCCGCCGCTTGCGCCGCAGAGTTGAAGTTCGCCGCACCGGTCGCGCCGCCCAAGGAGAGCGTGACGATCTTGCCGCGCGACTGGCAGTACTTAATCTCGGACGCAAGGAACGAGCAGTCCGCGAGGGAAGTCCCTGGGAACGCGCCGCTGTCGTCGACGTTGCAGATCTAGCGGACCAATGTGCTCGTTAGAGGGAAAGGCTCAAGTGGAGGGGCGGCTACGACTTACGTTGGCGATGTTGATGCTGGGATATCCGCCCGTGCTGGAGAACACGTTCAGGAACGCGATCGGGATCGTGTCGATGGCATCATCCTGGTGATTAACGGTTAGATTCGTCGTCGGCGGGTATGGTGCGGACGCTTACTTGACAGTAGAAGCCGATTTTGTGTTGCCAGTTGGCAGGATCGTTCAGGTGAGTCGCGCCATAGGAGTTCTGGCCCCAGTAGCTACAAGCGAAAGTTAGATTTCTCGGGGGTTGGGGTGAAGGACAAAGACGCATACACAGCGAGCTACGGTGAGGTGAGACGTGAGCACTGGCTTATATGACATAGACTACACTACCACGTACGTTGTCTGACCGCGAGATGTCGAATGCAGCCGCCTGAAGCGCCGCATAGGACAGGGTCGATAGAGCCGAGGCGAGCCAGAAGGGCGACATCGCGAGCTGGGGGACAGAAAGTCGGGGAAGGACGGCTCCTCGAGGGTCGCAACCCTCGCGCCCGCTTTTATGCTCACAGGGCTGGAACAGCGTGCTTCGGTGGTACCGTTGGCCCGCAGAACGCACCGAAATGCAGGGCTACAGGCACCCGAGACGAAGACGCCATCCGGGCGCAGACGTTCGCTAGGAGGAGAACATAACTGGGGCGGATCAGCCTGAACGGGTGCGCAAGAGCAGCCCGTATGATCTGCCGGGCCCCACTCAAAATGGAGGCGGGTGGTTGGGAGTTGTACGCGGAGGATGAGTTTGTAGTCAACCGAGTCTGCCTGTGTGAGATGGAATGCAACCAACGGGCAGTAATGTAGACTCACTACCCGTAGTCAAGTCATGGCACGATTGCTGCCATTTGGCGGAGAAGCAGGTGCTGGTAGTAGTGTGCACTGTTCACCATGATATCTTCTCGTCTGCATACCGGTCAAGGAGTGCTGTAGAATCGCGAGGGGCCTACCGTACTATGATGAACAAATGTGTACTTCCGCGCAACCTTGTGGCGGTGGCAGTAATCAAGGAAGGAATGGCTCCAGGTACGGCGGAACTCCGAGGTCTGGACAAGGAGAGAGCCCGCTTACGGCCGGAGGAGGGAGCCAGCGGGACGCTCGTCCTTAATCCCGCTCTCCTGGCGCAACCCGGGATAGTGCTGGTCTGGACTCCCCGCAGGAAACCGACCAAGTGTGCCTGAAAAGCGGCGGATGCCTGGTGTGACGACGTCATCGTACTGAACCATGCCTCGCATCGCATGTATCAGTCGCTAAGCACCTTGCGGCGAAAAAGCAGCGTTCTTCAATACGGGTCGTGTAAAGATAGAGGGTTCGACAACACAGCTGATACGCACCTTATGAATTGTTTAGAGGATCTGAATCTCGTCTTCTTGCGCTGTATGCTTATACGCATAACGTGGTAGAACGCTTGGCATGTCTCCATTCCTGGGCCGCCATCGATATTGACCAGATATTGCCGGAGCCGCGGGCAATGATTTCGACGAACGGCGGGTGGCGTCGCGCAGGCCAACCCCAGGTCATCAGCAGGGCACAAGCGGTTCCGCGATCAACGAGGAACAGCTCGCGGAACCCCGACTGGCGGTTCAGTTCAATCTTCCCATCGGATTGCTTGTATGATAATTCGACGACGACGAGAATGAGTAACTGCCAACTGTTTAAAACAAACAAGTATTAGCGTATTGGGTGTTATGATACAGTAGTGCGTTGTACGCACCTGAGGCGAACCGACTCCGTGACGTCATTTCACATAAGGACACTCATACATCGGGTTTCATATGTTCGGGCCCAAGTTCGCGCGCATGGTATGGATTGTGCACTCACGACAAGTAGGCACATGCGCTCACGCTGCCACAGTGTATCCGACCATCGTGGAGTCGGTTCAACGCATGGCATTCATTGCCAGCAAGCCCACTTCCCCGGACGACATCCCATTCGGAATTCAGAGGTCGAGACTGACTGAGACGAGGCCTTCTTCCGAAGAAGTGTCGGGCGTAGCAGGATGTCTGAGCGATGATGGTCAGCTGAGCAGATGAAGGACTGCGGGTCGAGGTGAAGCTCTCACCTCATCCTCCGTCGGGGAGGCATCGAACGACTGGGATGTCGACAGAACTACCAATGGGGATGGAAGGTAGGCCCCAAACGATGCATGCGTGTGTTTACCGGAGCTATATATATGCTATTCGGAAATCAAACCAAGCTTCCTGAGATAGAACGACGTTCAACAACGGACGTAACGTAAGCGTCGAAGCTGCAATTCGGAATTCACCACTTGCCCCGCCCCCACGGGTTATACGCCACGCCGCGCATATTCCACTTCCCCTCGCGCTCCTGAACATGGCCCTGAGCGTCCGTAGCGCGGCTGTACACGACGCCCGACTCCGGAACGTGTTCAAGGAGTGCTTCCCAGAGCGTCCAGCTCCATTTGCCCTCCTGGTACGTGATGCGTGCTTCATGCCAGGTTGCGCCGTCGTCGATGGACAGCTCGACTTTGGCGACCTGGACGTCCCCGCAGCCGATAGCGTAGCCCTTGACGCGTATGGTGTCTGGCCCTGTGCGAGTAACAGAACCGACGACCGAGTTGAGCGGAAGAGTGGTCAAGGACGGGACTTTCGACCAGACAGGCGCAGCTTTCTCCTTGGTGTCAACCTATGTGTCGCGTGAATGGCCAATCCCCTCGTCTAGTAAATATCAGAAATGTATGGCACCTACCTCTTCGGGGAGCACCTTGTAGTCGCGTTGTTGGTAGAAGTTGGGGGACTCTTCGGGCGACAGGTAGATGGTGTCTACCCATTTCACCCATCGTGCGCCAAGATAGCCTGGGACGACGACCCGCAAAGGATACCCGTGATCCGGTGAAAGCGGTTGTCCGTTCATCTGCGCAACGCGGTATGTGAGCGAGCGCCCTCGTCGATCGTGGGCTACGCTGAGGGTACCTCATAGGCGAGCAACACGTCCTCTTCTGGGCTCATTGCCTTTGCGATGGGAATGGACGCTCCATAGTCATTGTCGTCTTGACACGGGGTGACGTGCGAGGCGAAGCAGACATGCCAGCCAGCCAGGGCTTGGGCGTCCACGCCAGCTTCCAGGAGCACGTCGCGGAGCGGGACGCCGGCCCATCGGGCGTTGCAGATAACGCCGTCGTCCCAGAGCACGCCCTGCACCTTCTTGACCTGGTCCATCTCTTTCCGCCTGTTGCCGGCGCACTAGGAAATGTTCAGCATGTGACCTTGTCTATGTGAGAATGGGTAGACCTACTTGGAGAGCAGAGACAACCTCGACACGAGGGAACGCGTCCTTAAGCTCCTTGGCCGTGTATGTGCGTGACCCCTGAGGGCAATCAACTCGGACGGTGAAGGCTTCCTCGTCATATTCGAGGACAGGTCCGTGGTTGCGACAATAGACAAGCTCCTCGGGGGTAATGGGGAACTCGACTAGAGCAGCGGCAGTAGGCTCAGCATTAAATGGCTGGTCGGCGCGTACCACGAGCAGATTCGAGTGAGGCACTTCGTGAGTGTAGTCCATGGCTAGAGATAGGCTTGTGAAGGGACAGGTATCCGAGAGAGCCGAGGTATATATACAAAGATGTAAGACGGAGAGCGCTTGGGTGCGGGCGCGGTCCTCATGCCTGCAGCCTGTACGGCAGCGAGAGACAGGGAGGTGTGTCCGCAGTTTACATAACCAGTGGCTTCAGGTGGCACCAGCTGATCCAGATTCCAAGCTAGGCAAGTGCTCGTCCAGCTAGATCTTTCCACACCTCTGAGGTCTCCGACGGTGAAGGACCACGGAACATCTGAGGGGCAGACTGAGTTCTTCATTATATAGATCGTGCGCAAGGCGTGGAGAGCTTCGTAATCAATGAAGCGTAGCGATAGGTTCATCGTGGCATTCCAGGTCGACAGAAGGTAATTGCGAACGTCTGATAAGAGCCAAAGATCCATCGCAATGCTGGAGAGATGCGCGTGAAGTTCGCATAAGAGAAGCGGACGGTTCTAAAGAAATGAGATGATGGAGGCAAGCAGGCGAGTCGAGCTCATGCTTGATTTGCATCGGTATTCTGGGGCAATAAGGGAAAATAGGTAGATTGTTACAAATGCCAAAATAACCCTTTTCCTACGCGATATGACAAGCGTGCGCCTGCAGCTCCTTGCCGTCCACATGCGGAATCGCATCGGCAGGACAGTGTCCTACCACGATCTCGTAGCACACGTACTCTCTATATCTTCCGCATACCGCCGTCGCTCGTTCTCTCTCACTTACCACAACACCCGCGAGCCTCCAAACAACAACGAACATGATCGGCAGGCTATTCCACCTCACTTTGGACGCCGCATTGGTGTCCACGGTACTAGCGGGCGTGAGGCGGTCAAGCGGATTCACGTACGTCCTACCTTGTCCACGGTATAGCGTAAAGTCTCGCTGAGCAACACAACAGGGTGGAGACAGAGAAGATCTCGGACCCGACTATGCGCTCGGTCGCGGACAAGTACCTCGGTTTCGGAGAGACCATCTTCGACATGGTCCAGGGCACAGCAGTAAACAGCGACTACTTCAAGCGGGACACCAGGCGGTGAAAGCAGAGGGTTGTTTGGCGTCACACAGGGGATCATCGGTCTTATATCCGGGTTATGTATGTGGTTATGTTATTCCCCTCTCTCTCCGTCCACCGTGCATCTGCCACCAGATGCTTGCCGGCTTGAATGCTCGGGCTGCAATACGTCGAGCCTCGCCACACTTGGGCACGCACAACTCCTTCCAGGTATGCGCTACAAGGGATGCCGCATCGCGTCTGATCCCTACAGACGCGCCACGATTTTGTGCCGTCAGCCGCATGAGCTGCGTGTACTCTCGGCCGCGGTGATGGCCTGCCAGGCCTGGGCCAATTTGCAATAAGCGAGTCTCATAGCAATTGAAATGTGAAAGCTGCGTGGTATGTAAGTAGGTGCTCCCTTCGCGCTCTTGTACATGGTAAGTAGGACTTGTTGTTCCCATAATCGCGGAGGCCGCCCTCGCGACGCGCGGCTCATCACCTCGTCCCCCAGCCTCCAACTGGTAACACGCGTCGTAATCTCGAGCGAGCCTAACAACACACCAGCATCGTCAGAACGGTTCGTGATACGCCTCCGCATGGCGAGCGGCCTAAATCGGGGGAGGGACACCCACAACTACAGACGCATCGCTTCCCTCCCTCCTGAGGCGAGCATCCACGAGATCAGACCAGCTCGCGGTGGCCCTTGTTCGCGCACTTACGATCGGCTAGAACGACCGCGCATTTTCCGCGGCAATCCGTATACTTAACATGGACCCCCGGCCAAACCGTCGCCGAGGACGGGAAGATTGACTGAGAGGCGCTACAGTCACGGATCATAGTGCTCGCAATCGTCCTCAGTAAGTACATGTGCGGAGTCTCGGCGGACCGTAACGACACCGCATGATACCTAGACAAGTCCTCCTTTGACAATGAACACGCTCCAATGTCCGCTTGCTATAAAAGACAATCCTGCTTGCTGCATACCAGTTTGAAGATCTCGATGTCGTTGCCATTGCGGCTGAATCCAAAAACTGAGGTATCAATAACTGGACATGCACTAGTAGTCTTCTGCTTTGGCTTCTGACCAGAAGAGGATTTGAACTTGGGGTTTGCGTCGAGAGTCGACTCCGATCATACAGTGACAGTGACAGTGGCTGCCTCTTTCGGCGTCTGCCTCATTACATAAGCCAACGGGCGCTTGCGACTTGTGGCGGCTGCGAGCACTGCGACTGTCGACGCCTCAGGCCTCACTCACGAGTCGACTTCGACATTCTCTGCCCAAAGATGGGTGCACTACTTTCTATACCACTCGCTGGCGTATTTGGCACAATAGGCTCTTCATGTCTTGCAGGGCTGGCTTTCTGCTTCACTTCGACTGCAGGCAAGTCCCGAAAATAGAGCAAAGTGGACGGCTCGGCTCATGGACGCGCAGCTTCGATGTTCTGCAAGTCATGTAACTGCAACTCCTCCATCGCGACCCGTGTCGGGTTTGCAGTACGTCTTTTGGTGTTCGTGTAAACACAGCACCGGTCATAACTGGTCTACAGATGATCTTCTGCTTGAACTCCATGCTCGCATGGCTCATGAAGTCACCGTTGATCATCGAGCAAATCGAGAAGATGAGTCACGGTTACCTCAAGATGGATTGCGAAGGAGACAAGTGTTATGGTGTACTAGCGGTACGTATCACTCTACTTCTTCCAGTCACGGTCCATAACTCGCGACCAGGTTCACCGCATCTGCTTCGCCTTGGCGTTGTTCCACTTCTTCCTCAGCGCGTCACTAGTTGGAGTACAGGACACCAAGGACAAGCGTGCCGCCATCCAAAATGGGTACGAATAATCCGTAGCCCTCTGGTTCTCTACTAACCGACTGCAGGTGGTGGGGCCCCAAGGTCCTCTTCTGGCTGGTTCTCGTCGTCGTGTCCTTCTTCATCCCTAACGGTTTCTTCATGTTCTGGGGCAACTATGTCGCTCTCATCGGCGCGTCCATCTTCATCCTCCTCGGTCTCGTCCTCCTCGTCGACTTTGCGCATTCTTGGTCCGAGACGTGTCTCGAGAACTGGGAACAGTCCAATTCCAACCTCTGGCAATGGATCCTCATCGGCTCTACCGCTGGCATGTATGCAGCGACCATCGCTCTGACTGGTGTCCTCTACGCGTTTTTCGCCGGGTCCGGATGCACGCTCAACCGGTTCTTCATTTCCTTCAACCTCGCGCTCTGTATCATCGTCACGATCATGTGCGTGCACCCTACCGTGCAGGAGTACAACCCCCGCTCCGGGCTCGCGCAGTCCAGCATGGTCGCCGTATACTGCACGTACCTCATCATGTCCGCTGTCGGTAACCACGAGCACGAGACGTGCAACCCGCTGCGTAGAGGCTCCGGAACGCAGTACACGACTCTTGTGCTGGGCGCAGTCTTTACCTTCTTGGCTATAGCGTACTCGACTAGCAGAGCGGCAACGCAGAGTCGCGCGCTCGTGGGCAAGGACAGGAAGGGGCTCATCCAGCTTCCCACGGACGGCGAACACCACGCCGAGCTTGGTGTCGTCAACACGCAACCCGGACGGACAGAGTCGCCGCGTTACCAGGCCCTTCTGGCTGCCGTGGAGGCTGGGTAAGTGTGCTGTACCGATCACATAGATGTGCGCTGATCCATTATGCGCCCCTTAGTGCCATTCCCGCCTCTGCGCTGGAGGAGGAATTGGAAGACGATGACGAAGACGAGGTCACCGGGGACTCTCGAGACGACGAACGCTCCGGAACCCGTTACAACGTAAATCTTCTCAGACGTGTTCCGCATCCATAATTTGCTGAGCTTTCGGCGTTCCTCACAGTACGCGTGGTTCCACATCATCTTCGCGATTGGCGCGATGTATGTCGCAATGCTCCTCACCGATTGGTACGTCCCTGCAACGCGCCCCCTCTCACTCTTCTTGCTTACACTTGACCGTGTCGCACAGGAACGTCGTCAAGCCGGACTCGAACCCGAACCACAATCAGGACGTTTACATAGGACGGTCCGAGGTGGCGATGTGGATGCGCGTCGTGTCGAGCTGGATTTGCATGCTCCTCTACATCTGGAGCTTGCTGGCTCCGGTGCTCATGCCCGATAGGTTGGTTCTTGAACCTGACCAGTGCGTTACGAGCTAACTCATTCCTGTGTGTAGGTTCAGCGACTACTATTGAGTAGTGTGTTTGACCCGAGATATCTATAGCATATAGTATTGTACGATTCGATAGTGGAGTTCACGGTTACATGGACAATATCAGTATGGTATACTTCGTGGATGTGGTTGGTGCTCATTGCACTTATGAAAGGCCCTGGGCCCTACGCGCCCTGTACGCGCATCCTATGACTACTGGTACTTGCGCCCGAAACCCGTTACCATCCCCAGCTAACTACTGCTGCGCGGCGTGGGGTAGTGATTCACTGTGTCGTGCAGGGCGTTTGGTTCCGCTCTTCCAGTCCATCTGACGCACCGCGACGATGGACGTGAAAGCCTAGTACGCTAGCAAGATACCGTCTCTGATCCTGAACTTGGCCCAAGTCTTCGATCGCTGCCAGAAGAAGTCAACCAACGACGCCTCTTCGTGAGCAAACCAAAAGCCCACCGATATCCTTGACCACAGAACTTCGGCTATGTGGGTTGTGACTTCCACCCCATCTGCGCTCTGTTGGAGTTCTTCATCGCGGCACGAAAGCCAGAGGGTGGCATCTGCCATGAAGGTAAAGGAGGGGCCGAGAGCGGGCTTGCGCGCGGTCTCGAACACTGTCTCAGGGTTCCTTGGTAGGATCTTCGTGGACGAGTTGATAACCTATGCCGCAAGGGGAACTGTGCTCAGCAGTGAGCCGTGGCTGGGAAGGAGAGCGAAACTCACAATGACTGTCAAGGAGAACGTGTCGGCAAAGGCGCGTAATTGGCGCATGAAGGTGGTCATGATGGCATGCCCTGACTCGATACAAGGTAAGCGTGACTTGCCATGATTGCCAAGGCGTACAGCTCACCTTGCGAGGACGTCGCACTCAACATAGGCCCCAGGAGAGGGGTTATGGCGTCGATTACGATACATCGTGTTGTTGGTAGTTCGCTATAGTCTCCTCTGGAAGACAAAGTTTGCCGGATGCTCTCGAGCAAATCATGCACGGCCTCAATGTCGAAGACTAGCGAGACCTGCAGTCGTTCGAGGACGCTTGCCACACACTAAGACCCGAGTGAGGTTGCGGGGTCAAAGCATGTATGCCGGAGGGATACACACCGGGCCTTCTATCTTCTCGAGCATGCGCGACACTCTTTCGGGAGAGAACTCGCCGCTGCTGTCGATCCACAGCGCGCTTGAATCCCCGATCTGGGACAAATGGCGGAGAACGACCCGTAGTGCAAGGGCCTGTGGATCAATTAGGTAAGAAGGGTGTTCATGTAGGGAAGCGCTCTTCCTACTGTTTTTCCTGATCCTCTGTCTCCCGATAGTTCTATTACTTTCGGAGGACTGAAACCGCCTAGAAGGGAATCTAGCTCTGGGACTCCGACAAGCATGTCCTCCTTGAAGATGTCTTCTTGTCGCTTCGTTTCCTGCTCCAAGAGCGCATCTCCATATACACTCGTTGCAGATGCAAGCTCTGCGATCTTCGACACCGCCCTCCGGAAGTCCAGGAGGCTCAGTCCCAGTTCCGGGGGCAGGCGCTTGAAGATATCGGTAGGGTTGTCGCCGAGCAGCAAGTCTGTGTCGGTTCTGATCCCGATGGACTGTAGAGCGTCCACGAGCTCCGGCTTTACAGGCGGAGAGAAGTGTTGGAGGCGCATCTTCGGAGGAGAGATGCGAACGCGGATGGCGTTTGGTCGCAGTCGAAGGTTTGGTGGTCGGAGTTCCGGATGAAGAAGGACGCATTCCTTTTCAAGACAACGAGAGTGGCATAGCCACATTGTTTCCCCTCGTCGCTGTAAGCACAGTGTTTGCTCGCTGCTCTGCTGCTGCTATTTGCCCCGCGCGATGATGCGCTACCTTGCCTCCTCATTTCTATCCGAGCGCGGCTGTTGTGAACGATTCACGATGAGATTCTCGGACTGACTGTCCGACTTGCTCTCCCATAGTATGGTGCTGCGATCTGCGGGCATCCCCGTTCAACGTCGACAGTTGATGTTCTGTGCGTAGGCTGTCGTCCTCTATGTGCGGATGCAGTGGGGCAATGCTGTGTGATTATAGTCTGGGTCAACCTGGCGGCGTATGGTTCTACCGCATCTTCAAGCCTTCCGCCTTGAACTCAGGGAATTCTCTCCCAGGCGGCCTCGCGTCATCCTGTATGTCCTAATCTGCCGTGTTTTAGCAACCCAACCGACTAGACGTGTGTACGGAGACGGTCTCCTCCTGGATTGTAGTGTCTTACGGAGGAAGGTGAGTGATCCCACATGGAGAAGGTGGATGAGAGGTGAGCACGTTCGGGGCGTCTCGCGTATCTCTCGTGTTAGCTCATACATTGCTGTTTGACCATAGCACCTTGTTTGCCACGGATGTCTCTATCACCCAAGGCAACTACATGCTATTATCGAGCATCGGTAGACGGTCTCTCGAATCACCAAGACTCCGCGATGCTGATATGATGCATAAGCTCTCTTTTACTACGACTATTTGACCACGTTATCCACGGAGGCACGCCTATGGTGGGGCTCACGCCTCAGCCTCGGGAGCACCTTCTACATCCTCATCCGCTACGGATCCCTCCTGAACATCACCCTGGTCGCTCTTTTTGATGTGCGGCTTACACCACAAGATGGCCCTCATAACACGGTATCAAGGTGAAGTATTAGAGTTCAACCACGAGCGTCCAAAGGACTGATTGGAAATGTGTCGCAGTTGTAGGGGGTTCTATGATACGGTTATATTCATCAATCTGTTCATCTTTGCGACGGTTTCCGGTAAGTAGCTAAAACCAGATTGGATGTGCGCGGATCATGCTCAATAGCATTGTGTTCGGACGCATAGCGTTTGTATCGGCACGTATGTTCGCTTTGTGGAATCGCAACTGGTCGATAGCCGTCGTGTTATTTCTTCTTGGGCTGATCAATCCGAACGCGGTGAACGATGTATGTCATCCTTTTCGAATGCATGCTACATGAACGACTCCTCTCACCTCTTCGGGTAGATTATGGTGCTGCGCACCAGGGTCGTCCTCGCGCCATGGCCTGTCTGGGGCTGTGAAGTATATATTCCCGATAACGAGAGAGAGTATACCGCACTAGTGTATGTCTGTCTGGAAGTGCACACCGATCGTCCGGGCGTTGGCTCATACCGTTTGTAGGTCTCAGTATTGTGAGGCATCAGCTCGCTGCTATGTTCACGTACTGAAGCGATGTCGGCAGTGCCAATCATCGTCTCCTCAATCAACATACTATACGAGTTATCGTGTCTTCTCCTGACAGTTTGTCAAACGTTCGGCTTACATCGAGCCATGCGAGGAGTCGGGCAGCCCTCCAATGTCACCGCTCTCCTCCTCCGTGATGGTACGCGTCCCCTGCTCGATGCCCGCCACAAACTAACGGGAACTACATACCAGGCTCGGTGTACTTCATGTGAGTTATCCATTGTAATCCTCGGAGCTCGCACTCAAACCAAATAGTGTGATGACCGGACTGTCGGTCATGAACATCACGGCCGCAGCAGTGAGTGCCGGTATATACATATTGACCACGGTCTCATAGCCTCTATTTTCCGTCGTAGATATCTGGTTCACCATCTAACATTGCCGTCAATACAGTATTCGGCAGATCGTATGCCCTTCGAAAGTCACCTTGTTCCCTGATGTAGTGCTCACA
This sequence comes from Trametes polyzona, assembly GCA_022606195.1. Lineage (NCBI taxonomy): Eukaryota > Fungi > Basidiomycota > Agaricomycetes > Polyporales > Polyporaceae > Trametes > Trametes polyzona. The sequence goes on from JABYQF010000004.1 coordinate 90,767, forward strand.
GGACTCTAGGTTGTCGCCGATACTCACCACCCGATTCATCGCACACCTGCATCAAGTAGACGTGAATCACGACGACGACGGAAGTCCTGCGCCAAGTACCTTACTTTTCCGCGCAACCCGTACCTCTCCCCTTTCCACATCGGCGGGCGAACCGCCCAATTGTAGCGATGACTTGTGCCATGACCACCAGCCCCCAACCACGGGTGAACACCGAGACAATGATTCCGTCATGGAAGCCGTAGAAGTATAGTACGAGGTACTGTAGTAGGATGTGGCACCGATCGATCAGATCGTTCGAGTAGGTGCCTCCATCGCGTGATATTGCCGTTGCCACTAACGCATTCGCCAGCAATGTATACGAGCTCACCGCTCACACCGTACACCATAGGCTGACATATATCATGACCATCCGCTTCATCACTGTTTGCAGAGCACGTTCTCGGAAGAGTCATCAGCTTCGGCTTCCCTTGGAGCAGAGCTCCCTCACCACCGCACTTTCACACTGCGACGCTCACATAGTTGTACAGGTTAAGCAACGCCCCCACGCCTGCGCGGGTGTACGCCCATACACGATGGTTTGCTCGGAACATCAAATCTCCGTGGACTAGCTGACGGCGATGGATTCCGTCTCGGGTATAGTCCAACATGTATCCTCAGCGTCTCTCGTCCATTGCGTCTGCGCCGCGGATATAAACGCCGGCTGTGGTACGGGATCAACTTTCTCCGCACTCGCAGCTTGATGGATCTCACTCGGTGGGCAGTATAATATGCTCTGCAACTCGTCTGTGTGCCCCCAAGGAAACATCAATCGGCATGGATTGGGGCAACGTCGACTGGGAGTGAGTGAATCGAATGGCCACTACTCCTTTCTGAACATGTCACTGACTAACCATCCCATGACACAGTACCGTCGGCCTTCAACTGATAGAACCCCAGTACTCCTTACTGTCAAGCGCATGTACGTATAGAAGCCCGTGAACATGGGGCCCGTTCACCGCTGACTGCGCACTGTTAACTTGCTATTCAGGTCTACTCTACTACGACTACTTGCTGACCTTCCCCAGCGAGATTCATTTGATTTGGCAGTCTCGTTGGAGTAAGGCGGCGGGGTTTTATCTCGCGATTCGTTACGGGGCCCTATTAGTGATTACCTTGGGGCTGTTCCACGTGTTCTTTCCGAGCACCCACTCAGATGCCGGGATGACGCCCCTCAGGTGATACCCCGTTGTTGTAGCCCTCTTATTCTAATAAATCATATGAATCGCAGTTGTCGAGCCGTCCTCGACACGGTTCTCGTTGTGAACGCGATTCATTTCGCCATCATCTCAGGTGCGTCTGACGCTACTCTCCTTCGAGGCGTCACACCAGGGCGTTCTGACACTCGTCTCCACTAATACAGCATTTGTTGCATTGCGTATCTCCGCCATATGGTCTCGCAATCGGTACCTTGGCGTTTCACTGTTCCTCCTAGGCCTCGTAAATCCATCAGTAGTTACCCCGGTATGTCAGCGTCGACAAAGGCTCATAACGAAGCGGCATATTTACCCCCATGGATCATACTATCCCGTAGATGCTTGCCTTCGGCTTTCAAGCTGTCCCTGCTCCGAGGCCGTTGGTGGCCTGTGTCAGTTACCTCCCCGATGATTCGAACTCGTTGGGCGTTCTCCTGTAAGTCAATCGCTTCCGCGGACGTCCTGTCCTGACGTCTTCATACTGACATCCAACAGGCTCAGATACTGTACGTGACATTTTGTTCCACCCTCTGCTCGTTCTCACCATCCGGCTTTACAGTTCCTATCATCACTTCTGCGATAGGAATCGTCTACGAAGGCCTATGCCTCTTATTGACCGTGATCAAGACGTTCTCGCTCTATCGCGAGCAGAGAGCAATGGGCATGTCAACAAAGCTCACGTCGCTTCTATTGCGCGATGGTGCGCTACCGACTTTGGCTCACTTGACGTAAACATTGCGCTCATTCCATCGTGTTGATTAGGTTCGCTGTACTTTGGGTGAGCCCATACCTCGACCTGGGCACTGTATAGTAACCTCCCCACTTGGCAGTGTCTTGACCCTATTAGCTGTCCTGAACATCGTATCTGCGTCTGTGAGCATCGAGCCGTGTCGTTTTCCATCATTGCTGGTATAGCTCACCGTCTATATACTTTGGCAGATTCCTCCGGGCTCGGTACGAGAAAATGTGGCATCCATGAGCTTCCTCACTCACACCCATTTGAACCAGCTGCCCACGGACCTCCAGGTTAATACCGACATAGGGCGAGCGTCGGTGTCTTCACGTTTCCGAATTACTACTTGGCAGCTCATAGACCTTCATACCCCATGTTATAGCCTAACAGCCATCCTTCTTACTCGCTTCATCGCGGATTTGCGGACACTCGACGACGGCCTCCACGGAAGCGGGGCCATCTCTACGAATAGCCTGCCAACTGTTCGTTTCGGCCATTGCCCTGGGAGTCGAAGGTGCTCCCCGTCACTCCGATTGTGTTCGGACTCGGCGCCGGTGTCCGCGTACGACTCCAATGACCGCTGCCAGCGGAGTGGCAACGGGGGAGAGAGTTACTGATGCTCAGCAATACTTACAATATAATGGCACTGCTTTCAGAGAGGACGTTGAACCGGGCACCGCCAATGCCGCGCGATGCCGTTAGTCAGTTGACGAGTAAGTACTGGCTTAACGTAGCGCACAAGCACAGGTTCCACGTATATACTACCGCGGGGGGCGGTTGCGCAGTATCGACCCCCGCACCTATACCGTCTGAATAGCGGACCAAACAACGATGAACTTCAGCACCGTCGATTGGAAGTGAGTAAATCGCGACCGATTGTGTCGTTTCAATCGGCCTAATGGACTGGTCAGCAGCACTGCGGGCCGCCAGTTGGTCGAGCCCTTATACCTACCGTTATCGAGCGCCTGTACGTCTCAATGCCTGTTCCGTCTTTGTAGTGACCGCTCACGCTTCGGTCCTCACCCTAGGCTTGCTGTATTACGACTACCTCCTCACGCTCCCGAGCGAAGTTTTCCTGCTTTTGCAGTCGCGATGGAATATGGTGACGTGGTTCTACGTCGGCATCCGATACGGAGCTCTCTCGATTACTACCTTGAGTTTATTGCATTATTTCTACCTGACGACGAGCGCAAGGTACGAGCATACGATATGTATGAGTAATCATCAAAAGGCTGACTACTGGTGTCAGTTGTCGGGCCACACTGGACATCACTCTCGTCCTGTCAACCATACACGCCGCCGTCATGTCAGGTTTGTTCGACCCTACTAAACGTTCAAACTTGGATCACCACTAACATCTTCGCATAGCATTCGTTGCAACGCGAATCTCAGCAATCTGGTCTCGCAATTGGTACCTTGCCGCGTTCCTCTTTGTGTTAGGGCTCGCGAACCCCTCGAGCATCAACGCGGTACGTCTCGTCGCAAGTCTTGGGTATTCGGTCCCAATCGACATGACTTTCCGTGGACATTCTCATGACTCATGCAATCACTCAGTGGCCCGCGGTTGCCATCGAATCTATTCCCGCTCCTAGACCGCTGGCGGCCTGCATCAGCTACCTAGCTAGCGACTCAGACCCGAAAGGTATTCTACTGTACGTTCTACAACTCTGCGTCTTTTTGGTTGCCCCTTACGTTGGCACTCGCAGGTTCACGTACCGTTAGTGCATCCCTCGTCAATGATGCGCGACCATACTCTCATCGGTCAACGCAGTCCCGATCATCACATCGGCGATAGGAATCGTTTACGAGTTATTATGTCTCATTTTGACTGTCCTCAAGACGTTTTCTCTTCATCGCGAGCAGAGAATCAACCGGATGTCAACGCAGCTCACGTCACTTCTGTTACGCGACGGTGGGCAGTTCTATACTTTATGCAGTGTATCAAACCCTAACGTCCCTAGTAGGCTCAGTTTACTTCGCGTGCGTATGCGTGCGCTGTAGACCGGCGGTAGAGTACTAAACTTTGTCAGGGTGTTGACCGCATTGGCTGTCGTCAATATCATAGTAGCTTCCGTGAGACACCGCGCATCCATCATGCATTCCCTCTTTGACTTAAGATTTTGTTGTTAATAGATGCCTCCAGGCTCGGTATGTGCTATAATCCCTGGCAGGCATGCCGCACGTGCGTCGATCACTTACACTTATCCAAGCTGCCTGCCGACATTCAAGTGAATAACTCTATCGCGCGGGCGTGAGTACACCGAGAACCGTGCCATATATTGCTCCCGCGTGCGCGCGAAGACGAGCTTACCCGAGACCCCTCATAGCCTAACGCCTATCCTCCTCACTCGACTCATTGCGACTCTGCGGGTCATTGGAAACGGCCCATCAAGTGGCGGGATCGGCGCCGACACTGCGGTCGACTTGTCGACGGTCCGCTTCCGCTACTGCCGGACGGATAACAGCCACCTACAGCCATCCAGTGTTGCATAAGTGCGTACATCACGATTGGGACTAGGAAGGGTTGAACGCGGCGCTAGCGGAGGGAAGGTGCTAGCTGTGGGCCGCTTGAAACGTTCTCTAGATCGTGTGCGCCTCCGTAGGTCACTCTCCGACCAATCTTCCCAACTCTCCTTTTTTTTGAAACTTACTGCTTGATGTGATAACAGTCCCCGCCCAGCTGGTGAAGGTTCAAACAACGATGAGTCGCTGGGGGCTACTTGTATTGGGGACGAAAACCTCCATGCTGAGACGCATTGGTTCTACGCAATACGTAAACACCTCTGTAAAATGCTGTTTATATAAAACGGAGTACTAGTCCTCACTGTGCGAGGTGCCGTGCCTCCGAACCCGGCTGGGGGGAGAGTCCGAGATTATCGGAGGTGGCACGCGACGCCACGACCGAGTCTTGGACGCGTACCGCCGACTGCCGAGTGCACTGTTGGCCTCTGACCACGACCGTCGACCAGCTGGTGTGCCCGTCTTGCTCCTCGGACATTCGCCGTCGTCTATATGAAACAGCCTTTGTGAACATCGTCCTTGAAACGTGGCCCACGATGAGCACTTCGCTCGATGCCATCCTTGTACTCCTCAGCTGGACCTACGTGTCCCTCGCGCCCTACACCAAGGTCGAGGAGAGCTTCAACTTGCATGCCACACACGACGTGCTTATGTATGGCATTGGCGCGGAGAACCTACACAAAGTGCGCCCCTCGTACCCTCGTATGCGACGCAGGACCTCAGTCTGATATATCAAGTACGACCACTTCGTCTTCCCCGGTGCTGTTCCCCGAACGTTCGTAGGAAGCGTTCTCCTTGCATGGATATCAAAGCTCTTTCTCCGGGCTGGCCTTCTCCTTGGCTCTTTCTCTGACAAGTTCGATGTGCAGATTATAGGTACGTGCCCGCCATGCTCAGGACGTAGCTTGGTTTGACCGGGCAACAGTCCGACTCGCGTTAGCAAGCGTGAACGCGTTGGGGCTTGCCTTGCTGAGGCGTTCTGTCTCGCGCCGATTTGGAGGGCCGACCAGTGTGCTCTTCACCGTACTGACCTGCAGTCAGTTCCATCTACTGTTCTGGATGGGCCGCACCCTCCCGAACATGTTCGCTCTGTTCCCTGGTTAGTATCCCGAGGTCGGTGTATTGTCTCAAATTGTATGCTGAATCGCCTCAGCTACTCTGGCCCTATCGTTTTTGATCGACAGGGCACCTAACGCCGTCCGCCCCTCGACGCAGAACGTGCACCGCGCTATCGCTCTGTTGACCTTCGCTACTGTCGTCTTTCGTGCAGAATTGGCACTTCTGCTCGGACCTCTGGCGCTCCATGCACTCGTCCGCAAGTACACCTCCTTTGGCGGCATTCTGAAGGTTGGGGTGACTACGGCCGCGCTTTCCGTCGGTCAGTGGACGTCTGCGCTCTTGAGATACTCTACTTAAGCCCCATACGTCTAGCTCTCACTGTGTCTGTCGATTCGTACTTTTGGCAGCGGTGGCCCCTGTGGCCGGAATTGCACGGTGTCTACTTTAACGCCATCCAAGGCAAGAGCGCCGAATGGGGTGTAAGACACAGCCGTTTCTCTCATGTTACATTCAAGATGTTAAACCTAGCTTCCCCAGGTCTCTCCCGCTCACGCGTACTTCTCTTCACATCTACCGAAGCTGCTGCTCTCGGCTGCCCCTCTTTCGGCACTCGGCGCGCTGCTCGACAACAGGGTTCGCGGCCTGCTGGTGCCATATGTCACGTTCTTGGCCCTCATGAGCGGCCTTGGACACAAGGAATGGCGCTTCATCATCTACGTTGTACCCGTTTTCAACGTTGCCGCCGCGCGAGGAGCACATTGGCTGTACGTTGCCTTGTTCGACTACACTCTGCAGACCTGGAATCTGACACGTTCACGTTCAGCCTCACTCGTAAGAAGAGCACCCTCTTTGGGAGGGTGAGTTTCCTTGCTGTTGCCGGGATGCTCGCCGCGAACGCATTCGTGACGTTCCTCCTCGTGCGTTCGGCATGCGCCAACTACCCCGGCGGAGCCGCGCTCTACGCGTTTAATCAACTCTTCGCACATGAACACAAAGGTATGTCCATCCCGCAATACCACACATCACCTTCCGCTGACCTTCCCCTCACAGTGCACGTACACATCTCGAACCTCGCCGCCCAGACTGGCGCCTCCCTCTTCCTCCACTCTCACGCACCCCCCTTCCCACCCTTCATGCCCTCGCTACCGCTCCCAGGACGCCCAACAGACTGGATATACGACAAAACCGAGGGGCTCACGCCCTCAGACCTCGCCGCGTGGCAGAACGTCACGCACCTCATCGCAGAGGTGCCTGCGCTCACCCCCACCGCGCTCGAGCACTGGACGCCTGTTGCGGTCGTCGACGGTTTCGACGGCTGGGCGCTCGGTGTAGACCGCATGAAGGAGGCGTTTGGGGAGGGGCTGCGCGCGGGGTTGGGTGCGCTTGGAGGCCTGCTGGAGATGCGCAGGAGCGAAAAGCTTGTCATTCTGAAGAGGAGCGCATAGCGATCGGAGCTTTGTTCACGTTGTTATTCAGCCCTCTCGCCATAAGGAAATGGTCACGTCACGCGTATCAAGTCGTGCTCGCTCTACAAAGTCGCCAAATTGAATATCTCTATCATCAAGTACATGATCCTTCCATGATCCAGTACAACCCCCTGAAAGGGGTGCCAAATTGCGTCTGTCTCTGATCCACTGCGCCGCCTCACACGGAGTGCACGAGCGCAGGCTGGGGGTGCCGGTGCTCGAGCGTCGGGAGCGCAGCCTCGGTGACGACCTGTGGCTTCTTGAGGTCCGCGTCGAGCTCGTCCTCGAGTACGATATCCTCCGAGACGTCGCTTCCGGGCGTGCCCGCGCGCAGCTTCCGCGCACGGCGCTGATCGCGCCGCGAGAGGTACAGCGTCGCCATCGCAAAGGACACTGCACAAGCGGGATACAGTCAGCGGGTGTGGTTTAGGAAGGTATGGCAGGTAAGACTGGACCCACTCATCGAGAAGTTGATGCACGCGGTGGCGACGTTACCCTTGAAGATGCTGGGGAAAGACAAGCATGAGCTGTCGAACGGCTGAGACAGCGGTCTAAGCTACGTACCGAGGCTGTTCCACCTGCGGGAAGATGATGCTGCATGCGTTGGTGGTGGTGAGTACCAATTTCCGGGAGAGGTATCTGAGGGAAAATACTCACATGGGAAGCCACGCTTGCATCACGTATGCGAACATGTTGCAGCTCGCGACGACAAACGACCGTTCTAGATGCCACATTGGAAAGAACCCACCGGTCAGCGGAGACGAGAGAAGGAGGGAAGAGCCACACGCACTTTCGTTGTCATGCCCAGTGAGCTCGTTCGCCCATGCCAGGATGAGACCCGACAGCCCGCCTCCGCACCCCGTCTAATAGACTCGTTCGTCAGCTCCCATGTGAGAAAAGACGTGCCTCCAGGAGACGTACAAAGTAATAGAACACCCAACGCCTATATGCAAGTAAGCATTGCGCACAACATCCAAGATTCGACGCGGGACGTACCGTGTGATGTGCTCATACAGGGGTGTGGACGCAAGCACTATACAGGTTATCATGCTCCATGTCTAAAGATATCCGGCAACGTCAGGTCCTGCCTCGCTGCGAAGAGTCCGTGGCACTCACCCCGGCAAAGATCATGGGCGGCCACCGGGCCCTCACGATGTCCGACCACCAAGCGTAGATGAGAGCTGGAACGGGGGAGGGGAGGTCAGATGCGCGAGCACACCGCCGGTCTATCGGGCGACCTACTCGTGACCACCTGAACCGCTTGGATGCCTAGAGGGTAGGTGTTGATCTGTCCGACGGTGTAGACTTGGTGGCCAGGCTTGTTGAAGCTCTTCAGCCTGAAACAGTACGACGTCAACCCATGCGAGGTATACATCCAACCGATAGCTAACGTACCAGAAGATCATCGAGTTGGCGGGGCCGTTTCCGTTATTGAACTAGGGGACGAGGTATTGACATGCAAGGCCTTTCGTCCTGTAAGCGGAGGGGACGCACCAAGATGTAGACTATCAATCAGGATTGATTGCGTCAGCGTTGGATGGCAACGCGATGGAGGGAGGTTACATACGAGGGACGAGTGTATAGATATGCCATGTCGTAAAGAAGCCGAGGATCTTGTGCACGCAACGCTACTGAGTACCCATGCCACTGTAACGAAGAGATCGCCATACCTTCTTCCGCGTGAACGGCGCCGGGGGCTTCCTCCCGATCTCCTCCATGCGCTTCTTCCCGATGTCGATCTGTTCCTGCGTATAGAAGATCGACGGCTTGGTGTTGCTCGGAAGATCTGCTTGTGGTCGGAACACGGTTCGGTCGGCGACACGGAAGTCGAAGACGTACCGGGCATGATCAGGTAGCCGAGCAAGGCGATAGGTATCGTGATGATCCCGTCGATGATGAATAGCCCTAGAACCAGCCTATTCAGTCCGATTTGAGAATGGAATGATGCACGACTGGCTGCGTACACTTCCAACCCGCGAGCCGGTGGACGCCATTGAGGCCATTGTATGCACCCTACTGCAGTGTTAGTATGTGCCATGGGTGAGCTGATGCGAGCGACTTACAGTCTGCAGGAAGCCGCTAAACATCGGTCCCAACGCACTCGCAGTCTGTATGGGACATACAGTCGACTCAACATGATTGTGGACGGCCGATATGCATGGACACTTACGTGGAATATGCAAGCGCGTTTCCCAAGTTCGTCACCCTTGTACCAGCTACCGATAACGTACTGTATCGCAGGGTAGAAGGTCGACTCCGCAAGTCCTGGACGACGCATAAGCCTCCAGTAGGACTGAACACGTCAGTGTCTAGAGAAGCCACGCACCCACAAAGAAGCGTACGGCCACCAGTGTCTCAAAGTTTTTGGCGCTGGCGAGTACCATCGTGAGTACGCTCCAGATGACTTCCATAGTGGGGATCTATGATACGACCGGACAATGTGAGCCCGAGGTATGCAGGATGAGCTGGAATACCTACCCATATTGAGGGCCGTATCCTAGTGATGAGCATGCTGAAGCACAGTGTCAGGACGCATTGGGCGAGGACGGAAGCAAGGCCTACTTCGAGGGAATTTGCCCTAGAACATAACCGCACGTCCAAGCCGTCGTTATATAGTTCAGCTGGTTCCCATGCCTAGTCGCTGATTAGCAGGGATAGGAATGGCGAACGGGTTGAGCCTTACAATCCCAAACTAAGGTAGTGGGTCAGTACGAATATTACAGGCGATGAGATGCGAGCCTTACTCCTCTTGCATGCCGGACACATATGCATTCTGCGAATATGTGCGTTAACGCTTGACTCACGGTGTAACATCGGCGTTACTCACCGTGATATTCTGCTGGTCGAGGTACGTGGAGACGGACATGTGAGTCAAGACTACAGGAAACACAATGAAACGCTACTTATTTGCTGAAGTACGACAGCGCCGCATAAGTGAGCAGGCATGCATCGAGCTTGAAGAGGAAGCGACGCTCGGCGGCGGGCTTGTCCCAGGTATCCCTGCAAGGAGTAGCGGTTAGATCGGCGCGAAGAAGGCGTCGCAATATACTTACCACAGGTACGACGTCCACGCGCGCGGTTTCGCCGGCTGGGAAGGCATGTTCGCAGAGAGAGGGCAGTCGGAACACGCTCGAACACGGGCCCGCAAGAGAACCCGAGCAGAGAGCAGTGTCCCGAGTATGCATATAAACCGCTCATCAGAGACTTCAAGGCACAAGCGAGGCGCAAGCGGAGCCCGCGGTTGTTTGAATGCGATAGATAGGACGGCCCAGAAATTACACCATGACGGCAGGGGGGCTGCTCACGATGGTGTACTATGACCCACACGGCCCGGTTTAGGTTCCAGCACGCAAGATCGCACAATACAGAAGCGTGTCCGCGAGATTCGCACACCTAACTGCGCCTTGCCCTGGTGGAGATGAGCCCTCCACTACGACCCAAGAGATCAATGTTGTTCACCGATGTTTCTGTTTGAGCAGCTCTAGCCAGGGCGCGAGGGGCTCGACGGAAATATCCCGGACATGAGTGGTCCATGTCAAGTCGTGAAGCGCCCATGCCTCCACCACAAGCGCCCACATCATCACGGGCGCTTGGTGAGTACTAGCATACACAGTTGCCCTTTGCTTAGTTTCAGTACTCCTATACACAACATCTAGGTTGAGCTACATTACATATGCCCCTACAGCGCACGCATTGCAAGCTTTGTCTCAGAATATGCTCGTTGTGAAGCGCAATGTGTAGCCAGCGGCTGCTGGAAAGGGTGCCCAGTGTGGTGAAACTACTCAAAAATTCCGCGAACGGTGCGTTGTGCCGGACTCACAATGCCGCCCGCACCGCCATTGCGGCCATCCGCTTCGTGCTGCTGACCCATTCATTCAGGACATCACGATCTTGTACATGGTTCCTCATTCAGGAACCCCATGTCCGGTATGTCGGCCATTCGCTGAACTTTGCCCAACATCGTCAGTACTCAGATCATCTCCCAGATCTACGGGGGTCAAGCCAACGACCCTCATTCTACTGGACACCTACAACCGAGTCAGCGGCATGCCATTTACTCCGCGACGCGCCCTACCTTATCTGAAGATAAGCGTCCCCCGACGCCTGGCCATGGGACCGGGGTCACAAGCCTATTCGTTCTACTTCGCCAGCCTCCCACCATCGACCTCCAGGATGATGCAACCTGTTCCCATCAGGCGTGAGAGTGCGACTTTGCAGGGCGCACCTCAATGACGGCTGAGATGCTTGAAAAGAGGTGCTCGACCCGAGAGCATTCGCCGCGTTCATCGTCTCCACGCACCTAGCACCATCTCGCGCCCATCCCCGATTGCACCGTTCCCGACATGCCTGTTCCCGTCCCTGAGCTTGGTTCTTACAATTACGTCCCGGAGACGAAGGTCCGTTCATTATCCCACACTAAGCCCTCTCCTCGAAAGCTGTGCTCAATGATTGTCGCTCCCGCAGGAGAATCTCGATTGGGCGGACCTTGTAACGCTCGACTTGAGCCTGTATGGGACGCCGGAGGGCAGGAAGCAGCTCGCGTCCCAGCTCATCGAGGCTGTCCGCTACCACGGCTTCTTCTACGTTAAGAACTTCAACATCTCTCAGGAGCGCGTCAACAGGCAATTCTCCATCGGCAAGCAGTTCTACGAGCTCCCTCTCGAAGAGAAGCTCAAGTACGTTCCCGAGGGACTCGGTAAGGCCTCCAGCCATAACCTGTGCTGCCGTCGCTCATGGTGCCCTAGACAACGGTGCTTTCAACGGATACGTCCCTGCTGGCCGTCGCATGTCAGTCCCCGCCGTCCTTCGTATCAGTTTAATTATGCTGACATATTTACAGTCTGGACGCCGCGTCCGGACTTCGGGATCGCGTAGAGATTTATAACATCCCCAGTGAGTTGATATCCCGCGTATATCACACCGTACATGTGGGCTGAACCCCCTCGTAGAATTCAATGGTGACTTCAAGCACGAGCACCCCGAGATTATCCAGAAGTTCCTCCCTGAGATCGAGGAATTCGCGCGGGTAAGTAATGCCCTCTCGGTATGGACGAGCGACACTGATGTACGATGATGGTAGTCTCTGCATAGCGAGGTCCTTGACCCTCTCCACGTTATTCTCGCAATCGCGTTGGAGCTCCCCGAGGACTTCTTCACGAACATCCACAAATACGACATCAAGAGCGAGGTCTGTCTCAATTGCCACACTAACTGCACGAGTGCTCACCTATTCGCTCGACGTACATAGGACCACCTCCGGTACATGAAGTACTCCAAGTACACGCCCGAGGAAAACAAGAAGATCGGGCAGTGGGTGCAGGGCCACACCGACCTCGGCTCGTGGACGTTGCTCTTCCGGCAGCCGGTCGCCGCGCTCCAAATCAAGAGCCACGCGACGGGCGAGTGGAAGTGGGTAAAGCCCCAGGACGGGACGCTGACCGTGAACGCGTGCGACGCGCTCTCCTTCCTCACTGGCGGCTACGTCCGGAGCACCATCCACCGGTGAGCGATTCGGTGCGAACGCACCACGAGGGATCTGAGCTAAATGTTTTCCTGACAGCGTTGTCTCTCCCCCTCAGGACCAGCAGCACGTCGACCGGCTGGGTCTCTTGTACTTCTCCAGGTACGTCGCAGACGCACAGTCTATCCACCAATTAGTCTAGAACTCATGTCAATTCGTATAACAGGCCGAACAACGACGTGAAGTTGGCTACAGTCAAGTCCCCCGTGCTCGAGCGCGAGGGATTTACCCAAAACGACTTCGAAAAGACCGGGAACCCCGTCCCGACCATGGAGGGCAAGTCCCCTCCTGCCTGCATTCCTTATTAGATAGCTGACCACACTACCTCACCTACAGAGTGGACGTTCGCGAAGCAGAAGTGGCAGCGGACGAAGAACGTCGTCCGGGGCGACCCCAAGTACGAGACCGCGCAAATCCTCCCGGGCTTCCAGGAGAAGGTCCACGCGTGAAGCGTTGTAGTAGTAACGGTTGTGTCATATCAGACTTTGCACGGCATCGGCAGTGGGGTGTAGGAGAAGAGGAACCGCATATGTACAACTTGTTGCATACCCATGGAGAATCATCTGTTGGTCCAACCCTTGACGGTCATAAATGAGAACGAGGGGCTCGACTGACGAAAGGGAAGTCACAACCAGAAGTCACCCTCGGCGTCGATCATTGAGCGACAGATTATCCGGTCAAGGTTTGTGGACACGAAGGAGATCCTGCTATCTCTCTAAGGTGCTGAGTTTATGCGGCACGCAGCTAGTAATCGTGAAGGTCTATAACGGTGGTCATTATTCAGGAGTCGTCGTAGCTGTCACTGGTAATACATGAATGATACACGTCGAAGATGCGGGGTATAACTTAGATGCACGAAACAAACACAGAAGAGGGGTGGTGAGAAAGGAAATATGCACAGCGCGGGGAAGACCGGATTACGAAGATGCGAAAGCGACCGGAGAAGGAGAGCGCGCAAGAGCCGAACATCGAACAAAGCAGAGCAAGAGCGTCCGGGAATGCGCAAGACAGCACCCAGTGCGACACGCGCGAGTGATGACGATCGACGTCTGCGGATCCGGGGAGAAGGAAAGGCAGACACGGGTAATTCACCCGTAGACGATGCTGCGTATCACATCTCCATCAGTCTACCGTAACAATGCAGATCGAGTTGAGAGTGACTCACCCCCTGGGGGTCGTCGATATCGGCTTGAAGTCCGTGCGGCCGGACTCGACGAAGTGCTGGAGCACCTGCGGCCAGTCCTCGCGCATGTCCCACGAGATGCGCGAGGGCGAGTCGACCTCGACGGGCATGACCTGGCTGATCTCGCCGCACTGGATGATGATGACCGCGCAGCCGATGCCGCCGGTCTTGCGGCAGCGCTCCTCGCGGCGCAGGATGTCCTGACCGACGAGCGGGTCGTTGTCGGTCACGTATGTCCTTGGGACGATGTGCGTCGCCTTGACCGAGAAGCTGTCGTGCAACATGGCATTAGCAAATGCTCGAAGGTAAGCGTCAAAGATCCTTAGACTACTCACCGACGGAGCGAGTCTGACCCCGAGTGACGGTAGTTGAGCTCGATCAGGAGGGCGTTTTGGCGGACGTTGGAGGGGACGCGCTTGAGCTGGAGCGCCTGGAAGCCGGCCCAGCTGAGGAGGGAAGAGTGCGTGGAGACAAACTTCCGGAGGTTCTTGACGAGGCTCTCGTCGATCGAGCCCGGACCAGGCTGTTTCGCGGACGATATTTGCGAAGCAGTGTGCTGGCAGATGGGCTTGTGCTTTGGCCAGTGAGCCTTCTGACAGTCTTGAGACTGTGCACAGTTGGTGAGTAACAATGCATGCAAGGCGACATAGAGGAGGAACTTACACAGTACTGTGTGGTCATCTGGAGATAGCGGCCGAGCATGTGAGTACGATGATCGAGATGCGAGGATCGGGCAGACTTACGCAGCCACCACAGAGTCTGAAACGACCGTGGTGTGGTTGCTCAACGGCTCCGCACTGGTCGCAGAGGCGGTATCCGCGCTGCTTGGGGGGTGCATGGGCCGGAGCAGTGAAGTAGTTGGCAGCGGCGGGCTGGGCGTATACAGCGGCCATTTCTGGAGCGGTGAGGAAGCGAATTTGGCTGGGTGGAATGGGTCGGCGGTGAGTGGTGATGACTCCGCCATGGCTGGCGGATTTTTATAGGGTGCTTCATGTTGGAATGAATATTCGAGGGGAGCGTATGTGGAACGCGGTCCTGAGCAAAGTCGCAGCGCTTGTGGCCAATTGTAATCGACGCGGGCGCCACGCCACCGGGCTGCCATATGCGGACACGTCGATTGCCGATGCGCTCTTGTCTTTTTGTCTCAGTGCTCACGCGTCGAGCCTCGCGCCGACGCGCCCCGCCGTTTTATTGTCTCGCCGCGTTCTCGAAAGTAATCTCCCTCCGTTCCTGCCCCCGACACAAAAGATCCATCGACAGCGTGCATACGCCCCGGTCGCACATAACAAAAAGCCCGGTCCGCACCACTTTTTGTCTCGCCCTCGCGCTGGCAACCACCCGTACTTCTCGAAGGCCGCTCCCAACACACCACCGCCCTCGAAGACGCGTCTGTGATGCCTCGAGTCGGCATCTATCAACGCTGCGGTACCACAGTACTGCTTTCTCCGTCTTCTTCAGCCGTCCAATCTTCGCGCACGAGGCTCGGCCCCAGTGTCCAGCATCGAGGGTTCGGGACTCCTGGCATGAGGGGAGCGGCTGACTCAAGGGGCCAGTACCCCAAATGCTCCATTCATCCGACTCCTCGGGCAGCATTCTACATGCCCAGTCGCAGGACTTCCTGAGTTGCGCCTCCGAGGACCAGCGCGCCCCGCCATCTGACAGTTCAGAAGATCGCCCCTGCACGAATGGATGCTCGCCTGCAATCTACACGAGCTTTCGCGACACGTTGTGTCGCTCTTCGCAGCACCCTTCAGCAGCTCGGAGAAACGATGTGCATCGCCCGCACCGCTGATCTTCCAACTGTAGCTGACCATCATTGAACTCTGCCACCTGCCGCCTGTTGGTTCGATCTCGCATACTGGCATGCGGTGCCGCTTCTCCAATTTGCGCCCATCGCCCACCATATACAGATCTGAACCTTGTACACCGTGGATGATATCGGCGCACCGCGTGTGTACGATAGGTACGCCACTAACCACCGTCTACAACCACTGGCGGCCAGTCACCTTGGTGATGGCATAAAACCGCAGAACTTCACAGGTCTGCGCCGCTTTGCCGCGCCTACATCTGACATACAGGAGCCTGCATCGACTTGTGGCTGGGGAATGCATGGACTCGGGCGCTCGCTACTGGCTTCCATCATTCAATTCTGTGGTCTGCGGAACGACCACTCCTATGCTGTGCTCTTTGGGCTCACTGGTGAACGACTTTGAAATCTTGCTGGCACAGCTCGACAGTTCCTCTGTGCTCCGAGAACGCCTTGGCGGTGCTCCGAAAGCGTTGCATGCTGATGCCAGGATCGTGAGGATGGAGTGATGGTCAGCACTTGGAAGGGGTGTCGTCTCCATACTTATTGCACCTTAACGCCTCCCCGTGGCAATTAGCTTTTACGTCCAGTGACGACTCCGTCGCAAGGGCGTCTGACTGGCGTCCCGCAATGACATGAAGCCATGCGTTGTATTCTCCGTGAGTCGGCCGAAGGTCTGCTGATGACTACTCAGGCTGATCGTCAAGCGGAGCCTTGTGTCAAAAGGCAATCGTAGGATCTCTGTACGTGACCGAAGTAATACGTCAAGACAAAGCGTACTGGACGCGGCGGCGAGTATCCCATCGACACTACAAACGGCTGTACGCCTCGTGCTATGCTATAGAGTAAAGAAAGCACCATGCACTGTACGACGTCTTCTCGGTCCGTTAGAGAAGCCGGTGTATGGCTTACAACGGGGGCTCTCACAGATACAGACTAGCACTGAACAGACGTCCGACGTTCTCTCAAGAGGAACCGCTCGTTCTCATGACGCGGTGTTCGAGGCGACATCCAAGATCCGGAGCGTCCAGCACTCCCTTGGCGCCATAATGTCGTACGGTAGACCCTCGGTAAGCCGTAAGCCGCCTCTGATCACAGGCTCATACAAACGTCTTCCTCGACCTTCAAAGGCTGAGACCATACCTCCCGCACATCACAGCTCCCGCATAACCACTGCCATTCTGTGGGCGAGGTAGGCTGGCGCTTAGCCGAATCACGGGGGCGGGGCCGCCGGCGGGAGTACGATCAGGGGCGTGCGGGGTCGGGGGCAGCCCGATTGGGCGGAGGACTGACGGAGCACCGAGTTATGTCAGCCGCTGGTCACGGTCCAGATCGCGATGGACGGCACAGTCAGAACTTTTCCGCGTCAACGCATACCCACATCGCGACCATCTCCGGCGGAGGATGTCTATAAGCCAAGCCGCCAGCCGCGTCCCGCGCGGACACCCCTCTCCATCGGTCCTCATTCCATCATCGCGCTCGCCCTGCTGCCCGCCTGACTGCTAAGATCCGCCCAGGGCTGCTACGACGCGAGCCTCAGGCTGCCTTGCCGACAGACATTATAATGGAGAATCTACCCCCAAACCATTTCCTCAACCTTCCGCGGCCAGACGCGTTCTCCCCGACACCTGCGGGTGCACCAGACACGTCCACGCTCGCCGCGCATGACTTCGACGTCGATACCCGTACCGGATTCATGCCCCCCGAATCCCCACTCACCCGTCTCCCGAGTGCATGGGAACCTTGGGAGGCCGTCCTAGAGGACGCGATCCGGAGCAAGCTACAGCTCGCTGACAAACCGGGTTTGTCCGACGAGGACGCGGCGAAGTCTGAACGATGGCGTAACCGCGTTCGCGAGGTACGCTTCTCACTTAGCAATCTGACATTCTGCGGGGCCGCTCACACCTTTCGTCAGCTTCCTATCCTGCCCGTGACCGACTTGAAAGGCTCAGAAATTCTGCTTCGGCGCGCTCACCATGTACTAGCCTGGATCATGCACTTTTATGTGCATACGACACCAATGACTACACGCAATATCCATATACCCCCTCCCATCACTGTTCCTCATCTTCAAGTTTGCGCCCAGCTCCAGCTCCCACCAGTTCTCACCTATTCAGACGATGTACTCTATAATTGGGCGTTCAAGACGCCTCCGGCTCCGGGCGTCCCGTTCGTCCCGAAGCAGCAGCTCCATAACCTCCGCTGCCTCACCCTCTTCACCGGCACACGCGACGAAGAAGAGTTCTACCTCTCCTCCGCGCGCATCGAGCTTCGCGGTGTGGAGGCGCTATCTCTCATGCGGGCGATCATGGACGAAGCGTTCGTCGGGGACACCATCGCCGTCCGGCGCATTACGACATACCTCCGAGCACTGGCCGACGTCGTCGCGGACATGCAGAAGCTGCTCGCGGGCGTGCGCGACGGGTGCGACCCGCAGGTGTTCTACGACGAGATCCGGCCGTGGTTCAAGGGCGCAGACTCGGACACGACCGGCCGCAAGTGGGTGTTTGACGGGCTCGAGCTCGACCCGACGCTCGAAGAGCCCACGGAGCTCTCCGGGCCCAGCGCCGGCCAGAGTTCCCTCATCCACGCGCTCGACATCTTCCTTGGGGTCGACAGGTACTCGCACACGAACTTCTCCACCGGTCGGTCGGCGCAGGGCCCGGACTCCTCTCCGCAGACCCCCTCGCCCGCACCTGCTTCTCCGAGCACGACAGCCTTCAGCTCCGCGCCGGGCCCGCCCAAAGTTCCATTCTTGACGCGCATGCAGTTGTACATGCCCCGCCACCACCGCGCCTTCCTCCGCCACCTGCAGTCTAACCCGCGTCCGCTTCGAAGACTCGTCGAGCAGTCCGAGGACCCCGCCCTGCAGGAAGCGTACGACGTCGCAGTCACCGCTTTGAAGGAGTTCCGCGACGAGCACGTGCGCATCGTCGCGCTGTACATCCTCATACCTTCCCGGAGGGCTGCGAGCGCGTTGCAGGAGGCTGGAGGCGCGCCGAAGGGCACTGGCGGGACGGACGCGTTCCAGTTCGTGAAAGGCGTCAGAGATCAGACTGCGGGGGCGTTGTTGCTTCGACGGTAATAAGTTATGCAACAGCGATCGGGTTGATGTACGAGCTACTCTTAGAACACTCTCACATTTGTACGCTTCTATCTCTGGAA
The DNA here is from genome assembly GCA_022606195.1 of Trametes polyzona. NCBI lineage: Eukaryota > Fungi > Basidiomycota > Agaricomycetes > Polyporales > Polyporaceae > Trametes > Trametes polyzona. The sequence continues at coordinate 109,453 of JABYQF010000004.1, forward strand.
TGACAACGCTTTCGGTTCCCATGCCGCACGCTCAAACGGATATCCAGACTGCATGTACACCCGCGGGGCGCATACTGGAAGGCTTTGACTCCGATGCCGATGACGCCGGGCCGACCATGGGCGCTTACGCGCTACCCGCTCTCGCGCTTACCACAGCAGCTCGGTCTGCATCCTGTCTCCTACGCTCACCACCTAATACTCCTCCTCGTTTCTTGCTGGAATCTTTGATTCTCTTTGGCTGCACTCGACACTTATTCTTGGGATCTGTGTTCCGCTGCTGTGATTTAACTGTCTCAAAATGGATGACACTGCTATGGACGAAGACAACAAGCGGTTCGACGCTGTCCATGGAGGCAATGAGGACGACAACCAACCCGACCCGGACGAGCCCCTTATGATGGACGCAGGGCTTGGAAAAGTGTGGCTTGTCAAGGTGTGTATATCTTAGAAGCACTATAGCACATCCACCTACAGTCCTGTCGCCACCAAGATACCCAGACATCTCATGGAGCGCTGGTCCACAATCGACGAGGAGGGCGTCCATCTGGCCAGCATCCGCATCTACCACCAAGCCGAGTCCTCTCTCGGCCGCCGACCACGCATTGTCCTCACGCTGCCGCCCGACCCGGCACACCCAGAGGAGCCGGACGAGTACGAGATGGACATGGTAAACCACGACGTTGAGAACCAGATCGTCATCGCCGAGCGCGAGAAGGAGCCCGGCACTGGCAGCCGCGCACGGACTACAATCCTCACTGGCTCAGTCAAGCACGAATGCAACATGCGCCCGACGCTCACTGAGCGATACCGCCAGCAGCTGAAGGCGCGGAACCGGGCTGCGAACATGCCAAAGCGGACTACGCGCTGGATCGAGGAGGCGCATCCCGGAGACCGGGGCGCGATCAACATGCTCACCAGCGGAGCGAAGAACCACGCTGGCTTCAACTTTGTCGTACGTGCTCGCATTCCTCGTATGGCTGTGGTCGTGCTCATTGTACCATTCGTGGAACGTACAGAAAACGAAGCCGAAGCCACAAAAAGGCCAGTTCGAGCGCATGGCGCGTATGCCGCGCGACCAACTGCTCGACGAGCTCTTCCGTGCATTCCACGAACGCGAGCGGTGGCCTATCCGGCTCCTACGCGAGCGCACACAGCAGCCGGAGGCGTATCTCAAGGAAGTGCTCAGCGAGATCGCGTTCCTGCACCGAAGTGGCGAGTTCAACGGCTCGTGGGAGCTTATGGCGAACTACAAAGGCGAGGGGGTACGTCGTCCCACGCTGTCTGACCGCTTTGTCTGCCGTGCACTCAGCTCGGAGGACAGATCAAAGCGGAGAATGTCCCCGTGCCAGTCGGATACGATGTCAAGGCAGAGGACGTCAACATGGAAGACGACGACGATGAGGACGACGATGACATGGAGGAGATCTCATGATAGAGTGTTGACCCGAAGGGTCCCCCCGATCTCCCTTATCCCTTTTCTGCACCATACGGACGCTTGCAGAGTGCCCCTCATGCCTTGTTTACTTGCTATGTATTTCTACGTCGTCGTACAGCTGCGCATACATGCACATCGTCATATTACACGCAATGCAATTATTAAATCATCGAGAAGGCTTCGCCTCAGGTAGCTGCTCATGCTACTGATATACACGATTGCCTTGTGAGAGCTTGTGAGAGTTCACACTTGTGGCGCACAATGCTTTGTACCTATCGGGAACGCTTTCGCAGGCGCCCAGATCAAGGGCGTGTGTACTACGTATTGCAGTCGAGAGAACGGCATGGACGGATTGTAACCCCGTCGCGGTCGCGCGATCGCTGTTCTTCCTTCCCCCACCACCACCACGACCGATACCATGGGCACGTCCGTCGACCTCCTCATTCTCGGCGCAGGCTGGACGTCGACGTTCCTCATCCCGCTCTGCGCCGCGCGCGGCGTCTCGCACGCCGCGACCTCGCGCACCGGGCGCGACGGCACGATCGCGTTCGCGTTCGACCCGTACTCGACGGACCCGGCCCCGTTCCGCGCGCTCCCGCACGCGCGCACGGTGCTCATCACGTTCCCGATCAAGGTCGCGGGCGCGTCGGGGCGGCTCGTCAGGCTCTTCCGGGAGACGCATCCGGAGCCTGAGGATGTGAAGCGGGCGGAACGCACGGCGTTCATACAGCTCGGCTCCACGGGAATTTGGGATGTGAGTGCTTTGACGATGCATGCTGTACAGTCCGGGTTGCGCGGACTCGATCGTATCACTTGCCTTTTTTCCTGCCCAAGTGGCTTGAGGCGGCGGGTAAGGACATGCATATACTTACCATGACTTCGGTACTACTAGGGAGGCCCGACATTGAAGCCAGAGGGACACGTATGGACCGACCGCCACTCCAAGTTTGACGAGACGAACGACCGCGCGCGAGCGGAGATTGAGCTCCTCTCGCTCGCACCCGAGGTACCCACCACGGTGCTCGACCTGTGCGGCCTCTGGGGAGGACAGAGGCAGCCAAGAAACTGGGTTAACAGGGTCGCGCCAAGCAAAGAGGCACTTAAGCAGAAGGTCGGTCGAGATGCACTTGCAGTCTGTGAAGTGCCGTTCGGCGTACTCAGTGAAGGCACGTACAGGGGAGCATCCATCTGATTCACGGGGAAGACGTTGCGCGCGCTGTGCTTGCGGTGCATGCGCACTTCGACCGCGCTTCGGGACAGCGTTGGCTTCTCACGGACACACGGGTGTACGATTGGTGGGACTTGGCATCGGCTTGGGGAGAGCAGGGTAAGCAGCCGCGCTGGGTGAGGGAGTTGCTGCGAGAGGAGGGCATCAGAGGCCTGCCACGCTCTCCCGAGCTGATTGGCAGAGCGATGGACAGTAGGGAGTTCTGGGAGACCTTCGATCTCGAACCGACGAAAGGTAGACTTGAAGTCGAATGAGCGGTCAATAGAGTAGTGAATCTTGGGGATGGGGTCCGCAAAGGTCCGTACCGTCAGTAACCGAATTAAGGTATTATATTATACAACAGCAGATGCATAGTTCCGTGATTACCCATACAACATATCAGCCGCTACGCTGCATCCCATTGTTGATTGTCAGTGCTTTGTTAGGGGAGATTCGAGTAGACGCTTACAGTGCTTGTGAGGTACGCCCTTATTTTTCTTGGGCTTCTTCCTTGGAGCGCGTTCATACGCATTCACGTCATCTGAGTCGCTCTCCAGCTCATGCACAACACCTCCGCCTTGACCGTCCCTCGTCGCCGTGCCGTGGCTGGAGCCGTCCGTATGGTCATCGTGGTCATGGTCATGGCCGCGGCATCGTCTGGGGGCACGGCTGTCGCAGGACGAGTCCGAGTCTGAGTCAGACGACTCGTCCGATGATGATTCGTCGAACTGCCGTGGCTTGTGGTAGATGCAACAAACTGCACGGCGCAATAGTTAGTCAGTCATCATGTGTACGGAGGCGAACCACTCTGTACGCACTCTTCGACTTCTTCTTTCCGGCACCCTCGTTGTCAACCACATCCTCGCGCCACACCACCCGTGGCCGGTTTCTGGGTGCTCCGCGGAGGCGGAGGGTGCCGACGGCGGACTCGGCCTCGCTGTGGGAGTCCTCCTCCCGGGGCTGGTTGTCCTGGACAGTGATAGTTCGCGATCCCTCGGACGGACGCAGCTGTCTGGTCGCCATGATGTTCTGTGCGTGGATGAGAGAGAGGTGTCAGAGTTGAGCAGGAGTTGGTGGAGGTGGAAGGCAAAGCAAGGGCGAGGTGAGCTTGGCCAGGAATCGGACGTCGGACAAGGAGCGCTACGGCCACAGGCGCCCGAGCCTGCCCCGAACCACGACGTCAGCGCTCTTGTGCCTTGCTTGTGCCTTCCCGGCTGCGGCCTGCCTCCTGCTTGTGCACTCGTCGCCAGCTCTCATGCTCACCCGTCGCTCTCACAGCTCTTGGACGCCAATTGGCACTGATGCATCTCATCGCGACCATACACCCGCACCAAGGTCAAGCGGCCAAAATGGCAGACGCACAGGTACCGCGTCCCCGGTACAGTACCAATAATGAGGGAAGGGTACCATCTTGATCCAGGTGTCCAATACTCGTTCGCAGTGCACATTGATTGCAGATACTCTCACCATAGCATCATACTATTCCAGCGTCTGTCTGCCTTTCGCTTGATGCTCCCAGGACGCGCAGTTCGACAACACTTCTGAACGGCCCTTGGGAAACTCGAACCCTTTGGTAGGTTACCCTATCAAAGGAATAGAAAATACACCCCTGCATCTACTCGATCGCGTTCCGAGGTGTTCTACCCCTCGGATAGTCCTCGGCCATTCGGAGAGCATGAGCATGGGTAATTATCTATCTGGTACAAGCCCACCATGCGTCCCTCACATGCAAGTGGAGTCCCTGTGAGTCTGCAACATGAGTTGTTCCTATGGAACGCTCTGCTGCCAGCACGAGTGTTGAAATTGAGCCTCATGCTGCCCTTGTGGGCCACTGGGCTCGAGTGGTGGGAAGTTTCTCAGGGAGTCACCCCCCGTCGCCTTCACTACACAGGAAATGCAATCCGATGTCCTCGCAGAAGCGATGCGGATGGTCATTGAGCAAGCAAAACAGGCCTTCATACAATGGCACCTTTCAGTCAGATTAGTTCCTTAGACCTCAACTCACTGTATGATTTACAATGCCCCCAAATTTCAGGTACCAGGAAACCGGTTCAGGTGCGCCGTACGCATGTGTATGTCGCCGACCATCGCTGATCTACTCATTCCTCCGCCCATAGGCGTACCGGGTCGCGCGAAAATACAGCCTCCCTACTTACTTTTTACGCACGACTTTTCCCATACACTTAAACACTCATGCGCCCCGCAAAGCCTAGATATCATCCCCGCTCCGGCGCTGTCCGGTTCAACCTGCGGTCCGGACACTCACCATGAGGTTGTCCCGGTGCCCCACTCCGCCTCGACGGACGCCTTCGCTCCCTCCTTCCGGCTGTCTGTGCGCAGCATCGGAAGGTAGTTATGCTCAGAAAGCATATTATACGGTACAGGAGCAAAGTGATCCCGGCGGATGCATTTCGATGGAATACCACTAACCCACTAGGACGGGTGCTCTAAACGCCCACATCCGGTCTCGGCCCAACCCCGACTTTGCGCCATCAGGGACGTCTGTCGGACAAATCAAGTTCACAGGTCTACTGATGCGCCTGGCCTTCTCCTATGTCTGTTTGTTTGTTCGACGCGCTCAACACTGGACGCTGTCTATCGACTGGGGACTGTCTAGGATCCTATCGGCCTTCTCAGGGTGCCTTCGGACGCGCCTCATGCTGCTATCACTGTCATCTGCCCCGCCTTCTTTCAATGATCTCCCGAGGGTGCATGCGACTCTCTCTCATCGTGACTCCCCCACCACACGAAGGTCTGCGGTCTACCATAACGGAGAACGCTCGATATAAGCATCAAGTATCATCTGATCGCGGCGTCGCCGTTCCGCCACGTCGTCCACGGAGGTATGTACGATAGCCCGGGCCTTTCCCCGGTGCCTCCGCCATCCCCGTCGATGTTGACAACGCGATATTCGTTTTGGTTAGCGTGCTGTTGCAGGTCAAACGTGCCACAATACGCTCCCCGGACTACACCGCGCGCTGATGGGCGGTACCCACGGCGGCCCCGTTTCTCATTCGAAACGGGCGGAAATTTTCTTGGGCGAACAGGTAACGCACACAACATCCGCGGCGGCGCGACGCGACGCGCGAAAAAAGATGCCGGGAACTGCCTTGCCCCTGCGGACCTCTCGCGGTCGACGGACCCCCAGGGACGGAGAAAGGGCGGGATGATTGCCGGCAATCCTGCGAAGCAGGAGGGGTATAAAGGATGTGCATATGCACCATCTGTGTTCCCGCAGGCGGTCCTTCGTCCCCTCCCAGAACGCGAACCGTCAGGCCCCGACTTGCAGGATGATGACCATGGCCCTCAACATGCGCGGCGTGCTCTCCCTCGCATGCTTCATCCTCACTCTCGGGCTGGTGGAGCGAGTCGTGTCCTTCGACCTCGCTAGGAACGACAATGTATGTTGGAGCATACTACCCCACTCCGAGATGGTTCTTATGTTGATGCTGGTTTGCGTTGCAGCTTGCTGTGTACGTGTGCTCCACGAGTGGGGCGTTATGAGGAAACGTCGAGCTAATGCTCCCGCGACAGCTACTGGGGGCAAGACTCGTCTGGTGACCAGAAGCGGTTGTCCTTCTATTGCCAGGATAGCACCATCGACGTGTTCCCCATTGCCTTCCTGTACATCTTCCGAGGTGCAGGGGGCGAGCCTGTCATCGACTTCGCCAACGTCTGTCGCGCGCGTCTGCTACCCGCCATACGGCATGCTAAATCGTATATGTTTCGCAGATATGCAACCAATGGGACCAAGGCACCTTCCCCGGAACCGACCTCGCGAACTGCACCATCATGGCGCAGGATATCAAGACGTGCCAGGCCGCAGGCAAGCTCGTCACGCTCTCTCTCGGAGGCGCGACGGGCCAGGTCGGCTTCTCGTCCGACTCGCAGGCGTCCAGCTTTGCGGACCAAGTGTGGAACCTGTTCCTCGGCGGCGAGAGCGACATCCGTCCGTTCGGCGACGCCGTGCTCGATGGGTGCGTACGGGCTCATGGCGGGCGACTACTCCGTGCCCGGGCCTGTCCAGGGCGTACCTGGGCGGTCAGGCGGACACAATGTCCGGGTCGCCCGTGCAAGGTGCAAGCAATTGCAAAATGCTGACGTGGCGCGTCTTCTATCCGACAGCGTCGACCTGGACATCGAGAGCGGCACCCCCGCGCACTACGCCGCGTTCGTGAACCGGATCCGCTCAAACGCAGGCGAGGCCAAGTTCAACGCCACCACGTTCGCCCTCAACGCCACCGCGCATGCGAACACGACGCACGCGAACACGACACACAGCCACGACCAGGAACACGGGCGTGCCAACGCCACGACTAGCCACGGCAAGACAAACGACACGACCGTAATTGACGTGACGAACAAGAACAAGTGCGTAGTACCAACAGTCCCCAGTCGTTTATGATGATACATCGCGAGGATGGTGATGGAGGGAAGCTGATGATCGTTCGCTCTCAGGTACTACTACATTACTGCGGCCCCGCAATGTCCGTACCCTGACGCCTACATTGGCGCCGCGCTGAACCAGGCGCCCTTCGACGCCGTCTACGTTCAGTTCTGTACGTTCCATCTCTCGTCAAGCTCGGTTTGAGTTCGATGCTGACCCCCATCGGGGCCGCCTAGATAACAACTACTGCGGTCTTGACCAGCCCTCGGACTACAACTTCGCGACGTGGGACAACTGGGCGAAGACCAAGTCCGCGAACCCGAACGTGAAGGTGTACATCGGCGCACCCGGCTCGTCCGACTCCGCGGGGCAGGGCTACGTCGGCGTCGACACGCTCTCCAACTACGTCTCCTCCGCGCAAGCGAAGTACTCGTCCTTCGGCGGCGTCATGCTTTGGGACGCGTCCACCGCGCACAGTGAGTCTCGCTCTGTCAGCAGCCGTACCGCCGAGCGCTGACCGCGCGCGTCCGGCGCAGAGAACGGGCGTTTCGACCTCGGGATCAAGACGGCGATGACCACGTCTGCGCTCAGGATCACGCCCGAGCAGAAGCCGCGGAACGCGACGACGACGACCGCTGCTGCGTCCTCCACCCACGCGTCCGCGACGCGCAAGCACAGCAGCACCGCGAAGGCTGGCGCGACGCCGCGTGTGAACTCGCGTGTCTTCCGGCTCTGAATCGCGCACGACCGCGATCGCCGCCCCGTTTCTTCCCTGCTCTTTTCTTCGTCTTCGGGTAGTGCATAGACTGCACGGGTGTTTCCCCAGCTATGGCATGGCGTGGGGCTGGGTAATATTTAACTCGCGATACAGCCGGTGTGTGCTGACAAGGCAGAGCAACTTTGTAGAGTGTACAGTATCTCCTGGATATGTAGCAACACTGGGTTTTGGTGATTGTAGCACACGGAGGACGAACAAGTAACCCTGGTTTCACAGATCCCAGCTAGCGACTGCTACGGAAGTTCTCGGGTCATGCATCGACCCTTGCATTTGTGCTCGGTGCGCATGTGGGCAGTACTGGCTCATTCGGTGCACACCAGTGAGTCTGTGCCACACAATCTCGCCCCCAGTAGCCAAGCTACATATATAAATATAGAGACATACGCTTCGGTGAACCGCGGCAAGTGCTCGAGCTCACTTTTCTGGGACTTGGACTTTTCAATTTCCTGCTATTCGGCCGGCCGGACGGTCGGATGCGGGCCAAGCCAGGGAAGCGGAGGCTAAGAAGCGCTGGAAACATCGTCGTGAATGACGTCAATGTCAATGACGACCGTCCTCAGCGCACTCTTACGGGATACGTCCATGGCCGCTGTGCTGCCGCAAGCGACACTAGGGCGTGCGACATGCACAACACCGTTGACAATGATGCAGCACCGTTGCGTGGGTGAACAAGCCTCCCCGGCTTGCACTGTGCTTACCATAAACTTCTAATAGTCGTATCTTACCGAAACTCCGAGGCGTTCAAATCCGTGCTCTCGTACAGTTTCCAAGGTATCATATTGCTGAGGGGTGGTGTGGGTAGTGCGCGCAGAGGGTTGCAGAAGACACGATGTCGCGGTCGTCTACATTAATGTGACCAAATAGTGAATCGTGTACAGTAATCGTAAATAGAGATGAGACAAGTCCATAGAAAGCGATCATGCGGTCTACGCAAGGAACCGGTTAGTGGGGGCTGGTGTATCAACGGAATGTCTACATACCGCCTCCTTGAGGTAGGTGACGAGGTCGTTGCGGTCCTTGTCCTTCTTGAGACCCGCGAACGCCATCTTGGTACCAGGGATGTACTGGAGTAGGGTGGGGCTCGTGAGCGGAGGGCAGAGATCATGACGTGGCAAGCAAACACACCTTTTTGGGGTTCTCGAGGTACTCGAAGAGGGTCTGCTCGTCCCAGGTGATGCCCTTGTTCACGTTCGCAGCGGTGTACGAGTAGCCCTCCGCCTGGCCAGTCTTACGGCCGAAGACACTGGTTTAACGCCGCACCGTCAGCAACGAGGCCCGCACGTCTTGCTAGCTTGCTAGATACTCACCCGTGCAGGTTGGGGCCAACCTTATGGGGCTCGCCAGCACCGAGGGTGTGGCACTGAGCGCAACGAGTCTTGAAAAGACCGGCACCCTTGGCAGCGTCACCTAGAAATGTAACTCATTAACCCGCCGTTCGCGGCGACTTGGGCGTGTCAGAAGAGGCTCACCAGGCTGGTAAGGCATGTCTAAAGTCTAGTAGGTCGTGAAGGGGGGAGATTAAGGGTGTAGTGGTACAGGACGCTACGAGAGCAGGAGTATGGGGAGTGGTGACGGAGGCAAGTCCTCAAATTTCGATTATAAGTAGTCTGCGTGCCGGTTCTTCCCGGTCGCGGGGGATCCAATCACCGGAGGCGAATTCCAAGTTGGGCCCAGACGATCGCCGACGCCCCGCCGCCTCCCGATCGTGCCGGGTTGCCGGCCAGCCTCCGGAGCGCCTAAGGAACAAAGAGGCGCCCAACGGGCGCCAAAGCGAACAGGTCACGCCGTGGGAATGTTACGCGTCGCCGTTCCCTACTGTGGGAACATTATTGGGACTCCGCCCGCCTGTTGTTTAACATCGCGCCCTCACCACCGCGCGCGTCGGCGAGCGCGTTCCCGCCGTCCCCGCCGCCCGACCCACGCGACGCCGCCCTCCCGCCACGCGCCTTCCCGCCTTGCACATGAACGGCTCGCGCACGGCCACCATCAGACTAGAAGCACATATGATACCCACCCAGCCACAACCGACGAAACGGAAAGCCACCGACGATGCCAACCCGCTCGCGACGGCGACGGGCAAGAAGGCCAAGCGAGAGGTGAGTCCCGTTCGGTTGTCCTCACGTTGCGCGCTATAGTCTTTATGCTAGAACTCGAAAGCTGGTCCCTCCAATAAGCGGAAACGTGAGTGCTCGGTGCGCGTATGAACGACGCGCTTTCGGTACTGACGCGTTACCTGGACAGTGAATGGCGAGGAGCCACCTGGCGGTCTGGTCATCGTACGCGCCCCCGCGCCGGGAAACCGCACACTCCAGATTGAACCCTTGCCGGCAGAGTCGCGCGCAGCCTCCCGACAACCGTCTGTCCAGCCACAAGCGTCGCAATCGACAAAGCCACCATCCAAGAAGCTGCGCGCAGATGGCTCGTCGCGAACAGTGGGCAAAGCGAAGGAGAGGGACGTGTATGCTACGACGCGTGCAGACCCAGAGGTCGACGAGGACGTGCGGCAAATGCAATCGGAAACGGACACCTTGCGACGACGATCCCAGGCCGCCGAACGCGCTGCGGGCTCTGCGTCAGGAGATGTTGAGTTTCCTGCGCGCTCATCCCGACCACCTACCACCCCTCGCAGGGACATCGACACTGTCGTGCCGCTTGCCGACCAAGAGACACCACAAATCCAGAGGAACAAGGTCATGCGTGGGGAAACAGGCCACAGGAGGAGGAGCTCCGTCAACCGCGGTAAGCGCATCAGTTCTAGCTTCGAGACCACCGGCGTAATCTGTGAGTGGCATGTCCCTCTTTGTCCGCATCGCTCGTTCGCCTTCTCAACGCGACGTAGCGCACCCACACACGTCCGTGTTCGTGTCGAGCTTCTATAAACACATCGACTACGAGCTTCCCGAACCTCAACGCGCGCGACAACTACTTATCTGGTGTTCCAACCGAGCCATGAACGAACTAGCGGATCCGGCGCCGCAGTCGTCCTCTTCAAGACGAAAGTCTACGAACTCGGGCAAGGACCCACCACCGCTATCGTCCGGTCAGGCGGACATATTGAAACGGACGGAGGAGACGCTGATCCGCATGATCGCGGAGCGGAAGGTCGACACGAACGTCTATGGCGGCGCGGGTTCGCAGAGCGGTGATGGTCGACCTCTGAGGGAGAACGAGCAGAACGTGAAGAATCGGGCGCGCGAGGCACGATTCAACGCCCACATACAACAGTGCGTTCCCACAATCATCCCTAGCGGTGGACTTCACACTCAGCATGCGTACCGGCTTCAGGTCGAAGCAGGAGGCGGAGGCATGGAAGGAGCTGTCGGACTCGTATGACTCTCACAGGAAATCTGTCCATGCAGAGATGGAGAAGCGGAAGCGGGCATTGGCGGCTTGGAAAGCCAAGGGCAAAGAGCGGGCTTCGGCAGAGGATCTCGACGACTGGGACGTGGAATCGCGGGACCTGCCTCAAGAGGTGTCGGCTTCCGCTATCGAAGTGGCGAGGGGAATAGTATGGGGCGACACGTCTGAACGGAATCCGTTACGGAGCAGACTACAGGACTTGGAGTATACGGTGCGTCGCCAGTGGATGATTTACTTCCTCGACACTGACATTTTGATCAGATGGATCGAGTACACTCCTTCGCGAACGCTGCCCTTCAGACTACTAGAGTTGCAGAAGCCGACCTCGATCGACGATTTGCACTACTGAACATCTCCCTCACTTCACGATCTCAACCTGCTCCTCCAACCTCCCAAAGCGATCCAACCGCGCTCTCTTCATACATTCCACCCTCCCATCCCCGTCCAGCCGTCGTCGATCCCCAAGACCTCTTGCGTACGCTATCTCGTATAGATGCGGAACGACCACAAACGCAAGTAGGCGATGCTGCCCGTCGCGCTCTGCGGGAAGTCCAGCGCGCCACGGACGCAACAGCCGGCATGGCAGAGAGACGACTCACCGGTGTTCCCCCACCCACGCCCCGCAAGCCCCCTGGTACGCCACGACGTGCCGCCACACCCGGAAAGGGGAGGTAAGACGAGCACCCGCCGCCTTCCCTCCCCTCGCGCAACCTACTCCCCGCCCCCTTAGTGTAGTATTACTCCCCTTTTGTTCACTTGGTTCCTGCCCCGTCCGATGCCGCTTCGTTTTGTCGTGTCTTTCGTCGCTGTGCCTGGCTGCTGCTTCCATCTCGTTCGCCCCAACCCGACCGCCCTTCGAAGAGCTGCTCGTGTGTGTAGTATCGCGCCTGGACTTGTGTGACCTCCCGCTCGTTAGGGGCGGGGGGATTTATAGCCGTATGTAGTGTGTATTGGATAATTAGTCTAACGTCTTCGTCTGCTCGAACAATGCACGAACGAAGCGTTGATCTTTTAGCGTCGCGATCAACATTGCGTGAATATGAGCTGCAGATGTATTACTGTGCATGCCGGACCGGTGAGACGCGCGCAAGCAGTTTCGCGTCATGCTGTGAGCCCCAACTCCTGCCGCTCACCCTCACGTCCGACTGCAATATTCCTCCTTACGCCTGGTCGATTTGCTTTGTATTGTACGCTGGTTCTGAAGCTCTGAGGCTTTGGAATGCCACACTGGGTTACACGAGAAGTCTTTCGCTGCTTCAAATGCCTTGAACGTGCCGGGGACAGACTCACGGGCGCGGCAGGGCCTGTCTTCGTCACACTTGCCGTCGTCCTGCTCTCCGTAGGCGCATTCTGCTTCTGTACGCCTCGCGCCGTATATAGTTTACGGAACATACTAACAACTTCCGTGGGCCAGTCGAGGTCATCTCACCGTCGTTGCCGTGGCCGTGGCTCACGACGCCGGCATGCCTGCTCGTCGCGCTTAACCTCTTCGCGCACTACTACTACGTGTGCACCATCTCCCCCGGGTTCGTCTGCGACCCGCCGCGCACGCCCGGGACGGGTCTTTTGTGGGCTCGGAAGCGACGCGACACAGGAAGGAGACCGCTCACAGGCGTGCGTTGGTCCGAAGACGTCCACGTAACGAGAGCGGCGATGTCCAAGTGCAGGAAATGTGGAGAAATGCGGCCGGAGGTATGTGGCCTTCTAGTTCGCTGGTTAGATACCTCGTGCTGAGGTACGTCTGTGAGAGGTCCCATCATTGCAGAATATGCGGCCGCTGCGTGCTGAAGTATGACCATCACTGTCCGGTACGTGCACTTGCCCACATGCGTAGTGCCAGAGGTACTGACCTCTCAGGTGGTCGATGACATGTAGTGTACGTCTTCAATACTGGTCGTGGTCGGAATCTGGCACTGACATCTGTATGCAGGGATCAACCAATGTGTTGGTATCTACAATGAGCGACACTTTGTGCTATTCATGTCGGTTTCCGTCATAATCATCCTCGGGCTGTGCTGAACATCCGTGCCCCGCAGGTTGTACTTGGTCGTTGCATGCTTCTGCTACGCTGTGTTCGGCTGGAAGCGAGTCCTTCTCGCGTTAGGCTGGTTCGACGTACGCACGCACCTATACCCATCAACCATACTCGCGCCTCACTCTTCCTCCTCAGACACCATGGCCGTACTTCGCGCCGCCTATGGCATTCCTGCTCAGCTTCATCCTCGCCGTGGTGCTGTTCATGGCGGTCTCTGCGATGGCAGGGTGGCATCTTTACATGGTCGCGTCCGGGGAAACGTCGGTTGAGACGCAAGACCACGAACAGTATCGCAAGATCGCGAAGCAGCGAAACGAGGTCCGTCGATTGAGACCACGTTGAAGCGTACCGACTGACAAATCTTGCAGTCGTTCATCAATTGCTACGACCTTGGGTGAGCACCGGTCTGATGGTGGTCTTCATATGAGTTACATTAATCCCTAACGTTAGATGGAAGAAGAACCTCGAGTTGTTCTTCAATGTGGGTCCCAACGGCTAGTAAGTCTGCATCGCAGCCAGGAGCCTTGCAACGAGTTGACACCGCGAAGTCCATTATACACTCTCCTCGTCCCGCTCCGCATAGAGCCGTATACAGACGGTCGGGCTTGGGCGCGTCGACCGGGGTTCGAGCAGCACCTTGGCGTGAGGCCGGGCGAAGAACTCACTGACGAGGATGACGAATAAGCGCAAGCTGAAGGAACCTCGCCAACTCACATGGGAGACACTGCTGCTGTCGTCGCTTTTGAGCTTTTCTATTGGGATTTGCATAGGTGCGCGTCTCTCCTCATCCGTATGAGTGTGATGATAGTCCCTGCCGGGGCCATACGACCCTTCGGAGAGCCGGTGGAGCTCCGCTCTACTGTGCACTCGGGAAGGAGAATGACTTACGTCCGGCTTATTGCCGCGAGCTGTTAGCTCGCGCATCTTCTGATCTCTCGCTGTCCCGCTGGCAGGAGCATCGTACTGACTGACCATCGGTCTTACAGGTTGATACGCTCAGACATTTGTAACTTGCGTACTCGTCACACATAATTTATTTGGACAGTTGGAATAGAGCCGTGTACACATTCCCGTCTTCTTCCGGTCGGAAAGAAACGTTGCGGTAGTATTGCGGATTACAACCACCTCCTTAGTTCAGCTGGTGTAATAGCTCAGTTTATTGTGAGCCGTGGAAGCGAACCAACCCCACAAGTAGCGCTCATCTTCGCTTGCCTCTGCTATTCGTCCGCGCTGCATCCGGACGGTGCTTGCCTCCTGCACACACTACTATTCCTCCCCAAAAGCTCGCACCAACCCTCGTAGCCCAGCATGAGCGTCCTCCGACCATTCCGCGCGACCGACATGTTCAAGTTCAACCACATGTGAGCACGCTCCAGACACCGCTCACTCGTCGCGCCATTGACGCATCATGTCGGCCAGCAACCTGGATTTGTGGACAGAAACGGTGCGTACACCAAATCGCGGGCTATATGCTGCGAAATAAACAGAGCGCGACTGTAGTACGCGATCAACTTCTACCTGGGCTACTTCTCGCGCTGGCCAGACATGTGCGCGGTACAGGAGACCCCTCAGGGTCGCATCATGGGCTATGGTGAGTCTTCTCCTATGCTCCGTTTACTCACACGCCTCAATCGTCTCGGGAAGTCATTGGCAAGGCGGAGGGCCAAGGCACAGAGCGGCACGGGCACGTCACCGCGCTGAGCGTCGCACCCGAATACCGCCGGCTCGGGCTCTCGCGCAAGTTCATGTCCTGGCTCGAGCAGGTGTCGGACGAGAACTACCGCGGCCTCTTCGTCGACCTCTACGTCCGATGCGTGAACCATGCCGCGATCAAGATGTACGAAGGCTTCGGGTACAGCGTGTACCGCCGCGTGAAGGAGTACTACAGTAATCTCGGGCTCGGGCTTGGGAACCCGCGAGACGAAGAGGATGGGTTTGGTGCGTGTCTTCCCATATCTTCACCTATACCACAATGTATTGAAGACAATATCCACGTGAAGATATGCGCAAACCGCTGTCGCGAGATCCCATGCGGAGGTCCGTAAGGGCTAACGGACGGGATATCACAGTCAGCGCACACGAGGTGCCATGATGCATTATTGCCACCCTCCCTGAGTTTGGTATATATCTTACTCGCCCGTCTACCTCTCAGCCGAAGTAAAGGTTGTTAAGTATCGTCGGTCCTTCAGTCAACTAAAGACAATCCATTTGCGAATAACCTACACAGTGCCTACCCCTCGGACACTGCAGCCTCTCTAGACAATCGGGCTTGGCCCACTGTGATCATATAGGAACATATGAGGAGTCTCCCTCACAAGTCGGCCACGGCGAAACATTCGAGCCCAAAGTGCCGGATCCGGCTCGACGTTGTGTGCAACGTATTCAGGCTGCCAGGACCCCCTGGAGACACGGCGCAGCCGGACAAGGAATACGTTGACGAACGGGACGGTACCATAGTTGATCCTGAAGTGGTCTGTTCCTCCCTGACAGTGATATTCGTTCAGAACTAGTAACCTCACGTGTGCCATACACGTACCAGACAAGCTCTCGTTTCCTTGGCGAGCCTCTGAGCTAAACTGCCTCGTGCGATAGGTTTCGGCGAGGTATAGGCTATCTGGCGGAAGTATGGCGCATACCCTTTGAGCTATGGATATGACCATCAGTTGCGACAAAGTCGAGGGGGCCGGGGTCGGTGGCGCAATACTTACTCGTATCCTCACTGATATCTTCGACGTGACACCCGTACTCGGGTGGAATGCGGGGCCCTCTCGGTCGAGTAGTTCGTCGAGTTGTCCACGCAGTGCCATAGCGAGACTGATGCCTTGGCCGCGGGTCGTGCCAAAGTAGACGTCGTCTTTCGCGAACTCATCTTGTTCGGATTCCCCGAATGGCTCTTGCGGCACAATGAACCACTGTGGGCGTTTTAGTACGAGGACCACATGGAGGCGGGAACGTGGTCACATCAGTGCTTCCCCCCTTGACTTGAGGTGGATACTGAATCGCTGAGGGCACATGCATGGACCCTACAGGCCAGTGTCCAGCACGGAGGGCCTCCCCGTTGACATCGTCGCACAGCCCTATTGCACCCACTTGGCTCTAGTCAGCGAATCTTCAAGCTCAAGCTCCGCAAGGGCTGATCAGAATAAACGTACTGCCGTTGTTCACGACAATATGGACCTTCGGGCAAGACGCAAGGATACCGGCCATAACCTCCCTCTCCGAGCTGGTCCCGGCCCCCTAGTACTGCTTAGCACTGCTAGCGGGCGAGACAAAACGGTGAATCTTACCGTGCGGAACTGTCCAACCATACAACTACAACGGACATACTCGACGTCTCGGTCAGAGACGCAGGCTACTTCAGCGTCTGAATGCTACATGGATCCCGTATGGTTAGCGGAAAGTATGAGAGTGCACCGCTTGGAAGGCCGACCTCTAGATTATAGTCGAGTACACTGTCGACGGGGGTTTGGGACTTGGTGACGTCCGTTTCAGTCATTCCTAGTCCTGAGGCCTGATGGCGCAGCATGCGACTCACCCGAAACATGGAAAGACACTCGTCCTCCGAGCCCGACGACGATTCCGCGCACAGGAGCAAAGGGCAACCGCTGTCCGGGTCGGGGCCGGGAGGGCTCGGGAGATGGTGTGGGCCTGCTGCGGCACGCATAACCACTCTTGACCGGAAGAGTCGCTGCTTCATCTTGAAGAAATTCAGGAAGATGCATTGGTCGGACTTCCTCTCGTCCAGATGTTCGTCGCGTTCGGCCGCGTGGCCTGCACTTTTGGGCCCATTACCCCGGGGTAGCCGACAGAGGGGCCCCCACCGATGGAAGACGGTCGGCTGCTCGCATTTGCACATGGATGCGGAAAAGGAGCCCGACGCGAGGCTGCTACCAGAGCATGACAACGCGCCACCCGAGATGTAGAGCTCCCCGTTGGTTGACTTGCAAGAGAACGCAGCCTCCGCCCACACGGTCGTCTTGACGAAGCCGGAGACGAAGATGATATCCGACTCTTGCAAATCGTGGCCAAGCGAGTCCGTTGCGAATGCGTGCCATTGCTGGAGGTGCTTGCGCATGTATTCGCGAGCATGTCGGTCCGAGGTCAGCCGCGTCGCGTGGCCCGGGTCTTTGAGCATTAGCAGGGCGCCGCTCTGCTCGCTGCAGTAATAACGGACGCCGACCGAGGCATTCGCCTCTACAACGCTAGTAGGTGTACCATCACAACAACGTCAGCTCGTATCCCATGCATCATCGTGCCGATAGTGGCGAGACCGCATTTAGAGAACAGACATACCTGGCGTTAGCCTCCCCTCCCATAGAGATAGAGTGCAAGCCCTGGCTTCTCAGCTGCGGCTGTACAATCTCGTTCGGGTGCTCCTCCACGGCAGTAACGTCCACAGTCATCGCCTCAAAGCCCGGGGGGACTCCGCGCACATTGATCGGGTCGTCTTCTGGCACTGTGCAGTTGAAGAGGAAGTGGAAGCGACCTTCGGAGAGGTATCCGATGTCGCCGATCCGGACCTCTCCAAATTGTAAGGAGGGCTCCGGGGCCCATAGGGGATATCCGTATCCAAGTGAGAAGAGGCGTTCGGCGTAGATGTCCCATGGCGCAACCATCATGAACGGTGAGAGACAAGACGCCCTTGACACTGAGGGGGGGCAGTCGTACGCATACATACGTGAGTGCGAGGAGACCTCGCCTTTATGTTCGCCGTGGTTGTGGCAGAATCCTGATAAGGATCCTGAGAGGAAGTCGGGCAATGCGTCACAGGTTCGATAGATGCAACGACAGAGGCTATACCTATCTTCTTCTTGCTGTGGTCAACGCGAGAGTACTGGAGGCTTCTTCCAAGGATTTGTCAATTGTGTAGCTTGCACGAGGCATCAGCATAAATGAATTACAACTATCGGCCCTAGGATAGTAAGTCTGGATCCTTGCGTTCAACAGTAAAATGAGAGGCATAGACAAAGGGTACCAACTGCACGACGTGACCCACTGGCAGTGCTTGTGCATCAGACTGCACAGCAGGTAGAATACCGAACAGCAGTCACAAGGGGTGTCTCTCTAGTCGGGTGACCTTCCGCGGGTATGCGCAGCTTCCAGTACCATCCAAAGGTAGGGACCGTTTACGTGATGATGATTGCTCGCTGATAGCATAGATGACGACGAATACATACGCGGCATGAAGCTAATATACAGACTCACCAACCCGCCCCCGACACCCGACGGTCACAACTCCGGCGTGTACGACCTCCGATCGCCTGCTCGAATCTCCAACAACGACTGGATGACCATCTGCCATATACCCACCGCCTTCGCACCGACGACCGCCGGGTGAACAAGCTCGCGGGCGGTGTCCAGGTGAGGGAAACAGCGATCCAGCACCTCCGCCAGCGCGCGCCACGTCTTGTCCGGGCGGTACGACCCCGTCTCCGCGTCAAGGCCAAGGAAGAGCGCACGCAGCGGGTGCGGAGCGATCGCCGCGTTCCGCCATGCGTCGCGCCCCGTGCAGTCGAACTTCGCGCAGAGCACGAGCGTCTCGAGCCGCGGACACGCCGCTGCGAGCTCGAGCACCGTCGTCACTGGAGGGAGTGGATCGCCGCTGGCTGCGGGCGCCGGGGCATGTGCGAGATGGAGGGTGACGATATTAGGCCACGCGCCTGCGAAGGCGAGGATGTCCGTCCGCGTGAGCGCGAACGCGTAGTGGTCTTCGAGCGTGAGGGAGAGCGTCTCGAGCACGGGGTGTTCGAGGAACGGCTCGATGATGGAGATCAGGCGGGGAGGCGGGCGGTCGCCGTGCTGGTACGCGGAGCGCGTCGTGAGCACGAACGTGTGTAGCGCCGGCGCGTACTTGTGCAGGCTGTCGACAATTTGGCGCAGTCCCTCGGAGGCGTCGCTGGAGTGCGGCCACACCTCGAGCCGTGTGCGTTCGAGCGCGGGGAAGTCCGTCATTTGGAGGGCAGACACGACGGAGTCGGTGAGCGTCAGCACGATGAATGTCTTGACCAAACACCGGCGCCGCTGCTGGAGAGCCAGGGTACTGCCTTCCGTATGTCGCTGCTGGTAAAGTTTCATGTACAGCAGTTCCAGACGCTCGAGTTTTTCGATCGCCTGATGGAGTTGGGGCGTCATCCACGCTGTCATGGCCAGGACACGGAGGTTGGGAAACTGAGGTAGCGGTTTCTTCGGGGGACTTCTGAAGGTCACGTCCAGGACTTCTAGGGCGGGAGCCCGTCGTGCAGCTGCCGCGAGAACATCTTCTGCGTTTAAGCACGATCCACCCCACATGCCCGGAGAGTCGAAATTGAGGGTCAAGTCCCGGGCAGTAGGGGTCACGAAACGCAGTGTTCTGTTGATCGATCGCGAATCAAGTCGGAATCGTGCCCTCTGTAGCTTGGGGAGGGAGGGAGGGCCGCCCTTGTCCGACCATTTGTCGAGGACGTCATTATCGATCACCGACTGGACGACGACGACACACGACGCATACCAGCGGTATCTCCGCCAGTTGCGATCGCCCCGCGCATATGGTATTGCAGCGACGAAAGATGCAGGAAGCGTCTGTGGAGGTCAACCAGTTACCTTCATTGCATGTTGATGGAGTCCGAATATCACTTACATGGATGGGCGTTCCAGCCTCTAAGTCGGCATACGAGAACTGGAAGAGGTCAAGGAGACGTTCGAGGGGTCGGAGATTGGGGAGCGTGCGCCAGAGGACCTTGAGGGCATGAGGACAGAATGCTCGGCTCACCCTGGCACATTGCACGAGCGCCCTCTTGTTCTCGCTGTTGTAGAGAACATCAGCACCAAAATGAGATAGGTCCTTCCTGGGGTCGATATCGAGATAGTCGGGCGATGTGAGGAGTGTCTGGCGGTCCCAGACGTACGGTGACAAGTGACGGAAGACGGCAACGAGAACCTCTTCAGTTTGAAGAGCAAGGGAAGTAGAAGTCACCATGAAGGGCTTTGAAGTCGCAGAAGGTGTTGAGAAGGGAAAGTACATGTGCAGACGGCACCGGGAGTGCTCGAGGGACGATTAACGAGAGCATGGGTTAGCGACACCGATGAGCGGCGAGTACCGCTGGCTCATATTTGCTTGCGTCAGCAAATATTACGGTATCATGGAGAGAAATGAAAGGGCCCAAGGACGACACACAGTTGAGCCGTTGCGTCTGAGAGTGCACGGGAGGAAAGTGCGGCCAAGGGGCTCGTTGGGCCGGTCCAATTGGACGTACATACTCGTTCGAGAGAGGAAGGAACAAGCCGAGACGTATGGGGACCTCCAACTCGGTCTAGACCGCAGTGCGCTCTGCACACCCAAAACGGTCTAGCGATGACGCTCGGTTTGGTTCGGCTCGTTTTCTTGGCCAACTGAACCAAGGGCGACTTACGTCGGCCTTGGTTCGGCGATTGCCGGCTCTGCTTGTCTCCCGTCCCGCTCCCGAACGGTTCGAGGGTCGACGCTTCCAGCAGCGTTTGTACAACCAATGTCTCCACTTCCGCACAGAGCGTTACAGGTCGATGAAGTCCTCAGCGCCATCTTCCGCCAACTATCGCCCTATGTCGTCTTGGATCGTCAGGAAGTCCTCACCGCGCCCAACCCGCTCGGTGCGGATATTGGGAAGGACTTCTCGCGCTCGGTCATAGAGAGCCAGCCATGCTCTGCCAACCAACGTGCTCTTCTACAAGCATCGACGGTCTCGCGGTTGTTCTCTACGCACGCCCTCAAGGTCCTCTGGAAGACACTCCCAGACCTATCCCCTCTCCAGCATCTCTTGGATGTCATGGGCTTCACTTATGCGGATCCAGACGAGGATGTACCTATCCACGTGAGTGGCCCGTAGAGTTCTACTTGTACTACGCCGACAACGAGACTGGCAAGACGTTCTCTCATTCCATCCACCCAACGTCGCGCGTGAACGAATGGGCTCGGTTCCGTTGGTACACATCCTGTGTACTTATCGTACGCGATGTCATTGACCTCGACGCATTCGAGAGATGGTCGGATAGAGGAGGTCCCCCTTTCCTCCCCGCGCTCCAGATGGTACGGTTCCGCTTCGATCCCAGATGCGTTCATCGCATCCTCCGATTCATCCCTCCATCTCTCGAGGACATCACTCTCGACTTCAACTCGTCCAGTAGCAGGTCCAGGGAGCAACCTCAGTCATGCCCGTCGGAGATACTCTGGCGCATCGCTGCGCGGGCACCCTCAATACAAGTCCTCAACCTCACCTTCAGAGCATACCCAAACAACATATGCCCTTCACTCACGCGGTTCTCGTCTCTGCGGGCGCTTATCATCACTGGGTGGATGACACCTTCCTTGCACGAGGCCATTGAATCTCTGGAAAACCTCCAAACACTCTATGTTAAGCTCTACTGGACTCGCGCTCGGGCCAGCATGGAGAATCTCCAGTTCCGACGCTACCGCTCCGTCAAGCGGCTGGTCGTGCTTACCCTGACTTATCCTTTGCTCTCCGCTTTCCAATCCACGGAATTTCCCTCTCTCGAAAGTGTACTCCTCGAGGTTTGGCCTCACTCAAGCGACTCGTCGGAGGCGATAGTCCTGGGCCTGGGAAGCTTATGCAACCACACGCCGCGACTGCGTACACTTTCCCTCACCACCCGTTCCGCCGCCGTCCACGGTGACCACCCGCCCCCTCGGTTGGTTACACTCATCGAGCCACTGCTGCACAAACCGACACTAGAGAACATATCCTTGACGCTAGAGGACAACTACAGCTTTGCCCTCACGCGTGAAGATATCCTCTCCTTCCCTACCGCCTGGCCGAACCTCGTCACACTCTGTCTTGCTCACGCGCCCCTGCGCACGTCCGACCCCGCCCCTCCCATCCGCACCTTTTTCGACCTCATCGCAGCGTGCCCGCGGCTCGAGACGCTCGTCCTCTGCGCCGAGTTCGACTGCACGCGTCTCGCCTCGTGGCAGAACGTCTCTATCCCGCCGCACGAGTCGCTCCGCGGTCTGTTCCTCGGCCTTGACCAGGAGACAGGCTCGTACTACCCAGAAAAGACGTGGCGCGGTCTGGCCGCTGCGCTGGACCGGTGCGTTCCGAGGTTGGACCTGGAGCGTGAGCTCGTCCGTCCCAACGTTGTCGGCGCACGCGCGGTGGAGACGTGGCAGACGGTCGTGAAACACGTACAGGATATTCGTGCGGAATATGCTGAAATGGTCCTGTCGTGAGGTTTGTCAGATTATCGCTACGTCACGCGTCCCAATTCTCGATTGCTTATGATCGTTATTAGGTCAGGAGAAAGATGAGCCGACTACGTGACTTACGAGTATGATCATCGTCTCGAGCGCGGGTGGGTTGGAGTCACAGTCGTGATAGGTCTACAAGGCGTTCGGATGGATTGGGTATGGCGTACTCAGCTTCCCTTTCAATGCTATCCCTTACATCTAAGCCACGGAAGGGAGCATATACCAGCTGATCGGCAACCCAATGCTTGCCAGCTTACATACTACCAAGAACCTAGAAGCATTGCACTCCCATTGAGACTCCTGGAGCTATCGGAAGCTGACCACACATCACTTCTTTGCGGTCTTAAGTTCAGTTTGCAAGGTGCACAGAACGGTCACAAGGCCAAAGATGTGATAAGTCCCGAACGGCCGTTAAGGTCGCCTAGATAGGCCCGCGGACAGCAGTTGTCCTTCCTCACGCACGCACGATCCTACGGGACTTTCGACACGTCTGGCCGTGCGTAACCTTGCTATTGTCCTACTTGTGCCGTGCATGCTAATCGGCGGCCCGTTTCAGATCGGTGCGCTGAGCTGGCCAAATTGTGCCAGCAGCACAAGCTCAGCGCTCGGTTCCACAAGTTCCGCCTTGCCCCCCGAAACGACTTGACACATACCGTGTCCGTGTTAAGTGAGTCCACCCCTCTCTCTGCGAGTCATCCCACCGCTGAGGCTTCCACCTTCTAGTCAATGGTGACGGAGGGCAACAAATTCCAGAGATGCTAATGATATTGCCGCCGAGCAAGCACTCCAAGGTGCAAAATCCGGGAAGAGCACGGAACAGGTCATCGATGTTATACAGTAGGTTCACATAAGGCAGTTGCGCGGTCTCTCCCTGCCACAGCACCCTCACGTCCGACTACGTCGTAGACCTGGTCGGTTCGATGAGTATCCGGGAGGACGCAAGATGCACTCACCAGGCCTGTCGGATCAGTAACATGTCGTGCATGAGGCTTCACGCCTCCTGCGACTCGGAAGCCCACAGAGTGCGAACACGCGAAATCTGCAGGCGGATATCCAGTGAACCTCTACGACTCCGGAACGTTGGCCTCGATACCTCACCAACCTCTATTTAATTATAAGAAACGTGCTATCGCTGACACTTGTGCTTCCCCTCTAGACTGGCGCATTGGAAACGTATATCTCAGCCGCGGAGGAGACTTACAAATATCAACTAGTCTTACCTGCCAGGGACTTCTGTACCTTCTGCTCCCCCATACGGCTCCGCGCGTTGTCGGACGTAGACCGCATATCGCCTCTTTGTGGTCGTAAGTTCAATCAGCAACGGGCGCGGCAGTTCGGAAGCCGATGGGGCGGTTCAAAAGACGAACGACGTGTATCACGCGACCCATATTAAGAGGCAGTCACCCGCCGTGGCTTGCAGACTTTAGTTCGGACTCCCTGAAGCCCCTGCACCACGCACGCATTGCCCCACGACGCCCTTGGATCATGTCTCAGAGTGCGTAGTTGCACTTCGTGTCCGATCGGGGCTCGTCACACTCATGAACTAATGTCAGATTGGCGCATGACATTGAATAGCTTTTGCCAAAAACATGGACTGATCACCCACTGCCAGTGGCATGAAATTCACTCCGGTCCTCCACCCCTGGATGTATGGACCGCGAGCGTGTTTTGTGAGTATGATCCCCGTATTCCGATCCGTGCTCGCTCGGCAATGTCTCACTGTGACAAGTAAACGGTCTCGAGTACGGTCGCGGGAGCGCGACAACTCTCGGCGATGCAAAGGAAATTGCTGCGGAGCAGGCCCTACGCACTCTCCAGATTGCGTATGGCGGTGGGCTAAGCATTCCGAGGTGAGTGGCCCCTCGCAGACATCACCAAACAATGCGATCTCAAGTTGGATGATACACGCGAAGCGCAAGATACTAGCCGCGTCGTATACCATGCTGGGGCTCCTTGTTATCCAGCTTGTGAATGGAAAGATCGTGATGGTATATATATTCTTTGTCGATGTTCATGCGTATCACGATGTCAGTGGCCCGCTGTGCCTCTGCTCGATATGCAAACTCGGGCCTCAATGGGTAATACGTGTTCTCGAGTTCACGCCCACGATGTCTCTATTCACAAAGTAGGAGACGTCGAAAGTCATCACCACATCGGTCTTTTGTGGTCGTGAGTTTTGCCAGGGCGGCGTGCCGCAGTCACAAGGGTAGAGGGTTGCGTGTACGTCGACAGAATTATGGATGCTGATTGTATCGTTGCTACAGGACAAACGTCAATTTGCTTTCCTCATCGAGGACGAAACATCCTCGTACCTCACCCGTCTAGTTGTCGCATCGTGCGCAGTCTGCATAGGGCAGATTTACGCGGCGCATCCGGGAGTGTTGACAGCAACAGAACAACAACTGCGCAGTCCCGGAGATCAGTTGGTGACTTCGGCTCACTTGGCCGTACTGCACATTCGAGGAGCGTCATCTTGCCATCCGTGCCCCCCTGGGCCACCCAACATGGGTGGTGAGTGTCTTTGTGGGTTCTCCTGCTACATTTGCTCCTGGTTTAGGACGAGACGTTGTAGTCGATGGAATAGAGTACGCTCGCGGATCCGCAGGGAACGTCGACGATGCGAGAGAATTTGCGACAGAACAAGCACTGTGTTCATCGTGGGATCTGTCGATGGATGGAGTGCAGGTAGCTATAGTAGGACTGCATATCGACGTGGACTGGGAGGGAAGACGCAGGTCACACGTGAGAGTCTTTTAGTACGAGCAGTTGGTGGTGCCCTGCTGCTCAACACTGTCGATGATAGACTCACACAGCCACATGGAGATTCGCCAGAAGCAGTCGAGGGTCGTGGACGAACGAGATTTCGCGCGAACCGACACGATCGAGGGGCTCACCAGTGATCTTGCACAATGCGACAACTTGGAACGTACACACCCATACATATACACTATATCAAATATGCTCCTGTGTCTTCCTTCATATTCAGTTCGCCTCCGAAGCCGTACCTTCCCGGTACCATACGTCTAGTCGGACGAAGTTGTTGTATACTTCGCCCGAGGCGAGCAGCGTATCGTCGCCCAACGGGCCTCGCGTCTGGGGGTGAATCCAACCCGAGAGCGGCGCGTGGAACTCGAGGAAGGCAGCGGCTGTACACGTCCATGAGTATGAGGAAGGATGAAGCAAATGAATCCGATCGACGTACTGCCAGGAGGGTATCCGTCACCGACAGCTCCGGAGCCGCCGTGAATCTTCTTCCGCGCGCCCTTCTCCGGGACCGAGAGGTTGTTGGAGTAAAACTGCACGCCAGGTTCTAGGTGCATGGGATCAGTCAAGCATACCGAGAAGTAGAGTAGAGGGATTCCAACGGTTTGTAGCGAAGCTGATGCGGAGCCCGCTCTTTCCTCCTGTGAGGGACACGACCTCTTCACCCGCAGGCCCATCGCGTGACAGAGCCGCGCCGACAAGGTCAAGCTCGGGCTTGAGTTCCGAAGCAGGGAGCTTTGAAGGCGGCGGAGGTGCCGCACGTTCAGAGAACAGGTAGAACTCGTCTAAGTTGTTGATATGTTGGTTGTCAGCCAATGACACAGAGGTCGCAGTACGATATGGCAGTGAATAAGATGTCAGCTCGGGAGGCGTCACGGAACCTCTGAGACGTACCGTATCCACGCTCGGGGAACTGTTCACCAATACGCCCGCTTGCCTTTTCGGCGTGTGCGTGGTGCGTACCGGTTACGGGAAGAAGCTTGCCAGTAGACAGAGCTTCAGAGTTCAGTTCGAGAGTGTGGTCCGCCTGGTGGAAGACGTATATGTACTTCGTCATTGACTATGGCCCATACTTAGGCTCACCTTGATGGATATGGTGTGGTCCTTGATGCTGAGTGTATCGGGACCATCCTGAAGAGACGCGTCGAGATTGAAGCCCCAGTGCTGTCATCGTGAAACGGGTGGATGACGCAAGCGGATACGCAATACAACACGAGCAATATGTCAGAATGACTGAGTTAAGCTCGGCCCGGCGAATGCGCAGGGGCATACCTGAGTCAGGTTGATGGGTGTGACCTTGTTCTCCTCTAGGAGCTTGGCACGATAGACGAGCAGTACACTCCCAAGGTTCCACTCTTTCTTGCCGTCAGCAGTTGGGTTCGGAGCGCCCTCTGGCTGCGCAAGACCAACAAGAGCTTCGACGAGTAGCCGGCCAGGGTAACCTTCCTCGCCATCCTCTGAAACTCGTCTGAAAATGATTGAAGTGGGCAGGCGGGTTTGGATAGTGGCAATCTCCGCCGGGGTAAAGAGCTCAGCCGAGGTCGGATCGGGGAGCGGCTCCCATGGGTACGCATCGAAGCCCTTCGGACCACCGTGCAAGGATACGGTGGGTGCCTCGTTGGGCTTGGGAGACACTACGGAGTGGAGGCCGTTGCGCTCTATCGCGAACGATCCAACGGGAAGCCGATTGGCGTAACGACCGATGATTGTGTTCGTGTACTTCTGGGTAATGTGACCCGTAGGGTCCTCGGGTCCGATCAAGATGTCATGGGTCTACAAGCAGCCATCGCAGTAGTCTGAGTGGTGCACAAGTGGATAGCTAGTGGGCTGATACGTACCCTTCCGTCTGCTTGGACGAAGAGACGATGAAGCGTCAGTCCGGCGGGCAGGACCTGACAAAGGTTGTGGTGGCGTTGGTAGAGTGTCTATGAGGTGATGTCTAGAACATGTTTTACCTCAAGCGCAAGCGATGGGGTCAGCGAAGGGAGTGTAAGGAGAATCGGAGCAAACGACGGGTCCTCAGACGCTGCCATGGGGGGCAGATGGTGGTGCGAGGGGAAGGAGGGGACGAGTGTCGAGACTCGAGAGCAGCTGAACAGTCGCAGCCAATTCCGACAGAATCGGGGAGGCGGCCCGGGCGGCCATCTTATCTCCCGGCTGCCATCTCCGAGATTTCTGCTGCGCACCCCGCCTTACCCCGCTTCCCACCCACATCCAAGTGCGCTGCCTATGATATGTTGTATCCATGTCTATTGCTAGACAGACTCGGGAAGACTATGTATGTCTCCATGTCAGCCATTGTAGCGATGATGCAGCATGATGCGATGAGCGGAGTGTTCGAGAAGTCGATCTGAACAGGTGAATAGTCGCACGCGTGCTGTGAAATAGGCGAGGCCGAGGGCGTCGACGAAGGTCTGATACATTGACCTTTCGCAGGCATTGTATCGTGGCGAGTTGGTTAGGGAAAGAAGAGCTAGATGCCGCTTGCTGGGGCAATACACATCGCCCGTGGAATGATGAATCTCACGCAACTCCCGGTGCTATTCCCGTTCAACAACTTGAACTTTTCCGGCCCTTCTGTCCAGACCTGTGTCCGTTGTAGCCGCTTATTCATACTCCCCAGACGATCCTGCCCATTCACGATGGCGTCACACCCCCATGGCTGACACATACCATCGCCGACCCAGAGAATTCGTCCGGAGCTCGCCATCCTATTGCTGTCAGTCTTCCCTGTTTCCACGCCGCCGGGTACAAATAGGCTCGCCTGAGTTCACTGACCATATACTCACACCACACGTTTGACACAATCCATCACCCACACGTCTGCACATATACAATACTCGCTCGACATGGCACCCGCTACGCAGAAGTCTCTCGCCCTCCTGGCCAAGCAAGGCCAGTGGACTGTTACTGAATTTCCTGTGCCCACACCGGGGCCGAAGGATGTTCTTGTGAAGATCACTGCCACCGCGCTCAACCCGGTCGACTGGAAGATCCAAGCATTTGGGCTTTTCGTCACCGAGTTCCCTTATGTCGGTGGTACTGACGCGGCAGGCATCGTCGACGAAGTGGGCGCGGAAGTCACCAACGTTGCCAAAGGTGACAGGATGTACGTTCATTGCAGAGGCAGGACATGCGACTCGAACTCGCACGCTGACCCGACCCAAGCCTCTTCCAGGGATGGTTCGAGAACTCGAAGGCGACTTTCCAGCAATACGCTATCGTCCCGGCTGAAATCGTTGCCAAAGTATGCACGTCACCACATACTTCATCAGGACCGCTCTGGACTGAACGTATCATGCGCTTTGACAGATTCCGGACAACGTCTCGGAGGACCAGGCTGCGTCCGTCCCTCTCGGGCTGGCTACTGTAGTGACCGGTTTGTACAACCACGACCCAAAGGCGAAGAGCGTCAGCTTTCCCGCCCCTTGGGAGGAGGGCGGCGCCAGCAAGTTCTCCGGGAAGCCCGCGTTCATCATTGGCGGCTCGTCCTCCGTCGGCCAATACGGTGATTACTCTTTTTTCCGGTTCCGCTACCAGGGAGGGTAACTGACTCGTGCCATGGCAGCTATTCAGATGGCTAAGCTGTCCGGATTCTCGCCTATCATTGCCACCTCCTCCCTTCGGCACGAGGAATTCCTCAAGTCTATCGGTGCGACATACGTGATCGACCGCACCCTCCCCGCCTCCACGATCCAAGCGGAGGTCTCCAAGCTCGTTGGCGGGAAGCCCATCCCGTTCGTGTACGACGCGATCTCCCTCCCTGATACCCAGCCGCTCGCGTACGACGTGCTCGCGCCGGGCGGCCACCTGCTCCTCGTCCTCGCGGAAAACATCTCCGCAGAGAGGAAGAAGGAAGGCGACAACAAGACAGTCGTCACCGTCTTTGGGAACGTGCACACCCCGGAGAACAGGGCGGTCGGCGTTGCGCTCTACAGCCGCCTTACAGAGTGGCTCGCGACGGGCAAGCTTGTGGTATGTCTCTCTGCGTTTGCGACACGTTGCGCGTGCGTGCTCACAGCGAGTGCTTCGCAGCCGAACCGTGTGGAGGTGCTTCCCAATGGCCTCGCCGGTATCCCTGACGGACTAGAGCGCATGAAGCAGGACAAAGTGAGCGGGACGAAGCTCATCGGCCGGCCTCAGGAGACCCCTTGAGGTCGCAGGGTGTGGGTTCACCTTATGCAGTCGCACCTTTTGTGTTATTACTTGTACCAGTATTGGATGGGGCGTAACGCTATCAGCTGCATGCGCGGTTTGGAGGGAAGCTGTATGTAACGACTGAACCACCTTATTACAAGCTCGAGTCTTCGAGAGCGCTTGAGGGGATGGACCCGCCAAATTCGGGTATTTGTTTGGCAAGAGCTTCTGATCCAAACAACCACGCCACCACCACGCTGAGGGCCAGGGCTAGTACCGTGACCCTAACGGTAGGTACGCACGGGTGCAACGCCAAATGTAAAACAAAGCATGTAAGGATTTATGTGTGTACATGACTACGCGTCCTATCCACAAACTGATTTTTTGAGTATACACAAGCCGTATGCCTCGCGCCGTGGGTATCGTCACCGGACCTGAACCGTGATGTAGATACGCGAGGCATGCGAGACTGTGACGATAAGGAAGGGGGAGAGGTAAGCGCCTCAATAGGGATTGCATACTTTTGGCGATGGAAGGCCGTCGACGCAGGACCTCCTCCGGACATGGATGACGAGCCGTCCGTCGGGTTCGAAGACAGCCCGAACGGTCATCATGTCCACGTCTAAAGGCGCGAACGCGACCTCCCATTCGTAGTGCGCTACAACGCAAGTCTGTTGAGTCACGGTTCACCTGGATATACGCAAACGGGGACAACTCACAATCGCTCTCCAAATGCCACAGGTCCGCAACTACGGACAGCCGCGCGCCCTTCTTCGCGCACACCGTGACCATCTCGGGTGCGAGCCCCTCGGGTAGCCGTACGGTAAGCGTATGCTCCACCGCCGTCGAGTGCACGCGCATCGGGGGTGTCCGCGCAGGCGAAGGCGTGCGGCGCGAGCGCGCGATAGGAGACTCCGGTACGATCCCCGACGCACGTGGGGAGACGGGTGTAGGCGAGTACAGCGGGGAGGGCGGGGGTGTGTGAGGCATGCCGGGGCTCGCCCGTTCGGGATGCGAGTACGAGAACGCGCGCTTGGTGTCCGCCTGTAGGGAGGAACCGTTCCGGGAGGGCGGCATCGGGATCCTCGTGGCACTGGGGATGCGCAAGAGACTCGGGCGCGGGGGCGGAGAAGGGGGCGGGGGCATGCTTGAGCTTGAGCTCGAACTAGAGCTAGAGCCTGAGCTAGAGCTTGGTCCTGAGAGTGGGCGGGAGGGGTTGGGGGACATGGTGGACGGCGAAGCGGACGAAGTCGGGTTGGTGACTGCCTTTCCCAGCGCGACCTCGGCGGCATATATTCTCTGCTGAGGATTGGGTTCGAGGGTGCCCGTGGGGGCGCCTGGAGATGAGCGCGCCCCGAGAGACACAGCCCGAGCAGCGCAGGGAGCACGCGCCTGCGTCTGCGCCTCCCTCGCTGCTGTCCCGAGGAGGAGCTCGTCGCTCTGCTGGATTGGTGGTGGTGACGCAGGGAGGGCAGTGCGACTCGGCGCGGGGTCTTGCGTCGGAACCTGAGCACGGAGCTGAAGCGGGCTGTGGACAAGTGAATGACCAGGGCAGACGACAGCGTTCATGCTAATGCTTGAGCATAGCGTAGGGGGCCGCCACAGGAGACCGGGATGCGACTGAGGGGACAACGTGTATGCGGCATCGTTCTCTGCTGGACGCCATGAGTTGCAGTCTCTCGCGAAGTATGAGGTAATAAGGGATTAACCACGGCGAACTACTACGAACCGCAAGCGGGCCGTAAGGGATGCACGTGCAGGGAGGCCTCCAAGGTATGCGGTGACGTACCGTTATGATTAGGCCGACGCACAGGCAAGGGGCGGCCGAGCGCTATGAGACCGAGGTGTTTGGACGACGAGTCGTGGGGAGAGCAGGTGACAAAACCAAGTGCGTCCAGCGCTACGTCGCTCCGAATAGCAGCACATAGCAGAGGAGCATCTCCAGACAGAGCGTCCAAGCTGGAAAGGGTGTTGCTAGACCTGAGGGTTAGAGGCTGGCCGCTGGATGCCGTCATCAACCGCGGGCGGGTACAAATGCTACCAGAGAGTCGGCGTGGCCATGAGGTCAAGGCCATTGCTTCTTGTCGCGAGATGCAGAGGTTCTAGTGCGCGGGCGAAGGGCCAGAAAGAGCGGATGCAAAGTAGGTAAAACGGCCGGCGTCGAGCGGCAAGGCAGGGACCGCAGCAGAATGGGAATAGCTACCAGAGCCTGTGGGCGATAACGAAGCAGAGTCGCAGACGGTGGAGTGTGGTCCGGACTGCGATTGGGCGGGCGACGCGGGGGTAGTCAGCCGCGGGCTGCGGGTTGCAATCGTGACCGAGGCGAGGTAGGTGGATGTCCGTCTGGGTTGCGCGGCATGCTGGAGAGGCGGGCTCACATGATGACATACCTTTCTCATATACTGCGCGGGCCAGGGGCCGGCTGTGAGGGACAGTGGAGCCTCGCGGCTTCGGCATAGAGCCTCATGAATGGTTGCGCGGTATTTGGGACATGAAGGACTTCTTGCTCTATGTCCGAGATGGGATCCGCGAAACGTCGGACGATCTTGGAGTCGTACGCATTCTGCAAGGACAACGTATGTTTTTGAGATTCACACGACGAAACGTCACAGGACACCTTACCTACATCACAAATGACAGATATCAATGGCCAATTGCTCCCCGCAGGTGGTGTTCACTGTGGTGACTGCTGCCAAAGGTTTCGCCGTGCACACCGTGGAAGCTTGGCGGTTCTTAGTTGACCCAGGAGTGGCGCGTCGATGAATCGTGGAAGCTAGGTGGGGTGAGGGTGAGTAGTGGAATCGCTAACGAAGTTGGCCCTCAGTGCGGTAGTAAGCCGGAACTACCCATAGCTATACTTGCAGACCAAGGAGCACCAGGATGCAATGTTGTATCGAATTCCGGAAGCGCGAAGGCGCCTCGCGGC
The DNA here is from genome assembly GCA_022606195.1 of Trametes polyzona. NCBI lineage: Eukaryota > Fungi > Basidiomycota > Agaricomycetes > Polyporales > Polyporaceae > Trametes > Trametes polyzona. The sequence goes on from JABYQF010000004.1 coordinate 141,698, forward strand.
CTGTACTCGGCTGTTTCCGAGCGCACACTCCGTCATGTCGTCTAGTCGGAAACTCAACGCGTTATCCCCACGCTGAACATGCAACTCACCCAAGGAGCAATTCCACACCCACACGGCGGTAGGTTGCATCAGAAGGCGCGAAGCCAGTCCGACACGCTATACCGGCCGCTGCCATATTGGGGGATCTGCGCTGGTATGCCAAGTCGGGAGGCTGGTCAGGCCGGGCATGGTGTTATCGCTGCTGAGCGCGGCCTGGCAGTGTCCACGGCGCACGCAGAGCGGCTTCGCTCAGCTGATGGCGGGCGTGCTGACCTAGCGATCGCGAACCTAGTTGTCAGTGAGAATCTGGTCAACTCGTGGTGGACATGTGTCGAACCGGGTAGGCACTCACCGGCGGGCGCATCCCAAGAGCCAGGTGCTGCGGAGGAATACACCACCACCCCCGACGAGGTAGCGACTTCGATAGACACGGTGGCAGTACCTGCACGCGTACGGTTGATCAGCATGTCCTGACCACGGTCCCTTGCGCTTGTGGGTGCCAGACACATCGAGGCTCAGTATCCATCGCGTAATGTATGTTATACTTCGCAACGAGGGTGGTAGCGGTCGGGAGGCGCATCGCACGCACGTTCTGTTCTGCATTCTGGCCTGAAGCACGCGCTCCTAACCAAGGTCCAAGGTCCACGGGTGAGACTAGGGTGTCTTCTGAACTTGTGCCTAGGTGGGTTAGACGGGGATGAGTGACCGAGGGCGATCCTCCTGTATCCAAAGCAGGCACCGTGCCTTTCGAAGCGTGCATGAACCCCTCCAAGATAGGCGTTCTATGGCTGAGATACCGTCGTCCATTGCAGGACACCCCTCGAAAGTTCACCGGCGGCCGCACCCTTGGAATAGTGAAGAACGCCGACCCGACCGAGCAAATGCAATTCCTGGCCAGCTGCAGTTTGCAACACGTCGTTCGGACTCGTTCGGACGCTCGCACGCGCGCAGCCCTGTCAGCCTCGAGGTCTCGTGGAACCACCTGACCCCCATCCATTCAACCGGTCGCGCCCGCGGACCAGAGCCTCAGCGCCGAGCGCGCGCGATCCAGCGACGACGACATCGACATCTCTTTCCCCAAGGGCGGCGGCGGTCAGCTAGAGTACCACAATGATCTGAGCTTATCAGCTCATATCCCCAGTCTGGGAGCCTTCTGCCGCTGCGCGACGAGCACAAGCATGCGTCGCACTGACACTCCTACAGAGGCGCTGACCCGGCGCGTGCACGAGGCTATTGTACGCACCGGCCTCGAGGCGGCGGCTCGCGCAGGGTTCGATGTGTTGAGCGGGCTTCGCGCGAGCCTCGTGTTCACGCGCGTGCCATTCGAACGTCGCTGGGAGGGCCAGATGATTGCGCGAGCGTCGCACCGTCAGCGCCGACGCCATCCGAGTACTGCTTCGGGCCTGCGCGGAGCAGAGGCGGACGAGCGCAAGCCAGGCTCGAGCATTGGACCCATCGAGCGTGGCACTGGCAGAGGGGCACGGCGGCGGATCCGTGGAAGCACCCGAGGGCGGGTGACCGGTGCGGTACCCGCGCTACCCCTCGGTCCGAAACTATCGGCGCTGTATTCCATCTCTTCCGCTCTTCCGCATCGTGCAACCCGCGAACACGCCGGCCGACGAGCTGACAGCATCCAACCACTGACCACAGCGGTACTGTACTTGGTAACCGTATATCCTCCACTCCGGAATTGTCCTTGGCAGGTTGCGGCCGAGTGTCGCGCTTTCGACGTGAGTGCGCCGGGCCAGACTGGTGTGGCCGTCGGATTGTCCCCGAAGCTATTCATGGGTCCCGTGTACATGTCGCGGTTGCAGATGATGCTATAGTCGTGGTCCGCCAGATGACGACCCAACATCTGCAGATACGGCCGGCCTCGATTGTCGAAGAGTGCGCCCGCCCGGGCCCCTAAAATGGACAGCGGAGCCCAGTCCGCCGGCACGCTAGCTAAGTATCTCGAGGCACTGCTTCCGGCCGGGCTACGGCGGATTAGACTCAAGCCTGCGGCCGTCGTACCAGGTTGTCAGATGCGCTCGTCCTGCATGCAACGGCTCCGTCATCATACTGAACGCCAACGTCGGAAGGCCGACACAAATCAATATGTACGAACCCAATGCCATGCTACAGACGAGCCGCAACGAGCGACGAATTCACGCTGTTACAACAACAACGCCCGCGTGGCTGGTCCGCAGCACACTAATGAATAACCTCCGGAATCAGCGAAGCTCCTGAGGCGTCGCCGCCGAGGGTGATAAACAAGTTGATTGCTCTGGAACCACCACGGCGCGGAGGAGGGCTTCTAGCGGTCGTCAACCCTTTCAGGCTCGCGAGCCCGTCCGTTCCTGTCTTCACACCGCGCAGCACGGCGAGGGGAAACAGCGGAGAGTCGTCGACGCCGGGCGCCGTCATCTGGCTGGGACACGGTGCGGACGATGGAGCGTCCCCTGGTCGCGAATCGAGAGCGAGTGCGCGAAGTGGAGAGGGAGGAGGAGCATCAGGAGGCCGTGCGACCAGGGCGGCGAGCCTGATCGGAGGCCCCGTGGTGGCCCTTCTTAGCTGCTTCCAAGCATGTCGACGTCCGGCCATAGAGACGGCCACGGCCTGTCGCGCGCTGTCGACCCATGCACGCCATTCTCGTGGCGCGCGACGGGGAGCGAGCCAAGGACGAACCTCAGGAGCCCGGCCGGTCCCGCACTCGGCGTGTCCGCGGCGGACGGCGGACGGCGTGCGCGCGATGACGCGCACTGACGCGCCGGGGCGGGCGGCCTCGGTGGCAAATCTGGACATGAGAAGCCGCAGGCAAGGCGCGCGTTCCCTGATGCGGGAAAGCGGGGGTGGCGTGATGGCTCGACAGTGGACACCAGCGGACACCGCCCGTGTGCGCTACCCGAAAGGGGTGTGAAGGATCCAAGCTAGCGGGACGGCCTGGGCCCGCGCCCGGGTGGGTGGGTCGCGACGGATGAGGCAAAGGAGGTTGATCATGGGGTACGGCCGTGCGAGAGAGAAGCCACCCCGGAGGAAGACCGCGAGCACGCATGGGAGAGTGCGCGAAGCCGGAGAGAGGTGGGCCTGAACGTTGTCGGCTGAACCCGCTGTGAGCCGCAGCAGAGACTGGTCGGACTTGTGTGTGCGAGAGGTTGCGGTCGGCCGTGAAATGGAGTGCAGCGGAGGCGTAGCGGGAGAAGGTGGCGACAGCGACGGAGAGGGGGGGGCGGGTGATAAGGGGCGATCGAAATCTCAGATTGGGATATGAAATGGGCAAATGGGCGCCTGTGGAAGGCGGAGAGACAAGAGACAACAACGGCCTCTGCCAGAGCGAGCTGAGCCTCACACCAACTTGGCCCAGAAGCGTGTCGTCTGGTACGGCCAATCCCTTGTTGGCACCCGTATCAAGAACTCCTCCACCGCCTCCCTCATCCCTTCCACCACCAACCTTATTCTCCTCCTCTACCGTGCTCTCCGACCTCCGCACCACCATGTTCACCACCACCGACGACTCTGCCATTCTCCACGGCCTCGACTATCCCGCCTCCTTCCTAGACAACCTCCCTGTCCTCCGCCCTCGACCTGAGCCCCAACAGCCCATACGCGCGCTCACGGCTTCCCAGTTTTCAGACCTGCACTTCGCACATCTCACGAGCCATGCACCAGATCACGTCCTCTTTCCCTTCCTGCACGGCCTCGAAGGCGATAACGAACAGCAGAACTCATTCTTCGCTTCTGCGCGACAGAAGGGCGAGGTGCCCCGCTTCAGAGGCCTTGTATGGGTCGCGTGCGAGGACGACGAAGACGACATCTGCGACGTAGACGAGCTGGACGACGACGACGACTACTCATCAAGCTCTTCCGACCTGGACTCGTTCGGGCCTACCGATCTGGACGAGGACGTGCCCATGCAACTGGACCCAACTGTCGAGGGCCCGATGATGAACGACTGCCCGCCCCCAGACCCGCTGGACAAGATGCCCGTATCCCCGCCACCCGTTCCTATCACCGCCGGCCAGTTGCCCTCGAATTCAACCACGCACACGAAGCCCTCGTTTCTCACGTCGAGTTTCCGCCCTCGCGAGCTGCTGCGGACGCGGACGGACGAGCGGGGGACGGTGAGCGTATTCGTCGACCCGAAGATCCCGGACGGAATCAGCCTGCGCAACTTCGGAATCCAGGTGGTGAGTGCTGCTTCTTGTCAATGGTGGCGTCGGCGGTTTCGGTCTCGTCAGCGCGGGCGGAGACGTCGGACGCGCTTCGAAGGGGGCGGCGCGCGTTCGTTTAATTGTCGCACCTGTCCCAACGCCGCGATCTCTTCCGAAGGGAAGCAGCTCCGAGGGTAGTCCCTTCACAGAAGGGGTGGCGCGCATGGCTCCTGGCATGCCGAGGGCTCCACGCGGACCCGAAGAGACGTCGCAGATCACCCGCAAGCGGCAGTCGCCTTGTCCTGGCCGCGCGCACACATCGATTGCGTCTTGCCTCGCTCTCTTCGTGTTCCCCGCGCAAATCGTGTTCTGCAGTGTCGAGTAGTTCGCTCATGCGTCTGTAACAGCCAATATATGCTACGATTTCCGACATCGTCGTCTACTCTCCACGCGGCCTTACTCGCGCTGCTATCGCTGTCGCCGAGAAATTCAAGCAGGCGATAGAGCTCAAGCTCGAGGAGCGCCGCGCGCGCTCCCCGAACCCCGACGCGCTCGTTCTGTACAATGTCTTTGTACTAGACGCATCAGCCTCGGAGATGGCAGAGAAACTCCCCCATCTTGTCGTCCGTACTGAGGACGCTTGGCCCTCTGGCGCTCACACTGATGGTACCGACGCACACACCCACGGGGAGGGCGACGACGCCACTCGCCTTCTCCGCGCGAACACCATAGACTTTGCCCAGCGCGAGAAGGACGAGATGCGCGACCTCACCCAGGCGTCTGAGATTGTGTCTGTCGTCGATCCCGACTCGGGCGTTGACGCGAATCAGCTTGCGGGCTCGAATACTGCGACTCACTGGGAGCCAGCGGTGGGTCAGATCTTCCTCGGCAACTCCAACGACGTCCCTCTTCCGCCTGATCGCCGCATTCGCATGCGCACTTTGCGCGGCGATGAGGACGACGACGATACGTTCGATTGGCGGACTAACGACCCCGGTAACGGGTATGGGTACGACCTCTGCATCGAGTGTCACGACTATGCGCCTTTCCCTACTTCTGCACATCTGCGCGCAGCAGAAGAGCACCTCCGAGCGTTGGAAAAACGCTGGGTCGAGCGTTGTGTTGCGGATATGGATGGCGTCGATCCCAAAGACACCGTACCACCTCGCCCTCCCCCTAGTGCATCTTACGTCGTCCACCTGCCCTTCCCAAGTTCTCCAGCCTCCTCCGTGGTCACCGTCAACACCTTGTTGCCATTCGTCTCATTCCTCCAGCGACTCCTCCAGCCTGTAGCAGGCTCCCCTCTTACCTACGAGGCCGCGAGCGAGCACCTGTCACCATCGCGATCATCCAACTACGACGGGCACAGCAGGCGGAATACAAGCGCGGGCTTTACTCCCAGCTCCCTACCACCTCCAAGCTCATTCCCAACGTCTTTCTTCCCGCCCTCAACATCTGCCCCGACTTCCTCGTACACGCGCGTACGCTCAACTTCCGCGACATTCCTTCCCGCCTCGTCGCCATCAACGCCTGTTTCCAATGGCCCTGCTCCCGCCCCCTCGGCTCCCCTACGCACGCGGCCAGTGAAGATCCTGATCTACTCTGCCGATGGATACACCGAGTCCTCCGTCCTCGCGCTGTGCATTCTGATGGCGCTTCGTGGGATCTCGCTCCCCGAGGCCTATCTTGCCCTCCAGGTCGAGAAGCGCCGGAGCTTCTTTGTCTACCAGAGCGATCTGGGCGTATTGAGGCGCGTCGAGGCTCGTCTGGAGAAGGACCGCGCAGCCCAGAGCCAAGATGCGACCCCTGCGTCGTCATCTACAGCTTTGCAACGACATGCTCTGGGTGACGGCGTATCACAAGCTCAGAGTCCGCAGGGGTGGGTACGTTCGCTAGGCCGTGCAGCAGCGAAGTCCGTCTCCTTCACGGCAGCGCCTTCCTTGGAAGACTCGGCAAACTCGTCGGCGGCCGTGACGAACGCGCTCGCAGCCGTCAATCCGGCGCGGACGCGCTCGGAATCCGAGGCGGATGCTGGGATACAGACGCCTACGCCCGGGCGTCCGCGCGCGCACACCATGCCGCCATCGCGGATGCCACCGTGGAGAGATCACCAGGCGTGGTTCAACGACCCTCGGTTCGATGGCAGCTTCCCAAGTCGAGTGCTGCCGTTTTTGTACCTCGGCAACCTGTGAGTACTCTCTGTCAGCCATGGTGTGAATGTCCGTGCTTATTTCCGTGTCACAGGAACCATGCCTCGAATGCGTTCATGCTCCATGCCCTCGGAATCACACACGTCGTGTCCGTGGGTGAGTGCGCTCTTGTGCCTCCACCACACCTCGACTCCGCAAATGCTGCCGCCGGCGCGGTGTCTTGTTCCCTACCAAGCGCAGGCGCCCACTTCGTTCCTGGGAAGGGCCCTGGGGGCCAGGGTTCGCTGTGGATCGAGGAGCGTGAGGGCCGTATCAAGGTGCTTGACATCAAGGGCGTGTGCGATGACGGTATCGACACCCTCGAGCCTCAGCTGCAGCCGATCTGCGACTGGATCGACAAGGCGCGCGAGGAGGGCGGGAAGGTGCTCGTGCATTGCCGAGTCGGCGTGTCGCGCAGCGCGACGGTGACAATCGCCTATGTCATGAAGCACCTCTCCCTCCCGCTCGTCGACGCGTATCTCATCGTGCGCTCGCGCCGGCTGTCGGTCCTCATCCAGCCGAACATGCGGCTACTGTACAACCTCCTCGGCTGGGAGGTGAAGCTCGCGCGCGAGCGCACCGAGGCCGCGCTACCCGAGGAGAAGTGCGCGGGCATGAGCGAGGAGGAGAAGCAAGAGAAGCGGAAGACCCGCCTGCGCTGCGAGCTTGCCCGTGCGCTCAACTGGCCGTACCTAGCGAAGGAGGTACACGCGCTCAACGAGAAGTACCTGCACTAAGACCCCCTATTCACTCGACTGGTGCGACATGCATGATCATCGCAGGGATGCGCGCTCCCCCCTTCGAACCGTCCCCTGCGGCCCTTATTACTTGGCGCTTTGCTCTGTGCCCCACTCCCCATCCTGGCTTCGTCGATCTACTCACGGCTGCCTCGTCTCGCCCGCAACACGGATCCTCTCTGCATACGATCGGACCCGCCACATGTACGACCACGTTGTAATCTGTGTACTTTCTCTGTAGCATCTCTCCTTTCCCATCGTTTTCGTGTGCCATCCTTACCCCTTGCTCCCCGACCTGTCTCTGGAACCTCTGGCTCATCGCACCGTCTCAGTTCTCGACTCGCTCCTCATCTCTCATTTACCAGCCCGTTTAGTACCCGAATCGCCTCGTCTCCCGTCTAGTCCTTTTCCTTTCTCTGTCTGCATCGATTGTGTGTACACGATATGTATATGATTCTGGAGTAATGCCAATCGTTCGCTTCGTCTTCCTCTCCACAAACAGCTCGAGGTTGTTCGAAGGTCACGTAAGCCTATAGACGTGAGTCTTGAGCGCTTCCATCAAATGGCTTCCCAGTCGAGTCGTCGATGATTTCTGCGCTTCTACCACGTCCGCGCCTGCCTCACGGGCGTATTCTCTCTTACATGCGCTACTGAGGTCTCTGTGTTCTGTCTGGGTGTCTAACAGCAACGGTAACTTGGTCCTTCACGTGCCCGGATGCGCCACGCAGCCAGCTCTCCGAGAATACATCTCAACACTGCTGGATATACTCTGGCTATAATACTTGTCTGGGAATTGCGTGAAACTGCTGTCTGCATGCTCGGTTGGCTTTTGACTACGAACCTCCTGCAGGCTACAAGTGCTGTGCGTATTTGGCTGTACTGTATTACTTCTGGCCTTGAATTGTCGGTCAAACCTTCGCCACACACATCGCAAAAGACTAAGAGCACGTGAGGTCTCGTGCATATTTCATCCTCGTAGTACAGCATACAAGCACATCTCAGTCGTGGAGCCCAAGGAACAAGTCAGATACGCATCCGTCATCCTCAAGCTCAACTTCAAGGAGTCTCTTGGGGGAGTGCAACGAGCTTCTTCCCGGAAACCTGTTTCGCCTTCAGCCGCGCGCAGCCCTCGTTCACGCCCGCCAGACCGTTCGGCAGCACCTCCACCGGGTTCGGCTGTGTGAATTCTGGTCAGTAAACGCCGCATGTCAATACCGACGGCTCGTACCTTCAACAAACCCTTCTCGAGCCAGCCCGTGACCTGCTTCCACATCTCCACGCACGTCTCCCGATTCTGCGGCAAGGACGCGCTCCCGAACACGTATCCGACACGCTTGCCCTCACCGGGGTTTGCGACGTCCTCCGGGATGCGCTGCGGGGCGGGCAGGACCGTCGCTAGCGCACCCCCAGGAGCGAGCGCGTCCCTCGCGAGGCGCAGTGGCTCCGGGATGGCGCCGGCGGGGACGATCGCGAACTCGATCGGCTTTCCGCCCGTAAGCTGCGGGAGCTCGGCGAGGATGGACTCGTTCGAGCGCGAGCGGTCGAGCACGTGCGTCGCGCCCAGGGAGGTGAGCAACGGTGCGTTGTGCGGGGACGCGGTCGTGATGATCGGGTTGTGCCCTGCGAGTCGGGCGAGCTGGATGGCTGAACATATGAGGTGCGTGTCAGTCGAGGTGTATTGTTGCATGCTGGACAACGACGTACCCATTTGCCCGAGCGAAGTTGCGCCGCCGACGATGAGCGTGGGCTTGCCTGCGAACTCTTTGGCTCCTTCGGGTGTCCAGATTGGTTTGAGGCGGAGACTGAGGTTCTCGGGCGCAGGTGACTGGTTGTAGAGCACCAAGACCACGGTGGTGAGCGCGAGGGGGATCGTAGCAGCCTGCTCGAAGGTGATGTTCTTTGGTATCTGTGATACGTCGGCGGAGCTATCAGTATCGTGACATACTCGACCAGGACAGGGACTGCTGACTATGGCAGTGAGGTCCTCTGGGACGACCGCGTACTGCTGGCAGGTGGCGAGATGTCTCCGCCATTCTCCCTGGAACACACTGCAGCGGAGGTGCGTCATGTCAAATCGAGTACATCCACACGCGAGAGAGGACGTACACTCGGTCACCGAGCTTGCGGTCAGTCACCTCCGAGCCCAGCTCAACGACGACACCTGCACCGTCGGAACCGGGGACATGCGGCCATTCCTGGATCAGGAACTTGGAGTACGGCGGCTCGCTGATGTGGGCGTCCACCGGGTTGAGGGCGCATGCCATTATCTTCACGAGGACGTCCTTGGGTCCTGGATGCGGAACCGGCGTCTCTCCGAGTTCGTAAAGAGAGTTCTCCTTGCGAAGGAGGAGCGACTTCTGGGTAGTAGGGATACCGTTGGACATGCTATGTTAGAGGCGGATGTCGGTGGTGAGTGAGCACCTTTCCGTGTAGTCCTGAGGCTTTTTATACCAACACCAGATAGATGCCACAACGATCGCCACCCTGACGGAGCGTGCGTGCAGATTGCTTTTCGTATGCATATGGCAGCGATGAACTGCGCGCCGACGCTAGCGGACTTCACACGTCGGGTTCACTCAGCGCGACTCCAGACGTCCCTCTGACCAAGCAAGCCGGGGGGACACCTCATGAGCATAGTCGCGGCATACGTTACCGCACGACCACAGGAGTGGCCGGTATCGATCGAGGAGGCTAGTTTGCGGAGCTAGCAGATACCTCAGGCGCCGCCAGACGGAGTTCGATGTGGGTGCTCATATGTACTTCAAGTTGAGCTGCAGCCTTGTGTTACACGTTTGATTCCATCCAAACACATGCATAGAGGATACATTTTGCAAATAGTCAGTGTGTACATAGCCGCAGCGCCAACCAACGCTAATTGGGACGGCGGTTCCTGGATCCACTGAGCATTGTAACTACAACCCATCGCGATGTATACGTACCACACTCAAAGCCGACACACATACGAGTCGGGCGTCTGCGGGATTGTGAGTATCTGGTGGGGGGCGCTGGACGAAGTAGGAGAGCGTACCCTTTGGACTCAGACACCCATGCTGTCCAGAACGTCCTTCGCCCTTGTCGTCAGGTTCTCGCGCTTCCGCGTTTTCCTATCGCCCTCGTGGTAGAACCTGGAGACAGTCTTCACATTCATCGTGCCGGTCGCAGAGTCGCTCAGCTCCGTCTCGGACGTGAGGTAGTCCTCGCTGTAGATCTGCACCGTACAGTTCTTGCGCGTGATCGCGTACCCGCCCTCCGAGCCGGCGTTCCACTCTTCCCTCCACGCATCGAGGACGAAGAACATCGTGCTCCGAAAGTCGTACCGGCGCTGGTAGAACGTGACCTTCTTGTGCGGCGGAACGTTGACTGTGACCGTCTTCGTCTTCGCATTAGTCGTCTCCGCGGTCGAGAAAGTCTTGACCGACGCGTCCATGCTGACCGAGAGGCCCTCGAACTCGGAGCCGATACTAACCGAGTTCGTCACCTCGGCGCCGGACGTGATCTTCAGCTCGGTGGTGTAGGAGAGGGCGTACGTCTGGGCGGCGTCCGTGTCGTTGTCCCAGGACATCTTATTCACCCAAGTGGCGTCGACGAGGTAGGTGTCGAAAGCGGCATAGAACGCTTCGTCGTCCTTGTAGAAGTATATGGTGAAGAGTCCGGATTTCACTAAAGCATCGCCACCGGCAGGTTTGTATACGAGATACTTCGAGTGCTATCGGAGGGAACGGTATACGATGAGAGCACGAAGCATTGAGATCAGAATGGATGGATACGTACCGCAGTCATAGAGTCTGACAGTAGGAAAGAGGGGAGGGTATGGAGTTCCAGTAGGGCTCAGCGACGACGAGGAGACTCCGAGAGATTCTGGATGTATCACGCAGGGTCAGCGATGCTTTATAACGAGGCGATAGTCGCTGATGATGATCGCAGAGACCGCACATTCTAAGGGAGTGTTCGACATAAGTATTGTTATCCTGGTCATGAGCCACTCATGAATCGCCTTCCAGGATTGCTGCTCAGGCTAGCGCTGGATTGACGAAGGGAAGACTCACCTTCAATTGAGAGTGTTGGCATCTCAGTTGCCATAAACGTCTACGGTATACCCTTGATTTTTGACGTCCTTCACTCCACTCCTGACGTTGAGCATGGATCGTCCCCGGACGACATTGCCTCATTGTACTAGTGAGCGCTCCGGGGCAGGGAAGGGAATGGTTGTTTGCATCGGGGTCCAAATCGCTGCCGATTCGTATGGGCGTTTGACTGCCGTTGTGTGACAGATTGTGGTTATGTCAGCCCCCGGCGAGCTCTGGCCTTGAATATTCGCCACACACATCACAAAAGTCTGAGGGTACGTAAGGTCTCGTGCAAATCTCAACCTCATAGTACATCAAACAACATACACGCATTCCCCAGAAATCGTGCTGTAGCCCAAGGAGCAAGTCAGATACACTTCCGTCATCCTGGGGATGGACTTCAAGGCGTCCTCTAGTGCGACGAGCTTCTTCCCCGGATCCTCTTCTGCCTTCAGTCGTGCTCAGCGCTCAGCCCTCGATCGCGCCCATCAGGGCATTCGGCAGCATGTGCAGACTCGTCGGAAAATGCCCCATGTTGATACAGACGGTTCGCACCTTCAGCAGACCTTTTTTCGAGCCTGCCCGTGACCTGCCTCCACATCTCCACGCACGTCTCCCGATTCTGCGGCAACAATGCGCTCCCCAACACGTATCCGACACGCCCCCCCCCTCGCCAGGGTTTGCGACGTCCTCCGGGATGCGCTGCGGGGCGGGCAGGACCGTTGCGAGCGCACCCCCACTGAGAGCGAGTGCATCCGTCGCGAGGCGGAATGGCTCCAGGGAAGCGTTGGGCACGCTGCTACTGGTAGTGGTCGGACATTTTAAATGCGGGAGTGGGTGGTGCCCAGTGAGCATCTTTCGGCGTGGGCCTCAGAGTTTATACTTACGCAACTTCCAGAAGTGTTCCACAACAATCGTCATCTTCCGGGGCGTACGTGCACAGATCGCTTTCTCTAGATGCAAGTGCATAGGGGTGATGGACTGCGCGCCGACGTCAACGGGTCCACTCTGTACGTCGGAATTGCCGAAGGGGACTCGAAGATGTCTACCTTACCAAGCAAGCCGGAAGGACACCGCACGAGAACGGTCGCGGCATACCTATAACCACAGTAGTGGCCGGTACCGATCGCAGAGGCCGAGGGGACTTGGCGGAGCTAGCAGATACCTCAGGCGCCAGACGGAGTCGTATCTGGGTCTTTAGAGCAGGCTTCGGACGTTCAAGCTTGAGACTGCAGGTCGCAGTGCTGCGTTACATCCAGTGTGATCCAATCGAGGCACATAGAGGATACTATTGCAAGCAGTCTTTACACAGCCGTAGGCACTTCGAACAACCAGCCGATCGGTCCTTGAAGTCACTGAGCATCGTAACACCAACCCCTCGACGAAAATACGTACCACACTCAAAGTCACATACAAATCAGGCCCCTGCGGGTTTGTGGTGAGCGGGTGGGGCGCGTTGGACGGGACGAAGCAAGGGCACGTACTCGTTAGACTCAGACACCCATGCGGTGCAGCGCGTCCTTCGCCCTCTGCGTCAGGTTCTCGCGCTTCCGGGTCTTCCTACCGCCCTCGAGGTTGGCCCTGGAGACGGTTTTCACCTTCATCGTGCCGGTCGCCTCGTCGCTCAGCTCCGTCTCGGACGTGAGGTAGTCTTCGCTGTTGATCTGCACCGTGCAGTTCTTGCGCGTGATCACGTACCCGCCCTCCGAGCCGGCGTTCCACTCCTCGCCCCACGCGTCCAGGATGAAGAACATCGTGCTCCGGAAGTCGTACCGGCGCTGGTAGAACGTGAGCTTCTTCTTGGGCGGGACGTTTACCGTGACCGTCTTCGTCACGGTGTCCGTCGTCTCTGTGCTCGAGAACGTCTTGATCGACGAATCCATGCTGATGGAGAGGCCTTTGAACTCGGCGCCGATCCCGACCGAGTTCGTCACCTCGGAGCCGGAGGTGATCTTCAGCGCCGTGGAGTATGAGAGAGAGTACGTCTGGGTGGCGTCGGTGTTGTTGTCCCAGGACATCTTCTTGACCCATGTGGCGTCGACAAGGTAGGTGTCGATGGCGGCGAAAAACGCCTGGTCGCCCGGGGTGTTGTAGATGGTCGAACGTCCGGACTTCACTAACGCGTCACCCCCGACGGGCTTGTACACGAAGTACTTCGAGTGCTATTGACATAGATGGCACATGATGAGGACATGGCGCACCTCGATAGCGACAAGGGTATACGTACCGTAGTCATGGTGAGCGGCGGTAGTGGGAAGAGAGAGAAGTCTGCAAATGACCGTCCCGGATTCGGAGAGGAGAATGTGGGAGGCGGCTTGACGTCTCGTGCGGTGGTTGTGATGCCTTATAACGAGGGGATGTGAGAGCTCAAATTGATTCTGCACAAAAGCACGTACCTCGACGGAAACACTCGGAGCGAACGTCGGCACTTCGAGGCGCCGGTAGTACACCTCCCAAGACTGCTGTCAAAACTAGCGAGGACCTGATGAAGGGAAGACGAAATCGCCTCCGGGATATCGCCTGTGATACAATACACGCGTGGGCCTCACCTGCGATAATTTACGTCCTACGATTCTTTCCTGGCGTCGAGCATGGATCGTCCGTCTTGAACGACGTCGCATCGCGGTGGGCATGTGAGAGGGAAGCACCGAGCCGTCAATATGCCGCGGCCCAGAGCGCACGGCCCACCGCTGTCACTGATCGAGCCATGTAGGTCAGTCTAAGCGGTCCGCAACTAATAGAAGGCTCAAAGACTCACCATTCACCGACGACAGAGCTACGGCACTACACGTGTGCTCGAGGGCCTGCGCCGGCGGTAGCTAGACTCCACAGCTCGACCAGACCTCAATCATGTAAACCTCCGAGGTTCTCGTGATGTGTCTACGAAGAGAGTGTCCTGTACGTGGCACCCTCAGCACCGATACGACCACCAGACCCCCGTGGCATATTTGATGCATCGCGAGTATAGCCCGGGATCAAGCCGCACTCATGGTCGTATCCCGGGAACATCACGTTTGTCGATTTGCGTCACGTTTACACGCCAATACATCTGAGGTCGCGTCAAGAGATCCAGGCCGGTACAAGCAACAAAAACGTAGCGGGAACGGGAGTGGGAGTAGTTCGACGAGGCCGCCGACGACCAACTCTGCAGCATGCCCTGCAGATAAACGGACCGTCAGCCTCTCTCCACTATCAATATCCTATACGCGTACCTCTCAGACACCCATCTTGTGCAGAGAGTCCTTCGCACTCCCGGTGAGGTTCTCGCGCTTGCGCGTCTTCCTGTCCCACTCGTTGTTCACGCGCCCGACGGGCTGGACGTTCATCGACCCGACCGAGTCGCTGCTCAGCTCCTCGACGACTGTGAGGTAGTCGTCGCTCATGATCTGGACGAGGCACTCCTTGCGGGTGATGTCGTACCCGCCGGGAGAGCCGGCGTTCCACTCCTCGTTCCAGGCCCAGAGGATGAAGAACATCGTGTCGCGGAAGTCGTACCGACGCTGGTAGAAAGTGACCTTCGAGTTCGGCGGGACGATGACGTCCTGATCCTTCGACAACGTGGTCGTGGTCTCCGTCGACTTGAACGTCTTCGTCGAGTTCTCGACGTTCAGCGAGAAGCCTTCGTAGCCGGCGCCGATGCCGACGGTGTTCGTCACCTCCGTGCCCGAGGTGACCTTGAGCTCGGTCGTGTAGGACTGGTGGTACCTCTCCATAGCGGGGGTGTTGTTCTCCCAGGACATCAACTTGACCCAAGTGGTGCCGATCAGGTAGGTGTCGACGGCGGCCCAGAACGTCTCTTTCCCGGGGTGGTTGTAAATCAGGTTGCGACCCGACTTGACCAGGGTATCGCCCCCGACGGGCCTGTTGACGATGTACTTGGAGTGCTGGATGCATACAGCGAGTCAACTCATAGATCTAGTTAGCGGTCCGACTGAGAGATAATCACCTCGCTCATGGTGACTTGTTAGACGGATGAGAGCTTGTTAAAGTGGCTGCTGAGTTTGCAGGAGAGACACCCGGTGAGGAGATGCCTGTCCTCGAATCACTTCCAACTTTTATACGAACCTGTTCGTATGGATCATGGCTGGCGGCGATTCGGCCAATTGACGGTGGGGTCGCGAACACCGCAAATACCGGCGGCGCATGCAGTGGCGTTTGACAGACTCATCGGAGCTCGCACAGCGGGAGAACGAGGCGTAGCAGATACATGACCATCAATTCGAGCATATTGGACGGCCCGTTGACTGTTCGCACACTCGTAGATGTGGGTGCGGCGCGCACTTGGATACTTGTGGGTCAGCAAGCGATTAACGTCTCCAATTGAGCACCGGCGTATACGTACTTGCACGGACTTCGTCCCAACACCGACTTTAGACCGGGGATGAATACTGTGACCCGGGTCCAGTCTGTGCCGTGCGTCGACACAAAAGCTCTGGCATTTGCCGCTAGTAACTGTGCTAGCGGACAGAGCGGCGATTCAGACGGACATCAGCAAGCAGTTCCCTTTTCTTGACACCTGTACGTTACGGAAAGGTGGATTGTCGCGAGTACCGTCGCGCCGCAAGGCGAATATCGACGTCGGGGGGAGGGAGCAAGCCGAAAACGCCGAGCGAGCTGCCGCTGCGCTTGCCGGCGCTTGCTAGTGGTTCCTCCGGGCGCTTATGTCTTTCGCCTCTCTAGTACTACCCGCATGATTCGAACGCGCACTTTGGCCATTGATACTGCATCACTTGAGATCGACAAGGTAAGAATTACATTTTCGTACAACGCACATCGACCAAATTGTATCAATTCTCTAACTGGGCTCGCTCACGGTGTTTCCTGAGGGTGCGTCACCAGCTTTTTCGCGCTGACTTGGTTGTTCCTCAGACGGTCCAGTCCAGCAGGGATGCCCGCTAGCCCATTATCGATCACTTCATATGCGTTGGGCTATGAAGAACGGCGACGTCGTTAGTATACTTCTCCAAGGCGCTCGCGAGGTTCTCTGTCGTACCTTGATGACACCTTGTTCGAGCCATTGGGTCAACCGTTTGAAGATATCGATGGCGGTTGCTTGGTTCTGCGGAAGGCGCAAGACACCGCGCGGGAAGGCGATCCGTTTTCCATCTCCTTCCTTCTTGACCTCCGCAGGTATGGTGTCGGGCAGCACGATGACGAGCGACCCACCAGGGGGCAGCGCCTTGTATGCGAGCGACTGCGTCTCCGGCAGCGATATGGTATCGAAGGCATACTCGAGCAGCTTCCCGCTCGTGAGCCTCGGTATCTCTGCCAAGATCGCCTCGTCCGAGAGCGTACGGTCCAGAACGTGGGTGGCTCCCAGCGTGGTGAGCAGCTCCGTGTTACGCTTTGACGCGGTGGCAATGATAGGCCCGAAGCCAGACTGCTTGGCCACTTGTATAGCTGGTCGATGACCGTGTACATGATAAGCATCTTGTACATTATTACACTCAACGAAGAGCTGACCGTATTGCCCGAGGGAAGAGGCCCCACCAACGATGAACACAGGTTTCCCCAAGTACGCGGTTTTACCGCCATCTTCCCAGAACGGCTTCAACCCAAGGCTCTCCTGCTGCTTGCTGCCTTCCGCATTGAAGAGCGCCAAGATCACGCTACCAAGGGTCGCTGGCACAGTTGCAGCTTGTTCGGAGCTGAGATTCTCGGGAATCTGAGGTGAGCAGCCCGGTCAGTTTCTGCGTGATACCGCGCTCAGTCGAGTCGCAACTGACCAATGCCGCAAACTGATCAGGGACGAGGGCATACTGTTGGAAAGCGGCATGCGACGGTATCCCGCGGAATCCCTGGAACAGACTGAACGCGAAGTGGTGAGTAACGACGTCCTCGAGCTTACGCAGGCAGTAGGACCTACACTCGGTTTCCCACCTTGAACCTGGTCACGCTGTCCCCGACCTGAACAACGACTCCGGCGCCATCCGAACCTGGGATGAACGGATAGCTTGGGATCATAGGTGCGTACTCGGGGAGCGTGAGCTTCCAGTCGACGGGGTTCAGTCCAGCCGCCTGGATTTGCACCAGGACCTCGTCAGGGCCGGGCTGAGGAACTGCTGTCTCCTCAACGGTGTAGGAGCCGCCCGCCGCAGGCATGACCAATGCTTTCTGGGTTTTCGTGGAGGTCATAGTCGATGTTGCCGGTTTGGCTGTGATGTCGAGTCGGACTGTTCAGCTTATGGTTGAAGGCTCTTGCATGCGCACTCCGCCGGGTTATATACCGAAGGTATTCCTAGGTACTCTTCCCACTGCGTGGACAGAGGGGCGAGTCGCGTATTTCGATGACTAAATGACGTGACGCGCGAGGCTCAGAGGGTTCGACTTGAGTGCTAAGGGCAAGGGCGAGGCAGCCCGACAAGAGCGGGCCTCGAGGAGCATATTAGCAAGCAATCGATCCCGTGTGAGAATCAACTTTCCTCGAGGAACTGTTGAACTGGATCGCGAACGCAATCATCGGAGTGAATTGAGCGGTGGGTGGAGATGATCAATCTCTCTGGGTAACCCAGATTTTACACCGCTGCAGGTCAAGAGGTCATCAGTGGGAACCGAAACTGTGTGCGAGCTATCCATCTCGAAGTTGTTGTCCGTCTATTCAGACCAAACGTTCCCTTCGTATATATGAACGAATGGCCGTATAGTCTCACATGCTCACAGGGCTACCACTCCATAGTGATGTGAATGGAAGTTACACATATGTACTCAATACTTTCGGCGGCGCACACGGTGTCTCCGGCGGATGCACGGCTAGCTTGGTGGCCGAGACTCTTCCGGCCTTTAAACGGGCTAGGCCGTCATTGACATCCGCCAATCCTTTCGGAAGCACCTCAAGGTTCGGCTAGTGGAAGTTGTGAGTTGCGTACCCGTGGTGTCGGGCGTCCCATGCATACTGACCTTCAAGAGGCCCTTCTCCGGCCAGCCTGTAACGTGCTCGAACAAGGCCACGGCCGTGTCCCGGTTGTACGGGAAACTCGCGACTCTAAGGACGTATCCGACACGCTACCCATAATGCGTGCGGGGGTGGGCATGACTGTAGCGAGCGCGCCTAGGGATTGCGACAGCGGCGAACACGTACTCGATGGGTTTCCCATCAGTGATCTTCGGGAGCTCGTTTAGGATAGACCCGTTAGAGCGAGCGCGGTCGAGCACATGTGTCGCGTCCAGGGACTTGAGCAAAGCCTCGTTGTGCGGGGAAGTGGTCGTAATGATGGTATAATGACTGGCGAGCCGGGCCAATTGGATGGCAATGAGAATTGAAGTCGATGCGTTAGCGAGGTCTTCACGAGGACGAGATTACCATGGTACACACCAAATTACCCAAGGGAGGCTGCCCCACCGACAATGAAGGCGCGCGTTCCGGAATACGCAGCGGCACCCTCGGGCTCCCAAATGAGCTCGAGGTGCAGGCTCACGTTCTCGGGAGACGGAGATTGGGTGTACAAACCGAGAACGCCGGTTCCGAGAGCAACCAGGATAGTAGCTGCCTGCTCGAAGGTGATGTTGTCTGGAATCTCAAAGGCAGAAAAGCACGTTAGTCACCGCAATATCTGAGGACAGGCGCACTATGACTCACAATTTCAGCGAGATCCGATGGAACGAGAGCCTACTCTTGGAAGGTAGCCTCAGCTGAGACGGTCGTTCCTTCAAGGAGTCTAGACACATAGTCAGCGTCTCCACAGCCTCTCCGAACGACAGGGTAGCTCGATCCAACTCACAGTCTATCGCCAATCTTGCGGTTTGTGACCCCTTGGCCAAGTTCGAGGACGAGGCCGACGCGGTCCACTCCTTAATGATGTGCTTAGAGAGGGTTGGATACGCGACGGCGTAGTAGGCGGGTTCAAGGCACAGGCCACGATCTTCATGAGGACCTCTTTGTGGCCTGAATGGGCGACGGGCCTCTCGCCTAGAACGCAAGGAGTGCTCTCCTCGTAAAGGAGCAGCGCGTTCTGTGCCGTTGATATACTCATGTGTTCGGTTGGAAGTCACAGCAATGCGGTGGGATTGTGTGTTGGATTGTCGGGCGTTCAGATAGACGGGTCATATACTATAGCACTTGGGTCACATACATACGTTCTCCGTGTGGAAGGCTGTATAGCTGACCGGAGGTGTTCTTCAAGTTCCAAACGGGCGGGATGCGATGTCGTAATATTCGTTCTCGGATAACCAGCTGCCCCGGCAGCAACAGCGGCAGCTGAGGAGATCGTGGCGATGTAGCCGTGGAGTATGACAGATCCCGAGCATGCATCTTGTGCACATTGTGGTCGAGCAGTGGAGGACGGACGACTACCAGACGGTGGTAGTAGGCGAAGAAGTCGCTGCTCCGTGGCATCGCCACCGAATGAGTACGTGCTGTTCGGGGGCCGGGAGCAAATGCTCCGTCGACCGTCGACCAGGGTCGGTTCCTTTAGTGTACGGTAATATACCCTAGATCCAAAAAAAAAGACCAGGGCGGTCTTTTGTGCTTGCTCAATAGACGTCTGCCTAGGGGAGACAAACGCGGTCACGGGATCCGGGATTTTGATAGCACACGTCGCGTCTCGCAGGTAGCTACTACATATGTATGTTCTCACTCCATCGCCTGTCCTCACGAAATCCGCGGCCGTACAGTGAACCTGAACTCAGGACGTCTCTTGCACGTAGATCAGCAACGAAGGATCGTGCATGCCTAGTCATGCATACCGTGCCGGGCTGAACTCAAATTTCACCACCCGGCCGTGGGTTGACCATGTCGATTACACCATGCCAGCCGCGCGACAAGGAATATCAACCTGCGACAGAACTCAATTGAAAGGCGTCGTCTCTTCCCCCTCGACGATCACCTCCCCTCTGGACTAGCAGGCTTCTTCCCCTCACTCGCTGCCCGTCCTCAAATCCTTCGCTGAGTCTCCACGGCTCAATGGCCCGCTCAGCTGAGGCTCCCCTTCCAGCAAACGACAAGAATGCCGTTGGGGGTCAGTATGGATAGTTTGGATGCCGGCAAGGCTCGAGGTACGCGACGCAGTAATTCCTACTACTGGTCGCGGGCGAATCCTAACGACCACAGTGGCACAGTCTCCATCCGCATCCACGTTCACTCCGTACCCCGGCTACCTCGAAGCAAACTTTGATATGCCAGGGTCTTCCACGATGGCCATCGAACCGGTCTAGTTGGAGTCCACACCAGCTCTCAAGACTAGTGCCATTACCCTCTTTCCGGACCCAAGGGAGTCAACCTCGAGGGCTCTATGGATAAGATATTCCGCGTTCATTCACTCGATGGTCCAAGATTAGCCATATCTTTGGTATACTCTTAACACTCGGGGCCTGGTAATTACTCTGGAGGTCTCCTGGCGGTATCTTCTGCGCTTGTCTTCGTACGGCTCCTCTCCGCCCGAGGCGTGTCCCTCTCACACTCCCTCTTCCCTGCGGCAGTCTACGGACACTTCTCGTAGCGCATCTAAAGATGACTCCAATCTGGCCTAACCTTGCTCAACTCCTCGTGTTTTGACCTTTGGCCTCCTCTGCACAACCTTCCAAACGCCGGAGAACATCGCACGATAATCTTTCCGAAGCCCAAAATGAAGACCTAGACCACATATATGCGATAGCGACGAAGTGTACGTATCCTTCCGTGTATGCAACTCTTGCATTTCCTGACGGACTAGGACTGCAGTTCGCTGCGACGGCTCATATGGCGACTATGCTCAACCGTTGCATTCCCTGTCCACCCGACGCGTCCCACGAAGTCGTTCAGGCGCAGTTCAACTTCGTGGTCTTCATTAATTTGCGATGGCTCCACTCATCTACCCTTCCCTCGTTGGTGTCCCGTCGGCTGTCAAGCAGACCGCCGCTCCCGGTCTCCCCAACGAGACACCCGAACGACTCCTCTTGTTCCTCATCAACCCGCTCCCAACGGCGTTCGACACATTCCGACCGGTTCGACGGATCCTCCTTGGAGCTTCGCCAACTCACCGCCGACACTTCGGACGTCTTCGTCTGATTCAAACGCTCACGACCGATGATCCTCGGCATTCCCGCCCTCGAGCAACCGAAGGCGGTTTGACGACTGCTCCAAACTTCGATCATCCTGCGGACGTGTTCAACCCTGTCGTCCACCCATCTCGTACCATTTCTTCACCGTTCGCGCCACTTCACTTCGCGTGCACTGTCGGCATCGCATCCTCCCTCCAGGCGCGTTCCTCGCCTACAAGATGCTGAGAGCCGAATCCGACCACCCATCCGGCGGACCTCGACGCAAAGCGAGTTCGCTTGTGCGTGTCCCCTCCGACGCGTTCTACATCGTCCGGACGCGCCCCTTGTTCACTGCATCTTCGGTAAGCGCAGATACTCTCATTGCCTTTTTTACGGTCGTCTTTATCTTTATCTCAGGCTCCTTCGGTTTGTCCTGCGTGTGCATACGCGAGGACTATCCGGGAGCTGCCGGATGCCCATCAACCGCTGCCCTTCCTGCACTCCGACACGGCAAGCATGTCCGCACCGGAGCAGCGGTTTCATTCACCATACCATCATGTATGCACGCTTTAACCCCCACCTCTTGTTCGCATGCTCATTACCTCGCAGATTTGTTCTCATTGTCTCCTGAGTGCATTCGGGAGGCCGGGGAACAACATAGTACGATGCTTACGCCGTTCAGAAAGGCGTTCCATGGTGGATCCCGTCCCATGTTCATCTCGCAGTCAGTACGTCACCATGTACTAATCTATTCGTCCTCTCGTCTAACGTTTGCTCATAGTCTCAAACTCTGCGCGGCGCGTGTGCACGCGCGTCTCGCCGAGGGAGAGGAGGCTGCCCCTCTTCCCCGCCTCCAGTGCTGGCACAGAAGGCGCGGAAGAGTCCCACCCGTTCGTCGACAGCCAAATTCTGACGACGTACTCACCCTCTCGTCTCGCAACACTAAGGAGGCGAACCTAGTCCGCGACCGTCCGCGCCAGCAACGGGCGACCGGATCGGACGCTGGGCGGGCCTCTGCTCCCATGGCCCGCCCGTCTATAAGAAAGGCCGCTCATCTGGGCCTCCTTGCTCATCCCGCTGGCGAACGCGACGCCTGGGTTGTTGCTGATTCTTCTTCCCTCTTATCTTGATGCGCTACTGTTTTGGCCGGCGGTAGTATATCAGGTGGGAGGATTGCAGAATCGGTGCAGGGCCCATTGTGCCCTTCAGTCAATACTGGTCGATCGGCTGTCCTCGGTCGTAGTAGGATAGCGAGCTGGCGGTGGACGCACCGCCAGGATCATGTGGAGTGGTGCAATTCACAGGTCGTGTTTGTTCGAACAATCCCCGGTGTGAAAAGTCCTGAGATCATCGTCTGATATCCTAAGGATATAATCCACTGGTAGTACAATGTGGGGACATGCGGCATCCAATCGTGGGCTGCTACAAATCAAGGGGTCTCCTGAACCCGGACGACCAGCTTCTTCGCGCTCACTTGGTTGTTCTTCAGACGCTCCAGGCCGCCCGGGATACCGGCCAACCCATTGGGAAGCACCTCGTGAGCGTTGGGCTACACCGTCACTCGTCGTCAGCGATCCCCGCGTACGTGCATACGAAAAAGGAGAGAAACACACCCTGATGATACCCTTCTCCAGCCACTCCGGCAGCCGCTTATACAGTTCCGCGCCGATCGCGCAGTTCTCCGGGGGGTACACCAAGCCTTGCACAAATGCGACCCGCTTCCCGTCGCCCTCCTCCTTCAGCTCGGCCGGGATCTGCTCCGGCAGGAGGATGAGCACCTGGCCGCCCTGCGCGAGGGCCCTGTACGCGAGCGCCTGGGTGTCCGCGATCGAGACGGTGTCGACGGCGACTTCTATGGGCTTGCCCTGCGTGAGCTTCGAGAGCTCCGCCAGGACTGCGTCGGCCGGGAGGGACCGGTCGATGACGTGCGTCGCGCCCAGGGAGGTGAGCAGCTCCTTGTTGCGCGGGGAGGCGGTCGTGATGATGGGGTCGAACCGCGAGGCTTTCGCAAGTTGGATCACTGTTTGAGAAACACAATCAATCACCCGTGCATGAGAGGCATATCTCAACGTCGTCGGAGAATGCGTACCATATTGCCCGACGGAGCCTGCACCGCCGAGGATGAAGATAGGCTTCCCGGCGTACGCGGTGCTGCCCTCCTCCCAGAAAGGCTTGAGGCCGAGACTGTGTTCCTTGTTGTTGGCGTTGTAGAGTCCGAGCACGGCCGTGGGGAGGGTGCCTGAGAGCGTCGCCGCTTCTTCGAAGCTGACACTCGCAGGGAGCTGGACACACCCGGGTGTGAGTCCATAAGATCCACAAAGGAGTATCCTCGGGCTCACCTTCGCGGCGAACGAAGCGGGCACGGCGGTATACTCCTTGAAGCTTGAATGCGTGTTGTCAAACATCAATCCCTGGTACACACTGCGGATGCCAACAACCGAGGCGCGCCGTCAGTACGTACACAGGAGGATGCAGAGGAGATGCATACACGCGATCGCCTTCCTTGAAGTTGGTGACGTCCTTTCCAACGGCGACGACGACGCCTGAGGCGTCGGTGCCAGGGGTGAACGGGTAACCCGGGACGGCGAACGAAAAGGCCGGCGTCGCGAGCTTCCACTCGATGGGATTCAGCCCGACGGCGACGTTCTTGACGAGAATATCCGTAGGCCCGGGCTGCGGGACAGTGGTCTCGCCTACGACGTAAGTAGCGTGCTGCGCGGGGAGTACAAGAGCTTTCTGGGTGGTAGGGATGGACATCGTGCTGAACGGCGTTCGAGGCTTGCGAGGTTTGGAGGATGTGGTACGAGTGCGACTTGGGCTCTCAGAGTCGAGCTCTGGAGCTTTTATGTCGATGTCGACTTGACCTCTGTGCCTATGCCTTGCGCGAACCTGGTTCCATTCCCCGATTCCGGAGGTAGCAGCGCAGTAAGCAACCTACTATCACCTACGACCGACCGATCGCGCAGGTAGCCGAGTGTGCCCTCACTCGCTGGGGCGGATGAGGACAATGCGTGACATCAGCAAGCTGGGACGCCACTGGCCACGGAGGCGCGTGTTTCCGAGCGAGCACAGCCTACCCAAACGAACCGCAGTGAGCGGTGGAAGCGCATAATGCGGACTCGCAGACGTAGGCGCTACGCGGACGTACTGGAATCACTGCCAGAAGATGGGGCTGAGCAATCCATCTGTTGTCGCAAGATCTGTGCCTGCGTTAGGAGGGTGATACCAGACCTACGAAGCGGTGAGATGATGTCGTCTTCTGCCGCGGGGTTGAGACCATGAGAATGCTGACTGGCGTGGGCGCTAGTACGGGCGCTAGCGTAATGCCATTCGACAAATCGAAACAGGGCCACTGCCGCAGGCGTACGTCGTTGTGTGGTCCGTTGGCATAGAATCGTCAATACGTTCGCGGCAGCGCAGCCCGGGTGAGGGCGTGCACATCGTGGTAAACACATATCAACTAGCGCTATTAGACTGTCTCCTGGGGACGCACGATCAACTTCCTCCCGCTGACTTTGTTTCGCTTCAGTCGCTCAATGCCTTCGGGCGCGGCGGCCAGGCCTCCAGGCAATACTTCCACAGCGTTGGGCTGTGTGGGATACACACACCACTGTCAGCGGGAGGCAAGAATTTACGGTGTACATGCGCACCTTGATAAGTCCGTTCTCCAACCACCCCGACACTCGCTTGTACAGCTCAAGCCCGCATGCTCTGTTCTCGGGGACGTGAACGTTCCCGGTAACGTATACGACGCGTTTACCGTCGTTCTCCAGCTTCAGCTCTTTCGGGATGACGTCGTCCAGGACTATGACCAGCGAGCCTCCGGGAGAAATCGCCTGGTACGCGAGAGACATCGTCTCTTGCGTTGAAATCGCGTCGAAAGCGAACTCGAGAGGCTTTCCACCAGTGAGCTCGGAGATTATCGCAAGGATAGCGTCGTTGGAGAGCGAGCGGTTTAATACGTGCGTCGCACCGAGCGAAGTGAGGAGCTCGGTATTGTGAGGAGACGCGGTCGTTATGATGGGGCTGAATCCCGCAAGTTTGGCGACTTGGATCGCTGAGGATAGATAATACTGGTTAGAATGCAATACAGGCCGAATCAGGCGCTTGGAAGACATGCCATATTGTCCTACGGAGGATGCGCCGCCGATGATGAACGCTGGTTTCCCAGCAAACTCGATGGTCCCGCCTTCTTCCCACAAAGGCTTGAAGCGAAGCGTCTTAGAGGGAGGCGCCCCTTGGTTGTAGAGTGCAAGTATAACAGTCGCAAGTCCCAGTGGCACCGACGCGGCCTGCTCGAAGGACACGTTATCTGGGATCTGTTCGCCATGATAAGCGTGCATAATCATGGGAGATCAACAGGTGCATGGAGACGCACGAAGGCTGTAAGAGCAGCGGGCACGATGCAATACTGTTGGAGCGTGGCATATGGGTTCGCAAACCACCCTTGAAAGAAGCTGAGCAGGAAGATTACGCCTCAGCGGTTATTGTAATGCGGATTCCGGGGGAATTGGAGGGCTCACATCTTATCACCTTCCTTGCGATCGGATACGTCTTCGCCAACTTGCACGACAATGCCCGCTGCGTCGGTACCAGCGATGTATGGATACTCGGAGATCAGGGCAGAGACTGGCGGGATGGTCACTCTCCAATCGACTGGGTTCAATGCGGCTGCGACGATCTTGACGAGGACCTCCTTGGGGCCGGGACGAGGGACAGGGGCTTCGCCAACGGTGTAGTTCCCGCCCTCTGCATGAAGTACGAGGGCCTTCTGTGTCTGAGCAGTTGTCATGATGAACGAGAGTCAATCGATCATGCAGTTGGACGTGTCCAGGGGCTGTGGACTGGACTGTATATATACACGTCCGAGACCGGAGCAGGATTCCCACCGCACGTCCTAGGATGCTCTATATCAGCAGATGGATACATCGCGAGACCCTTGGACTAAGAGACGTACGCACATGTTGGCAATCGGAGATCGGGGATGCCTTTGTCAGCATGTACCTCGACGCAGAGGCCAGCCACAAGGAGGTACCGTAGTCCTTGATAGCACTGGTTGGCGTCAATCGGAGCATTGCAGGTCTACCCGCGCATTCGATTGCCGAACGCAAATGCGTAAAGATCGCGAACTACAACAACGATATGATCTACCCATAGGTCGCCGGAATTAGCCGGTGTCGCCGCTAATTCAATCTCTCACTCCTCCCGGTGCAAGCGCCCATGCGAGTCTCTCTTGTTCAGTCCGTCCATGCTCTAGATGTGCTCTACATCTGAGTTGCGCTGTACTGGCGATCAAATCTGTTGCATTTCTGACCATTTCCAAACGACTTTACTATGCAACGGTCTCTTTCATCAATATATGTCATGAAGGGCCTCTTCGAACCATACTACTCGGGACGTGCTGATCCTTCCAAGGGCCTGCGGGCCATAGGTCCGTTGGGCCGAGTTTGAGCATAGTGTCTAGGAAATCCTATGGGGCTCACGCTTGCGCTTATCTCCTCGTCGTGTTGCAGTGCTGTCCTCGCTCGTCTGGTCCGTGCTGGAAAATGTCGCCGTCACCCACAGATCCTTGGACCCTCGCCGATGCACTGGAGGTCAGCTTGTCGGTATCTCCCCCTGACTTATGAATCTGACGTTGTACAGGCTTGCGCGGGTAGAGTTACCTCGGGGCAGACCAACGATAAGCCGTTACGTGTCCTGGCGCGCAACGCCGACGGTCTCTTCGAAGTGGTCCCATATCATGGTCAACCATACCTCGCGATAAGTTACTGTTGGCCAAGCTCCACATTCCACAAGCTCAGTACGAGCAATAGCCCAACTCCAGTGCTCACGCTGGCAGGCGACGTTCAGGCCTCCACTCACTTCTCCCGGTTCATCTCCCAATCTGCTCTCTCCTACGATCCGTCACTCTGCGTCTGGGTGGACTTCCATTGCATCAATCAAACCGATCAATCCGAGAAGACTGCCCAGGTCGCTATCATGCAACGCATCTATACGGGAGCGAAAATCACCCTGATCATGCTTGAAGACGTTGGGCTCTATCCCGAAGACCGACGGGCCCTCGCTACCCCTCAGGCAACAGAGCTGTCGCTTCCATTGGCCAGACGCGTTCTGTCTGCGAGATGGTTCTCGCGTGCTTGGTGCTCGCAAGAACTCGTTCTCAGCCACCACGCTCATTTCTACGCGCACGATCTCACCCAGGAGGGCCAATCCATCAGTATTCCCTCGGACACGCTCTGGCACATCATCGACAGCGCCCGGAACCGGGACACGTCCATCCTTTTCTTTACCCAGCCGCGTGGAAACCTCCCTGACATCGCCATGGCTAGGAGCACCTGCGCATGGGCGCTTAGCGTCATCCACCACCTCGGCTGCAGCGATGACTACGACAAAGTTTCTCTCCTGTGTAACCTTGTCCGCTTGGTTTACTGCTTCACCGCGCGACCCACCGCATTCAACCAGCATTCTTCCACGATTGATCTCAATGTTCTCAGGATGGCCAACATTATCGCCATACGCCGCGGCGATTTCTCTCTTCTGCTTATGAATCATGGCCGCCGCAATCAGCTGCAAGGTTGTCTCGGATTTGGGTGGGCGGGAAGTCCTCTTGATGGAGATAGAGCGTCGTTGGTATGGGCTCCGAAGGACTTCCAAGTCGCGAAGGACTCGGGCATCAAGCTGACCGCGGACGGGCTCGTCGCCCGAGGGTGCCTAGCCCGCATTGTCAAGAATCATCGCTGGCAGCTTCATCGCGACGCTACCGGTCTTCATCTGTCAGTCGGCGAGCACAGCTGGGATGTTGCACTGCCCACCCATGTACACCCGTCCTGGACTTGGGGTCGCGATGTTCGACATCTGCAGGATCTTCTCGCCGCTCTCGCCTTCGTAAGCGGGCGCGATGGGGAGGACGTCGCCCATCACGCTAGGATCGTTTTCGCCTACTTACTATCCATCGACTACGACCTACAGCCCGAACCTATTCCTGGTGATCTACACTCTTTTACGCGCTCGCTCTTCGAGGAGCTCATTTCACTGAAGGACATCGCCAGCGCAATGTCTTTTATCTGGCAGGACTCGGCCTTGGCGACGTTCAGCACCATCCGCCTCAGCGAAGGCAGCGTCCTGCTCGCCAGCGGGAACGCCGATAGCCTAAGTGGGCGACTTCTCTTTCAGCCCTACGTGACTCGCCCAAAGCTCTTCTCTCCGCCGATGGTCCTTACCGTCAACTCAATGGTTCTCGAGGAGAGACCGTCGTCCGCGGGCGTATTCCGGTGCATAGGCTGTGTTCGTGGGCTTGGGATGATATCGGAAGCAGATGGACATGCGGTCCGGGGCCTGTGCGTTGCTTGAGCCTTTTACGTCATATGCACGGTTCCCACTGCGGTCGACTTCGGTAGCTCGAGATTGCCCTACAACCTGAAGAGGCTTTGTGAGGGACAGGGCTTCAAGCAGCGCAGTCCCCGTAGTCAGTTATGCGGTACACAGCCATACAAAGTTCCTACATCGGAGGGTGCTACGTAGCTGCTGCATGTACGGCTACTGTGCACGTTGACAATCCTCGCTACAAGCAGCATTGCAATCGCTCTATATGACAGATCGCCGCTGTCGCCGCACAGTCTGCGTTTCAGCTATTCCGCCGGCGACACTATACGGCCGCATGTTCTGGTGATCGTACAGATGCTCTACCAAGTTCTTTCAGGAAGATTCGGGTACATGATGAGGAGTCCGTATCACATATGATCAGTCCGGCCAGCAATAGACAGAGCCCGCGTACTGTGGGCGCAGACCTCCGGCGCTGATCGCGGGATATCCACATCCTACGCATGGCACTGCCGCGTGTCGACGACATCAGAAAGACATTGGCATTGTATACTAGGGACCCGATGTCAGCAGGGCTGGATGTTAGTCAATATCCCGGGCAGACCGCGCGATGCTATATACTGCAACACTACGCCTGCGAGCGGGCTCTCCCTCCCCCGAGACTCTACCACGACTGATTGCATGACTCCCGCCTTCTCCTGAAATGCCTCCTGTTCTGCCTCTCGTTCGCCTAGCGGCCAGGCTTGATAGCGAGCCCGTCATACCACTACCGCTCCAAGA
Organism: Trametes polyzona; assembly: GCA_022606195.1. NCBI lineage: Eukaryota > Fungi > Basidiomycota > Agaricomycetes > Polyporales > Polyporaceae > Trametes > Trametes polyzona. Next base: position 170,914 of record JABYQF010000004.1, read on the forward strand.
CACAAACTTCACGCTCGACTCGTCTGGCGTCGCCGGTTTCTTCGGTGGCGAGGGCGCGGTCCAGGGCATGGCCACCGTCCACCTCTTCGAGGGCCGCCGCTGGTTCGGGTGGTACAACACACCTGGTTCGTACGAGATCGCGAAGCAGTACGGCCAGCTCGCGAAGGCGCGCCTCTGGGACGGCCTCTTCCCTGGGCCGAACCGCGACCCCGCGCAGCTCTTCGGTCTCGACGGCAAGCCTGGTCCTCGCTTCCTCGCCGCGCACTCCGGGTCCGTGATCCAGAACAGCAACCACCCCGCGTACCTCGTGGCGCGCAAGGCGCAGACGATCCAGCGCAGGATCCCCATCCCGAGCACCCGGCGCCCGACGCTCGACAGCACTGTCACAACCATCGACCTACACCACACGCCACCGCTCGAGCTGCGGCCGCCGCCCCTGAAGAGCCACCTGCCCCTGCTCGCGCTCATACCCATCGCGGCGAGCATCGGCGCGTGCGTGCTCTGCGCGCTCGTCGCGGACTGGTGGTGCTGCGCGAGTATCGCGAGCGGCGTCCTCGCGAGCGGCATCGCGTGCTTCACTATCGGTTCTGGGCACCTCACCTTCTCGCACCCCAAGCCCGCGACGGGGGCGCCGCCCGGCGACGGCGTGCTCATCGACGAAGACGGCCTCATCGTGCTTCGCGGCGAGGAGGGCGCGGTGAATGCGCTGACGCGCGGGCGCTTCTCTCTCCGCTACGACGGCGAGCCGCGGTACAGCAGCATCGGCGTGTGCTCTGTCGGGCTCACCGTCCAGTTCCTCCTCCAGCTGCTGCTGATCCCCTCGGGCACGCTCTTCGGCCAGGTCTTGTTCGTCGCGACGCTCGGGATCTCTTGGGCGTACAACGCGTACCTCTCGGCGCTCGAGAAGGAGGACATCCAGACGGATATCCTGCTCGACGTTCTCCGCTTGCGCGAGGAAGCAGACGTCCAGAAGTTCTCGTTTGGGACGCGCACCGCCCAGGTCGTCTTCACTTGTCTCTCGCTGCGCTCTCCTCGGCCGATGAAGATCTTGGACGAGCTGCTTCCGAACGACACCCCAGTCTGGCAGCAGTGGAAGAGGGTTCTCGAGCGCAAGTTGCTCGCGCACGAACCGCTCGAGTTCCGCGAGTCTGACTGGAAGGTGCCCCATCTCTCCCATGGTGACCAGCAGCTGCTAGCGGATCTCTTCCAGGACGCCCATGAAGCGTACAAGGGATGGCGCGATGCGTGCAGATCCCCAGATACGGCATCTGTATCGACGGAGAAGTAGTCCTTATGGCAGTAGTATACCAGGAACATAAGCATTGTAGATACACTCACGCGTTTGACGACTCGACAGATACCTCGATACGACATACCACGACTTGCTTACACACACTGGAGGTACACACAGTAGATATGTATTGCTAGACGTACATTTATAAGACTTCATGACTTCACGCCTACTTTCACTCCTCGAGCTTCAAGACTACAGCGCGCAACTATTAGAACTATCGCGGTGAGGTACTAGAATACCAGACTTACCGAACGCGCCCGAGCTGGGCTTCGTCGCGAAGATAACTTCTTTCAGCGCGTCGCCCTCAAGGTTCTTGTAGGGGCCGTAGCCGGCCTTGACCTTTGCAATAAACTCCTCGACCTTGTCCTCTGCTACGAGCGACACCGTGCATCCGCCCCAGCCGGCGCCAGTGATGCGACAGCCATACGCCCCCGACGCACGCGCGAGCTCGGCGAGCTGGTCCACCTCGGGGCACGAGCTCTCGCAGAGCTTCGCACAGCTCTCGTGAGACGCGTCCATGAGTGCACCGAGGGCGCGCAGCGTGTCCTCCGGCAACTGCCCTTCGGTCGCCTGTGCGCGCAGGCAGACTTCGCGGAACTCGAGTACGCGAATCGCCTCTGTGATAACGTGCCGCGCGCGCTTGTAGAGCTGGAAGTACTCGGCCTCGACTGTACTGTTGTGTCAGACACTGCCATGAGCGGAAAAGGGGCTCTCAGGCTACGTACCGTCAACCCACGAAAGATAGACGTCGTGGAACTGTGCCTCCGAGAGACCGCTCCATTCGACCATCTCCTTCATCGTGATGCCCAGTTCGCCCTCCTTGCGACCTTCCGGAGAAGGTTTGAGCTTCTCGATTTCCGGGAGGAAGCGCTCAAGGCCGGCCTTGACCTTTTCCGGGGTCGACTCGAGCTCCGGCGAACCCAGCCAGCGCGAGAAGACCTCACGAATGCGGGGACGTTCGGAAGGACCAAGCGATAAGCCCAGGCGTAGTGCGAGAACGCGGGCTGCTACGAGTGTCTCCACTACGCGGAGGTTGTAGTGAATCTTTGCGCCTGGACGATCGGAAATTAGGGATAGGAAAATCGTCGGATGTACAATAGTACATACTAACGACCTTGTCGCTCACAACTAGCGAGTTCGCGCATACAAAGACTGCGCGAGGTATTGTGCGGGGAGTCGGAAGAGGGATGGGCTCAGCGGATAGCCGGGGGAAGAAGTCGACGAAGATAGCCGAGTGTGGGGTGCAGATGACCGACGCGGCTTGGTCGAGACTGTGGATGGTATTCAGTTACATGTGGAACGCAGAGGAAACCATCACTCACCCCCCACTGTTCACACCAACGCGCTTTTCATTCTCCATAGCCATCTCGACCAGCTGTCCTTTAGTGACACCGTCGAGTTTGTTGTTCACTGCCAAGAACGCCAACGTCGAGGCAACTACCATTGCAGCACTACGGAACGTTGAACGCTCAGTCCGAGCAGAGCGCAGCGTCAAGATGAATGCCTACCTCGACGAGAGCCCTGAACCAGAGGGCACTGATCCGGTCACAAGAAGATCCACCGGAGCGGGATGTGCAGATGGGGACGGGAAGAAACGGTTGAGGACACCGTAGTAGCCAGCCTTAACGTAGCTCTCCCAGCGCAATTCGCGCTTGTCGATATCCAGGTGCCAGAAGGTCTCCGCATGAACGTTAGAGGCAGCATCCGCTTCTTCGGCAGCTGAGGGACCTTGTGGGGACTTGAACATGGGAACGAAATGCTGCGGCTTGTACTTTGGATCGAGGTTCTCCGCCTTCACGCCGCCGGGTACGTGGGTGCTTGGAGTACTCGTTCCCGATCCTGATTGTGAGGGCCCGCAAGCGATGAGGATGTCCCGCTCAATTGCAGCGGGGAAACATCCGAAGAGGACATAGTCAATGTGCTCCCCAATGAGGCTGTATGACTCTCGGTCGGTGTTTTGCGTACGGAGCGCGTGAGAAGGTTGAGGGCGTACTTTACCCGTCCGGGTGCGCGCGCAATATACGTCGGCTTGTGACCGAACCGTTTCTCGTACTCGGCGACTACGGAGTTGTACCGAACGCTAACCGCTTTCATGAGCCATTGCTCTCTTGCTGAGAGGACGGGCAGACTTCCTACTCACCCTTGAGCGGCGGCGGTCTCGAGGTCTGGTAGAGCCTTGTCGAGCGACGTAAACACTGGAATGGGCAGTTCTGCCGCCATGGCTCAAGGCAGGCTTGGTGTGGGGTGGGCAGAGAGAAGAGAGAGTCGGAAGACGACGATCGATTCAATCATCTGCAGATTTGAGGTGGAGGAGACGGCCATGGTCGTCGGGAGAAAGATCCGGACGAGGTCATGTCGTCACTCGCGTCCGGGCCGTCGACCTAGAGCGCTCCCGATGGTCCCGGGTCGACGTCCAAATCGCATCTCCTTCGTCCTCTCCATCCCCTCTGCGTCGCGTACAAGGTGGCCATAGGCTGTCATTAAGGAGGGCGACGACGGGGAGCCCTTTGGTTCGAGATTAAAAAAACAGTGACAAGAGTGGGATTTGAACCCACGCCTGGATACCCAGATGAGAAACCCGCTGAAGCAGGCAAGCTTTCGCTTGAGTCACACGCCTTGGACCGCTCGGCCATCTTGCCACGACAGTGCGTTCTTTCAAGTAGTCTACACCAGTCTCACACTTTGTGTCACTTGAGATTACACCGACGGTCCACCAACGTTTACGAGGTATCTCTTACTCGCACCACCAACATCGCTGCGCTCACTTTCCCTTCCTTCAGGCGTTCTAATCCCGCGGGAATGCCTTCCAACCCACCAGGGAAGGTGCTCACGTTCGGGGGCTATGCTCGAGGGCTTAGGCTCTAGTGTATTCGGTAAAACATGGTCCGAGACGCACCACCAACGCGCCTTCTTCCAGCAGGGCATTCAAATTTGTGAATATCTCTCCACCAAAGGTCCGCAGGAACGGGAGCTGAACAACCCCAAGGACGTGTGCAACCGACCTGCCATCGCCCGGCGCCTGTGCTTGCAACTTCTTGTCTGGGAAGATCGCGTCTGGCGGGATAGTCAGCAGTTTACCTCCCGGCGAAAGGACGTCGAACGCGGCGTTCTGAGTATCGGCGTTCGAAATTGCATCATATATAACTGGGACTCGTCCTCCTGTGATACGTCCGAGCGCTGAGAGGAGAGTTGGCCCAGTGTAGGCGTTGTTGTCATGGATAGCATGGGTCGCCCCGTACTTGCGCAGATCGCAGTGGTCCGAGATTGATGTTGATGTTGCTATAATGGGTGAAAAACCAGATAGTCGTGCCCATTGAACGGCTAGCGTGTACGCCGCCGCAACCACAGGTCAGCACTCAGCTTCGGACAATGACCCGGGTTGGATCAAACTGATGCGACTTACCCAAGGATCCGTGGGCTGTAGATCCGCCTATCACCAATATCGGGGTGCCCCCGTATTTACCCCGGCCTTCGAGTGTCCAAGGAGGGACGCATCGGGGCCCGCCTTGGACGTGGTATAGGCCTACTGCAGCAGTGCAGGTTGCAAGGGGAAGGCTCGCTGCCTGCTCAAACGACATGCTCGCAGGAATCTTGTACAGTCAACCATCGTCAGATCAAGAGCTGGCTCTCAATAGAATTGTTCAAGCTGCACCTTTGCAGTGAACATGGCCTCGACAAGGGTGTACTCCTGGTAGGTTGCGTGATCATTTTCCACTTCACCTACGTACAAACTACGCCTCTCGGTCAGCGTGGGTGGCGGCTCAGTGAAATCGAATTACTCAACACTCTGTCACCAGGCTTGAAAGCACGTACGCCCTCGCCGACAGCCTCGACGATGCCTGCGGCGTCAATGCCGATGACTGCTGGATACTGCTTGACGATGATTCCCGCAACCTGAATCTTCCAGTCTAGCGCGTTGAGCCCGATTGCTTCGTTCTTGACGACAATTTCTCCTGGTCCGGGCCGAGGTATGGCACGAGTGCCAAGAACGAACTGTCCATATCTTTTCTGAAGGAGAAGAGCTCTCTGTTGGGGCGGTAGGCTCATATCAGCGTGACGAAGAGGCATGCACACAGGCAGGTTCATTATAAAGCGCAACGGTTCCTTCCTTATGTGATCAATCCTTTGTTGTTACCCATGTTCCTGTCAAATGATCAACGGTGCTTCTCGCGGCTAGGGACCGCCCAACGATGCCATCGATTTCCTCTTTTCCGCAATATGAGCGACGGAGGACCTTCCTCCCGTGTGCTCCCAGAACCTTCCTTCATATCAAGCGTGATGCGCCCAGGATCGAAGCGGCCCCTCGCGCGCAGAGAACTGCTTCGAATGGAGTAATAACTGCCCTCTGGTCACTACTGCCCTTTCCGGGCTACCCCCGGCCCTACGCAGCGTTTGGTGAATCCGCTCATCCAGGCTGGCAGCCAAAAGTCAGCTGACACCGAAAAACGTCCGATAGAACCACTGATATTCGACGTACCCAGGGTCCGACACAATAGGCGGCGCGACAGGGAATCGAGGACTGCGGGAGAGAACGGGGGTGGGCCACCCTCTGATGCAGGGTGGAGGGGGTGGTTCCGGTGAGAGCGGAGCAAGATGGGAGGGAGAATGGTTGATGGTTTCGGAGGAGTCAGACCGTGGTAGGGGTTCGCTTCTCCGCACCGCGCCTGGTGGCTGCGCGGGTGTTGAGTAGTGGTTTGCAGGAGAGTGGTGGAAAAATGGGAACGGCTGGAGTGGCAGCTGCAGCAGCCTTGCCGGCGCCGGCGGTCGTGGGCGCAGAGGATGTTTTCTTCTTACTGGATGAGGAGGCGCGGCGGTGGAGGCAACGACCCATCGCTCCGTTGAAATGTCGCAGTGAGTCCGCCGGGAGATCGTGCCGGGGCTAGGAATCGAAAGCGAGGCTGATATCGACGACGAGCCCAAGTAGAGCCTTCAGCGGGGATATAAATACGAGGAATCCGATGCAAGGCGATGGAGCGAGGGCAGGATCATATTTCCACGCCTCATCATAACAGACAGCGAAGCCTGCCATAGTGCTGCAGATACACGACATCCCGCTTACCGACGTTCAGGTGTATTGCGAGTGGGCTGGGTACGAACGCATCGGTTCATAAGGCGACGTGCCGTCATTGACAAATAGAGACGTCTACCGTTGACGCGCCAAGGGCGGTCACGTATTCATTAAAACTCTTTGCTTCGGCCTCGACCCTCCCGTGCCCGAGACGCATCGGAGGCGCGGTCCCGAGCCCGCCTCAGTTGGTTGAGGTATACGAGCATCTCGCCCTCGAAGGTCGAGACTCGGGCATAGTTCGACCGCACGCTGTGACGGGTGCATAGGTCATCGACATAGGTGTAGCATCGATCTTCTCAGGACTCACCTGCATGTCAGCTCGACTCCGGGTATTTCAAAGGAAGGCCAAGGGCCCGGCGTGGGTTCCGAGTATAGGGACCAGTATCCCCAAGGGCTAGGCGCGTCCCCAGACCCTAGTAGCGGTAGCTGATGGAAGAATATGCGCTCCGGTAGCGCTGCGGAGGAAAGATCAACTCCGGCGCCAGCCTCGATGTGTCGCACGTACCCTCCGACGTAGTCAAGTCAGTATGCGGTGACGGTTCACAACCGACAAAGGCTCCCGCGTAGTGAAAAATCTCCTCAGCTGTGAAGTGTCAGCTTCAAGACGTCGGAAAGGACGAGATACCAGTACTCAACAGCACGTACAAAGGACAATATCATGTACTTTCAGCCCATTATCTTCCGCGATACGTTCCGTGTGTTCCCAGAAGAAGTCGCGGTATTCGCAGTCATCGGGTAGGGTACGCACTACAGCGATTTCTTCCAACCGTTCTCCCTCTTCCCTCGACAGCTCGAAGGCGTGGCTGAAGATATGTACGGTCAGCGTCGCACATCGGCCCAAGTATGAAGTACCCGGCTGCTCACCTGACATCTTCCTGGGGCCAAGGATAGTCTATGGCTGGGACCCACTCGCGTCCCTCTAGTCGTCTAAGAAGGAATGTTGACAGCTTCCCGGTTGGCCGCACTACGTCGTATATGTTCCCTAGCCGAACAAATAACTCCTGCGTTGTTTGCCGCTCGAAGTATCCATAGTCGCTCCATTGGGCTTTGACGGGCGGTTGGAACTGATGCGAAGCCCAGATTTTCGAGAAATCTGACTGCAGAACCAGGTCGAGCTCGAGTGAGCTGGGGTTAGCCATGCCGCCTAGCAACCGTAGCTGAGATAGCAGAGCCAACGCATGTGGGATCACGTCCTCGTCGTTGGCGTAGTCTGTTTCGTTCTTGGTAAGCAAGGAGAGACAAGTCGGTCATGGCTGCGACTCGCCTTTCCCGGGTGAGAGCGCATCGTGTTCCTAGACGGCCCTGTGGTATCACCATAACGATGATAAGAGCAGCGGGGGACCGTTTACCTCGTCATACAACGTCCTGAGGAGATACTGGAAGCATCCGAGATTGGAATCACAGAAGTCTGCGGCATCGACGATGAGACGCCCCTCTTCATTGAGCATCGCTGACGGTAAACAGCCGTCATGACTGTGGCACTGTACAGAATAGACAGGTCAATCAAGTAGGCAGTGTGCGAACTGCACAAATCCGAGGACCTACCTCGCTGACAGGGAGACCGAGCCTCTCTACGTGGTGGAATGCGGTCTGCAAACCGGATGCGAATTAAATACGTTTTCTCTGATGAACGATCGCCGAGCAAGTTTACCTGATAATCGACCACCTGGTATGATCCGGACAGTCAAATCCCGAAATTCCATACGGTTGACGGAGTACGCACATGCTGAAGCCATTGGAGTGTCCGGATTTGTATGTCCTTGCCTTGGAATTGAGCCAGCACTGGGATCACTCCTGCATACCACAGTGAATAGGCCGCATCAATAACCGGTCGTTGCACTAACCTGTGTCCATCACATAGAACCTTTCGGGTATGGAGGGATGCGAATACCCGATGACTTGTGCGATGTAAGGATGGTGTCTGTATCGTGATGATGGCCGATCATGAGCACTCTATGGAAGGTCAAGACAATCAGCAGGTAGACACCATACATGTTCGGGTAGTATGTAACCAGCGAGTCGTGATGATGCTGGCGGCCGAGCTTCAGTACATCTGTCGAGCATAACAACTACGCACGCACAGTGCTCACTCGAGACTGTTCGTCATCCCTGACAGTGCGTATTATTACTGCGCGTCCTTCCCACCTACCTTCCCATTCTTCCCCGATGTCACGACCGGCGACTTGGTATGTACCTCGTACCCGATAACACTTGATCTCGTTGCGACGAAACAAGCGCAGCTAACAAACGACCCTCCGCGTCGGCCACGGTGTCTCTGTCTCAGCAATATCTAGTGCTTACCTGTGTTCGCGGATCGTATATCGCCTGAGTTGCGGCCTTCATGCGCAAATCGATGAGGCACGCTGTCTAGGACGACGAAAGCCCCATGAGTTCTCTATCCGCTCTGCCTGTAAGTGGCCCCTCATATGGAGACCTACGTCGAAGGCTCTCCATGCACACTCCAGTTGATGGGTTCTGTCTTCCAGCATTTGAGTGGTAGATGCTTGAAGCAACAAACGCGCGAGCGGCGATCGACCGAGTTGTGTCTGAATGTCTATCTCAATGCGGACCAGCAGCCTGGTGGGTAGGAAGTTGATCCTTTCAACAATAAGTCCTAGCAGAAAATTGTGCAGTGGCCTACGCATGAAGTTCCTCCAAATTCCTTCTCAATTTGTCGTCCACTGTGTCAGGATCGGCGGTGATGGTGTCCTCTATGTGTCGTAACAACTCTGACGCACATCGTGCAAGACGTATGTATCGTTCTCTATCGCCGCGTATCCGCTACCACATCCCGGAGTGAGCCGTACTGAAGATAGTGCAACTGCCGATAATGGCACTCACTTCCACAGTCTTGGCTATTCCGAGAACGACGCCGATTATGTCGCCGAGGAAGGGTACGACAGCGATGGTATTAGAGGTTTCTTTCAGCAATTCCAAACTGCTGATCGTGGCGGCTATAACATCGCCGGACGACATGCGTCGCAGAAGGCGAAGGGAGGGCATCCTACGCAGTATGAATGGTTCAACGGGGAAAACTATGGGTGGACGGGGGAGCAGCCACACATACATGAGCCTCTTGGTCTGTATACCCCAGGGTGTGGCGTGAAGTCGACGGTACTCACAGGTTGTTCCTGACATGCAACTAGTCTCCTTGCAGATATATAGCATGGGCTAGTGCACGCCCCTTACGCGATTAGCGGTGAGATGGGCGGTGGCTTCGGCAACGTCGGGCACCGTGACCGCCCATGGATCGATTCAAGGAGATGATGCCGGCATGACTCGCTACACGCTCACGTTCAGTCCACCACGAGGACCAGTGTCAGCAAGCTGTTGGTCTCCGAGTCTGCCATCTGCCCCTGGATCGTATACGCAATCATAGTACAACCTCGCGAAGACGCGAGGGTATCTTACAACATGTTGTGAAGCACTGTGTAACGGTCGACCCCTTACGCATATACACGCTCGTTCCAACCGGGGAGAATCTGCGCAGTCTCGAAGTTCTTGTCGCCCCGAGCGACGTTCTTCGTGCGTTGCCACTTCTGCTTGGCGAACGTCCAGGCTAGTGATAGCAGGGCTTTAGTGATCCGGGATTATTGTTACGTGCGGGGATCTCACTCACTTTCCATGGTGGGCACCGGGTTACCCGATTTCTCGAAGTCATTCTCGATGAATCCCTGCTCGCGCAAGACGGGCGATTCCTTGATCGTCCGTAATTCGACGTCGTTGTTAGGCCTGTGATGAAGAGGTGGAACAGAGTGAGCGGATGGGTGATAAGGAGCGTAATAGGCGTGACATACCGGGAGAAGTAGAGAAGCCCCAGGCGGTCAACATGTTGCTGATCCTTGGGGGGGACCGCAACACTGTCGACAGTTGAGTAAGCAGCCCACAACACGGATCATTACCACATACCGATGGATAGTACTCTTCACATAGCCCGCGGTGAGGAAAGACAACGCATCACATGTGTTGACGGTGAGGGTACCATCCTGGGGTTTCACCCAGCTCCACTCGCCGGTCGTGTGGTTCTTGATCTGCAACGCAGCGACGGGTTGGCGGAATAGCAGGGTGAAAGTACCCAAATCTGGAGGGATAGAGGTCAGTGCGGTCCTCAGCCAGTACAATCCGAATGTGGTACCCGTGTGGCCACGGCCCCAGAGCCCATTGAGCTTCTGGTTCTCTTCCGGGGTGAACTTGGAGTACTTCATGTACCTCAGGTGATCCTGCGTGTATCGGTCAGCTACCCGTGCAATTTCACATATAGAGAACAGTCGGGCGTGAACGAACCTCGCTCTTGACATCGTACTTATGAATGTTCTTGAGGTAGTCTTCCGGAAGGCCCAACGCGATGGCCAAGATTGTGTGGAGAGGGTCCAAAACCTCGCTATGGAGAGACTACAGAGCGGATCAGCGGTGCGCACCATCGACGACGAACCACTCCACGCACCCGAGCAAACTCCTCGATTTCCGGGAGGTACTGTTGGAGCACCTCCGGGTGCTCGTGCTTGAAGTCCCCGTTGAACTCTTGACGAATCTCCATTGTTAGTCAACCGCAGTCTCGTTAGCAGCGGAAGGCTCTTACTCGGGATGTTGTATACCTCGACCCGGTCGCGAAGACCAGACGCGGGGTCAAGACTGCGATAGGCTTTCAATGTAAGGTCTAGTAGTACCACACCAGTGTACTCACATCCGACGACCTGCAGGTACGTAACCGTTGAACGCGCCCTCATCTGAGTGCAGGAATATCAGCGCCACCGCGGGATAGCTACACACGATGAATCAGACGCACCCAAACCGTCGGGGACGTACTTCAGCTTCTCGTCGAGCGGGATCTCATACAGTTGCTTGCCAATGGCGAACTGGCGGTTAACGCGCTCCTGGGAGATGTTGAAGTTCTTGACGTAGAAGAACCCATCCTCGCGGACCGCTTTGACGAGCGTCTGCGCGAGCTTCTGGTTCCCCTCGGGGGTACCGTACAAACTAAAGTCAAGCGTAATAAGGTCCGCCCACGGGAGGTTTTCCTACGAGAGAGGTCCCCTACGTCAGCAAGGCAGGAGCCCAACGGTCCGGACGTAAACGCACCTTCGTCTCCGGGACGAAGTTGTAGGAACCGAGCTCGGGGACTGGGACGGGCATGACGAGGGATGGTGAGTATGAACGACGGGTCCAGTGGACTGGGTGAACTACGCACCGACGCACGCCCCGCTTTATAGCAAGCCCGTAATCAGGGAGCAAAGCAACTGCGACACACACAACGCGTAACGAGAGCGATATTTCCGCCTCATGAGGGGCCCAAATGGTGTAAGGGCGGGCACGCATAGGAGGCTCGCCCTCCCGGCCCGGGTGGGAGACGCGTTGGCGCGACGCCATCCGCGGGTTGCGTGCTTTGGCGACAACACCTTCGTATTCAAAATACCTGCGTCTGGAAGGCGAACAAGATAAGAAACGTACCCCCATGATAAGAGGTAGGTCAGCAGGTCCCGCAGTAGTGTCAGTAGCTTATAGTAGGCGGTACAACGGATGAGCGGCTCGAGGACGATACTCCGCCCATCTGGTCAACACACCGTCATACCTGCCCCCCATGAGGCAGTAGTAGCTGAGAGGGGATCATGGGAATAGTATTACTTATGCCGACTGCGGAGTGGTCTCCTCTGGCAGAGCCGCATCCGACGTGATGTCGGACACCTGCTGCTGCCACATACTGTAGTACAGGCCGCCGCGGCGCATGAGCTCCTCGTGCGTGCCCTGTTCCGCAACCTGCCCGTCCTTCAGAACAATGATAAGGTCTACAACAGAAAGATCAGAGGGTACTCATGCGCAGCATTGCGTGTCGCGTACCTGACTCCACCACCGTACGGAGACGGTGCGCGATGAAGATGCTCGTGCGCGCCTTCTCGTGAAGCAGGTTGTTGACATTGCGCATGAGCTCCGTCTCCGTGTGCGCGTCCAGAGCGGATGTCTTCGTCGATTTATTAGTCAGTCGGTGTATGCCATGATATGTACGTGTTTACGCACCGCCTCGTCGAAGAACAAGATTGGCGGATCCTTGAGCAGGACACGGGCGACTGCGAGACGCTGCTTCTCGCCTCCAGAAAGCATCAGGCCACGCTCTCCAACCTTCGTCTTGTACTTGTCGGGCAACCGCATGATAGCTTCATGCACATGTGCCTTCCTCGCCGCTTCAATGACCTCGTCATCACTCGCGTCCAAGCGTCCGTAGCGGATGTTCTGCAGGACGTCGGAGTGGAACAGGGGAGTGTCTTGAGGGACGACTCCGATCGCACTGCGCAGCGATGCGATCTGGAGGTCGCGAACATCTTGGCCGTCAACGAGGATGCGACCAGAGGATGGTTCGTAGAAGCGGAACAACAAGCGGAAGACAGTCGACTTGCCGCAGCCAGAAGGGCCAACGAGGGCGACCTTCTTGCCTGCAGGGATAGTGAAGGAGATGTTGCGGAAGATGGGACGATCGGGGTGGTAGCCGAAGTTCACGTTCTCAAAAGTAATTGAGCCGCCGTGCAGTTCGAGCGGCTTCGCGTCCGGCTTGTCCTAAGGTATGTGTGAGTATAGAAATGCGGCAAAGCAACCGCAATATCCCGCACCTTGGGAGGCTGGTTCTGAGTCGTCAAGTTGAAGAGCACTTCCATGTCGAGGAGACTTTGTCGCATCTCTCGGTATATAGTACCCAGGAAGTTGAGAGGAAGCGAAAGCTGGAATACCAATTGGTTGACCATTACGAGGTCGCCCACCGTCATAGTACCTGTCAAGCATCAGTACCCTTACACCATTGATAATGTCAAGCCGCTCACCTTTGATCACGCCCTGGGCAGCAAGGAACATCATCATCGTGAGAGCGGTCGAGAAGATCACGTTCTGCCCAGAGTTCAAGTACGCTAGCGACGTAGCGATCTTGATGGACGCTTTCTCATATGCCGATAAATGCTTGTCGTACTGTGCGACCTCGTACTTCTCGTTGTTGAAATGCTACAAATGGTCAATCAGCGGATTACCCAACGCGAACCAACTATTGCTTGTACTAACCTTCACGGCCTCGTAGTTGATGAGAGAATCCACTGCTACGGTCGCAGCCTTGTTGTCCGCAGCATTCGCCTCCCTACGGAAGCGAGTTCTGCAGGAAAAGATTGAGCATGTTGCTTCCCCGATACGCACCCTTTAACTCACCGCCAAGACGTCGTACGGACTGTAAACCAAGTATATGCGGCCATAGTCACAAGGGTGATAGCAGCGAAGTCCCACCCGAATTTATACGTCTATCCAGCTACGAATTCGTTTCAGCGAACCTTCGGCACCACGATATGTTCGTACCAGAATGCCGCAAACCAGGGAGATCTCAAGTGCCGTCGGGACTATTCGGAAGATGATGGCTTGCAGGATGAACGTGATACCCCTGCACAGTACCCCTCTCAGTTTGGATTTTCACACTGTGCTCATATACTTGAACACACTTCGTGCCCCTGTCAATAGCGCGAGTAAGGCCGCCGGTATGCCGGGATAGATGGAACTTGAGGTCGAGGTTGAGGAGATGCTCGAAGGTCTGTCTTGCCACCTTGTGGACAGTCGCTTGACCGACGCTCGCGAATGTCGCATTCAACAGCTCGCCCGACAGCGTGGCTCCGATACGCGCAGCGCCATCTACGCAATGCCTAGGAATGAGAACGAGCGATATGCTGGAATCGCAGGCAGCGGCTTACAGCCCAGAATGAGAGAACCCCCAACGATCCAGACAGTCGAGCCAGCGGTGATGTCGACATTGAGCGTATCAATGATCTGCTTGAACAGCAGCGGTACTTGCACGTTCAGCAGCTACAGACCGAAGTTGGTTACTGACAGGTTTACGAGAACGGCATGCAAGCGCATACCTTGCCTCCGACGAGCAACCCAAGGCCAAACAACACTCGTCCGCGCGTCTTCCAGTCATCTTTCGGCCATAGGTTCTGCGCTAACCTCCGAACGATGCTCCAGTCTCTCTTCCGCTGTTCTGATTGTGATATGTGGACTGCTTCACCGCCAAGGTCCTGCTTGGGCTGCGGCTTCGGAGGCTGGGACGGCGCCGCGTCAGTCTTCGGTGGTTGTTGGGAGAGGTGTTGGAAGTTCCGCGCAATGTATACGTTCCCACTCTGTCTCCACACGGAGCGTGTACGGGGGCGGTCGGAGGATGTTGCGAAGTGGTCTGTGCGTGTGGATATGCTAAGTTGCCGACACCAGGATTGGGGAACGGCTCTGAACGGCTGCACCAGACACGGGCTGCAGAGGCGTGCGGTCATGGGCCTAGTCTTCCGCAGCGTAGACAGACCCTAGAGCATCGAATGTGAGGGCAGAGGAAAGATATGGGATTGTTGGCGAGTGCGGGGGGTCCGAGGGAGCATGCTGCTTAATTCCGAGCTGAGGAGATTGGTTGGCGTGCTCGCCCGCGCGGAGTAAAGCCGACAATCTTATCTGATAAGATGACACACCTCGGCCGACTCCGAGACATTGAGCACGATCGTTCTCCTTCCACTTGACCAAACCTCTGAAATGCCCTAAATTACCTCATTGCTCGTACAAGACACAAACTACCCTACTAGTACCAAGTGTGCACACAATATGGTATACTCGCCCAGGCGAATGCCGTCGAGTTCACCCGGAACTAGGATAGATGCAGCCTGATGCGCCTCAACCGGCGAGTACCATCTCAGTGTGGTACAGTCATGATGCAGTCATGACCCATCCGTCGCTCCGACTCAAACTGCGCAGATTACTCACCCTTGGTCCTTTGTCGCTCGTTAATCAGGAACCCATAGCCGAAGACCTTCGTCACCGCTCTTCGTCCGGCGGAGTAAGCGCCGCGAAGTTCTTGACCCGCCTCCTGGCACACGACGTTCCGCCATCAGATGCAATGCCCGCAACTCCCGAGCTGGTGTATAGCTATGCAACATACGTTGCACGTCCGCGGGAAGTCTAGACTAGTTTGAGTCTGTTCAGGCGTCTGCGCAGGTGAGCCACATGCGCTATGCCGTATGCGCTCGTTTACAATGCGGCCCACGTACAACTGCATCTTCCGGTGCTATGGAATCGCCTAACCTCCCCCCACACTTCCAATCTGTCCACTCGCGCCTATGAGCAGTATATATAGTGGCCGTAGCCATACAACACAAGGTTTGCACCCCCTCCCTACGTTGTGAAGCGTGCTTATGTCTGAGAGTGACTTGCGATGGATGTGAGTGTTCTTTCTTATCGTGGCCGTGTTCACGACGCTCAGGCATCTATTAGATCGGTGTTTGAGTCACCCGACGAGGTGGTTGTCTACACCCAGTACCAATTTCTGTTGACATCCGTGGCATGCATGTCTCTCTTCCCACAAGCCATTGACTCTGCGCTGATCGCTCTCGTACCTCGGCACAGGCCTCCTATACTACGACTACCTCCTTACTCTGAAGCACGAAATTGCTCTTGTGTGGCATTCGCCGCGCAGTATGGGCAAGGCCTTCTTCGTTATGATACGATACGCTTTTCTTGTGGACACGTCGCTCGTCCTACTCTACACATTACGTGTTACACCGACTTCCGGACCAACCCTAACGGCAACGAGGTATGTACTCGACTTGCTCCCTACATGTGAAGTAGGGCACAAGCATTGACTAATCTGCCAGTTGCCAACTGCTCTACAATGCAGCAACTGCTTTTCAATTTGTGGGTTTCGCGACTGTCTCCGGTAAAGCACAATCGCCCTCGCCTTCTATCCGACTTCCGTAACGTTGCGCATACGTCTAGTATTCGTGGCTCTCAGGATTAGTGCTCTGTGGTCCCACAACTGGCTGCTCGGCATAATCCTCTTTTTCCTCGGGTTGTTCAACCCGTTCGTTGCGATTCCGGTAAGCATCTCCATGTATGACCGTTCTGGTGGCATAGCGCCTAACGCCATCCCACAACCAGGCGACAGGGTTCGGGTTCAGCATGGTCCCGGCCCCCTGGCCTATGTTCGCATGTGTGCAGACAGTAAGCCCGCAACGCCAATCCCTCTTCTTCTTGGTGTGCGTCACCGTCAAGTCGAGGTCGTGATCCTAACGATGCGTATTAATATGTGACCCACTTTCCCACACCAGAGTCCAGAAATGTGAGCTCTATGCCTTTAGAAACGCATTCACCGTTTTAATGGGGGTTCTGGTCAGTCCCGATAGCTTCCTCGGCCGTGAGCATAGCATACGAGGCGCTCTGTCTCGTCCTCACTGTCACCAAGACCATCGGGGCGTACAAGATGCAGCGGAGAACTGGGATGCATGCGAGCCTCAGCGGACTACTTCTCCGCGACGGTACGCCTCCGATGCCTTCATAGTATAGCGTGCGCGACGAACATGGCCGTGCATTCCGCCGACAGGCTCGCTCTACTTCGGGTGAGTAGGGGAGGTGTGTCGTCCGGTTGATTGAGCTCACCGGACCACAGCGTTCTGACAGCTCTCGCCGTATTCAACGTCGTTGCTGCTTCGGTGCGTCAGTCTCTCTGTATGCACCCCTTGCCAAAGTTGCCAAGTGAATGCCCGCGCAGTTTCCAGAGACACCCGTAAGTAATTGTGT
This sequence comes from Trametes polyzona, assembly GCA_022606195.1. NCBI lineage: Eukaryota > Fungi > Basidiomycota > Agaricomycetes > Polyporales > Polyporaceae > Trametes > Trametes polyzona. Next base: position 187,845 of record JABYQF010000004.1, read on the forward strand.
ACGATCGTAGTACACCACGGAGTGAAAACACACTTTCCAGTTACCCGTCGACATCAATGTGATCCTCGGCAGAGCGTCAGTGCAGGACCGCGCCCCCCTTCCCTCGAGGCGTGTATCTAACATTTTTGCTCGAACACCTCAGCTTCGTGCCCATCCTGACGTCGCGGTTCATCGCCAGGTGACCTTCGTCAAACGGGGCACCAAGAGCTGAGCCAGATCACTCCCGGAACTTTACATGCCACGCCCCGTGAGGATATCGTCTCTACCCCACTCGTCTTCGAACGTGTATGAACTACTTTCGATGGCAACTCTACCTTTCCCGGGGCCACAGTAATGGAAGAATTTGCAGGACTACGTCTAGACACTGGAAACAAAGAAGGTGTGGCCCTGGATGTCACTGCCCGCTTGCAAGTCGGTGGTTGTACACATGTTCACGTCAGTCCCAACTCGGAGCGGAATTGTAGTGGACCTGGACCTGGTGCGCGTACATCGACTGCCCAACCGGCGCCACAGGCCCACAGGCGGAGCCCCGTGCTGACGTTGACGGAAACACAATCTGGGGACGCGATCGGCAGTGCTTGACACAAATGATTACGCTTGCGCTTGGTGTGATTGGCTGATGCTTGCGTTCGCAGAACCAGCAGTCATAGCGGTGTATGTAGCTCCTTGTCGCAGGTCGCAAGTCGCACTGCGCCTGCGACAACAACCAACTTTTCGTCGGAGCATGCATCAAGAATGATTATGTGGTTGAGCGTACGCATTAAACCATGTTCTTACCAACAGCTCGTATGTACGTCGGCTTGTTCACCATAGCGAACGACCAGAGCGATGCCGAAGCCCGAGGGTAGAGGATGCGCGGATTTGCGGGGAGAGGATGACGTCATAGGCCATTGGGGAGGAGGGGGTATGCGTTCTACGACGTCATCCCAAAACGGTTTACGACGACCGTGGCTCGTCTAGGCGCACTCCACAAAGTTCACGGCCGTCGTATATATCCCTCTTCTCGCATGCGCCGTCCACACCAATCCCCACGACCCCTGTCTCGCTTACCACCGTCTGCATCGTCCATTCATCCCTCGTCTGTCAATCGTTTCGTTCTCTACCATGGCAAGCATCATCGCAGCCTCCTCTCGCAACGCGTTCAAGCGTGCTGCGGCACGTCCGTCGACGTCTTCCCTCAGCGCAATGCCGCGCTTCTACTCGAGCACCGTCCACGACAACGACCCTGAGGTACGTACGACAGCCCTTGGCTCTGGCGTCAAGGCCTATAACCTGTTGCAGGTTCTCGAGCAGGAGAAGAGGCGCAACCTAAACAAGGAGCAACATAAGACCTCTACCCCTCTTCCGGACCACGCACCGGGTTGGAACGAGAACCTTGCTAGTGCCTCCGAGGCAGCTGTGAAGGTACGGTTGATAGGTTCCTGACGAACTTGTGACTGATTGACTGACGCGTCGATTGCGCGTAGGCTGACCGCTGGAGCGGTGCTACCCCTAAGGATCTTCAGGAGAAGACCGTCAAATACGTGAACGACCGCCACCACGCGAACGACACCGCAGGAGGACTCTCCGAGCCTCCCCCGCACGAGCCGGGCGTGTCGACGTCGCACATGAAGCACAACGGCCCTGGTGAGCCCGAGGCCCCCTACACCCGCGACGAGGTCGACGGCCCGCTGAAGAATGCGCATACAGCCACTGTTGAGGAAAAGGTCGAGCATAAGGAGGACGTCGTCACTCGGAAGAAGCTATTGTGAACGTGCACCGGAGACTGAAAGGACTACATTACCGTTGTATTAGTATGCTGTGACATAGCTTCCGAAAACTGCTTTGACCCGCGTGATCGCTGGTGTGTCTTCGCACCGACAAACCGACAGTAGAACCGATTACCTAGTGATGTCAAGGTAGCATCCCGCTTTCTCGCAGGGGTTCTTTGTGATTACATCAGGCAATTGTTGCGGCTGCTCGTGTTTGCGTGGGCGCAGGATAGCTAGAAGGATGATGACATGGAAAGCCCAGTTTGTCTAGGCGCCGAAGTGTATTGAGCGGCATGAATATCAATTGACGCCCATACTGTATAATGCACGTTGCCGGAAGAGGGCTGCTCACCGTCTTGCGTCACTTTGTCAACGACCCCCACGTTCCCCACGTTGTGGACTCATCTCTTCTACGATAAGCTCTCTGCATCTGCATGTGCTGGAGATTGTTGCCGAGATTCTGAACGACCTGCGACCTGTGACGATTGCCGCCACCACCCTGCTGGCGGCCTATGCTGAAGAACACTCCTCGAACTCCGGCAGATACCTCTTAGCATATCCTCTGTGGCGACCTCCCGCCGGATGAAACTATTTCTACTGGTGCATTTTACACTACGATGAATTCATTCTGGGACATTGTCGACTGGCTGCTTCCGCCTGTGCGTATTGTCGACGACCTGGCGGGCCCGGCCGAATCTACATATATTCACCGCTCCCGCAGCAACCACCACCACAGCCCACAGGTCTCGCGCCACACTTCTGGACGGGACCATGCCAAGGACAGGGATAGGGACCGAGAACGAGAACGAGAACGAAAGCGTAGCAGCCGTACGGTGGAACAGGAGAGGGAGAGGGAACAGTACCGCCAGCGGATACACCACCTCGAACGCGAGAACGACGCCCTCCGCGAACAGCTCAAGGCGACGCGCGAGGAGCTCGCAAACCTCACCACCGCCGTCTTCCCTCCCACTCCCGAGCGTACCCTGCCAGCTTCCCCGTGCACGCCGCAAGACCCATCTCAGCCACCTGCGCCGTCCCCAGCACAGCTGGAAGTGCCTCAAGATCATCTTCAGCCGTCTATCTCCATCACCACTCTCAACTCGGCGGAAGCGGCCCTTTCCGATCCCAAACGGCTGCGAGTACTGTATACCGCCTTGCGCGCGACCTACGGCGACGCTCGCCAAACCATCATCTCGCAGGCGGAGGAGCTCGCGTCGCTCAAGTCGTTCCTGTCCAAGACGGACGATTGGTCCGGGGCACAGCTATTACAGGCTCTCGCCGACTTGAACTCGGAGATCATCCAGCTCTCGGCATCCGTCGCAGAGGAGTTCTCCAGCTCGTTGCGCGCGCATGACCACGCGCCCTCCGCGGCAAAGGAGCGTGATCGTGAGGTCGTCGAGCGCGCACTTGGGCCGGACATGATCAGGCTGCTCGAGGACCGACTACACGCCGGTGACCCGACACTCGTCCAGTTCGCTCTGCAGGCATGGGAGGTATGGTGTGTCTCGCGCGTGCTTGACGCGTTCTGTTACGGGCTGCCTATGGAGGTGGACGAGGCTTTCAGGCTCATATTCGAGCACATGCATAGAGAAGGTAAGGAATGCGCCATCGCACCTGATACGTAAATGACTGACCGGATGGCACATTAGAGCCCCAGCCGACGACGTCGCGATGGCGCGCGCTCACGTACAAGCACGCTCATACGCTGCTTGCCCAACGGCGGTCCTCGCCCTCTGACCCTTCCTCACCCGATTCCACGACTCCCGCCCCTTTCAACACGGCGCCCGCATCCGTTGCATCTACGTCCTCTCTAGCCCCACCACTTCTCACACTTACCGAGAAGAACCTCCGCGGAGTCATCGCCATTCTCGCCCTGGCAGGGTGCACAGATCCTCGGGGCCTGCACAGAGACCCGCTCCGTACGCGGTTTGGCGGCGCACTCACACGTATAAGCGCGCGTGCCGAGCGGATATCGAATGTCGTGAAGACCGGCGTGATGAGCGGGCTCTTCGAAGTTGTCTGGGTACCTCCCTGTCGCGCTGCTCCTGTGAGTCGACGGAGCAGCGTCGTTGGGGGTGGCCCTGCATCCAGTAAGGGTAAAGAACGCCAGCGGGAGCGCGAATGGGTCAAGGAAGTCGAGCGCGAGCGCAGAGCGGGGCAGGACGACGACGACGAACCTCCGAAGGAGCCCGCAGCGGAGTTCAATTGGGAGACGATGGACAATGTGTACGCGGGGTACGGGAACGAGCGCTGTAGGGTGCTCTGCACTGTCGAGCTCGGTCTCGCGTTCCGCCGCAAGCTCCCCCAGGAAGAGCAGCGAGAAGAGGACAGCGTCGATGGCGATGGGGTGCCGCTCTCTCGCCCTACGTCGAGCGCGTCGCAGGTTGTGCCTAGCGTTGCAGGGGACGGCGGTCGCATATCGCGCGCGCCATCCGGCGACCCAGACTCTGCAGCGAGGATAGAGCGGACGTTGCTGCTGAAGCCCAAGGTCCTCCTCGAGAGTGTGACTGAGATACTGTGAACCGCACGTTACTAACGAATCAGGTGAGCAACACGCCTCGCCCATGCACGAAAGGCATTGACTGACGGCAAGCCTGCGCACAGATATTCCTGCCTCGAAGCTTCCGCTCATGACCACCCTTTTCGACCCGTCTCCACCTGAGCCTCCAATCCCCTCCACTGTAGCGTCTCTGCTCATTGCCTCTAACTTGTCCCGCATTCTGCCCGTCTCCACGCGCCTCGCGACCCCCCTCTGCTTCCCGATCTTCTCCGCCAAAAATGCTTCACCTCGGACCGACGGCATATACGCACGCATCTCATATATCTATACCTCTCCTGCTTTCTCGCACCTACCGACCCCGGTTGTACTTTTGGCATACCTACTGTAAAGCGATACCCCCCTAATACCAAATACGGACGGAGGCCCTGCTCAGGCCCCTGCACTTTGGCACGGTTCGCAACAAGCGCAGACGCAGTGCGACGTGTGATCGGTCTCATGGACGCCTTCGCCTCTTCTACTTCCTTGGGTTCCTCGGCCTGGGCGATGCGCCGTGCATGCGTGCACTACAAGCGCGCACGGACGCCTTGTGCCGCTCAAGAGAAATTCGCACCGTTATACGGCATATGCGTTAAAGGGCGCCTTCCATATTAAGAAGACGATCCGGGGATTGCAGGTACGCGCTGTTGTGCGGATGTACGTGTACGTATAGCTCGTAACTCAATGGTTAGAATAGGAGAACACCTGAGCCACGTACACTGGCGCTCTAGCGATAGCTTCCACGGCCTCAGTTTCTTAGTATGCATAGGATTCTCGAAAGGGCGATACGCCGTCCAGTACGCGTGCTATGAGATCCTGCCGGTAAAAAGGACGCGGTCTCTAGCTAGATGGTGCTCATACAGTGAGTGATTCATACATACAGCAACTGAGTAGACGAGTCCCATTGTCCATCGCAAGAAAGCGTCCCAAAAATACACGTATCAACGTTCTACGACTTACACCATGCAGCCAGCCCCACGCAGGCTCAAGGCTCGATCGAATCCCACGACGGGAACCTCCCGTCCCTCCATCACCTCCCACTCCCAGATCCAGTTTACGACCTCCTGGTCGTGCATCGCATATCGGTCCGCACCGCTCCTGCCAGCAGTGTAGCGCACGTGGGCCCAGCGCACCGCGTATGCGGCCCACCACGCACACAACCGCGCCGCCGGGTACGGCAGCGTGCATGCTACCGCCGTCTCCAGCACGCCTGCGTCCCCGCGGAGGTAGCGCCTGAGTAGACCATCGGGCGACGGTGCGCCCCGCAGCCAGTACGGGGCGTACCGCCGCGCGACCGTGTAGAAGAGCGCGTCGGACATCCAGAGGCAGTTGCGCCCGAGGACGCGGTAGGGCCTCGAACCGACGTGCGATTGAGCGACGGCGAACAACGACGCGAGCGAGCCAAGCGTCGGAACGTCGACGTCTGCATCCAGTGGGCTCGCGGCCGATGGAGCCGCGAGGCGAGAGAGGGGCTTGTCCCCATCGGGCGCGATCGGGTCGTCGTAGAAGGAGAGCACAAACTTGGAGGCCGTGTAGGGGTGATAGTCTGCCTTGATGTGCGTCTCACGTCCGCTCGGGAGGCGCACGGTCGCCACGACGTACTGGTGCCCGAGGAAGCCGGTGGTGGTCTGCACGAGCCAATTCGTCGACCACGTCTTCTTGTAGATTCCGATGCTGACCACAGGGATGGCTTGTAGACGTGGGGGGAGAGCGCGACACGCTCTGGCGAAACTCCCGACGGAGATGGGGCCGGAAAGAGTGTTTATGACTTCGCTGATGAGCGCAGAACATTGGGATATAGGTGTTGTCCATATACTTGAGGATGGGTTTGGGAAGTTGTTCATGTGATGTATACGACTGCAGTAAGACAATGCTCCGGTACCTCCAATGAGGATAGTGCCCTCTTATACACGGGGTTTGGAGCCTTCTCTAGCAGTGTATCGCAAAGCTGTCCTTGTGTTGCTGCGTTTTCGGATCTGAATCGACATCCTTGTCACAGCCAGCTACTGCCACCAGGAAGCGGCCCAACATGAGGTGATCGACGGGTGACGGACGGGACCATCGGCCGGTCCCTGTGGAGAGGGCTCACTTCGAAGGTTCGCTCCTGAGTACTAGAGATTGTATCAACCGCACATGCACCGAGCACATACCATCTGCATGCGACAGACTTATTGTACGTGTACCGCGGCGCACCGAACTGTCATAACACTGGGAATATTGAAGACGAAAGGCTGACTTGCCAACGACTGTGTCCGTTCTACTGCTCCTCGTCGCAAGTGAGCAGTGTCTGCCTCTCTTCCCAGTCCCTTCCGCAGCCGACCATATATCCATGCCGCAACCTCGTGGTCATGCAGCGCGAACTTCTCCGGCTCATTTCTTGTGAACAGCGCCTTAACCCTGCGCAGCCGTGGGGTGTGCGACGGCGCTGTCGGGAGCGGCGTCCAGGATAATCTCGAGACACTTGAGGGGAAACATCGCGGCTCTGGGCTGAGTCAAGATACATGGGACAACCTTGTCGCAGAATATGGGGAAGGATGATACCGAGAGTTGCGAGAATTCAAGCGCGTCGCTGACAAGAGCGCAGGATGATGGTGCGAGAGTCGTGCATAGCCGGGAGCGATCCCAGACTCCAGCTGGATAGCGGTCTGAGCGACATGTTCCAAAGACTGCTTGACGTGGTCCTAGCCATTCCACGTACGAGCAGGACGGCTGTCTAGGTAGTTCGGGACCTACCGCAGCTTACCTGCCAGGATGCACAGTTGGATGTGTGATGGCTCCCGAAAGGTTGAACCACGCTGCGTGTTTTCACCTCACCTCCTTCGGCCTCGAGGTCGCTGGCAAAGAGGAGAGTCCTGCATTAACGCTCGCAATGCGGCGAGCGAGTAGACGCACCATCAGTTTTCCGTCTCGAAGAAAGGACACACTATGCACATACTATGGTGTTCTCACTGTGCACTGATATGAGGACCACGGGGCAGTGTGCTTGACTACCCAGTGATTTCCCAAGGGCTCGTGGTTAGGAGGGTCTACGGTAATGTTGCATCCTCCGCGACGCTCATAGCACTATGCTGCTAGGCCTGGGTGTAAGTACATACGCCTTCCAAATGATGCTAAGCAATCAATACATACGGCTTGGCTACGAAAGCTTAGGGATCGTACCTCTTCGAACTCGCATACACAGGTCGTCAATTCGGACCGATTCCAGGGCGCCCGATCTGGCATCTGCATGCTCGGAACCGGTGTGGTCGGGTATCTGTCCTATAAGGGACGCAGCGGCAGCTGTTCACAACAGGGTCCCGCCGTCCTAAACGCGGTGCTGCAGTATCTCTGCTAGCCGCGATTCCGCCCCTGACTCCATTGAGTAGTCACAGAGGCTTTCCCAGCCTATGTCCGCCAGAGGCGGAGATCGCTGGTCCAGGCGGCCTCCCCGACAGCCTTGGCGTGTAGCAGCGGATCCCTGCACATGTGGCGGCCAGGCTCAAACTATGAACATCGGGGACCAGTTGTTCGGAGGTGCCGCACTCGAACCGCATTGCACATGGCTGTCGCTGGTAATCTGTTGTGATTCGTACCTGACAGACATGAGAATGTGTCAGTACACGCTCGTCTATCCCCATGTGTATCATATTGTCGCCATTCCCCCGAGATGGAGATGATATGTACCCAGCAGGAAACCAAGCGCGATGGGCGCGGAGTGGCTGGTGAGGCAGTAGCGACATCTCTGGCAGAAGACGTATGCACTGATCCACGTCATACCCTCCTCGCATCCGGGGACACCGAGCCCGGGCAGTGGCTTACCACCCCCAGGCACCGCTCCCGAGTCCCGTCGGCAGAGTGAAGCGTCCGAGAAATTCGCCGCAGGTCGGTTCGAGGCGCGGGTAGAAGACGGGGATAACGCAGCTTCGGCGGCTAGAAGAGCCAGGCACATTGCTAGCTCTCGTAAAGGGCACATTGGACGGAGGCCACACTTGCAGCGCTCGGACATTTGTGGACTGTCCGTGGCTCCAGCGGACTGTGCTCGCGATCGGCCTGGACAGCCATCGTGGGCTGAGCGGCCGTACATGTAGGAAAGCAGGTGTTCTGGGTGTCAGAGATAGCAGGATGCCGCGAGTACTTAGAGCTACATACGTACATTACCTTCCCCGCTGTTTGCGATAACGTGTAGTATACAAGGGCAAGGGCAGCCACAAGTCATAGATCTGTAGCCCTTCGATGGATATGTATACGCCCACCTTCTCTAGGCGTCGCACGCTCTATCTCAGCTATCCCAACGAACATCAGTGTGCCAGGCGTGTCATATGTGGTTATTGATCTCCATACTGACCTGGAACGCCATCGATGGCACACTTGAACACGTAGAGGCTATCCCCGTAGATTCTCCAGGTGGAATATCGCCGGCATCGTGTGAAAGCGAGTAATGATTAATGATGCCCGCTATGTACCTTCCGCGCGGGCGCCAAATCTCCCTCTCTTGCACTCGTACTAGCTAGTAGACGTGGCAGCCTACGGTCCATGGGTCCAGGTTACTAATCTATTATCGCCTACATCACTTGGCAAAGCACACGGCGCGCACAGCAATGGTTTACAGGTCAGGCTGACTTAGTATGCCCTCCCGTGGCATGGGGTACGCGCTTCATGGCCTAGTGGATCAGAAGTACTACTGGTGCAAGTTCCGCTGAATTACGTGCACATATGATGTGCGATAGGTACGCGATTTTGTTTGAGCGGGCCCGTAAGACTATACTGATGATCTGTCATGGCCGACACAGACCATGCCAGCGCTCCGACGCTCTTGTGCAGTCTTCTCTTCCATCGGTTCCCACCGTAATCTCGCGATCTCTCGAACGAATCGCCCGTTCCAGACGCAATGCAATTTGCTGCAGCCGAGGGCCTCCATGAGCCCGAGAATGCGGTGTCACTTATCACCGTCTGGCTGGCGCACGATGTGCAGCGTGTAGGGCGGCAGCCTTACCGCCGTCATCGCGGCGTCCTTCCTCGACGCCTGTCTGTCGCTCATAGCCCCACCGCCCGGACGCAGGCACATCTCGACACCATTGGTCCAATCACTCTCGCTCCGCGGTCCAGTGCCGGCGCGGCATCATGGCGATTGCGAGGCGCGAAGCAGATGCATGGGGCAGAACAGCCCGCACCAATAGCACGGACGAGCCTCTCGTGGACGCACGTCTCGACCGACACACGCGCCGGACGCATAGCCGGATATGCCATCCCGTCGCATCCCGTCGAGAACGTGCTGACGGCCCGTCAGCGGCGTTCAGCATGCCACCGTATAAATCTGCCGCGCCGCGCGCCTTCGTCCAGGCTTTTCTCCCCAGACGGAGTCGCCTCACGCCTCGCCCGAGTTCAGTCAGAGTCCCGCCGCCGCCACCGCCTCCTTGTCCCTCCTTGCGGCCGCCTGTACCCTCCCCTCAACTGTCGACATGAAGTACACCACGCTCGCTCTGGCCCTCTTTGCACTCCTCGTCGCCACCGTTCAGGCAGCGTCGATCGGGACGAACGCGGAGCGTATGGCGCGCGGCCTCCCGCCCCGCGCGCCCAACAAGCTCTACAAGCCGACCGCCCGCTCCGGTAAGCGCTCCCGTACACCCTTCTGAGCGCTTTTCGCACGTGTCTCCCCCTTTGGTTGTCGTTCACACACCTCCACGCAGTTGCGAACAAGCCGAAGCCGTCCGGTCGCCCTGGCGGGTCGTGCTCGACGGGCCCAGTGCAGTGCTGCGAGAAGGTGACCACCGCGAAGGATCCCGTCGCGAAGCTCCTCCTCGGGCTGCTCGGCATCGTCCTTGGTCCCGATGTCGCTGTCGGCCTGACCTGCTCCCCGCTCTCAATCATCGGGATCGGGTCCGGCAATGCTTGGTGAGCGTTCTTCGTGCTCGTCCCCCGATAGGAACGCATGCTGAACGTATCCGGGCTGGATGTAGCCACGCTAATACCGTTTGCTGCGAGAACGACTCTCTCGGCGGCCTCATCTCCATCGGCTGTATCCCCAGTGCGTATACTTCGCATGGTGCTGCGCGTCCCGTGATGCTGAACGGCCGCACAGTCTCTCTTTGAACACGACGTGACGTGAATCGTACGACTGAAATCTGTGGTATACGTGTTCTGCAGACTGTCTCGCTGTCTTATCCGCCTCCTAGGCGAAGTCTGTAACTGATAGGGTACCAGAACTATGCACTTCCGAGTCACCATATTTCTCAGAGTAATTGTGGTTGACCGTGGAAATCCCCGACAACAACGGACACACGTCCGAGGGAGCTCTGGCCACGCTCAGATTCTGCCGTTTCGACGCCATCCTCGCAATCTTGGAGTACTTGGAGCGCGAGAGGCCAGCGACCACGCAATCAACAGCTCCGCGACGCCTCATGCATCCTGACTTCTGAGCGAGAGGTCAAGGATCGTTTATCAGTGAACGAGCATTACTATGACTTCGAGTGTGTACATCCTGTGGAGAGACCGCATACCACCGCTGCGCATTTGCGTGCGCACGCTCAATCTTCATACACTCGGTCGTGACACACTGTGGCGTAGACTATTAGCATCGAATATCGAATATGGAACTACTCATCATAGCGATACAGCTGAGCAAGCCAGCGCCTGGCTGGACCTGATCAACGTCACAAATGTGCAAGTGGCCCTCGTTGCTTGAACAGTCTGCAAATTTGAATGTTCGAACATTGTCAAGGAGTAGCGATTGCAGTCACCGATGAAGTCGTCGAGTCACACCGCGGTGAATGGTGGATGAAAGGATGATCATATAAGGGCCCAATAGATGAAAGTACATCGCATTAGATAGGTGAGATGTGGCGAGTAGTATGTGAGGCGATAGGTATGTGGTAAGTAGCGATGTGCGTGTGGGGCGTAGTATGCGAGGGACATATAGTAATGTAAGGGAGGCGAGAGACGGATCGTCAGACAAGTTGGACCGGCCGATTCCAACACATCCTCAGAGCGGGCAAGCCAAGACGAGAGGAACCCGGTCGTCACCGAGCTCCGTTCCCGCCCCAGACTCACCCTTCCGCCTCGTATACCTCGAGAATAGAGTACTTGTTGTAGGATGCTATGCTACCGGGTGTCCGTATGCGAGAGTGGACGATCATGCGAGAAGGAGAGGGAGAAGGATAGGCTGAAGATGAGGACAAGGAGCGCTTGGCTGGGGAGAAGGCCGCGATGGACGAGCGGCGCGAGGAGGCGGCGGAGGTCGGCGCGGTGGACGCGGACGACATCGAGGAGAAGAGGGATGTGTCCGAGGTGCGCGAGGACGAGAAGACGGACGACGACCGGGACGAGGCGAAGAGCGTGCTCGCCGCAGAGGGTGGTGGTTGTCGAGGGGGTCGTCGGCGCCGTCGGTTGGTCCACGTCTCCCACTCGCCGCTCTCGTGCTCTTCTGCCGCGATCGACTCTGGTGCAGGCGCTGGCGGTGCGACGGTAGGGGTAGAGAGGGCTCGTGTCGCCTTGCCGCGTGCACGGGACTTGCGCGCCTTCGTAGCGGTCGCCGGTGGGAGGGGTGTACTTCCTTGACCGGAGGGGGCGGGGGGAGTAGTAGACTCACTGATCAGGACGGCATTGGCAGCGTCCATGACACCGATCAGTTCGTCACCCGCCGCAACTGTCTTGCCGTCGTATGGGTTGCAAGACAGGTCGATGATCGTCTCGTCGCCGTGCGCTTCGCAGTCGTAGTATGCCGTGACAGAGGAGGCGAAGACAGAGGCCCGCGTTTGCCAGACGAAGCGGACAAGCAGAAGGATCGCCGAACTGACGAGACCGAGCAGCATGAGCGAAGGGACAAGCTCAGAGAGGTCGAGCGGTGTCGAGTGGTCGAGCGTTCCGGCTGGCAGAGTGAGCAGCGCAGGCCGAGGCGGCAGAGAGAGCACAAGCGGCGGCGGAGGCAGGGACAAGAGGACGAGAGACATGCTGACGAGAGGAGAACGAGTGCCGTTGCCAGAGAGGATGCCAGTAGTGTGTGTAGCCGTGTTGCCGAGAGTAGGGAGGAAGACCGTGTCGATGAACCAGGTGCCGGAGGAGATGCCGTTGGTGAGGGTGAGGAGGGCGGAGTAGACTGGGCTGGCGCACAAGGCGCGGAAGACGGTGACGAAGAGCGTGATGAGGGTGGTGAACATGGTGTTCGCAGCGGTCAACGCAGTGAGTGGGGAGTGGTGGTAGTGGGAGTAGGTAACGAGCAGAGGCAGCACCCGCCCAGGTTCTTATCCCCCGAGACGCGTCGCGGGCGACGCGATCGGACTGAACCTTGTTTTGTTTAACGCACCTCACGTGAGGACGCGCGCGCGTCGTTTGTCGCTGTATGTTCGTTTTCTGTGGCCCGATTGGGAAGGGCACCTGCCTAATCGAGACGACGCACCGACGGTCCCGCCCTCGGTCAGTAGCCTCGTGGCGCACAGGCGCCCAGCACTCCACCTACCAGCGCTGGCCTACCCTCGATAGACCTTGCTTGACGACACGACGGACGCTGGGCGCTGAGTACTACCTCAGTCCTGGAAACATTACGCACGCGCATACGTCTCTTCGCGGAAGACTGTATCCAAACACCCAACATGTCGACATTCAAATACTCGTAGGGGGACCACCTCCACTGTCGTGAATCGTGAATATCTGGTAGGAAGCCCAGAATCACGAGGTTTCACGCACCAGTATATGTTCTCCCAGTCAACGTACTGTTGAAGGTAGTCCCTAGGCCGAAGGGACGACCTCAGCGCAGGGCTCTGCAGGCCCTTCTTCCTTCCCTTCTAGCTCAATCGCGCACTTCACGTCCCACTCCCGCACACCGACCTTCGCACCTCTCTCGCGCCACTTCTCCCAGAGCTTCTCCCTACGCTCGGCGCACATCCGCACAAGCGGATCCCAGTACCGCTCGTGCACGTATTCGACGTGCGCGGAGCCACCCCACTCAGAAATGAGCTGGTCAGGTGTGAAGAGGCCCTCCCCGAGGCAGTTGGGATTGAAGCGTAGCTTTGGCCGTGTGAGCGGGTCAATGAAAGGCGTGATGAGCTTGAAGAAGGCGTTGACGAGGAAAGGAACGTTCACGACTAGTGCGCGACCGAGACGCTCGGGATCTGCGCACGGTCAGCCCGAAGAATCTGCATGAAAGTAGGTTAAGCCGTACAGTGTGTCTGTAGAATATTGAGAACCTAGGACAGCGCACGCCATGAGTTGCCGGAAAATGGACGAGCCTTCAAGCACGTACCGTCCTGGCTTGGCCGAGTGAGGGATTCTTGGCACGGTCGGCGAAGTCTACCATGAGGGCCAGTGTCCTGCGCGCAGGTACACGCTCAGCGGGCAATCACTTATTGTAAGCCATGAGACGTACTCGACCCCGGGCCCCATGAGCTCAGTGAGCCGTTCCAAAGCCCAGACCACGTAATGGACCTGTCTAATACTCTCTTCTGTATTCTGTTTGCTAGGACGAAGGTAAAGCGCGGGACGGTTGTCCGCATCGTAGCCCCAGATGATCATCTTCCCGGTGACCGCCTAAGACAATAAATACAGGAGAATCAGAGATCGTACACGGCGGAAAGATCCATAAGGTTACCTCTGGCTCAACGTGCGAGGCGGTTATGAGGTCATATATCCCATACTCGCGCCGCCACTTCAACGTCTCCTCCAACCGCTTGATCGCGGCTTGCGCGCTCGCCCACTTGATCGCGCGAATGAACCTGTTGGAGGAATAAGACGCTTGCGATGCGATGGAGAGATCATGGATGAGGAAGCCGTATTCCTCGTGCACGTACCGCAGAAGGCATTCGCAGGACTGACAACTCCAGTAAGATGGATGCAAGGCAAGCAGGAATGACGGACGTAGGGTATACCACTCACCAGCCAGAACTTTTCGTCTTCGGTCAAGGAACCGTTCTCCACACCAGGAAGTACGTAGTCATCTCTGTCAAAGTGCTTGAGGACCTCGTCGTACAACGCTTGTTGTGCCTCGGACAGCTTGAGCTGGGGTGGCAAAACGGCCGGGTCAACAGGGATATGGGGAGGAGGGTGAGCCTCGTAGATGGTATCTGCTTTGCCTGACATGTCTTCTTCAGCCAGTTTCCAGGACTAGGGCGTGCTCAGCTAGCCGTGTCTATGTCTATGGGAAAGGCAGAGCAATAAGGAGGTGGGACGAGAAGCACTGTCATTTTGGCAGGAGCCGCATGCCGTCCTCAGCGCCCAGCGGAGAGGTCCGCGCGCTGACGCCCTCGGGGTCGCGTCACCAGCACGTGGACGTGTACGCGCACTGCCCGGACAGCGGGCCTGTTATCCGTCTCCGTCGCCGGCGAGCACAACGACTACCCCCATGCCCATATGAGCCCCGACCCCCCGCGACGGCAATGGCGAGCAGGGAGACAAGACTGAGAGTGATCTCTCTGTACAAGGAGCTTCACCGTCTCGGCCGTGAATACCCAGATCCCGCGTACGTCGCCTCACACGACCCCTATCAATCGCTCGACTAATTATGCCATGCTATGCCTGCAGATACAACTTCCACAAGAAGCTGCGTGGACTATTTGAGAGTACGCTTCTTTCCTCCAACCATCTCGGCTCGTCTCATTGATCATTCCGTGTTCGACCCAATCAGAGAACCGCAATCTCACAGACCCGGAGGAGATTGAGAGGGCCATCAAATTGGGCGAGTACATCCGGAATGGTACGTTTATAACGCTCGTAAACACTACCTCAACATTATATCGGTTCACAGAAACGCTCGCTCTCTACTCCTTGCGCAAGTACCGTCATCTGAAGAGGATGTATCCGCACGAGTCGCCTACCGATCCCTTCCCATGACCATACCCGAGACTGTCTGTTGACGCGCATTCTAGTCCGTCACAGTCCTCACGATTCTGTCCAGCTATTTGTGTACGAATAGGAAGTTTGGTCCCCGAGCGATGTGCTTGTGCAACTCGCATCTTGTCAGACATGTACACCCGATAGGTAGGTAACGCCTGGGGAATGGGACTTACTGAAGGAGATGCGGAACAATCACGGTCGATTATGGTTGACCTCCCGTCTACTGTGGGTGGCGGTGAAAGGGGTAACATGGAGTTCACCTACTGTGGTCTGCGAAACGTGTACTAGTCGGCAGGTGAGCCTCATGTGCGATTGCGGCCACATGTTCAATCCACCACCGACAGGTATAGGGTGCGCCTGGTCTGCACCTACACATGCCATGCGTGTAGATATCATCGTCTTTGAACTCGAACAAGCCCAGCCATGTTGCTCGTAGTACTCAAGCCCGAGGGTACTGTCTACCGCATCCAAACCTGGATCGGAGACGAAAGCCCTTGTCCGTCCAGCCTCTCTTCTCTTTCTGAAAATCTTCCCGAAGGCCCCACCCATATGCCCTCCCCATGTGTACACGGCAAAGCATGTTTAAAACTTCCAACCGAGCTTGCAGTCTCCGCCGTTCTCCGCCGTTGCCGCAGGTAGGCGCCTGTGCGCCACGAGGCTACTGACCGAGGGCGGGATGGTCGGTGCGCCGTCTCGATTAGGCAGGTGCCCTTCCCAATCGGGCCACAGAAAACGAACATACAGCGACAAACGACGCGCGCGCGTCCTCACGTGAGGTGCGTTAAACAAAACAAGGTTCAGTCCGATCGCGTCGCCCGCGACGCGTCTCGGGGGATAAGAACCTGGGCGGGTGCTGCCTCTGCTCGTTACCTACTCCCACTACCACCACTCCCCACTCACTGCGTTGACCGCTGCGAACACCATGTTCACCACCCTCATCACGCTCTTCGTCACCGTCTTCCGCGCCTTGTGCGCCAGCCCAGTCTACTCCGCCCTCCTCACCCTCACCAACGGCATCTCCTCCGGCACCTGGTTCATCGACACGGTCTTCCTCCCTACTCTCGGCAACACGGCAACACACACTACTGGCATCCTCTCTGGCAATGGCACTCGTTCTCCTCTCGTCCGCATGCCTCTCGCCCTCTTGTCCCTGCCTCCGCCGCCGCTTGTGCTCTCTCTGCCGCCTCGGCCTGCGCTGCTCACTCTGCCGGCCGGAACGCTCGACCACTCGGCACCGCTCGACCTTTCTGAGCTTGTCACTTGGCTCACGCTGCTCGGTCTCGTCGGCTCGGCAACTCTTCTGCTTCTCCGCTTTGTCTGGCAAACGCGGGCCTCTGTCTTCGCCTCCTCTGTCACGGCACACTGCGACTATGACGCGCAAGGCGACGAGACGATCATCGACCTGTCTTGCAACGCATACGACGGCAAGACGGTTGTGGCGGGTGACGAACTGATTGGTGTCATGGACGCTGCCAACGCCGTCCTGATCAGTGAGTCTACAACTCCCCCCGCCCCCTCCGGTCAAGGAAGTACACCCCTCCCACCGGCGACCGCTACGAAGGCGCGCAAGTCCCGTGCACGCGGCAAGGCGACACGAGCCCTCTCTACCCCTACCGTCGCACCGCCAGCGCCTGCACCAGAGTCGATCGCGGCAGAAGAGCACGAGAGCGGCGAGTGGGAGACGTGGACCAACCGACGGCGCCGACGACCCCCTCGACAACCACCACCCTCTGCGGCGAGCACGCTCTTCGCCTCGTCCCGGTCGTCGTCCGTCTTCTCGTCCTCGCGCACCTGGAACACGTCCCTCTTCTCCTCGATGTCGTCCGCGTCCACCGCGCCGACATCCGCCGCCTCCTCGCGCCGCTCGTCCATCGCGGCCTTCTCCCCAGCCAAGCGCTCCTTGTCCTCATCTTCAGCCTATCCTTCTCCCTCTCCTTCTCGCATGATCGTCCACTCTCGCATACGGACACCCGGTAGCATAGCATCCTACAACAAGTACTCTATTCTCGAGGTATACGAGGCGGAAGGGTGAGTCTGGGGCGGGAACGGAGCTCGGTGACGACCGGGTTCCTCTCGTCTTGGCTTGCCCGCTCTGAGGATGTGTTGGAATCGGCCGGTCCAACTTGTCTGACGATCCGTCTCTCGCCTCCCTCACATTACTATATGTCCCTCGCATACTACGTCCCACACGCACATCGCTACTTACCACATACCTACCGCCTCACATACTACTCGCCACATCTCACCTATCTAACGCGATGTACTTTCATCTATTGGGCCCTTATATGATCATCCTTTCATCCACCATTCATCGCGGTGTGACCTAACGACTTCATCGACTCCGTCCTCGGCCGTTTGAAGTGTTCAAACTCCAAGCTTAAATGAAGCCTTACATGCTTCTCGCGCTCTTGCACTTGGCATCCTGGACAGCTAAACAACGCTCACCCAGATACCCTCCAAACGACTCGGCTCTTCTCCAAAACTCAAACACCGACCCTCATATGTGCAGCAAGTGAGAACCCATCCAGGAACCGAGACTGTCCATTAGATCACCGCCGCCCGCGGGACGACTACGTACGACCGAGCTGCTCCGCCGCACGACGAGCGCCGCGAGGCTACTACGGATACACCGACACCGACGTCATAGCGTACTGTATGTATGTATGTATGTACGTACTGTATGCGCGCCAACGGCCCCAGGGCCTGCTGTCCGAACGTCGAGATAGAGAACAGGGGGCCCGAACGTCCCTCCGGTCGAGGCAGACCTCGTCCAAAGGGCGGGTGAAACGGTCGACGGTACGACCAAAACGAGTGGACGCCGCGCGCCGGTGTGCGCGGCAGTGGGGGGAGAGGTGGTTGTAGGTAGTATATGCAGATGGACAATGTTCGTAGGTGAGGGGGACGCGGCGAGACGCGCGTGCGGGATCCGGAGGAGCGGCGGCGGCGGCGGCGGCGGAAACGGGACAAAACAAGAAAGGTGCGATGCGACGTGAAGGGGAGCGGGTCATAAGGGAAAGGCGTCCGTGCGAGAACCAAACCAAGAGGAAACTCGTGAAGTGTTCGAGATGAAGAGCAAATGCGAGGCGGGCGGGTGTGAGGGTAGGTAGTGGGTGTCGCGAGGGAAGCGGATGGAGGGTTGTTAGGGGAAGGCAAGTGCTGTTTAGCAGCTGGGTATTGTGATGTCCTTGAGGGTGCGGCTGGAAACGTCCCGGGTCAGCCTGCGAGTCGGTTGTCAAAAATGCGCAACGATACGTACTTCGAGTAGAACAGACCCCAGTGACCCTAGTAGCAGATGGTCAATGTCGCAATATACGTTGAGTTTAGCATTAGGAACGTACCTCGACACCGCCAAACTGAGCATCCTTCCACGTCTCATCGAAGTACTACATTTGGTCAGTCAGCGAGAGGCAAAGAGTGCTATATAGAGCAAACTTACCTCAAAGAAGAAGTACTTCGTGCCATTGGTGTTCGCCTGGCAGACGAATGTATCGAGGAAGATCTGTAGGTTAGCCTCTGAGGCGACCGAGGGGCCGTTGTTCTCGTGTGCAGCATCCTTGGAGGCCTGCATAACGGATCAGCGTCCGCACATCGCCCCTCTCCTCTTGCCGTACTCACCGTCGGCCACCCAGTCTCGGCGATGAACATCTCCGGCTTGTTCGGCAGGCTCTGCGCGACCTGCACGTTCGTCTCCTGGAAGAAGTCGTTCACCCAGCCCGCGGACTGGTCGATGGACACGTCCGCGAACCACGCGTGTATGTTCGACATGCCGTAGTCGACCGCGGCGAGGATCTCGTTGTTGAAGTAGCTCCCCGCGTCCGCCGTCCCGATCGGGATCGTCTTGCCGAGGTTCAGCTCCTTGACCGCGTTCCGCATGTCCGTGATGTTCGAGAGCAGGAGCTGCGCGCCGGTGTTGCCCACCGCGCTGTTCGGGTCCTGCGCACCCTGGTCCGTGAGGTAGCTATGGGACGGGTGGAGTGTTAGGGCACGCGTCGTTGAAGCAGCGGAGATTGTCGACGTACTTGAGCATGAACTCGTTCCCGACGGTGATACCGGCGACATGGTCCACGCCGTAGGTCTTGAGCGCGTCAATGATGGCGTCTCGCTGCCTCTCGTACGGCGCAGGATCTGTGGGAATGGGGTAGTTGCCGAGCCAAACGCTCATGTTGACCTTTGTCCGTTCGATCGCCTCGAGCTGTACACATCGCAGTTAGTTCCTGGCGGCCCAGTTGTATAATTTGTGGTGATTGTCACGTACCACCAGCGCTGTTTGGTTGCAGTCAGCACCGTATAGACGGATTTGCTACAGCCGATATAGGATCAGTACGCGACCATAACCGAGATGTGTGGGATGTCCTACATCGGTGAGCTGCGAGAGGAGCTGCGGGAAAACAAGTACATCAGACAAGTTCGGCAGGACAAGCGCGCGCAGTATATACCTGAATGTCGGTTATTACATCCTCTACAACGAGGTCAGCGCTGCATGGAGGAGCAAGGGCAGGGATGCCCGCTTGAGAAGGACGCACCGAGCTTGTTGCCACACTCTGGGAGCTGCGAGCCCTCCGGGGTGTACGCGATGCCGTAAAACGACTTCTTGAGGCGGGAGTCGAGCGTGAACGTGCTCGGGTCGTTGGGGTCGGTCTGGTTGACGGCGCCGGACGAGGAGGAGCGGTTGCTGCTGCTGCCGGACTTGTGGTTCTTCGCGACGGACACGCCGACGCCGACGCCGATGGCAATCAGGCCGATGACGGCGACGAGGGAGCCGATGACCTTCAAAGTCGGTTAGCGTGCGGAGCGGTGCAAGGCAATGAAGAATAAGGAAAGGATGTTCATGGGAGGAAACGCACGATCCACTTTGACCTGCGGTTGCGGGCCTGCTCCTTCTCGAGCCACTGGCTGCTGCTGTACGCGGCGTTGCTGTAGGGGGCGTTCTCCATGTTGGAGTAGCCTTGGGCCTGGTTGAGGGGCATGCTCGGGGAAGAGTCCGCGTATTGGGCGGGGTCGACGAAGACGTAGGAGTCGCGGGAAGCGAGGCCGGGGGTAGAGAGGGAGCTCGGCGTGTTCCTGCCGGAGAGGGTGAGGTTGTACGGGTCGTCGACGGACGAAAGACGGTGCGGGGGCTGCGCAGCAGACGGGGACGGTCAGAGATGCACAGAGGGGGGAGGAAACAAGGAGCGAGGAGAAGGAGTAAGAGAAGTGGAGAGCACTGACAGGGAGGAGGGAGTACGACGCCGCCGCGTCTTGGTCGGTGTCCGGGCTCCTTGACAATGAGCGCGAACCAGACCCCCGCGTCCCAGGCGAGTTGCCCCGGCTCCAGCTCGGCATCGCGATCCTTGGCTGCTATTCTCAGACTCCTTGGCTCCACCGTTGTCCCAGACGCGCTCGCTGCTCCGATCCTCGTCTTCGCTGTCGTGCTCGTCGGGTCGGCCTCCTCGCTGGCAGGCGCGGTCGTGGCGGTCGTGGTCAAGCAGCTGCGAGTGCGGGAATGTACAGTATGTACAGCCCACGGAGACCGCTGCTCACTTGCGTACACAAGGCGGTCCGCGCATGCGCTGCATTTCGATATTAGTCCGGCGTCTTACCGGATGTGTCTTTCTTTGCCGGCCCTCTACAATAAACGGATCATCGCAACAAGGCCCCTGTCTATACGCAGCCGCCGGGTGCCTGGCTCTCCCGACGCCTCCAACCCATGCACCGACGCTGGCTGCGTCCACGAAGACCATATCCCTCGACCTCTGAGGCAGCCGTACCCAGGCGTCGTCGACGAGCACTTACGGCCGCACTTGTCCGCATACAACCCCCGCCCTGGTCCGCCGCTCGGCATCGCCTTGGATATTTCTGTGCCTGGGCGTGGATTGGCCCGTCCGCACGCCGCGCGCCGTCCGCAGTCGACATGACGATGCCGAGCGTCGACACTGGTCAGACATGTCCGTCTTCCAAGTGGTTACGCATCCGTCCGACCGTTCGAAGACACCTCGTGGCAGTTGTCATCATGCTCGATGGCTGAAGCTGACGGGACGGACTTCGCTGTGTCGAACATGATCATGATGCAGGTTAATTATATGTATATAGTACCCAACGAGCAGTATATATAGTACGACGGCACGAGTCGAGCGAGAGCAGAACGCACGAATGTCCTTGCAAAACGCCACTGTACAAGCTGTATATACCGACATGTCGCACCCACATGACGACCCTCGAGCCCCAAGAGCAACATAACGACCACAAAGCGCTAAACTGGAAGCGAACGTATAGTCCATGACATGACACAACGCCTACGTGCGATCAGTCCACCGTGACCGTCGCGTCAGCACAGGGTAGCGGTGACGTCGAGCGGTGAGCTGTGTCCGATGCACGCAGGCCCAGGAGTAATATGTGCAAATCGCTCGACGACCAATCTGAGTGAGCGAAAGTTGTACTCGAGTATATGTATGAGATGGAATGAGACAGGACAGGACGGGATCGCGGGTCGAAGCGCGCGATCCAATGGGTAAGGAGAGGGCGCGGCTGGCTACAACTATCACAACAACAGCGGGCATATATGTATCGTAACGTAACAACATCGTGAGCGGGTACGCCGCGGCGGCGTGCGTGGCGGCGATAGCGGGCGACGCGGCTACCGTAGGTCGCCTGCCTCACCGCCACGCCGTCACCGGGACCTATGTAAATAGCGAACGAGCGAACGGGCAGAGGGATGGGCCTCTTTAGGAGGGGTGGTGTGCGGAGGGGGGTGTAGATGGGGAGAAGCCGGGAGTACAGGGACACAGGCCCGCGGGCCGGGGTAGCACAGTGTAGGATGATGGTATAGTGCATGAAAGTGGTACTGAACAAACGACAAAGATACGAGCCTGAGGAAATGGGCGGTCTGGAAGTGCGCGCGCTAGCCTGTCGTCGTCCCGCTGCTCGGCGTGCGTCGCGGCTGCACCGACGCGCGCTTCTGCTTCTTGACGAGCTTCGCGTGCCGCTCTTCGTCGGGCAGCCGCCCTGCCTTGGACGAGGGCAGCGTCCGACTCCGCGTCACCGTCACGATCGAGCCCGATCGCGACGGGGGCGACTCGACCACTGGGGACAGCCTCTCTGCCTCCAACGGTGGCGATCTCTCTGCGGCGGACGAGGCTCGCGTGTCAGCCACCATTGCTCCCGATCGCGCTGTGGAAATACTAATGGAGGCTTACCTCCCGATCGCTCCGTAGTTGTGCGTCGCCGACCAATCTTCTTCGGTACGTCGACCCTACTGATCAGTTTCCAGCCTCCGGTCTCCTCATCCGAGCTTGCGAGGAGGTCGGTGACCGGTTCCGCCATGGGCACCGTCACCGCGCTATCCGACGGTTTCGTCGTAGGCGGTGGTGGGATGTCGAGCATGAACCAATCCTGGTGCGCGATCAAGAACTCGAGCACGTCCTGGCTCAATTGGTGCTCTTGTGGCGACATCTCGTGTGTTGGGTGCGCGATGAGTGCCGGACGGAATATCACCGCCAAATCTGAATTGCGCCAAACGTAAGTAAGCGAGTAGCACCACAGGCCTTAGCGTCCAGCGCAATTGGAATGTACGTACTCTTTGCGGTCATAAGGTTCTTGTCCGATTTCCGCGCGAAGACGGAGAGGAGATCGAGCACATACAGCAGCAGGTACTGATTTGCTCGGGGCATAGAGCGGATGAGGCGTTTGTACGTCGCAATCACTTCGTCCTGATTGTACGGCTTCTTTGCTGGACTGGACGTGTCAGCGCACTGTGTCCGCCACAGGCGGCAGGAGCAAATTCCTCACCGAGTGCGTCTCGGAACTAAGGCGAGTCAGTGACAAGTCGGACTGGGCGATGAAAAGCTGCTCACTAGGTGGTACATGTCATGGGGTATCACGGGTTCCTGCCTGACGTTCAGAGGCCGAATACACTCAGTGAGAAAAGGCACGCACAGGCATCTGAGTGAGGTATCGTCGGAACACGCTCGCAACATCATGTGTTGTATAGTGCTCCTTTTTCCAGTCAATGTTCTTGCCATACTGCGAGCGATATGAGGATCAGCGCGTCAGAAGAACCGGAAGTGTACGCACTCGTGGAGGGGTCTCAAACGCTGCTTGCAGCTCCCTCATACGCTTGTTCGATCCATTGACACGGAAAGTACCTTCCACCTCCGTCGCTACAGCGGGCTGAGCATCCTGACCACATGAGACATCGGTGGCACGCTTACCATTCTCCTTCAGATACAGCCCACTTGATACAGGGCGTTAGATCGAGGCTAAGGACGTGGGTGGCACGGGCAGACGCACCACTTGGCGACGACGACGGGTATATAGCCCCACACGTAGAGCTCTCCGTTCGCGTTCGCAGTCGAGATCTGGACGCTTGCGTACTTTAGGCTCTCTTTGAGCGGCTTCCCGAATACGTTATGTTCGCCCTCTGCGCCGCAAGCCGTTCAGTCACACGCCGGGCAAGCTCGCCCACCCGCTGCTCCCCGGACGCGATGTGACGACGGGGATGGAGTAGGAGAGCTGAGGGGCTGTAGAGGACAGAAAACGCACCTTTCTTTTCCTCAGACTCTTTCCTGATCTTCTGCGCGAACGTGAAGTGGTTCCACCACGCTTTGAGGCTCGCCTTGGTCGGCGCGGAGCTGTCCTGCGAGTTCGCGGCGTGCTGCTGTTGCTGCTGCCGGCGCTGGAAGGCCTCGTACTGCTGCTGGAGCTGGCGGCGCTGCTCCTCCTCGCGCTTCTGGCGCTGCTCTTGCTGCTGCTGAGACAGCTGCGCGGTCGTCATCAGGTCGGGCGGGGCGGGGGCGGTGGGAGTCTGGGGCTGAGAGGGCGGCTGGGAGGGGAGGGGGGAGTGAGAGGGGCTCTTGGAGGGCGGGCGTGCGGCAGAGGGGTCGAGGGTGTTTGATCTGCGGCGGGGGCCCCTGGCGAAGAGGGCGCGGAGGGGGAGGGGGAGAGGGGGGCGGCGGGAGCGGGCCTGAGACGCCAGCGCGGCGCAAGACGCAGCGGTCGGCGGGGGAAGGAGGAGAGAGGAGGGCGGGGGCGAGGGGCAGGGAGCTTGTACGGACCACGCCCGGAGGCGATCGAAGCAATCCACACAGCAGACGCAGGGCGCACGGCCGTCCCCGCGGGCGGTCGGGGTCGAGAGTCGAGAGCGAGCGGGTCCCAATGGCAGAGCGCTGCACTCAGCTGATGGCGACGATGTCCCGCCCGCAGCAGTCCTCTTTGCTCTCGTCCTTCTTCTCGCAGTCCTCCTGCGGCCTGCAGCTCGACTTCGGGCTCCGGCGCTCAGCTATCGTCAGCAAGCCACCGACGTCGACGCCTTGCACGTTTCCTCGGATGTACGTTGTCTCCTTGACGGCCCAGGGGTCGGGGTAATGACGGCGGCGGCGGTCGAGAGTCGAGGCTCGGGGTCGGCGGCGCAAGCACTCAGCACAGGCAGGCTTCGAGAGGATCGACAGGAGAGAGGGCTCAGGCGCACACTGGCACGCACGGGCGGTGTGGGACCCGGGGGAGCGACGGCGGCAACGAATGCCTCCGGGAAACAGCCTAGTCTAGCGACCACTCCACAGCACAAACTAAGAAGCCTCCAGCACGGAGCGGGCGCAAACAGTCAGACGTTCGCGACGGAGTAAGTACGAGGCGAGCGCGAGCACGGGGTCTTCCCCGACCTCTGCGAATATAAAGTACAGGTGACGTCTCTCAGGTACTCCGCCGTTGCCTCTCGAATTCGGTCCGATACATCTCGATGCTGTGTACGGCGAGCACTGGGCGATGTGTGAAGGCAAACCCGACATCAACCCTACAGCTAAGGCCTAATGAATACCGACATCGATGCGGTCAAACATCTCCTTCATTGCTACTGCGTCCTCGTGCGACCGACGACGCCGAAGTCCGACGCTACGAACTACCCTGACAACTACACATAACCTCGCAATTAACCCTGTGCAGCGCTTCACATACAGATCGACTAGCCAAGGGTTCTCATCCCAAACGTCTGTCAGCGGGACTTGTGACACGCTGCAATAGCTACAGTAACCCATACCCGAGCATAAGCGCAACGAACAGGATTCACGCATCTTTACGCCAACAACACAGCACTTCACCCCCATACAAGTGACTCAGGTTCCCGAACGCGCGTCGCCCGCGGGCGGGAAGCCCATGTCGCTCTCCGCACAGGCCCGGCGCAGGTCCCGCAACGCTAGGTGCTCCTCCAGCGACAGCTCGACCCTGCCCAGCTCGACGGCCTCCAGCAGCGCCGCGGGGAGCTCCGGGTCAACGACGCGCACGCCCTTCTCGACGAGCATCGCAAGCCCGTGTGCGATGCGGCCCACGCAGCGCCGTTCGAGCGCCGTCCCGTCCTCGTTTGCACGCTGCAGGAAGCGCTGGAGGTCCCGGAGGAGCACGGAGAGCTGTTCGCGCCGTAGCGGGGCCGTGTCGACGTCGAGCCAGTCGAGTGTGGGTGCGAGGAGGAGGGCGATTGCGCAAGCTTTGAGGAATTGGTCTGGGAGCTGATGCTGGTACGACGCTCGGGCGAACGAGATGATGTTCCCCATGGCTTTGCGCATACACGTCAGTACAGAGAAAAGATTTGCACGCATATATGTTTGGCAAGGCGACTCACCGGACGGGCAGTAGAGGTATGTCCATTGGTACGTGCTCTCCCAGAGTAGACTAAGGGCAGCCCGGCGGAGACGGAAGGGCTCATCTTCGTCGAGGAGCTCCGCAACACTGTTCAGCACCGCCTGATACACCGCAGGGTCCTGTTCATCCGCGTTACAGGCACCGACGCAGAGCTCCCAAAGCGTCCAGATCACGTCGAGCACGCCCAAGCGTGCGGGGTCGTGGTCCCGCGGGATGCATTTCAGCAGTCCGATGAGCATATGTACGCTGCGAGCGCGGGCTCGTTTCGAAAGATGCGCTCCAGCGTCCCACAAAAAGTCGGAGCACGACCGAGCACGGACGAGGCCGAGGAAAACGGTAGTGGGGCGGTGGGCATTGCGCGCGAGGTCGGTATAGGCCAGTACGGCAGCGTTGTCCGGTGTAAGCTCTGGGAGAAACGATACGAGGGTGTCTAACTTCTCGTCGTCTGTGCAAGACGACTGAATCCAGAGGAGCGCTTGCAAGTCGAGGTGGCTCTGGTGGCCGTTCATCTCTGCGTAGTCGCACTCGCTCCAGTTCGAGAAGGCGGGGGTCCTGGAGGGCTGGATGCGGACGTCCGCATTTGCCAGAACGCGGGCACCCGCCCAATGGACCCAGGCTGTCACCTTGCGTCGCAGGCGTACGACGATCCAGGACTGGGGGGACTTGTATGGGCAGCGGAAGTTGAAGACGGGCGTAAGGGTGGTTGCGGCGTAAAAAAGAAGCGCGACGGCGACCAAGGCGGTCACAACGCAGGCTACCGTCGTTTGCAGCAAGAAGAGGAAATCGATGAGTCCTATAAAGAAAAGGATGAGAGAGACCTGAAGCAGCAGCGGAAGGAGGGCCATGATCTCGGGAACGCGCCAGGCGACCATACAGTCGAACCGGTGTTGCCGGAGACGGATGCTATCCCGCGAGGAAAGGGAGACGACGGCCATGTATTCCCTGGTCCATTGCTTCACCATGATGCCTATGAGCGCGGAGAACAGGGAGAACACCAAACTTGAGAACCAGAGGGTATTGATGCGGATGCTCTGACCCGAGGGGCGAAAAGCTGTGCTAGACGGAGGTGAAGCCGGTTCAGACGCGGTGGTGTTGGATCCTGTCGCGGGCGGCGTAGCGAGCTGCTGTGCAATCTGTTGGAGAACAAGTAACGTCGCTCCCGAGGAGTCGTCCTGCAGCAGATGATACGCTTCTATGTTGAAGGCGGTGACTACTGCTGAGAACAGACCAGCCTGTACGTAGTCGGTTAGGCCTGGATCTTCCACGTCCGCGTAGTAGATGCCAACTTACAAATACTAATAATGTATCTATCTCTTCTTTCCAACCTCGAACCATGGCCTCATCGTACTTCCGCATGCTGGAAGCATAGTCTGACCAGGACGGTAACAGATTGCGATGCTCGCCCGGGTCCAGAAGGGATGGTTGCACAAAAGACTTTGCAGCCCTTCGAGGCCGCGAAGGATGGGAGGTGGCCTTGCTTTGCGTCGTCATGTAGGGGGCCTGGAGAGTGGTGGTGGTTCACTTGAGAGGACTACCCAACGTCCCCAGCTGCTGGAGGTACTAATTGCATTGCTGTCAATCATCCCAGAGGGTTCTGCGCAGGTATGTGGGAGCTGTCAGGAAAGAAGACTGCCGAGCGTAGGCAGCACTCGCGCGTCAAAACCACGCGAGGGAAACAGGCGCCCGCCATATGAGACGCGAGCACGTGACCATACGCGTCCCACCACGGGGATGTTCAACTTGGGCGTCTTCTAGGTTGTCCTTCGCCCTTCGTCCTTTGTCTCTCTCCCCCTCCGTCTCCCCTGCTCATACCCCTTTCTCTCCCTCGCCAGCCTTGCGCTGCTATAAAGCGACACCATGTTCAAGAGTATCCTCCCCTCACGACGCCTCCCTGCCACCGATTTCCAAATGCTCACGACACCCACCGATCCCTCGGAATCGGAGCCAAATGGCAAAGAGAACTATTTCAACTACCCCGTCACTAACGACACCAATGCGAAACCCAGAACTGAGAAGAGGAAGAAGGCTAAAGGCAAGACACAATCAGAGGAGGAGCAGCTATCCCCGGAGGATTTCGATCGTTTGCTTGTGAGTCGCTGCTCCTCTGACCCCATACTTGCACTCGGTCCTCGGATTAAGCAAACCACGTCATGTCTATCCCCACCGACAACACTGTCTATATGTGTGATGTACTGACACGCACCTATCCAGGACGATCTCCAAATTCCCTCCACCCTGAGACCAAAGCTCGCGACCATGGACCCGACAGTCAAGGCCGCCTTCCTGAAGTCATCTCATGTACTCGCACAGATGAGGCCAGCTGCGGCGGCCAACCCACCTCTCACGCCTCGCGGCCTCCGCAAGGCCCACAGTAGCGAGTCGTTGGCGTCTATGGCGTCTCCCCGGCCCAAGAAGCCGTCGCTTGAGCAATACGACCTCTCGCCCGCTCCGAGTCGGCGGATCGGTACGGGTCACTCGAGAGGCGTTTCGATGGACGTCCGGAGGCAGCTGGCCGACGTTAAGCCGATTCCCATTGCGCCGCTCAAGACCAACAAGGACAAGAAGAAAGCGGCTGCGCTCTCGCCCGAGAAGTATGTGAGCATACTTCTTGGTCAATCAAGCACTGTCCTCGACGTCGAGGTCGTGAAGAAACTCCGGCTGTTGCTCCGGAACGAGGCGGCTAGGTGAGTGGAGCACCATAAGAATTTCAACACTGAGCCTCACATGAAGCTAAGCTGGACGGACGCATTCGTACGTACGGGTGGGTATGACGCCATCTTGACCCGCCTCAACGAGATTCTAGACGTCGAGTGGAGGTGAGCAAGAGGTGTTTCTCAGAGACGCGGAACCCTGGGTACTTATCACGATTATAGGGAGGAGCAGCATGATGACCAGATGCTGCACGAGCTACTACGCTGCGTCAAGGCCCTTACAACATCGGCGGTCGGATGCAATGCGCTCCGAGCCGCCTGCCCAGCACCTTTCGATAAGCTGGTGACCTTACTCTACTCGGACAAGAGGCCGGGAGAGGTCGCGACGCGGCAGCTCATTGTCGAGCTGCTCCTTTCTCTGTTTGATCTGTACCCTCTCGGTTCCCTCCCCTCCAGCGGCAGTCCCACCGCTGGCCTAACTACTCACTCCCGCTCTCGCTCTGTACCTTGGGAACTGTCCTCCACGTCCCTTGCGACGTCCAGCAGCCTTATTACCCTCCCTCGCCCACACCAAACCCTCTTCTCGCTTCTCAAAGCTTTGCTTCTGACCCGCGCACCTCCCCCAAGCGAGGCGCCAGGTACCCCGATCGAGCCCCATGCGTTCATCGAGGAACTGCATCGTCCTCGCATCTACAAGACATACTTGCAGGAGATGAGCGACATCTGCAGGGACTACTTCTGGGTGTTCTGCCATCCCAGTAACACCATCTGGGACCTCTCAGAAACGGACGAGGCCAAGGTCGAAAAGCCTCGGGCTCCTGGCGGTATGACCGGAGGCGTCGAGTTCGAGGCAATGTGCTATATGGTGAGCTCCGTGGTTGTGATTACGTTTTCTCTTATTTATACCTAATGATGGAACTCCTCGTTGTAGACGATGCACCTGAAATTCGTCAATGCCATTGCGAGTTACGCGCATGCGCTCAACCTGCCCCGGGAGCACGAACACTCGGCCTTCCGGTTCCATCACGATATGTTCCAGTCGGGCATAGAGCGAATTCTTTCGGTAGGTTCACGCACTTATCATCTTGTGCCGATCTGACTGTCATACGTCTATGCACCAGATTGCACGTAAAGCGTCAACAACGTACTACCCAACGTTGCACCTCGAGATCGCGCGCTACGTCGCCGCGGCGGGTCGTTCCGGACTTGAGATCCCCTGGAGCCTATCGCGCCTCGTTGGCCAACCGCCGACAGCCATGCGTAAGCTAACCGTCGTGCCCCCTCCGCCTATGCACCCTTCGCGGAGCAACCCCACAACACCGACGAGGCAGCGGTATCTTCCGAACCCGGTATACCCCGCTCACCCCGCGGCGTACCCCGCGCGCGCAAGTCAGACCGCGCTGGCCATGGCGGGCGAGCAGAGGCCCGCGGTGCCCGGAAGTAGGAAGGTCACGCCGATGTTCAACTAAACGGACATGTTGAAATTAGGTAGGACCGAGGACACGATGCATTGACGACGATGACGGCGACGATTCGTAGACGATGAGAGGCTCGGCTTCAGTTACGAGCGTGCTTACGACTTTTCTTTTCTGTTCCTCTCTGTTGTGTAATTACTACATATGAATGCCCGGCGGTGCTGTGCTTGTACGTACGATATGTGTGTCTGCCGGTTGCGGACTACGAGCCTATGGATGCGACTATGATACATGTTGATCTTCGCAATTGAGTCGTGTCAATCCCGGTGTGACCGAGTGGCCAGCAGTATGAGGGGGGCCAGTCGTAGACTCTACAAGGACGGGATGCTTGTCAGAATGGGATGGACATCGCCCCTACATTACTTGTTTGGCGGTCCACGACCTCGACATCGGCCTCGCTGTGTATGTGAACGCCTGGTTTCCAAGCAAGCGGCAGTACAAGGTCCTACACTACGGCTACAGCTTTCCAGATCGTCACGAGAATATATGAAGACCCAGTACTAGTCGACTGCAGCCTCGAGAAGAGGCAACAATGCGGATGCAGCTTCAAGCCATGACGCGGACGGCCGGTGGTAGCTAGCAACATGTTCAACTAACGCCGAAGGGCACGGTGCAGTCGGGGCGTTAGCTAAGTACTCGATAACGTACCAGTGGAATGCTCGTACGCTCTCCACTGCACAAGGAGA
This sequence comes from Trametes polyzona, assembly GCA_022606195.1. Taxonomy (NCBI): domain Eukaryota; kingdom Fungi; phylum Basidiomycota; class Agaricomycetes; order Polyporales; family Polyporaceae; genus Trametes; species Trametes polyzona. The sequence goes on from JABYQF010000004.1 coordinate 218,349, forward strand.
CTCGGAGGCAGTAGCCTATCATCTCTGCGTTGCAAAGAGGGTGGATGTGGGAGTGTGTTTGTGCATCGCTATCAAGTACTCGCCGCGAGATAGGTCAATCTCAATTGGAGGCGCTCTTACGAAGGTAGTGGAGAAGAAATGTATATGAAGGCCCCGTAAATGAAGATACAAATCGTTAAATCGATGAGATGAAGAAGTATATAAGGAGTGTGTAGTGCGCTGGGCACGTAACGAATGGAAGGGTAAACGGATCGTCAGGCGAGTTGAAATTGGCCGTTTCAACCTGCCCTCGGAGCGGCTGGACTAGTGATGAAGAAATGTGTGAAAGTAAAGTGAGGGAGGCGAGAGGCGTATCGTAATGCAGCTGGAAATCGAGATTGGCTGTTCCCAACCCGAACGAGCAAGTCAGAGACAGGGCAGAAGTCTAGTCGTCACCGGGCTTCCTTCCCATCCCAAACCCACCCCTCAGCCAAGTATTAGAAGAAAGTAGTGTCCGTATATGAATGTGAATAAAAAAGGGAATATTGGAGAAGGGGAAATGAAAGGGAGGTGTGCTTCGATGGGGAGGAGACCGCGATTGATGAGCGGCGGGAGCTTGAGGCGTAGGTCGGCGTCGTCGACGCCGTTGTTATCGAGGAGGAGAGAGGGGTAACCGAGGAGCATGGGGACGAGAGAGCGGAAGACGGACGACGACCGGGACGAGGCGAGGAGCGCATTCGTCGCAAGTGGTGGCCGGTTGTCAGAGTGGTCGTCGTGCGTCGGCCGTTGGTCCGGGTCGCCAACTCGCTAGCATCGAGTTCTGAGGCTGGGCAAGTGGCCGTGGCGACGAGCTCCAGGGTGTGCGCAATCGACTCCAGCGCGTGGGGAAGGAGGAAGAGGTGGATGTTGGCGAGAAGGGTATGGTCCATCTCACCTCGCCGACGCGCCTCCGTCACATGCGCGCCCTCGAAGAAGTTGCCTTGTCGTTGGCCGCCGGGGCTCTGCAGTCGTAGTAGGACACAAAGGGGGCGAGAACATAGGCCCGTGTGTGCAAGGCGAAGCAGGAAGAGCGGGAGGTTTGCTGCACCAGCCAGATCCAGCAGCGTGAGCGAGGGGGAGAACTCGGAGGGGCTGAACGGAGTCGAGTGGTGGGAGGCTGGCAGAGCGAGCAGCACAAGCCGCGAGGTGGCAAAGGGAGTACAGTAGGCAGCACAGGCAGAAACCAGAACGCGATAGGCGAGCGAATACGAGAGGAGCCAGTATCGTTGCCAGAGAGTGCGCTAGTGAAGGTTGTCGCCTCGTTGTCCAATGTAAAGAAGAGAGGATGTCCGTGTCGATGAGCCAGTTGCCGGGGGAGTGCCGTAGGTAGGGGGTGGGAAGTGGGGTGCCGAGGACGGCGAGGAGGAGGCAGGAAGAGGATGAACATGGTGTTCGCAGCGATCAACGCGGTGGGAGTAGTGGCAGTTGGTAAGGAGCAGAGGAGAGGTCGGCCTGGTATATATACCTCTCGACGCGTCGAGGAGACGCGATCGGACTGAACCTTATTTTGTTTAACATACCGCACGTGAGGACGCGCGCGCGTCGTTGGTTGCTGTATGTTCGGTTTCTGTGGGTCGAATCAAAAGAGCACTTGCCTAATTGAGATGCACCGTCGATCCCGCCCGTGGTTGGTAGCCTCGTGGCGCACGGCGCTTACAGCGGCTAACACGGACATGTCGCCACAGTACCTGGGGATGGTCTGTCAGCATATAGGGAGAGCCATCTCGCACTATTGGGATAGTTGAGGATAACGCAAAGAGGTATGTAATACAAAGTAGCAAAGGTTGAATAACAATATGTATGTGATACTACACAGGCTGACACGGCATGCTACATGCAACGAAGTAATAACATATGAAGGGGTGTAGAGAACGAAAACCACCATGAAACACCGTCGGCCACCTCAGTCGCGACGATAAGGATACGATGCAGGCGTACCCTCATCCACGGTGTCGTACCCATCTTCTCGTCTCCCAAGCTCGTTGATGAACGCTAAGCTGGGGGCCCCTTCCCCCCACTCCGGGACGGGATCGTGGTGTGCGACATGGACACGTGTAGAGCCGTGATGTTTGCGGTGATGGTAGTCGCGATCCCGCGAGTCGCGCTCGTCACGGTCGTAGTGGTCGAAGTGGTCGTCCGGGTTCGAGACGTGCAACCCGATCGCCTTCGACCTACGCCTGTCCTTTGAGGGCCCATCGATCTTCTTGGTCGTCGTCGCAGATTTACGCTTGCGGTCTCTCTCTCGCTCTCGCTGCGCCGCAATCGTGGCCTCCAACTGGCGGCGCTTCTCTACGCTCGACGACCAGCTCCCCTGTGCACTGACGCTCCCGCTATCCGAGTCGCTTCCGTGACTGTACCCCAGCTCCGGCTCGTAGAGATGAGCTTCATTTGGCTGCTGTCCGCTGCCCAAAGCAGGGCCGATCTCTCGCCGCTTCTCGCGTCTAGCGCGCATGCGTGCAAGACTGCGGCGACGTTCTTCCATCCACGCCTCTTCTTCCTCGGGCGACAGCGTAGGCGCTCCGTCGGGGGCGGTCGGGATAGAGAAGTGGTAACCAGCGCCCATGAGGACGTCCAGGATGGGCGCATGTGATCGGGTGTTTGTCATGCGGTGCGCGAAAAGGCAGTTGAGACTGAACGGCGTAATGATTAGAGCGGGATCCCGGCAAGTATTGGCGACTACTTACCCTGGACCGAGAACAAACTCTCCTCCGAGTTGCATCGCATCTCCGCCCTTCTCCCACACTGGCATTCCGACACGCAGCGCGTTGCGTACCACCATGGCGAGGCCGCCGATGGAGCCATGGCGGACATAATCGCCCTTGTCGCTATCCGGGCCAGGGTCGCTTGTGCGCAGAGTCATACCTAATGCCGCGTGTAACCGAAGCGTCGGGTCGGTGTACATCGGAATCGGCGTCCTGAAGATGTCTGCACCGCCAGTCAGTTAAACATATCCAGTGTAAAAGTGTCGAATGAGCATACGGCGGTAAGACTTGATCATCCCGTGGGAGCCATTGCCAATGAGTACGAAGTCAATCCCAGCGCGCTTGAGAGCCTCGACGTCTACGTTTCGCGCGATAGAGTACATGTAGTCCTGATCCATCGCACACCTACCGAAAAGTTAACTACCACGACCGAAACGAGCGCGGTGACGTTCACTCACCAGAAATGCCGGATGAAGCATACGACCGTCTTCCGCTCCTTGAACAGCTCGCCGAATGGCATCCGCAGCCCGTTCTGCGCAATGACCGTGAGCGCCGCGGCGCGCGCGATCTGGTCCCGCGTGAGCCCGGCGTGCTCATCGAAGGTCATCACAGCTGGCTCCTCCGTGCGCCGAGGCCGCCTGCGCGTCTCGCCCGAGCGTGATGGAGGCGGCGCGGAGCCGCCGCGCGGGTTACGAGGGCGTCGACTCGCGTCCGGGGCTCGGTACGGGTGCGAGAACGTCGTCGAGGGCGTGTTTGGAAGCGGGAGCGGGGTCGACTCGGCCGAAGTCGCGTACGTGCGGTGTCCCTGCGGCGAGCCGACCGTGTCCTGGCTCGCGTTGTTATTGTCGTTCGATGCTGCCGCCCGACCGTACTCCTCTACTGTGCCGCTCTCTCCCTCGTGGCCCGCAGACGAAGGCTGTGAGTACATGCGCGGATGCTGCGTCTGCGTCTGCGTCTGCGCGTGCGCGTGCGAGTAGGTGGACGGGGGAGGAGGGGCAGGAACAGGCACCCGCGTCGAAGCAGATGCCGTTGGGACGGGCGGAGACTGAACGCGGACCGCAGGAACAACCACGGGCGATTGCGCGCGGGCGGTGATCACCGCTGGCTGGGGAGATTGCGCGCGACCGGGTGGCGGATGGGCGGGCGATTGCGCGCGAGGCACGGTCACGGTGGTATGTTCGGGGGACTGCACACGCACGGACACGTGATGCGCAGGGGGAGGTGTCTCCGAACGGAAGGGAAGGTGCCCGTGCTGGCTTTGGGGCGCGAATGCTTGCCCCGCCCCGCCTCTTCGCGTGGAGGCTGGCTGGCGAACCGATGGGTATTGCACGGAAGAGGGCTTCGGACGGGACGCCGGGCTAGCCGCGGACGTGAGCAGCGAAGGGCCTGACTGCGTCGTTTGGACCGGGGGACTCGTGTCAGGCTGGCTTGTATGAATGTAGGAACGTTCCTGACGGTCTTCCGAGCGACGCTGCTCTCTCTGTTCGTGTCTAATCTCGTGCGGGGTCCGAGAACGAGGAGGTTCCGGAGCGGGCGAATAGCTGCGGGGAGACTCCGTGGCGTAGCTGGCAAACACAGCGGGCTGAGGCACTGGCGGGGTTCGCTGGCGAACGGGCTCTGGCGCTCGAGGAGCCGAGAAGCCGCGGGGCAGCTCGTCCAAGTACACTGGTGGCCGTACACGGGAAGGCGGAGGGAGAGGCGGCTGTGGCAGTGGAGTGGGTAGATCATGATCGCCACGTGAAGGCGGAGACAGAGGTAGCGGTGCTGGTGTGGGAGGCTCATCTCTACCGTGCTGGGGAAGTGGAGACGGGACACGACGTGGGGCAGGAGGCGGAGTTGGGGTACGACGGGGCGCCGGTGGAAGGGGAGAGGGAACACGACGAGGAGCAGGAGTTGGTGACGGCTGGCGACGCTGCTGAATGGCCGGGGAAGGCACCCGCCGAGGCTGCGTCGGGGGTGAGGGGCGCCGTGGGGGTGGCTGAGGTGAGGGCGCCCGGCGAGGTGCAGGATCTGATCGGGGAGGTGGCAGCGGCGAGAAGGTGCTGTTTGGGGCGGGGTACTGAGGGGGCATCGGCGATGGGGAGACGAGAGGTGCAACAACTGGTGGCGGGAATGGAGAGAACGCGGATGTTGGCCGAGAAAGCAGGGGGTTCGACGACAGCGGCGGAGATGGGGACGCTTGCTCATAGGCAGACTCTCCTGCTTGGTACTGGCGAGGGCGAAGCAGAATCACATCCGTCTCAGGAGAGGGCGGGAGGCTCTCAGGGGGAAGCGAGTGCCCGTATCTGCTCTCAACCGTACCGGGCATTATATCGTCGTCTTCGCGCATCGGCTGACGTTGCATCTCCGGCGAGGGCGGGGGACGCGAGGTGCGCGTTGGACGCTCTTCCCTAGGTGGTGTAGGGAGACGAGCGTCCCTTCGTGCCTGCGAAAGGGGTGACTCCTTGGAGACTGGCGTGAGCTCGAGGGCTTGAGCAACTGTTTGTGGCGGCTGTGGCGGACGTAGAGGCTGAGGCTGAGAGGCATGCGCGGGTACAGGAGGAAGAGGGGGCATAGGATGCGGCGAGCGACTGCCATACTCATCCGAATCAGGGTACGCAACGAGAGTACTTGCCATGCTCGCGTTGTCTGCCAACGAGGGTGATGGGCCGAAGATCGTCGGAGGCAGCGGGGTAACACCTAGACTGACGTGACTGAGACTCTTCCTGTGCGACATCCTGGCCCTCTTTCTCCCTTCCGACGGAGCATCAGCTCCTGAGGCGCGAACGACCTCTGGCACTTCCCGTGAGTTGCTTGGGCCTGCGTCCCTGTCTCCGCGTGTTCCCGGAGTTGTGCTCTGTGGCGATGCATCGACGTATGTGTCGCGGTATTGCGACCTCCTCCATACGGCCGCCGGCGGAGAAGGGTCAGAGATCTTGCGATCCCGGTAGTAGAGAGATGACTTGCGGAACCTCCTCGTGATACTGTCCTTCCTGTGACCCACGACGCTACGGCGCCTGTTGCTGAACTCGGGTTCCGGCTCCGACTCCGCTCGGGGTAGGCGAGGGCGAGGAGGAGGCACTGGCAGCGGGGCAGGTGAGTCCGGCTCCGTCTTTCCGAGGAGTGAAGGGAAGTCGGAGGTGAGGATCCTCGCCAGACCGTGTCCCGCCATACCGTTCGATATCACAGTCACATCCAGGACTTCGTGCCCTGCGTCGCTGTCTGGCACAGCATGTTTGGCTGTGGGCGGTGGCGAGGGTGGGTCCTGTTTGACGGCAGGAGGAGAACGAGAGCCCGATCGACCATGCACGCTTCCGCTGCTCATGGTGAGCGTGTCGTCGGGCGTCATGGGGGGTGTGGGCACTGAATGAACCGAGGATGGCTGCTGGTGAGAGTGGGAGTCAGCCGTGTTTGCGGGATTCGGCGGTTGCTGCTGCTGATCCCCTGGCGCATAGACGTGGCCGTGCGATTGACGATCATCATAGACGTACTGGCTGGACAGATGAGAAGCCGAGTGGTCCGCTGCGGTCTCTTGTGACGCAAGCTCCCGGGCAGCAGGTTGGACGGGAGTGACAGGGAAGACTGATACGGTTTGAGAACGCCTGCGAAAGTTGTATTGGCGATCGACCGCCTTCTCTGGAGAGTCGCGTTCTCGCCCGGGAGATTTGCGAGCCGGGAGGGTAGAGGAGGAACCGATGTCCGCATCTGAGAAATACGAAGTCGATTCTCTAGACGGCCGTGTCCTAGAACGTGGAGGGCGAGGGGGCCTGGAGATATCCGAATGGTAGCCTTCTCTGAGATGATCAATGGCGTCGATGCTCTTGGCGGCGTGAACAACTGTGCGGGGGAGTGGGGGTAGCTCAGGTAGTAGATGCGGAGTATAGCGGCTTAAGTCTGGCGGCAGAGGAGGCGTGCGAGTCAAAGAGGAGGTCGAAGGGTTATGCCCGCCGTATTTCTGTGAGGAATGTGCTCTCTCTCGCAATGCTTGTAGGGATGCGAAGGGGTCAGACGGGTCTGGTACGGGATACCTTGGTGAGTATGGGAAAGCTGGGGGAGGTTTGCGCTTGATCCTTGAAAGAGAGCCCGCGTCGGATGCAGCCATGGCGTCCAGCGCTATTCGTACTCGGCGCGGCGAAGGAGGGAGTGGCTCTGTAGAGCAGTAGCGACGACCCTCTGAGGGGACATGCGCACCTTTATGTAAACGCGTAGTGCTCGTGTCAACGGCGCGGCTGGTAAATGAAAAGCTTCTCGTTGCGCCGCACCATGACACGACCAGCTCCAGCAACGTTACTGCCACAAAGCACATGTTCAATGGACTTTAACGGCCAGTCCGGTACCAATCGACGCCGCTGCTGAGACTTGTTTGTCCCCGAGGGCCAAATATTCAGTGGAGAGCTAAGCATCGGCTGGACTCCGCAACTCTTCCCGTTGTGAATACACTGGTGATCACACCGTTCGCCTTTTAAGAGCCGTTAGCCGCCTACGGACAGCAGCGACGGCTACTGGCCATAGCGCTCGGCATCTGAGGAGGCTCTCGCAGTCGCTGATCGCGTTGTTCAGTTCTAGTCATTAACGGATGAATCCAGCTCTCTTGGGGGTCCACTCAGCGGAAAGAGACTCACAGTCAATTCCGGACGGTCCATGTGGGAAACCACAAGGCCATACGCGCATACCGCGCGCGTGCATATGGCGAATCCCCCTGGGAGGCCACGTTTGACGATCCCCGACGAACTGCCGGAAGGTCGCCAGTTCCCCTTGCGTGCGTCGGAATGCATAGCGCTGCCTTCCATGGTTGGTATGTGTGGATGTGCAAGCATCCCTTCGAGCTGCCAATGGGCTTTCAAACCGTGCAAATAGTACATCGAGGAACAGGAACAAGCTACGAAAGTGGCAGCGTTGCCGGGGATTGTGGGCTGATTGCCGGCGGCGCGATTTCGGCGTCTAATGAGGCGCCTACCCCGGACGTCGGATACGTATGGATGACTCTCGGGAGCGGAGGCCCTCGCACTTGCACCCCGACCACGATGACCTCCCCCTCAAAGCCGTACGACATCCCCAGCTCCCGCCAGTCGCAGCAGGCGCACCCGGAGAGCACGCCGCCAACCTTTGGCACGCCCATATCTGCCTCTCCTAGTCCACGCCTTCTGCGCGCACAGTACGCCGGCACTCCACCCCCACCCAACATCCCCCTCAGGGCTGGTGGCACGCCGACTGGCACCCCTCGACAGACAGGGAGCTCTTCATATCTCCCGCTGCCCGCAGGCGAAGCCTCCTCCTCGAGTCCACGCCTCGCCGCGGGCGAGCTCAGCGCACGTCGTCCCGTATCCGGCACTCCTGGGAGCGGCCAGGGCGATAACCCGTTGGACGAGCTGACCGATGAGGATAAGGCGAGGATCGTGAGAAGGCACTTGGTATCTCGTGAGGAACGCCAGAACAGGCCCGCTACTCCCGAGCAGCCCGCTCGTGGCTCGTTCAGCGCAGGCTCTGACGCCGGGAACGCGGGCAACGTCTCCAAACGGTCTTCTGCATCTCATATCCGCCTGGAGAGAGAGGACACCAACCCCTTCCCCGTGCCATATGATGCTCCCGGTGCCGATGTTACGTGAGTACAAAGTACTTGCAGTCCTCATGCTACTTTGGGACACATCCCGACACGCCTTGTGAACGTCAACTGACTTTCTCCCAGTCATAGCATCTATAAGTGGCAAGCAGATAAGAGGCGGCAGGCCGCACGGCCCCGCTCCAATTCATTCGCGGGGTCAACTAACACTGAACCGCCGCATCCTGCATTCGAACATTTGCATGAGCCAGGTGGCTTCCGCCGCAACTATGTAATGCTACGCGACCCAGAAGGCGCCGCGCAGCGGCCCATGGTTCGCAATTTCATCGAGTTCTTGTACATTTTCGGCCACTTCGTGAGTAGCTTCGCCTGGCGCTGCGGTATACTGTCTCACTGTGACATGATGTAGGCTGGTGAAGATCTCGAGGAGATCGAGGAAGAAGACGAGTCCGCGGGGGACGAGGAGTCTCGCGTTCAAACACCAGAATACGTCGAGGGGGCGTCGGACTACGGCGCTACCGAGTCCCCGCCTTTGATGACGGAGCCTCCTGTCCCTTCGACGGACCCTCATAAAGCCAATGAACGATCACCGTTGCTGCCGCGTTCTCATAGCCGTAGGCCCCGATCGAAGTCTCAGCGGCGACGAATGTCTAGTGTTGGGCCTCATGGTGATGCTACCGTAACCGACGCTGTGCTCATGGTATGTCGTATAGACCTTGAACGACCTGGTTGGTACTGACCACGTCCTAGCTGCTGAAGTCGTTCGTCGGCACCGGCATTCTGTTCTTGGGCAAAGCGTGCGTTATACCCTTGTCATGACACATCGCGATGCTAACCATCGATCTAGTTTCTTCAACGGCGGCATACTGTTCTCGAGTGCCGTATTGACCTTCATTGCCTTGATATCGCTGTACTCTTTCCTCTTGCTAGTGAAGACAAAGTTCGTCGTATCCGGCAGTTTCGGAGGTACGCTCGTACCACCCCAGGGTGCGCTGCTAAGGAGGCTCACACGCTACGTTCCCTGTAGATATCGGAGGCGCCCTCTATGGTCCCTGGATGCGTTACGCGATTCTCACCTCGATCGCCGTCTCGCAGATCGGGTTTGTCTCGGCATACATCATCTTCGTCTCTGAGAACCTGCAATCCTTCGTCCTAGGAATCACGAACTGCGCAAAGCTTCTCGGCATCCAGTACTTCATTCTTCTGCAGATGATAGTCTTCCTGCCCCTTGCGCTCATTCGGAATCTGGCCAAGCTCAGCACAACTGCTCTCGTGGCCGACGCGTTCATCCTCGCGGGCCTGATCTACATCTTTGGTAGTGAGGCTGCTATCATGGCGAAGAATGGGCATGCGAAAGTGGAGCTGTTCAACTCCAAGGATTGGCCGCTGTTGATCGGGTACGTGTGTTGGATGCATACACTCTGCCTTTTGCTCATATGCCTCGACCAGAACTGCGGTCTTCTCTTTCGAGGGTATCGGCCTCGTGATCCCCATCACCGATGCCATGAAGGAGCCTCGCAAGTTCCCCAAGGTGCTCACTGGTGTTATGTTGTTCCTCATGGGTGAGTAGTGCACGTTTCCTGCACATATGGCATCCATCTGACACCACGTCAGTTCTGTTCTGCGGAGGCGGCGTCATGTCCTACCTCACCTTTGGCGCCGATGTCAAGACCGTTGTCATCGTCAACCTAGACACCACTAGCAAGTTTACGCAGGCTGTAAGCACATATGCTCTCTATGGCACACAGACGACTCAGCATATGTGCAGGTGCAATTTTTGTACTCGCTCGCGATCTTGCTGTCTGTCCCACTGCAACTCTTCCCGGCCGTCCGCATCATGGAGAATGGCATCTTCGAGCGCAGCGGAAAGCAGAGCATGCTCGTCAAGTGGCAGAAGAACTTTTTCCGCTTCGTAGTCGTCGTGTTCTGCGCTGGCCTCGCTTACTTCGGTGCCGCTGACCTGGACAAGTTTGTCTCGTTCGTCGGCAGCTTTGCATGGTACGCCCCCCTCCATTTGCCGTTACATCCGTTGTTATTAACACACGATGTGCGACCATGTAGTGTTCCTCTATGCTACGTGTATCCTGCGATGCTGCACTACAAGGCGTGCGCGCGCACACGGAAGCAGAAGATCGCCGACATTGCCCTCATGGTGTTCGGCCTGACTGCGGCTACCTACACGACGATACAGACCATCAAGGTGAGCATATATCATGCATCCAGGCGCGGAACGTAATCTGACGCTTGTGCGCAGCTCATGACCGAGCCCAAACCCGTTGGCCCGCCCACGCTGGGGCAGTGCGGTCATTTGCCGTAAGACCCTCGCCGGGTAGCCCCACTGTCTTTGCTTTTCTTGTTCGGTGAACTGGTACATACAATCATCTATGGTATACGCGTCTTATCTGGATACATTCCGCCGTCAGCTAATTCGCTCTCTAACGTACTGCTACAAGTTCACTCCCCTATCTATTCTCCTCTCTGCACATGCTGTACAACGCAAGCCCCGTCATCCACTCCATCATCATATACACCCAACGCCATACAACATACAACACCATACATATCCGACCCACGATACACTTTTGCATCAACCTATATAGTTCTTGGATTGTTCGTACTGTATACTCCATACATATCCGTCCACGTACATGCGGTAGAAGTACTTCTGCAATGCATCATGACGCTGTTGGACACTAAACGCGTTCATGGCGCGCGAAGACTCCCTGGACAAGCCACCATGGTGCGTTGATGGCATCCGGATACCCGGGACAACAATACTCCTGCTACTCAACGCGATGCATCCCGTACGACGCCGGACCCTTCGACATCGGTCTCATGGACGCGTCAAGCAGCCTTGGCATTGTGCGTGTATTCCACACAAAGGGACCTCGGCAGATGCCCTGCGAGGGCGCGTGTGCACGTACGTTGTGCGATGCTCAATGTCCGACCCCATCCTATTGACAGGGAGAGCGATTCCACCACCAACAACATTCTCAGACATCTTCAAACGATCACCCGCTTGAAGGTGTACCCATACGACACAGGTCGATCGGCCCACCACCACCAGGGGGTATATACTGTACATAAGTGCTTGCATTGCAAACTGGTGTGCCGGAGAGTTGCATCGCTGAAATACCTGCGCCTAGCTAGGTGAGCACATACCGCTGAAACAACACATTTCAAATCAGAGTCGATGGGTATATAGTCGACGGCCATACGTTGTACTAGCACATCCCATATAGCGCTGTGTCGCAAGTACGCTGCAGCGGGACCTGTTCGAGGCCGCGATGGTCTTCACGTTCCGCACGCAACCGTTCAAGGCCCTCTGTCTCATCGGAGGTGCACTCTACATCCTCGCCCGCCTGCCCTTCTGGGTCCTCCGGAACCTCCTCCCGTCCTGGCGTCCCCGCCAGTCATGGACCCTCAAGCGCAGCATCATCGTCGCGCTCCTCGACGCCGGGACGCGCCTCATCTACTGGACGGCCCCGCTCGCGGCCGTGCCCCTTGAGGAGTGCGCGAAGGACGCGCGCCGGCTTGGGTTCGTGTGGGTGGAGCCTGTGCCTCAGGAGCTCGTGGTGGGTGAAATTAGGCAGATGGCGGAGAAGGTGGGCGTGCGCGCGGTGAGGACGGGTGGATTTTGGTATGGTCCGAGGGGGGAGGACGGGGAGGTTGGGCAGCGCGCTGGGCCGGAGGAGCGCGTTGTATACCACTTGCATGGCGAGTAGATTTGGTAAAGCCCGAGGTAGGATGCGGACGTTAACATGCTTCGCTGGTGGTCTCTAGGAGGAGCATATGTGGTGGGTGGGCTCAACCTATACGATTAGAACCTGACCACACATCACGCATTAGATGGGATCTTCGCACCCAAAGAGCAACATGCCCCCGCTCTACAACGGTTTCCTCAAGCACCTCGGCCCACATACACGCGTCTTCGCGCTCGAATACCGCGTCTCCTCAGCCGCGCCCCTCGTACCCGCCAACCCCTTCCCCGCCGCGCTCCTCGACGCGCTCGCGGGGTACCGCTACCTCGTCCACACCCTCGCATTCCCGCCCTCGCGCATCGTCCTCTCCGGGGACTCAGCCGGGGGCGGACTCGCCTTCGCCCTCGCGCGCTACCTCGCCGTCCTCCCCGAGCCGCGCGCGCTCCCGCAAGCCGGCGCGCTGCTCCTGCTCTCGCCCACGCTCGACTGGTCGGACTCGTACGCGTCCGAGCCGGGATGTGCGTTCCGGACGAACGTGCGCTCGGACTACGTCGCCGCCGTCATGCGGTGCGGGTACACCCCGCGCGCGCTCCTCGGCCCCGCCGCGACCGACCGCTCCCTGACCGCGACCCTGGACGCCGCAGCGAAGAACCTGTGGATATCCCCCGGAGCGCGCGGGGGCGTCTCCGCGTGGACCCCAGGGGCGTTCGCGGGGATGCCGCACACGCTGCTCTTCGCGGGCGGGGCGGAGATGACGCTCGACGGGATGCGCGCGGGGCGGGCGAGGCTCGTCGCGGATAACGGGGAGGACAGGGTCGAGTATGTCGAGATGCCGGACGCGGCGCACGATTTCTTGCTCATGGAGTGGCATGAGCCAGAGCGGAGCGAGTCGTTTGAGCGGGTGAGGGCTTGGGTGGACGCGCGGATGCCGGTCGAGGTCCCGGGGCCTGCCTGACGATTAGAGCACTATACATGATATTCCATTGAGTGAGTGATGTGAACCCTCCACATTTTCATTCAGATGTACGAGAAACGCTCTCTGCAATAGGTCCTATTAGATACACACAAGTACTCTAGATCCACACAAGTACTCTAGATCCACACAAGTACTCTAGATCCACATGGCGCGACACGTCCACAGCCCCCATTTCCCTGCAAGAAAACGAGGCTCAAGCTACAGGTACCTTCCTCGCCTCCCGCTCGACCGCACAGATCTCCTGCACGCCCTCGCGGAAGAACACAACATTGTACTCCACCAGCCCGCGTCGTGCCGCAAACACGCCCGAGGGGATGAGCGCGAGGAGCGCAAGCCCGGGGGCGACGAGGTGGTACGTGAGCGTCGTACCCGCGCCTGCGGCAGTGGGCGCGAGCGACGCCGCCGCGGACGGATAAAACCGCGGTTTCTGCTGTGGGGGAGAGGCGGGGCTTGGAGGTGCGGAAGTCAGAGACTGCGAAGAAAGAGACGGAGGGAGCGTGGGTGGGGGTATAGCGTCTGGGCTGGTCGTGATGGGTTGCTGGAGTATCGAGTCTGAGATTTGTGGGGACCGGTGTGAGGAGAGTGCAGGGGAGTGTGCCCGCGTGGCGGGGTGCGAGGCCGCCGTGCTTGCGGCGGCGGGTGGTCTTGGTGAGGCGGGGGCGGAGGGGCCAGTAGAGCTCGGCGGTGGTGCTGTTGCAGGCGGATCCCGAGGTGGGTACATGCGGGACGGACTTGCAGATATCGACCTGAGGATGGACGTATGAGTACAAATCATGGACGCAACAGGCGAAGGACGCACTTGTACAGGGGGCCGAAGGCGTTGAGCGTTTGCAAATAATCGCTGCAGAGGTTGTGTGTCGGGGGATCGACCGGCGATGCGTCGGTCGCGACGTAGAGCCTCGAGTGAGTATCGAATAAAAACGCCTTGGTTGCTTGAGAATTCTGCCCCTCAGTCAGTGCAAGCTCTGTAGCTTTCTGAGTCGTATGATTTACCGAACAGAAGACGTTCAAAAGGTCCTCGAGATATGGGAGGGAGTCTATAAGTTTGTGCAGTACCCGCGAGAACGCATCGTGCAAGGAGTGGTCGTATATCGACGTCAGCTGAAAGTTGATCGGTATCTGCTCGTACTCGAAGTTGATGTACGTCAGGTCCGATAAGACGCGCTGCTGGATGTGCCTGAAGTTATCTGCGTGGCGCGGTCGGTAAGTAGAAGGGCCTATCGGCAAACATGGCGAGACGGACCGATCCTGTACTCCTCGGTGAGGACATCCGCCTTGTGGACGAAGACCTCGAGGTTCATGTTCGAATTCTTCTCGTAGGCGGTGGTAACAAAGTCGACAAGCTTCTGGATAGGCTGCTGGTAGAGATCCTGCGGCATGAATGCGATGTGAGCCCGGTTCAGCACGGAACTGGTGTGTTCTAGTACGGTGGAACAATCTCAAGGGTCTGCGAATCGCCGCTTGCCCATTGGTCGTCGAATAGCAGGCAAGGGCCGTTCGAGCGGACGTAGTCGCGGCCCGCGTTTCGTATCAAGCTGCTGGGCGAACCTGTGGCACGCACGAGGATACGGTGCAGCTCGCAAATTGGGTGCGTCTGCCAAACGTGGACCCACATGGCAAGCGCCCTCGCGGTCCTCGGATGCCGGGTACGAGGGGCGCTTGTAACGCGAAAGATGCGAGCACGGTCGTGTGCCGACAGGATCGGCTTGTACTCGTATTCATTTCCAAAGCGATCGAAGCGCAGGTTGGCAGAGATGATGCAGGACTAAGCAGGACGGAAAACGGACTGCTACGAAGAGGTATAGGGTGCTAGTTACTCACCTGGATGTCAATGACGAAGATCATGGTGGCGAACTGGGTTAGAGGGGCGTCAAGGGTATCGAGGGTGGTGTCTCCGGGGCAGTCCCATATTTCTAGCGGAATGACGGTGCTGCAGGATGGGCCGGATCGTCACAGGTGAAGACAGGAAGAACACGCTCAAGGGACGCACTCGTATGTGTGTTTGACGAGATGGGTGGTCGTCTCGAGGTAGAGTGTCTCGCGCGGGGAGAGGTCGTTGAAGAGGACCTCGCGGATGGACGTCTTGCCGCTCCTGGAGAGAGCCCGGGTTCACGACGGGAGCGTGTGGCAGAACGAGGGCGGAGGGACTTGCCTGCGCATGCCCAGCAGAAGGATCTTCGTCCGGATGACATCATCGCGTGCGCGCCCCTTGCCGTTCGTCTCTGACGCGGTCGCCTTGGGCGGGGGCGGGCGAGAGGAGGACGCTGCCCGGGACATGTCTGCAGCTGGTGTCCAGAGGTGCTGGGAGCTGAGAGAAGACGGAGCACGGGACCTGGACGCGTCGGTACGCGGGTGCGCGATCGCGGAGTCTGAACGGATGACGTCCGCGGTGTATTGAATTGGCAAGGGAATAGCCGACGCACGTTCGCGCTCTGCCCAAGCGCGGTCCTCGATTGGCAGCTCTCCTCGACTGCTCTCGGCGCACCGGCTCTCTTATTGCCCCTCTCCTTCCCTTCCTGCGCTTCTCACCAGCCTGCCAGTCGCCCACCGCCGCCAGCAGCTCTCCCTCCTTTCCCTCGTCCCCTTCCGTCGACCGCCCGCCATGAAATTCGGTCGCAAGATCACCGTCCGTGCTCTACCACGCCTCCTCTCTTCTTCTTAGCTCACTTGGCGTCTCCAGAACGACTTGTACAATGAATGGAGACCCTTCTACATAGACTATAACCTGCTCAAGCGCGAGCTCAAGGTCCGAAATGCGGCACACGACCTGTTCTTTTGCCCACTAACCCGTTCCGCCACAGGCGCGGACCACTGCGCGCTCCTGGACGGATCAGGACGAGCGCGAGTTCACGCGCATGCTGGAGGGCGAGCTTGACAAGATCCACAACTTCCAGAAGACAAAGGTGCGTCCTCTCCTGTTCTGTCCTTTGTACCTTCCACCCATATCTCCCTCCTGTAGACCTACGAGCTCTCGCGCCGTATAAACGACGCAGAGAAGGCCGTCAAGCGTCTCGTCGCATCCTCGCAATATACCAATGGCCACCACCAGGCAGAGTCAAGTACTGGTGGTAACGGCCACTCCGATACCGAGGCTCAGCAGCGTCGTGAGGGCCTCACCCAAGACGCTGGTTCGGACGACGACGATGATACCGAGGACGAGGACGATGCCATGTCCGTGGATGCGCTCGAGGACCAGTTCATCATCCTGGAAGAGGAGGTCGCCACGCTCGTCGCGGACGTGCACGACCTCGCGCTCTATACCAAGCTGAACATCACCGGGTTCATGAAGATCCTGAAGGTGCGTCCCCCGACCGTGTGCTCCTCCAGCACCTGATCCGCCAGCTCACACGACCTCCCTTCGAATTCGCGCCGGGCAGAAACATGACGTACGTGCTCGCTTCTGCCCCCTGCTCGGCTCGGTCCCCGTCTTACGCCCTTCTCGGAACCATAGAAACAAACAAACCGCCCGCTGAAACCCACCTTCATCCAAGAGTACCTCGAGAAGCGGCCGTTTTACAAGTACAACTGGGACGGCCTCATCGTGAAGCTATCCCGCCTATATGACCTCGTACGCACGCGCGGACACCCGGTACAGGGCGACTCCAGTGCAGGTGGGAACCAGAGCGCGTTCGTACGGCAGACGACAAAGTACTGGGTACGTGTGTTCTGTGTGCCGAGTGCCGTTGGGAGAGCTCACCTGCCATAGGTCCACCCCGATAACCTTGTCCATCTGAAGCTGGCGATATTGAAGCATCTGCCCGTCTTGGGTAAGCCGCTCACTCGCATGCTCGCTTCCTACATGCTCACCAGACCACAGTCTTCAATCCCGATAAGGAATTCGAACCCAAGGATGCAGGTAAGCTCACGGTGTACTATTAGCACCCTTGCCGCTTGCTCACCGAAACGCGCCGCAGCGATCTCCTCCGTCTACTTTGACAACGAGGATCTCGAGCTCTACCTCGGCCGGCTCGAGAAGACGGAAGGCGCGGAGGCGATTCGTCTCCGGTGGTACGGCGACATGGAGCAGAAGACCGTACGCTAGTCTTCACTCATCTCATCTCGCTTCACACTCATGAGCCCCTCGTTGTAGATCTTCGTTGAGCGGAAAACGCACCGCGAAGACTGGACGGGCGAGAAGTCGGTCAAGGCGCGGTTTCCGATCAAGGAGCACCTTGTGAACGCGTTCCTCCGCGGCGAGTACACGATGGACGCCGAGTTTCAGGAGCTGGTTAAGAAGGGAAAGAAGTCGCAGCAGGAGGTGGACGCGATGATCCAGCTCGCGAACGAGGTGCAGTATAGCATCCTCACCAAGAAGCTCGTCCCTGGTACGCCCGCTCTCATCTTCAACCATAGCGCGTATATTTAAAGTGCACCGATCAGTCATGCGTACTTTCTACAATCGGACGGCGTTCCAGCTGCCTGGCGATGCCCGTGTGCGTATATCGCTGGACACGGAGCTGACGATGATCCGTGAGGACAATTGGGACGGTCGCACGCGCTCGGGCGACAACTGGCGACGGATGGACATCGGGATCGACTGGCCGTTCGAGCAGCTGCCGCCGGAAGACAAGGAGCTCTTCAAGTACGTTCGAATCGTGTGCAGTGTGTGGTACGTGAACACTAATCGGCGCTTGCAGGTACGGCGTGCTTGAGGTGAAGCTGCAGACGCAGTATGGCCAGGAGCCGCCGCAGTGGGTGACCGAGCTTGTTTCGTCCCATCTCGTTGAGGCCGTGCCTAAGGTAGTATAGATAGAAATTCCGTCGTGTCAAGCGTACATCCCTGACGTTCCTCACAGTTCAGCAAGTTCATCCATGGATGCGCGACGCTGTTGCCAAATCGTGTCGACCTCGTGCCATTCTGGCTACCGCAGAGTACGTATGTCCGTCCTGCCTAAGCGAAGAGTTATTGATAAAGGCTGCGCAGTGGAGGTCGACATTCTCAAGCCGGACACTGGCGCCCTCGTCATCGAACGGCCGTTGCAGTCGTCGTCAAAGGGCACGTCTTCAAGAACAGGTACCAGTGGTCAGACCACGCCAGAGCGTATGCAGTACGCCGAACCGGTGTCAGAAGGCGAAGAGGACGAAGCGATGGACATGGCACCAGGTGTGTTCCGTCTGCTTCAACACCCAAGAACACCGCTGACAGCTAGCACAGCGAAGGATGAAGGCAAGCGCACCGGCCTCTCCGGCCAGGAGGTCGCAGCCGCCGTCGCTATCCGTGAGAAGAACCTCAAGGAGCGCGACACCCAGCCTGCCCCACCTGCGCCCACTGCGGAAGCCGACGCCGAGTCCGACGGCGAGGACGCAGATGAGCGTTCGCCATTCCTCAAGAAGGCACGGCAGCAGGGCGACGGCAACATTGTCGCCGCGGCCCTATCAGGCACCGCGCAGGTGCGGGCGATGTCGATCGACCCACTGGCGACGAGCTCCGCGTTCGACGAGACGCTCCGCGATCGTCTGCGTGCCCAGCAGCGCGGTCGTAACCAGGAGGGTTCCGCCGTCGGGGACGAGGATGACGGGGATGACGAAGACGAAGAGGCGGGAAGGAGCCGGAGTAGGGAACAGGATGCCGGGAGGAGCGCAACGGATCGTATCCTGGAGCAGAATTGGAGGGCGCCGGCGGGTAAGCGCATTGCGGTGCCCGTCAGGATCGAGCCGAAGGTGTACTTCGCCGCCGAGCGGACGTTCTTCGTACGTCTCCCATTCCTCCCCTTACTTCCGCCGCATCCAGCCCGCTCATCCCGCTTGCTTCCCAACAGCGCTGGCTGCACTTCGGCATCTACATCGGCACGATCGCGACGACGCTGCTCAACTTTGTGCCCCCGGGCGACCGCGCGGGGCTCATCAGCGCGTGGGCGTTCACCGGCGTCGCGCTCGTCGCCATCGCCTACTCCGCGATCGTGTTCGTCTACCGCGCCGTGCACCTCCGCCAGCGCCGCGCCGAGGGCATGTACTTTGACATGTACGGGCCGACGGTGCTCTCTGTCTTGCTCGTCGGCGCGCTCGCGACGAACATTGCGCTGCGGGTGCGGGATTTGTAGATTACACCGCTGCCGTGGTGGCGAGAGGCGGGCGTGTCAGTACGGTTGCGTTGAGTCAAGGACGATCTAACACGGATTACTTATGCTCATTCTTGATGTATCTCACACATTTATTCTACCCGTTCTCTCCAGTATACTAATATCGACATACTCAGTTACATCTGCCTAAGATTCTTGCACAGGATCCGGGAAGACCGTAGACCGTCAGACGCCCTGGCGCCACGAGGCTACCAACCAAGTGCATGTCTCAATTAGGCAGGTGCCCTTCCCAATCGGTCCACAGAAAACGAGCATACAGCGACAAACGACGCGCACGCGTCCGCACGTGAGTTTTGTTAAAACAGAGTCAACAGAATAAGGTTCAGTCCGATCGCGTCGCCCGCGACGCGTCGCCCGCGACGCGTCGAGGGGGATAAGAACCCGGGCTGGCGCTGCCTCTGCTCGTTACCTACTCCCACTACCACCACTCCCCACTCACTGCGTTGACCGCTGCGAACAACATGTTCACCACCCTCCTCACGCTCTTCGTCACCGTCTTCCGCGCCTTGTGCGCCAGCCCAGTCTACTCCGCCCTCCTCACTCTCACCAACGGCATCTCCTCCGGCACCTGGTTCATCGACACGGTCTTCCTCCCTACTCTCGGCAACACGGCTACACACACTACTGGCATTCTATCTGACAATGGCACTCGTTCTTATCTCGTCCGCATGCCTCTCGCCCTCTTGTCCCTGCCTCCGCCGCCGCTTGTGCTCTCTCTGCCGCCTCGGCCTGCGCTGCTCACTCTGCCGGCCGGAACGCTCGACCACTCGACACCGCTCGACCTCTCTGAGCTTGTCCCTTCGCTCATGCTGCTCGGTCTCGTCAGTTCGGCGATCCTTCTGCTTGTCCGCTTCGTCTGGCAAACGCGGGCCTCTGTCTTCGCCTCCTCTGTCACGGCACACTGCGACTATGACGCGCACGGCGACGAGACGATCATCGACCTGTCTTGTAACGCATACGACGGCAAGATGGTTGTGGCGGGTGACGAACTGATCGGTGTCATGGACGCTGCGAACGCCGTCCTGATCAGTGAGTCTACTACTCCCCCCGCCCCCTCCGGTCAAGGAAGTACACCCTTCCCACCGGCCACCGCTACGAAGGCGCGCAAGTCCCGTGCACGCGGCAAGGCGAAACGAGCCCAGACCACCCCGAACATCATCCCACCTCTGCTTGCACTGGAGTCGATCGCGGCAGACGAGCACGAGAACGGCGAGTGGAAGACCTGGACCAACCGACGGCGCCGACGACCACCCCGACCCCCATCCACTGAGGATAGTGCACCCCTCGCACTGTCCCGGTCGTCATCAGTCTTCTCGTCGTCGTGCTCCTCGGACACCACCCTCTTTTCCTCGATGTCGTCTGCGTCCACCGCGCC
Source organism: Trametes polyzona (assembly GCA_022606195.1). Lineage (NCBI taxonomy): Eukaryota > Fungi > Basidiomycota > Agaricomycetes > Polyporales > Polyporaceae > Trametes > Trametes polyzona. Next base: position 238,740 of record JABYQF010000004.1, read on the forward strand.
GACCTCCGTGGCCTCCTCACGCCGCTCCTCCATCGCGGCCTTCTCCCCAGTCAAGCGCTGCATCGTCCCATCCTCGTCCACATCCACATCCTATCCTTCTCCTTCTCGCATGATCATTCATTCTCGTATACGGACACCTGGTAGCATAGCATCCTACAACAAGTACTCTATTCTCGAGCTCCACGAGGGCGAAGGGTGATATCCCTGACATACTCACCACTTACATACTACGCACCACATATCTAACAACCACTGGCACATTTTTACTGGACATTTACTACTGCTCGCCACATACTACTTATCATCTCATCTACTACTGCATCATCTGACTATTTTAGTATATGTATTCCATTTATCTCGACCAATATACACCATCCTATTCTCCTAGTCACTGCGGTGTCGAAAATATGGAGCGCTGAGCCCTTGCCTTCTTCATATCTCGCAATATGGCCAATACTATGCATACTGAGGTAGCCTTGGATCGAAGGCGCTTGAGCTTGGTTCGGCGCCTTGAGCCTGGACGACCATATTCTTACGCCGACTCCTGGGTCCAGACGTCCATGATCACCTCACACACCACACTATGGATCTATATGGGTTACGGTGGCATACCACGACACCAATCAGGAGGAGGTGAGGAAGCGGTCCCGGGTTCAGTCCTGAGTTTCATGATATTTATGTCATGCCAAAGACACCAAGGGTGAGGATATGCCTATCTCGCACCCCTATCGTCGCGACTGAGACGGCCGTTGGTGTGTCATCACATTTCTTGCCTTACGGAACCCCGCCTGAAATAGGGATATATACTCTCGATGTTGTCGCGCATACCCTCATGTCACTATCATGCCGCTTTTACCCAGTCTTCACATATACGCAGGTATGGTACGTTTAGCCTTCGCTGCGTTGCATCCCAACCTTTCAAGATGTGCCACACTGTGATTGCACACAGACAAGTAAACAAAGTTCCATCTATGCTGACGGACCATTCCCAAGCAGTGTGTGGCGACACGACAGCATGTCCGTGTCAGCCGCCGTTAGCCGCCGTGCGCCACGAGGCTACCAACCACGGGCGGGATCGCCGGTGCGTCTCAATTAGGCAGGTGCTCTTTTAATTCAACCCACAGAAACCGAACATACAGCGGCCAACGACGCGCGCGCGTCCTCACGTGCGGTATGTTAAACAAAATAAGGTTCAGTCCGATCGCGTCTCTTCGACGCGTCGAGAGGTATATATACCAGGCCGACCTCTCCTCTGCTCCTTACCTACTGCCACTACTCCCACCGCGTTGATCGCTGCGAACACCATGTTCATCCTCTTCCTGCCTCCTCCTCGCCGTCCTCGGCACCCCACTTCCCACCTCCCCCCCCTTTACTCTCGGTATCTCCCCGGCAACTGGCTCATCGACACGGACATCCTCCCTTCTCTACATTGGACAACAAGGCGACAACCTCCACTGGCGCACTCTCTGGCAACGATACTAGCTCCTCTCGTATTCGCTCGCCTATCGCCTTCTAGTTTCTGCCTCTGCTGTCTACTGTACTCCCTCCGCCACCTTGCGGCTTGTGCTGCTCACTCTGCCAGCCTCCCACCACTCGACTCCGTTCAGCCCCTCCGAGCTCTCCCCCTTGCTCACGCTGCTCGATCTGGCTGGTGCAGCAACCCTCCCGCTCTTACTGCTTCGCCTTGCACACAGGGGCCTATGTTCTCGCCCCCTTTGTGTCCTACTACGACTGCAGAGCCTGGCGGAGCACAACAAAGCAACCTCATCGAGGGCGCGCAAGTGAGGAGGCGCGCCCCCCTCTTCCTCCTTCACCACGCGCTGGAGTCGATCGCGCACACCTTGGAGCTCGTCGCCACGGCCACTCGCCCAGCCTCAGAGCTCGATGCTGGCGAGTTGGCGACCCGGACCAACGGTCGACGCACGACGACCACTCTGACAACCGGCCACCACTTGCGACGAATGCGCTCCTCGCCTCGTCCCGGTCGTCGTCCGCCTTCCGTTCTCTCGTCCCCATACTCCTCGGCCGCCTCTCTCTTCTCGATAACAACGGCGTCGACGGCACCGACCTCCGCCGCAAGCTCCCGCCGCTCATCAATCGCGGTCTCCTCCCCTTCGAAGCACACCTCCCTTTTCTTTCCCCTTCCCCATCATTCCCTTCTTTATTCACATTCTTATACGGACACTACTTTCTTCTGATACTTGGCTGAGGGGTGGGTTTGGGGTAGGAAGGAAGCCCGGTGACGACTAGACTTCTGCCCTGTCTCTTACTTGCTCGTTCGGGTTGGAAACGGCCACTCTCGATCTCCAGCCGCATTACGATACGCCTCTCGCCTCCCTTACTTTACCTTCATACTTTCCTTCATCACTAGTACAGCCGCTCCGAGGGCGGGTTGAAACGGCCAATTTCAACTCGCCTGACGATCCGCTTACCCTTCCATTCGTTACGTGCCCAGCGCACTACCCACTCCTTATATACTTCTTCATTTCATCAATTCAACGATTTGTATCTGCATGTACTGGGCCTTCATATCCACTTCTTCTCCACTACCCTTGTAAGAGTGCCTCCAAGACTTATTGAGATAAACATATCTCGCGACGAGTACTTCATTCGTAATAGTGCTTCACGGAGAGCGATTCAAATGCCAGTCCAGCGGACTGATTACGAGCTGTCGAGCCGACTCGTCCTAACGCCTTGCACAATACAGCTACCGATCGCAGCATCTCCACATGGGACGGAGAGCCTAGGCGAGCACCCTGCGGGTACCATCCAAAGGAGCGATAGAAACGCCCTGTATTACACCGGTCTTCTTTGATCTAGTCATTTACACGAGCAGCACGTTTGCGGCGGTCCGTAGGATCTGGATGTACACGGGGCGAGCGAAATAGAGATAGACAGAAAGGTATCATCTTTGTGCGATGCGGGCGGGTCGTATGGAAGGGTGCTACAAGGGTCGGAAAGTAAGTACGGCGGTACGGTATGTACGGTATGTACTGCGGGGACAGGGGGTGCTGCTGCCGGATGATGCGTGTGCGGATGCGTCGGACGATGCGGGGCCGATCACTGCGAAGGTCGCGCGTGAGCGATCGTGCGAGGTAGGTAGGGAAGAATCAACACACCAGGAAGTAGTCTGGGACGCGCCGCGTAACAAGCGGCTCGCCCGCCCGGGGAGCGGGGTCGAATTGTAGGCTAGCACGCCGGTATGAGGCTAACGTTCGACGAAAAGATGAGAAGATTGACGCACAAGCTATACGATAATTTTTCGTCAATCTCCATGATTGCTGCTTGATTACCGCAGCGGTAGCAGTAGTTGGGTGCGGAGAAGATCGTGACGACGTTCCGGTCCTGGCCCCAATTGTATCCTGTGGGTATATGATATATCAGCAATGATACAATACAGTCAGTGCCATAGAGATCAACGCACCCTCCATGACCAACTGATGCGCCCGCGCAACGAGAGTAAGGCCGTTGTTGTGGTTGAATGCCTCGCTGATGTCCTGGCCGAACGTATACCCCGCACCGCGAGGTGAGATGCCCCAGCCGCACCTGTCGTCGGGGTCGGACCAGAGAAGGTCGCACATTGGCCCTTCGTGGGGGACTTCCTGTACACGATCGATGCTACGGACGTGATCGAGGGTATCAATGGAGGGTGAAAGACCCCCGTGAAGGCAGAATATCTGGTTGAACGTCAGTACCTGCCTGTGACCATTGTAACCGAGCGAGGGCGAGAGCACTAAGCGCCGAGCTCTCAGGGACGCTTTGACGCGCCCACAGCCATCAAATGTCCATCGGCACTGAGAACGTGATGGCCAGGGTGACAGGAGACACGGTGGTCGGAACCCATACTGAATGTACGGAGAATATTGCCACGGACGACCGAGGTGGTGCCCCAGAGACCAAAGCAACGAGTTGCATGCTCCAGGGTTGGCCAGTCTCCGAACTCGGGTGATCGTCGCAGGGAAACGCGTCGCGTGCCATCGCCATCGTGTTCCATCACGATCCGAATACGAAGACCTCGCAAGGTGGAAGAAAGGACTAGGAAACTCACTTGGTTTTCAATGAGAGCGGTGAGGGGGAGGTAATCGAAGAGGTCGGTGAAGTATCTCCATACGTTCGCGTTGCCGTACTTGCGGAGACACTCGTCGTAGAAGCCGTACACCTGCGTAATCTGTCGCGATTCATGGTTGCCCCGAAGAATGGTGACGCGGTCACGGTAGCGGAGCTTGAGCGCGACCAGCAAGGTTACGGTCTCGACGGAGTAGTATCCTCGGTCGACATAGTCGCCCATGAAGAGGTAATTGGTGTCGGGTGAGTTCCCGCCGATGCGGAACAGTTCTGAGAGATCATGCTAGATGGTCATGAAATGTCCGGCGCGGAGCGCGAAGGACAAAGTACGGTGTTGAGACGGAGGTTACGTATAGGGTGCGAGGAACGTACGAATTGACCATGAATATCCCCGCAGACGGTCACCGGACATCTGACGGGCTGCACGTTTGACTCCTCCATCAGGATCTCCCGCGTCTGCAGCACACAAGGCAAAAAAGCATGTTAGTACAGCCGCATACACCGACGCAGGCCAGCGACGAAGAGCACGCCTACCGCACCGGTGGCGCCTCGTCTTATCAAACATCAGGAGCAAACGCGCACCTTGTCGCATAGTTTCTTTACGTCGGCCTCGGAGAGCTGCTTGCACTGGCTCAGCTGCGCAATCCAGCCGTCTACTTCGTGCTCCATGCTGTTTTGTGGGCGTCGTGGGCGTGGGGGCGAATGAGGGGTGGTGGGGTGGTGGAGGATGCGTGTTAGGGCTCTAAGCCGGGACCCATACCTGTGACTCTCTGTGACCGCGCTCCGGCATTGAAGACATGACGTGACCGTCACAGTCACCGAGAACTGCCTCTCTGCAGGAAGCGACGCTGAGCTTGACTCCCCTCATCGACGACCTCTGCCTGCTCGCCCTCGAGCACACATACTTCTTCCTCCTCTTTTCCTCGGGTGAAGCCCGTTCTACAGTCCACACCACACAAGAGATCTAGATCGCACAGAGTTTGTTATGCCTAAGGTATGTCTGCATGCCTAATACAGATCGCAATGCTGACCAAGATTTTGTGCACAGAACAAGGGAAAGGTTCGCTGGGCACCTGCTTACCATACCGTTGCTTTCGGATCTAACTGGTCGCGACATTCAGGGAGGAAAGAACCGGAGACGTGGAAAGAACGAGAACGACGATGACAAGCGCGAACTTGTTTTCCGCGAGGATGGTCAGGAGTACGCACAAGTGACCAAGATGTTGGGCAACGGTCGCCTTGAGGCCCAGTGCTTTGATGGCGAGAAGCGTCTCGCGCACATCCGTGGAAAGATGAGGAAGAAGGTGTGTGCATATCTGATCATGCCGGCATACATGTCTTGACCACCTGCGGCGACGCTTTCGTGCCTATAGGTCTGGATCAACCAGGGCGATATCATCCTCATCTCTCTGCGTGACTTCCAGGATGACAAGGCAGATGTCATCGTCAAGTACACCGCGGATGAGGCTCGGAGTTGTGCGTCCCCTCACTTTTCCGCCGCTTTATCGGCGTTCATCGGCGCATTCACACTTATGCTGGCCTCCATGTGCAGTGAAAGCATATGGCGAGCTTCCCGAAAACGCGAAGATCAACGAGACCGAGACCTTCGGCGACGAGGAGGGCGAGTGCACGTTCGAGTTCGGAGAAGACGAGGAGGTCGACATCGACGAGATCTGAAGCAGTGTATTTGTATTCCTTGTATTCCCCGATGGGCATCGCTATGGTGTAGAGATCACGACCCTTCATGTCTCTCTCGTCTGTCCTCTGTTTTCGTTCATCTGTTGTTTTTCATATCGCACTCTTGACCCAGACCTCAGTATCGCGCGTGACTTAAGTACTCAATATTCTCAGTGCTCCTGCGTGGACTCCATCGAAGTCGTCCTATAAGTACCATCGGTCTACATATGCTCTCGTTACGACAGTACATAAACGCTCGGTCGACCGTGACGAAAATTTTCCTTGATATAGAGCGACAACGACAATGATTGGTCTGAACACACAAAACTACACTGTCTGTCCGAACGCAACTATGTTATGACCGCTTAGCACCTGCTAGCCCTTAGTTGGCCGCGTCTCCCCGAACTGATCCCCTTCCTCCTTTGCCTCCCTTGCCAGAGGTAGCGGTTCCGCCATTGGCGGACCCGCTCCCGATGACAATACCCGGCTTGCCAGGAGTGGCGGTGCCGTCCTGACCGTCCTGACCGTCCTGACCATCCGCGTCGTTGGCACCAGCGGCCCCAGAATTGAACGGCTGCCCGTCGACAGAGACGATGTGTCCGTTCTCGATGACGACGGTGTGGCCGCCGATCTGGAACGTGCCGTCTATCCCGGCCGGGATGTCCACGCCCGCGACGTTGTCGTCCCCGTCCACGCCGTCGCCTCCGTTCTGGCCGACGGCGTCCTGACCGTTCTGGCCGTCGCCGCCGTTCCCGCCGACAGCGTTTCCGCCGTTTGCGCTCCCGCGGCGGTTCAGGCGGGGTTGGCTGGGGAACTGTTGGGTCGTTGAGTGGGACGAATGGGAGGGAGGAGAGATTGGGAGGAGGTGCTTACGGGAGGTGTGAACGGTGGCTCAAAGTGGCTGCCGCGTTCGGCAACATCGCGGGGAAGAGTGGTGGGGCGGGCCACAGCGGCAAGAGGTGAGAAGAGGGAGAGCGCAACGATGAGCAGACCGGCTGCGAGCATGGTCGTAAATGCTTTATGGATGAAGAGGTTGCGGTTAGACTAGAAGGAGTCTGGAGGGAGTGGAAGATGTGTCGGGCTTGAGCATTACTAGGGGCATAAGAAGCGGTTTTATAGTCCTCGTGGGGTGCCGTGACACTTTCGTTCCGATACTGCTCGGACCACATTCTATGAGCTTGTGTGCTCGTTGCACAGCCCAGCCTGGACAAACAATCTCGCGGGAAGCCTGTTGAAAAAAAGAACGCCGAAAAGACCTGTCTCATCCCACGCCGTCAGCTGGGATCATCGGTGCAGGAATACGAGAGCAGGGGTGCACTCCTTGCCACCGCAGTCAATTGTCGGCGTGCATGGTAGGTGGTGTGCGTTGTTGGTCGTGAGGCAGTGGTGGGAAGAGAATCGGTATTCATCTGCGAAGCTCCGTACCGAGAGCGATGGCTAGACCAATGTTTCCCGGAGGCACCATAGTGGTAGACCCACCCGGCGTCCTGGCTCTGGTATTGTATGGCCCCGCATCTCTCGCCTGTCTGCGTTCACGTTGGACCAAAGTATGCCACCTGCGCGAGTCATGATACATTAATAGTGAATAATAATAATGAGCTTCTCAACGATGCGCCCACACCGATGCCGACAAGTTTTATCTCCTCATCGCCCCATCATCAACACCGTTTGCATGTCCGGGACACAACCCTTCTCCCGCATGAGGTACTCCGCGATATCCCTGGCATCGCATTTGACCGCGGCCTTCAGCATGTCCGGTGTAACCGAGACTCTGTCTTCCAGCTTCCGCCGCTTCGCGCTCTTGGACCTTGGACCTTTCGACGCTCCACCACTCGACTCCACACCTGCAGACGCTTGTCCACTCAGGCGTCGCCTCTTCCTCGTCCCGCTCGCACTCGCGGAACTGTCGGCATCCCCAGCCGCTTCGCTGTCGTCCCGTTCAATCAGCATGCGTACGAGAGGCAGACTCTTGCGCCGGATCGCTACGAGGACCGCAAGGTTGTCTTTGCACATCGGGGAAGCCTCATGGGCGAGCAGGAAGCGGATCAATGGCGTAAACTCAGCGTAAACCGCCCGTGTGAGGGCATATCCATCGTAAGAGTTCGTGGCGGGGTATGGGATACGGGGGTGGGTGTACAGAAACTTGAGAAAGGGCAGCGGCTCGTCGTACTCCGTCCAAGGTCGCTGGCCAGGGTTGTCTCTTGGGTTGAGGTTGCGGAACAGATGCCTCGGGAGAATCGTAGGCCTCCTGTCACGGTCTTGGGGTGTGGGTATGTATGGACAGTGGGCACTTCGGAGGATCGCTTCGAGGACTTCGCGGGTGCAGATAGGGTATCGCAGGACCTTGGAGATCAGACCGTACGCTCGTGCGCTGGCCGAGGTCTCCGCAAACTCGTTGTAGCGTTGTATGAGGAATTCGGCGTGAAGAGTCGGTGGCGCCGACTTGAAGACAGCGTAGAGATGTTTGCAGGTCAAGGGAAGAGACGGAGAAAGCGCCAGTGTGTATATCTCATACAACAACTGCCTCAGAAGGATTCAGAAAAGCAACGTAGTACTAGCAATTGACAGACACACACCTCCACGGGGAGATGGTCCAGAGCAAGTGTCCGGCCATGACCTGCAGTCGACATCGAGGGCGCCGTCCAAGGACGAGAGTCTGCCAAAGCGCCCGTTGGTCAGTATAATGTCCTGTCATGTGATACGCAGATCTATTCTTGGTTCAATGGGCGCTAAAGCGGCGGAGCGCGGTCATGATGCTGGGCGCCACAGACAGCAGACGCGGACTCCGAGGAGCAACGAACGCGACGGACCGTCGTCGTCTGCACCGCGTCCAGACCCAAGCTCTCCCTCGCACCCAGGGCTTGTCGAGGACGTCGCACGCGCACTCACACGCAGGGTGTCTGCCAGAAAGGCTCGGAATTCGGCATGGCTTCGCATGCAATGGACGAAGAACAGTCGGAAGCGCTTCTCGCGCCGACCTCGGAGAACCTCGCTTCCATCAAGGTCTTCCCGCTTATACCCAGTCTCAAGAGGGATGTCGTCGTAGGTCGTTTATATGCAGGGTGATTTGCGTACGGCACTGATATCAGGCATGACTGCTCATAGAGAGACATTGGTGCGTGCATGGAGTGTACTTGCGCGACTTGATGCTCACACGCTCTACCAGACACTGCCCTCACATGGGAGTACGTTTCGCTCCCTTGCATCGCGGACTGTGCACCGTTCCTGGACTCACACATTTCCACAGTCAATTGACCGCATCCGACATCAACTTCGCTATCGTACGACCTCTGGTGTTCAAATATGCACGTCTCAACAATCCGGCCGTCGTCTACGCTTGTTTTGTTGTTCGCTCCCACTTTCTGTCCGAGGCAGCGGACAATCTGGCATACTCTGGCGTCCTCCTCTCCCGCGCTAGCCTCTGCGAGATTCTTGCTATGAAGCTTCTCGGCACCTTTGCTTCTAGTCAACTGCGCGTAGCTACGGTCCTGACAGCGAGTTGGAACCCACTTGCTGGCGCTCCCGACGAAATAGTTTCGGACGTCAAGAACATGGTTGGCGACGACGGCATGTATGACCCGCAATGCGCGCTAGAGGTTTGCCTCTCCGTAACTGAAGTGTCAGCGTTATGACATGACCTGAACCATTACCCAACAGATGGCCATTGCTACGGAATCCAAGGCATTCCTCGCTTCGCCTTTGGTGCAGACCGTAGTGAACGACATCTACTCCGGCCGCATGGTATTCTCCATGACGTCGAATCGCTCTGTTTTGGCCGACAACTACAAGCCGAAGAGCATTGAAGTCTACGACGTCCGCAAGGCTCCGTTCTTGGACCACTACCGGCTGCGCGTCCCCAAGTACGGCGCTATCCTGGAGTTCCTGAACTTTGCCCTGCTGTTGACCACGTTTCTGCTGTGTCTATCAAGTATGCGCAAGATTCCCTGAGCCATTCATCGCTGGACGCTAATTAAATGATACAGAGAAGGATATGAATGCCATGAATGTGTTCGAGCTGATATTTATCGTTTTTGCCACCGCGTTCGCTTTGGAAGAATATACCGCTTCGAAGGAGCACGGATGGACGAGTAAGTAAGCACTTCAATACGATTGTGGATACCCATGACTCACGGACACGGTAGTCTATATCGCCAATGTAAGCACCTTGACCTATATGTGGGCCGCACTGACCTGTCGCAGCTCTGGAACGTTTTTGACTCATCCTTCATCGTCATCTTCTTGGTCTATCTGGTGTACAGGATCAAGGGCCTGACCCAGAACGATCGTGAGTGGCACTCCGCAGGCCCAGAATTATTTGTTTATGTCATTCCAATGCGTTCCCAGCGGTCTCATCGGACTTCGCTTTCGATGTGCTGGCCTGCGGAGCTTGCATATTGTTTCCTCGGTATGGATGCTACTGTCAGTGTCCTGTCCTCCCGACTGACTTGGCACAGGCTCGCCTTCTTCGCAGTCTCTAACAACGTCATAGTGCTGTCAGTTAACACAATTATTTCGCCTTTCTGGGCTTCGGCCTCTTGCTGACTCTGTGGGTAGCGCCCTGCGTGCCATGATCGCCGACTTCCTCTTCTTCATCGCCATCGCCGCCATCTGCTTCTCGGGCTTGCTGTTCACGTTGCATAACCTCGGTACGCCATGCATAATCTCTACGAGGTACATGGGCCCATTTGTCTCACTTGTCCTCCAGCCGCAGACACTGGCAAATGGTCCGTGAAGAGCATAGCGTGGCTTATGGTGCAGATCTGGTTCGGCAACACGTACCTGAGTTTCGCACAGGCAGAGAGTTTCCACCCTCTATTCGGGCCTGTCCTTATGACCATGTTCGCTGCGCTGTCGAACACGCTTCTGCTTACGAGTGCGTCTCTTGTTATGATTGCATGATCCGCTGCTGACATTGTGGGGCATAGTCTTGATCTCTATCCTATCCAATACGTTTGCTAGAATCGATGCGGTACGTGGTCACAAATGCGTGTTTTGCGAACGTGACTGAAGTGTATGCGTTGTCATATAGAACGCTAAGCAAGAGGTGAACAGTCAATGTTTTCTTGACTCCTTGCATGTTAACCCTGTCACCGCCAGTACCTCTTCCAATACGCGATCACGACAATTGAAGGGTGAGCGGGTACCCGGCATAAATCGTTGATTTCGTTATTCAACTTGGTCACAGGGTAAAGGACACTCTTTTCAGCTACCAGCCGCCGTTCAATCTACTCGCTATCATCGTGCTTTGGCCGCTCAGCTACATCCTGTCTCCTCGAGCGTTACACTCTGCAAACGTGTTCCTGATTAAGCTTACCGTGAGCCTCCATTCCGATCCCTTCGTTTGTATATGCTAACCCTTTGGCAGTCGTTCCCGCAGCTCATAGTGATAGCCATATACGAACGGTACCTTGCGCAAGGCCAGGAATGGCGGGAAGCCGGCGCCGAGCGGGCACACGCCCTCTACGCGAGCCTCTCGCGCAAGGTCAAGCACATGCCCATCCTCGACTTCCTCGGCTCGAGTTCCATGGACGTCCATGAGGCTATCTTCGACGTCGACCTCCGTGACGAAGTCGACCTTTTCGGCGACTCCGACGTCGAGGACCTGCCCGAGCCCCTCGAGCCTACTTCCGCTCCGCCTCCAGCAATTCGCTCGTCCAAGTCGCACGATCACCTCCCAGGCGCCAGCACAAGTGCTCGTTCGCTATTTCCGCCCCCGGCATCCGGGACACACACGCCCACTGCGGAGGGACCCGTCCGGCGCACGACCAGCCTTTCGCTCTCCCCCCGCAAACCCCAGGGCGGGGCAGGGGGCGGTGCCGGCCTGAGCCGCTCCCGGACTCGGACTCGGAGCGCAATTTCGCCCGCCTCGCCGACGGCCTCTCCGCGCCTCTCGCCGCGCCCGCGCGGAACGGCGGCGCTCCCGACGATCACGCCGTCAAGCACGGGCGAGATCCAGACGCTCGGGCCGCGGAGCCCGCTCGGGAAGCTGTTCGGGGCGCGGCGCGAGGCGTCGTCGACGGCGACGATGGAGGCAGGCATGAAGCGCGTGGAGGCGCTTATGGACGAGGTGCGGCTGCTGCCCGTGAACAGGCTGAAGGACGAGATGAAGGAGCTGCAGGTGAGTGCGCGCGGGGCTCTCGCTCTGTGTAGGCCCGTGGAAGGCTGGGTAGATGCTGACATGGTTCGCGGCCCAGGACCGTCAAGCGAGGATCGAAAACCTCCTGCTGATGCTTACGCGCGGGATGAGGAACGATACCGGGCCGCACTCTGCGATCCGTCACGACTCGTTATAGTCCGCAGCCGTACGAGTAGTACTCAGTGCATACGCGGTACATTATATCATACTGTATGAGCTGGTGTGGGCCTGACGCGGACGGCTGTCCCAAATCATTCCTACCCATAGCCCACAGCTTAACGGCGGATATAGCGGTAGCTAGAGCATACATCTGGATCAATTGAACCAGCGCGCTCGTGCCACCTTCTCGCTATGTTACTCGCGTACACCGGCTCCAATATCATGGATGTGTTTTTGGCTTGACGCGTCCAGTCACGGCGTGACGAACGCGACCGAAGCTTCGTCGTGCCCAGCTGATCTCTAGATCTGGCCCGCTAGGCTTGTAGTATAATCACTTCGCGTCCCGTCCGCCCCACCACCGCGCGCGCAATGTTCTGATTCTGGGCGGCCAGTCTGGAGCCCTCAGCAGTGCGTGGCTATCGATATCTTCTTGTTCTATCCATTCTATGCCCGCTAACACGCGTGTATGTAGCCCATTGCTCCAAAACGACATGTCAAGTTATCGCCAACGTCTCGACGCGCTCGCGAGCCGCATCGACACCTTCGAGGTAGACGTTGACGCCGACGAACGGAGAGAAGACTCCACTTTTGTGAATCTGCTCGTGCAAACCGCCACTGTTGTGCGCGATGCCGAGAAAGCGGGGGCACCCGTACTCGAGCAAATAATCTCCAAGGCAGCCGACCTGTTTGATAACGCTGTGAGCTGGGCATACACCGACGGCGACTACGATTTCCTGCCTTCATACGCCCATTCAGACAGCGATCCGCTGGTAACAGACGCCTCCACCGCGGGTCCAGCTGGTGCGTTTCCCCTCTTCGATGCGTGCACAGCACGATGATCAGTACTTCGGGTACGCGTACGATGCGGGCGAGCATGTCCTCTGTGAGTACGATGGCTCCTGGTTTCCCTCAGTGCATCTCGCTTGTGCGTATTCATTAGGCCATCACGTCGCAGTGCAGTACCAATACAAGGAGGGCCCCGACCCGACCGTGCTCCCGGCGTATTGGAAGGCCCGGGCGAACGACGGATACAGATGGTAAACATGATGTTGTGGTCAGTGCGAGAGCGAAGCCTGTGATATTACTAGCGTGAAGCCCTGAGGGTGGTATATGACCACATGGTGTTGCACAGTCTCCATCAACTTCCCGATACATCCTTACCAGCTTTACGGGAGGCAGCCCACAACGCAAGCGGGGCACACAGGACCCTTCCAGGGCCAGAGAGTGCGCACACCAATGCTGTATAACCAAGAATATACGTAGATGTAAAATGCAGACCAAATACTGCCACTCGTCAAGCCTTCGCGACGTCGAGTTGATGATGTTCCATCTTCTCGGCATGTCCTGCATCGTCCACGTCCGACACCGCGTGCACGTCCACCTCGTCCCCGAAGACCTCCGCCATCTGTTCGAGGGTCTTCCCTGTATACGGTGGAACATGTCAGTTGATGCTACTGCTAGCTCAGAGGGCACATGCCACGTGCCTTTCGTCTCGGGGAAGAAGAGGGCGATAATGACGAAGTCGATGGCGTTCAGGCAGATGAAGACGAGGTAGTACCTCCAGCTGATGTTGTTGATCGCGAGGTTGGAGACCTAGCGTACAAGAAATAAGCTTTCCAGCGGACCAACACGACAGCCTAGTAGGATGGACCCACTTGAGAGAAGAGGACGTTGAAGGCCCAGTTCGCACACGTCGCCACGCTAGTCCCGATAGACCTTGTCCGCGTTGGGAACACCTAGATTTCCCGGTCAGCCTCGCCCTCCGATACCCCTTTCCCCCAGCGACTTACCTCCGACGCGAGGACCCAACTGACAGGCCCGAAACTGACGGAGAAGAAGATGCTAGTCATGAAGATCATTGCGATGCCCGCGCGCTGTGCTGCGAGGTTGGTAGATTGCTCCGGCGGGAAGCACGCGACGATCGCGGTTAGGACAGAGTAGGTCACGACGAAGCTCCCCGCGCCGAACATGAGCGGTTTCTTCCGTCCGACGGTGTCAAGGATGAGAGTGATGAAGCTGGTGATCGCGGACCGTCAGTCAGAAGTACGGAATTCTCAGGGTCGGGAGAGGAAAGCACGCACAAGAAATTCGTGATGGGCCCGACAGCACCATAGATACCCTGCACGAGCAAGGACTGGCCGGGGCTAAGCCCAAGCGCCCTATACATCGACGGCCCAAAGTAGTTGATGACGTTGATGCCAGAGAACTGCCCGAAGACCTGCACGCCGACGGCGACGAGCGTGCGGCGGAGCATGCCGCGCGTCGCCCAGAGGTCGCGCAGCGAGCGCGAGCGCACGCGCCGCTCCGCCTTGATCGTCTCCTGCATCTCGACGAACTCGGCGTCCGCTTCCTTTTCCTGTTCTGGCGTGCGGCACCCGTGCAATTTGCGGACGACCGCGTGCGCTTCGTCGTCCCGGCCTCGTTCGAGTAGCCATCGTGGGGAACGTGGCATGAACTGTGCGCCGACGAGGAGCAGGAACGCAGGAGCGAGCTGGTTGCCGATAGGTCTCCATGAGTATCGGTAAGTCTATTGGGAATAGCGCTGAGTTTACCTGCAACCCGAGCGGTAACCTCCATTGCTTGTCGCCATGCAAGTACTGGCAACCATACCCGACCTGAATGTGACAGGATGTCAGCGCATTCGCACCACCGTGGTGTCATCTAGAGCGTACCCAGTTGGCCACAATGAATCCGATACCGATCATCTGCTGTGTTAGTCCCACCACAAAGCCACGGTGTTTGGGAGGGGCAATCTCGGTCTAACGAGTACTGGCGTTGGCCCTCCCGTCTGGTTCCTCATGCAGGATGGCTTACTCACGTTGTATAGCGGGACCGTCATAGACAGGATGCTGGTAAGGAGATTGTGAGCTTATCCCAGCAGCCGAAGCGAAATTATCAACCGCACCCAATTGCAAAGCCGGCGATGATACGCCCAATGAGCATACATGCGAAGTTGTTCGCTCCCGTTTGCATAGCGCAACCCCAGAGCGCGATGAGGGCACCGAGCTACCAGAGTTCATACGTTAGGAACGCATATGTGTCTGGGAAGGGTGTAATCGTACTTGGACTGTCAATCTGCGACCGAAGCGGTCGTTCACCCTGGTATGAGCGGTAAGTATCCTGTAGATTTCTCTATTCATTTGGCCTACCATCCTGCTCCGGCGGCACCGAAGAAGCATCCGCCTGCGTACACGACATTGAGATATCGTCAGGTCACGATAGCAGGAGAAGTGTATTCGCGTACCTGTAAATGTGGAAACAACCGCTCCGGATAGACTGTCATAGTTGCCGGGGTTGTTCACGAAGTTCTTGAACTCGGAGAAGGTGATCACCGACGAGATGATACCGCTACGGCGCACAAACAGGATCAGCCAAGACTTCACTAAACGACGCATGGGTTTCTTACCTATCGTATCTGTATACCGAAGACGAATGACCAAAGTGGTCATGGGCGAGCCTTCGGAACTAGAAGTATGCGTACGCACCCAAACAAAAACGAACCTGGCCGGAGAGACAAAAGGTCAATGTTCGGCCTTCTATTCGCGAACGCGCCTCGGGGACACTAGAAGCTCCAGAGACGGCAGGCGACTCACCTATCGCACAAAAGAGCGCGACGGATATGTTGTACACGCGCCCCATGATGCTGCTGCCTTGATGTCGTGAGCGTGCCCAGCCTAAAAGATGTCCACAATGTCGTCCACGCCCGTACACGAGAGACCCGGCGACGCGAACCCTCGTCCGCCCACCCGAAGCCTTAAATACCGCCGACGGGCGGCGCGGGGGAGGTCACCGGTTGCGGTCCCGTCCAGGCAGGACTCGGACGGTCGCCCGCACTGCACCCCCTGTACCCATCAACCCGCGTCCGGGTTCTGGGGAAAGTTCGGGTGACGGGCGTGATAGCGCAGGGGAGGGACGAGACATGGGCGCGTTGCGGGGTCATGCGACTACGGCTCCCTACTGCAGAGTGCGACGTGGGGTGACGCCGGCTGGGGCGGGAGGAGGGGCGGGCCGGGCGCGCGGCTCGGGGTAGCCTCGGAGGCTGTTGAGACTGGCTGGACGCGTCGGCTAGTAAGACAAGCGGTGAGGGGCACGCCCCCGATATGTCCAAACGTAGACGGCATGGTGGGTGCATGGAGCGCAGAATTGAAAAGAAGGAATGGGCTGTGATAGCCTTTGGACTCCGTGCCTGTCCCCCACATACGGTGCCTTGCATGATAATACTGGTGACGCTCTCCTTTCGTGGTTCAATCAGAACGCAGATCATATGTTATATCCATCCACATCCCTAGAAGTCAACTACACACACATAAACGAGCGTTCGTGATGTTACAACTGTACTGTACCACTGAGCCATATGGGACCACCTTTTGCACTTCACTCCTTGTTGTCGGATTGCGCGGCCTGCTCCGTGCCAGGAGGGAAGTACAGGGGGATCAAGGATCTGTGGCATACGTGATGAGCATCGTGCCGCAGATCGTCATGTAGGGTGACACGTACTCGTAGACGCCTTTGTCGGCGTCGCTCCATACGACGAAGATCGTGCGCTCGAGCTGCAGATGGCCATGTCCGATGACACTGTCGCGCAACCGAGGACGTGCGACACCTCCACTCACCTTGTCCCCGTCTCCGGAGTCCAAGAACTGACGTACGACGTCAAGAGCGATATGTGTCGCATCATTGATGGGGTATCCGTATATACCCGTCGAGATGGACGGGAATGCCTACGTAGCCGATTCAACGGATATACTGAGCACATGCCGGCGATGGCTACGAACGATGTGCTTGAGCGAATGCTTCACTGCGAGCTGCAGGCTTGTCCTGTAGCAGGAAGCCAGTTGCTGGGCTTTCACGTCGACATTCTTGGATGAATAGATCGGGCCGACTGTGTGGATGACATGACGACTGGAAAGGACATCCGACACTCAAGCGGTTCTGTCGTGAGACGGCGACTGCTCTCACGCACGCTGGCAAGTCATACCCCTGGGTTATCTTAGCGTCTCCGGTGTCGCATCCGTTGAGCCTGCGACCTGTTCCCGGTGGGTGGTGATATCGCGGGGCTAGGAGCGCTCACTTACATTCCTCTAGCAAGGACGGGCCGGCGGCAGCGTGGATGGCGCCGTCGACTGCGTAGCAATACAAGGACATTGTAACGTGTCCGTCAATTGAGTATAGATAGCCGCAGAAGCTTACCTCCGCCACCGCCTGCCGGCGGCAGGATGCATTGTCAATTGGCGGGAGAAGGGGAAGTATAAGGAATCTATACATACCGAGAAGACTGTTATTCGCCGCGTTGACGATGGCGTCGACGTCTAACTTTGTGATATCGCCTTGGCTGAGCGGCGAGGTGAGCAGGAGAACAGATGTGGCACAAGGACGCCGACGTCGGAGGGTGTGGCAGAGCTGATTGGCACCGGCGGACAAGATGCTCACAGGAGCGACACTCTGTCGAGAAGCGCAGGCTTGGGCGGGTAACGGATCTTTGCCGCATCCGCGCTCTTGAGTGCGCCGGACTTGTACAGCTCGCGCAGGGAGGGGATTCTGGAGAGGGCGATGGCCATGGCGGAGAGCGGGTGCTACAGCACTGGCGAGATGCTGGATTGGTGTCAAGAGCGGTGCCTGTTTGGGAATACCACAGGCACCGCCTCCGAGTGCCGGGGATGGGCGCCTGTGCATGCATTGTCCGCGAGAGCGTCGGGGTTATATTTGGGCCGGCTTGTTCTCTGGCGACAATAAGTGCCCTCGTCCCCCGCCCCCGCCGCCGCTGCTAATTGTCTCATGGGGAATGTCGCCTGCTGCTGCTCTGAGCCCATCAACTTCGACGGCGACGTCGATCTCTACCACTTTAACCTCCACAGAGCCGTCGGCAAGGGCGCTTTCGGCAAGGTCAGTCTCCGCCCTCCTTGCACCCCGCCGTTCACTCACAGGCCGCGCACAGGTCCGAGTTGTCGAGCACAAGAAGTCGAAGCAGCTCTATGCTCTAAAGTACATCGACAAGGCAAAATGCATCAAACAGAAGTCTGTCGCAAACATCATCCAGGAGCGGAGGTTACTCGAGGAGGTATGTCCCCCGTCCTATTCGCTTGCGTCCTCTAGGATCGCCCGCCTTCCCCTCCGTACCCCGCGGGTCCATTCTCCCTTGCGTCTCCCTCCCCGCCGTTCTCTCTCGGCATGTCTGCAGTTGTTCGTGCCACCGCCGACAACGCTAGCCGAGGCGCTCCGTCGTGACATGACAGATGGAGGGCGGTGGGAGGTAACCGCCTCCCATGCCCAAGGACCCGTTGTATGTATGTTAGCGAGTAGCTTGTTGAGGGCAGTTCGAGCTTAAGTGATTCAAATTTTCTATGCGACTGCACACTGGGACCGGACAATCTCGCATCGCCGTGGTACTAATGCAATCCCTGCGTAGATTGACCACCCGTTTATTGTCAACCTTCGTTATGCGTTCCAAGATGACGAAAACTGTTTCTTTGTCCTTGACCTCATGTTGGGAGGCGACTTACGATGTAAGCAAAATACCATCATATGCGCCATCCATGCCCTGACTCTACACAGTCCACCTAGAGCGACTAAGGTACATCCCAGAAGATGTTGTACGGTTCTGGATAGCCGAACTCTCCTGCGCGCTGGAGTATCTGCATCGACAACGGATAATGCATCGGTAAGTCACACCGGAAACATGCATTTCCCCTCAGTACTCATTCTCCTGGCGCAGAGATCTAAAACCCGATAATATTCTGCTAGATGCCATGGGGCATGCGCATATCACAGACTTCAACGTCGCCATCCACTATTCCGAACGACGGTTGCACACAAGCGTCGCCGGGAGTATGGCGTACATGGCGCCGGAGGTCATCGGCCGCATGGGCTACACCTGGAGTGCCGATTGGTGGAGTCTCGGCGTTGTCGCTTGGGAGTTGCTATTCCACCGACGACCGTTCGATGGACGCTCGTCCGAGAAGATGAAACACTCCATTCTCAAAGACCCGATCCGACTACCGTCGAGCGCGAAGGAAAAATGCAGCAAGGAGGGCCAGCGTTTCGTCCTTTCGGTGCGTTTCACTGCCCTGTGCATCCCGCTTGGCGTATAGCACCCACTGACGGCCTCCCAGCTTCTAGACCGGAATCCCAGGACGCGTCTCGCCTGCAAAGACAGGGACACGGAAGCAGACGAGATTCGCAGCCACCCTTGGATGGCGAAGATCGACTGGGACAACCTTGAAAACAAGGACGCCCAGCCTCCCTTCACTCCTGACGTAAGTGCAGCCTGCCATGCGGCCGTGTCTGTTGACCGACACCTTGTTGCAGATGAAGAAGGCAAACTTTGACGTCTCCCACGAGCTGGACGAGTTCCTCATGGTCGAGAAGCCGTTGACACATCAGAAGCGCAAGCAACAGCACCCCGACCTGGAGAAGATGAAGCCCGAGCTCCGACAGCTGGAGGAACAGTGCGTAGCGCCCGCCTCATGCCGTTGCCAGACACAATGCTCATGCTAGCTTCTCCTTCCCAGGTTCACGCTCTACGACTTCTCGAAGAGCCGCCGGATGTCGTACTACCCGCACAACCAGCCGATCACCGCCGCGGCGAATGATGAGGGCGAGCCCGGCGAGATCATCCAGTCCGCGACGAATACCCTCCTCCCGACGGCCACGATGGTCGACCGCTCGCAGGCGGGCTCTCCCATCAGCGAGGACGTCGGCCGGCATACCCACCCGCCTATACCCTCCCTCGCCGGGCACGGCACCTCCTCCGAGGACTCATAACCGGACGCCGCCGGCCCCCCGCGCTGTCTCGACTCCCGATGCCTGATGACTTTCCCCCGCATGACCCGTCCGACTCGCATGCCCCGCTGATTCCCTTGACAACGACGCCCTGCATATATACACACCCATACCTCACTTCGTTCGGAACCTCGGCCGTGTCCCCCGGTGCCTTGTTCGCTATATGGTCTAATCCCCTTGTCCCCCTTGTCCCCCTTGTCCCGCCCCATTCGTTCTCATCGTCATACCGTGGACTCCGCATACCTCCCCCATCCAGCCCTCCTCGCATGCACGCATCGCTACTTATCGCTAACGCTTAATTCGTGTACTAGTACCGCAGCGCGTTTTCGTGTTTCTCTTTATTTTTTCTCTTTGTTCTGTCTTTGGAGGCGGTCGTCTGCTCAGGAGCTTGCTTGCTGGTCAGGTACCCTGAGCACACGTCCCGAGGGCTTGAGCAGGTTATAAATACGCCCTCTCCGTATGGTCGTCCTGCGTACGTGACGGAGCTAACTCAGCGCGGCGTTTGTTCCAGTCGTTCTTGTGTGTCGAGACATCGGAGAAGCTCTCCGGGTGAAGGTGAAGGAACATCGCGACCGCCATGACGCTGTGAGATACCGGACGCCATTGAGCAATTCTGGCTACATACGGGTACTTTACATCGTCAAAAATACTGTACTTGTGTTGATACTTCGGGGCCCTATCAGGGCTTCGTTTGGACACACTTACGGCCCTACCTCGTTGCCACCTTGCGAGCTTCGAGGGCCTTTCATTCACCAGAAGCCGCCACCCATTTGGGCCTGGCCGTAGTCAGGCAGCACAGACGAATCCGGGTCCTCTTTGTACTTGTACCGCACTGCGGAACAGAACCACAATGAGCTTTCCCAGTCACAAACAAGCATCCAAACCGGCACTCACAGAGGGTATGTTCGCCCGCGTCGTACGCGTACCCAAAGAAGCGCTCTTCATGCGCCGCGCGCTCCGGCCAACAACGCTCATCGCCACCGTTGTCGTCTTCGTCGCTGTCATAGTCGTCCTCATCTCCGCCCTCCGCGCCCTCTTGGCCCGCGGGCGGGTCCAGCTGCCCCCAGCGCGGGATGTGCGCGGAGCGGTAGCCGTGCGTGTACCCGAGCCGGTCGATGTACTCGCACTCCGTCGCGGCGTACAGCGTCGTGCGCCGCGCGTCCCACGCGAGCGCGCGCACGGCGGTGTTGCCTGTCGCGAGCTCGTACACGAGCGCGCGCGCGCGGACGTCCCACATCTTGACGCACTCCGACCGGTCGCCCCCGGTGAAGACGGCTGTGCACGGGCGGTGCTGCTGTGTGAGCGCAATCCCGACGATCAACGGGTCTGGGGACGGGGAGATCACGCACTTGGGATGCCGTCGGGGTGTATGAGCTGCACCGCCAGGCAGAACTCGCTCGACTTGCCCGCGTCGAGCGTGAGCACGGGCAGCGGATGGCGCACGTCGAACAGGCGCGCGTACCCGTCCCCGCACGCGGTCGCGAACACGTTCGGGTCCCCGGCGCTCGTCGAGAACGCGGTCACGTTCCCGCCGTGTCCGAGGAAGCGCGCCGCGGTCGCGCCGCCGTGCTCGAGGTCGACGGCGTAGCACCCGAACCGCTTCGAGACGTGCCCGCTCTCGCCGCAGAGCATGTGGCCCGTGGGCGCGTGGAATTGCCACGCTGCGGGCTGCAAGGCGCTCTGCGCGAAGGCGACGGTGGTCGTGAATGGGCTTCCGGTGGACAGCTCGATGTCTCCGTCGTTCTCGCGCCAGGAGTCGTCGGTTGAGATCTCACCGCGACCGACGCGCCGCCCGCCTTTGTGCGTCTCCAACGTGTTGACGTCCCAGATCGCGACGCCGCCTTTGCCTGCGCGAGCGATGCGGCCGCTGGGCAGGCCAGCGACGGGGCCCGTGTATCCTTCGCTTCTCAGTGTATGGACGTTCTTGCCAGGTGCAGGCGTCCAGTCGCCAAAAGCTACATCGCGACTCCAGGAGAACCTCTTCACGCGGTGAGAGTCGGCGACGAGGAAGAGTTTGTGCACGTCATCTGTAGCAACGAATCGCGCGACATCGGAGAGGCCAGGCTCAAGAGACATATACCGGAAGCCCCCGTACGAGGTGATGTCCAGCGCACTGTCCTCCTTCTCGTCGCCCACTTGCTCATCAAGGAAGTACACGGTCAGAGATGGTTCGCGGTTCTTCCACCCGCCCTGTCCGATGATTGCGAGAACGGACGAGTCTCCGGCGATAGCGGCGTCGATTGGACTCGAGATGGTGTCAGACGCAACTTCGCAGCGTGCCTGGTAAATCATTTGGGCAACGGGCGTGGTGTCCGTGGCAGAGGCGGACACCCCTTCGCGGAAACGGGAAAGGCGGGAAGTCTTCGGGTGTGGATGGGGAGAGCTCGTCCAGGATTTCGTGAGCTGAGTGTCCGGGAGCCTGCACGGTTCTGGGAGGGCCGATGAGCGCGCCGGGGCTTGACAGACGGGACGTCAAACGTACCGCCAGATGCACTTCCGAGGAATTGCTTCTCGAAGTTCGCCATGAAGCCGCTGAGGAAGTTTCTCATCCCTTTCAGGTAATGAATTAGCAATCCGAACATGAGAAACCACGTCGTAAATACCTCTAACGGTCGAAACTTACCAGACGCCTCAACTGAGAGAGTATCTTCGACTGGCGCATTATCGAGGGCATGTGCGTACGAAGGGAGGAAGTTGAAGTCCCCGTCGGTATACGCCCATTTGATGGCTTCGTCGAACAGGTCTCCAGCCTTGTCAACAACGTGAGGAAGCTCCGGAGCGCCTGCTATCTCGGCATCGCGCACTACCGTGGTGCCGCTTTTGAGCAAGTCCACGAACACGGAGTGCTTGACTCTACCGCTGGCACTGATACGGTCGACCAGGGTCGAGAGTGTGTCTAGGCGTTGCAGATAGGTAGACATGTTTGCGATTGAGCCCTTTGAAACGGCTATAGGGTCAGCAATATGTGAGTACGAGTACTGCTGTAGTAAGTATTAGCGAGAAACCGCGTTCAAAAGCTGATATATGACTATTACTTGCCGTATGGTACAACCCTGCAGTACAACGAGTTCTGTCTCTTGGAGTGCGAATGTAGTAGTAAGTCTTTCACAGGACCTGGCTAACTGTACGCGTTCCGTATGGCAGGGATGGGGATGGACTTGGTCAAGTTACTGCCATGGCTTGCGCTCAAGCTTCGGCCGCGGCCCTTGCGTCAGGGGCTGGAAGAGAGATCATCCCGCGATCTCGATATACGCGTCCGTCACAACGTGACACCACGCGTCCAGATCCCGCGACACATTGAACAGCATCAAACCTCCACGAGCCTACGTGCTACACCTAGGGCTGGAACTTCGCGTTGATCAGTTACCGATGCAGATGAAGGTAATTCAACTACGCTCATGATACTGATGCCTGTGCCTTGTCTCCCAGAAATCGGCGTCCCTTCCGCCGATCGATCCGGAAGTTCGCAAAATGCCAGGACCTTTGCGTTGCCTTGCGTCTGATCATGAGCCCGACACACTGTCTCGTTCTACAGTGAATACCAAGATCGCACAAATGTATGTCAGGCCGGCGTGTGCCGCCTCCGAGTCCTAGAGATTCTCCAGATGCCAGTTAAAATGCCTTGCCATTCACGCTACTCCCTGTGCTCACGTGCTAGTGTATTGTAGACGACGGTCACCGAGTCCACGCTTTGAAAGGTCATTCATTGGTGGGGACCCATCTCGAGACGCATTCACACAGACACCGCACTGCTTTGTCAGGAGAGTCGCTCGTCCTCTCCGCCATGTGAGCTGCTGGCGTCACACGGTGTATTGATGCCAGCATATAATACACTGAAAGGTCAACAGGTCTTCTCAGGCCATCCCGAGACTCGTACACTTTCTACCGTCCACCTCCTCGCCGAAAAGCCTCTGACCTGACATGTCCACCCGCAAAACCACCATTTTCATCACCGGCGCAACCGGCAAGCCTTGTTTCCCCACAGCTGCATTGCCTCTATCGCTGACATTGGTAACCTTTCGTCGCAGGCTACGTCGGTGGCTCTGTTCTCGAACGTCTCCTCAAGCATCCCGACGCGAAGACGTTTGATATCTTGGCCATTGTTCGTAATGAGGAGAAGGCAAAGATTCTTGAGTCCATGTTCGGCATTGACGTCGTCCGCGGCACGCTTCAAGACCTCGAGAAACTCGAATCCCTCGCGGAGAACGCCCACATCGTGTTCCACTGTGTAGGTGGAGTCTTACCGTTGTGGGCTCGCCAAGTCATCCCGAAACCAACTCATACTACTAGGCTAACGCCGATGACGAACCTGCTGCTCGTGCTATCTTGAGTGGTATGAAGAGGAGACATGAGAAGCTCGGCGACATTCCCATCCTGATCCACACCGTAATCTCCTCTTCAGCGCCTTCTGCAACAGGGCCCGTATTACCCTTCCTTTCAAGTAGTCCGGTACCGGTGTTCTCGTTGACGACGCTCGGGGCGAATACGCAACGGAGACTATCTACTCCGACACCAACGTCGAGCAGATCAAGTCTATTCCCCCCACCGCTATCCACCGCAACGTCGATCTCCTCGTGGTGGACGCCGACACGCAGGGGTATGCGCGAACGCACATCATCCTTCCGTCTACTATCTACGGCATTGCCGAGGGCGCGCTCTTCGACGCCGGCGCCGCAAACCCGCATTCGATCCAGATCCCGAACTTGATCAAGGCCGCTCTCGGCCGCAAGAGGGCAGGCGTCGTAGGCAAAGGCAAGGCCCTCTGGCCCGACGTTCACATCCACGACAGTACGCCCTAGGATCTCACATTTTCTTCCATTCTCACGCTCACCGGTTCATCTTCCTAGCCGCAGACCTGTATATTCAGCTCTTCGATTCCTTCCGCAGTGACCCCGACAATACTGGGCACGGCTGGGAGGGTTTCTACTTTGGCGAGAACGGCGAGCACAGCTGGTACCAGATCAGCCGTGCAATCGGCGAGGCTCTCGTCGCGCTCGGGATCTCCGAGGACGCGGAGCCGACGCCGTTCACCACCGAGGAGCTCGTGAAGTACTTCCGCAGCGAGAGGATAGGGCTGTATAACGGCACGAACTCGCGATGCAGGGCGGACCGGGCGCGCTCGATCGGTTGGAGGCCGAGGTACACGACCGAGGATATGTTGAAGAGCATCAAGCCGGAGGTTGAGGCTATCCTAAAGCAGCCTACGGGAAGGACCTGAGGGTGGTAGGCCTTTGGTCATCATGAACAACCTAGGCATACATCGTAGATGAGAGAGAGCACGATTGCTGCCGGCTTCAACCATGGGTGGTCCTGGCAGTACTTATCCCACGGAACGGCCACTGTGCCGTACCTCCCACCTAAGGTTGCTATCTACTGAGACAAACCCGGGCCTCCGACCGGCATATGCATCCGTAGTTCATGTGGGTCTGCTCCGCTCCGACGCTCACCTGCTCCGATACAACGGCGATTCTCTCACACTCGGGTGCTTTGTCAGACGTCTGCTACCTTGATGACGTTCGCAGACAGACCGCTCCTTGCTTAACCGATACTCATAATCACCGGGAACGACATGTCCAACGACGATAAACTGACCATTTTCCTGACAGGCGCGACTGGTACGGTACCCTCGGGGTGGTGGCCTCCCGAGCCCAATGATATCTAACTATATGCCCAATGCAGGATACATCGGAGGGTCCGTATTGCAACGCCTCCTTACACATCCTAGCCGGGGGAATCTTGAAATCACGGTTTTAGTCCGCAATGCGGATAAGGCCCGCCGCATTCAGTCAGAATTTGGGGTGACAACCGTAGTCGGAGCACTCCAGGATCTCGACAAACTCTCTAGCCTCTCTGAGAGTGCGCATGTTGTCTTCCACTCTGTAAGCGTCCGCAAACCGCGAGTATGCGAAAGAGATTCTGACCGAAATCATGGCTAGGCTGATTGCGACGACGTCGACGCTATCAAAGCGATCCTGAGCGGCATGAAGGCGCGGAACGACAAAACCGGGGACGTACCTCTCCTGATTCACACCGTGAGTCCGAGCCCAATTCTGCCCAATTGCGCTTCAGCACCAAAATGACTCGCCGATAACATATGTAGTCCGGACTGGCCGAGATCGGCGACGATGCACAGGGTCAGTACGCCTCCGACAATGTATACTCTGACCTCGATATCGCCGGGATCGAGGCTCTCCCGCCTACCGCGCTCCACCGCGCTGTAGACCTGCTGATCGTCGCCGCTGACGAGGCAGGGTACGTCCGGTCGCACATCATCCTCCCTTCCCTCGTCTACGGGGTCGCCACTGGCCCCCTGTTTGAGAGCGGTATCTCGAATGCACATACGGTCTTCACGCCGATCCTGGTGCGTACCGCGCTGCGACAAGGGAACGTGGCCGTTTTGAACAAGGGCGAGTCGGTATGGTCGAATGTACACATCGACGATCGTGAGTGTCCTCGTGCTTTCCTACGCATGCAAGGAAGCGCCGCTGAAGACCCTGCTTGTTGCCGCGCTCTCAGTCGCAAACATGTACATTGAGCTGTTCGACGCGGTGCTGGCCACCCCGGAGAGGGTCTCTCACGGTCGAGAGGGATACTTCTTCTGCGAGAATGGGGAGGTACCCATCAAAGACGTCCTAGGGACCATCGCGGAGACGCTTTCCTCCTTGGGTCTCATCGCTTCCCCGGAGCTCAAGGAGTCCTCGGTAGAAGAGATGTCAACGTACTACGGTGCTGACGTGAGTATGCATGCATTCACCGCCCCACATACCTGGTTCGCTACTTGCTGACTTTGTTGTGCAGCTGCCGCTATGGTTCATAACCCGAGTTCTCTTCTGCAACACTCGATGCAAGGCCGAGCGCGCCCGTCGGGACCTCGGGTGGGCACCGACATACAAAATGAAAGACATGTTGGAGGGCCTACGCTCCGAAGTCGAAATCCTCGCCAGGAAGGAACAGGAGTAGATGTCGCAGGATTGGGGTTAGTTTCACGCACGAGCCAAACCAGATCCATGGTATATATACGGTGCATCAATGCTCGAGAGCTGTGTCGCAGATAGTTCCAGTGCCGAGAGGTAAGAACGATTGTAAGTACCATGGTACGGTACATCATACTACGAACAGCCGTGGCCCCTATGCGGAGTTCGAATCTGAGCCGCAAAGTAAGTAACGGGCTCGCCACTTTCTATTCTGCTACAATCGTGCAGCCCTCGTACAATCCACGCCAAACATGCTGCCCACATATTCTTAGGCCTAGAAGCTCGGGTCGCTTAAAGAGCGCTATGTGGCTCGGTGCCGAATGCATCACCACCAAGCCACTCAATCTGGGTTCGCTCTCCATGTCGCTCACTGATCGACAGGGTACCACTTATATTTTGCAAGTCACGACTCAAAGCACGCCAGCTCCTCGCACAATGCATGACTGCGGAAAATGCTATCTCCTTTGCGACCTCAGATACACAGCTCTTCGAAACCACGACTGTGCACTTAACGGATGCCGGAAGACGTGCGGGCCCAAACTAGGCTCAATTCCGGTTCGATCTGCTTTTCCCGACCAGGCGGAGATGTGTCTAGAAAGCGGCATACGCGGGCGCCTCCGCTGCGCTCCGTAATCCAACGACCGATTGGGGGTTGCGAGACATAATGGATATAAAAGCTACGATACGAGTCCGTTCGTCCGAGTCCAGCAGCACAGACCTCCCACAACATACTACACCCCGGAATTTGAATTAGGTAGGCAAACCCAACGGCATTTTGACTTTGCCATGTCCTCCAACGCTATCACCATCTTCCTCACTGGCGCCACCGGTGCGTTCCAACGTACGTAGCTCCTTGTTGCATCGCTGACAATGTCGGGTTATCGTTGCAGGATACATCGGGGGATCTATTCTCCAACGTCTTCTGTCTCACCCCAACAAGAAGAACTTCGAGATCACGGCGTTGGTCCGTAATGCGGACAAGGCCAAGCGTCTCGAGAGCGAATTTGGCGTGAAGACTGTCGTCGGGTCTCTCCAAGACCTTGACAAACTTGCCACTCTTGCTGAGAACGCACACGTCGTGATCCATACGGTGAGCATATCACCGGAATTATGAGCTGGACATATGCCTGACTATGTTATGCCCTGTAGGCCGATTGCGACGACGTGGATGCCATCAAAGCCATCTTGCGGGGTCTCAAGGCACGGCATGAGAAGACGGGTGACTTACCCCTCCTCATCCATACGGTACTTATAGGCCATATGCCTTCTCGCACTTGGTACTCACAACCAATTCGTAGTCCGGACTTGCTGAGGTTGGTGACGACTCGAAGGGCGAGTCCGTGAACGAGAAGGTTTGGTCAGACCTCAACATCCCTGATATCGAGTCGCTCCCACCCACGGCCCCTCATCGCCCCGTCGACTTACTTGTTGTCGCCGCTGATCAAGATGGCTATGTCCGCTCTCACATCGTCCTTCCCGGCTACATCTACGGTGTCGCAAAGGGCCCCCTTTTCGACGCAGGCATCTCGAACGCATACACCATCCTCACACCACTGCTTTCGCGCATCGCCCTGCAGCATGGGAAGGTTGCAGTCCTCAACAAGGGTGTTTCCGTGTGGGCCAACGTGCACATCGACGATGGTAGGTCCCCTCGTCGCATTGCTGTGTGTTCCTGCGGATAACGCGGCTCCCTAGTCACGGATCTATACCTCCAGCTGTTCGATACGCTGCTCACCACGCCGGAAAAAGTGTCACATGGACGCGACGGCTATTTCTTCGGGGCGAACGGAGAAGCGTCACTCGTCGACACACTTAAGGTCTTTGCGGAGGTGCTTCACTCCGAGGGCCGTATTCCCTCCCCAGAGGTCGTCAACCTCTCGCTAGAAGAGATGGCGAAGTATTATGGCAACGAGGTACGTGTCGGTCTCTGATACTTGTCAGGAAACGTTATCGACACTGACTCGCTCGTCCTATGCAGTTCCTTGCACGCGTGATTTTCTCGAACACTCGAAGCCAGGGTGAGCGTGCGCGCCGCGAGATCGGTTGGGCGCCGAAGCACACTGCGAAGGAACTCTTTGAGGGACTCCCTGCGGAGCTTCGGGACCTCCTGAAGAAGGAAGATGAGAACAAGAAGGCATAAATGTAGGTGGCTCAGGTGCCTTTGGACGGAGTTGATTTGATTTGGGTTGACTACCTATGAGTTTAATTGTCGGAGTATCGCTGCTGTCTATCTATCTGTACGTCCCGGAAAATACTCCTTGCCATACGCCGTGACGTGAAGTGGGTCCGTCTTGAAAGCACTGCTCGTTATTGATGCCGCAGGAGCCCACGTCGACCGCCGTCAAGCTGATTTGATTTCCCGACCTGACGGAGATCGCTGAGAGATCACTATTGTGCGTCTCGGAGAGTCGGGATATCGCGCCTTGCCCCTTACTATAAGAGCCAGGACCGAAGACGTTCTGACCATCAACGACGTACCATCCTTCGACAGCATATCACGACTCAGAGTTCAAACATCCTCACTTCCATCCCAGCATGTCCTCTGCTAAACTCCCTATCTTCCTTACTGGTGCAACCGGCGAGTTTATTCATGACGTCTACCACTACATTGCTGTACTAACACTGCGTACCTACAGGATACATCGGCGGCTCCATCCTTCAGCGTCTCCTGGCGCACCCGAACAAGGATACGTTCCAGATCACTGCCTTGGTCCGTAACGCCGACAAGGCAAAACGTCTCGAGAGCGAGTTCGGCGTGAAGACCGTCGTCGGAACCCTGCAAGACTTCGACATCCTCGCTGGCGCCTCTGAGAACGCGCATGTCGTTATCCATACGGTGAGTATCCGAGATGTCAGATCAGTCGTGTGCGACGATGAGTTCATTGTGTTGCCATTCAGGCGGATTCTCGAGACGCAGACGCCATCAAGGCTATCCTGAAGGGCCTCAAGGCGCGGCACGAGAAGACTAGCGATCTCCCGCTCTTGATACATACGGTGAGCACCTTTCTCCTCCGAAATCTCACTTGCGGCACCCGCTTACTCTCAGCCCATAGTCCGGACTAGGCGCCATCGGGGACGACTCGCAGGGCGAGTACGTCACTGAGAAGATCTGGTCAGACCTGAACGCGCGCGAGATCGACTCCCTGCCGCCCACTGCTGTCAACAGCGGGGTACACTCGCTCATCACCGCCGCCGACGATGCCGGATACGTGCGCTCGTACATCATCCTTCCTGGATACATCTACGGGGTCGCCACGGGCCCCCTCTTCGATGGGGGCATCTCGAACCCTCACACCGTCCTTACACCCCTTCTGGTGCATATTGCGCTGCAGCATGGCAAGGTCGCCGTGTTGAACAAAGGGGTGTCGCAGTGGGGAGCCGTCCGCATCGACGACAGTGAGTTTCATCCTTCTGGACATATATCCTGATGTGACCCGAGCTGACTCCAATCGCGTCAGTGACGGACTTCTATCTCCGTCTATTCGACACGCTACTTAGCACCCCGGAGAAAGTGTCGCATGGTCGCGAGGGATACTTCTTCGGGGCGAACGGGGAAGTCTCTATCCTTGAAGTGATGAAGATATACGCGAAGACGCTCTTCGAGGACGGACGCATCCCTTCTGCCGAAGTCGCCCACTTCTCGGTGGAAGAGATGGGGAAATACTACGGCAACGAGGTGAGATGACATTTGCGCATGTGACAACTTTCCATTGTCGTCATCACGATACTGATGAACGGGCTCTCCTGCTGTAGTTCCTCCCCCGCATTGTGTTTTCGAACACTCGCGCTCTAGCAGAGCGTGGTCGGCGTGAGGTCGGATGGGCGCCGAAACACGAAACAAAGGATCTCCTAGAGGAACTCCCTGCCGAGATCCGGCTGATCCTCAAGAAACTCGACGAGAGTAAGAAGGTGGCCGCGTAGATGAAGGAGGGTTCCGCGCGTCTTGTAGTATCAGGTTCTGTTGACTGTAATCTGGACTGTATAACAATCAATCTCGTGCTGAAGCCATGCCCAGCCTTCAACAACACACACGATATACCGCCTGCTCCTTCCATGACGCAGAGGATAGTACAGACGACGCAGCGTCGCCCAGCCCAGTGCAAAGATCAGCAGGCCCGACTAGTCTTCGAATGTGATCAAGCCCAGCCTGCCAGCACGCTGATTCCCATATAGCAGCCTTGATGCAAGTGACTTCTTTTGAACTCACCCGAACATACCACTGACATACCCAGGACAACGTCTGGGGCTGTGCGTGTACCTGGTGGCACTGGCAGGTACTACGAAATAGGCAGGTGCATTGGACCTACCTATCCTGATCCACACCGTACGGCTCTTTCCCTGGTCCCAGTTCCGTCCTCAACTGACTTGATGCCATGAACCACAGTCCGGAGGAGGCCTGATCATCGACGACGCCCTCGGCGCCCACGGCAACGCCCCCGTCTACTCCGACCTCGACCTCGCCACGCTCGAGGCCCTCCCTGACACCGCGCCCAACCGCGCCGTCGACAAGCTCGTCATCGGCGCCGACACCGACGGGTATGCACGCACGCACGTCGTCCTGCCCGCGCTCGTCTACGGCCTCGCGTCCGGGTCGCTCGCACGCGCGGGGCTCGTGAACGCGTACGGGGTGGGGACGCGGCTGTGGGTGCAGGGCGCGCTCAAGCGGGGCTACGTCGGCGTCCTGGGCTCGGGCGCGTCGATCTGGTCGATCGTGCACGTCGACGACCGTAAGCAGGATTCGGACGCGTCCTGATCTGCTCCGCCCACTTACACGTTTCCTGCCTGTCTAGTCGGTGACTTCTACGTCCGCCTGTTCGAAGCGATCCTCAACAGCCCTGAGAAGATCTCGCACGGCCGGGAGGGGTACTTCTTCGCGGAGAACGGCGAGGTCGCTATCCGCAAGCCCATGGAAGCCATCGCCGAAGCGCTTGTGGCATTGGGCAAGATATCCTCCCCAGAGCTGGTGCCGACGTCCTTTGCCGAGCTCGCGGAGAGTTACAACAATGAGGTACGTCCAGACCCTCCGAGATGTCGGATTTGTTATACTCACCCGCGACCGACCGGACACAGATCATCGTACATGTCTTGTATGCAAACTCACGTTGTAAGGCCGATAGAGCGAGGCGAGAGTTCCAGTGGGCACCGAAATACACAGCCACGGACTACCTTCAGGGGCTGCGGAGCGAGACAGAGGCAGCACTCAAGGTAGCGGAGGGTACGGCGAAATAGAGGGCGAGCGCTGTACATACCAATTGGCACTGTCGCACGAAAGGAACGGATACCTGTTCACGATTGGGCCAGTCACGCGTGTATAACGCGGGACGAATGTTATGATACCACAGGCACTACTGTCAAACCACGAGATGAGCAGCATATATCCAGGATAAAGAACCCAACAATATTACGAACCGCACTGGAACAGCCGACCAAACTACACAAGCCCTCTCCCAGCCATCCTCACCGTATCCAAGACGGCTCTGACAATCTCTTGCCACACCTGCCCGACCACACTTCCCTGCGCCTCTGCGCCCCTCAAACGCCGCTTGACCGCATCTACCGTACCTATCGTAGGCGTCCCAGTGCCCGAGACCCGCCGCCTCCGCAAGCGCATCGTGAACGATACAAGCGGAAGGACCACGAAGAGTAGGACGCAAGTGAGCACCCGCGCGCGCGACGCGCCCTGGAGCACACTCCGCACCGACGCACGCAGCAGCGCGAGCGTCGACGGGGCGCGAGCAGTGCTGGCCGCATCGCCCGCAGCGGACGACCGCCGGAGGGCCGAGGAAGCCGCGTTCGCCACCGACGCGGAGGAAGCGGAGGACGCCGGCCCGACGGGGGTGGCGGAACGCGAGCGCGAGCGGGCAGAGGACTTCTCTGCGGCAAGGCGCGTCTGGGTGGGTCGTTTCGCTTTTACGCGTTCCCGGGATGCGGATTGCGGCGTGACGGTACGCGAGGTCGCGGTGCTTGCGACGCTCTGGGACGACGCCGAGTGAGGCGAGCGCCGGTCCCGCTCACGCTCATCCTGTGGCTTGGGCGTGGGCGACTGGGATGGCGTGAAGGGTGTCAGGCCGCGCACGCCACCATTAGGGGCGCGCGGGGTAGCGGTATGTGTTGATGACGACGACGCGGAGGATGCTGAATCTGACGGCGTTGGCGATGCAGAGCGAGATGACGATGCTGTTGATGTAGCAGGGAGCGGGTAGGCTTCCTTGGGCGCGGAGGCTTGTGCACGAGCCATCGCGGCTGCTTCAGAGCGCAATTGGCGAAGAGAGGCAGCATATTGCTGTTACACGGTTAGCATCAAGATTGCAACGGATCGTATGCAAGGAAGGATAGACTTCGTGAACGAGTGGATCATATTCAAAGGGTGCGCTTAGGCCGCCAACATCCCCATGCATGGAACGTTGAGCGAGCCGCTCGCTGCCCTGCCGCGAGGCTATGACTGATTCATGACCAGGCCCGGGCTAGGGCATCCAAGGACACTCATAAGAGTCTCCTGCAAGTGAGGGTACGCGACCACATGCTTTCCCAACCTCTAGGGACAGGGATAATGGTTGGATAAGACAACACATTACGTCCCAGCGCCGTCATCCCCACCCAAACACGGGAGGATATAAGCAAACGATGCACATACCTGGCGAACGTCCGACGGAAGCTCTCGTTCGTACGTCAAGAAGTCCTCCGCGTATTCCCAGTCCTGCAACCGGGGCAGGACGTGGAGGCAGTAGAGCTCGAGGACCTTGGCGTATCCCTTCGGGTCCGCAGGCACGTCTTCCTGCCCATGCTTCGTGAGCCAGTCTTCTATCATGCTCCGACCAACGTCGTTGCAGTCGAGCTTCAGGCTAGCAAGGACCAGAGTGACCAGGATTTGGGCGGGTAGGAACGCGGAGGACGGCTTTTGAGGTGAGTCGGCAGGGGTGAAGAGTAGCAAGGAGCGGTTGTGTAGAGCAGCGAGGAACGGCTCGGCGGAAAGCATGAGGTTCGCTCGTAGTGCCGGGGGGAGATGCTCTGGTTCATGCGCAGACGGAGGGGAGGAGTAGAGGGTAGTCTCGAAAGTGACTCTGAGGATGTCCCATTTGCGACGCTGGGACGCAAGCGCGTCGTTCACGGAGGCAACAGAAGCTGGGGAGCCCAAGATAGCAAAGGCAGAGGTGAGTAGCGAGTGTGTGAGGGCGACATCGCGTTGGAGGAATGCGCGGGCGGCGCGGGGATAGAGCGAGCGGAGGGTGGCTGCTGTAGACGAGGTCGAGGTCGATTGTGAGCCAGAAGCAGCCTTGAGGGAGAGCACAGAGGCGGGAGAGGTCGCGGTCGCGGTCGCCGTGGGCATGGCTGGCGTTGAAACCTCCGCAGACGTTGGACACGGACGGGAGGGCGGCGGAGGTGGCTTTGTGCGTGACGGTCGCAGTCAAGGAGCAGAGGCCCGTCTCGAATCTCGATCGCACATGCAACTACCGCACCGGTAATTCCCCGCACTGCCATCCGTTCCCTGGATTTCACGCGCTTACCCCAGTCGCGCCTCGACATAACCACGACTTGTCCATGATAGGGCACGATATCCTGTAGTAACGTGGGCGGATGCAAGATTCAAAGACCGAGAGGCAATGCAATATATTCACATTCTATGCGTATCCGGACCGAATATACATCCATGCTGAATCCGCCACAATGACTAGAGTCCTACTTCAACTCACGCCTTTAGGGAGAGCTCCACTTCAGCCTTGATGCTGGCGAATAGATCCGCCGTGGTGTACTTGGGCTTCCATCCCAGTGCCCTTGCCTGCTCCCCGCGCGCCCGGGAGTTCGAACCAAGCGCCAAGTTCGCAGCAGCCTACGAGGCAGCCATGAGCATCCATAGCCTGCGATGTTGGGCCATGAAGGCGGCGGCTTACCAAGTTGCCGACAGCCCTGGTCAGCTCCTCGTCGGTAAACGTTGTCGGCTCGTCGGTCTTACTCGCCCCCTTCGCATGGAGCTCCTTGGCGATCGTCTTGCAGAGGTCGTACCAAGTGTGCTCTCCGTTCTCGAGGTAGTAGAACCCTTCACGGCCGTGCGGGATCTTCTCCCGCTTCTCAAGGGCCGCATCGAAGAGGATCAGGTAGAAGTCTGCGTCTGCAATTGCAAGTGGTCAGGAGGGACCTAAGCAGTGTGATGCGACCCGTAACTTACTGTCGTCGATGTGGACGCTGTTCCAGATGGGCTTGCCCTGGCCCACCATTCCCGCCTGACCGCGTGCAATAGAGAGCTTGATAAGGAGGGGTATCTGAGCGGAACGGCGGTTGAAAAGACCCGTGTCGAAGAGACGACCGGTGGCGAGCCCATAAATGGTCGAGGGCAGGACGACGTAGCCGAGCACCCAGCCTGACAGGAAGACCGTTCAGTCGTCGCCCAGGGTATTCTATAGACAGGAACGACATACCTTCTTTGTCGGCATTGACGATAGGGAGATCCACGTTCCTATGGAACGCGTCGTCCGGAAGGGACTCAATCTCTTCGGGCCTTGAGTCGTGCCAAATCTTGTCTGTCGCGTACAAGCCCTTGGCCTCGTCCGTAATCAATCCGGTACCCGACTGAAGTGCAGTCATGAGCAGTGGTCCCGGGATCGCGTTAAAGGCTCATCTGCTCACGGTGTGGATGAGTATGGGCTTGACCCCGGTTTTCTGGAATCGCGACTTGATGCCCTTGAAGATAGCCTCCATTGCAGGGAGGTCGTCTGAGTCGGCCTATGTGTGCATTCCCATCAGAACATCAATGTGTAGCTCAAATGACAGGAAGCACGCACGCAGGAGAGAACGACGTCAGCATTCTCAGCGAGCGCGGCGAGCTTGTTGAAGTCGGCGTGTGTCCCGACCACAGCGTTCACCCCGAACTGCTCCTTCAGAACCTTCGCCTTTTCGGCGGAGCGGACGAGGGTGGAGATCTCGAAGGTTGACGCTTTGGGGTGCTTGAGCAGACGCTCCAGCACGGTGCCGCCGATATAGCCTATAGGGGTGTGAGTGGATGGGAGGCATCGCATGGTTATATCCACATACCAGTGGCGCCGGTGATAAGGATGTTGGTCTTTGTGGCAGACATCACGATAGGGTAGGATAAGCTTGGTGTGTTGTGGAGATTGCGGTGGGAGTGCTGTTCGTGAACTGCAGACTTGGAGGTCCATCGCCCGCCTCTTATACCCGCAGTGCATGATCCTCTCCTCTATCGTATCGCATGCAACAAACTCATTCGCTCTGCGAGCTCAGTTGCTCGCTCTGGCAGAAGCATATGTCAGCAGACGCGAGGTTCGCCTCAACGCCATCGCGAACGCAAAGGTTGACACATTGCGCCGGTCGTCTCCGGTGCAACCCACTAACGATCCAAGACCATCTGGCCGAGCGAAGAACGGGCTCGTGCTCAAGCCTCACTCTGCAACGCTGGAAAGGAGCGCCAGGATAACGTTGTCATCGCGCATGGGACGGGCGTCTGACTGATCTCAGTACTGGAGGAGGCACGCTAGCACATGCAGTAGGCTGGCGTTGAGTCAGCGCCGTGCCTGCCCGGTGCTTAGTGAGCCATCAGCATCTCTGCAGAAGAAGATCATGTTGAACTCAAACAAGGGGTGCACTGACTGAGCGCGCTGAGGTTCGCCGTGTATATCCTATAGGTGTACGAAGCGAAGCGTACAAGTTTCCCGGCAATGATCCGCCGAGAACTACCACACCCGAATCAATGCTACTCAACGCCGTCAAGAATGCTCGATCAGTCGTTGGGATATTGCACGGGTGTGTACCAATGTATATCAAGCCCCTACCGTTTGCTAGAAGTAACACTTACCTTCTCGGGATCAAAGAATGTAGTGTACGGAGCAGTTATTCAGGCCTGTGTGGTTTCTGAGAATTAACCTTGTGTCTTGAGAAGAAGTTGGCTGGAAGGTGTGGATTCAAGCGCCGACGGGCGCTCCCGCTTGCTTCGGGATCAGACGACTCTCGATCGCGAGCGCTCCCCGCCGAGTTCATTGTCATTACCACAACACTGGCTGCTATAATCTGTGGTTCTCGCATTCACTTGGTCTATCACTTTTTGAGTCTATCACACGAGGCTCTATTCGCCATAGAACCATGAAGATTATGTGGACGGCGCGGGCTTAAGCTGTTTCACCATCTGCGCCACTCCTGTAGCATCCTTGGGCCATTTCTCTCTTCCATTTCGAGGATAGACATAGACGACATTGATTCTGCAGACACGCAGCGAGTACCTCTCAGATAGTGCACGCTATTTTTGCAGGTCGGCCGGCTCAGGATGCCGCGTCTCGAGCGTTGGACGAAACGACGTATGGGTGGATCGCGATGAGGTCATACTCTCGTCCTCTCCCCGACTCCTGCCCTACATATACCCCGCCGCGGACGTCTTGCGTTCCAAACCAATCTCCTACGCCCACTCGACATACGCCCATCTTTCATATCTTCACGACCAAGTAACGACCCAAAATGGCTATGCTTCTTCAGGTGCGTGCCTGGACGCGTCCTCTGCACCACAATAGCCGTCTGATACGGTACTGTTTTGCAGCTTACGACTTTCCTACAACAATATGTCTATGAGAAGGGACACGAGCAACCCAAGGCTTCTGACGCCCTGCGCGTCGGCATCCTCTCGACCGCCATGATCAACGCGGCTGCTATCATCCGACCCGCGATGAGCCATGGCGGCGTCATCATATCCGCGATTGCGTCGCGTAACCTCCAACAAGCTCAAGAGAACGCGAAGAAGTACGGCATTCCGAAGGCCTATGGCTCGTACGACGAGCTTTTGAATGAACCTGGCATCGACGCGGTATATATCTCACTGCCCAATGGCATGCACGGAAGTGGGTAGTCTGGTTGTTTCTTAGTGTGCGGAGGCGAGTTTCCTGACGGAAGTGCAGAGTGGGCCAAGAAGGCGCTTCAAGCAGGGAAACACGTCCTGCTCGAAAAGCCATTCACAGCCAATGCCGACGAGGCGCGTGAAGTCGCAAAGCTGGCAGAAGAGAAGAAGCTAGTCCTCGTCGAAGCATTCCACTGGCAATTCCACGTAGGTAATTCACCAATGTACGTCTGACATGACTTGGCTCACCGTACTGCCATACAGCCTGCCGCCCACGCCGTGAAAGCCATCCTCGACAGCGGAAAGTACGGTCCCATCCTGCGCACCTACACCCGCATGACTTCGCCCACGGGCTCTATCCCTCGTTCCGATATTCGTTGGAAATTCGCACTCGCAGGAGGCTCTCTCATGGACATGACCTACGTCATATCTTCGACTCGCTACTTCTTGGGCGTAGGCACTCCGCGCGAGGTGGCTGCCGCACATGCGCGCCCGGCACGGGAAGACTCGCGCGTTGACGAGGCAATGGAGGCCACCCTTCGATACGACATCGAAGGACGCATGGTCGAGAGCAAGATCTACAGCGACATGGACCGCACGAACCTCCTCGGCCTCATCCCTCGTGCATGGGAGATGCCAAGTATCGAGATCGAGACGGAGCACGCGGTGATCTACTACTACAAGTACGTCTACTCCCATTTATCCTCTCATCCTGACAGCTATTCATAACCCACCGCACCTGCAGCTTCATGATGCCGCACATCTACCACTACATCCAGATCTACGACAAACGCGCCGGGCAGACGCACACCGAGAAGCACTACTCGGGCGGCCCACGCTGGGGCCAGCGCGGCGAGTCTTGGTGGAGCACGTACCGGTACCAGCTCGAAGCGTTCGTGGACAAGGTCCGCGGGCGCGAGCCCCCGCACTGGGTCACACTCGAGAGCAGCATCGCGCAGATGGAGACGATCGACGCGATATATGAGAAGGCGGGCCTGGGCAAGCGCCAGCCGACTGCCGAGTGAATGTCGAGGGGGGAGGAGGCGGACGAGTAGCGTTATTGCTGCATTGGACTTGAGAACTCACGTATCGGACGTACATATGCCTACTAGATGCGCACGGTCGCGTAATTGTCTGTATCAGTAGCACGCGTGCAACGCATGTGTCGAATTTGTACAACTCTATACGGGGGTCGAATCGCCTATTTACGTTCATTGTACTTCCACATTCCTGGAGAACACTTCCCCGTATACAGCGTGGTGGACGCCTCGACGTTCTGCTGACCTGAACGCGACCTCGCGTGGACAACGGCTTGCACGATAGGCTGGCGGATGACCTCACGGTGTGCGAGTGAGGCAGTCTGGACGGAGAAAGTTCGGGAAGGTTGTACGAGATTCCGTCGGCGTGCCTCAGTCTTGTGAGGCCTCGCAAACATGTCCTCCAGGAGCCCGGGCGGAGCATCATCAAGCTTGAAGTACACCACCACGACGATCAAGTATTCAGAAGCGCATCAGCAGTCCCGCTGAACGATCGCTGAGATAGCGGAGAGTCTGCCGTACTGTTAAAATCCACAACCTCAGTACTGCCTGAAACACAGCTGGTGCGTTGACGGACGTTATTCCACTACATGATCGCAACGAAACTGAACGCGTAGTAACACTTAAACCAGCTCACGGCATTGTATACACCTACAATACCACGATGAAGCTCGCCGTCACAGGCTGCAACGGCTCCGTCGGGACGCGCGTCGTGCTCGCCGCGCTCGCACAAGGCCACATCGTCCGCGGGATCGACACCGTCCCTTGCTCTGAGCCTCTCGCCGGCATCCTCCTGCGCGAGGACCGCAAGCGGGACAGTGGCCAGGGAGAGGCGCAATTCGAGTTCAGGCGCGTCGACCTCGCGGATTTCGACAAGACGCTCGCCGCGCTCAAAGGCGTGGACGCAGTCGTGCACCTCGCGGCGGTACGCACCCCGACGGACTACAAGGTCCAGACGCATAACACGTATGTATCTACATACACATGATTCCCCGCCATAAAGCTGACATATAGGGGGGACGTTGTAGGAACGTCGTTCTCTCGTGGAACGTCCTCCGCGCCGCGGCGGAACTGAAGATCCCGCGCGTCGCACAGGCGTCCTCGGTGAACGTCATCCCACTCGCCTGGACAGACCGCCACGATTTTGAGTACTTCCCGCTCGACGAAGAGCACCCGTGCCGCCCAGACGAGCCGTACGGCCTCTCGAAAGTGTACGCAGTAGCCAACCGATCTGTGCGATCCTACTATGGCTGACGAGATCCGCCCTCTAGAATCTGCGAACTCCAGGCGGACACGATCGTCCGCCGCTTCCCTTTCATGCGTATAGCGAGTCTCCGCCTGAGCTGGTCCCTCCCCACCCGCGAAGACGCTTTGCGAGACGACCCTGTACGGCGGAAGAGCGATCTGTGGGGGTACGTGCAAGAGGACTCCGCTGCGGAGGCGTTCCTGCTCGCCGTGACGGGCGAGGACGGAAAGTGGAGTGGACACGAACGATTCTTTATCGTCGCGCCGGAGACGTCGGCGAACGAGGACTCGGAGGAGCTGTGGCAGACGTATTGGCGGAACGTGCCGTTAAAGGCGGGCAAGGACTTGAAGGGGCGGAAGGGCTTCTTCGACTGCTCGAAGGCGGAGAGGTTGTTGGGTTGGGTGCACAAAGAATAAGGACAGTAGGGGCAGGTGACGGACGGCTAAGATGGATGGAGGAATGTTTGTAACTGTACCAACGTCAGAATATATCCGCCTAAGAGGTCGAACGTTTACGCACGTATTCTTCGTAATGATGTAGTACCTCGCGGAGCTGCTTGCGCGTGATTTCCGCGCGGTACAGAATCTCGTCGTCGGAGCATTTGCCGTCGAAATACTGGTGGATGCTGTGACGACCCATTAGCACGCAAGTCGGCTACCTTGACAAAGTCGCACTCACCGTTCAAAACGCTTAGCTATGTCCGGGTCTTTCCCTTCGCACATCGCCGCCAGCCATCGCCTCTCCAATGGTGTCGCGCGAGCCGGGTCGCTGATCATAGACGGGATGTTGTCGTTACCCCCATTCTGGAAGTACTCGATCCATTTCGCCTCATCTGCGCTGCTTGAGAGCAGCTCCTCGTCCAACTCATCAGGCTTCTCGTCCTCCTCTTTATCCTCAGCGCTGCGCTCCTTGGACTTGCTACGGCTCCTCGACCCAGGGGACCGCTGCCTCGTCTGTTTGCGCGCGGTCTTCGGCGAGAGTGATACCCAGTACTCAACTGGACTGGACTCGGTGACGGTCTCCAGCGACTGCCCGACCTTCTCGCTCGAGCCGCCTCTGCGGTCGCCATCGAAGCTCGCGCCCCTAGAACGCTCTCGCCCACCAGCAATGCTACGAGCGCGGGAGCGTGATCTCCTCCGTGCACGGCGTTCCTCCCACTGCTCGCGCACACGCTTCTTCAATTGCTCGGTGGCTATGATCCGGATGCGGAGGTGGAGGCGGATGAGGAG
This sequence comes from Trametes polyzona, assembly GCA_022606195.1. Lineage (NCBI taxonomy): Eukaryota > Fungi > Basidiomycota > Agaricomycetes > Polyporales > Polyporaceae > Trametes > Trametes polyzona. Next base: position 279,873 of record JABYQF010000004.1, read on the forward strand.
GTCGCGCTTGAGCATCCAGAGCACGACCTCGGTGTATACTTGGATGTGCTCCTTCTGCCCGACGACGGTCGCGAAGAAGTGGTTCGCGGTCTGCTTGTGCGTTGCCGTCGATATCATCGCGAGGAGCTTTGGGAGGGGCGGCACGTCCTTGTTAGCGAACGTGCGGGCAAAGTCGGCTGACAGCGTGGCTAGTCTGTATGCTACGGTGAGTATATGCATGCCAATGAACAGCAGGATACCCACGGTGAAGAGAACTTCTGGGGCACGGAGAAAACGGTCTTCAGGCTGGGGTGCACAACGTCTACGATCTTCGCCCTTCGGTGTTGCACGAGCCAACGCACAGCCGGATACACCTGTGACTCGAGGTGCCAATCGAGAAGACTTGCCATCTCAGCGAGGCTCAGTGTCACCGACGCGAGGTCCAAGAAGCGAAGAAGCTGCTCAGCAAGCTCCCTCTCCTCTGGGTTCAGCTGCGCTGTGCTGAGCTGTATCTGTAGCTGGTAAGCCTGCTCGCCTTCGCCGTCTAGCCGGAGGAGCGCCTTCCAAGGCGTAAGCGCAGGTAGTCTCCACGCGAAGCTCATCTCTGGACCCCAGGCATCCGGCTCGCTGTCTTCGTCGTCTGGGGCTTCGTCAGGGTCGAACTCTTCGTCCGCGTGGAGGAGTGTGTTGAGATACGGCGGTAACTGGATTTCGAGGGGAAACTCGTTGATAGTGACGCGCGCGATCGTGTTTGCCTTGATGGACTCGTATAGGTTTTTCATGACGGGGGCTATCGTCGATACCTTGAGAGCTTCGTACATGAAGTCCGCGAACGACTCTCCTGAACAACCGTCAAAATCGTTGACGTATTCCGCGAGCGGGTGACTGCACACCTTTGTTCATAAAATCCTCCCGTAGGGTACCCAGGAGCTCTGATTGTGCCTCGACATAGCGGTTCAGCACCTGCTCCTGATACAGCACCGCCGTCACGTTGAACGCGAGCTGCTCATATACCGTGTCGAAATACTTCGAGATGTTCCCCGAAGCGGAGGAGCTCGGGTCCGGCAAGTCCAGCACGACCACGAAGTGGAACGTCTGCATGCCCGCATCGTCCGTCCTCGCCTGCGCCTGTGGTGAAGCCTGCCCGCGCGCAGCTTGTCCCGCCAACTCTGCGCGCTCAGGCGTGAGCAAGCGATCCTCGTCGAACGCCGACTGGCCCTTCTTCGAGCCGCGTCCACGCTCGCGCGCAGGGCCAGGAGGCGGCTGGGGCGCAGCGAACGCCCACGCGCCGTCGCCGTCGGCGCACACGGGGTGCCCGACGAACGCGAGGTCGTCCACGATCAGCTCGAACTTCTGGTGGCACAGCGAGCTCTGCGGGCACAGGATCTGCGCGAGGAACTCGCCCGAGTACCCGAGGAGCGTCCCGTATTCGTCCGCCCCCCCGCTCCCGCCTCCGCCCCCGCCGCGGGGCCCGCTGCCGCTCCCGTTCGACGCGCCGTGCGCGGGGGTGCCGGAGTTACTGGCGCGGGTGCCGTCGATGTCGTGTGCGTCTTTCGGCTCTTTTGAGGGCGAGGCGCGGCGCGAGGTCGGGTGTGAGGACGGCTGCGTGAACGAGACTGACCTATCGCGCCGGAAGAGGGGACGTTGCCAGTAGTACTCCGCCTCGTCCTCTATTGCGAGTCTCGAGAGGTCGATGGGTGCATCATCGACTGCGTTATCTGGGCTGTTCGCCGCGCGCCATGGGTTGTCGGCGAGCGCGCCGGGGAAGTCGTTTGTAGGCAACGGGCGCGCAAGGCGGGGCACCGTGGTGGGCGACGGCGGCCAGTGATACACGAGATTCGAGCCTTTCGCGGACGAGGTGACGAGGAGGATGCAGAGCAGCGTCTCACTCATGACAAGCGACTAGATACTTACCTCACATCCGGGAATCACAGCAGTACAGATTGGGTGGTAGTCGAGAAGAGAGTCACGTAGTACACCTTCCAAGCTCGCGCGCGCGCGCGTCTACAAGTCGGACGCGTCTATGGAATGCTCGACGCAAAGTACAACCATACAGTACACTACGACGATACAGAGGTACAAGTAGTAAGTGTACGCTACATAGTCAGGCACGAGCTCGAACTACACGATAAATCTAAGAAGACGTTGGCCAAGGTCCACGAGGAGGTCCACTCCTAAGCCTCACAGTATCCCAGTCCGAAACCAAGTCCGCTCAACACAGCACTCCCATCCCATCGCTGCTCCTTACACGATCCACAGGAGGGCCAGCACCAGCGGCAACACCCTCCTTCCACCGCTCAACCCACTCCACGACCTCCCTCGCCATCCGCGCGCCCTCCTTCTGCCGCAGCCCCGTCTCGCCCTCGCGCCGCTTCCGCGCCTTCGCCTCCCGCCCCGCGCGCCAAGCCGCTTCAATCGCGTCCGCCCACTCGCCCTGCTCGTACTTTGCGCGCTCCAGCTCGACGCCCACTCCTGCGTGTGAGAGGAAGAGGCGCAGGCCGTGCTCCTCGATAAATAGCGGGCGCGGGACGTACACGAACGGTGTGCACGCGTCGACACACTCCGACACCGTGCCGTAGCCCTATTGATACACAGCTGGGTCGTCAGCGAACCATTCCAACTAGGCGAGGCACGCGGGGAGCACAACGTACCAACTTGCCGAGGAGGACGTCTGCGACGGCGGTGAGGTCGGGCATGTACACGTCCCTCGGGGCAACGAAGAAGTTCTCCGGGAGCTCCTCGCCATCCTCCCTCCCCCAATCCTTCGGCACTCCACACACGATCGCGATCCACGACGCGTCCGGGAAAATGCACGGCTCGTCGTCCACGTCCATCGCATCCGCCCCAAGGCCGTCCCAGCTAGGCTCCGCCACTTCGAACCCGTCTACGGGCCGGGGCGTCGGCGGGATCGTAACGAATGCAGGCATCTGCGCGGACATGCGCGGAGAGGTCGGTACTGCCGCCGGAGGAGCACCCTCGACTCGCAGCTGCGAGTGCCCTCGAGGGCGTGTATGGGGGTGCTCCACATCCAGTGTGAGGTGTGCAGGGAGCGCGCGGGCGGGATTCTGCATCGGAGCCGGTGGGGAGGACGCGTCGAGGCGGTCGAGCTTCGCGTTCTTCAGGGCCTCGTTGAGCGCTTGCGCATGCTGCCCTTGATCGACCACCGACTCCTGTGTCTCCGCGAGAGGTAGAGGGTGGTCCGCCTTTGGGTGCACGGAGCCGTTCGGTGTGTTGTGCATCCCGGGAGGTGTTGAAGCCTTCGAAGGCGTGCGACTGTGCGAGCGGCTGTGTGGCTTGTGGAAGACTTGACCCCCAAAGGAGACGATGAGTATCTTGGTCTGTTCGGGATCATGGAGATGAGCAGGAACGCCGATCGAAGTGAGGAGTCGGCTCCTGCCCTCTGGAGTGTACACTGCTGGATCCGTAGGTCGTACGAGCAACGGTGCAGGACGCACTTCCCGAGGAAGTGCTTTTGGAGGGTACACCGGGGGAAACGGGATCTGCTCATGTAGCTGGTACGTCCAGGTTGGTCGCAGGAGATGATCTACCACGAAGGGTTTAAAGGCGCGCGTTTGGATGTCGACCCAATCCTGGGAGGGCAGGCTAGGCTCTACGGCGAACGATGGCAGAGGGATCGCTCCCGGGAGCCGCAAGAGTAGGTCTGCGCATCGGTATCCGTCGTGAATCTGCTTGACCAGTGGTACCAGTTCATCTAGAGACACTGGGACGTCAGGTTCGAGTTCCGGTTCCGGTTTGTTGGGAGGATGCAAAGCGTGCAACGTAGGGTCAGGTTGGGGCGGCTCGTCAATGAAGGGAGTGGAGAGATAGCTGTAGACGGAGTCGAACGAGAAGTTTGTGATGAGTATCGAGGGGACGCCTGCGTCGTTGGCGGCAAGACTAGAGGGCGGACAGTTGCATGAGCGCTAGATTGGCGAATGATAGGCACATATAGCATACCAGCCAAGGAAGGCAGCATCGCTCAGGACGCAGTCAGCTTTGATAGAACGAAGCCACTGGGACTCTTCTGCAACCTTGCGATCCTTTCCCTCGAGAAAGCGCTGGAGTACTTCGACGCTTTTTCGGCGGTCGACGCGATAACTACGGTTTGTGTCGGTATAGTCGCGCGCCCAGTGCATAGCGGACTCACGCTAGTGGTTGGACGATCACTGGGTCTATGTGTGCGTTGCGATACAATGCTGTTCACGCTGGGTAAGGGCGGGAACGCCGCACACGGAGGAAAACCGACATACCTCCTAGGGCTACACTATCTGAAAATACATGCTTGGGTGCAGAGGATACGATATGAACTGTAGGGCGTGGATCTAGGCGTAGAAGATGGGATGCAAAGGCAGAAACTCTGGTGGCATGGCCATAACCTGTGCGAGCCAAGGTACAGTAATCAGGCGCGGTTCGCAGAAATGGCTCATTGCGGCATGCATGCCAGTACTCACCGTGTCCCGAGCAGTAGTAGACGAAGACCGATGTCTTGGGGTCATTCATCGTAGACGACAAGAAACACTTGTCTCTTGGCGCGATTATATGACCGGGTGGTTGTGGGCAGGGGGTACGCGCTGGAGTGGGGCTACGTCCGGTGTATGGCGTCGAGATATGAAGATGAAGATCGCAGATTTAGAGGGCGTCACGACATGCACAGAGAGATAGTGTTGAACAGTGTACAGAGATGTACAGGCGTAGTATGCGGCAATGGGCTCTATGCGCGGCGATGAGTAGAGACACGGGCGGACGTCGTGGCAGAGAACATAAGTTACTCGAGACTCGAGTTCGTGTGCCCCCGCTCCGAACGTTGTCCGAATTCGAAGAGGCCAGACGATCGCGATTCACTCTCCGTGCCAAGAAGGATCGTCATACGCCTTATGCGGAAAGTGCGCACAAGCCAATCGGGTACCGAGACGCGTCGCGGTCACGCCCAGACGCGTCAGTGGCTGCTCCGTCTCTCCCTCCTCCTCCATGGCCACTCTAGCAGGCGTGCAAGGTGTACTTCTGTGCGTTGTGCTGTATTCTGGTGCTAGCACGTGTGCTGGGACTTGGCGGTGACCTGGTATCAGAGGCGAGGCCTCGCGATCTGGCCTCTTTCCCCCTGGATCTGCCCTGGATACTAGCAGCTCCTAAGCGCCCATGGTCTACTTCCATCGAACATATCTGCCAACCCGGCCGCCTCTTCTCTGCTCTTCCCCCCATCTCCGGCCATCCTGACGACGCACTATCCTCTGCCATGGGCAAGCAATTGCTTTGGCTTGACCGCATACACTCATTGGCGGCCCGCTTTGAGAACTACAAGAACTCTGCAGTTCATGAACCCGACAGGAAGCTCAAGACCACCCGCTTACACAGAATACTTGCCGATGTATGCGCCGTGGTGCGCGAAGCGGAGAACGCCAACGAGGCCCAACCCGGAGTGGTGATTGAAGCCGCGAGCTCATTGCTTCAGACTTGCCTAGAGTACGCATATAGCAACCAGGCTGGTTTGCAAGCCATGAACACCTTCGCGCACTCCGATGAGTTCGACGAGCCATGGATAGACGACGTCCTGGAGAATGCGGGTGAGTACCTTGCTTTTGCATGTTTTCATTTCCTACAACACGTTAGCTAGGTTCGGATATTGTTGACGAGTTCATACGACTATACTCCAAGAGTTTGAAGCCTGGAAGCCGTGAGTAGCGGTCGAAGTCCTCGTCTCCGGTTCCTCCAAGCTCGTGTTCAATCACTTTTGTTCCCGTTTTCCACAATCTAACACAAACCTCTCTATAGCTGTTCCCCAGCTTCCGGCCTTTGCGAGGATACGCCCGTGGACCAAATCCCCTCGTCCCCATGCACTTGCGACGCCCCTCTCACGTTTCCGGCCAAGCATCGTACCAACTGCGACCGCATCCACTCCCCTCGCTCATTGTATAGCAGAGGCTCGTGCACAGCTCACCACCGACTTGATACCCGCGACATACGCCATAGACATCGCCACAAGCGGGGATATCCTGGCACTCGCCAGCGGTGCGGGGTTCAAGGCTCGAGAGCCTACCTTACAATACTACCTCCTCAGCAACCAGGCAGACAACTGTCTCGAAGGGGTCAGTATGGATCCCGGCATGTCGAGCGCCCCACGCTTTGTGGTGACGCAAGATGAACATAAGCTTGTCATCCTTGCGAACGAGAGCATGGTCAGGACCTTTTCCTTCGACGCGGGAGAAGGAGGCCGGGTTCCCAAACAGCTGCCCGCAGTCCATACGTTCAACTGCCAAACTCGACACGACGGACCTATCGCTACTCTACCGAATGGGCGAATGGCCAAGGCGGGCAAGGGCGAAGCTGCTGTCTGGGATATCTCTATGACCGACGCTCCCGCTGAAACCCGTCAAGCACCAACAACGACAGATCACCTTGAGGTAGGTCACAGTCTCGAAGACGCCGAATATCTTCGCTCATCCCCTATACTAGGGCAAGCAGCCCTCCATTGTCGCGTTTGTCGACGACCCTGCCTATGCCCCCGCGACGTGGCACTTGCACGCGCCGAGCGGACGTTTGCTATGCGGCGAACAGGCAGGTTACGGGTGCATTGCGCTCGACGTGGAACACGGCGGACAGCGAGCCGCGCGGTTCCTAGGGCACGGCGGCCACGTTGTACGCATCACAACCAGCCCAGGCGACCCAAACCTGTTCGTTACAGCAGCTAGCGATGGATACGCGAGGATGTTCGACATGCGGCGGCCGCTCCCGGTCCTCACCATCGAGACGGGGATCCAGCGCGAAGGGTGCGTGGACGTCGTATTCGTCCATCCTAACGGCATACCGAGTGAGCGTGTCAGCATCACCGTTCTGATCGACCTCTGAACCCGCATGATTCCAACAGCGCTGTTTACCGGTGGCGATCGCACCCAACAGATCAAGATGTGGGATATTCGCGAGCAGGAATGCGTATACGAGCTCTCCACCGGGAACAACGCGGTCAGCGCGATGGTCTGGGACGACGTGCACACGTCGCTGTACGTCGCCACGACGTGCCCGTACACGAATAAGCTAGGGGAGCGCACTGGGTATCGCAAGGCGCGCGTCCCGACCTGGGCGACCTGGGCAAGTGTCGAGAAGAACTACAAAGAGTACAAGGCAACCGGGTCCCCAATCAGAGCCGTAAAGACGTCGGTTCCTGAAGTTACGGTCCGTGACGAGGACGACGAACGCGGTTACTACGACATCGAGTCCGAATCTGAAGGAGGCGGTGACGAAGACGACGAAATCGACGAGGCGTACTCGGCGGATATGCGTTGGCCCAACAAGTGCTTCCACAAGGAGAACTACTTCGGGTACGCGTACGACGCCGGAGAGAACGTTCTATGTGTGTCACACCTCTCTTCCGCGTGGACATTTTTGCTGATCGTTCCCCGTGCTGCAGTCCGTTGGCACTTCAAGGAAGAGCCCGATATCACCCAGCTTCCCGCGAGTACGACAAGTGACTGGTAGGCTGATCAGTATCTTTCCTTATGGACGCGCCACCCCATTCCACCTTCCTTCACACTCTATCCTGTCTTACCTTCCACTCGTTTCCCCGCCTCTCTGCGACATCTCGCATCTCTCTGCGGACCTCACACCCATTTATACCTAACACTATACCTACCTATACCTAACCCCTCAGCTGCGGACCTGGACGTTTACTGGATGTTGTTTGTCTGCCTCGATCTGTACTTTACGATACCACGGATACATAATCAAGGGCTCTCGGTAGGAATGGATCACGTTGAGTCTCCAGGATGCGGAAGGCTCGCTTCCGCCTGTCAAGCTCGTTACCAAGGACAAGTCATAGCTTATGACCAGGCAGTCCGTAATGAGCTCCCGTGTGCGTTGAAAGGGGGTTTGATACTATTACCAGGTGAGTGTCTTACTTATCAGTCTGCACAATCCGTCACTAAACACGGGTATAGATTCGGTAGTCATAACCACAGAAAAAAGATCCCATCCATCCCATCCATTATGTCCACCGACACCACCCTATGGAGCGAAATACACCTCCAAGTCCGGCGCACGATCAAAGTCCCCGCGCGGGCGGGACACCCACCCCTGCACGGCCTCGTCAAAGTACGCCTCGACGGCCCACGTCCTGCTCCCGATCCAGAGCATGCCGACGTACGGGTCCCACCACTCGATGCGCGCCGTGCGCGCCGCGGCGTCGAACCGGTACCCTGTGACGCGCGGCGCGGGGCCGAGGAACTGGTGTCTGCGGGTGCGCGTCGTAGGATTGAATGGTGACGGGCGAGTGAAAGGTGGTGTGAGTGAGTGCAGGCAAGAGATGTATACATAGGGTACGGCGAGGCTCGTACTCACCTTTTGGGCAAAAGGTTTCCTCTCCCCGAGGCGTCCGCCGTCACGTACATCGGGGCTTCGAAGCCGGGATCGGGGGGCGCGTCGTAGAAGTTGTACACGAGGAAGTTCAGATCCTCTCCCTCTGCGAATTTGATCTGCTCCGTAGCATGTTCGTGAGTACGATATGGGCGTCCGCGCATGGTATACCATGCGCGGGTCGCGGCAAAATGTGCAAACGCGTACAGCGTGGGCGCGGTCGCTCCCCATATATTTCAGAGGTAGGTATAGTTTGCCGGCGAAGGGCGCGGGGTATAATTCGGTGGGATGTTTCTGTAGCTGCACGTAGTTAACGTTAAGCGGAGGCTGCAGACGCAGTTGAATCGGCCTCTGCACCCAAAGTCCCGCACGCAGGGCATTGGACACAGCTTCAAGATTGCATCGCTGGGTGGAGGGAGAAGTTCACGATCGAAAACATACCTCCCAAGCATACGTCTTTGTGTACACCTCGAACACCCCTTGCAGCAGCGCCGCCTTTTCTGCCGCATCCAATTCACTCTGCCCTGTGCCAGGTGGCGGAGGGTGCTTTTTGCGATGCTCGTCGCGCCGGGCAATCCATTCATCTCGTTTAGTGTCGGTCCAATCACGTTCCATTCGCGCCAGAGGCCCGGTAGGAGGAGCAAAATTTTAGCAAGCGCAGGAGTCGACCGTAGGACTGAGGAAACCAGGCAGGCGCTCTACCCACTAAGCCAACGTATCTTACTTTACCTTGGTTGTTCAAACAACATGTTAAGATAGATAACTTGCCCTATCTACCGGTGACTGACGCGGAAAATCGTCGCGTAATGCAGGCTCCTACCCACCGCACGCTGAGAGTTGAAGGGGGGCGGATTCGAGTGGGAGGATGAGGGACTGAGTCAAGTAGCGTAGACGAGGCTGTATCCGAGAGCGTCAATTGAGCTTCATCCTAACCGACATTACCCCCCGACAACTCTCAGCGGCGGCTGGCCTCAAACAAAGGTAAATACACGGAGCCCGGAAAGAAGACGCCCAAAGACCTCCCCATTTGGCAGGCTCTCCGCCGAGGCGCTAATGCATTATCCAGATATTCCGCACGCGAGCACGCGCTACCGTCAGCTTCGCGCTCTCAGGCTAGTACGAGCGCGCGCGCGCGCGCGATGTCCATGCCGCCGTCGCGCACGTCCATCATCCTTCCCGCCGCCATGGATCCACATCGTGCGCGTGTCCTTCAGACTACCCTCGAGTATCTACAGCACCTCGACATACCGCTCTCGGCCCTCGTTTTGTATGCACTACAACAATACCGAGACCCTGCCCATCCCATCCTCGTCGATCTCGTTCGGCACACTACTAGCATAGCGGCCAGCCTGTACTACAATGAGGCAACTAAAATCAATTTATATCCGTGGATCCTCCAGACTGCTCGTATACACTACGGGGACGCAGCCCACAGTCTGTCCCTGCGAGAGAATGGGTGGCATTTCAACGCCGGGAAGACGCACCCGAACCAAGTTCGCGACTTCCACATAGAGGACATGATCGCGGGGATGTACCGAGCAGCTCCCGAACTATGGGCTCTTTTCCAGAACCTCTTCGGCTTTGACCCAGAAGAACTCCCTCCAGTGGAGAAAGAGGTTCTCTTGGATGAGGACGATGCCGATGAAGACTACTGGAGCAGTGAGCCTACATCGGCGATCGAAGCGGACAGAGCACGGCGGGCGAGATTTATTAATATAGTATGTATTATACAGTTGGTCTTGTCCGTCTCGTTGATCCAATTTGAAGAAAATCGCCATGATCTTAAGCGTCCTGGCACAGGGACGGGACCCTCACTGCAACGCCCTCCAAAGTATTGTCGGGATTTTCTGCCGTGCGTGCAACGCTCCAGAGAAGCTCATGAAGGTCCTTCTGAGGATGGGCGTATCAATCTCTCTCGAAAGCGTCCGGCGCGCGACTCTATCTATGTCTGCTAAGAGCTCAGAGTCTATCGAGTCCGTTGGTCGCAGTTTACTCGTTTCCTTTGGTTTCGATAACCTCGATATCCTGATCAAGACCCTGGTCCCCACTGTCGATGACCCGCACGCCCGGGGTATGCTACATCTTACGTCCGCAACAATGTTTCGTCTTGCCCACGGTGTGACTCTCGATGATCTCCGGTGCTCAGATCTGCTTTGGGAGAGGTCAGAATACAATATCCAGAGTCCCCACCGGATCGTCTTCGATCCCACTGCTACGATGGAACGCCTCCTATCACTTCATCCCGAGCCAATGATGCCAGAGCAGAGCTCGGACAGTGCCCCGGCTCTTAGTCGGCGCGGCCAATTCCGCTCTTGGGTCTTTCAGCGCACGCTAGTCGACCACGGGCCTAGCTTCTTCAGGAAATATGCTGATCAATTACCGGACCCTCAACCGGTCGAGCAGATACCGATTACGAAGCTAGAGCAGGTGCCTCTACGTGCAATGGACATCAACCTCTCCACCGTTGCGGGCAATATCAAGGCAATCTACGAGATTCTTCGTCAGGCTGGGTTGGGTGACCCGGAGACCGCACCGCCGGTGTTCTCCCCGAGTGGGAACTTACCAGAAGACATATCTCAGCTAGTTATACTCTTCGGCGGCAATCTGGGGACATATGAGCGTGTTCTGTCAGCGCTCCGGCGGCGTTCGGTCGAGCACACTCCCTACGAGCGCCTCCAGTTCATGGTCTTCATACTGGGACTCTTTCACCTCAAAATGGCCGCAGCTGATACTATCTGGCGGTTACTGGTCACGCCCGAGGGTGCTCGGAAGGATGAGACAGGCTTCTACAAAATCGCGGCCAAGCTCCGTCCCAACACTAGTAGTCACATCATCGCGAACGCGAAATTCCGCGAACAACACGAGCTTATCGAGCATGTCGGAGTAATACTCCGGCTAGACGCCTGGCGGACAGAGGTGGAGCGGCGCACACGGCTTGCTACACTCGAGGAGTGGGCGGAGACAAAGCCCTCGCTTGCAGACATCAAGGAGTTCGCTGATCAGCTGGTGTGCGACTACGTCGAGGGCGAGGGGATCAATCTCTTTGATCTAAGCCTGAATCCACCGTCAGCGCGGGACTCCGTCCATGAGAACACAATACGGACACAGCATTACCTCCTTATGTACACCGAACTATCGTACAGCATGAATGCGGGCGACATCGGGCGGATCGAGGCAACATATCAAGTATGGATACCGCTTTTCAGAGCAGCCGGCAAGCACAAGTACGGATCCCGGACCTTACATTTCCTCCATTCACTCTACTTTGTGTATCCAGAACGCTTAACGTAAGCGAGCACGATCAGTAACATTCGTCTTGATATTTACATCATTGTATCACCTCAACAGGCGCGCAGTACGGTACAATATGCTCGTAAATCCTACCGGCAAGCCGCATGCTTTCCGCGCCATCGACTGGGTCGTTGAGTATTTAAATTACCTTATCAAGGTCAGTAGTAGGCCGTAGTGGCATACGTTCACCTTATATCTTTATACTAGTTCGTGTACGGCGGCGAAGGATCAAACTACAAAAAAGAGCGGATTATACTTGAGTCCGTTCTCGCCCTTGTGTACAGGAATGCACACGCCACGATGGAGAAAAACTTCGCCCTTCCGGGCCTTACGACGAGCCATAGCATGCCGGACATGACAGCAACGATCAAGGTAGTATTAGATGGTATTAGGCGTGACGAAGGCGAGAGGGGCGGAGGCAGTCCGAACAAGTATCAAGCAGGTCGTAAAGCGGCGTATGTATTACCGGACGCGTTCAGCGAGGGGATGGCTATCATAGATGGGGAAGGACGGAAGAGGGCAGCGCGGGGTGGTGCTGATGATCGGGTGCAGGGTGCGGGAGACGTTGAGATGTCAGATCCGACGGGCGGTGATGGGATTGCGGAGGGAGAGGGGGTTGATGATGAAGGGGTTGTGCAGCTCGAAGATGAGCTGGAACTGACGATCGAGGACCTAATTACGGAGGGCTTCTGGTAGTAGGGAGGATTACATACCTTCTCCTGGCTTCAGCACTGTTCGACGTATGCTCTGGTGTTCGAACAGTGTGTCTAACACGGAGTACACACGGGGCTGGTCAGAGTCAGCAGACGCGGGCGGCCCCGAAGCGGACGGGCCTGCAGCGGACGGCGCGGAGAGTGAGGCAGCGGGAGCAGGAGTGGGTCGTGCGATGGGGAGAGCGGTGGTCGGTGTTGACGGTCCGATAGGACGATTGTCGACTTCGTGTTGCTGCAGATGAACGTTTTCCTTGCCTTTCCGTCCGCGTGTCGTATCCGTATATTGGGGACACATCTTGTTCGTTTCTGAGCCGTGCATATGAGCGATAATGTCGCGCGACAGGGTATATACCTACTGATGTGTCCGATGCCTCCACACGCGCTGCACTTGCGTGGCCCGGAAGCGCGTTTTGCGGAGCCTGAGGCGGTCGCAGTGTTTGTGGATGCAACTTGCAGGGGGTCGGTGGCCGCCGGTGGAGGGAGAGTTTGCGGATAGACACTGGTATTTACGGGTCAGTGAGCTCATAAGTGGGGTAAGTGTATGTGTTACGCACCTGGTAACAACGCGGAGGACCTCCTCGCCGAACTCGGAGGCCTTGTTCCATTTCGTCTCGCGCAGGAGATCTTCGACGCATGTGAGCTTACGTGCGCGCGCGCAGTCCGCGATCCGCTTGAGGACGTCATTAGACATGATCAACGCTGGCCCCAGGTTGCGTAGATGCTGCGGCCCGTACTTTGCGGTGGTCTTGTCGCGGCGGAATGTGTTGAGAGCGCGCTGAAGCGTGAGGTCGTCGGCACTCATGTCGTGCTTTGTTGAGACCTTTGAGGCGCGGGGAATCGACGGTTTGATGGGAGAAGCAGCAGGGTTTGGGAGGATAGCGAGAAGGTCATAGTCGGGGGTGCAAAGAGAGCAGCAAGGGGGGGACGACGGCGGAGGCACAAAGCAGCGCCCGCAACAGACTTGCATATCGGGAACTATTATGTAAGATGCCGATGATCATAATGGGATACTAACTTCGAATGGAACAAAAGAATGACTTACCTATCCGGTCATTCTCATAGAATGCGGTAATCGGCTTTCGATAACACTTGATAGAACGTGATGCAGCGTTGATTAAGTTGTCCAGCTCAGGTGTCAACGTCTGGCAGGTTGTGTCCTTCCCTGCTTTCCTGCCCCCCTTACCTCCGCCATTCTCTACTCGTTGTACGGCGTGGGACTGTGCATACGAGACTTGTAAATGCTCATACTCGGTCAATTCCAATACTGGACCTCCACTATGGGCGGCTGAACCTGCAGTGGGGCTCGAGTCCGCCCACGTACCCAATGCAGCACCGGGCCTCATCCCGCGTGCGATAGAGTCTGGTAGCGACTCCGCCACACCGGGCACAGCAAGCGCTGACTCGCCGGTGCATGTCTTCTTCTGTTCCGGACGCCTCGGGTATGCGTCTGCCTGCGACTCCACCGTTCCTGCCCGCTTCCTCTTGTTTGCCTCTTTCCTGGCAGCCTTCGATGCCACTGCCGCCTGACGCTTCTGTGCACGTGCGGCGGCCTGCTCCTTCTCGTCGTCGAAATACTTCGACTCGACGAACAGGATGGCAAGGGCACGCGTTCCGAATGCCCTCGCTGCGTGCCCCCATCGCTGCCAGAGCGAATCCATGTCGCAGGTCATGCGCCATTGGATTACGACCTTGACTTTCGCTACGTCCATACCCTAGTATAGGCGATCTTTAGATATACGCAATAAATGAATATTTTGATCTCACCATCCCGAAGGAGTCGGTGCAAGACAAGCCCAACAGCTTGTGCTCCCGAAAGCCCTCTGTAGACCGCTCCCGGAAGCCCGGTGTGTTGTCGGAGTTGAACCAGACAATACGACCGGCATGTTCCGGTGGCAGGCGTCGCCGGAGAGCCTCCGTAGCATTGATGGAATCTTCGATATTGTCGAAGAAGATCAGGAAGGGGGGGATGTCCGTTTCAGGGGTCCAGTTGTCGGGGATAAGGAAGTTGAGATCCTCATAGCTCGAGACCGCGTGTTGGATCTTGCGCACGGTTAGGAAGACGTTTGGGCGGTCATTGGATCTACGTATGTAGCGTACATGATCCTTCCGAGCTTGAACGATATCGAGAACTTCATTACAGACGTGATCGGGGAACGTGGCAGATGGCATGACGTAGGGAATACTTGACGACAGCAGGTTACGGAGGCGCCCGGACTCTTTGATAGAGGGCCGAAAGGAGCCCCAGGCCTTGATGCAATGAGCCTCGTCCCAGATGATGCTAATTAGGCGTGAAGTGAGCGCGGTGTTTTCCCATAGCCAATCAAATGCGAGTGGATTCTTGAATGCATTCTCAGGGTTCAGGACGACTACCCCGTGGCTGAGAGAACCAGCTCTCTGGGGAGAAACATCAGATAGACTAATCACACGGCTGCGAAGGAGGTACCTTGAAATTATCGTGGGTTGCTGTCTCTCCGGAGATCACGATCGCCGGGATACCAACCGCGTGCAGCTGGTTCTTGTTCTGAACACCAAGGATATTCAAAGGCGTGATGACTACTTGAACGCCCTGCGGCCGGAAGAGCAGCGGCATCCAGAAGGTCAGAGTCTTCCCGGAGCCTGTACTCGAGATGCAGACTATGTCTCGGTTGCCCTGAAGGATAGCCAGCGCCGTCTCGCATTGCCAGAGGCAAGGCCGACGGCCGAATCGTTCCTCAGTACGACGTCTGATTTCCGGAATGTCGGGCAGGTCTGCGGCAGGGGACGTGCGCGACGGCGGCATGGACATCGCGCGCGCGCGCGCGCTCGTACTAGCCTGAGAGCGCGAAGCTGACGGTAGCGCGTGCTCGCGTGCGGAATATCTGGATAATGCATTAGCGCCTCGGCGGAGAGCCTGCCAAATGGGGAGGTCTTTGGGCGTCTTCTTTCCGGGCTCCGTGTATTTACCTTTGTTTGAGGCCAGCCGCCGCTGAGAGTTGTCGGGGGGTAATGTCGGTTAGGATGAAGCTCAATTGACGCTCTCGGATACAGCCTCGTCTACGCTACTTGACTCAGTCCCTCATCCTCCCACTCGAATCCGCCCCCCTTCAACTCTCAGCGTGCGGTGGGTAGGAGCCTGCGCGTAATGCATGACACAGTTCTGTACCGTTCTCTGATCTGTTTCGCACGATGTGTTCAGCGCATCGTGGGAGCATCCTATAGATTCAAAGCCCGAGGTCGTGAGGCTCAAAGGGCTCTCGACGAGCAGCTCTCATGGTGACTATATGCCATCGTCACCTGCTGAGTTGTAACAAGCTTGTGGGGGACTCCAGGCAGCGAGCGCCGAAGCGTATGTGGTGCATGGTGATGGAGAGTGATTGAAATAAACTGTTTGCATTAAGCCACGCAATGGGCCTCTCGGAGACCCGCCGCAAAGGTAAGACATGCGCGAGGACGAAGAGAGGGTAGCCCCTGACCAGATAGTTGGGCAGCAGGACACAAAGTCGGAATACTGTGGGACATGTGCCCTAGGAGCGGTTAGGGATGTTGCAAACGTCGAGATTCAATCCAGCTCGACTTGTCGATTGCCATGGTACCGTGACTAGCTGCAGGCTGGGGCATTTATGGCTCGTGGATCACATACTAGACGCAGGGAGCTGCATTTTTGGTTGCATAGTATGCGGAGGTGGGAAGGGATGCTACAATCGTATACATTCTCAGCGAGGCACTCGACATGCATTGAGACTGTCACTGCTGGGGAGGATAGATTATTCCAGGGTTGGCTTTGATCAAGCGCGCACTCATCCCACGCGAAGCACGCAGTACAGAAGGAGCAAGTACAGACGCACCTTCGCCTTTCCGCCTCCTATTTGTCATATATCATCGCACGGCATCGTCGAGCTATTCATTTGACGTTTACGTTTGTTGAGGTGCTCGGTGTTCCGTATGTTGGTGAGTGATGGGCTTGTCAAGCTATGTGGCATGCTCCAACCCTGCCCAATGGGGTCAAACTTGGTTGCCCTTGACTGAGTATGGCGCATGATGGTGGACGAGCGAGTACCACTGACCAACCTCGAACAACAGCGCATACCAAACCTGGTTCTCGGCCCGATGTGGCTCCTCGGGAACTACCGCCGGTGAGTAAATTGGGCGCCTAACGCTCCGAGCTTGTTGCCTGCCCAGTTGAGCGGAGAGAATCGTGTTCTCCGGACGACCTGGAGGATCGTCAGTTCATACAGCCGTATCATGCTCGCATCATGCTCGGTAGCTCTGACTTTTGCACAGTCTCGACTCTCCCATGGATGCCCTGCGGTCTCCTATGCATACACCAGGCATCCACGACCAGCCTGATATCCGTGTGATCTGGCACGTCTTGCGCTGGCTGGCGACCTGCACGAAGAACGGTCGCAGTCCCCGAAAATACCGAGATCCCACAGGCCAGACATAGACTGCACGCCTTTGTCGCGGCTCTCACCTCTCTCTTCACAGTGTCGGCAGCGCTTAGCGGGGCGCATGCCCGCCAGCAGGCCCATCATTGGCGACAGCACGCAGGCCGCCTGCCACTCGCCTAGCTCTTCCCCCAATCGCTGCGAAGCATCTGCACTGGAGACCTTGCGCATCTCGGTGACGCTGCAACCAAATAAGCTCGGATCCAGAGCCACCTCGCTGGCCCGCTTTGAATGCTCGGCGCTGGTGTGATCATCGTCGCCGCCATGGACAGAGTGCGTCTCATCAAGCATGCCTGGCACGAGGCTGCCCCGCGAAGGGTCGCATTCCTTCTTTTATCCAGGGTCACTCGTAATCTGCAGCGTTCCGGCCAGAGGAGGAGATCCGGTGCCGTCTGCCACTGTCGCCTCGTTTCCTTTTACTTCACGACATATAACCGAGTGGGGCTTGGTCGAGGCTCCCTCCCCTAGCCGATACTACGTCTCTTCCCCCCACATTTTTGTGGCCTTTTCTCCTCCCTCCGACCACAGTCGACCCTGTCCGCTCCTATACCCAGCGATGCCTGCAGCTACGACAGACGTGGACAAGCAACTCGAGACGTTAGGTCTCACGCGCGAGGATTTGAATGAAGACGCCGTCAGGGCAGCATACAAGAAGCTGGTGAGCGAATTCCGCTGTACAGCGTTCCATGTCGTTCGTCAATACTGAGGAGTGGTGAATAGGCCCTGCAGTGGCATCCCGATCGTCATACCGCGGATCCAGAGGAGGCCAAGCAGAAGTTCATCGAGGTACGCCCGCTGAGCTGGCAAGAACACACTCGCATACCAAGGCGTTGCCCGGCTAGGTGAACGAGGCATACAAAGCATTGGCCGAGGTCTGCAGGAAACAGAACAAGCGCAACAAGAAGTCCCGCAAGAACCCCGAGTCGACCTCGCGCACGGCATTCTGGGCGGGATCTACTCCGACGGCGTCCTCGTCATCTTCAGGGGCGACGCGCGGTACCGAGCGAGCTGCGAAGGCCGAGAAAGCAGAGCAATCTCACAAGGCGGCTTCGCATGCGAAGTCTGATCATAAGCCTCACCGATCGACCGCTTGCGCAGATGACCCTGCGCCGAAAGCTGCGCGCGCACATACAAAGCACTCACACCACCATGGACATCGAGATTCGGACTCGGATTCGTCTTCTGAAGCAGGGTTAGTCCGCGTTCAGAGTATCTGCCCTCGTTTTCACCCACATGACGGTCAATCGGCATCCGCAGCTCTACACACGGACACGCGCACGCTCATGCTCACGGTCATTCCAAGTCGGGTCGTGCGAAGGAGAAGAGCAAGAAGACGACGTTGGGCGAGGACGACTACGAGTTCATCGACCTCGGGTCACCGCTCAAGCCGTTACGCTCGCCCCGCTCTTTCTCCGCGACCACGAAGGATTGGATCTTCCCGCTGCACCTTACGCTCGAGGACCTATACTTTGGCGCCGTCCACCGATACCGCATCACGCGCACCCTCAATGCCGTCCCAGTTACGAAACCGTCGTCACCTGTGCCATCGTCGGAGCACGGAGCACGGAGACAGACGGTGCAAATCGACGTGCACGTCTCTCCCGGGTGGACCACGGGCACTCGTATCCGTGTTCCCCAGGTTGGGAACCAGCGTGCAGACGGCTCATTCCAGGATATCGTCTTCGTAGTAGCAGAGACGCCGCACCCGCGCTTCGTCCGTAGAGGGAACGACCTCGTGCTCCCGGTACGCGTGCCCTGGGTCGACCCGCACACGCCCCATAGACCGCATACCCCCGGAGGACTCCACGGCGATGCCGACAGCGACCTCGGCCACGATCCCCGGGACAGCGGGGGGTTCTATCGCTTAGGAAGGGGCGCCTTCCGCCAGCTGCGCCACCACGGCCTGGCACACCCTCATGCTCATGCGCCGCCACCGGAAGAAGAAGACGAGGTATACGTGCGGGGGATCAACGGGGAGGAGTACACGATCCCGATCCCGCGCACGCTCGTCGAGGCCGCGGACGGAACGCGGATTCACGGCGCGGGCATGCCTGTGCGCAAGCACGGCTGCGTTGTCGGGATGGGCGACATGGTGATCCGGTGAGTTTCTCTTCTTCTCCCGTCTCCCGTCCTTCACTCCGTTCGGTCACCCGTTCCCAACCCCATCCCGATTCCCCTTCCCCTTGTATCCTGCCTCGGACGCCCTCGCCCTCGCCTGGACGAGAGAGCCCCGAGACGCGTTTGGGGTCCATCCGCCCCGCAGCCGCGTATACGTACACAGAGCCAGTGCTGACCCACACGCGCACGGCAGGTGGGAGTTCGTCTTCCCGGACTCCGACAAGATGCAGCGGTCACGCTGGCAGTCCCTGAAGGACGCGATCCACCTCAGACTCCCGGTGTAGACCAGACTCAGCAGCCGACCTCAAGGCTCGGGCTGCCTAGGTCCCGTGGTCTCCTTCGGCACAGGCGTAGGCGTGGACGTACAGCACATACAGGACGTTTATGCGGCTCTGCCTCGACTCTTGAATATGGTTATGCGCGCTCGACGGCTCTCCGCCCGGGCGTGCCCTCCGACGCCCCGGCGCTGGACAAAAAAGTATGCGATATGAAGATGTATGCGCACGCATATGCTCGCTCGGACATGCTACTGCTCGTTTCTTGCTCTTCTTGTTCTGCTCTCTTTCGTTGGTGGGATTCGGCCGGACCTTGTTCCGTGGATGTATTTGTACCCGTGATCCTGGTGCCTGTTGTCGCTGTTGGCGTGCTGTCTACATATGTACGATATTGTGGCGGGACCACGCCCGTCAAGGGGCGGTGTCCTGTATACCATGTTCCGTCCAGTACTGTGCGATAGAGTTCTTTTGGTTCGATCGCAAACAGGGAGGCGCGGTTGCGACTGCAATAGTTATCAGTACTCAGGGACTAGCCAGGTACTCTGTGTTCTGCAAATAATGTTGAATCCCGGACGGACGGAAGAACGTATCGAGATATCTTCATCATAAGCCGGATATCTCTCAGATGGTCGAATTTAAGCTGTAGATGCGATGCGGATGGACATGTGGTGGCAAAACCACGGTCATAGGACCGCTTGTACCCTGAATCCTGAAGCCCTGAAGTGCTATACATCGACGCGTGCTCAGGAGGGCGATAGAGGGCGATGTGCTCCTGGCCTAGGTCATCAGGCTTCAGGACTGACAGAGTACGTCTGTCTCAACAATGGAAGTCGCATAACCCACGCAAGCGGTATGCACAGCCAACGGACCGTCCTAAGATCAAACAGATGCTTCTCGACATCCATCCACACCTACGGATGTGGTCCAGCCTGGTCAGAGGAGTATACTAAGTCCACGTACACGTAACAGGCGTGTGGTGCGATGCTGCATCAGGCATACATTCGTACCCGGCGACGTTGAGTTCCATTGGGTGGCCGGGGGCCCGTAACGCAATATGGTGGTCGAAGAAGTGAATCGTGGGGAGGCGGCACGTTTTTGTGGACGAGGCGGTGGCACGGCCGTCAAAGTGACAAACCACAGAAGGGGGTACCTTGATGAGAAGTGCCATGGAAAGAAGTTGGAGGGGGTCGAGACAGGCGGTAGAGCAGGATGAGAAGAGAGTCCGGAAGGTACACGGCCGGTTGGAAGCCTGCGAGGTGGTGGGCACCATGTCCGTCTAAACTGTTTCGTTCAGAAGAGTCGAAGATTGCGAGACTCAGCTGTTAGTACATACTTGTCGGTTTGGGTTGATCCCGTGAAAACGCGGACATTCTCGAGAACCCATGACCCAGACAGAAGCCAGAGCCGCTGACAGGAAGACTGGAGGCGACCTATGTTGTAGGCATGATCCGACCAGCTTGCAAGAGCCACAGTCATCGTCCGTGCTGGGAGGAACCCGATGGACGGTATGTATTGTCTGTAAACATAGACCCGCAGCGTAATCGCTTCAGGAGATCAAAGTGCCGGTGTCTGCGAAGTCGAGCGCACTGGCATGCGCCTGGTGCCCAGATCAGGTTGTACATCGGGTCCGTGAACGAGGTTGATGGTGACCATGTTCCGGACGACCAGTGTGCCAAAGCTAGCCAATGACTCTATGGGGCGTCGAAGGGCTGTCAAAGCTGTCGACTGTGAGAGAGCATCCGAAGTACTACGCTCACGGCAGACCTCCGACGAGAAGGGCGGTCGTGTCAGTGTCCGGCGCAGGCCGCGACGTGCACCGAACGACGGCACCGGGGGCGGCTCACAACTCGTTGCCGCCGCCAGATGGAGCTGTCGATACAAATGCTGCTGACGATCGCGAGCGCGGGCGCACCACGGCATCCACGTCCGCGATGGACGTGTCCGCGGGCGCTGTTCAGTGGGCATGCGAAGTCTTCGCTCCCGGTGGTGGCGCCCGGAAGTTAGGTGATGGTTGTTACCGCCCATAATGCATGTTGTTGGGCGCGGACGCCCGCACGTCATACGCCCGGATGCGCCCTTGGCGGCAGCAGTACTCGGTGGCGCGTAGGTCTTTATGAAGTGTTGTGCCACGATGTGCTGCAGAGCGAACGAGCGAAGGTTGAGACGACCATATGGCCAGATATACTAAAGAGATGCGTTGTTGGGCATTCCTCGGCTACGGCAAGTCTGGAAGTGGTGGAAGCGAGAACAAGGTAAAGGCTGAAGAGGGCTTAAGCCCGAGTGGCCTTGGTCGGCGTCCGGATTGTTTCGAGAATGCCGCTCATCGCTGCGGCCTGGATTCTTCGGTGGGCGCGGGCGTAACTTTGAGCGTAAGTAGGCGCAGACGATTGCGCTCAGCAAGATGGAGTCAAGAGCTCGCCTTAGCAATCGCAGAAGATGGCTTGGTGGTCGTCCGAGTGAATGCGATCTACTGGGTTGGCGTCGTCGCAGACACCGACTGGTAGGCAGCGCGCCTGATCGGAAGGCCGAGCCCTGGTCTTGTTGGGACGACGCCGGGCGGGTACAAGGCAAGATGGGTTCGACGAAGTCCGGGTAGAAGAGTAAGGACGAAATTGGGCAGATGAGCGGGCAGCGCGCAGGACCAGGGCGGCGAGGCTAAGCAGATCAGGCCGGCGCGAGCCCGCGTGGGCGCCGCGGTATAAGTTCAGATGGAGTATGCTCACGCGCTCGCATCTCGACCTCCTCGCTTCCATCCCCACATCACCGGCGCTGGCCCAGAGAGAGGAGACGGACGAGAGAGAGATGGCGAGGGAGGACGAGGAGGAGGGAGAGCAGGACGCGGTGAGTGCTTGCTCGGCTAACGGCACGCGCATTCTATCAGCGATAGCCGGAGGGAGGACGGGACCTGATTGGCTCTGGAATCCCCGGTCCATCGGTATATACGCCTTGGAGTGTACCGTCTGCGCTCTGTCGTCCCCCGCCGCCTGCAGCCTGCTGGGCCCTCGCCGTCGTCTGCCAGAGACGCGCCCGCCCCCTCCGCCGCTTGTGCGCTCGCCTCGACAGCGTAGACGCCTCGCTCGACCGCATACACCCACCTCGCCCCGCAGATGTGCGCGATCGCCCATCGGCCTGCCCATCGCAGCTACCCATCATCGCCCCGCTACCCGCCACTGCGCCGAACCGCTCCCCGCTGATTGCTGCCTTCCCTGCAATGCTGCAACGCGCCATCGACCGCGGTACACCCCCAGAAAATACTTGCGGTCGATCCTTGAGCTCTCTCAGCCTGGTATGCTCTCTGCGATGCTCGCTCTTGGGCGCTGACCAGTCGACCTCCTACGCCCGAGACCGACCTAGTGCCATCACGGATAGGCTATCCTTGATCCGCACCGCGCGCACGGCGCCGATACTTATCCTGTTGCGCTGGGCTACCTCTGTCTCACTCACCGACGCGGTTATAAACCTCTCGTGAACTCCCAGCCTGGATGTGCCTTCGCGACCCGCGCCATGAGAGCCCGGTCCTTGTATTTTGACCCTGATCGTTCATCGCCCTCCCTTGTACTCCCGCAGTCCTCCTCTTACTCCTCAATTATGAAGCTCTTCGAATGTCTCGCGCACTCTCTCTGTCGCCCACACACCCGCGTCTCCGACGATGTCACACAGCAGTCCGGGATCGAAGAAGTGAGTTGTATTTGTCACTACCAGTAGCATATACGAGACATTCAGCTAATCGAAACAGTGCGGACCGCGGGACACAGTATACAAGCAATTCCTCGAGACAGAAACCGGTCGGGGTCTATGCCCGCCGGGGTATAATACGGAGGAGGCGACGGTGCAGGATAGAAGTGTGGGAAAACAGCAGAGCAAAGAGACGAGAAATTATGCGAGGTTGACCATAGGTGAGTAGCATTTTGGATCGTGGCGGTCGTGAAGGCTGATGTCGAGGGAAGACGGAGGGCGAGTGCTGCCGACTCAGGAGCGGACGGACATGCGCGATCAAAGCAAGAGGAGGCTCGCCCAGTTCATGCGCAAGCCGTTCCTCCAGTCGAGGACCGGCGACCGCTCGTCCACGCGCTTCATGCCGGTGGCGGCCTCGGCGCGGTGGGTCCAGATCTGCTCCATCGCCGTCTGGGCAAGGAGGACGTTGCCCATTGTGGCGTCCTGCATGAAGAATCTGTGCTTGACGACCTCGCGCATCATCTGGTTGTTCGTCATGACACCACAGATGAAGAGGGGAAGGATGAGCGCGCGGTCGTACACCGACGGCTGCAGCTCGTTCAATAGCTTCATCATCTGCTCGACGCCGTTCACGATCTCTGGGACACCTGGGTGAAGGTTGATGGTCAGCGGCGGCGTTCGAAGCTATAGAGGTGAGTGGACATACCTGGTGAGGAGTCACTGAGGACCGTGTGCAGGTACAAGACGGCCGACTCGCGGAACATCTCTCCGATAACGTGCTTGGTCATGTCTACTGGCGTTCTAGGCGACCTGGATGCCCCGGACATCCCTGGCTGGACCTGTGGCAACCCCATCGCCATTGGCAGGCCGGCGGGCGACATGCCCATGTCGAGGCCTGCCGGACCCTTGCTCTGGAACTGGTCTTCCTCCGCACGTACGCCTGTCGCGCGTTCTCGGAGCTCCTTCTCGATGACATCTCCGCGGCGGATGAGCTCGCGCACGCTGAGGCTGCCGTTCTGAAGTTCTGTGGCCTTCCAATGTGCGAGCGCCGATACCTCGGCCAAAGCGAGGAGGGCATCGTCCGGGCAGCCCGTGAGTGTGTCCATGCGCAGCTCTACGTGCTGGCCACTTGCACCTGGGCTGCCAGTGTTCGCCCAGTAGCCTGAGCCGCCACCGAACAGGCGCCTGTAGAGCGACAGGAAACGCGGCGGCTGCTTGAGCGTGATGCTCCCCACCACGTCGATGTACTGGTGGATCGCCGGATCCCTGTCAGCCTCGTACAAATGCCACAAACGCATGAAAAATGGACGCACCATGATCGCCTTGGCCGCGAACCGGGCAGTCGGTGTCATGTTCAACAGCGTCAGCTTCGGGTTGCCCTCGTTGTAGATACCCGTCTGGCCGAGCCACTCGCAAGCGTACTCGAACGGGACCGTCCAGTCCATCGTACCGCCACCAAGAACGGAATACGCCACGAGTTGCACTGCCGCGATCGCGTCTGCGTCTCTGTACTGGCCAGTGCCGTTCGTCTGCGGGGCGTGCACAAGGCGGTACAGCGCGCGGTCGTAGAACCGCCGCGGCAGCGTGCCCTCGGCGTCGGCGTCGAGCAGCTCTCCGCTCTGCGCCATCTGCACCCTCATGAGGTGGCCCGCGGCGAGCGCGCACAGCGCATTCGCGACGGCACCGCTCGGGTCGTGCTGAACAATCTGCAGAAGAGCACGAACGTGTCAGCGAACGCATTTTCTCGTGGAACCGGAAGGCCGAGACGCCGCGCGCCGACGTTCTGCGCAGAAACAATGTCGCATCGCGCGAAGCTCGGCTTTGGCGCGCTGGATCGGAATCGACATCTGCGGCGGCGCCAGGGGTGGCAGGCAGGCGAAGCTCCTGTTCGCTGAGTGCGAATTTGACGTCTGGCCCCGAGGGACAGGCGTACACTATCGCCACTGCTACTGCTACTGCTGCACTGGGGCTACTACTGGCGACTGGGACACTCACATCGTACAGGATGCTGGCGAACTCGTCGCCATAGAAGACGAACTGCAGCTCTCGGACGTTCTTGAAGTAGTATGCGAGGTACTCCTCCAGGTTGATCGACGGCGTCGATGGCGTCTGTGGCACGGGCATCGGGAGGCCCTGGGGCGTCGGGAGGAAGTTGTAATGTGAGTCGTCGTTGCTCGAGAGCGATACGGACGATGCTGACGGCCCGTAGCCGTACAGGGAGTCGTTCATCGTCGCACTCGTCGGCGTGGGCAGGAAGTTGACCATGGGGGACAGCTGGCTTGCCCGGGACGAGGACGGCGTGGAGGTGAGGTTATGTGCGTGACGGTCGGCGACTGCGAGAACCCCAGTCAGCGGCCATGAAACTCCGGGAAGGTTACGTCCGCTCGTGCTCGTGTTCGTGCTCGTCATCGTGTTCGGGCGAGCGTGCGCGAGCGATAGCCTCGGTCGCGATAGCCGGCTGGGGCTTCGCAGGCACGGGGCACGGGTGCGGGCACGAGCGCGCACACGGCACGGGCAGGCGCATGGGAGGACGGCTTACCGGATACAGAGCCTGGGTGCCCAGCGACACGGTACGGCGAGTTGCGCATGTAGCCCGATTCGCGACGGTACTCCTTTGCGCTCAGGCTGCGGCGCAGAGACGTCTGCGGTCCTGGGCCGGCGACGCCTGGCGTCGAGGGCTGCGAGGAGCTTGAGGGGAGACCGCCGTGCCAGGGCTGCCGGGGCTGGCCGCGGATGAGGCCCATGCGGGAGAGCTGCTCCTTGATATCCGCCTTGTACGCGGCGACCTTTTCCTTGTCCTGGGTATCCGAGGATGGCGGGGATAAGCAAAGGTAGGTGTCGTCGATGTGGGTGGTGTGCGGAGGAAAGCAGGCGGGCCGCATCAGCACAGTCTGCTGTGGCGCGGCCTAGAGATGTGATAGACGCACCCTCATCCATTCGGGCCTCTTGGGGCCCCAGCCGAGGCACTTTATGCGCAGACGGAGGCAGGTCTTGCACGAGTCGCCTTCGCGTTCTTCGTCGCATTTCTGCGGGACAGGAGGCGGGGAAGGGAAGAGAAGGAAAGAAGGGACGAGGTGAGCATGATGGTATCACTGCGAGACGGACTGCGGGGTGATACATACCTTTCGGCGGACGCGACACGTCCTGCGGATGCCCACGGCGTAGGGGGAGGAGAGCACGACCACGACGACGACGGTGAGCAGGTATGTACGGTGAGGAAAGCAGTGCCGGAGAGGGCGTACCAGCATCCGCCCTTGCCAGCCGAGTTTGAGCGCGTCAGATCAGACATGAAGCGCGTCGGGGTGCCTCGCGAGCTTTGGTTGCCGGTGGACTCGCCCTCATCCGAGGCCTGGGAGATGTAGAGTGAGGTGGAGGATAAGATAGGGGAGGCGTTGGCGGAGGGACCGTCAGATGCGAGGTCTGGGGATGGGGAGTTGCTATCGCCACTGCATGGCGAAGAAAAGGCTTTGAGGGCCATGGGAGAAGAGAGAAGCCCGGGGGAGAGCGCAGCGGTCAGGCTGTTGTGGATACCACGGGACGGGGCGAGGCGGTGGCCGGAGGGAGGATATGGGACTGGGAGGGTGAGCGGAGGCGGAGGGAGGGGCGCCGGAGGGCACGCTCGAAAAGGGCGGGTATATGGGGATGCGGAGGGCGAGAGTGGACGAAGTGCAGAAGAAGGGCGACGGCATGATGGAGGGCGAGATGATATCTCATCCGTCTCGTCACCAAGGGTCTCTGCCCCTCTCTCGATCCCTCACTGCACTCGAATCGCTCTCCGACGAATTCAATATCCCACGCGACCCGCCAACAGATCGTCTGTTGCCCAGCCCCAGCAGGCGCTCCCGCCATCCTCGCATCCCATCACCCTCATCATTTCTCTTTTATTCCAATATATTTCCTGTCTTCTCGTCACCACCATCGAGATTCGTGCGGACACTGCACCGATCCCGATCCGCCTCCGTCTCACCTTCGGTCACGTACACCAGCACACAGGCGCCTCTTTTCCTCGATCGCTCTTTTCCCCGGCCTCCTCTCTCTCCTTTACTCTTTTGCCGAGATGCAGTGCCGCGGCCCACCCGACCCCGCCCTCCCCGATTCACCGCAAGGACTGAGAAGGCTTGTGAGCCACGTGCGGCCGCGGGGGCGGATAACGCGGTATCGTGCGCGGAAGAGAGTACGCCGAGGTCTCAGCCTTGTTTGAACGCCCGTCGGGAGTCACGGACGCGGGTGCGCTGCCCAACCCTCCTTACTCGCCGGAGCGAAGTCCACGTTGGCAGACGGGCCATCGCAGCCTGCCTCGACGTCGCCTTACCCACCGAACATCAACCACGTCGTCATCGGTATGTCACCCCCCATCGCGCGCTTTCTGCTAGTGCAGAGACGTCGAGTGCGCCGGGCCAATTGTATAACACACGGTGCGTCCACATCCTGATCTGGCGTTTATACTCTCCCCGGTGCGTTCCAGGTCCCGGTACAAGACGCGCGTACACATTGCAAACGGCCAGGATATCGGCCTTCTTCCGAATCGCCGTGTCGGACAAGGCCATGCTGCACGCACTCGTCATATTGTCTCGGCTTATCGCCTTCTAAACCAACCTCTCCGCCGTCATAGAGTGGGGGAGAGGTTCCATTCCTTCTAAGACACAGACTAGCGTACCTGGATTACGTTGGTCGATCTAGTCGGGGAGAGCCCCTCCCTGTCGGAACAGAGACGTGCGAACGGTATCCATGCCTCAAAGGGGCGAAAAACTGCGTGTTCCGTCGACGACTCCAACTGGATCTTGTTGGCCGCAGTACAACACCCGGTGTGTTTCTCTCTGGCAGATGTTGATATGGATCGATGATCTCATCCGCTGCCACAGCTGCTGCTACTCGCCTTACTCTTACTCTTACTCTCCGGCCGAGCTAATCTCAGAGCTCATATCACATCCATTCATCCACCAAACATTAATCGCTCCTGGTCCTCGTGGCAGTGAGAACGTCGGATTCCGACTACGTACTACACATATAGCCCAGCTCTGGGCCTGCGTGAGCTTCTGCCAGGCGCTGTGACACGGCGAGGGAGGCGACGTCGATACGTGTACGCCTGCACGTCTCTCCTCTGCCTCGAGGCTCACACCCAACGCCTCGAGTCCCAGGGAGCGCTATGTAAGATGATCCGTTCTCGGAGGTCAGACCCGGGGGCCATTTCGCCGAATTTCCACAGCGAACGTCACAGCACACGATCATCCGGCAATACTGGAGCTGTATCTCTCTCGCTCCCGCGCAGCGTTCTCTGGTGAGTCAAGCGTCGGAAGTTGTGCGCGTATGTCGCCGCGTTGGAGGGCGACCGTGCGGATGGCGTGGAGATGCGCAGGCTGTGGTCGTCGTGCCTGTCCAGCACGAGCGAGCCCGTGCCGGCCACGGTCCCGCCCCTGAGTAGAGGCCTGATCACGACGCTGCCCTGTATGGTCAGTGGCAGTGTACCCCAACTCGTCCGTCGGTCAGACGGCCGTGATTCCGACGATGCAAGATCACACACGATCAACGTCCTTGTTCCTCCAAAGTACACCTCCCGTCGACGCTCTGCCGCCGGGCGCGGGGCGCGCACAGCTTCGGTGCGCATGCCACGCGAGCTGGGGCTACGCTACGCGGGCGCGTATGTACGCACCAGTACGCGGTCGGCAATGATCACTGGGAGGCGGATCTATGGAATTCACAGGCGCATCAGCTTCGACGGCCAACGCGGCGCCCGTGTCACACAGCGCACCCTCGGGCCTCGGGCCTCCAGTCGGACCTCCCCACCTCCATCTCTGGGCCACGCTCACAATTGTTGTGCCAGTGCCACGCGTCGCGGGGTCATGCGCGTCGCCGCATCGCTTCCGGCCCTTTTCGCGCTCCCTATCGCGTCCAGAGCCCGGAGGTGCATCCAACACCCGACCCCGACCCCCCGGAGAGTTGGAGCCTGGGGTCTGGAGAGGTTTCACTCCCCAGAGGGCCCTAGCGTGGTTCGCCCATCGTTCCGTACCAGTGCCACACGAGCTTCGACGAGGATGCGAACGCGAGCAGCGTTGGCCCGTGGTTCGTGATTTGTCTTGATTGCGGACATGCAGGCTTCGCGAGTCGCACGTACGTATTCTCCTCGCACGCGTCCTGCCCCTGCGGCGCTGCCCCGGATTGACCAGGGCTAACGAACTTTCCTGTTTGCTGTTGCTAAGCACAGGGTCGTGCAGACTCCTCGTCCCCGGGATCTCCGCTGGCTTCCATCACCGTTCCGCTTCAAATTGCGCGGATGCCGAAGTCGAAGACCAGAAGCCGGCTTCCAACGTCGATGCTCCGATTCCGGCGGCGCCGCAAAGGGCTTAGGCCGCTGCCCCGTTCATGTCACCGTCAGCGTCGAAATATACGTCGACGTACACATGATGTCGCCACTGCCTGCCGCCGCTAGCATGGACAGCCAGGCTCGGGCTGATTTCTGAAATGATCAAATTCCCGATCGGAGCTTTGCGTGCTAGGGTGAAGGTAGGACGGCCGCTCGGGCGGTATGGTCCGAACTGTCGCAACCGCAGGCTGCGTCGCTCATCATATCACACAGAATACAAGGCCTGCCATATATGCTTGATTTCCCGAGTACACTGGCTTCAATCTATCGGGGCGTTTTGGCGGCTTTGACGTCGACGGGGAGCCTCGAGGCGGGCTTGCTGTATGTGGAGAGTGGCAGCATCCGAGTACACCACCTCTCGGTATTGGGATGTATATGAACCTCGTCTTCACGACCGTCGTAGTGACCGCTAACGCGTCCTGCATAGACACTGGGACGTGCCTGGTCAGCCGGGGCAAGGAACGCAAAACCTAGAACGGTAGAAGCATTGGAAATCGACTACCGGCGATATCAAAGGGTAGGTAAAACACTCCGCATCCACACCGCCGCGTTCTCACCCCGTCCTATTCTATCTGTTGTCTTCCCACTCTCATACATTTATCGGACGACCCTTACGCCCTGCCAGCCACCTCTTTGCTCCGCATCTGGGTGTCGTGTCGATCCGCTCTTCGGCTTCGGACGCTCTCCAGCCGCCGCAACTTTCCGTCGACGACGACTCACGTAAACGACCACCCATCTTTCGTGTGGGCGTGGATCACTCGATGGCCCTGCGCTCGCCACGGTCGTACGCGCCACGGCCTACGGTGCTTGAAACATTCCGGAAACAACGACATCGACAACAGCCACTGGAGTCTGGAGACCCGTGCTAAACCCCCTTCGTCCACGCGATCGTCTCAGCGCTGCGCCCTCCGGCAACTCACCACGCCCTGCGCAGAAGGTCAGTACTTACAACGCAGTTTTGGAATGTCGGCCGTCCTGCGACAACAACAACAGCACTGAATACTCATGAGCTACTCCTGCTGCGCGAGCTGCTGGGGCGTCGAGATCGGCGGTGCAACACCAACATCTACGCAGGGGTCCTCATGGGCGCGCCGACTTGGCCCTCGGCTCTCCAGCGTTGGAACCTACGCCAAGCTGTGTGCTGCCCCATCCCGACGGCCGCAGCGGCATGTGCATTGAATTGAATTCTCTGTGCACAAGCTACTGCGGCGCGGGTCCTCCTCCTCACCCTCGCAGGACGTCAGCATCCTCACGACTTTCACGGAGCCAAATGGGGGCGAGTGATACACGCCAATAGGTGCTACGTGGGAGGCGCAAGCCCGAGCCTGTGCCCCAACGTACGGCCGCCCGACGTTGACGCTCCACTGTCGGGTTTGACGGCCTGCCCGCTCCCTTCTCGTTACCTAATTCACCACGCAGGCTGACGTCGGCAAGTCTGCGCAGAGGAGGCCATCTCGCCCAAGACGGCTTAGGCGTGGTCTGTGTGGTCTGATGCGCCTCTCAGGATGGATCTCTGCAGCGCCGCGTACGTCGGGGCGCGCCGCCTCCGTGTGGGTGCGCGCCGTGCAGCGAGACGCCGATAGGGTTGCGACAGCGCGGATGGCTGGATCCTGACATAGGACTTGACTACTCTGTCGACTCTGTTTGGACCACGCCCCCCTCTGAAACGGCCCCCTACCCTCCCCCTGTCCGTTCTCTGGTCTTCAATCGCCGTCCCCATCCTGCCCCTGCCCGCTCTCTGGCCTTCAATCGCCGTGGCCATGGCCTATTGTAATTTTACTGTCGCGGTCTCTTCTCAACTGCTGCTAGGGCGCCTGCCGCAGCTGACCATCATGATGCCCACAATCCACGTTACGGTTCTCGAAGACTACTACACAACTGGACGACGTACTTGCGGTAAGTCGTCAATTGTCTGCTTCCTTCAACGTTGCGAAGCAGCCAGGGTCCGACGACAGCTCGTGTCACGCGGCCCGGGAGCCCTCGTCAAGAAAGAAGTCGTCCCGCCGTGCATCTTGATACAACATGTGCCTCGTGTGCCACGACAAACAACATCACGTCGTTCAGGGTTCCTCAAGCTCTCGACCCTGCACCTGCAGCCTATACGACAACCCGTGCGTAAGGAGCGAACGACCATGCATCCCCACCGATATCTGCCGCAAGCACGCAGACGGGCCCCGGCTCTCGATGTCTCCGTCCCGCATCGTGCCCAAGGGACAATCGTCTCTCCGCAATTTGCTCGGCAAGGAATATTGCCCTTTCCCTCCGAACGACATACCCGCTGTCCGCCGCTTGTCATCTGCGAGGTCCGTACTCCCGCAATCTTCTCTCTTCTTACCCTCCGAGAACAGCGGAGGATACTCATCATCACGCGCATTCCAGAGGACCGGGGGCTCTATCGACGGGTTATCCGGATAATGCTAGGCACGCCGCGAGCGGCAGAATGGTACCCAGCAGCCCGTAGACGCGTGGTGGTTAGGAAGCCCTTCATACTGGTGCAAAGAAGGGCAATCTGCCTGCGGCTTGCCCGCGTGCCCAGCCGATCCCATCCCAACTGCCTCGTGCGCGTGCTCTCCGCCACGCCGGCTCCGCGCATCCAAGCGACACGACCATGTCCGCTTCTATCCCCCGTGCCAGTGTCCCCCCACCCCGCCAGCAGTCACCGGTCCCCCGGCGCCCTGGGCTGATCTCACGGCGGGTCGTCCAAGAGGGCGTGCAGTACGTCTTGCCGCGGTACGCCTGGGAGCTTGGCGCCCATTTTGCGACGATGCTTCCTTCTTCGTCCGATGGCGGTCGGGCGTTCTCACCGCGTAGGCGCGCGTTGCCCTCTGCCGCCCCCGCCTCGCATTCACTTCGGCCTGCGCACGGGGTGAGCATGGGCCTTTATCGCACATTTAACATGAGCCTCGGACGTTCCGGTCGTGCTGTGTGCTAGTGCTAGGTCGTACAAAGGTGCTAACGATTACATTCGTACATGTTGACAAAGCCGCCCGTTCCGGATCGGAGGACCGTTTGCACGCGCGTCAGGCTCCGGTCGACCGCGCGGAAAGCATCAAGATTCTACTCGAGGACGGGCTTGACCCGCTCCGCCGCCGTGCGCGATATCCAGCCAGACCGTACCCGTCGCGACAAGTCCAGCCACGAGTCGAGCTGGAGTGGGAGGCGCCGCCCAAGCCAGAGAGCTGCACCGCGTCCAGGCGCCCGATCGCGCGATCAGAGGGAGTGGGGAGGCGATGCACCCTCCCCATGCCCATATATGGCCGTTGTTGTACTTCGTCTGGGCCCGTATATAGGCAGACATGCCGCGACGGCAGAGGGCAGCCTGGGGAGGCGCCAGGGCCCGCGGCGCGATCGAAGCTCGCGCGGGCGAGCCGATATTCATCAACTTCATCATCTCGACGCTCTCTCGTGTGCGCGAGGCCAGCAGCGAGCGGCGAATGTCTTGATGCGGTATGGGTACATCTTGATCTCCCCGTGACTTCTCTCTCTCTCTCGTGGATGCTGCACCGCAGTAACGGGCTTGGTTTCGCCGGACGCGGAGGTGGGGTGCTTCGCGGACCTCGTCCGGTCCACCATCATCCCCTGAGGCCGTCTCGGAGGGAGTAGCACGCTCGCGACGGCGGTCACGGTGGTGTTTGCGGGGTGTGCAGGACATCGTTCGATGCCCCATGGTCTATGTTCCGCACTCTCGGCCCTCCCGTCATTACGCAACATACGGCATTTATTAGCGCCGCGTGTCCCGCGGCTTCGCGTTCTACTACGGTTCTAGCACGCATGTGTACATTAGGGTTTAGAGTCAGGCAGACACATACTCGCGCATGTTTTCCTCCAGGGGAGACCAGAACGCCGAACACGAGGCGAACTCGCCGTGCGACGAACAGCCCCCGCGACCGCCGTGCCTCCGCCTCTCACCGGACGCACGGCGTCTCCGCTTCAGGTGGTATGTTTGCGCCTGCTGCGTTCGCAGAACGGCCGGGCACGCACTCACTGTCATGGCCCATGACGAGCCCAGCGGACGAGGCCCGTGCAGAACACGGCATCGCTGATGCACATCAGCGCCTCGACGCGCGCCTCCCCGTCCAGGCTTCCAGAGTTCCTCCATGTGGCCACTGGCCAGGACGCGGGGCCACCGGACGGCAGCGTTCTTGATCTGCGCGAGCCAGAAGCGTACTTATGTCGCCCTTCAAATGCAAGGGCCGCCACCGACCCTATCACGTACTACGCGACGGTGACGGGTGCGGGGGCGCCCGCCCTATCTTCTGCCCCCGTCGTAGCGGGACGCTGGGAAGATTTATCCTTCGGGGGGATGTGCCCCTGCCCGACGGGGGCAGAAGAGCGGGCACGGCGTCCTAGGAGGTGGCCTGCCAGCCAGCCAAAGCCAAAGATGAACGTGAGGAAGGCTGGGGTACGTACCTGTTCAGGTCCAGGGCACCCCGTGGCACGCAGACACACTGGACGCCCGCCACCACCATGCCTGGAGCACGCGCCGGGTTGCGAGGGGCGCAGTCTGTGGGGGAAGGCCGGGAGTGACTCGGTGCGCACCTTCGAAGAAGCAAGAACGGACCGGGCGCCTGGCGCGCACGTTCTCCGCGTCGACGGCGGCACACCCGTTGGCCGAGCTGCTCCGCAGCCCGCGGCGTCGTTTGCAAAGCATCCGGGCACGGAGAGGGCGACGCGCTGGGTCTAAGAATTTCGTAGTCAGCGAGTGCTGACAACGTCGCTCGGGGGCGGGAGGACGACCGACCGAGGGAAGCTATTCGCAGGCTCAGACGTATGATGTACAATGCTAGTGGACGAGCGGCTTGCGTGCATCAATTGCCTGCTACGAACGCAGAGCTGCGCATTGTCCGGCGTGATGACGTCGGGCCCCCATCCAGGAATAAGCCCGGTGTTGAGCGCGCGCGCGCGCGAACAGCCCAAGTGGCTGACCGACGCTCTCGGTCGCCCGCACGAACCCGCGGAGTCGGTGCCGGGCGAGCGATGGGAAACGGCGCGCTAAGAAAGGCAAACACGATAAGTAGGCAGCACCCGGCCGAGGAAAGGCGCACTCACTCGGCGGCCCCTTGCTCGTACGCCGCCAGCACGGGGTCCGTGTCCGTTGGGCTCGCTTGCGTCGCCCGCGTCTGTGTCGCGGTGTGCGCCTGAACGAGACTCGCAGAAGCTGGGGGTGGATACGGTACCTCCGCAGATGTGCCGCACCGTACAGCAAGTATCGTCCGCTGCAGTGTTCTGCACCCGAGCGAAGCTTTGCAGATCGTTATCGGATTAGATGGAGAAGCACGACACGATAGAGCGACGAAGAGACCTCACATATAGAGCTACGCAGCGGTATGTTAGACACCGTCCGTCAGGCGGGGCCCTGCGTGCGCCCCCTTGGCCCTGGCCCGCCAGTCTGGCGGTCGCGGTGACCGAATGCCATCATCATCGTACGCTGCGCTCGATATTGTACGCTCGCCCGCTCGCTCGGTCGCTCGGCATGGATTGAATTCGATTGGGCCCATGTCGACGCGTCGTCGCCGTCGGCAGGGCGCGGCCTCGCCCGGCTCTAATCCTTCGCGCGAAGCGCACCCTCCCGCGCCCGGTCGCTTGCCATCCAGCCGGCCGTCCGCGCCTCTCGCGCCTCCCTCGCGCTCCCTCCGACGTGCTTCCTGATCGTCCCAAAGCAGCCGCCCTCTTTCCTCCTATACCCACCCTGGTCTGCGTTCGCACGCCCAGGCCAGCGGCGGGGCGCGGCGGGCAGGCGAATGGCGGGCAGAGGCACAGCATTGCCGGACGCGGGAGCGGAGAAGCCGCTACAGTCCGTATAGTAGACTCGGACGGGGTAACTGGGGAGAAGGTTCGTGCAAATGAACGCGGCGGTACGCTACTTGGAATCGAAGCCGCGCGTGGGCCGGGCTTCGTCTGCGCAGGGGGTGGGATGGCATACGCTTGGACGGGGTAGGAGAAGGGGGAGGAGGGCTGGACGGACGGATGGAGGGAGGGCAGGTGGCCGAGCGCGAAGCGGATTACGTGGATGCGGGCGAGAACTACGGGCGTGCGGTGCGGTGCGGTGGCGCGGGTGCGGGTGCGATGTGCCGTGGTGCGACGGGGCGTGCAGCGTGCAACGTGCAACGTGCGGGAAGGCCGACGTCCGAAGGTGCATATGAAGGGGAAGGGAAGCGGCGAGCTGGAAGAAGGCCTGCGAAGGAAGGCACGAAGTCCCGGGGTGGGCCAATGGCAGCGCGAGGAGCGCGTAAGCGACGCGTGACCTACGACGACTATAGCAATGTGTGAGGAAGGTGCAGGCGAGCGTGCGATAACCCGAGAGTGTAGAATACATACATACATGCGGGCACAGCGCAGCAGAGACAGCAGGAACCTAGCGGAGACCGAGCAATACTATGACGGTGGCTTTTCGTACAGACGGACGGGCGGGGGACCGGAGAGCCTAGCGACGGACGAGGGACGACTGGTATCTGTGCGGGGGAGAGATTATGTTTTACAACGTGGTGGCTGTGGGAGACGTGGCTTTTCGGTGAGCATAGGCACATTCAAAGCAGCGTGCATAGAAGAAAAAGAGCAGATCCAAACCCGATGATGACGCAATGTAAGAGCAGGCACGAGGAGAGAGAGGGGGCGAGACTGGGAAGCACAGACAGCGAGAGACGTGGAGGGACGATTGAGGAGACTTGGAGAGAGAGGGAGAGAGGGAGAGGAAAAGTTTGTGGAACAGAAAGGAGACGGCGTTGGCCACGTCCTTCCTTTCTTGACTTCTATACAAGCAGGAGGAGGTCGTTGCCGCTCTCGCGCATGACCGCGCGCCAGTCGACGGGCCTGTAGCGACCGCGGCCGCTGTTGACCTCGTGCGCGCGGCGCTCCCAGACCTGGGTCATGAGCCGCTTGACCTCGCTCACGTTCCCGACGGACTCGCGCGCCTGGTGCTCGAGCATCTGGAGGAGGAACTGGCGCTGGCGCGGGTCGTCAGTGAGGCAGCCGCTGATGCAGATCCCGAACACGACGCTCCGCACGACGCTCCGGTGCACCGACGGCGTGTCCGCCGGCACGCGCTGAAGTGCGGAGATCGTTTCCGTCACCGCGCTCATGATCTCTGGGCACCCAGGGTAGTCGCCGGAGAGGACGGTGTGGAGGTACACCTTCGCGGACGCGCGGAAGATGTCGTTCGTCAACCGCCGCCGCTCGACGACCTCCTCCTCAGTGGTGGGCGACCCGGGCCCGCCCCGAGGCTGATTCTGGTGGCCGTACGGCATCCCGTAGTGGTGCGACAGCGCGTGAGGGCCGTACATGCCAGGCTGAAGGGGTACCGCGAGCGGGGCGGGAGAGGACGGCCCCAGGAGACGCTCCTCGATGTCCGCGCCACGGCGGACGAGCTCAGGGACGCTGAGCGTGCCGCGCTGGAGGTGGCCCTCCTTCCAGTGTGCGAGGTTCGAGATCTCTGCGATGGCGAGCACGATCTTGTTTTCACAGCCCATGACGGGGAGCATCGAGATCTCGGGCGCGCTCGCCGGGGAGTCAATGAACGCGCTCCCCCCGCCGAAGAGGATGCGGTACGTCTCGAGGAAGCGCGGGATCGTCTGCGTCGTCACGCTCGCCAGCACGTCGAACCACATCGTCGTCTTGATGATGAACCGCGTCGCCTCCGGGCAATTGCGCAGCGCGTCCTCGGGGCCGTAGAAGCGGTGGTCGTTGAGCAGATTCTGCACGTAGTCGCACGCGATCGCGAGCCACTGGTTCCACTCGCCGCGCCCGCCATTGAAGAGGAAGCTGGAGACGATATGCAGGCCTGCCATCGCATCGCCCTCCGTGTATGTCGCCGTCTGTCGCCCCAGGATGGCGGTACGCACACGACCGAAGATGACGTTTGCGTCATTGCTCTGTGCCGGACGACTCAGGTTCAAATGCAATGCGGACAGCACGCATGCGGCGTCTCGGGCCTCTGGGCTGGTCTGGATGAGCTTGAACATGAAATGTCGGATGGAGTCGTCCGCGAGGAGATATTGTATGGGCAGCACGCGCGTGAGGTAGTGACGGATGAGATGTTCCTGCTCTGCAGGGATTGTCAGCCCAACTCCGTTCACGACCAAGGGTAGTCGGAGGTTCTGAGGGCTGCCACCTCCATCCACATCGTCGTCAGAAAGAGTGTTCAGGTCGACGTTGTAAGAAGGCGCCAGCTGCGAATGTGGGTGGTTGTAGTATGTTGAGGGCATGTACGTGGGTGTTGAGATCGACGGACCAATCGTCAAGGAAGTCGAGGGTCCAGCATAATATTGAGCACCAACAGGAAGCCCTGCCAACAGAGGAGGGCATTAATCAAGTACATTCATAATACAACTAATAGCGGTACGGCGCCTTACAGGAAGAGGAAGCAGAGACTATGGACGTAGGAGACTGTATCATAGTAGAGTGAGGCTGGGGCTGGGGCGGAGGCTGAGCGGTAGCGGGAGCGGGGGGGTTGTACAACATCGCGTTCACATTCGGGAGCATCGGATCCCTGCTCATTGCGGGATCATGCCCCAGCTCCGGAAGGGGTGGCTGCCAGCCTGTGACAGTTCACTACCGGGAACGTGAACGAACGGGGGAGGGTACATACTGTGATTGTACTGCTGCTGCTCCGGGGGCATAGCATGGTATTGGGGGGCACGCTCGAAAGACGTGTTCATGCCGTTGTGAGGGGGTCGAGGACCCTCGCTCGAGGAGGCTGCGGAAAGGGTGGGGGTGGGAGGGCTCGAGGGGGAGGTGTGGAGGTGGTCGACGAGGACAAGGACAGCGGGCTCCTGCTCAGTCGAGCGCGGCCCCGAACCCGAGTGACCCTTGATCATGCCCTGCGAGGCAAGGAAGGTCTTGATCTTCTCGCGCAGCTCGGTGACGCTGTTGTTCTCCTGGAGAAAAGCAGCCGATGAGTCAGCCCCTATCTTGCGACGACGTTGAGATGCTGATAAGAAAGACTGACCCTCATCCACTCTGGACGCTTCGCACCGAAGCCGAGGCACTGGAGCCGGAGACGGACGCAGGTCTGGCAAGCACCGTCCTCGTTGGGCTGCTCATCGCATTTCTGTGTGGTCGTCGAAGGGGTACGTGGCAGACGAGGAGGGATGCGGGAGTGGGGAAGGCGGGGGAAAAGACGCGGAGAGAGGCGATCGGGGTTAGAGATTGAGGAGGACGATGATGAGCGCCTCGAGGACTAACCTTCCGACGAATCCTGCAGGTGTAGCAGCCCGACTTAGCACGGACGGCGCCTTTTGGCTTGGGCGCTCCGGGCTTCTTTTGGGATCGGGCCTGCTGGGAGACGGAGGAGACGGTCTTGCGTGGGCTGGAAGGAGCGTCGGGCATCGGATGCGGGTCTGGGGGTGCGGTCGGAATATTTATTGGCGTGGGGGAGGACGCAACGCAGCGGACGCGGACGCGGACGGGGAGTGGTGGGCGGTTGTTGGGAGAAGGCAGGGAGGAGGTCTATATGTACCCCTGGGCGCCGGGCACCCAACCGTGCGACTTTCCGTCCTTGTTGATATTCCTTTATTTTCCTTTATTTACCCTCTTATCGCTCACAGGACCCCCGCCACCGCCCACCTATCCCTCCCGTCCCCGCCAAACACAGCCCTGCCGGTATTCTTAATTCTCCCTCCCTCGTCCGCGAGACGCGCGTCCCGCCCGGCGCCAGTCACGGCCCCCTCCAGTCTCGCCATGCCCGCTGCTCAGACCACTCGACTGCCCCGCGCGCACGCCCTCGTCGGCTGCGCCGCGGTGTCCGTGCGCGAGAGCGGTGCGGACCAAGTGGCAGCGCTGGAGAATGGAAGAGCGCCCTCAAACTCTGTCTGGTCGCCCGGTGGAGGAGGCGCGAGCCAGCCGGGCGGGTAGGGCGTCCTCGTGTCGACCCGCCCGTCTGGTCACAAGGCTTGCCCGATAAAACCCACAGCCGCTGAGATCGGATCCTTGTCATTCTCTTCCCAGGCACCCGATTAGCCGCCCGACCCCGCCGTTCTAGGCTCCTCCTTGAGTGTGCACGCCCGTCTCTCCGCCGCGCCAGCCAGGAGTAGGAGCCTGTGCGCGCTGCTGCCCGACGCATGCGCTTGGGTCGCCGGGGGAGCACAATCCAACCGGCGTCATCCACGCACTCGCGCACGCACACCTTTCTTTCTGATCTAGCCGACACACAAACCACCGGCGTTTCAACCCGCAACATTCCTCGCTCCAAAACGGCCTTTCTCTCGGAGTCGATGGCGGACTAGCGCCCCCGGGCTCTCGCCGCGTGCACTCCGTACACAATACATTCCGGCACGAACTCCCCAGTAGCAGCAGCAGCAGCAGCACTTGGACAAATTGCACGCAGCGGTGCGTGCGCATGACAGCGCCAGTGCGCGCGAGCAGTCCGTTCCAAATGGGCCTTCGCCTTCTTCGTCCAGCCAGCGCAGTACAATCGCCGCACCGGCCAATCGTCCTCCCCACGGCGCTTACCTAAACCTACGACCGCCCTCGGATCCATCGCTCGGACACGATCAAGACATCTCCTGACAGATGCCCGCGTCTCCACACGTCCCGGGCCAGCTCCAGTCCTCGTCCTGCCGCCGTGCGCTTCGCGACTCGACTTCGCGCGACTAGGAGTACAGCTCGATAGGCCGCTCATCAGATTAGTGCTCAACGTACTCTACACGGCGCAGCCGAATGGCATTATTATGATCGTCGTCACCCAACGCTCCTCGTAGTGCCTGCCCGTACCCGGCGTAGGCCCCGTAGACCGTAGCACGTCCGGGGACGGTCGACGAGCACACTCGGCCCAACGTACTTCCGTATCTGCAGTGTACCGTACGCCCGCGGCGCAATACTGTATTATCGTACATGTCCCGTTCGCTCTGCATGCGTTTCACCACCCAGCAACTGTCCCCCCGGTCCCCGACGCCAAATGCACCATCATGACCGCCCTCGCGCCACCGAACCGCACTCGCACGCGCGCCCGAGTGTCGACATGTACATGTACACAACCGTAACCCGTCCGAGAGCGAACGAACGAGGGGCGAGGAGAGTTGAGGCGCGTCGGGGCGCGCGCACGGTGGGCCATCCGGAAAGTCAGATCCCCCGGCGCCCCCGATCGAGGATGTCTTCGAACGACCACATCGACGGGCGATGTGGGCGAACGGTGCTGTCCCCGGATTTCGCACACCCTCGAAGCTACACCCCGCGCGATGCATCTCCCCACACTCGTCCGCCCGATGATGATGATGACGAGAACAGCAACAGACGAGCGGACACAGCACCTAGCGCCGCCCCATACGCAGACCGACGGTGGCGACGGCCTAGCGCACCAGAACGGCCCTCCCTCTTCGCCTCCCGAGCCACGCTCGCACAGATCCCCAGCCGCCGCCGCCACCCCCGGAGAGCACGGAGGACGACATCGACAGGCGGATGACGAGATAGATGCCTGCGCGTCCGCCCTGCATGCACGCACACCAGCACGACGGCGTCTGAGGGGGGGAGGGGAGACGTCTAAGATTGACGTTCCCCCGATGGTGCTTCTCCCTGGGCGCCCGCGCCGCCGGATGCTGCATTGCTCGCGGTGCTCCCGACGCCGAACGGGCCCCCGCCGCTCAAGCTCAGCCGTCGCACGATCGAGTCCCGTCTTCGGCCGGGGGGAGCGGAGGAGCCTGTAGCGTGCGGCGCGCCTGGAGACGCTGCCGCTGCCGCGGATGTCGTGTTCGGGGGGCTCGTGACGGGTGGCGTCGCGTCTCCCGGGAGGACGCCCTGGGTCGATCGGCGGGCAATGAGCGCGCGGATGGCACTCAGCCACTTGATCTCCTCTTCCTCGCTCGGCGCGCAGAGAAGGAGGGTCCGTTTCGTCGTGACAACTTTGAATGTGTGCGACCGATGTGCGCCGTCGCCATCATCGGGCGAAGACGAGGACGCGGCGGGTGGCGACATGGCCGAGGGGGACGTGACGCTGGGCACATTCCGGTGCGGAGGAAGGTCGTACTCGAGCGCGTCCAGGATCATTGACAACGGGATTTGTCGGTGCGCCTTCGTGTCCTGCATGAACGCCGGTGCACGAGCGCCATGAAGTCATACCGTCAGCACGCTCCGACAACATGTTCGTGCAAAATGAACGGGGGTGACTAAACCGTGCACGTACCATGTGGCTCCGAGAATAGATGAGCTTCTCGCCGCTGAGTACGAACCATCGTTTGTGCCAGTTGTGCCGGCGTGATCCGCACTTCATCAGATATCCGGAGAGGACTGGTTTGGATGGCGACGCCGCTTCAGAAGTCGAAGCAGGTGCTACGGTGGGTGAAGGTGTTGGGAATGATTTCGGATTCGGCGACCCATCATCAGACTCCGAAGACGTGAGTTGATGGGCGTACGGCGACTGCGATGGGGAAGATGAAAGACGGGTAGGTGCGCGGGCTGTACCAGGTGTAGTTGGTATCGGGATGGGTGCGCTGACAGAGTTCCGAGTAGACGTTGACAACAGTGCCGTACGCGCCTCGTTGATGGCGTGCACCCAGTCCTGTACCTGTGCTTGGGATTCGGCCTGGAGGTAGAAGGTGCGCACAGGGGATACGATCCCGAACGTGTTCTGGTGCTTCTTCAGCACGACAGGTGTGCATGAATGCACGTCCGTGAGTTCCAAGAGCCGCAGTAACTTGTACTCCGCAGATGTCTTGTAGAACGCGAGGTGGGCAGGTCGCAGCACAAACCAACGTTTCTTCCACGTCTGTTAGCCGTCGAGAGAGACGGATCCGCAAGCAATCGAGATCGAGCGGGACATCGACGGGGCGCCAGGGACGGGAGACAGGCGGGCAAGCGCGGCCAGATTAACAGCCAGGCAGGCGCACGTAACTGTTCACCGACGTACCTTCCTGCGCTCGCCCTTCTTCCATAGGTAGCCGGTCTTGATCACGGTCTCGTCGAGAGCACCGCGCGTCGCGGCACTGGCGTCCTCGACCCTCCAGCCCCCCTCCTCGTCATCTGTGCCTTCCTCGGACTCTTCTCCACTTCCAGACCGACGTTCAGCTATTGACGATAGGGGAGGCTGAGATGCTGCGGCACCAAGCAGGACACCAGCCGGACTGGCAGAGGACATGGGGGAAGGCGAGACCACATCGGGCGAGAACACAGAGTCCGAGTCCGATTCTGTACCAGACACGGCGACAGACGATAGTGTGGGTTTCTGAACAGTGCGCGATGCAGACGTCTCAGCATTCGGAGGCCTCATGTAGGGAGGAGCTCCCCCTGAATATGAGTGGCAGACGCGCCAGAATTAACGCACCTTCACATGTGGCTTGTTCGAGTGCACGGAGAGTTTACGCGTGACCTCTTGGTGGGACGGTGGGGGTACTGAGCGCGCATTCGATGCGGGGGAGGCCATCGCAGGGTCTGGCAACGTCGGAAACGCGTATACGAGAGACAGCAGACGAAGGACAGCTCAACGGGCGAACGGTCGCCGTCGTCGTCGCTGTGATCACCTTCACGAGTGATACGGCCTCAATCGGAGCAGCGGAGTTGCAATCGTGAGTCTCGATCTGGGGGAGGCTCCTGCAAGAGGTTCGGACTCAGACTGCTCTCCGATGGCGATCGCTGATGGAACCTCGATGGCACAAATGACACAGTGGCTGAAACTCGGGCGCCAATCGCTCCTGAATCGGGCGTCGAACATGACCTCACTAGGCAAGTGTGTACGTATGTACGTGGCTTGGCTCTTACTGGTACGGTGCATTTAGTGCAGCATACAACACAACTGACATTCGGAAATGGCTACGCTAGACGCGATCCCAAGCTCGCTCTCTCGAAGCGAACATGCTCCGGCTCAAGGACCGCTTTAATGTCCGCTTACACGTAACAGGCGTTTCATCGTAGTCCTGGCCAGTTGGCTCAACTCCCATACCCTGCTTAGCAGCACACCCGTACGGCACAGGAGTGTTCCCTCGCGTTCTACACGTCTCGGCAATGTTCATGCTCACCGGGCGTTCCATGCTATGCGGTCCATTTAGGCCCGCCTGCTACTCATTTTGGGCTGGATCCTAGTCCAGCGGCGGATCACTTATCCAGATGAAGACGCCCCTTTGCTGCAAGTGCACCGTGCATGCAAACGCTGCCCACCCTGGTTGCTTTGACAGGGTACGACAGGGTCGACGTCTTCCCTGTTCCGCAACAAGTATTTGGAGCTGGCACAAGGCGCTCCTGAGCCTTCTTCCAAGCCACCACCATCTTCCGAACCACTACCCGTGCCGTAGTACCGAAAGGTTTATCCATATTTACTTGCGAGATACACAATAATGACCCCATGCTTTCAGACAAGTACACCGCGCTGTTTGTAGGCTCTGTTCTCGGCAACGTGGCTGATGGCAGCCTCTCAGTTGCGTAAGACATGTTCCCACAACAAGTCGGTCGGGAGACGACGCCAAAAGGACCGTCACCATTGACAATGTCGATTCCTCCGGTAGTTTACAGGAGAATGTTCGGGGTCCTCTCCCGCTCTGAGTGATCGCCACACCAATCCTCCGAATCATCGGCTGCCGACCCCAGACGACCTGGACTGAGTGCGTATACCTGTGTTCGAACTCTCGCCGCCCATGTCCTATTGCGCTCACAACGTATCTCCATTCCGCAAGAAACATACCCACCCGGAGAGCACCGCACTCGCCCATGACACTTGACCGCAGCGTCTGAATATAGAGCACGCACCGCATTCGACCAGACGGCGTGCGCAAATGCCTACTGCATCACCCAGACGACGTGCTAGCCGCCGCACTCCTCCCCAAACGCAATCACGTCGGACGTACATTGGATTTGTCCCAGCGGCGCCTGGCCCGCTGCGGTGGCCCCCTCGACGGCTGCGCCGCGCCCTTCTCCCATCCGGGTCTGATATCCGGCACAGCGGCGGGGCGATCCACGAGTCTACATGACGAGCCCACGAACCCACGTCGGCCTCGGAGCACAAGGCACGGCGCGAGGTGCGATGTCGTCCAGGGCATATCGACTGTATTGAACCTTCGCCAGCGCCACCACAGTGCCCGCACGGCGCCCTGTCGATGGCAAGACCCTAGTGCGTCGCCGCTGCCGTCGCCCTTTGTCGTCCATGTCCTGCTGAACCCTCTCCGAGCGCTGTCGGCTCGGAGATGGGCTCCCTTTGGGTCACCCCCCAGCCGCACTGTTGCCCAGCTGTACGGCGCCTCGTCCTATTGGCACTAGCGACGAGGCCCTCGATCCCGTCCGGTATCCTCGTGCCTCGCGCGAGCTGGCGCGGGTCAGGCTGCACAGAGTTCCGTCACCCATGCAGCTCGCATTCCCGCCGATCATTCCAGCGGCGCGCCGTCTCAGTCAAGCAAGCGTCAATACAGTACAGTACAGTCCTTACACCCGCGGCCGTACGCCCCACGACGCAAGCGTGGTCGCCCCCAGGGACAACAGCCCACAAGGCACATCTCCCGCTGTCACCACCCAGCAGCTCGAGCGTGTCACCTATCGCCTACCAGGCCGGCGTCGCTTCCGGGGCATCGTGGTGTCATCGGGAGCTGAACGCGGCTCTCGAGCCTGATCCTGTCGGACAGTAGCTCAATCATGCGGGTTCGCACCCGAGGAGCTACGCTGAAAGGCGCCACCTCGGGCCTCAGCTGGTTGGTCG
Source organism: Trametes polyzona (assembly GCA_022606195.1). Taxonomy (NCBI): domain Eukaryota; kingdom Fungi; phylum Basidiomycota; class Agaricomycetes; order Polyporales; family Polyporaceae; genus Trametes; species Trametes polyzona. The sequence continues at coordinate 324,656 of JABYQF010000004.1, forward strand.
GCTGCCGCCCGCGCAATCAAGCACGCACGCCATGCGACCGTCCGACGAGCAAGCGGCCGCGTCAGGTGCCGCCCGCGAGGAACGACCAGGGCCCAGGGTCCGGCGCCGCGCAGGAGTGGACAGGATGGAGCGTCGAGCAAAGAACGAGGAGCGAGCACTGGCAGGCGCATGGCCCGATGGGGTCTGTGCGGGCTCGGCAGGTGCTCGTGATAGCTCTTGATGCACGCATCTCCGAATAGGAAGTTTTCGCGAAGCGCGCCTGGGGGCGAGGATGACTGCGGCAGAGGTCTCGTGCGGCGGAGGCTCGGTCGGACAAGGCGGTCAGGGTGTCGGGAGTGCGTCGTGCTGTGCGCAATGTGTCGTGCGTCGGACGGGGCAATAGAGTGAGTTGGTACTAATTAAAGCAATGGTTCTGCGGATGGACCTTGGCCGCTAGAAAGGCGAAGCACGCCCTTTCCTCGCCGCGGGCTCTGCTTCTCTCATCGGCTGTAGTGATAGCCTGCGCGGGTACAACGAGTCGCCGAACGTAACTCAACGTCCGAGCACGAGAAGTGGACTGAACATCCGACAGTCCACTCGAGAGAGGAACCATCTCCTATGTCCACCATGCATACTGATGCGCAACGACTCTTCGAGTCTTCTGGCGCCGTTTGGAGGCGCTCTCATGGCGTCTTGAACCCTGGGGACACACGAGAAGGGTGAACGGCCTTCTGGATAGCGCGCGAGAACAAGGAGAACATACCCGCCGCAGAAGGCTTCCGCCAGCCTATATACTCTATCGCAATCGGCACGAAACGCCCTCCCATGGGAATGATCGTCCGTGTCGGGCGTTTCGTTGTTTAAAAACACGACCGCAGCGGACAACGTGTCCTGGCTGGGGGCGGCGGGGCTGTCCTGGCCGGCCCTTGTGCCTGCTCTTCCAATGCCAACGCGGCCGAGGCTGGGAACGCATCGGGAGCGCTGTGTGACTCCAACAAAGAGTGAGAAGGTCCGAAGGGGCGAATTAATCAACGGGCCGTATTCTACCTCCCGGTAGAACGGTTCATAATGCCTCCGGACAAACGTAGAGCAGCCCACCGGGGCAATACCTGTAGTTGGATGATCACTATCCGTCGGACAGCGTCGGCTGAGAAGATGCCAACGGACGGACGCACCGTTTATGCAATCTGAGCATGCTGGTGGTCGTAAGACATCTCGCCGAAGAGCTCTACGTCGGACGACGGGCCCTTCCTCGTCCACCGCGCACCAATCAGCCGTGCAGGCCGTAGTCAGCATGACGCAGAGCCATTCGAAGAAGGCGGTCGAGAGACACTCACAGTGGGAACCGCCCCCGCCCACGCGCCCCAGGGACCGGCGCTCGCGAACCACAGAGGGCTCGACCACGGACCGCACCGCGCACGACGCACGGTACAGGCGAGGCAGAGAGGCTCGGGGCTGGCGCCCGCCCTGGGCGGCACTGTGGATGGACATACAGCGTACTGCGTCCGAGCCAACGGTGCGCGATGGCGATCTTGACGCCGACGCTGGCGGGGGCCGCTGGGTTTGGGCCGTTGTGATGCGCACCGAGCGCTGACTGTGCCGTGCCACCTCCCGCCTCCCGCGCCTGCGGAGGCCTGCGGCTGTCGCTGTTGAGATCCCCGGTGCAAACGCAGGGACTGAAGGATATGAGGGCGGGTCGTTGGCAAATGGGCCAGTCCGCGTCGGAGGACTTGTTCGATGCATTGTATTGAGGCTGTCCTGGAGAATACATGTCGCGCGATCTTACGGTGTTTTTGTTGACAGCATACTTATCATCCATGCGTATTTCCATCTGAGCGTCGAGAAAACGAGACTCCGCGGAGGCAGTAGGCAGTGCTCGCCCCGAGGCAGCTGGATCTCTGGATGATAGCCCTCCCATGTATAGACGTCGGGCCGGCTGCACAGCGTTGCGCGAGTGACGTCGGCGGGGCGCGTCGAGGCACGCGCGCTCGTCGACGATGGGCCGACTGGAGAGGGTGCGAGCGCGAGCCGTCGGTTGCGGGCGACGGGCGTCGAGGACGAGATCGGGCAGGGCGTCGCTGGAGATGAAGTCAGTCGAGCCGTGCAGCGCAGGCCCGGGTCCTGCCGCGCGCGCGATCGACTGGATCGGGCACGTCGATGCGGGCGGCCCCTCCTCGATTACTTAGATCAGCGTATGCGGGGCTCGACTCAGGCTCCAGCTGATCTTTATCTCGTCTAGCTCTCTTACCTCGCCGACGGCACACTCTCGCATCCTCTCTTTCGCCACCACCAAACCAGAACACAATGTCCCAGGCCAAGTTCGAGAAAGCCGTCTCCATCGTCCAGAGCCTCCCAAAGGACGGCCCGATTAAACCCACGCAGGAAGAGCAGCTCTACGTGCGTCCGCCTTGTGCGCGATGGAACCTTACCAGGGCGTCCCGCTGACAGCAGCCTATCTACGATGCCAGTTCTACAAGTACTACAAGCAGGGTGAGTGCCTATCATCGCCCGGAGCAAATCCCTCGATTGTCGGTTCTAAATCGTACGCACCCTGCGCGCGCAGCAACCGTCGGCGATGTCAACACCTCCCGCCCCGGCATGCTCGACTTTGTAGGCAAGGCGAAGTGGTATGACGCGTTTCGCTCCGATCTTTATCCGCACGCTGAGTGTATCACCCCCTTACCGTCGCTCAGGGACGCTTGGGAGAGCGTGAAGGGCACCTCGAAGGAGGAGGCGTACGCGAAGTACGTGGAGAAGCTCATCGAGGTGAGCCTACCGATGCTCCGCCGACGCGACCTGCGCCGCCTCAATTGCTCGCGCTCGAGAATAGATCCTCAAGCGGGCGGACACCGAGGAATCCAAGAAGTACATCGCGGAAATCGAGGCCGCATAGGCGGTGCGTGTCTGTGCGCAGGAGTAGCAAGAGAAGCCCCGTTCGGAATGTATACCATCCACCACTGCAAGTGTACACTATCCCTGTCGAGTGTCCACCGCGCACCTGGCACGGTCAGGGGCAAACCTTGGCTCGGTACTGGGCGCGTCCGCGTCATGAGAGTGAGCAGCGGACTCGGGGAGAGGGGCGACCACGGAGGTATGTGGGCTGGGCGCCGGCGGGCCCTGCTTCTTTCTCATGTCAACTGCCTGGCTGGTTGCCGTGTATGTGCATCTGCCGGCGTCAAGGCCAGGGACGGGTCCGGGGGAGGAAGAGCCGGTCTATCCCTGTCTATCCAGATATCCGCTGCGTTCTGAATTCAGCGAAGCCTGCATCGGTGCGCGTTTCAGCGCCGAAGACATGCATCGGAATCGATATCGCAGATGACGGCAGCAAATGCGGTCACCGTGCACGCGCCGCTGCAGCTGCAGCACCAGGGCGGTGTGCTGATCCTGTGCGGGGTGCTCGCACCTCGGGCGTGGACTGTTCACAGTGCGGCGGGAGTCCTGCCGGGCACGCTCGAGGGCCTCCTGGCTTTCGTGGAATTCCAAGCAGAAGCAGACGGGGCCATCTCCATTGGCGCCTGGCTGCCCCTTACGCTCTGTGGCACTGATGGGCGGCTTTCTCTGGCGTCTGAAACACCAATTCCTGCTGCGGCCTTCCCAGGCGCTCCGGTTTGCGTGGACGACGGAAGATGGCCATGTCAGTCCTCCTGCTTCTCTCGCCTGCGCGCTCTGCGCTCCACGCGTCCGCTCCCCCGACTAAACAATTCCAGGCAAGGGCGCGGCGCGGCGGCGGTCCTGCACGATCCAAGGATAGAACAACGCTAGCCCGCCCGCCCCAGCCGACCGTGCAAAGGGGCGAAAATCGCCATAGAGACCGACCGACGTCGTGCGCCGGCGCCATACATCGTCCTCCACGTCCATCGCTCCAAGCACCGAGCACCGAGCGGCACGCGACGTGCTGTACTATAGCACTGTTCGTCATATGCGTATACCATTGTGGCCCCGTCCACCGGCTCGGGAGGAACTCCATCCACCACGCCCCGCGCTTCTCTCGCCGGCTGGGCGATAGCGCCGCGTGTCCGCGCCCGGCGCCTCCGGTTTCATTTCCTTTCACGTCTGTCGCACAACGCAATCCGGCATCTTGCCACTGGCCAATTTGCACTTTTAATTTGCATTTTGCGTTTGCCTCCGCGTCGCACAAACACAAAATAACTTTGCCAAAAAAAAAGAGAGACCCCGGGGACCGCGGAATTTGCAATAGGCGCCGGAACATTGCCGCCGAGCCCGACTCCAGAGCGGCAGCGCGCCACCTCGAGTCTATGTGTAGCTAATCTGGGCGGTCCTCGATCCAATCGGCGACATACGGCGTCTGCGCCTCTTCGCGCACGATTGAGAATCGCCGGCTGTATGTGGGCACGGGACACGGCGGCAACAGTACCAGCCTGAGCCTCTCTGAGGCGTGCTGAGCGAGCAGCATCGTCCCTGGCTCCCGAGTCGCTGGGCTGAATGAATCGCGCATAATGACGGTGGTGCTGCGTACGTGCCGAGAGCGGTCGCGGCAGGGAAGACGTGCCGCGCGCACCACGAGCCCTTCGCGAAATACATGTACTCGAACCCGAGCTCGAGTACCTTGTCTGCTTACGGCTGCTGCTCGCCGAAGTTGCCTCAGCAGGATGATCGAGCGAGCCTCGAGTCGTGGCCCGTGGCCCGTGGGTGCACGCACACGCGCGCCACCGCCTCGCGATCGGATGTGTCCGCACTTAAGCAGTGTTTTGTCCGTACGGGCAAGCGCCCGGTTATGTGTACACAAAGCCCTTGCGGTCTACTGTGGGTGCGACATCGTGGGTCCGATGGCCAAAAGGGCAGCTTCGCGACGCCCCGCAAGCGGATGCAGGGGCGGTCGGAGAGCGGCAGCTATGAAGACAAGATGGGGCGGGGGACGGAGCACAAAGGAATACAGAGCATTGATGGTCAGGGATGTGCCGACGCGGAACGTATCGTAATCGTAAGAGGTCGTGAAGCACTACGAGCGCGCTAGCGGCGGCGCGTGGGCGGGAGGGGGCATACAACAGCAACACAAAGGAAGTCCAGTCCAGGGTAGCGCGTAATGGGAGGGAGAAGGGGGGGGGGGATAGAGGGGGGTGGGTCGTGAAGGGTCGTAAAAGAACGCCTGGCGGCGGGCAAGGATGACAAAGTGGAGTGTAAAACAACAGGGATTACAGAGATACGCGAGCGAGAGAATCGTCCAGGGCATAAAGATAGTCAGCAACGGGATCTAAGGCGCGGTATGAGTAAGCGGCGGGAGGGGGCGCAATTGAGTCGCCGGGCTCTGCCCGCTGCACAGCTCGGCGATGGAGGGAGAGGGGTCGAAGATGTGGGGCGAAGGAGGGATCTCGTGCGACACGGTCAAAGACGGCTTTGGCTCTGGCACGTCGCGAAGTGCTAGCACCGACCGGGCGAAGGAGGCCAAACCCGACGAGGTTATCATGAGTCGCCGCTCCCAGTGCGCCGATCGGGATTCGCGACAAAGAGAGAAGGCTTCGGGGCGAGGCCGTACACGCTGCTTCGTGCCTTCCTCGGTCGACTAGGTGGGGGAGGGGAGAGAGGGGCCGACCGTGCTGCTTGCTGCTCGAGCGCCGCAACACGCGCCGCCACACTCGTACCCGGCGTCAGCCGGCGAGGGGGGCTCGGTAGCCTCGCCTGCGCCTGCGCCGCTGGCGACCCAGCAGCCTGGGAGGCAGACATCGCTGTTGGAGATTGGACCAGATTCGGGCCAGGCAGGGTCTCGTCGGCTCGCCCCTCAGGAGAGTTCGAACTGGCGCGAGGGGGAATCGCCACAGAAAGGCTGAGCGCACCGAGCTCGTGGTCGTTGTGACTGCCCGTGGACGATGACGGCGAGCGTGCGCGCCCGTAGCCGTAGCCGTCCGCAGTCGCACCGCTCTCGGTGCTCGCGTCGCTCGCGTGTGAGGAGACGGTGCCTTGCTGGACGATGTCCATCGTGCGCCCCATCTTCTCGATCACCTCCGAGTCGGCGGTCCGAGACGTCTGCAGCGATGTCGCCGAGCGACCGTGGTGTACGCTTGCGTACAAGGGGTCGTCGTGCCTACTTCCACGCCTCGAGGAGGGTTCGTCCGGCGACAACGAGTTCGAAGACTCCTTGATCGGCACGAGCGAGCGCGGGGGCGGATTTGGGTCACGGATTTCCAGTGGGCGTTGAGCGCGGGAGCTATCCGTCGAGAGGCGATCCAACAACGGTGTTTTGGAGAATTTGGACCACCAGCTGTCTGAGCGTCGCATTGAGCGCATGATGGGCGGGTTAGCGTCGATGATGGACGACGGGCGGCGAGGAGAGTGAGGCGTCTCGCTCGCACTGCGGATCTGGTCGGCGGAAGAGCTTGCATACAACGGCGACGAGTTTGCGTGCGAAGAGTCCGAGCTAGCCGCAGGATCCGATACGGTGAGCAGAGACGGCTTTTCCGACAGAGGGGATAGACGCGTGATGTCCATGGAGGCGTGGGGTACGCGGCCATGCATGTACGGCCTCGGCGGAGGGTCGTCGAGCGAAGGCGGTGGTCCGAACTCGACAGGATCAGAGTCGTAGTCGTCTTCTTCCGGCAGTTTGAATGAGTCAACCTCGTACTCCGCGAACGGATCCTCGTAGTACGACCACTGCGACGTGTACGAGGCCTTTCTGCCGCCCTTCGGTCTCGAGGCGGCCTGCGGAAGACCAGGTAGACCCACAAGGGCCGCCTTGTCCGAGTACGGTTCGTACGAATCCTTCTCCCAGTAAGTAGCGGATGAAGCACCACTGGCCTCTCGGTTCTTGGAGCTACGGGTGCCGGCAGCGTAGGCGAGCATCGCTCCGCCGACGTTCCGCAGAGAAGTGAGCGAACCCTGGACGACATCACCTAGCGTGGGGCGACCGCGCCCCGTGCTCCATGACCCAATGCTGCCGTCTCGCCGGATGTGGTACCACCCTGGTTCGTCGAACATCCTCGTGTCCTCGTCCGCCAGCATGTCGCGCCGCTGGGGTTGCCGGTTAGTGCGACCCGGGACCAGTCCACCGAGCTTCTGTCTGACACTCTGCACGACGTGCAGGCCCTTCTCGCGGGGAGCGGCCGCGCCGGCGACAGGGATGATCGGGCCCAGGTGAGGGCTGTCGTCGTCGTCGGATGGACCGAGAAGGTGGAAGCGGTCGTTCGAGGCCCGACGTCTGGTGCTCATATAGTACGCGCCCGCTCCACCGACGACGAGCCCAAGAACGCCGAGGACGACGCCTAGCGCGACTGCAGTGGCATGAGACTTGCTCGATGAACCCTCAGAGCTCGTGTTGGGATCTGAACCATCCCCGCTGCCATCCCCGGAGTCCCCTCCCCCGTTCCCACCACTGCCAGGCGCACCGGTGGACGAAGGGGATGATCCACCTCGTGTTCCTGTGGGGTCTCCTCCCGTGCCTGGAGATGATTGGCCAGCGCCCGTGCCCGTCGCGGTTGGCCCGGGTATAGTGTTCGAGGTCGGGCTGGTGACGGCCACCGGGGGCGTGTAGGAAGCAATGTATGCGCCCTTCAATGCATCGAACAGAAGCAGACTGGCATTGACAGGCGCGGATTGAGCGTACCCTGGGTGGTGTCAGGCATATGTTTTCAGCAATGGAAGGCGACGAAGACAATACGTACCGAAGCCGAACAGTACTTCCGAACCTAATGCTACGGCAAAGTGGTCGCGCCGAGGGCCAACCTCAGATAGTGCAGGAACGGGACTCCAGACCATAGGATTCTGGGTTGTATCGAGTACCCAACCGTCGCTGAGGACTGTCTGCATGTCCGCATCTGCGCCGCCTTGTATGAAGACCTTGCCATCGTCGAGGACAGCCGCCGCGAAGCCACGCCGAGGAGTGGGAAGATTGGCAGTAGATACGGGAATAGTCGACCAGGTGAGCGTCGATTGCTTGGTATCCAGAGACCACACAGTAGAGAATGGAATGAGAGCGCCTTGCGAAGGAGAGTAGCCGCCAAAGACGAGGAGTCGCTGGTCAGGAAGGACGATCGACGCATGCCCGAGAATATCCGGAGGGCCATTTGTAGAGGGCAACTGAGTAAAAGCAGGGCCCGAGGGATCGTAGACATAGTGGTCCGAGAAAGCGTTCTTGGAACCATCGGTCTTCTCTCCTCCGATCAACCATATCTTACCGCCGGCGGACGAGGCGGAATGGTAGATGCGGCGGAGGGGTTCGTTCGCCCACGACCGTGTCTCGAGGTTCCAGACGGGAGAGGCGCGGTCTGCAACGTTGAGGAGCGCAGCAGAGTCGGCCTCCTCGGGATTCGCGATCGGCCCATTTGGTCCAGCATCACCACCGAAGAGCAGGAGGTTGGTCGTGTTAAACGCGGAGAGGGTGTGCCAGGCCACAGCCGGGCCCTGGGATGAAGAGCAGTTGGAGCACCCAGAGACATATTGCCAAGGAGGGGAGGAGAGGTCGAAGGTCGCGTTCAGTGGCAGGAGGAGTATGTCATTATTGACTGGAGCAGAGCTGTAGCCGTAGGCATTGAATTGGTCCGTCCGCCCTCCGTGAACGAAGAGGACGTCGTTGACGAGCGCAGCGGCCTGGCCCCATCTAACAGCACAGTGGAATCGTCAACCCATGGAGTAAGTTCGCAGCATAGAACGCGCGCACCTTGGGACCGCGGTATACTGCTCTGCCGAGGCACGGTCCTCCAACCACAGCACGATCAATAGCGCGGATAGAGCGACCTCGCGTGGGTGATACATAGTTTGGAGTCTAGAGGAGTATACGGGGCATGCAGGATATGTCAAGCAGAGTACATGTACAGAGGCGTCGTGGGGGTCGTGAAGGGATCCGGAGGGCCTAAGCGGATGGAGCCTGGAGCAGTCACTCGGCTCAGCTCCAAGCCTGGCGCAGATCCAGACCGCCACACGCTGAATTTGCACTTGTTAGAATCAGAGGCCATTGGCCCCAACCACGCTCGTCCTACCACTCAAACCGCCACAAGAATCGAGCATTGTGTTCTTTCGCTTTCCATGCCCTCGCCATCTCATACATTCATGCTGAACGCATTATTAGGGTCACAATGTGCTCTTTCTTGCCCACGCGACCTTTGTAGCTCAATTTCCGAGTGAAACATGTGCGTATGGCTCGGGCCGAGCGAGTTGGGCTGGTATGTCAACTCTAATGACGCGTAGCTCGACTTCACCTCCACACATAGGTCTCTGTTATATGACGTACGGCAACCCAGATTCCGACCAAGAGTTCACAACGAAAGGAGCGGAAGGGTATAAATCTATGCTAAAATACAATTATACATGCGTGATGTGCGAGACTGGTACAAGTATCATGCGAGGATGTCCATCAAGTCCGCTCTTCATGCCAACGCCTTCCGAACAGCTTCCTTCTGCGCGGGCGTGAGTCGGTCGGGGAAGACAACGTCCCACTTGACGATCAAGTCGCCCTTCTTCTTGACGCTGCCCTCCTTCCGGATCGGCATGCCCTCGCCAGGGAGCGTCGTCTCCTGCCCGGGCTTGACGATGCCGAACGGTACGGGCACCTGGATCTTGCGGCCGTCGAGATGCTCGATGACTTGTTTGCTACCAGAGCCGGTGAGCGCGTCGACAAGCGGGATCTTGACGTGCGTGACGAGGTCGTTGCCCTCGCGCACGAACCGCTCGTGCGGCTTCTCCTCGACGACGAACACGAGGTCCTGTGCCTCGCCCGTGGGCTGCTCGTTGCCCGCGCGGGGGAAACGGATCTTCGTGCCGCTCTTCCATCCCGGCGAGATCTGGATCTCGAGCACCTTTTCCTCCGTGCCGCCGTTGAGCAACCGGCGGCCGACCTTGAGATGCTTTGTCGCGCCAGAATAGAGGTCTTCGAGCGAGACCTTGAGTGGCCGTGTGATCTCGGATGGTTGTGATGGCTGTGCTCTTGAAGGACGGGGTGATGCACGACCACCGCGGGGCATACCTCCTGGCATACCACCGCTGAAGAAGGAGCCGGACATGTCGTCGTCGTCATCGTCGGCGGTGAACATGCTGTTCATCCGACTCCGGCCGCCGCCACCGAACCCGCCCATGCCACCCATGCCACCGAGTCCTCCCATACCGAAGATCTGTCTGTGGCAAACCGTTAGCAAATGTCAAGAAGGCCACAGTGTACGTGGGTTTACTTACTCGAAGATCTTGTTGGGGTCTGTTGGCGAGAAGCCTCCACGACCTCCGGAGCTGAAGCTGCCTCCTGGGCCGGTGGTGAAGGTGAAGGTTTGTGCGCCGGGGAAGCCACTGAAGCCGGAGAATCCGCCTCCAGGGCCACCCGCGCCTTGTGGTGGTACACCTCCACCCTTCAGGCCCTCCTCACCGAACTGGTCGTAGATAGCTCGTTTCTGCTTGTCACTGAGGACTTCGAATGCTTCGGAGATCTGGGGACTTGAGTCAGTAACGGTCACGCGAGCTATAGGGGAGCGGGGTGTGAACTTACCTCCTTGAACTTCTTGGAGGCCTCTTCTGAACCGGCGTTACGATCTGGATGCCACTTCAGGGCCTGTGGGCGATGTTGTCAGCTTCTGAGTCATTTCAGACGACTGCGGGGTGCTCACCATCTTCTTGTACGCCTTCTTAATGTCATCGTCGCTGGCGTCCTTGGAGACGCCAAGGAGCTTGTAGTAGTCGGTACCCATCGTAGTCGTGAAAGATTACGGAAAAAGTGGGAGAAAGAGAAGAAAAGAGAACGGTGTGAGCGTAAAGAGTATGTTGGGGGAGAGGCGCGAGAGGGGGCGGACCTTTGGTTATATTGCCCGCCTTCGCTATCCGCCCGTTTCGAGAACCGGAGTGCGCCCTGCGAGAACAGCCCCAGAAGGTCCTAGAACCGCGCGCAGCCACAGTGACGTTGCTCCAGCCGCCCACCGGCGACCCGGTCCGCTTCCCCGCATTTCCCTAGGCGCCCGGCACCATGCACGTGCGTCGCTTCTGCAATAGGCACGCCGTCTAGTTCGCGTGCGGACTCGGTGCTCAGCACCTCCTTGCCCATTGCCCACCATGTCCACCTCGGCGACAGCAGCGGCGGCAGCAGCAGCACAGACGACGACGGGCGGCGGAATCAGCAGGGAGTCCAGCGAGGGCGACGACAGGGGCAACTCGCTCATCCGCCGCTCGTGGCACGCCATGTCCGACATCCTCTCCCCCTTCTCGCCCTCTGCGCTCGCTTCGCTACCCAAGAAGACATTCCAGCGCCGCCCTCGCTATACCCGCGTCGACAACATCCCCGACGCGGAGCAGGATGAACACGGCCAGATGCCTACCGTCAGGGACTACCATGCGATCAACTCTGTGCCTCCCCAGGTCCGCGTACCCAAGAAGATAGCCACCCCCATCAAGGTCGAGGGGAAGGTCTGGTTTGCAAACGAAAGGAGTGCGTCTGCCAACGGATCTTGACACGTAGCACAAAGCTCATATGTCACCGCGAATGATAGCTTGGATTGCGTACCTGCAGACATCGGTTCTCATCGGCACGCTCGCCCTGGCACTATTCAATGCGTCGAAAGACAACATCGCCCGTAACTTTGCATACGCGTATGCCGGCCTGAGTGTCGCTGTGCTTGTACGTGGTTGCGTTCGCAGTAGGACATTATCGCAGATTGACGTCATGGATGCTGTAGGTATACGGGTACGCTGTTTACCAGCATCGAATCACCATGATTCGTCGCCGTGACCCTGGGCATTTTGGTATAGCCCATCTGCTATCTCACGACGGCAGCAGTCCTCACCTTTCATTCTAGACCAGATCATCGGCCCAGTTCTCATCAGTGCCTTTTTGTTCTTCGCCGTGCTCGCCAACTTCGTCCTACGGGGTAGGTTCGCTATGTATGTTCTAGTACCATACGGTGTCATTGACCCTCCGCTCGTGTTTCATTCAGTTCGCGAACTGTAAGCACATCGTACGCCCTTCTGTACCCGGCGACCCTCGTCTGACAGCGCATTGCAGCCAGAGCAAGAATTTCGCCATTCCCGGTATACCATTCCTCTAATCGGCCTGTTGTCCCCAGCACAGGGTGTTTGCGCACATCATGCTATCATCTACTGTATTCGCTTGCAGCCGCTATGTATCATCATTCTATCGAGAATCTTGCTCGGTTTCTTGCACGCATGGACTGCTCATTGTTCAGTCTGGCAATCACCTCACGCGAATAAATGCAGTCCAACATATGTGAGAGCTTTTCCCCTCGCCGTCGATCGAACCACCACATAACATCTATATCTGTAACGCAGTGAGTCTTTGCGACATGAGAAACAATTGACGCTCATAGCGCCTCTGCCTCCAGGATGACCCCGTGGCCTTCGGGTTGTAGCTTCGGGAACTCCTATTCCCCTATTCCCTCCTCGGCGGCTTCCCGCCGCTCAAGCGTCTCTGACAACTTCATCGAATGCGAGAGGGCGCGTCGAGAAACAGAACGAGCTTATCGAGTGATCAGCGTGCCCCAAACGAGCGGTATTACCCCCACTAGGATAGATGCAGTCGGCGGACCTGGTTGCCAATTTGCCCAGAGTCAGCCGAGCCTGAGTAGAACATCACTGTGAGTACAGCCTCCGACTCTGCATGTGCGAGTCCGACAATTGAGGCTGACGTCGACAGCGAGTATGCGGTGCGGGCATACTCGACCGAGACAGTAATGCGTTTCCCTATCCCATCGTCGTCCAAAAGGGCGTCCTGTCGGCTGTCCGCCGTCGTCGCGTGATCGCAACGCCTTCCTCTCCTTTCCACAACGGAAGTGGAGCTGCTCCCCGGGTGCGCATCTGCGCGCAGAACGCGTTTCACCCCGCGTGCGTTGTGTATACATGAGAGGAGCCTAAACGACAGGACAGGATGCTCTCCTCCGCCGTAACCCCCACTCCCCACGGACGATGCCGCGCGTTCGCGCCCTGCACGCCCAATCCCATCCGATCTTGGTGAGTCGAGTCGCACAGTGGCCAGGGTCCACCGGAGGACTTGATTGCATGCTAGGAACCTCGAAGACGCGCGAAGTTCAGCGCTCGCCCCGAAGGCTCAACCGTCAGAACGAAGGATCTTGTGACAGTAGCCAGGCGCACATAGAAGACTCTATCTTCGTTCGTAGCCCGACGAAGTATCCCATTACCCATGTCGTGTCAGAGGCTTCGTCGACGCCGCACATGCGACCGTGTACCAGTCCAGCCTTCTCGTGTGTAAGGCAGGTTGCTCCCGGGGCAACCTGTCGGACCCCTCGGCGGTCGGCCATGGCCATTGTGCATATGGATGCGCAGATGATTACTGTCGGAAACGCCGAAGAGAGCACTCGGACGTCTGTTCGGTCAACTGTCCTGTGATTTATTGGTCTATAGCGGCGCCTACGTCCCTCCAGCGCTCAGCGAGGAAGGCCATGTACGGGGTCAGGTTTCCACCGAAACTCCCGGTGGTTATGTGCATACTGGATGTCTGTAGGTCTTACGACATTGTAAACACAAGATGATACATCCATGACCCCACGGTGAGTAAAGTAACGTGATATCCCGCCCGCAAGCGGTACTGACACATCCTGCTACTCGCCTTGTAACCATGCCCAATATCCGGGCCGACCGCTGTTGTTGTAAATCAGCTGTTACGCCTTCAACTACACCCAGCACCCGAGGGCAACGTACGGCCCATACCACTCTGTCCAGTCCTCCAGCCAGTCCGCAAGGCAAGCTCCCGCCACCCCTTCGACCGTTCCGATCAGACCGTGACCAGCCTGCGGAGTTGGCCTCCAAAACCGACGTTGGCCGTGCCACGATCAGTGCGCGTGTTCTCCCGCTGGCATTTAATATCCGCCACCTCGGACTCGCTCTAGCTCTTGCTCCCGTTCGTTCTGGCCTCCAGCACGAGGAGACACTGGGAGGTACCTGACGGTTGCCAGCTCGTACGGCATATGCGAACTTCGGGGATATGGCTCTCCCGCTTTTTCGGACCGCCAGTGCAGAAGGAGGCTGCCAACCATGGGCCGAACTGTGGTGACGAGTGAGCGTAGCCGTTCGCCTCTCTCTCTACCGGACTGACAGTGTGTATGTCATGATGAGGTCTACCCCTCGGCCACAACCGCCGGCGAAAATGCGGTGGCGACCTCCGACGCGCTCGCAGGACGTATCGTATACAACGGCGAGAAGCTGGCGTGCCACCGCTACGACACCGCGGCCGGGGCCCGGGTCTCTCTCTCGAGTGCGAACAGTGAGTCGATTACCTTTTACCCTCTGGCCTCCCACATCCACTATGTCCGCAGCTGACGTCACGGCATCGAGCGGAGTTGCGCACCCTGCCGGACAGGGAGGTGCCGTACAGGGTGGCAAAGCGCATGGTCGGCCACTCCTATGACCCCCGTCCTCTTCGCTAACAGCTGTTCGACACCTCCCGGCGGCGTCGGGAGGCAGGAGACGAGCGATATTTGTTGACAATCCAGCCAATCCTCGCGCACTTCATTGCCAGTGTGGCGTCATTACCATCGAGCCTCTCAAGCAAGACGATATGTGGCCCTTGTGGCAAGCTACCGCCAGAGCAGCTTGGCGAATATTCCGATATATGAAGCAACTTTACGTTGCCGAGGTTGCCACCCCGAAACTGAGCAGCCACTCATGACTCTTGGGCCCAGAGTTAACCCCCTTTCCCCATCAGCAAAGTCCCCGAGAACGTCTGGAATCGCTGGGTATTATCGCCGCTCGCGCACCAGAAATTTTCGCGACTGGAAGACTTTATTGGCCGTGCAGCCCGTCCGTTCATTTATTGCATCTTTCTGCTGAGGGTATACGAATTGCAGCACGAGCTTGGCGTGGAACTTCCAGAGTCTTGCGGCAGTGCCTGGCAGCCTGATGCGGCGAACGACACAACTACAACTCCGCCGCATATTGAACGGGCTTTCGCAGAGTTTGTACGGTGATCCGAAGTGTCAGCGTGCGTCCACTCATTCGCTCTCTATATGCTACCCCCACTATCCGCGTCGTGCCACATTAATTGCAGGCCAACCAATCCGCTGCAGGTTCACGTCCGGTACCTGCCTATGTGCGGTGACACCAGGCCCCCAGATGTAATAGCTTATCTGAGCCGGGAGCAGCTTCGTCCTGCGCAGAGGGAAGTCGTGCGTATAATCCTGTTTCGCCGTGAATGACGCCGCCCGGTCGTGAGAAGACCGCTGACAAGAGCCCGACAGGCCTACAGGTTCTCCGAGGGCCACTAGTCTCCCTTCGGAACGACGCCGTGTCTCGAACCCGGAGCACACCGTCGTAAAGTGAACGTGGAACGCATCAATACACGCAGACTCACGGTGGCCTCACCCACGCTCACGCCTACGCCCGCGAGCTTGGGCAGCGGCGGGCACGTAGTACCCAGCGGTATTCGCCGCCAGCTCGCTTCCGCGTGCACGGAGGGGACAATCCGATCCCATCCCCAGCATGACGGCCTCCTGGCGCACGATCACGGCGCCCCCAGGCTCACCGCACACGCACACGCTGCCCTCACCACGAACTGTATTGCGCCGCGCTCGCGCCCTGTCCACGCCCGCTCGCGACCTCGGGCCGCCGGGTAGCCCTGAGCACCCCGCCGCTCCGAGTCGAGCTGACCGCGCGGGCAGGGTGCCGTAACGGACGACTTAGGCGAGCGTTTGAGTTCGCGGGAAGGACGATGGGTGTGGGCAGTGGACGTCCACGTCCGTGCGTGCGCATGTCGTATGCCGTGAGCGAAGGCCCGCCGTGCGACGTGCGTGCGCGCCCATGTGCTCCCGCCGCTTCGCCCCTCCCCGATTTTCTCGTTCTCGAGTAAGAGACATCAGCGCAACGCGGCGAGGCGAGGCGGCAGCGACCCTAGCCTGGGGCCGAAGATGGCGAGGGCGCCAGGCAAAGAGGCTCGCGAGCCCGCGGTTGCAGGAGGCAGGAGGCAGGGGAGGGGGCGGGCTTCTGGGCGTTCGAGCGAGAACGTCGCCGGTCGCGAGTATTGCCTCCGCGGGCCTTGTGGCGTGAGAGCGCCCCTGGGAACGCATACTCGCCACCCGCCCCCGAGTTGCGACCCGGGACCCGCGAGCGCTGCGCCGCCGCCGCCGTACGCGACGTCGTGTGCACGCCGGGCTGCTTCCGGCCCAGTGTTCTACGCTGCGAACCCGCCCAGGGAGCAGTGAGTTCGTGCGTAAACGAAGAGCAGTCAGCACTGACCGCAGTCCCCGACGCTCCTGACTTCTCCCGTAGGCCGCGAAAATTCGGGACGTCGTGCTCATGCTGACGGCCATGCTGCTGCGAAGTCCAGGTCAATGTCGTCGATGATATGCCATTACGTCTCGCTGGCTGTATGCGCATAGGGGTTCGGCCGATGTTGCGACAGCCTCCGTCTCCGCTGACCGGTACCCCCCTCGCTCTCTCCCCACCGTCCATGCACATGTTGGGGCCGCCGAGAGCCCAGCGCAGCGGGTCGCTATAATTGTCCCGCGAACCACCAGCTAGTCAGTGAGTCTATCAGAGCGAGAAAGGGAAGACTTACCCCGCGCTTCCCGCCCACCACAGCAAGCCTTCGACGACCGTCCACAGCGTCGATAGCGACATTCGAGCACTCGGCGTCGCTGTATCCCCGTAAGACCGGGGGTGCGCCCGCATCTTGATTCTTGGTTGGTTCTCCCGCCGCGCCGTGCCTCGGACACCGAGCGTCGAGCCTGCCGGCGGTCGGGCAGCACGGTCGGGCGTGGGCGGAGTTCGCTGCACATGCAAGTATCGCGAGCACAGGGCCGCCGTCGAGCGTCCGTCACCCGCCGGCGGGTGCCGAGGCGAAGCTCGGTGCCCTGGGACAGTGGGAGGTGGGAGAGCCCTCGGGGGCTCCGAGCAGCAGGAAGTTGCTGCGAGCAGCTGCGCTCTATGCACGCCCGGGGCGCAGCTGCCTATTTGCGCGCGGGCCCGTTCGGCGGGGAGCGGCTCCCACTGCTGGTACTGTCTTGACAGCTACCACGACCAGACGTCTCATGCTTTCAGGCTTCTTGAACCTGAAGTCAGAAGCGACGCCCAAGGCTGGAGATCCCCGGGCCCGCCGGTGCGTGTCGTGTCGTGCATCATGCGCATACACGCATGCCTGGATGCGGCACTACTGATCTCATTGAACGTTGACGTTCCAATAGGATCCGACGGCGGAAGGACGCGCAGAACAGAATAGCAGGTCTGATCTGGGGAAGCTGCTCCTGGGCATAGTGGACCCGCCGGAGCTCTCGTCAAGATATACGTTCGCGGTGAACTTGCGTACCAGGATCCTGATCCGGCTGCCTGTGCGTCTGTGGGTGGCGGCGGCTACATGAGGTGCGTCCATGCACTCAAGAAGCCTGTTGCTGGACCGTCAGGGGGCACGGTATGGTCGAGGTGTACGCGGCATCCCGGGGCGCCCCTGCCTCAGCTCCAGGCCAGACCCACACATCATCAATATCAATATCATCCTGCCCAAGTCCGCGGGAAATGTCATCGAGCCCCCACCATATGGTGCGAGAAAGAGCGAGCCTGGCCTTACGACACCACACATCTGACAGATGCGCTCTGCCAGGCATATCATGATATTCTCTGGGTAAGGGGGGGTTCTGCCGCGGCCCGCCGTCCAACACGGCACGGCACGACGACATACGTCGGACTCGGGTAGCCGTGGCTGCAACGTCGGACGGGGCCCAGGATATCCTAGACTGCACAGTGCAGCACGCTGCCGCATCGCTAGCCAGCCAGCGAGCCCCATACTGCCATACTTTCCCTGCACGAACCTCGCCGATCAGATCTGACGCCTCGAATGCTACCTTGCCACTGAGTACAAAGTAGGAACACGGCGCACGCTCGACTCGGGTAGTACGCGCGCCGCATGCGAGGCGATCTGCAGGTGCCACGCCGTCAGTCAAGCTCAGGCTCGCGAGCCTGGGAGGCGCGGGGGCGCCGCCCTGGCAATAGCAATAGCAATGACATCGACCACCGAACGTGCCATGGCGGCACGGCAAACCTTCGTGATGGCAATACCGCCGACGCGCCCATTCATGCTGCTCATCCGTATTACGTGCCCCGCCGAACGACGCTGTGTGTGTACATAAGTGCGCCGCGTTCCCTGCACCGCGTGGTCATGTACCACTGGTCGTCGGGCAGCGGGCCAGTCCCGAGTCGCCACTGGGCAGCTCGAGTGGCAGGGCAGGGCACGTCAAGGACGTTAACCGTGACCGTAAGCGTAGCCGTCGCGAGTTCCCGGACGTCGACGGCACGACGCCGACGTCGCTGATTAGCTGAGTGAGTACTGCAGTATTGAATTATTGACGTACTGCGCACATAGCGCACACGCAATGCAGGGAAGCGCTGTCGAGCGTGGCCCGCGCTGCTTTCCGCTGCCTGCCAACGCTGCCACGACGCACATTACGCGACTTACGGCACCCATCGATCGCGAACGGAGAGTGCGGGACGAGCCCGGAGTGGCCAATGGATGGACGAGTGGCCGCTCGCCGCACAGTACTAGTTAGCCAACCCTAGCCTGAGGCCTGTAAGTACAGTAATGCGAGGCAGAGCCGGCGGCGCCGGCGGTGGTGCACCTGCGGTGCGGGCGCGAGCGAGTTGGGAGCGGATTGATGGTGGATGGTGTGTACTATGAATGCCGGAGATGACAACAGACGCGCTCAGCGGACACCGTATGGATCGGTGTTGTCGGCGCGGTACACGCAGATGAGCACGCGGATATGAGGGGAAGGGGCGCGACAGTGATCATGATCATACGAGCAGCTCATATGCACGATACCGTTACACAGGAAGTACGATCGCTCGAACCTAGCGGGTACCGGAGCTACAAGCGGAAAGAGCAAGCCCGTAACTGCGCGAGCGGACAGTGAGCGATAACGGGTACCGCATGTCAGAGACAGAGCGGGAGAAG
Organism: Trametes polyzona; assembly: GCA_022606195.1. NCBI lineage: Eukaryota > Fungi > Basidiomycota > Agaricomycetes > Polyporales > Polyporaceae > Trametes > Trametes polyzona. The sequence goes on from JABYQF010000004.1 coordinate 343,464, forward strand.
AGAAGTGCCAGGAAAGCACAGCAAAACTACGGAGACGATGGAGGGCCGAGGCGGGTCTATGACGAGCGTGATGCGGGAGAGCGGTACGACACCGAGGCGTATGGTATGCATGAGTGGGTGTCGGCGGACGACGGTCTAAACTACTTGAAGGGAGAATGCACGGGATAAATATAGCAAAATCCAGGTCCGCAAGACGAAAGGCATAAGCCAGAGTGGTGATGGAGGAGGTGGTGGAGAAAGAGAATGGGCCCGCAGCGGGGGGCCGAGGTCGCTCAGTACGGTGGCTGGGTCGTCTGGACGGGGACGTCCGTGGCCACGATGGCGAGTTTTACGATACGCCGGCTGTCGACGGACGGATCTGGAGACTCGGACTCGATCCTGGATGGGACACACGAAACGACAGATGGATGAGCGACCGACCGGACGATTATGGCGCGCAGCGGGGGTCGAGGCACGGGTCCAATACTCACTCGACGTTCACAGATTTGTGGCGCTCGAAGCAGGCGAGGGTCGACGAGCCCGGGAGGGGCTTCTTGACGTTGCGGATGATGTAGTACCCGCCGAGCATCCCGTTCTGCGGAGCGTGAAAAAGAAGGTGAGCTTATATAGACGTGGGTCGCACGGGCGGGATGGGACACACTCTGTTGGCGCCGTCGCGTGGGACCTCGACGGCGTTGAGCCAGTCGACGTTGAGGCAGAAGCCGGAGGACTGGAGCATGGCGAGCACGATCTTCTGGAGGCCGACGCGGGGGAGCGGGGAGCCGTTGAAGGTGAACTCGAGGCGGTGGGAGAAGGTGTCCTCGAGCGCTTGGAGGCAGTCGCGCTCAGACTTTGCCTCGAAGACTCTTTTGATGTGCTCGATCGACCACGCGTAGAAGGTAGAGAGCATCGTGTGGAGTTGTATGCGTGAACGCGACGGAAGTGGGTGCGCGCGGAGGGGTGTGCGGGGGAGGGCGCAGGAAGGGGCGGGGTGGTGCAGACAGGCAGAGTCGCGCGCAGATATATAGGCGGCGGGGGTGCATGAGAGGAACATACGGCCAACTCAAAAAGCGGGCCATTTTCGGGCGAGCCGAAGAAGACTCGCGCGGGACGGCCGCGGGCTGAGTGCAGGCTGCAGCTGGGTGGTGGCCATCTACATATGTCCATCCTTCGCCAGTCGCCTTCGCCAGTCGCGACTCGCGCTCGCAGAAGCCCTCGCGGACCCTGATCGTGACAGCCCTTCGCTATCACGGAACCCTCCCGCCACGCCCCACGCGCCCCACCCGTCGCTCTCGCCCCCCTGCCGGAACGGGAAGCACTTTGCCCTCCGCGGAGCGAGCACGACGGGACCTGCCCGGCTGCCCCTCCTGCCCTTTCCGGCCCCCGCGTGCGCTCCTCGACGGCTTCCCCCCAACGGACGCGCGTGCTTCTTCTGATCGTCGACGATCCCACTCCAGCGGGGAGCTTGCCCCTCCCTCGACACTCGACAGCCCCCAGCCCGTCCGGGCCCCCTGCGAGACCACGCCCCGGCTTCTCCCCGCGGCCAATCCCAGGCCCGCAGTATGTCCTCCCGAGGGCGACCAAGTGCTCGCCCAACGCGTCGCGCGCGACAATCAGCCGGGACTGCCACCCAGGCCGGGGGTGGCTGCATGCACGACGGCCCGGGCCTTCCAGAGTTCTGCGGTCGCGGCAGCTCGATGCAGGGCGGACAGCCGCACTTTGTGTCCAGATCTTCTCTTGCGCGAGCAGCAAATGGCGGCGGTGGCGGCGGCGAACACCGATCTCCACCCAGCGATCTGCGCCAGCTCGCACCTGCAGGCGGGCGCATGCGTGCGCGTGCACGCGTCCGTGAGTGCGGCTGCTGCTGCGCTCGCGGGACGGGGGGCCTGTCAGGCAAAAAGGCAAAAAGAAATATCAGTCAGTCATGGGGTGACGCCGCTCACATGTGCCAGACGCAGACGCTACAGATACCCACAGTGCCAAACAGCAGCGTGCGACCGTACGTCCCCACCGTGTGTGTGTGCGCGCGTGCGAGCCGTGCTTCGAGATCGCCCTCGCAGTCGACGCCACATGCGCCGTTGCACGTACGTCCTCTGCGTTATCGCCTTCACTGGGCCAGCCGTCTTGTCCTCCCCGACCCCCCAGAGGGGGGAGAGGGGAGGAAGGTGGTCGGAGGGGGAGGGGAACGCAAATCTACATGCTTAATTTCCGTCAGCGCACGTCGCGGTGAGGTAATCGCTCGCGCCCCTGGCCAGTGGCCAGCCCGCCAGCACCGAGCTCAGCCGCCGAACCGAACCCACACTCTAACGCCACGAGGGCCCTTCCTGTCTGACCGCGCGCGCCCGATCCGGCGTGCGGGCCCCTGCTGCACACTGCACATCTGGATTCCAACCCAGCAGTGACTGGTGAGCGCACTGCTGCGCGCCGGTCCCAAGTCCCGGCCGCTCTCCCCCCGCGTGGTAGGGGGCGGGCGTGGGACGTGCGCGCCGCGAGAGAGCGTGTCTGTCGCGCACCGTGCCGACGTCAGCGTACCTCGCGCACGCGGGCGACTGTGCGAGCGGCCCCCGGGTGGGTTGCGGAGTTCGTTTCGTTTCGGTTTTCGGAGCTCGGGGCGAGCGCGGGTGGGTCGTCTGGAAGACTCTGCGCCTCTGCGCGGGCGTGTGCACGGACAGGACGCGACGGGCACCCTAGATGTGCACATGAGATGCGCAAATGAGAAGTGAGAGAGAGTGCGCGCGCGACTTTGCTGGTGGGAGCGATCGCGAGTGGCCAGGTACGCGTGCAAGAAGGTAGAGCGGACGTGCCGTACGTACAGCACCGCGGGGCACGCGTCCGCCGCCGCGCGTTCTCAACTGCAATCGAGCCTTTGCAAACGCCAAAAAGCGTCCCATGCGCGAGGAAAGTGCGCGCTAAGCGCTGAGCACTGTGGGCGAAGGCGCGACGTCAGCGCGGGCGGCAGTCTGCAGAATGGGAAGAGAGGTCGACCTAGACCCGGACGCGGATCGCGGGCGCGCGCTCCCTGCGCTTCGTTCCCAACGATCCCCGAGAAAGATCTCGAGATGCCAAAATCGTCCACCGCATAGCGCGTTGCGGGCTTCGTACTGAATAGACGGCGGCGGCTGCGGTGCTGGACGACGCCTCGAGGTCGACGCGGGATGCTTCTTCCTTTCCCCGTGACGCTCGCGAGAGCGGCGCGAGGGCCCGCGGAGGGCGTTGCCATCGCACATTCCTCAGCGTATGCACCGCAAACGCAAGCGCAAGCTCAAGCTTCAAGGCAAAGTCCAAAAAGAAGCGTACGTCGCCGACGCGGGCTCGACGTGCACGACCGACAGAGAACGTCGCGAGTGCTAACTGACGTTCGCATACGTGCGGGGCCCGCGCACCGTGGATCGTGATTAATCTCTGCGGGAAATCTGCAGGCTAGCTCGGGTCGCGGTCAGCTCCTGCATGTATCCATAGCGGCGCAAATGTGGGGGTGGCGGGAGAGAGGTACTTACACAGCTGCCAGCCGCGCGTGCGGATCGGCCGCACGCGCGCACCTCGTGGGCCCGAAAACGACGGGGTGGCACTGCGGACGCGGAGGAACATCGACTGCACGCCGTGCGTCGAGTGGGCAGCGTCGATGACATGGAATAGAGGCCCTAGGGGAGGGGGATAGGCGATAGGTGGGGGCTACAGGATACAAAACGGGGGAATACATCTCCGACTCCGACTCCGAGGTTAGAATATATTCAAAGCATTGCAGTACAACTTCTACTTCAGCGCCTTCTTCATTTGCTGTAGGGTAACGGTGCGAGTGAGCGAGCGCAGGGCGGGGCGGGGCGGGAAGGCGATGACGTACCTCCTCCATCGCGTCGAGGTCGTTTGTCTCGATGCGGACGATCTGCTTGCCCGTCGCCTTCTCGATCTGTTCCATCTGCTGCCAGGTCGCCTTGTCGTGCACGAAGTTGATCGAGATGCCCTTGCGTCCGAACCGCCCGGTGCGCCCTGGCCAAACCAGATCCACGTCAGATCCCGCCTCGCCGTCAATCTCAGCACGCCACGCAGCCGGACAGCGGACAGCGGCGCGCAGACGGGGAAGGCGCGAAGGGAGACAGAAGGGCGGCCGCGCGCGTGCCATACAGGGTAATCACGGGGAAAGGGGAAGGGGCACGCACCGATGCGGTGGATGTAGGTCTCGATGTCCGGCCGGGCGTCCTCCTTGTTCCCGTAGTGGTCGCGCTCGTTCATGAGCGGGAGGTCGTAGTTGACGACCATGTTCACCTGCAGGATGTCGATCCCGCGCGCGATGACGTTCGTCGTGATCAGCACCTTCTCCTTGCCCTCCCGGAAGTTGTCGATGATCGCGTCACGCTCCGCCGCGTCCTTTGCACCGTGCAGCGACGCCACCTTGTGGCCCTCCGCCGTCATCCGTTGCGAGATGCGGTCGGCCGTGTGTCGATGCTGTGACAGTGTGAGCGACGCACTCATGTCAATGGCCAACAAACAAGTATACCTGACAGAAGATGATACTCTGGCCGATCGTCAACAGGCTGTACAGCGACACCAGCACCTCGTACTTGTGCTCCTCATTTCTGCAGTCCATGTAGAACTGCCGGATGTTGTCCACCGAGAGCTCATTCCGCTGCAGCTCGATCTTGTTCGCGTTCGGCGCAAACTTGTTCGCAAAGTTCCGCACGTGGTCAGGGAACGTCGCCGAGAACAGGATAATCTGCACAGGGTGGGTCTTCGGGAGCATGCTGCGAGGCACAGTCGTCAGCACGACTCAGCGGAGGCGTGTGACACCATACACACTTTTTTACGCGGAGTGTCTGTTCGCCCAGGCCGTCCTTGTCGAGCATGTTGTCCGCCTCGTCGAGCACGAACACCTTCACCTCCGAGACGTCGATGACCTTCCGCCGGATGAGGTCCGTCATCGTCCCAGGCGTGCCGACGATAATGTGCGCCGTCACATTGCTCGCGCCGCGGGGAAGGTTGTCCTTGATCGCGTACTCCGTCTGCACCGGCGTGAACTTGCCCATCGCCACGACCACGGACATGATCTGGCGCGCGAGCTCTCGGGACGGTGCGAGGCACAGTGCCTGGCCAGAAATAGAGGGTTAGCGTCGGGCGTTCGGGAAGCGTGTGCGCATTGACGCATCCCGCCCGGGGTGGTGGAGCGGGTGCGGGAAAGGAAGTGAGGCACTTGCCTGCGGCTTGTTAATGGAGAAGTCGACACGGCTGAGCATGGTGAGCACGAAGGCAGCCGTCTTCCCTGTGCCTGACTGCGACTGCCCGATCATGTTCTGTGGACTGGGTTGGGCCCTGGCGTTAGCATCGTCTCCCACAGCATGATTAAGAAGCAAGCAAGAAAGGTACACCAGCTCCTCCCGCCTCCAAGGAAGCAGGCGGATGTGAGAGTATGAGGAACATTGGTCACACAGACCCTATAACTTCCTACTCTGTACGGTTATATGGCCAGAGACGACACGCCGGCGGCGGGCAACTGGACACTGTGGGTATTCATCCACGAGTTGTTTCGTGATCAACCCGTCCTCAGACCGGGTTGAGCGAACCTGTTTGAAGGGGCAGGGACGGCCCATGAAGTGCCCAGTGCCCTTGTAGGCTCAATGTGGCGCATTCCCCCCACTACTTCCTCCTTGAGAAGATGTCACTTTCAGCTATGAGCCTCAGGATTTAATACTGTCTGCTGGGTGCATCGCTGGACAGCACTTCCCTCGACCTTCCTTCCCTATGAGAGACGACTCCGCATTTTCGGGGCGCACTTTGATCACGAACGCGGATAGGTGACGGCACGTGGGACGGGCGACTGGACTGTGTCCCTTGAGCGATTCTGACAGGAAGAACTCACGGATTTGAGAGCAGGAGAGGCAGCGCGCGCTCCTGGATCTTGGACGGCTTGGAGAAGCCCATGTCGTAAATACCCTTCAATAGATCTTCGTGCCTGTCCGATCATAGTGCGTGAACGACGCGTCCATCGCGTACTGTTATAAGCACACTCACAGGCCGAGCTCCTCAAACGTCTTTGCGCTGTATAGAGGCGAGTTCGGATCGGCTTGCTGATCGGCGAGGGTAACCTGGACATGGCGCGAAGGCGCACGCGATCGGGACGCGTTCTCGGGGTAGAGGACGGGTAGCGACTTACGGAAACCTCGAAGGTAGACTTGATGAGGTCCGTGACTGCATTATACTTCAGCACCCTGTCGTACGAGCGCAGAACTGGTATACGGACCTGCATCCTGCTTGGGGGATGTTGGTGCCTCATCGGCCGGGGTGGCGGCGGGAGCAGGCTCTGCGGGGGCGGGGGCGGCTGTATTTGACATGGTGCGTGAGCGGGATCGCACGAGCGGCGGGGCGAGAGAGAAAGAGACGGACGAGGGGCAGGGGTGTAAAAACCGTCGGCGTCTTTCTGCATGGCTGGGATCCGAGCAGTGGCTTAGCGGGTATGGGGATCGGTGAAGCGAGTGTATCTTGTGTCCTCCAGCGCCAACCGACGCCTGCTGCAGCTTTGCGTCGACGCTTCGATCGGAGATCAAAGCAGTGCTCGTAATCTTATCTCTCCTCTGCCACCTCTTCGTCTTGCTTGAGCAGGGATACTATGGGGTACTCGGCAAGAGACTGGTGACCATTGAAATACCCTAGCAAACTGGAAGAGTGCGTGATCGATCCGGTCAGTCTTCCTCGCACACATACCAGATCGTCCATGGCCTTCGTACCATCCTCCGACGACATGCGCTACACCTCCATCCTCCAGCGCATTCACAAGGGGCTTTCTACAGTCGAGCTCGTACACACCTCCCACCCGCGCTGGCCTCTCCCACCACATCGTTCCGCGACCCTCGCACCGACCTTGCACATTTCCGTCCTCGACTCCTCCTTCAACCCACCCACCCTCGCCCACCTCGCCCTCGCCAACACCCTACCGCCTCCACCGACAGTTGTGCCTCCAACCGGACACCCACAGGACTTTGACGCACGCCTCCTTCTGCTCTCAGTGCGGAATGTGGACAAGAAGCTTAAGCCCGGCGACGCGACGTACGAGCAGCGCATGGCGATGATGGTCCTCCTCGCACACGAGCTCGCGCGCACGCACGCGCGAAACATCCCCTCCGCACAGGCCGAGCTACACGACCCCTCCAGCACACCCAACGAAGACACAACCCCAAACGCGACCGCGACCACGAACGTCGCAGTCGCGATCATCGACGAGCCGACGTTCGTCGGCAAGTCCTCCCTCCTCCTCACCTTCCTCACAACACACCTCGCCTCCCTCCTCCCCACCCCTTCCCCACCCTCGACCGCACCGTCTACCGCGCCGCCTGCGCCGAAGCTCACCTTCCTCATGGGCACGGACACCGTCGCGCGCCTCTTCGCGCCGCGGTACTACCCCTCCGACGCCGCGATGCGCGCCGCCCTTACCCGATTCCTCTCGCGCGACGGGGACGACGCGCACGTGGTGTGTGCGCGCCGGACCTCCCGCGGCGTGCCGCGCGCGGAGGAGGAGCGCGTCGAGCGCGAGATGGCTGAGTTCGCGCGGACGATCGTACCGCATGAGGCGAGGCTCGCGTTCGTGGACATTGGCGAGGACGTCGCGGCGTATAGTAGTAGCGAGGTGCGTGAGCTGCGTGCGGAGGGGAGTGGACGGTGGAGGGATATGGTCGCTCCTAATATCGCGGAGTATATCGTTGCACACGACCTGTACGTCACTTCATGATACAACCAAATATACCCCATGTCCTGGACGAAGAAGCGAAAGGCAGGTGTTTCGGACCATGCACTGAGAGAGTAAGAGGAATTCTATTATCGTGGGCAATACATGGGAGACGTGAGAGACGTGAGACCGTAACGTGCAGAGAGATATGAGATGACAATGCGAGGGTACTACTAGAGATATCAACGACAACGCGGGGGACCATCGGGGGAGTACTATTCATTACTGACAGATACGGGGGAGAGATATGCGGGAGAGAATTCATGCAGACGTGGCCTGAGCAAAGGCGATAGCGGTGGTCTGTAAGGCATCCTCGTTAGCTACTAGCTCGCAGAGAAAACGAGTAAAATGAACTCACGTCAGAGTGACTGAGGGAGATGTGGACCTTCTTGACGCCCTTGGCCTCTGCGGCCGCCTTCGCGTCGCCGTGCAGAGTGACCGTGGGGACGCCAGAAGCATCGGGCAGGATCTCAATGTCCTTCATCGCGGCCGCCGCGCCCTTGGACGCGACGCCGAGCGACTTGAACACAGCCTCCTTGCCGACCCAGCGCGCCGCGAACGACGCAGGGGGCGATGGTTGCGAGCGGCAGTACGCGATCTCCGCGTCGGTGAAGTTGCGCTCAACAAACGTCGGGTTCCATGACGGGACGGCGGAGATCAGCTCTGGGGAGCGGGAAGGTGAGCCTCGTGAATATCGAAGGGACAAGATAGAAAGCGTACCCTGGTCGACACCAACGCCTGCAGTGGCGCTCTTCGAGAGGACCTCGGTGACCGCGCTGACGTTCGCGAGGTTGTCCTCGGGCTTGACGGCGAGCTTGGGAGTGAACTCGTAGCTGCCAGTCTTCGCGTTGTACGACGCGCGCGCGAGCGGGTTGAGCAGAACTGGGGCCTCGAGGTCCTTCGTGTAGGGCGGCGAGTCCTTGACGCGGACGAGGCTGTTCGAGATCATCATCTCGCTCATCGCCTTGTAGCACAGGCGTTGACGGCGCTGGTTCTTGACCTTGTACGCCTCGTACGTCGAGGGTTCGAGAGCAGCGAGGAGGTAGCGGGGGTGGATGACCATGCATGTGCCACCAACTTGACCGAAGCCAAAGGAGGACTACCGGGAGATCGGTCAGCATACGTAGGTTAGCAACCACACCTCATACTCACCATGATACCCGCGCGGATCCCATCGGTGTGGATGGTCTTCGACGGGAAAATGAGGAATGTGTGTTGCTTGAAATTCGCGTCGATGTTGCTGTACAATTGTATAAGCTTCTTGTGTCACATAGCGATCACTATGGCACAGAACTTACTCGGCGTTGCGGTTGCCGGGAATGATACCGGACTGCACGCTCTGGAGCAGACCGGCGAGTTGCCAAGCCGCAGAACCACCCTTGGAGTGACCGCAAAGAGCCTTCTGCGCCATGATAGGCACAGCGTTGCCGTTGGTACGGCCGAGGTTCGTGAAGACGTCGTTCCAGATGTGCGTCTCGTTCTTCTCCTGTAAACCCGAAAGCGTGTTAGCGGAGGGCGTGAATACCAAAGAGAGTAACGTACGTTGGCACCGGTACTGGTACCGTGGATGGAGAGCACGCCGATGTCATCGGCGGTGAGACCCCACACGGCGAGGGCGCGACGGAGGGGCGCAACACGGGGATCCGCGCCTTGAAGCATGCCGTACGTGGCGAGGGCGTCTTTCTCCTGGCGCTCGGCTTCCTTCTCCATGTCGGAGACACGAGATGCGATGTACCCTTCGTCGACATCCTTGCCCTGACCCTTGAAGTACTCGAGTTCGTCCTGCAGCTGTTGACGCTCGTTCTCGAGCCACTGCGCGATCTGCTTGCGACGGAACGCCAGCTGACGAGCACGGTAGGTGACATCGAGGATGGGCAGCGGCTGCTTAGTGTGGACTTCGCGGGCGATGGACAACGCTCCGCGACCAGGAGCAGGTACCGAGCGCCCTGCCTTGTCACTGGCGGGGTGTCAGTTGAATGCTTCAGCAACAACAGAGGCTACTCACGTGGAAGTCGACGTGAAGCCGATGATACCGCGAATGGGAGCCCCAAGCTCGATAGCGGTCTTCGCGCTCATCAGGACTTGTACACCACTTCCCTGGGCCTCCATGAACTATAGCAATAACGTCAGTACTTCCCGATGCTTGTGAAATTGAGCAGAAATTTAGTGACGTACCCCTGAACGAGTAGTAGTGGCCGGTCGAGACATCTCGGTGGGCTCGCGGCCCATAGCGAACTCGGTCTCCGCGTTGCTAGTCGCCTTCATGTTGGCGAACTCGTAGGAGCCCTCTTCACTGAGATCATCGAAACCACCGGCGAGCATGACCTTCGCCTTGCCCGACAACAGGGTGTCGCACGCAATCTCGATCGACTGCAGTGCAGTAGCACTGAATACCGATGGCGATCAGAGAAGTGTGACAAATGTAAATGGACAGCACATACCATGCACCAACCGGGATCTTGATCGGTCCGCTCGACGACAAGAGGAGTAAGTTGACCCAGCCAGCGGTGGTGTTGATGAAGCTAGACGGAGTTTGTCAATATTTAATTGGAGCGTAGACATGAAGACACTCACGTCTCCTGCAAGATGTCGTTCTGAACCTCCTTCTCCTCGCGACGGTCCTTGAACATGCGCGCCAGGCTCTCCACACCACCCATACCACTACCGATGGCAGTGCCGACCTCGGAGGGGTGCATGTGCTGGTACAGTTCGTACGGGTCGGTGATGCCAGACATGTTGAGAGCCTCGGCAGCACAGACAAGAGCCCACAGAGCAGTACGGTCGGTCTGCGCAATGATATCGGCGGGAATACCGTAGCGACCAGCGTCCCAGCCGGTCGGGATCTGACCAGCGACGGTACGGCTGAACTTGAAGGCCTTCGGAACGTAGATGCGGGCACCCTTCTTGAACTTCACGAACCACTGGCCACCTTCGCCGGCCCAAATGTCGCACTTGTCGCCGTGCTCGTACTTGAACTTCTCAGCGTCAGCTTGAGCAGCCTCGAAGGGCTCGAGATCATGAAGGATCTCAATCTCCTGGTTGAAGACCTTCTTCTTCGGGTCGTAGCCACGGAAGAGCTCAGGCTCTGCAAGTTGATTAGTAAGATATCGAGAGTTCGACAACCAAGCGACTCACCGATGAGGCGGACACCGGCGTGGGCGAGAATGTCCTTCTCGTAGCGGCCCCGGACGTCCTTGTCGTCGACCGGTTCGCCGGACTTGGCATCGACCCAACCAACGTACAACGAACCGTCCTTCAGACGGCCATCGAAGTGCTTGATGTGACCCATCATCCACGCCATCTCGATGCAGCCCTCGATTGTGAACTCTCCGCGCGCCTCCATCTCCCAGCGCGTACGCGAGCTACCCCAAGGGCCAACCTCCGCGAAGCCGGTGACGACAATGACCTTCTCGAGGTCGAGCATGCCACGGAGGTGAGCGAGGTCTGCGAGAGACTCCTGAGACTCCAGAGCGGGGAAGCCGAACTGGAAGTTGGCGCGGGGCGTAACGTTGACGGTTTGCAAGACGCGCTCGGCCTCGACACCGTTGACGACCTTGAAGTCCGCGGCGTTGTCGCGAGCGACCGCGCGACGCAGCTCGCTCTTCTTGGCGAGGTCATTCCGGATGCGTGTCGTAATATCGGCAAGGTCGGGGAGACGATCCATACCGCCGTTGAGGTCGGCCCAGATAGGCTCGACCTGGGTGATGCTGAAGAGCAGAGGATGCATCAAGCCCAGGATGTTGAACGCCATCTCCTTCGCGGAGAAGGTGCGCACACCATGGGACTCGAGCTCGTGGGCGACAGTGTTGGTCGCACTCATCAGACCCGTGCCACGGGTCCACCTAGCAGAGAAAAGTTAGTGGAGTGATATCGACGGAAGAAGGGGGACACATACCCGATGACCGCGCCAGCCAAGCAGAGGTACTCGCCCCAGCTCTCGCTGTTCCAGCGGTTGAAGAGAGTCTCGAGCGAGATCTTCGACTCCGAGTACAAGCCGTCATTGCCGAACAGGCCGTGGTTCGGCGAGAGAGGGAGGATGACCTGAGTGGGACGGGTGACGAACTGGCGGCTGGCCTTCTTGTTCTTGACAGCGCCAAGGAGGCGGAGCAGGTTGACCAACATGATGCGGTGGGCGAGCTCGGACTTGTCGTCAATGCCGTCGATCTCGCGACCGTTCTCGGGAACAGCGGCGAAGGGGAGGATGTAGTCGAGATCGAGTCCGAGGGTGGAGTAGATATAGTCGACGAGGGCCTCAACGTCCTGCTTCGAGCCCTGGTTGAAGGGCACCACGGTCAAGGCGGAGCCCTTGCTGCCGAAGCGCTGGAAGATGTCCTGGTAATACTCGACGGTAGCACGGCTGTAGCGGGAGGTGGTGATAACGACGTGAGCGCCGCCGGAGAGCAGACCCTTCACGATCTCAACACCGATCGAGCCCTTGCCGACACCAGTAAGGAGTGCGTTCTTGTCCTTGAAGGTGCTGCCGGAGGTGGCGATCTCGTGCAAGATGTCGAGGTACACGCCGGTCAGGTTGCTACTGTACTCCCAGTTGGTGCCCACCTTGCGCTTGAGATGGAGCAGAGGAACCTTGTCGGCAGAGAGGGAAGCGACGTTCGAGACCTGAGGACGAAGGAAGCTCGAAGATGAACGACGAGTGCGGGGAGCACCGTGGCGAGTGCGCGACTCTGGACGCTTGGTGCGGAGCGAGCGGACCACACCCTCGTACAAGGCCTTGATGCGGTTCTTCTGCTCCTCGCTAATCTCAGGCTGAGACTTGACGACGTTCCAGAGCTTCAGGACGTCGTCCTGGATCTTCTGAATGTTCGTCGGCGCGACGATCTGATCGCCACTTGCCATCTCCTCGACGTACGCCTCGAGCTTGCGGACATTCTCGCGGACAACCTCACGGTAGACGATGTCACCCTTGTCCGTGACCTCGGTGTAAGGTGCGGTAGGGAACGTAACTAGGCACTATTGTTAGCTGGTTGAGCGCTCAGTGATATGAATTCACGCACCATCCTTGTAGAGAGGAGGCTGGCTGACGACTTCCTTGCAGTTGTCGATCAGCTGCTGCCCGAACTGCTTAGCGAGCTTGTAGGTCTCGCCGCGGTTAGGGTCGCACTGGTCGATGTAGTACTGCATGTAGGTGACGAGCTCGGGGTCCGCACGGTTCATGATCGCAATACAGCGCGCGGTGATCTCACGGTCGACCGTGGTGAGGCGGCCGAAGATAATGTCGTAGAACATGAGCAGCGCATCCTGGCGAACCCAGTTCCACGAAGAGTCGAAGTGACGAGCCTTGAGGGGGTCGAAGACGGGCTGGATACCGTCGATGTAGACGTCGCCGTGCTCCTTCGCGATCGCATCGAGGCGAGCCTGAAGCTGCTCCGAATTCGCCTTCTCGGCGTCGTACTTGATCTCACCGGCGCGGGAGTCCTTCTTGAGGTAGCGCATCCAAACTTCAATCTGCTGGGCGGCGAGGTGCTCTTGCTCGGCCTGGAACTTGATGAATTCCTCGCTGTTGATGACGGCCCCTCCGCCTCCTCCACCAGCACCACCAGCGGCAGCACCAGAGGAGAGCGAGATGCCCGAACGTTGAGCGTAGACAGCGACGACGCCGTCGAGCCACGACTTCGCCTCCGCCTCCGAGCCGAGACGCTTGGGCGGCTCCATAGTGGCCGCGAGAAGGAGAACACCGTCAGCGCGAGCGGGGCCAAGACCCCAAGACTTCGAGAGGTAGGACTTGATAGCGGACAGGTTGAATCCACCGGGCATCTTGCCACCGATGAGACGCGACACCAGGCCAGAGGTGTACTTCCCAAGCGAACCCGAGAAGCCGACACCCATAGCAGAGCCGAGCTCCTCAAGAGGAAGCTCCTCACCCTTCTCCGGCGCAGCGTTGAACTCGAGCTGGAGGTCACCGAGGATCTCGTTCTGCATCGTCGACTTGCCGCCGACGAGGTCCTTGATGCTCTTCGAGAGCGGGATCTCGTCTACCTTCTTCTTCAGCTTCTGAGCGATGATCGCGACAAGAACGTCAATGGCCTTCAGCGGGACGTCTTCGATGCTGGCAGCCGCAGCGGAAGGAGCGGGCGCCGCCGCAACGGGGGCAGCGGCGGCGGGGGCAGCAGCAGGGGCAGCGGAACTAGAGTCCTCGCTGCTCCCCTCGGCCGCGGGAGCCTCAGCCTCGTCCTCGAACTGGTAGTAGACCTCCTTGGCATGCTTCGCGTGGCAGAAGATAGCACGGCGGTGCGTGACCGAGTCGTCCTGGGTCTCGTACTTGGCCTTGAGAGTGCGAGTCGCCATACCGTTGAGCGTCGGCGAAGGTCCGATCTCGATGAACCTCTCGAACTTGTAGTGGGTGAAGAGGATGTCCTGCGTCTCGATCCAGCGCACGGGCGAAGCGAACTGGTACGCCAGGAGCTCGACGAGAATGATGTATGCGAGCTTCTGGCGCTGCTCGGCAGAGCCCCAGTTGTCCTGGTCCCACTTCCGGAGCACCTTGTCAAGGCGCGGGGAGAGCGTCTGGTCGTAGATAAGTTGGGCGTACTCCTTCGTGACCTCGAAGGGCTTCGCGACCAGGTTGGGCACGTACTTCCCGACGAGGGTGTCGGGGTTCAGATGCGCAGGGTTAATCTTCTTCGAGAGGTCTGCCCATGGATGTCAGATTAAGCCGCGAGCCACTGTGAAGGAACACTTACAAGCACGGAAAGGCATGACACCAGCCCAGAGGTAGCGCGAGTGGAAGGGCACATCGATACCAGGGAGAGGGATGGTGGCGAAGCCACGCTCAAGCTTGATGTACCCCTCCTTGGCCTGCTGTTCCTTCGCCTTCTCGTAGCATGATGTGACGATGTCGCCGAGCATCTCCTTCACCTGGTCCACAGTGAACTTCTCCGTCAGCTAGCAAAGACGTCAGTGACTGATCGACCACGTGGTGCATGTAGGAAACCAACCTTCGCGATGTCGATCTTCTCGATCTTCAGGTAGTTGAGGACGTTCGTCATCGTTTGGAGAGCAACGAGCTCTCCGGCGCAGACATATTGTTGACCCTGCAATTACACACCTCAGCAAAAGGCAACAGTGTGTAACGAAATCGAACATACCTCAACATTGAAGTTGACGATCTCGAGGAGGCAGCCAGTCTTCTGCGCAATGTTGTCGACGACCTCACGGAGCGCAGCGTCGTTGAACGTCTTCGAGATGCGGCTCGGGTTCACAGCGCACATCGCGTAGTTCGAGCGGTTCTGCGCGTCACGCTCGACGGCGCGCTGCATGGTGATACCACGGTAGAACACGACATCGACCAAGGAGGAGATAGCAAGGACGTCAGCAATGGAAGCGAGCGCGGAGTACTCTCCGAGCGAGTGACCCGCGAACGCCGACTCTTTCTGGACGAGGCCCTTCGAGCGCATGTCCTCGAACGCAGCGCGCTCGGTGACGACGAGCGCAATCTGAGCGAACTGCGTCGCAAACAGGAGACCGTTCGGGTGGCTGAAGGTGTAGCGCTGGGTGCGGACGTTGATGTCACCGAAGAGGGGAAGTGTCTTGACGTTGCCGTCCTTGTCCATCGTGTCGTAGGTCATGTCCATGTAGCGCTGACGGATGGCCTGGCCCTTGATACCACCAAAGTGGATGGTCTTCTCCTTCGGGTTGTCTTTGACGATTTCGACGATCGAGAAGCCGTAAACGGCGGTCAAGTGGGCGTCGGCGGCCTCCCAGACAGAGCGGGCGGCGGGAGAGTTGTTGTAGAGGTCCATACCCATACCAGGCTCCTGCGAGCCCTGGCCAGTGAACACGTAGACGGTGGTGGGCTGGGCGACTTCCGCTGTGCCAGCGAGGACCTTCTCGCCGCGGCTGTTGACGGTCTCAACGTTGACGACGAAGTTACCGTCACGCATGCCGACGTGCTTGATCTTGACCTGGAGCTCGTCGCCCGGAAGGACCATACCAACGAAAGCGACATCGTACCTGTGCATAAATGTGAGTGAAGTTTTCATCGAAGGCAAGCAAACCTGAACTTACGCGACCACACGTTCGGGCTTGCCCTGCGCAACGACGGTCTCGACATAACGGCGGGTAGCCGCGCTCGACCACATGCCGTGGGTGATAGTACCAGGCAGCGACGCGTAGTCCGCGAAGTAGGGGTTGACGTGGATCGGGTTGAAGTCACCAGAGACCTTCGAGTACGGCTCGTTCGTCGCAGGGGAGTTGAACACCGTGTTGGCGTTCACCGTCATCGTGTAGCCGTCATTCGCAAGCGGGCTCACGAGGCCTTGGGGCTTGCCATGGCGCTGGAGGTACGCGACGACGGGGTTGCCGCGGGAGTCGTCCTGCAGGAAGTCGACGGAGCCGACCTTGACGAGGCGCTTGATCTGGTCGCGGACGAAGACTTCGCCGGATACGTTCACGGCACGGTAACACGTCTTGTTGCGGTAGGTGACCTCTGAACGGACACGGAAGACGAGGGTAGTGCCAGCCTGGAGGGGCTTCGTCTCGTCGTCCCACTCGAACCACTCCTTGGACTGGAGGACGCCGACAGCAGCTTCGGTGGGGAGTTCGACCAGGTAGTCAGGCTCCTCGAGGATCTCGAAGGTGTTCTGGTAGTCGCTGAAACGGCCGCGGTAGAGGAAGGACGAAACGACCTCAATGACGCGCTCGCCATCGCGCACGACGTATCCCTTGACCTTGACGGTCTTGCCCGCATCGCTGTTAGTGACCGCAACGATGCGCGCCTCCGCCTTGCAGACGTCGCCGGCCTTGAGCGGCTTAGCGCCAGGGAGCAAGCGGAAGCCGTTCGACAGGTGGACGAGCTTGAGGAGGTCACCGTCGATGGGCGTGGGGAAGATCGCCTTCATGATCGCCTTCACAATTCCGTCAGATTCGGAGTCCAGTGAGAATGTCGGGAAGTACGTACCTGCCAACCAGCAACGATGGCGAAGTCCATGGGCGCCAGGGGCGTCTCGTTGCGAGCAGACTTGAACGCCTCGCTCTGGTTGCCGACCACGGCACAGAAGTTCTCAATCTCGTCCTCGTCGATCGTCACCTCGGGACCAGTGAAGGTCTCGCGAACGTCGATCTCAGGGAGGACCTCGTTGTCGCCGAACCACAACTTCCAGTAGAAGGCCTTGATGCGCTTGTTGCGGTCGTCCGCCACCTCGTGGATGGGCGCAAAGCCCTGGGAAGGCTTGTAGATGTAGTGGAGGTCGAGCGGGACGGAGGAACCACGGCGCTCCTCGAAGATGGTAACGGTGATCCTCGAGGCAGCGGGATCGAAAGTCGCCTCAACGGCCTTGAACGAGGGGTCGTGTTCGCCGTGCGAGCGGGCGCCGCCGTAGAGCGAGATCTTCGTGGGACGAGTACCGTCACTCTCGACGACGACCTTCTGGCCGCGGCGGGGAGCGAACAGGCGGCGCATGTGGTTGTCGACGTAGGCAGTGCCCTGGACGATTGTCGTCGAGGTGAGGAGAGCACGAGCCCAGCTCAGCTCGGGACCGGCGATGGTCTCAAGCCACGCTGAGGCCTCGGGAACAGATTGGCCAACGACGTAGGTAGCGACGTTCCCAGAGATAGCAGGCGTAATAGCCGGAGGAAGAGCACGAGGTGCGGGGGCGAGGTACTCAACGGTGGGGATCTTGGACTTGTCGCCCGCATACAAACGGTCGACGAGCTTCTCAACGAGGATGGACGTAATGTTGCCGAGGAGATCCTTAATGGGCTCGTCCTTGACCTTCGAGTGTTTGACGGCGACAGGTCCCTGAAGGATGCAGACACGCTGCGGGTCCTGGTCGAAGACGGCGTCGATATCCTCGGCAGCCCACAGGGAGTCCTAAAGCAAACACGTCAATCGATGATTTGCAACAGGCCCTTGATAGAGTGACGCACCTTCTTGAACCATACTTCGAAATTGGCATCGAGAACGGGAATGAACGGCACGGGCTTCTGGCCAGGGCGCTGCGAGATCGCAAGGAAGTACGCCTTGTCCTCAGACGCGAGGAGCTGCTCGGTCGCAGCGGGGTACGTCTTGAAGAACTGCTCGATGAACGCCTGGGGCTTGTCGAGCGACGTGTACGACTGTAGGATGGAGGGCTTGTTGCCGCCACCGTTGACGCCGGCGAAACGCTCCTCGACGCGACGCAGCCAGTCTCCGGTGAGGTTCCGGAGCGAAATGTCGACCCAGCGCTCCTGGTGCGCGACATACATGAGACGAACCATGCGGAGCACGACCTCCTCGTAAGTCATGTCGGCGATGTCATCCACAACGGACCCGTCCTTCTTCCAGCCAAACCAAGGCTTGGCGAAGTCCTTGTTGAGCTTCGCGATAACTTCTGCGCGACGCTCAGAGAGCCACGCCGCACGCTTCTCCTTGGGCAGCTTGAAGACAGTGTCGTCGAACTCCTTCCAGAGCTTGACAGCGCGCGTCGCGATCTTGTGGATGGGCTCGCCGAGCTCGGAGCGGACAGTGAGGATACCGCCAGTCTCCTTGGCGTACGTGCCCTCCCACTGGGAGTCGTCGACACCAGACGCGGCCACGATCAGATCCTTGACGGAAGAACTGGTGTGCGCCTCCTTCGCGACCATGACACGACTCGCGAAGAGGAAGCCATCGAACGGCATGGGCTGAACGCCGAACTTCTCGGACCAGTCACCAGTGAGGTAGGGCCAGACGTCGTCAGCACCACCGAAGCCGGAGCCGCCGACAAGGAGGATGTTGGGTTGCTGACGGATAGAGCCGTACGTTGCCAGGATCGGCTGGTGGAAGTCCTCGCAGGAATGGTGACCACCAGCGCGACCGCCCGTCCACTGCATAATGACGGGGAAGTCGGGGTTCGCAGCAGCGATGTTGACGACCTGGCGGATGCCGTCGACAGAGCCGGGCTTGAAGGATACGTGCTTGATACCAGCGGCGCGGAGAGCGTCGATGATCTCGGCAGCCTTCTCCGTGCTAGGGATACCGGCTGCGACACAGAAACCCTCGATCGGGAGGCCCTCGCGGCGCATCTCCTGCCAAAGCGGGAACTGGAAGCTGAACTGGCGAGGGTTGATGTACAGCGAGTTGAGGGTAAGACCGACACCAGCGGGGATCTTGCTCTGGATCTCAGCGACCTTCTCCCGCAGAGCCGTAGCGTTGTAGTGTCCACCACCCGCAAGCTCAACATGGTAGCCAGCGTCAAGGATGGCGCTGACGAAGCCCGCCTTCACAGTGGACGGCGTCATACCAGCGACCATGATTGGCGGCTTACCCAACAGGCGGGAGAAGGGCGTGTCAATGTGTACCGAACCATCGCTGTATCTCCCGTCAACATCAAGCTTAGCAGGGGGTTCAGAGGAAACATACCTGGTCTTGACGAGGCGCGGGGAGAACTTCTTCGCCCACCACAGCTCGGTCTTGACGTTCTGCGCGTCGTAGAGCTCAGCAGGGCCCTTAGACTTGTCGCCGGCAACGACAACGCGCACACCGCGGCCCTCGAGGTTCCGCGACGTGAGGGGGCCAATGCCGCTGAGACCACCAGGTCCAAAGTCGACCGCATGGGTAGCAGTCTCAGGGAAGTCCGTCGCCTTCGACCAGTGAATGGGGAGGGTGAAGATCTGGTCGCAAAGCGCCCGAGTGAGGGAACCGTCAGTAGATCGGAGATCGGCACCTACAACGAATATGATCAGCGGAACTTGCGAAAGCAGTGCAAGATTTGTGCTCACCAGTCTCGGTGTGGAAGACAGGGATCGCGAGGTCCTCCTTGGACCACAACTCCTTGTTCTCCAAGTCATCCATAACGTCGTCCGCAACGTTCTCCAAGTACTTGCTGTGGTAGGGGACTCCGACGACGAGGAAGCGCACAGAAAAGACGGGCTTCCGCTGAGAGAAGGGGATCTTGCTCTGGTCGAGCCCGCTCGGCGCGCGAACCTTGCGGAGGTGCGTGACGAGGCCGTACAGCGACCGCGGAGGGCCAGTGACGACGAACGCTTTCGGGCCGTTGTACAGCGACACGCCAATCTTGGAGTTGTCTGGGAGATGCTTGTTCGTCTTCGCGATGTGCGCCTCAAGGTCCTTCAGAGGAAGGCCCGTAACGGACAACATGGGGCTCGGGGCACCCTCGCCGCCTTCGACAGAGTCTTGGACGATGCTGGGCTCGAGCGCGAGGATAGGGAACGCCTGCTGCCCGCGAAGGCCAGAGAAGAAGAGCCACCGGATGGCCTTGGACGCGTGCTCAGCATAGGACTCGTAGGTCTTCGACGCTGCGATGCAAAGTGCCGATACGAGACCTTGGGAGTGACCGGTCGATCCCCGGAGACGGGAGAGAAGGTCCCCAGGCGTAGAGTTAGAGACACGGCATACCACAAGGTATTGAGTGAGCTGAGTGAGGCCAATAAGGGGGAAGGAGACAGGGATGGAGGCAAGGTAGGTGACAGGAGGACGGGGCGACGCGCCCGAAAGCCAAGAAACAACGTCAAGGCCATGCGTGTAGAAAGTCTCCTCCTCAGATTCCTCGACGAGGGGAATCAAGATATCACGGGTAATATTCGTCAGGAACTGCGAGACGTAGGGCTTGTAGATGTCGTAGAGTGTCTGGAGCTCGTCGAAGTAGACCTCATTGGTGCCCTGACCACCGAAGAGCGCGTAGATAGACGCATCTCCACGCGTCGCGGCGGAAAGAAGGGCGCTTGACGGCGCGCGGGGGATGTCAGAGACTTGCTTGGCCTCAAGAGTGGAGAGAGCCTTGAAGTACGACGCGAGGACGGTCTTGCGAACCTCGGTATCGAAAGCAGCAGCAATTACGTGGATGTCCTGGGAGGCAAGGTAGGACGAGGTAAAGTACTTCAGCGACTTGAGGAGGATGGAGGTGCGCGCTGGCTCCGACTGCGCGTCCTCATCCAATTTCTCTGCTGCGAAGCGCAGGAATCGGGCGAACAGCTCAACCGTCGCCTCGGTCGCGTTTTCAAGTTCTGCAGTGGTCTCTATGGCATCATCGGTCGTCTGAACGTGGGTAAAGTCGTCTCTAAGAACTTCCGCGGCGGTCCACTCGTCTGCGTCGGTGGAGACGGGGATGGAGATCTAGGGGTAGCAATCACGTCAGTACATATGCTCGAAGACTAGAAGGTCTGGACAACGTAGATCGCGGTAAAGCAGTATCAGGCCACGTATTGCAGTCGTCCGATACAACCGGGACTCCATGGCCTGCGACGCGTGATGGGGAGCAGTCGCGCGCGACGCGCCGACAGATTTTCGCGCGTCGGAGACGCGTGTGTCGACGATTCCAGCCAGCCCTTCCATCGCACGAGTCCCTCCCGGCGACGCGCCTTGCCCAAAAACGCCCGAAGCTGCAAACGGACGGGTACTCACTCTAATGGGGCCAGACTGGATCTGGATGGGACGGGTCGCAATGCCCTGGGTGGAGGTGGTGGAGGAAGCAGACATGGTCGCCGTCGGAGAGTGTGTCGACGCGGGGGCACGACCAGATCTAGAGGGTGGTGAGGAGAAGACGGTCGGGGCGACGGACTTGTTTTATACGACGTTCCCCAAACGCCCCCCATAACGGCACCCCAACGAATCCCGGGCGCCAGCGGGTGGAATTGCCTCCTCCTCAAAAGTCTCGATTAGGCAACTGCGGCCTCGCTTCTCGGTGGCTTGCCGGCCCCCCAGATTGGCGCCTGCCCGATCCATGCAATTCCGCCTTTCCGTGCTCTCCCCAGCCCCGCGCCTGGGTTAGCTCCTCCACATCCTCTCCAGCTCGGCTTGGCCAGCAACGGCCACCTCTGTTTTTTGCTCGTTCATCCAGCAAGTCGTCGCTGCATGCTCGATCTACTGGCGGCGATAATCTGCACACGTTTGCTGCGTGTGCTCGCTTCATCGCCAGGCGGTCTCCTCGTGTCCCGTTCGTACACAATTTTGCGACGCGCCAGACGCAGGACTCGAGTTGTCGAAGTGATCGAACAGGCACGCTAAGCCGCTCCCCATCCTCACCTTGCTGACGGCCCACGGGGACGGGCTCCTTTTCCTCGGCTTACCCAACCAGCCTCTCCGCATTAATTCGCTGCTTCCCGCTCTCTCTCGAATAAATAGCCTGACCATAGCCCGCGCCGCGCACTGCGCCTCGCACCACTTCCGCAGCCGGACGACTGTAGGAAGGCACACGTCTGACCACGACGGGACCGCCGACCGCCCTCTCGGGCGCGCGGGTCGACGCGACCATCTGTCAGTCGCATCGCTTTCAACCATGCCGCTGCAAAGTTGCCGAACCCTCGCAGTCAGTTTCGGTCACATTATTTCACCTGCGTATCGCGTTTTCTGGTGGCGGAGCACAACGTACGACGTTGGGGGAAAGCCCCCGAGTTCGTCGGTCCGAGCTGCATTATCTTATTTGGGGAGCACTGCACAGCTCTTGACCCACTAGCCGAAGTGTGCACGTAAAGTCTGACCAAAGCATACAGTATCTCGGTCGCCGCAGAGAGGTAATGGTGCAACACCGAGCCAACATACATATACCGTTAGCACCACACGGCGGTACGCTGGAAACCGCAAATCCACGGGCAACCGCCGCGCGCCCAGCCATCGCATAACGAACTCCCCTTACCTGCGCTTGCGCCACGATCTCTCTCTTGAAACGTGAACCCTTCAGGCTGTGTCTGTTACGACCCACCAGAGTATCTCACTGCGTACTGTCAGGAACATAACCACAGAAAATCACGCCACGCCAATCTCTACACTCAGACACCCGCATTGCAATGAGCCCGCGTTACAAAGCCAGAGTGGTTGGTATACGATACAGATACTAGATGCTAAGTAGTGAGTTGTAGTCAGTTGTGTGGGCTATTACAAGCGCGGCCTCGGTGAATATAAGGCAGCACGTCGAGTCGTAAGGTATTTGTGAAGCTCTAGAAATCGTATCCCCGGTTCATATCCGTGGACGACACGGAGTGAGGAGAATCAACGCGCGGAACCTGCACTTGATAGTTCACCCAACAATGTGCCAATGCGCGAGTCGCCCGCCATGTCCAATTTCTTGTGTGCCTCGGGCATCGTCCAACGCTATCTGGGCACTGGGTTGCTAGCTCGAGGGCTCGTCTGGCAGCGGCTCGGCGAGTGGTGCGTTAGGCTGTACGACACCTAGACAGCGACGGCACAACGCAGCGCGCGGGCCCATCAGCCATCGTGCGCCCACGTCACCCTGTGGCCATGATCCGCGTAGCAGAGTTCGTCGGTCCTCCACCCGCGCGCCTCGAGCGCCGCCTTGAACGCAGCGTACTCCGCGCCCACCCGCGCGTGCGTCTCCGCCAGTGCTGACCGCAGGCTCGCGACCGACGCGTCCGGGCCCGCGGCATCAGCTGCGACGTCGCCCTGTGGCAGTTGTCCGTGTCCGCAGAGCGCGTCGCGGATCAGGGCGGCGTGCAGGACCGAACGTAGCATGTCGTCACTCGTCGCGTCCGGGTGGAAGAACACCGAGACGGTGCCTCCGCGGGGGAAGAGCAGGTACCGGTCGTCCTAAATAGCAGTTGGCGCCCGCAGGTCAAACACTGATCTATGGTGCCCGAAGGCTGGAGGCGGCTCGGTCACGCACCTTGAATATCCTGGCGCACGTCTGCCACTTTGCGCGTTCCATCACGGTGCCTTGGTGAAGTACCTCGCCCACCCGCGGCGCAAGGACGAGCCAGCGGTCCTTCTTGTCCTTGTAGAACTCGCCGTACAAACCCGTACTCCGCCTCGCCTCGAGCTGCTCGAGCGAGGACACCTCACCGCGGGAGACGTACTCCCGGGCGAGGCAGCTCACTCGAGGAAGGGTGAGAAGCTCGAACGAGGCGACGCGCATCATGTACGCGGTCATCGCAAGATGAATGGGTACAGCGAGCGCGAAGATCGAGTAGAGGTATGGGGCCGTGTGCGAGACGGTGAGGAGGCTGATACCGGACGCATACCCGACGAGCTGCGCGACCGACGCTTGCGACTCGTCCTTGGCCGCGACGTCGCCAGTGTTGCCCTGCTCGGAAAAGTAGCGGACGAATTTGATGTGCGTGGTGAACCAGATCTGTGATAGGTGTGTGCATCAGCGTGTGCATGGCGCGTGGTGGGTATGGTGATCCTTGACGTACTGCATTACCGACAAGCTTGAAGATGTTCCCGCCGGCTATACACTCGATGAGTACATGCTACATGCTCCTGGCGCGCCCCGAGTGCCACCTACCTGCGCAAATCAAGAAGTTCCCCGGCGAAGGCGCAATGAGGAGCGTGGCGATCTGCAGGCCGCTCCCCAAGCATCCGATGACCTCGCCAAAGAGCGTGAACGTCTTTGGGTGGCTGTCAAAGTACGGAGAGAAGCGCCGAATGAAGAAGAGCTTCGCGACCTCGCCCGCGCCGTCCTTGATGATCCATTGCACGGCAACCGCACCGAAGAAGCTGCCCTCGGCGGAGACGCCGACGGAGGTCAGCAGCGCTTGGTTGCAGAGCACGGAGGTGATCGTTGAGACCGTCGTCTCGACGAACTGCAGGACGTGAAAGGGCAGGTATCTTGACGGGCGTTTGAGCCGGGTGCAGAGCGAGAGCGGCGAAGCAACTTACGAGCGGTGCACGGAGTGAGGGTAGTTCGTAGGGAGGAACATTTGCCCCAGCCACGACGATATGCGCCCGGTCCAGGAATTTGTGGGTGCGGCAATCTGACCGTTCTCCGGGTTTACAGACGCGACGTCCCTCCACTCATTCCGGACTCCCAACGACCCATCTTCTCCGTCGGACCAGGAGATATGACACTCCCTCCCTCCTACGCGTTCTACGGCGAACGGTCGTCTCGGCGACGTGTCCGTATCTTCATTTGCACGTGTCTGCGCATGCGATGATTGGAAACGAAGAGCGTGGCCGAGGTAAAGGGAACTGGGAGAGGGAGCGAGCAGTTGCGGGGTGCAGCTTCGGGTGCGAAGGCGCGGCAGCAGTTGCGTACATAGATGTCTCCGCATGCTCAAGCTTCCTATCCGAGTGTTTGAGTGGGAATATTCTGCGCATGGAGAATAGGTTCATGTCTTACAAAAAGGTCGCGACTGGGTGGGGTACTCACAAAAGACTGTTCTCTATGTATACGTCCCTCTATAGGTGTCTCTATGGGATGTCGTTCGTCCAGTTGGATATGGGTACAAAAGACAGAATGCGGCCTTCAGCAGATCATGATTATTGGCTACTGATGTTGAGCGGGGCGGGGCCTAAGCCGTGCTACGACGTGCGCGATAACGCCGTCCGGAGAGGTGGAAGAGAGACGCAAGGCCCGGCGCGCCGCGTCGGTGACCAAATTCTATGCCGAGCGTGGCGATCGAGGCATAGGCGCCCACGACTTGCTGTAAGCCACCAAAGTGACCTTGAAGCCTTTAGTCGGCTGGTTTACGGTTGAAAGCAGTCCCTGCTACCCATGAACATTCAGTGAGCTCTGGATACAAGGTAACAAGGGAATTATCTGCACCTTGAGACTGCAAGGTAAGAGCTTGGGTGCGCCAGTTGCTCTTCGAAGTGACCCGAGCGAGTCCGAGGTGAAGGTACAGGCATGGTCAGTACAGACAGGCCCATGCCCGGCGGTCGACCGAACTATCCTAGCTCGAGATATAAAGCATACAAGCACAAGTAAGTGCTCTACAGACTATTCAACTGTTCCGTCATCACCTTTTCTACCAGAGCCAACATCATACCTTACGTCAAGAATCGGATGGGAACGCGCTCGCGTTGCTCCGTTGCGTGTCTTCTCAATCTCTTCATGTCGCATTCAGGGCCAACACGAGATACATATCGTACCGTTAGAGCCAAACGTCAACGAGGTCAACGAAGATGCGCTGGTAATGCATGTATGGCCGGACCACCCAACAAGACAAACAACACTATGGCGCGACCCCGAGGGTTTGTCAATCCCCGTATCACACTGCCCCAGTTGTATACATATGTATTCGTAGATGGAGCTAACACACCCGGTCTCGCCTAGGCAGGTGTCTCGTTATGCTCTGTTGATTGAAGGCGGGCACTGTTCTACCGCCCTCCGGCGGACGCTAGACCACATTCTCCAGGTCTCCGTGCGAGGAGGATTTACACCGTTTCCCAATGTATCCCTCCAGCAAGAGGTGTATCGTCCCGCCCAGGTCAAAGGACAAGAACGATGGGTATGATCGCAGAGACACCTATGCGAACCGCCGACCTCGAGGTCATCTGGAATGTCAATGCATACAGCAAGGTTCTACTATCTGGTGCGCAAACGACATCGACGGGCTCGTCGACGGTTGCTCGGCGTTCCAGTATTCACTCCTCAGCCACACGGCAGCGTGTGTCCCTGCGGACGTCTCCCTTGCTCTCTGCGCATTCGAAGTCGCTCCCCCGAACAGGGTGACACTGGACCTCAAAATCGGTGGAGCCGGGAGGGGGACAGCAAGGCCGACGACGTCCATGCCGGCCTCACTCCTAGGCACGCTACAAACGACTGTGACTTGTAGTTCACTGATGTAGGATGCTGGACGTATGATCGTGAAAGGAGAGACACAGTATCGTGTAGTGCAACAGTGCATGACAACACCGTGGCGTACCCCGACCATGCTTTGGACGAGCCCGATACCATCGTCACGTACGGCGGACAGGAGCGCAACGAGATCCCGTTAGGGTTAGATTATATGGAGTGAGGAGGTCGGTTGCGGCTTATACACGGAGCAAGTTCAGGAATTCACTTCAATGGCTGAAAGGCTACGCATACGCAACGGCGCGTGCACAATTTCCTCCATGCATCGTCTGTTGGGCGCGATACCATCACGAATCCGGTTTGCTATGTAGCAACACTCGTTTCCCCTGATCAGGCATACAGTGCGATGAATCCGACGGGACGAACTCTTACTTTAGCTTTACCCCTTACCCATTGCATCCCGCACCTTTCCACCTACCATCTACCATCAGCATCCCGCTTCTCCGCTTCTCACTGCGGAGCAGCGCTGAGGCTCTAGATCTTGGCAGGTCAAAGTTGCACGAGAGGCATCTACGTCTGGCAAGGATCCTCCCCGTACTGGCACCCGTCGCAGGCACGCGGCACGATGAACTGTCAAACGCACTGTTGCCTGATAGTCTATCCAGGGAGAGCTCGGAGAAGGTGCCCCGGTCGCGAGGCGACCTTACGGTCCCCTTGTCCACAAGGATGAAGGAGCGCACCTTTATAGACACGGGATGTCCGCACGAACTGGCAGCGGCAATTGCAAGGGTAGTCGTGCGCCTGTCTGGTCGTCGGACGGTACATCGGAGAGGTCAAGTATAACCGGCTCGCCGCCGCCGCTTACACGTACACGTCCATTCGCCACTCGGCCGCGTCGTAACTCACCACCGACGTACTGTATTTGCGGCCCAAGCGAGGCGGCACGGGCGTCACGGCGCATGGGAAGCGGCTTGCCACCTGGACCCGAAGAGCGTATTCGACGTCAGCGCCGAGCTTGCCCGACGCAACTGCCGAGCACGACTGCCACTGCTCACTTACGACGCGGGTCCCGTTTTGGACCCGGGGCGAGAGCGAGGACGGATACGCGGGCCATTTCCGACGCGACGAATGCTTGTCCCACGGACGACGACGCCTGCGAAAGCGCGAGCTCGTAAAGCGGCGGCGGCGTGCACGGACTCCGGGTGCGGGGACGGTGAAGTGCGTGCGGACGGTGGCTCCTCCGGGGCTGAAGCTGGCAACCTTGAGTAAATGGGCCGCAGACGAGCACTTCTGGCGAGGCAGCCAGCAATTTGTCCTCGGTCGGGCATTTCGACTCCCCTGCCATGCAGTGCAAATAACCGCATGGTGGATGACAGCGGCGCTCATGGTTGGGTGGGCATTCCCACCGGTTGGGCAGGGCGGTTCCTTGTAGAGGATTTGCGATGGAGGCTTCATAACTTGAGACCCGGGCCCTCGGATGACTGAGGGACAAGGATCGCGAACACGATAGGCAATGAGATGACCCCCTTGTGTCTTGACTCTTACATCTGCGCTGCGCATTACGCAGTGAGACAAGCATCCTGATTGCAATATACGCTGGGGAGAGAGCACAGCAAGAGGAGGGTAATAGTTACATACCCAGACTCATGATTGAGATCAGGCGGCCGCGGAGATGGAAGGCGTATAGTGGTTTGCAACGAAACAGCAGACCGGAATTAGCGGCTATGCTTTCAGGATCATGAAGGGTAGCATGACAAAGTATGGCGAGAGTCGTGAAACCATACGAATGCATACCATGCTTCACGCTTGGAGCTGTTTCTGACCGGATAATAGTTTGCTGGTAACTGTCTACATTCCGAACGACGTCGAGAAAGCGGTGGGCAATGGACGCACCCAAAGGAGTCGGGAAACGAGACTGAGCGGTGCAGAGGAAGATTGTGCGAGCGCTTCATCAGTATGCAGATCAATGATGGTACAGGGCTGGGACTCGGACGTCGCTAGCGGCGCCGAGGGTAGTTGAACGGCGTTTCGGAGGTGATCTGCATGCGCGTCCGGTGGTGGAAGTCGAGGACTCGTCCTGAGTTCTGGCAGGACATGGCGGTTGCTGGCGGCGGGTAGTCATAACTTCGTTCGTGCTGCAACAGGCACAGAGGAGAGGCAGGAGCCACTGCGGATGCGGGGGACCGGGGGAGGCGTTGTGGGGGCGGCCGTTGCCGGTTTAGGCGCGTGGGCGGTGATGGGAGGAGGCGATCGGAGAGCGCGTGGACAGGCTCGGTTGGCGTCCGAGTCGGGCGACGAGCTGTGACTGCGACGGAGAGCAGCCGCTGCCAGTCCTTCCTCGCTCGCTTCCCGTCCAAAACATATACAAGAAGGCACCATGCCCAGCCCCAGCCCTCCTCGTCCTCGTCCTCTCTGCCCGCCCCCGACTCCTGCGTTTCTGCCCGCCGCGTCTGGCACCGGCACGGCCCTCGACGCGACGCGTTCCTCGTGCTTCCATCTGCCAGGCCCCCGTCCCGTCTCCCGACATACCACCTGACCGCGCCCCGTACGCCCTGGCCCTGGCCAACAAAACCACCGTCCCAGTCCAAGTCCCCTCCCTCCCTGCCGAGGCTCTCCTCACATATACCCCCCTCATACCCCCCTCTCCCGGACGTGCACGATGCCCCAGCCAGCCTCTCGCGCGAAGCCTCGCTTCCAGCTCTTCTCCGTCGGCAAGAACAAGCCCAGCCCAGCCCGCGCGGCAAGCACCAAACGCGCGAGCCGGAGACAGAGTGCCCTCCGCGCGGAAGCCCTCAGACTGCCTCCAGAGTTCACTGGCGCTGGATCCCCAGAACTGTCAGAGCAGAAGCGGAAGGAGAGCGGCGAAGGCAGGTAGGTTCTGCGGATTGTGTTCTATGATTGCGGGAACAGAAGCGCACCCCGAAGTTATACCTTGATTTGTTCTGCGATACCCACGCGGGGGCTAGGCAAAGTCCGTTCCGGTTACTGTGCCTATTGCAGTCAATGTGCACCAGTGACCAGACATGTGCCATCCTTCCCACTCCCCCGTCCCCCGCAACAGGCGGGGATTATACCTGGTCGCCTCCCGTCTGCCCTCCTCCACCGTCTGTCTGCTTTCCCCCGCTACCGCCCACATACTGGCCGTTCTCCCTGGCTTCACTGTCGATCAAGGACGCTGACCCGACTTCACACCATCTAGCACTCCCGTTGATACCCCGTCTGAAGACAACAACGAGATACCCACGACGGACATGAAGGACACTGCGCTACCACCAATACCTCAAGACTCTGTCCCAGAAACTCATGCCACTGGCAGGTGAGTACTGCGATCATGCGTACATGCCCAAATGCAGCACTTCGCCGCTACCCGAGCTGGCCAGTCGCGGTCGTCATGATGCCGTATCACTGCAATCCCGCGTCCAGATACGACCCAGCCTCTGTATAAGATTTGAGTGGTTGGTTGCTGACGTCGTGCTTGTCTCGCAGCGCGTCCGCACCCCATCCACGCCCTGCAATCCGGCCACCCGCAGCGGCTGTCGACGCAAGAATACCTCCCCCGCCTCCAAAGTCGGGTCCCTCAAGGCTGCCACAGCAAGCGTACGTCACTCCATTTTATCCGTTTAGGTCTGGCCCAGGGCCACATTTGCTTCCGCATCTCCTCGATCGCGTCCATCCATACTCGGATTATCCGCTATCCTGCATTCCTGTCCTGAATGATTTGGCGCCCGAGGCCCCATGCCCTACACCATATAGCACTCCCCCCTATAACGCAGATGCTCACCACGACTGTTTTTTCAGTGCGCCCACCATGCCCTCGTCGAGAACGCACGCTCAGGCCTCTGGCGGTCCCAACATCTTCAGGCGTTTGACGAGCAAGTTGCGGTCTTCTAGCACACCATCACCTTCTAGCACCCCCTCTGCCCCCGCCAAATCGCCGCAAAACAACCCCCAGCGGAAGCGCACGGCCCTCCGTATCATACCTGCGCTCCCGAAGGCCCCGGTCCCGGCGGCGCCTCCGAACGACTTCACGTCGCGTGAGCAGCGGCAAGCCGCCCTTCGCGCGCGCGGGCTCCTTCCCGCGTCGAGCGCGTACCGCGACGCGAACGGTTTCATGGTCCCACTCAGCGTACAGGAGGCCGAGCTCGACCGTCGGTACACCGTCGTCGTGGACGAGCGGTCGGCGGAGGAGCAAGAGAGCGAGGCGAAGAAGATCCGCGAAGCGTGGCTTGCGCGGAACAAAGAAGCGGGCAGCGCGCTCGATTCTTTCCGAGGCTCGCTCGACGTCCCTGACGAGCAGGACGAGCTCGATGCTGCCCGTCGTGCGAGCCGCGACGGTGCCGTTGGGGACAAGAGTCCTGTGCGGGCGACGTTCGTCAATGAGCCCGCTCCCGCCGAGATCGCGTCGCCGTTGGAGGCGACGGTCGAGGACTTCCAGACGGCTCCGAACACGCCTGCACCTGCGGCACAGGCGGCGGCGAACCCTGACGCGACCCCGCGCGATCCACCAGGAAGTCCATCGAGCCACTCCAGCGCCGTGACGGAGAAAGTTTCGCGCTGGCTCCGGTCCTCCACCGACGCGCCCACGCCGCTCTCCGTGTCAACCAACTCTTCGACCGTGGTACCCACGCAGACCGATCTAGTAGAGTCTCCCCAAACGTCCTTCGCCGCTGAGGCAGACGCGCAAACGCCTACACCGCAAGCAGCCTCGCCATCGGGCACGGTGCGCGCGAAGCCGCGCAAGGAGAAGCCGCCTCCGATCGTGGTCACCGCCCAGCGCGCGTCCAAGGAGAAGGAGCGGGATGCCAAGGCGCCCGCGCAGCTCATCTCCATCGCCGTCGCCGCCCTTTCCGACTCCGATACGAGCACGAACACGTCCGACGAGCAGTCTTCCCTCGAGGCACAGGCGCGCGGCCGGCAGGCCGCGACGAGTTCCTCGGGCGCGCTTCGTCCAGGGCAGACGCAGGCTCAGGCACAGTCTCAGGCCGAGCCACCGCTTCTCGGGCATGCAAACAGCAGTGCGAGCAGCGGGAGTGGGAGCGGAAGTCGCTCAACGACGCTGCCTGCGCTCTCCCCTACGCGCACTGTGTCCTCGTTCGGTGCGGACTCGTGCTTGCCGACGCCGACGACGACGTCCCTCCAGCGCGACGTGTCCATCTCCCGCGGCTCGATGTCGCATTCGTCCGACCAGAGCCATACCGGTGTTCGGGTGCGCCGCGGGACCGCTGGTGCTGGTGCTGGTGAGGAGGTCCAGCAGGTGAAGGCGAAGACGAGCAGGGGCGCGCCGTTCAATGGAGGCATTATTGAGTCCTCTATTGAGGAGACGGACTCGTCGGAAGAGGGCGAGTTTGGGGAGGACGTGCCCGCGCAGGTCGCGCCTGCTGTGGTACCCGCCGCCAGGCCCCGCCCGCCTCGGACACAGACAGCGGAGCAGGCAGCTGAGGCGCAGGCGAACAGGAAGTCGTTCAGCCTCTTTGGGAAGAAGTCGCTAGACGTACGTGCCCGTCTCTCTTTCTCACGAATTGTTGTGCTGACCAGTACCAATATAGAGCTCCATACCGCCCAGCGCACGTTCATCGTCGTCCATGTCCAACCTCCGCCGTGCCTTCTCCAGCGGCCTCGCATCAAAGCTCCAGCCGCGCCCGCGCTCGTCGCTCGACCCGTCCACGTCCCTCCCCGCCGAGATCGGCCGGAAGCGCTCGAAGCTGTTCGACGCGTCGCACCTCCCCGCGTCGCCGACACACCCGCCGACGTCTTTCCTGGGCAACAACGCCTCCGCGGCACAGGGTCGGGCGCCGGGCGTGGGCCTGAGGCCGCGCCAGGCGGTCGCGCCGACGATGCATAGCCGGGGAAGTATCCTCCACCAGGCGCACTTCATCGAGGACGAGGAGAGCAGGCGGCTCAGCGAGATGGCGTTCTTGACTTGATGCGTCTCAGCAAGGAGGCGTCGATCCGCGCCGTTGCTCGCGTCCGCTCTGGTTCCACGCGCTTCGTTCTACGGTCTTAGATCTGTGACAGTGACACTGGTAATCGTGTGTAGCCCACGCTCGTTGCATGGCTTGCTCTCCCCTTCGTTCTGCCTTCTCGCACCTGGTGACATGCAGTCGACCCGACCGGTGATCCTCTGTGCCCTCGGCGCATCAAGTACTGTACTCTTATCTGTAGCATCTTACAACGGCTCGATCGTTCGTGCCTCCTCACCCTCACTTGCTCAGTCTCTCCTCTCCCCTCCTCTCTCTCTCTCTCCTCTCATTCTCACTCATCTCGTCTCATCTCATCGTTCTCCACATCATTTCACGCTCACCATCGCTCAAAGGATATTTATGTCTGCAAAGTCATACAGGCACCACCCACCCACGGAGCAGCAGGGGCTCCTCTTCACCACTGTCGTCGTCGTCGTCACCGTCGCCGTAATCGGATCCTTCGCCGCACGTAGTATACTTACGGAGTCTTTCTTGGTCGTCGCCAGCTTCTTAGTGCTTGCGTGTATACTGGTCAGACGCGTCTGTCTGTACAATCTGTAGTACATATGCTCATTCGAAGAGGCCCCTTCTCGTTTCTGACGGAGTAGGACGTGTTGTCGATAGCTTGCGGCATGAATGTCATGGATCCTTACCCATTCGCTGGCCCGGACCTTCGGTCGCGTTGGATCGAGGGCTCAAAGTCTATGTCCCGCTCACTGGAATTCAGACATGTTCGCCCAGTACTCGGTACTCACCAAGAGACCAGCACATGGCCACACTCGGCAACGACACGGGCGGCGCGCCGAGCATGTCATGCCAAGGCGCCGCCGACCACTCGTTCGTACTAGTACGTGGACCCACATGCGCACACGCTGCGTCACGATATACTCAGTAACGTCGTTCGCTGCCGACGGCCAGAGCACGCCGTGAGGCGTCCGCGTCTGCGGCAGAGGTGGTGCACAACCGTGACAGCCTAGTGGGCGCGCGCGATCGACGGGCCTCGACGGCGTCATATGTGGGGTGTCGGGCGGCTGACGCCGTCTCCCCCATTGTAGTGAATATATACTGATGCCCCTCTTCATGGGAAGCGTCATCTTATCAGGCTACATCTCTTGCAGCCCTGCCTTAGATCCAGCGGTAGAGGGATTGAGAGGCCGCCTCTCGAAAGCATGACAGGAGGCTGGCGAGCTGCGCTTCCAACCGATCCGAGAGCCCGCCCTAGAGTCGAAAAGCTCACGACATACATATCCTATCGCTTCTTGCTACCAGGGTTGCTTCCGCATCCTACAGCTTTGTCGTGGGGGCGCGGACGGCCCGAACGCGTGGCGTGCTACGTCTCTTATATGTATGTACAGGTCCGCAAGTATTAGCGCTCCGCGAGGGGAGGGGAGAGAGAAGGACGGGCCGAGGGAGACAGGGACGCTGGAGTCTAGATCCGGGGGTGGTGGTGCTAGAGAATAATAACGATGAAGAGGAAGAGGAAGAGAACGTCCCGAGGATGGATGGTATATTATATAGGGTAACTCGTGTGGAAGCGGTATGGAATGTCCGGCAAAGGAGGGGACGCGCCTGCGGCGCAAACGGGCATGCGAACGTTCGTGTCAAAACAAAAACGAGAAACAGCAGCGGCGACGAGCTAGTGCGTGCGTGTGTGAAGACGGTTGGGGACAACGAGGTGTGGAGAGGATATGCGAAACAATGGAGAGGAACGTCACCGTATCCACAGGCGGATGCCGCAGGCAAGGAAGGTGGTGGCACACCAGCGAGCGGATGACGCATGGGGTACATACACAACGGCTGTGCACGGGGCGATCGAGACGCGGGGTATACAAGGGGTTGAGTCCTGTTATGCGACAATCCGATAGCTTGCATTAGACGTAAACGATACGGAACGACAGTGACAATGTGCGCACAACATCTAGTCCAGTCCGAACAGCCCCGCCTGATGCGCAACTCCGGCCTAGCGATCGACGACGACGACCCAGCCGGCCCACAGCCCACGGCTCGCAGGCACGCCTGGGATTCCCCACTTGACTTGACCGAGAATCTGAATCTGTGCATGAAGCGATGTCCTGCGCGGGTATCGATACGCGCGCGGTGCGCGCCCGAGGCCCAAGCTCGGTGCACTGCGACCGCCCAGGCGTGCCTGTGCCGGCCTCTCTGCCGTAGTCTATGACCGTCTCTCCTCCGATTCGCCTCTCCACACCGGTGTATCCGTGCATGGTCCAGCCACCCACCCTGTCTTGCACGCGCGGCCGCCCTCCCGGTTACTCGCTCAGTACCCTGGGGCGGCCCCGTAAGCCGCCTGGGGTCCCGGAGACATGCGTCCCGCAGCCGGGGGTGCTGGGGATGCATGGCCGTAGAGCGCGCCGGGTCCTGGGCTTGCTGCACGGGGATCGAGCGCATACGCCTGTTGGGGCCCTGGACTTGCCCGGCCATCAACGTATCCGTACGCAAGCTGCGGTGCCGGAGACCGTGAGCGGTTGATCTGGGTCATGGGGATGGCCTCGGTGGGAGGAGCAGGCGCGTAAGGGTCGTTGTCGTAGTAGGCCGCACCCGGGTCGTCGCGGTACGGCTGCGCAACAACATTCGGGTTGAGGTGAGGAAGAGGCGGGACTGCGTAAGGGTCACGGGAAGCGTAGAGGTCGGCTGTAGAACCGGTGGCCGAGGGGGCGACACTGCCTGCGCGAGAATCGGGGCGGGTGAGGTTGACCTGGGACGACGTCTCAAAACCCGCGCCACCAGTCTTGTTGGCGGGGAGGGCATGCGAGGGCTCCTCGCCGTGAGCGTTGAGCTCAGGCCATTTGATGGCCTCGTCTGGAAGCGAAGGAGGGTCAGTTAGGACATCTACAAGACGGCGCGGGTAGCGGTTGCAGATCTGTCAACCCTATTTTGGGGTTCGCACGATATCTCGCTTTTTGCCGCTTCTGGGGAAAACTGCGCCGCGGTCATGCGAGACCGGCCTCAACCACCGGCGCAGGGAACATTTCTCCTGCGGACAGCGGTGCGAACCCGCCGCAGGCGGGCGATAGCGCACAGGAGATGGGGACACTCACTGTCGAAGTCGTCGTCGGTGAACCGTTTGCGAGTGAACTTCCAGACGACGAAAGAGACGATGCCAATCAGTGCAACACCGCCTGCAACCGAGAGACCGATGATAGTCGACTTGCTGATTCCCTCGTCCTGCTTCTTATCGTCGCCGCCGCTCGACTGGTCCGCGCCCGCGCTGTTCGAAGACGTCGGCACAGAGGCAGAAGGGGTGAAGGTAACCCAGGCGGTCACGACCTCGCCGTCAGCCTTTGTCGAAACTGATGCGGACGAAGTGGGGGCGGGTGGGGAAGTAGGCTGGTTGTTGGTCTGCGACGCCTGATTGGCGTTCGTGTCGGACGCGCCCGAGGTCGGTGCAGCGTTGCCTGTCGTCCCCGAACCCGAAGAGGTCTGAGCAGCGCTGTCAGTGGGCTTGCTGGTGTCGGAAGCCGTTTGCCCTGGGCCGGTAGCATTAACGTCGCTCGCACTGGTAGCACCCGTAGTACCACCAGTGGCACCCGTACCGGCTGCACCTGTACCAGCTGCGCCCGTGTTCCCAGCCCCTGCGCCCGTAGTAGCGCCAGCGCCTGTCGTTGCGCCCTTGTCCGTTGAGGCCGCGCCGCCGGAGCCCGCAGCAGCAGTGTCGGATGTGCCTGCTGCAGTGTCAGAGGTAGCGGTGTCTTTCGAGGGAGGGAGGGGGAAGAGTTGGCGGGCTACATGGGGAGCAGGCGTGGGTGCTGGGAACGCGATCTCGGAGGCAGGCCGTGCATGTACTGAGGATAGCAGTACTGCAGTCACCGACAGGAAGAGGAGACCACGCGCGAAAGTCCGCGAGGTCAACATATGGAACGACGATGGGGGAAGTTGAGGCGGTGTTAGAAGGAATTATACCAGCCGGCGGTGTAGGTAAACGGAGGCGGCTTCGTGTGCAGAGTCGTGGTGAACGTCGTGCGCGGGGGGGGCGCGGGGGAGATGGTGGTGAAGGACAGGAAGGAAGGAGAGCCTGGGTGATGTTGCGGGGGACGTCGACGGGCAGAGCGCAGCTGGCGGTGGCGGGAACAGTTCGAGCAGCCTTCGAGGCGGTGAGCCAGCTCTCCCATCACGTGCAGCTGCCACGGCGACTGATATTTATGCTTCTTCCCCTCGGGCGCCTCCCGTGTCCTCCTCGTCCCCTCAGGCTCCTCGCCGCGGTCTCGATGCATGGCACGCCACGCTCATCATGATATTGATGTCCACAGTGCTGTGGCATCATACATTACCGCAAAAACACAGTAGATACTCTACAAAGCATGTAGCGTATGGAGTCCGATACAAATAGCTCCCGTACATCAGCGCGCGCCCGCGTACGTCTACGTACGGCACCGGGCTCAGTCCA
This sequence comes from Trametes polyzona, assembly GCA_022606195.1. Classification (NCBI taxonomy): domain Eukaryota; kingdom Fungi; phylum Basidiomycota; class Agaricomycetes; order Polyporales; family Polyporaceae; genus Trametes; species Trametes polyzona. The sequence goes on from JABYQF010000004.1 coordinate 379,920, forward strand.
GCGAACGCCGCCCAAGCAGCATCGTGATCTCCCGCCGCTCCTGCAGCCACGCCGGGAAGCTCACCTCCTCCGACTTGCCCTCGCGCATCTCAATGAGATAGTTGGCGAACACGATCAATGTGCCGTAGCGGTACCTGGATGGCAGAAGCATCGTGCACCGCCAACAGGTCAGCAATCAGTCCCACCCAGACCGAGTAAGAGCGTCGTACAGGTAGTTCACGCCGATGTCCATCAGCTTGCGCTGCTTTGCGCTGCCCTTCTCGCACGCCTCGACCTTGAGCTTGTAACTGTTCATCGCGCCGAGGTGCGCAGTCAGCAGGGCGGTTCCGGCCAGGCAGGACAAAAATACTCGATACGCACTCGTAGATCGCCTTGCGCAGGTTCTGGACATCCTGCATCTGGTCAATCGCCCGGTCGGTGAGGCGCTTCGCCAGCTTCCCGTGCGAGAGCACGCTGACGAGTTGCAGGATGACCTTGTATTCACCTGCGGCGGCGCGTAAGCTATGCACGGAGGACGGAAGGGAACAACGATAGGCGGCCTGCGGCACGCAGCTCACCCTGCAAGTATGCCTCCTCCTCTGAAGGTCCATCAATGGAGTCGTACTGCTCCAGCGCGTTCGCGCTCTGGTCCTCGTCCTTCAGCATATCTTCGCGCTCATGCTCCCAGGTCGTGGTGGTAGCAATGAGACATGCGGTGACCATGCCCGTCGTCGTCCGTCCGCGGCCCATCTGGCAATTGAATACAAAGTCTGCCGAATGCCCGCTCTGCAGGCCAGAGCGCACACGCATCAGCAGCTGGGATAGGGCGCCCGGCAGGGGAGCCTGTTCGTCGGTCTGGAAACAGCGTCAAGCGAATCCGCAGACACGTCTGGGAACGAGCGACATACCACCGCCACCCGGTCATAGTCCACCTGCGATGAATGAGTGTGAGCGTTGACATTGCCTGCAGGCGCAGGAAGAACGGACCCTGTAGCCTTCCTTGACCATCAGGTTGTAGACATCCCGGGGCGTCATGATGTCGGACTCCTCCACCTGCTCCCAGATAGGTATGATCGAGAACGTACCGGGCCGTTCCTCGACTTCGTCGTGAAGCAGGATGCGGCCCTCGCCCTGGCGTACTTCGTGCAAGACGTCTCGCTTGAGGCTCTCTTCCATTGCCTCCACCATGTTGGTAGTGACACCCGTCGCTCTACAACAGTGCGCGTGAGAGAGGCGCCAAGCTCTTGTATAATCGCGACTTACTCGACATTCTCCAGAGGTTTGTCCAGGAGACGGAGGACATGCGGGCGCCCAGCAACGTATATCACCGGTTCCTGGCGTGATGTCAACATACTTCCAAAGCGTCTGTTGAGGCTCAGACAAACCTCTCTGAGCGATGTCCAGTAGACCCAATTGTCGCCCTCTGGGTGTGCGTTGACTCGTCGAAGCGCCCTCCTCAACCTACGCCAATGTCAACTAAAACCACAATGAACGCGTATAACAAGACTGACCCATCAACGGTAGGCATACCACTGTAACACCACGTTGAGCGACACACGCTGCAGTACCAGAAAACGAGGACGTACCTTCCACAGACCCACTTATCCTCCCGAGCAGCGACGAAGTCGATTCCATCGGTGCCATCCGGTCCCGGAGAGGACGCAGGAGACGGCACCAACCGCAGCGCCAAAGGCACTCTTCGGAAGTTCGGCGCGCCTTCTATCCGCCTATTCAACCATATCAGTATCCCGCACTGAAAACCTCGCAAGGCAAAGAAGAAACTCACTCGGGTAGGCTCATCTTCTGCAGATTCGAGAAGAAGTCGCTCTTGAGGATAGTGGACGCAGAGAGGATGCTCCCAGAACGGTTCGCGACCACCTGGCGCACCTCGTCGGGCTGCGGGACGCCATCCGTGACGTCCACGCGCTCGAGAGGCTTGAGTGTGTTCAGGTCCTCGGTCATCAGCTCCTTCTCGAACGTCTTGATCACTGTGTGACCTCGAATGAGCACTCAAGCTCGTGAGACGGATAGCGGCGACAAACCAGGGCGCTCCTTGACGAACGACTCGAACGACGCGTGCGTCTCCATGGTGTCGGGCTCGATCGACTGCAGGTACGACTGGAAGATGATGAGCTCGAAGTACCGCCGCAAGTTCTGCAGACCGCGGTGCGCATACAGCCGCCTCTGCCGCTCGTCCGTGGCCTGCTCCGCGCGGGCTCGCGCCTCCTCGATGGAGTCTCGCAGGTTGAAGACCTCCGAACATTGGTCAATGGCGTCGTCCACCACCTGCTTCACCTTGGGGCCTTTGCGTATCACGCGGAGCAAATCTATTACAAGATATGAGTACACAATATTGTGGGGACCGTGTGAAGCGGCACGTACTGTTGATGATCTGGTAGGAATGGCGAGGGGTATGGTGGGGGACAAGGGTATCTACAGTCGGTATCGAGGAGGCCGTGATCGACCTCTTCAGCGTTCCGGGTGTCGAGGGATCTCTCACATGAGTGGCCTTAGCCAACCACTGCTTGATCAGTAGCAGAATCACCTGCATACATGTCCGTCAGAAGGAGTCTCGGGTTGGAATTTTGGGGGCATCCTACCGCCGTGAGCGTGCTCCGTCCCCGGCCAAGCTGGCAGTTGAGCACGATAGGAGCATCGGAGGCATTGCACCGGATCATGACCTCGATGAGCTCGCTCAGGTCAGAGAAGTCCGGCGGGCGCTCTGCAGTGATTGGTATACGCGCGTATCCGAGCTCAACGCCTTCGGCGACGTGCTTGCGTTCCGCCATGACGTCCTTGAGGACCATCACGTTGTCGCTGTCGACCTCTTCCCAAATCGGCACAACGGAACCATCGGGTGTCTCGGTGTGCAACAGAAGTCTGACGCGGTGGCGAGTGTGAGGATAGTGAATCATAGTACGCCAGTTGACACACTTACCGCCCACCGAAGGCGTTAACTTCGTTCACGACATCGTCGCGCAACCTCTCCTCTAGCATCTCCAGCCGGTGTGCTGATATGCCTCCGTAATCTGCATACATTCAGCACTTGGCCTCAAAATATCAAGCGAGGTAGGAACCGACCTTTCATGTTACGCAACGAGAACCGTTCTCGCCGCAAGCAATATGGGGCGCCGTTGACGTACACGATCGGCTCCTCGCGCAAAGTTATCCACATGATACGTGAAGCCTCAGGGTGTGCCGCCTGCACCCTCCGCACGACCTCGTCGATCGCTTCGAGGGTCGGCTGCCCCAAGGCGTAGATGTTCGTCCCAGGGATGTTGCGGAAGTTGATCGCACCCCGTACACCGTGCGCGACGTGGCTGGAACGACTGAGCCATTGGTCGGATTTGAGGAGCGTACTATGGACAGAGGCGATCAGTGCACTGATGGGTGTCTTGCAAAGATGGTCTTACCCTTCTCGGAGGATGATGCCACTGCGGTTCTGGAGGAGGATCGATATGTGAGTGAGAGTGGAGGCTTGCAGTTCGGTTACTCGCCTTCACAACATGGTCGGAGTACTCGTCACCCAGGATCTGCCCACCCGCGATGGTCAAATCGCCTTGCTGGCTGGGCAGTAGCGCGCGATCAGCGGCACCGGTCCTCGAGAGCACGGACAGGTCGTTGATGGGAGCAAAGACGTTCAATCTCGACCCATGGGACTTTCGCAGGAACGTAACCTGGCTGTATGTTTGGTCAATACTCTGCATGGTCACGGAAGATGTATAGTACTTGCGTCCAGATTTCTGATCGAGGCTATGTGGAATGCAGATGCAAGTCAGTGGTGGTCCCATGTTCCCTGATATGACACGTACCTTCAGCCAGTCGGCGAAGCTCTGTTTGAAGTCGTCCGCCATCTCCACGTAGTTGGCGAAAGCAATCGCGAAGAAGCTACAGCCACAGGTATCAGCGGCGATTGAACAGGCCCCAGGATTTGCCATGCGCACTATTTCTCCAGAGCCTTCACTGCCTTGTTTAGGTACTTCTCCCGCTCCTTGTCATCGACCGCAGCGGTGAGCGAATACTTCAGCCTGCTCGTGAAGATCTCTTCTCTCAAGTTGACCACATGGTCGCCTGTATCGCCGCTCAGTACGTGCAGGTTGGGTTTGGTGAGAGATGAGCGACGTACAGACGTCGATAACCTTGTCGACAAGCTTCTTGGCTTTGATCCCATGCTCCAGACAACCTAGAAGACTCAGGATGACCCCGTAGTTGCCCATGTAAGCTTTCCGGAGTGCCTCAAGCAGCGATGGATTGGTAAGGAGCAGCTCTATCGCCGATTGCGAATTCTTCGTGTCGAGCTCTGGGGATCATGAGTGAGCAAGTCACGCCGTAGTCGCCCAGATGCATCGCATACGTTGCTGCAAGATATATGTGATTCGTAGAAGTGACCTGTTCATGTCTTGCTGAACGCTTGCTTGTTCAAGCGCTTGTAATATCTTCGCGTTTGTAGGCTTCAAAACGTCCCGTAAGCCATCAGAGCTGATAAGTGAGGGAATAGCAGAATGGACCTACTGCCTGTGCGAGTGCCGAAGGCTAAGATGAACCGGTCAGCAATCCCATCCATTACTTCGTATGGTCAATCATTACAGTGCTTATGCCGGACCTCGAACCGACTGATCTCGTGGCATACGGGTCTTCCAGCCCGCGATCGAGCAACTGCTTCCTGCGCACTATGCAAGCGGCGACCATAGCGAAGGTTGTCCGGACCGCTCCCATACCACAGTTGAAAACCAAAGCGGTGGACAGAGGGTCAGTCTCCTTGATGACCCGCAGGTACGCGTCTAGGTAGTTGTCCTGTATGTCTCCGGTGAGTACTGGCACCAACCCCAGTATCAACTTTCTCTGACCTCAATGGGTCGGTCGGGCGAGATTGGAATGCTACCTCGCGTCAGCGGGAATCCTACGGCCGGAGTACACGACATACCGATAGTACTAAGGAGTGTGTTAGGGACTTGCAAGTGAGTACAGAACAAATGTCTTTCAGGCCTACCTCGACGTTCCAACCATCCTTGCGCATGTTCTCCATGAGCTCTCTCTGCGTCCTGACGTTACCTGTGTCGACAGCCGTCCATGTCGGAAGGATGGCGCCTTCTCCTTCGCCCGCGTCCGACGCTATATGGGTGTGTTTTAGCTTCGTCCATTCGCGCAAGGTCAGTGGGGGGACGTTCGAGGCTTACCGACTTCATTGTGCGTCAAGATCAAGCCTCCGTACCTAGTGTCCCGTGTCACCCACACTATTCCTGAGGTCTGTTCCTGAACTCACTTGTTAGCTTCGACAAGAATATCGTTCTTCAAGCGATTCTCGATGTCCTCGAGATTCTCGGCTCGATCAGACAATTTCAGAGTCCTCCGCGGCTCTGAAGCGTCGCGGAGTACGAAAGGACGTCCGGAGATATAAACTTAAGAGGATAAATAGGGTATAAATCAATATGCATTCTGATGTTATGCGATTTGGCAGGAGGAGAGATGAGGTAGCGCACGGCCGACCTGCTACTACCATCAAGCGCCCGCCGCCCATGGGCCAGAGTAGACGTACCTATAGGCTCCTCTCGCGTACAGAACCAAACGACGTGGGTCGAGTTGGGATTATTGGGTCGGCAGCGTAGTACCGATAGGATGGCGCGTAGCCCTTGCGTGCGCGGTTGGGCTACACCGTAAACATTCAAATTGCCTTGCCGCGGTGCTCTGAAGTTAGGAGCACCGTGAACGTTAATGTCGAGATCAAGGGCTCGACCTGCGGAACGCTATTCAATGAAGACCTGATGCAACACCCTCAGAGCGATGGAGCGTACCTGAAGGGTAGTGATCGGTCTTGAGGATGAACCCGCGCGAGAGGACGCTTCCGGTCCGGGTTTTGACCAGGGATGGCGCAGAGCGTTGTAGCTGGGGCATTAGGTCGAGCGGGGGCGTAGACGGGATGCCTATCGCGTCCGCCACGGAGCTACTTAATAAACGTTGGCGTAGGTCGCCTTCGACAGGCCGGCGCTGGAGGGCGGATCCTGGGGGGACCTGCGGGGAGCAGAGGCGGAACGCTGCCCATTCTGCAGGGCGCCGTTCGGGGCGCTGGGATCTATCGACATGGGCAACTCCGGAGCCTGTTTCGCCGACGGTTGGTGCGGGGCCTGCGGGGGATTGGAAGGGGCTGTCGGGGGAGGCGACAGATGGCGGAGGGAAACAAAGTGCAGCGGATGGAATGGCGCCGAGTCAGTGGGCCGCGCTCAGCTCTGCTCGCGCTTGGGCATTCTCGCGCGCGTCGCGGCGACCATGACGGCGGCGCGTGCCTCGCGCGTGTCCCGCGTCAGTCACGCCCCGATCGTCCTCAGCCGTCGGCACTTTCTCGAGCTCCCGTTCCACTCTTTCGTTCTCCTGCACGACACACATTCGAGAGCAAAAAGCATACGTCTACATTGCGCGTCGTGGCGTTCGTAGTAAAGATACAGGATGACTGGACTGCGTCTGACCTTGCCCCCGATATGCAACACAACACGGACGAATCGGAACCGATACAACGCACGAGGATAACACGAAGCCATGTCCGCAGAGCCGACCCCAAGCACGTTCACGCCCAGCTGTCGATGAGCGAGTCCCGCATCTCCCCAATGACTGCTGCCGAACTCTGGCCTTGAAGCTCTGCAAGTATGACGTTAGTCTCCCCCGCAGATAAGCCATAGGACGTAAAAAGACGCACTGAACGCTGCTTCAATGACGCTAATCTCGGTTGCCGTCGTATCAAGGCCGGTGAATGCACACCAGTCATTCACCACGAGACCCGCGCCCAGCACGTCGGATCCACGGTTCACGGTGCCAGCCTAGAGGAGGCGCTCGGTTAGTGCCTTCTCGGCGACGGGGATCTATCGTTTGCACGCACCACGAGCGGCACTTGTAGGAGACTGCTCAGCTCGTCCTGGTCCTGTATGCTCGTCTTCGGGTGGACGATCCCGCCCTGGTTCGAAATGACGGCGTAGCTCCCTACGAGCACATTGTCCGCGATCGTCTGACGAAAGACCTCCACCTTCAAGACGTCCGCGATGATCTCCTCCGTTTCGCGGTCGATGTCCGGGTGTACAAGCGCGACGTAATCGTTGCATGCAATGACGTTCCCGAGGGCGGAAAGCCTCTCCTCCACACGCTGGATCGCGACCGCATCGGGGAGAGAGTTCCGCAGGTGCTGGAGCTCTTGGTCGGTTGTTGTGGACGGAACAAGCAAGCCATGGCGGTTGCCTACAATGCACAAAGGTAAGAACCGGGTTCATCGATCAACGTAGAGACAAGATACACACCTGCTGTTAGCCGACCCACGATGCGCGTTCCACCAATGCTCGTGTGCACGATCGGGATGACATCTCCAAGTTCGCTCTCGAACGAGGAGTAAAAGTTGGTGCTGCCTTGGATGGCGCACAAGCAATAGCTGTTCGTCAGCTTAGAGAAAACGCCGATGTCGCTGCTGTTCTCGAATTGGATGCCTGTCCTCGCGCGGATGAGAACGAATCAAAGTGCAGATTTTCGCGCCGCGCGAACTCACGGGTAGCCATTTTTGCAGGGGGGGCTCCTTCAATGTGTGCGGGACTTTTGGGGAGGGTAGCGGGAGGGTAGAGGACGCCGAGAGAGATGTAGCGGGGTATGTGCGAGCCGTTGGTGAGGAAGAGTGAGCGGCGGAGGCAAATTATAAAAGTGAGCAGGGTGCTCAGGTAAGTCACGCCCGGCTCCGAGAGCGCGCGCGGACACAGCGCGCGGACGTTTCGCTCCTTCCTTCCCTCCGTCGCCCCGCTGACTCGCACGCATCGCCTGACTACTCGTCGGGACCGTGCTGTATATCTGGACTCATAACGCACACCCTGCGGTGCTTCGCGAAATCAAGACGATAGCTATGACTTGGACTCGGAGCCGCGGACTGGTCAACGCCTTGCAACAGGCCAGGTTCGCGAACTCTCACACATGCGTCAGTGCACGCGCTGCTTGTGCGAGACGTGCTCCAGCCCAGACACGATGCTATGCGACCGGCTCCGACACTCCTACAGAGGTTGAGAGGATACTGCTTGACACCATCAAGGTATGTCACCCAGGCAGCATCCCTCGCGCAAGCGTGTAGCAAGTACCCTACGTGAATCTCCGTTCGTGACGCAAGTGTGCTCTATCGTATTCTAGTATGAAGTGAGGTCGCAGATACTGCGAATCGTTGCTCTGAGAGAGGCCAGCAGAGTGTCACACATTGCCTCCTATCCTGCCATGCGTACCCATAACATCATGCTGAGCTTCCCTGAAGGCTACAGGTCCAATATCGTTCGCAACATATATGCAAATGTGTCTCTCTCATCCGACGGCGGGGTACTACATGAAAACGACGAAGCCCGTTATAGGCTCCGAGGGTGACTTCATTACAAGTCCGGAAATTAGTCAGGTCTTCGGCGAGGTAAAGCACTCAGTTCTTGCCCCTGGGGCACCGGTGATAACGACCCCCCAGAAACATCATTAGCTGCTTGGCGTATGGCTCCTCTCGCAGTGGATGTATGCGGGCAAAAGTCGAGAAATTCGCCTCCTCGAGCTCGGTCCTGGACGCGGCACCCTTATGCACGACGTTCTAAGGGTACGTTGGATCTCCATTGACGACATTTCATGACGACCAACTCTCCTGGCTGTCTAGGTGTTTTCCCAGTTTCCAGCCGCGCGGTCAGCGACGAAAGAGATTCATCTTGTGGAAACCAGTCCGACGATGCGGAAAGCTCAGGAGTCGAAGTTGTCTTTCCTCGCCCAGACACACGGATGGAAGCTGCACTGGCACGACTCTGTTGACCAAGTACCGCACGATGATAGCAAGTTCACCCTCATCCTGGCCCACGAGTTCTTCGACGCGCTTCCCTTCCATCTCCTCCAAGTACGCACGCACCGTACGCACCCTCTACGCAATTGCTGACCGCTTGACCTTTCGCACGAGTAGAAAACGCACCATGGGTGGCAAGAAGTCCTCATTGCGTCAGGACCCGACCCTGCGGCGCCAACGGTTCTCAAGCCAGGTGACAGCCCGAAGCTCGACTTTTCTCCGAGGGTACCACCTCTCGTGAACAATGCCGCCCGGTTCCGGCAGGTCCTCTCTCCCTCCCCGACGCCCTCATCAACGCTCCTCGGCCTGTCGTCGACTCGCTTCCAGACGCTGCCGGTCGGCTCTCGCATCGAAGTGTCACCGGCGTCGTTCAAGATTGCACGGCAGCTTGGAGAGCTCCTCCACGATGGGAGCTCGGATGAGGCCCGGTCTGCTGGCAGTGCACTCATCATCGACTACGGCGGCGAGAAAGTATACGGGAACTCCTTCAGAGTGAGTCAGCATGGGTTTCCGTGTCCGGAACATACTCAGATGACTTCTGTAGGCGTTCAAGGATCACAAGATCGTGGACCCCTTCCACAGACCTGGAGAGTGCGATCTCACAGTCAACGTAGACTTTGCCTACCTGAAGGACGCAACCGCCGACTTGGGTAACCCCATCCCATATACTTACTATTCGCGTCGGTTATTGAATTATACTTCGCAGTCACCCACCACGGTCCCCTCTCCCAAGCCATCTTCTTGCATCGCATGGGCCTGCAGGCACGACTGGACGCGCTCAAAGCAGCAGCCAAGGATGACGCCCGAAGGCAACAGATTGAGCAGGCCGCGAAGCGGCTGGTCGACCCGACCGGCATGGGTACGCAGTACCAGATCATGGGCATGACTGGTAAGAGGAAGGCCGCGTTGACAGACGAGGAGCGATGGCCCTTTGTGGAGATCCCGCAGAATAGGGCTCAGAACCCTAGCGCGGTCGGGCAGTAAAGGGTAGCTGATGTTACATCGGAGTCCGTAGGGGGAGATGGGGATTATGTTATACCGACCTAATGAATGTCTGCGGTGGGGTTAGCAACACGCTACACGATAGTCAGAAGTCGCACGTCTTGCCTCAGAAGTAGCATCAAACACACCATAGGCTCCGAGTATGATCACTACTGGCGAGTCCCGAGTGTGGAGGGGTTTAACTTTTAGGAGCGGGAGCGAGATCGTCGCTTGCGCTTGTGTCTGTGTGCTCGTTCGCCATCGGCGTCGCGACGCTGTCTTCCGTGTTCATCTTCATCATCTTCCTTGTGCCGTTCATGGGATCTCCGCCTCTTCTTGCCCTCGTCTCTTGCATCCTGTTCTACCTCGCTGCGAGGCGCGCAGCCAGCACGTTCCTCGCGTTTCCTCGCCTCTTCCTTCTCCTTGTTGCGCTTGTACATGAGCTTCTTGACGCACTTCGGGCATAGTACGACTTTCACGAGGGCGAACTTGCTCTCTCCGTGCTCAAGGTAAGAGAACGGAAGCTCGAGAGTTGTCAAGGAAGGTCGGATATCGTCTGTTTCGTCGGGAAATTCCTTGTGAAGAGGACATCGGGTGTTACCACAGGTGGTTTCCCCGGCACCCGACAGAACCTCTTCCTCGGTTCGCCATCGTAGGGCAAACTATGCAAGGGCCAGATAAGCACGGTGTATGCTGCCGAACGCTGCAGTAGACGTACGTTTCCGGACTTGTAATGCTTCAGGTCACAGACGGCATACTCCCGGTAGAGAGATTGGTAGTATTTCTTCGCTAGACGGTCGTCCCACGAAAGCTGCCGCTCGTCTACATCCTCGTCTTCGCGCAGAAACCTGTCGAGACAAGCCAAGTGAGCAGAGCTAATGCATCGGAACCTCTACCTTCCTTGGCTCACGTCCTTACTTGTGCGAACTCTTCAGAATGTCAAACTCAGTGTTCCCTTGACTCGAGGGTCCCGCGCCACGCGTGCTCAGTGCCATATCTGCAGTCCACGCAAAAGATGTTTGATGTAATAGACGGCCACTGCCGACGAACAGATAGAGCAACGGCGTGGTAGTCGTAAGCACCGAGGTCCGAGGCCAATGAGGTCAAGCTCAGCGTCGCCGGGGTGGCTGCGACTCCGCGAGACTGTGACGGCGTCACTTCATGTCACATTCTCGTTTTAGCAAGTCACGCGTCTGCATTATGGCGGGCGCTCCTGTTAGGGTGAGCTTTCCAGTGTCTTCGCCTCGACCTCACTTGCTCGACCTCCTCCGTCTCCACCATGTCGCAAGAACCTCAGGCTATGTATGCGACCGACGAGGTTAGTGAAAACGTTGCGCGATCAAAGCGCGGCACTGATTATATGAATAGTACGGTCGGCCGTTCATCATCCTGCGCGAGCAAGCCAAGAAGACGAGGAGCCATGGTACTGAGGCAATCAAGGTACGAGCTATAACTCGAGGCAGCCATCGGAATACGTCTTCATGGAATTTCAGTCACATATTCTCGCGGCTCGCACCGTCGCGAACATCATCCGCACTTCTCTAGGTCCTAGAGGTACGCGTACCACGCCCGCGCCCGCGTCCTACGCGCGTCGCCCCTCTTACTAGACCGTACACAGGTCTCGACAAGATCCTCATCTCTCCCGATGGCGAGATTACCGTTACGAACGATGGAGCGACTATTCTCTCGCAAATGGAGGTGGACCACCAGATCGCGAAGCTGCTTGTCCAACTCTCAAAAAGTCAGGATGATGAGATCGGCGACGGTACGACGGGTGTAGTCGGTGCGTAATACTCGGACTTTTCGTGTCCTAGTTTTCGGGGCTTATGGCCTACTGCAGTCCTTGCTGGCGCACTCCTGGAGCAGAGTGAAGAGCTCCTTGACCGCGGCATCCATCCTATCCGGATAGCAGACGGCTTCGATCGCGCATGTGCAGTTGCGGTCGAGCAACTGGACCGCATCTCCGACCGAGTACCCTTCTCCAAAGACGATACCTCAAATCTGCTCAAGACCGCTATGACCAGTCTTGGCAGCAAGATGTACGTACTACCCACTACTGTTTCCCTCCCCCCCATTCCCAATATGGTGCAAATGCCCTAACCTCTATACAGTGTATCAAAAGAGCACCAACAGTTCGCCGAGATTGCAGTAGAGGCTGTAATGGCTGTCGCCGACCTCGAGCGCAAAGACGTGCCCTTTGACATGATCAAGGTCGACGGCAAGGTCGGCGGGTCGCTCGCCGACACCAAGCTCATCCGCGGCGTGCTCATCGACAAGGATATGTCGCACCCACAAATGCCGAGCAGCGTGCGTGACGCGCGGCTTGCGATCCTCACGTGCCCGTTCGAGCCTCCCCGCCCGAAGACGAAGCACAAGCTCGATATCACGAGCGTGGAGGAGTACCGCAAGCTTCGCGACTACGAGAAGGAGAAGTTCCAGGACATGATCAAGCGCGTCAAGGACACTGGCGCGAACCTTGTGATCTGCCAGTGGGGCTTCGACGACGAGGCAAACCACCTGCTCATGCAGAATGACCTCCCCGCTGTGCGGTGGGTTGGTGGCCCGGAGATTGAGGTACGCGCATAGAAGAGCGTCTCGAGCTGTACGTATTAACGCGTCCCACAGCTCATTGCGATCGCGACAAACGGCCGCATCGTTCCCCGGTTTGAGGACCTCGCACCAGAGAAACTCGGTCGCGCAGGTCTCGTGCGGGAAATCACCTTCGGTACAACGCGCGACAAGATGCTTGTGATCGAGGAGTGCGCCAACGCACGGACTGTGACCGTCTTCGTACGAGGATCGAACAAGATGGTATGTCCCCTTACTATCCTGCCTCTATTATTGACAGCAGCTCATGGTCGTTACCACAGATCGTCGACGAAGCGAAGCGCGCGCTACACGACGCAATCTGCGCGGTGCGCAACATCGTCGTCGACGACCGTGTCGTCTACGGCGGCGGCGCGGCGGACATCAGCTGCTCGCTCGCGGTCGGCAAGGCCGCAGACGAGATCCCGACGATCGAGCAGTACGCCATGCGTGCGTTCGCGTCCGCGCTTGACGCCGTCCCGCTCGCGCTCGCGGAGAACAGCGGCCTGTCCCCGATCGAGACCCTCGCGGAGGTCAAGAGCAGGCAGGTGCGCGAAGGCAACCCCACGCTCGGCATTGACTGCTTGGGCAAGGGCGAGAATGGTGAGTCAGAGCCTCTGCCTCCGCCTATATACGTGTGTTGGCGTGCATGGGGTTGATCCATTCGCGGTGTAGATATGAAGAAGCAAAATGTGTACGATCCGCTCATCTCGAAGAGGCAGCAGTACCTGCTCGCCACGCAGCTTGTGCGGGCAGTACTCAAGATCGGTGAGCGATGCTTTCACCCCCGTTCATCATTGTGGGAGTGATACTGACGTATTCCGTAGACGATGTGATCACGGCCGGGGAGCTTGATGCAGAGTAATTCAATGCTGTAAACTAGACACAACACGCATTTTTTCTTGCTCTTACTAAAGAACGACGAGTCCTGTGAGGCTTGAATTCGGCACAAACAGCCATCTTGGAAAGAAGGTATACGTTCGATGAGAGATTCGGTTGAGATTCGTTAAGAGATACAAGTGTAGATGGAGATGAGACTATCAGGCGGAATTTAAGTAAGGTGAGTAGTGTGTCGTAGGCTGTGGTGCTGTAGTACGCTCATATCATGTGGATGTACATAGGTATAGTGGTGGCTTCCTGGAGAACTGGAAGCAGTCTCCCCGACGGGCGAGCAAACCCTTGACCGTTTGAGAAGGCGGTGTGGCCATCACCCCCTCGTCGTAACAGCCGCAGACTCACTCCGCCGCCTCGAAAACCTCTAGTACAGAGAATCGGTTATACTGTAGCTGACTATGCGAACAGGTATGTGTGGATGATGGGAATGACTGGATGATAGACTGTGCGAAGGTAGTGTGTGGGGAGGAGGGGCAGTCGATGATCGGGAGGGTGAGGGCTGCCTTGGCGGTCGTTTGCGACGTTTCTTGGTCCATGTGTGCCAGACAACCTCCCCATGATCGCCGTCCACCACGCGCTCCGATATGGGGAAGCGGCGCGTCGCGGTGGGGTGCGTTGTAGGCGAGCCGGGGGTGCGACGACCTTGGGCAGGGAGTCCTGTGGGATTGGAGCCTGGGACTTTGCATGTCGTGGTCGCAGGGTGACAAGCGGAGGGCTCGAGAGGCTTGCCGCCGGCGTGTCCGTGTCCCGGGACCTCGCGGACAAGGAGGGGCACTTCAGCTAGTGGTGCAGGCGCAAGGGACATTGAAGGAGTTTCCCCAGTCAAAGAACCAGCGGCACCAGCAAGCTTCTCGGCACACTCGTAGTCCACGCCGTCGTAGGGGACTCCGAGGAGGTAGATGTTCAAGCCCCTCATGTTGGGGTCAGGCTTGGTTGGTGCGATGATTGTGTCGGGTTTGAGCGCTAGCACCAGTTCGCAGGCCAGGTGGTAGAAGACAACGACGGCGAGGAACCAGAGTATTGCGCAGATGATTGAGCTTCCACGAGGTCTGAGTACGGCTCGAATGATAGTCTGTGTAGTCGGCGGAGAAGCAGAAATCCAAGGGGTAGCAGAGATGGAAGGGGCACGGTAGATTGACGGAGCAGGCAGGAAGGGTAATCTGAGAGTCGGGGTGTGCAAAATAGGGTGTGCTGTGCGGCTTGCGAGTCTAAACGGAGTAATCAGCTATGTAGCGGTGGATGCACGAAGGGGGATACATACAGAGGAATCATGGCAGGCGTAGGAATCCAGACGTAGCTTTGTAGACCGTTGCCGAGAGTGAGGATGCCGGAGTAGAGAGGCGTGGCTCGCAGAGCTCCCAGGAAAGTGAGGAAAAAGGTGATGAGAGTAGTAAACATGACGAGCTCGGGTCTCGAGTGAGCGGGGAAGTGATGACAGTGTCTGGGGAAAGGCCAGCAACGGCTGTTGGGTTTTATACTGGTCGAACGGCCAAAAAAACGCGATCGGACTGAACCTTAGTAGGTTGTATGGGTTTAAACACAACTCACGTGAGGACGCGTTCGCGTCGTTTGTTGCTGTATGTTCAGTTTCGAACCTGACAACGCCTACTATATATGGACTGCGTATCACCACATTGGGAACGGGTTGATAGCCTCGTGGCGTGTAGGCGCCTACAGTACTCGCTCTGTCAGGTTACTCCGGAATCTAGATTGCCGGGGTTCGCCTGCCATCGGCAGCGGTCACCTTTCCGATTACTTCATGCCGCCATTCCAACATGGGATGCACATGCACCGTGATCCACATCATGAACGTTAGTACTAGCGACCGACGTGCATGCAGTGGGTACGCCTTGTTGCATGAGCCCAGGGGTGGTCTCGTATAGTACACGAGGCGCTTGGAGTTGCCGCATGCACGCGGGCGCATTACACAACGGGACGGCTCCACCGGACTAGTACTGCGTGAGTGGTCTGCGTTTCCCGCCAACCAACAGTATTTGTATAAGTTGGGTGCGCTCACAGGATATCTATAAAGCCCGCCAAGTCGTCCCCGTTTGGGGTATAGCAGACCCTCTCGATCCGATGTCAACGCACGCCGAGCGCACCCTCACTTCCGCCGACGGCACGAATGTATTCGTCAAGTCTGCCGGAGACTCATCCAAGCCCGCCATCGTCTTCCTTCACGGGCTTTCTAGCAGCACCCTCGCCTGGGACAGCCAGTTTGCTGACCAGGATCTTCTGCGCGATTTCCATCTCGTACGATACGACTTACGAGGACACGGACGAAGCGGAAAGCCCCTCGACCCCTCGGCCTACGAGTCCGTGCGTTTCGCAGAAGACTTCAAAGCTGTCTGCGACGGTCTCGGACTCGAAAGGCCATTCCTCGCCGGCTGGAGTCTCGGCGGTACGCACTCACCACTTGCTTTGAATGCTTATCGCGACCAACCCGGCACCTGCACCCTGCACAGGCGCGGTTGTGGTGGACATAGTCGCGGCCTACGGACCCTCGTACCTCTCGGGCATCCTCTACATCGGCGGTGGAGTCCTCTCCCTGACGGCTTACCACCCCCAATACGCCACCGAGCACATCGGGAAGCTCATCTCCCTCTTCCTCTCCACGGACCCCGATGACGTCTCGCGCGCCGCGGAGAGCTTCGTCGACTCCTGCACCGCCCCAGGGAACCCGCTCCCGTACGCCGAAGGGGCGAAATGGCTCGGGCTCTTCGTCTCGCAGCCGCGCACCGCGCGCGTGAACAGCTTCACGCGCACTCAGCCGTACGGGGTGTGGGAGCGCGAGGCCCGCGGGCTGCCGGTGCTCATCGTGCAGGGGGCGCAGGACCTACAGTGTACGCACGAGATCATGATACGCCTGGCAAAGGGCGTGTACGACGATGTGGAGGTGAGGATCATCGAGGGGTGCGGCCATTGTCCCGCCGTGGAGAGCCCGGCCGAGACGAACAGATACATCCGCGAATGGACGGAGATTGTTATTGCTAGACAGGTCGGTCGCTCTGTCGTCGCCGTGTCGCGATATGCTCACCATCGTACAGCATGCCATTTGAGTCGCTCCTATGGGCGAGATACAATTGACCTACCTGCACTTTTCTTGCAACTCAGAACCGCCCGTGGTGCTTGTCGTTATGCAACACTAGTACATTGTATGCCTCTTCTTACACAATCAGCGATCCGGGGCATTGCCGAGCTCTCGGTGACGCTTCTCGTGGGATCCTCGAGATCCTATGTATAACGCTTATTTTCTTGTGAGGCTATCTTAGGAGCGGGCAGTCTATCGCGGCACGCTAATCTGCCTTCTCCTGGTGCAATTCCTCCGACACGACACTCGCGCCTTCTACCGCTGCACTTTCGATATGGTTAGCCACATACCCGCTGACGCGGGCGCGGATATGGCGTGCAGGGCAATCTGTATCGTGGCCCGACTGAATGCGCACACGGAACTCGCGGTGAGATTACACGCGTGACATCGGAGAGGAAAGGGCTACATTGGGGGATCCGCGGTACAGCAGGTGGTATTGCGTACAAGGCCATCGGAGAAATATGAACGTACACAGGTATACATATACTACACCGTCAATGATCACTTCTGGCATTGAGTTTCGTCCCACTATGACGGAAACGCCTCACTCTTCCCAGAACTTGGGGTTCATGGCGCACTCCTTCGCCATCTCGAGCTTAAAGAAAGCTCCACTCGTCAGCACCACACTAAAGCAAAGAGGCACGCTCGCTACTCACCTGCTCATCCGTCCGGCATACCAGCACCCGCCGGAGGTCCTTGAGCTTGCCCACGTCCACGACGACGCCCTCCTTGCCGTCCACCTCCTTGTTCGCCTGCTCGTCGAGCGCGAACCCGAGACACTCGACCTTCGCGACGACCGCCTCCCGCAACTCAACGCTCCGCTCCCCAATCCCGCCCGCAAACACGAGCGCGTCCACATTCCCGCCCAGCTTCACATAATACGCACCCAAATAGCCCACGATCCGATCCAGCATCAGATCAAACGCCAGCCTCCACTTGCCCTCCTCCTCCTCCTTCACCGGCTCGCCCCTCGCGCGGCGCTCCTCGACCGCGCGCATCTCCCTGACGATCGCGCCAAAGTCCGTCGTGCCTGTGAGCGCGGCCCACCCGGCGCGCTTGTTGAGGATCTCCTCCGCCTGGGTGACGTGCACGTCGACGGCGACGGAGCGGTCGTGCGAGATGCGCCCCGCGCGGTTCGTGTAGTGGAAGATGAGCGAGGGGTCGATCGCGCCGCTCCGCGTCGCGCCCGGCAGGCCGGACACGGGCGTGAGCCCCATCGTCGTGTCGAGCGACTTGCCCGCTTGGATCGCGCACATGGACGCGCCTGAGCCGAGGTGCATGACGATCAGGTTCGTTTGGGAGGGGTCCTGGGTGGGGTGTCAGTTGGGCGGGTGGTGCGGAGGATGATATGGGCGGACCTTCTGGAGGAATGAGCTGACGGCGCGGAGGATGAACGCGTCTGTGGTTCCGGGGTGAATACAGAACATGGGGTTCGGGCTGACACGAGGACGTACAACTCAGGCCATGGAAACCGTATTTCTTGAGCCCCCGCTTCTTCGCAATGTCCTGCTTGATAGCGTACATGGCTATATGCTGGGGCATCGTCCGGTGGAAAGAGGTATCAAAATACGCGATCGAGTTCGCGTTCGGGAGTTCGCTGATGCACGCTTTCATGACAGAAAGTGCGCCGCCGTTGTGTCTATAGCGACCAAGCAGTCAGTATATGCAGAACCCGCCACACACAGGCACCACTGCACGCACAAAGGAGCGAGATCGGACAGGCGCTCAATGTAGTGGTAGCTCTCGTCCGTGATGATCACGGGCTCGAAGTAGTCGCCGCCATGGACGACACGATGGCATATATGCACGATCTCGGAACGGTCGATGCTCGCCTCGCGCTTGAGGTAGTCGAGGAAGTGGTTGAACGCGGACGCGTGGTCCTTGATTGTCTGCACAGGTTCCTTCTTCGCCTCGCGGCCCTCGCCGTGCGCGGCGAGCGCAAACGAGAACGCCGCGGGCGGCTGCGAAATATTCGTGATCGTCGAAGTAAGGAGGAGCTCGACGGTATCGTTGGGGGATGTCTCGGAGGAGCCTGAGCTGCCGCCGCGCTTGAAGAGGGAGATCTTGAGCGAGGAGGAACCCGCGTTCACGGCGAGGATGAGGCCGTGCTTGGGTGCGCGGTCAGAGGACATTGGGTGGCAGATGGTTGGAGTTGTGAGATGAGCGGTGCTGGGATGAGTACAGTGGGGGTCAGAACGCGATAACACTTGCACGTCGCGTTACAGAATCCGGTGGCTGAGCACACGGATGTATAATAGGTTCGCTGGGCGCAGGAGGATGGACGGTGCTGGAATGCATGATGAGTTCGTCAGCATAAGTTACAAGACGCGGCGAACGCGCCGCGAGTGCTCAGCCGGTGCTAGAGAGGATCCAGACGTGCTGAGGACATGGATGACGGTTGGATGTGCGCGGTGCCGGGGTGCGCGTTGTTCGTCCGGCTTGCGCGGAGAACGCCCAGCGGCGCGTCTGGTCCCACCGCGTTCTGGCTGGGGTCCGCGGACCCGGTCTGGACTCGGAAGAAGAGAAACTTACTCCGAGATATCTGCAGTGCTTTCCAATGGCTCAGCGGATGTCGAGCAGCGTGTGCGGGTGGTGGTACGGTTACAGGCGCGAGGGGGCGGATGCAGACAGCGCGATCGAACCGTTCAAGACGGACACGGAGGACGGGCGAGTGCCGCATGACGTCGCGGTTACATACCCCGCGCTGCGGCCCGAGACGCCGAGTGTACTTGGGCGCCTGCTACTGTAGCAGTACGAGGATCCTAGTCTCCCGTCCGACACAGTGTAGCAACAAGCCTCTGACAGGCTCCGACGGTGTGCTTGTGTTCCAAACGATTTCCAACGGTGCAACGTGCGGATCGTCACGCAGGCTTTTCTTAGCTTATCCACCACTATCGCCGCCGACCCGAGCGGTGGTGTCTGTAATGGCCGGGGGGTACGTTCATCCACACGAACGTTGGAACAAAAACAGGGGCGCACGTCAAATACCCGGCGGTCGTGAGCGGTCGGAAGGCGGGAGGGGGCATGTGAATGAGGACTGAGATGATCATGGGTGCCTGAGCCAGTAACATGGGATGCCGGCCGGTGTTGTTAGGACCTCGTTCAGAAAGCGCACTGTAGACACAAGCTGGACGTCGGTCGAGAACCGTCACGTCTGTATGAAATACACGCTTGAGGGCCTCTATGGCCGACACCTATGGCGGCGATACCGGAGAGCTTTGCGAATGTCCCAGACATTGTACACGGGCGAGCAGGACAGGATCGGCGCGCTGGTATAATTGTAATGGCGTTTAGTCAAACACTCTGAAGAAGAACGGAACCGGGAAGGCGACAATAGGCCGTGTGTCGGCGGCATGCGTCGAGCGAGAAAAGGGGTAGGGAGAGATGCAACGATAAGCACCGCATCGGTGGGACGTCGTGCGCAAGGCGAGCATTCGTGAGACAGCGCAGAAGGGGTACCTCCACGGAGGCGTATCAGCAGACTTGCGGGACCGCCAAATAGAACGTCTCGGCAGAGGAGGATGACAGCTGAGCGAGATGCCGCCGCGGAGGGGTGCTTGTGCGCGGGGAGAACGGGGAGCGAGAGGTCGAGGCCGGGATGAGAACGGTCTGATGGTCTGCGGGGAGGTAGGCCCAGGGAGAGCAGGGCAGCGTGCTCTGGGCCAGCCTGTTTCTTAGTGGGGTCGACGCGTCTTGGACACGTCCAGTCCGGCCCATCGCAGCACGCTCGGCCCCGTGACGGCACGGCGAGGCGTCCGGAGCGATTGATTGGCCAGAGCATGTGACCGCGCGTGACGGTACGCGTATATGGAGCAGTGGACACCAAATATGGGCAGGGAGGGGCACTGACGCAGGGATGTCCTCAGATGATGGCCGGCTTCGTCCACTCGCCTCTCCTCCACGAGCTGCTATAAATATGGACGCCCCTCTGCGTTCCCATCCCCCAACGCCCCCATCCACACCACATCCCACAGCCCCTATCCCGCACACCCCGACTCAGGATGCCCGGACAGCTCCTCTTTCAGCCCAACCCCCCTCCCGATCCCTCTCAGCTGCCGGAGTCCATCCTCAACTACAGGGTCCAGCTCAACACCCAGGGTGTTCTTTCCCCTGATGAGCTCTCCGCTATCAGGCAGTTCCGCAAGGCCGCGGACTACATCGCCGCAGGTTCGCGTCTTCTCTTCTCACCCTTCGCGTCGGCTACGTGATTGCTTGAGTTAACTCTATGCCTTTATCTAGCGATGATCTTCCTCAAGGACAACGCCCTCGTTGAACGAGATATCACCGCCGACGATATCAAGCCTCGTCTTCTCGGCCACTGGGGCACTTGCCCCGGTCTCGTTCTTGTATACGCCCACATCAACCGTCTCGTCGCCAAGACCGGCATTGACGCTCTCTACGTCGTCGGTCCCGGACACGGCGCGCCTGCCATCCTCTCCTGCCTCTGGCTTGAAAACTCCCTCGGCAACTTCTACCCCAAGTACACCCGAGATCGCGAAGGTCTCGCTGCCCTTGTCAGGTCCTTCAGTTCCCCCGGCGGCTTCCCCAGGTACGCACCGCCCTGATCGCTACGCGAGAGCTTAAACTGATCTCGATTGCCCCGCACTCCAGTCACGTCAACGCCGAAACCCCGGGTTCGATCCACGAAGGTGGCGAACTCGGCTATGCTCTCGGTGTCTCTTTCGGTGCCGTTATGGACAAGCCCGACCTCGTCTGTGTTTGCGTGGTCGGCGATGGTGAGGCCGAGACTGGCCCTACCGCGACGTGAGTTTCTCCGCAGCGCGATCAGTTCAGTGGATACTGACAAGACGCACAGCGCATGGCACGGCTACAAGTACATCGACCCCGCAGAGTCAGGCGCGGTGTTGCCCATCGTCCATGTGAACGGCTTCAAGATCTCCGAGCGTACCATCTACGGTACCATGGATGACAAGGAGATCACCGCCCTCTTCACCGGCTACGGCTACCAGGTCCGCATCGTCGAGGACTTGGACCACATCGATGAGGACCTCGCTGCTAGCATGGAGTGGGCCCTCGGCGAGATCAAGAAGATCCAGACTGCTGCGCGAAGCGGCAAGCCGATTGTGAAGCCCCGCTGGCCAGTCCTGATTCTGCGCACGCCCAAGGTTAGCACTGTCGGCCTCTCTGCCAACGTCCAGGCCGCTGACAATCAAATCGTAGGGTTGGTCCGGCCCGAAGGAGCTCCACGGCGAGTACATCGAAGGCTCCTTCAAGGCCCACCAAGTCCCCTTGCCTGAGGCGAAGACGGACGCTAACGAGCGCAAGATGCTCCAGGAGTGGCTCCGCTCCTACGGCCCGAAGGAGCTCTTCGGGCCCGACGGTGTTCCCAACGCAGCCATCCAGTCTATCATTCCCAAGGAGGAGAGCAAGCGTCTCGGTATGCGCGAGGAGGCCTACAAGGCCTACACTCCTCTCGACGTCCCGGAGTGGAGGAAGTTCGCAGTTGAGAAGGGTTCCGCGCAGAGTTGCATGAAGATCACCGGAGAGCTCCTCGACGCGGTCGTTCAGACGTTAGTGATTATTCGGATCGGCGAGGTCTTTTTCTGACGCCGCTTTGCTAGGAACCCCAAGTCGTTCCGTATCTTCTCCCCCGACGAGCTTGTCTCGAACAAGCTCGATGCGGTCCTGCGCCACAGCGGTCGCAACTTCCAGTGGGACATCGCCTCCCGTGCAAGCGGCGGACGTGTCATCGAGATCCTTTCCGAGCACACTTGCCAAGGCATGCTCCAAGGCTACACCCTCACCGGTCGCACGGGTCTCTTCCCCAGTTACGAGGCGTTCCTCGGTATCGTCCACACGATGATGGTCCAGTACTCGAAGTTCGTCAAGACGGCCCATGAGGTGCCTTGGCGTCAGCCTATGGGCTCGCTCAACTATGTTGAGACGAGTACCTGGACGAGGCAGTGAGTACTTCACGCCATAAGTCCAATGAATTGGTACTGAGCGACGTTCTACAGGGAGCACAACGGTTTCTCGCATCAGAACCCGTCCTTCATCGGCGCGGTCCTGAACCTGAAGCCCGCGTCCGCTCGTGTCTACCTTCCTCCCGATGCCAACTGCTTCCTCTCTACGATGGCGCACTGCCTACGTGCGAAGAACTACGTCAACCTCATGGTCGGCAGCAAGCAGCCTACACCTGTGTGGCTGAGCCCCGAGGAGGCTGACAAGGTACGGCTGACCACTTCCTGATTATGGCACGATTGGGGATGCTGACCGTTCGGCCAGCACTGCATCGCCGGCGCATCCGTATGGAAGTTCGCTTCCACCGACGAGGGCATGACTCCCGATGTCGTCCTCGTCGGCCTCGGCGTGGAGATGACCTTTGAGGTCATCGCTGCCTCCGCTCTTCTCCGCAAGATGATCCCCGCGCTGCGGGTACGGGTTGTGAACGTCACGGACCTGATGATCCTCGGACCGTTCGGCTCGCATCCTCATGCGCTCAGCGACGAGGGTTTCGACTCGCTCTTCACGCGGAACAAGCCCGTCATCTTCAACTACCACGGATACCCCGTCGAGCTGAAGGTTTGTTCTCATATGTGCTACGTACGACGACCTGTCGCTGACACGTCTGCTTCTTAGGGACTGCTCTTCGGGCGCCCGAACCTTGACCGGATGTCGATCCACGGATACATCGAGGAGGGCACGACGACGTCGCCTTTCATGATGATGATCATGAACCAGACGTCGCGGTACCACATCGCTGCCGAGGCCGTCCGCTCCGCGGCGCTCCTCAACCCGCGCGTGGAGATCGACGCGCACAAGACGATCAGCGCCATCCTCCACCTCGCACAGAAGGACCGGGAGTACATCCACGCGCACGGCGCCGACCCCGAGGGCACGTTCGATGTTCCCAAGTTCGATTGAACCGGAACACCACAACGAATCTGGACACCCTCGCTCTGGAAGGATCTGTAAAATTTGTTGCCCCCACGCGTTTGTAACTGGTCTCGACACGGCGGTCGCCGTTGTACGTGTACGTGTACCCCCGCATTCGCATCCGCATTCGATCGTCTATTGTATTAGCATCTCCTACTGTTGTACTCCATACCTGGTCCGGTAGCTAGAGATCGTCGCATGTCGCTTTCTCGTGTTTTCAATGGATTCATCTTGCCTCTGATAAGATCGACGAGCCTGCGTGAAGAATCGCGATATACGTGAACCTGACACTTCGGCGAGTCCTCTCCCGCGACTTCCTCTGTAAGGTTATTGCAGACCATTCTCGATTAAGTGTCTCGTTCAAGGTCATACATATAACGTGTCTTCGAAGCGTAGTGTCTTGCTCGACATAGCGACAGCCACAGACACGTCTGTCACGATCTCGTGATCGGTGACGCGGTGTGCCACGCGCGACGCGACGCGCCGTCCACAGGCTTTTGCGCACGTTCCTCCATGTCGACGACTACATGTATGTGTCTCCCAACCACTCCTGCTTGCAATGCGGTACATTTTTGCAGTTCCTTTGTCTTTGACACTTTAGTCATATAGTCTGTGCCGAGGCCGGCGACTTGCTTCTTCTCGTTCATGCACTGGCCACTGGGGGAACGGCTCTCAGTGCCTGGATCTTCGCTATGTCTCGGTTTAGCTCGAGTTGGAGACCTTGGACGTCAACGTCTTTCTGTGTCTGTACATATTGCTTGAATAGCAGAGGACTGCCCAGTAGGCATCACGATTGCGACTGCCGTTCTTACCGCAAGCAGGTCCCCGTGCTGTCTCGCTCGTACGATGGCGATGTCCGATGACCCGGGAGAAGTTCCACAGTGGTTCAACTGAAAAGAAGGATCGCGGGTGAGTGTTGCAACTTGCCTATGTCTTGACTTTTCTTCGTCGTAGAACTCTGTGAAACGTCGGTACTGCCGTATTTCTCCGGGGTTTGTGCATTTCACCGCAAACGTCGGCCGCCGAACACAACCCTTTGAGTGACCCGGATATGTATTGCCGCCGTGTTGTCGTAGCTTGACACTCGGGGTATTCCTCAGCTAGAGCTGGACGCGGTGACGTCCGAACCATGTTGCGCGGTCGCCTTCGTATCCGCTGCGCGTCCCAGTCACGGTAATATGTCCGGAGTGTCTCCCATGAGATTTATAGGCAGGGCCGATCTCTGCTGCTCCGTATCCTCGGGGCTGCTATAATACAGCGGATACCCTTGTGCGGCGTAGGCTTTCACGTGCCAGGGCCCAATACCCTGAGGCGGGATGGCTCCGCACTGCTTTCGCGTGGTTCGCACTGACCCTTCCTGTACAGTCCTAATGTGGCGTCCACATCGTATTGCCCGAGTTGTGCTGCGTCGGCCGTGGTTTCGTTGGAAAGAGTTCCGAAGGTCGCTCTAGGGTTGGACTCGGTCGGTCCGCGCGTGTTGACCCCGCGAATCCTCGTCTCACGTCGTCGTCCCATATTCGGAAGTGGAAGGCACGACCATTTGGACATTGGCACCCTTTGCTAGACCTGGTATCTCTGATGTCTTGAGTCTTACTGACGTCTTCGCCCAGATATTCCGATGCGTCACTGACACATGGACCAACGGTACTTGAGATTCCCGTGTCAATGTGGGGCCATAGCTTCGCGCCACCGCAAACCGCTCGTCGTCGTCTCTGTTGTGGCGGCGGTCAACACCGTTTCCGAATACTGTCGGCTGACACTGCGACCATTTGCTAGACGGCACCGTTGGTCCCAGAGTGACGCTAGCGTCGGCCCCGTAGGGTAGAGAATGTGGCGTGCCCGGTGGCAGGGCATCGTGCAGGCATGGTACGTCCTCTTTCAGCTATCCACGGCGTTGCCCCTGCGGAATCCGACGCGTCCACGCTTGGTATGACCACATGTCCCGCCGTTGACGAATGAGTCGTCGCCGCCACCGGCGGTGGCGGCGGGTTTCAGACGGAGGCGGCGGGACGTACAACAGTGAAGGGACCCATCTCCTGTTCATGCTGTCCATACGTCCGTTGGCGGGGCGTGGAGGACTGTTCGCGTATCCACATCCCGGCGTCCTTGGTCTCGTGCGCGCCCAATGTGGCGTTCATGGCGACGTGATGGTACTGCACGGCGATGGATGCAAGGGGCTCTGGGCCAAACGTTGTCCGCGGTAGGTGTTTTGCATACAATTGGACGGCTGACTTCCGTCCAAGGTTGTTGGTGGCTGCGAGATTGGGTGGCGGTGGCGGTGGCGGACGGACTATCGCCGGCGGGGTGGAGGGAGGAAGCGGTTGAATGCCATCACTGGTAGTGGCGCTGCGACGCGGGGGCTGCTACTGGAGGAGTGGAAAGCTCTCGAGCTGACTGGGGGTAGGGGAACTGGTGTGGGAGGAGATGGGGGAATGGAAGAGAGGTGAGGGTCCGGGGGGAGGTGTTATTATACTTGGGACTGCCCCGCTTCACACTCCGCCGCAACATCCCGGTCAGCCTCGCAGCTGACCTAGCGGCTCAATTGTTTCCGTCTTCTAGCGTCAAGAAGTACATGGCGGATTGATCCAGAAGCTGGACAATGGGAAGTGATCGGAGGCTGTTCGTATGTGCGTCACTGTGGGCGAGCGTAGCAAGCGCCGCCGCGCAATCATCAGCTGCTCCCAGTAAGCATTCAGTCAGCCCCCTGCAATCCTTCTAGTCGTACAGCTGTATCCCCTCTACTGCGAGTACGCATGTAATGCTGCTCTTTTCCCTTTAGGATGACCGCGAGTTGTACCCGGCTCGACGCCACTTCAACGCCACCGGGATGCGCGTTCACACGCGTCGCGTCGCGCACGTGATCGAGGTGGCGGGCGCTCAAAGATCCTCTCTGAGCTCTCTCGGAATGCCTCGCCGTAGCTGGTTCTCCTATGACTCCCGAAGCGGGCTTTACGTACCGCCTGCAGTCTACTCGTCTACGGCCCTTGCTATTCACCGGCACGCAGGAATATCACAGGAATATCTTGCTCGGGCTCCGGCCGAGCTTGCCGCTTCTCGACCGGTCCAGCTGAGTGCGGTGAGCAAAGAGAACCTCAATCCCAGTACATCGCATGACAATCCCGATATAACAGATAGAACCCGTGCGGATACCGTACAGCGCGAACAATCGAGTATTCCCCCACATTTTTGCAACGGTCTCTCCCCCCTAAATGCCGCCGTCGCGGACGTTGTAGTCGGAGCCGGTCACCGCGGACAACACCGGGGTGCTGAGAACATCAGCGCGGTTTTGTGACGCCGTCTCGTTGGTCCTCCTCGTCTTCTCCAGGAAGAGGAACGAGATCACGACAACGTCGCGGATTTCTGCTGCACGCCCGGTGAGCGTGAGCGTCGCAGGCGTAGTCGTGCCGGATGCGTGGTCCTTGCGTGATTTGGTGAACCGCGCGATAGGTTCCTTGAAGCCGTCGTCCTCCGCGAATAGCTGCCCACCATACAGGTGCGTCAGTAGGCGCAGGGTTGTAAGAATAGTTAGGGGACAAGGCGAACCTCGAGGGTGCGACCGGGTGCGTTTCCTCGCCATTTGTACTTGCGCCCTGCGTCGTCCTGGAAGCTCACGTCGCTGCAGTACGGTGTCAGCCTCTCCGGTGCCGCAAAAACACGTCGAACCAAGTACCCACTCTTTCAAGTAGAACGGAATCAGGCTCGTATGGAGCCAGTTCCGCAGCGACATAGGGCCCTTGTTCCCTAGCGTCACCTTGTCGGGGAGCACGTCTCGCCATTCGAGCGAAGCGAGTATATGCTCGTCTGCGTCCCGGACGTGCGTGACAGTCGTCTTGCCATGCTCGGTATATGTGGTATAGAGCGCCCTGCCATTCTGGTCGAGAACGGAGGTGTTCGACGGGTTGTCGGGCGAGAGGGTAAGGGTAAGTGGGACGGAGGTGGCCATCTGGACAGGGCGAGCGTTGAATGCGACGTTCTGTAGGTCCGCTGTACTTATACGCCCGATCCCTCGATCGGACGCCAGGCCCCGAGGACGCCTCCGTAAACAACGCACGATCGCCCAATGCGATCTGTCCCCGCACGCTGGTACTGCGGACGCCACCAGCATATGCAGACTGTAGTGCGGGGAAGACAGCCGGGTACGGATCATGAGGTGCGTACAGTATGTGTTCCCGTTCCGACCGACCGTTCACCGAATGCGTCCCGGTCGGCGGTCGGAACTGCAGCATACCGAAGACTCCTTAATTCACGGTCACTGAACCCAGTGTACGAGCTGGCTTCGTGAGGCTTCGCAGAGGTCTGACGAGAACTCATATCGCAAGGTAGGTTTACCAGAGCGCAGTCCACCGACATGAATGTGGCAGATTCGGCGTACTGCGCAACCGCCGCGGGTGCTAGTGCCGGCATATGTGCTAGCGCACTTTGAGAGCTGTGTGCAATTCCGTTTCCAAATCATGGCGTGCCAAGCCCGTGCCGTCCCTTGCAGAGATTCCGCCTCGATCCTCACAACGCACTCGCCGAACACATGCCTCTACTGACCGGCTATGGCCTTACGGGGACCGAGAGCAATCGGTTACCTACAATACCGGAGCCCCATACCTAGCCTATAAGCAATGTGCTTCAGGATTGACAGTTGTGGCCGAAAGAGTCGAAGACGAAGGGACCGGCAGCACGCACACCATGAGTGCAAGCATCGTAACGCACTGCGCAGGGGGTCCGAGTGAATCGAGTGGACTACGCAGTGAAGATGGGAAAAAGAATCCTTCGAACCGGGATCGAACCAGTGACCTTGAGATGCTCTGGGTTATCCAATTACAGTCTCACGCTCTTCCAACTGAGCTATCGAAGGCTTACTAAATAGACAGGCCTAACATTTATGTGGCATACGCGCCTGAGCACCTTGAGCTCTGAAGGCGGGTGCACGCGTGCAGTGCATCATGGATCGAACATACATCCATTAGGATGAGTAAAGGAATAAGGTCCATCGCCTACAAAAATTCTGGTGTCCGTGTAAGTCCGTAATCAACAGTGTCCTCATCGCAAGTTTCGGGGAAACAGAGTATCAACTAGCTAGCAGCGTGAGACCTACAGCCCGCACTTGCTCGCCGAAACCTGCTTGACCTTCGCGTGAATCACACCACGCTCGACGGCATGACCGTGAGTGAGCTTGTTCAAGCCCTTCTCCCCGATGTTCAGGCCGGACTTCGCGTGGTCGATGGCGAGCACGTTGATGGTCGTGCCGTTGTAGCTGACCTGCCAGCACGAACCGCAGCTAGGCGAGTTCCATCCTGCAGGATAGGCGACATTTTCAGCGTTTATGCTTATGGTGGAACCTCTGAAGTTGCGTACCTGCGATGGCCTGCACTCCACCGAGGTACTGGGCCGGCAGCGAGCCAAAGGTAGTGTAACCTGTGTAGAACGCGTTGGGATGAGCGGTGTGACCCGCGAGAGAGCAATCTACTTACCCTTCGTCTCCAAGCCGTGTTTGCCGTTCGAACATGCGACGATGTCGAGCGAGTTGGACTTCTTGTCGTAGACGGGGTCGTAGGTGACCTGCCATGTTGAGCTTCCACCCGAAGAGCCCGCAGGCACACCGAGCGCGACGGAGGCGAACGAGAGGGCGGAGACGAGGACGGTGAGGAGTTGCATGATGTGTTCGAGGAGGAGAAAGCGATGGCGGACGACGGGTGGGATGGTACATAATCTAGAGGCCAATCCTTCTTATACGCACCTTCGCACACTCGCCGAGCGCATGACCCGGAAGACTAGGGAAGCAAGCAGATCGGCAGACCGCATCCCCTGTTTGGTTCCGTGGTCACATTCATGGCGATCAGGGGAACCCAGCGTGTGGAGGAGTATGACGGAATTACCACCGACAGGATACATTCCAAGACATGCGCTAGTGTGAGCCGTCAACTCAACGTCCGCGAGAGTGGCTTTAACACCTGGGCAGTAGTGTAATGGCACTACAGTACCATGAACCAGGCTGAGGACGGAAGTGCATCCACGTCCGAGGACAGCGGACTGCTTGCTTTGCTCTGTTCAATGTTGTGGACATGCAGGTCATCTGCAAGGATCAAAGTCTGGTCAGATGGTGCACTGAGGCGGTCCTCGCCGCGCAATGAGGTGAATGCATGACATACGTGAAATGTTGAGCGGCTACCCCTCACCGCACCTAGCGGATGTTAGATCGTAGAATGCTGGTCGGATCCGAGACAGATGACGTTGAGCATGGCCCCGGTGAACATCTGGACATCGGCACTGGTGGCTGTATGCCGACTGTCGTTTTCACGCGTGGGGAAGTGAAGATGGAGAGGAACGATGGAATAACCCAAGCTATGCATTGATGTCGATGGGGTACGTAAACCGTAGTCACAGCAAGGCGAACTAGTTGAAATGATTGTGAGCGGTGATTATACCGAGGCGATGTATGTATGTGCGCATATCGACAGCGAAGATAATGGAGGTCGTGAGGTCGTTACATTCGTGAAGAAAGAAAATAGAGTGCAGACGCCCGCGATCCCCAACTTTACATTATGACGCACCACTTGCCCTTCCTGTGCTTGTCTTCAACATTACCGTCGACGGGGGTATTGGCAGGCGCCTCCAGAGCAGGCGATGCGGTCGACTCGGCCGGGCTCTTCGTGAACTCGCCCGCGGCATGGTCCAATGACGTCCGACCTCCCTCCGGCAACTTGGCAGTGCTAGAGTACCAGCCACCAGGGAAGTAGCGAGAAGAGGTCGTGGACTCCAGGCGTGCACGCGCGCTGGCTGGCGGGACATCCGCAGGAGGGGGAGAGGGCTCTTGGATGCGGATCTGCTCGTTTTCGTTGACTGGGGCAAGGCGAGCGAGGCTGGGCCTGTGAACAAACTTCGTCAGAGAGAGCAAGAGGTCAATAGTGAGTAACGTACTTGGCAGTCATCTTCTTTCCTTCATCAGAGGAAGGGAAGCTATGCAGCCCGTTTCCGTTGACAGCATCCTTGGTAGCGAGCTCCTGCACGGCGGGGGCTTGTTCGGCCTCATCGCCGACATCGGAGCCAGGGCCTTGCCTAGTGACCGAGTACGAAGGCGTCCATGGGCGAGACGGAGGCTGATCATCAGGTTGAGCGACGGATTCTTCCTGCTGCTAGTGGACAGTCAGCTCAACGCGGTAGGGTTCCTATACACAAGACATACCTCGGCCGTAGGCGCTGGGGTCTCCTCGACGCGGATCTCGGGCGTTGGCACACGAGCGGCCTCAGGGGCGCCAGTTTCTTGGTGCGTCGGAGGAGGCAGCTGCTCGAGCTGCTCGAGTTCCTTGTGGACTGAACTGGGGCTATGGAGAGGGCTTCCACCTTGCTGACTGACAGAATAAGAGGGCGTCCAAGGGGACTTGGGCCTTTCATCTCCAATGGGCACCGTAGGCGGCGTCTGTGGCTGAACCTTGTTCAACCTACTGTACCGCACGGTGTTGGATCTGCACTTACCACGTTAGCTTCGTCAGCGACCTCCTCAGTCACGATCACTGGGGCAGGAGCGGCAGCCTCGGCTTCCTTAGCATCGTGCGAGACGGGCTCTTCAGCCGCAGCGGGCACCTCTGCCTTCGAGAGCTCCGCCAACTCTGCCAGCGGGGCGGGCTCTTCAGCGGCGGGCTTCTCAGCTGCCACGGCGGCGGCAGGCAGAGACTCGATCTCTGCGACGTCGGCATCGGTAGCGGTCTCCTGGGGAGCATGGAGGGGACTAGAGCCTTGAGAGCTGACGGAGTACGACGGGATCCAGGGAGACGACTTCGCAGGCTCCTCCTCGGCGGCGGCAGGGGCCTCAGGAGCAGGAGCGTCCTCAGTCGTGGTGATGAGCACGTGCGGAGCACGAATCTCCTTGGCGAACTCTTCAGCAACCTCCGGCACAGCGGTGTCGTGTGCCTCCGCCTTGACCTCCGCTTCCTGTTCAGGCTCGACTGTTGCTACTTGCGCCAGCTCCTCGACGGGCTCGACGGCTGCTTCGGCCTCAGCCTCGGGTACTACGGGTTGGAGAACCTCAGGCTCAGTGGCGGCTTCCAGCGCAGGTTCAACCGGAGCCTCCTGCACAGGCTCTTCGGGCAGCTCGACAGCCTCGACCTTGGGGGAATGGCGGGGGCTGCTTCCCTGGGCACTGACGGAGTAGGACGGAACCCACGACGGGGACTTCGGGCGGTCAGCCTCCGCCTCGGGGGCGGCGGTCTCGGTAGTCTCATCAGCATCCTGAGCGAAGAACACGTCAGATACAGAGAAATGAACCACAATCGCGCTGAGCAGCTCACCTCTGCAGTGACCTCGACAGTCGGGGGAACGACAGCCTCGTCCTCGGCGGAGGGAGGAAGCTGCTCGAGCTCCGCAATTTCCTTGTCCTCTTCGGCGGCGTTGGAACCCGGGCCTTGAGTGGTGACGCTGTAGGATGGGGTCCAGGGCGACTTCGGGCGTTCCTTGATTGAAGGAGACGGGCTTCGGGAGGCAGCGACTTCCTCAGCGGACTGCTCTTCGTGTTCAGCAGGCTCGTCCTGAGGAGCATCCACCGAAACGACGGGGATCGAGACCTCTTCGTCTTCGTCGTCCTCTTGAGGCGCTGCCGCCTCGGTTTCTAGGGCAGAGGCCTCGTCCTCGGTGACAGCCGCCACGGGCTCTGCTGAGACTTCTTCGACAGCAGGAGCCTCCTCAACGACGGCCTTGTTGTCCTCGACGAGCGGCTCGGCAGCCTCGACGACTCCTGCGGCTTCCTCGACGATGGGAACTTCGACTTCAGCCTCCTTAGCAGCGGGGGCGTCTTCCGGGGTGTCCTCTGCGACTGGAGCAGCAGGCTCAGCGACCTCTTCTGCGGCAGGTGCCTCTGAAGATGCAATATCTTCCTTGACCTCGGCCACCGACTCCTCAGCAGGCGTTTCCTCCTTCGCGGGAGTCTCCGTGACGTGCTCCTGGACCTCCTCGCTCTCCTCGGCCTGAACCGCTACCGGCTCCTCGGTCGAAGCAACGACGGTCTCAGCAGCCGGGGTGGGCTCTTCAACCGCTACAGGAGCCTCCTCGATAGAAGCAGGGGTCTCCTCAGTAGGCACGGGGGCAACCCCTTCTGCGACGGAAGACTCCTCAACGACGGCAGCGGGGGCCTCTTCAGCGGCAACAGACACCTCGTGAACCTCAGCAGCGGGTTCATCGATGGCAGCTGCTTCAGGTACCGGCTCTGCGGTCTCCTCCGAAGCAAGAGTCTCCTCCACTTGCTCTTCCGCAACGGGTGCCTCCTCTGCGACAGGCACGACATCCTCGGTGGTGCTGATACCCTCAGTAGCAGGAACGGCCTCCTCGACAGCAGGCTCGTCCGTGGCCACGGCAGGCTCGTCTTGCACAACGGGCTCTTCCTCCACCTCCACTGCAGGCTCGGTCACCGCCGATGCCACGGTAGCCTCCTCCTGAGTGACAGGCACGTCCTCGACACGAGTGTCCTCTTCGGCGGGCTCAGTCTCAGGAGCGACTTCGACAGCGGGTGCAGCCACCGGCGCGGGCTCCTGGGGGGCGTCCTCGGCGGTCGTGTGAACGGCCTCCGGGATAGATTCCTCGACCTGTTCCACATCGGGGACTTTCTCTGCCTCAGGCGCGGGAGCATCTGTGGGCTCCGAGGCGGTTTGGGCAACGGCAGTGGTTTCCTCTGCGGGTGCGATAGCTTCCTCGGCGACAGGAGCGGGTACAGGCTCCTGGGGCTCCTCAGTCACAGGCGCAGCAGGCTCCTCGACAGCAGCGGAGGTCTCCTCCGCCTCGACAATAGGCTCTTCAACCGCTGCAGGCTCCTCGGGGATCTCGACAGAGGCAGGAAGAGCTGCCTCAACCTTCTCGTCGACAGCCACGGCCTCGTCCGTGTCCTTGCTCTCTGCGGGCTCCTCGACAGCGCTCGACTCTTGCTCTGGCGTTTCCTCGATCGAGACGTCCTCGGTCGGGACGTCAGCAGCGGCTTCGTGAGTGGCAGCCGCGACAACGGCAGGCACTTCCTCCGCATCCACGGGCTTCTCTTCCGTGGGCTCCTCCGCAACGGGCTCAGAAGCAGCTTCGACCTTTGGCTCAGGGGCAGCGACTTCTGCCTGAGCGGGTGCCTCTTCATGATCTTGCGGGGCAGAAGCATCCTCAGCATTGGTTGCTGAAGCTTCCTCTGGGAGTTCCTCCTGGGCCGATTTCTCCTCCTGAACGGCTACGGGCTCTTCGATCACAGACGCGGCAGCAACTGCTGAGCTAGTTTCCTCCACAAAAGGCTCTACCTCTGCAACAGAGGGTTCCTCGATCGTGGTGGCCCCCTCTTCCTGAACATGCTCAGCCGGGACCTCGGGAGCCTCGGCGGTCGCCTCCTCGACAGACACGTGGTTATCTTCAACAGAGGGGGACGCCTCCACATTCGTTGCAGACGCCTCAGCGGGTATGGACTCCTCAGCGGGAGTGGTTGGCTCTTCGACGGAGGTCTTCTCCTCAACGACGGGGGCTTCGACGGCCGCGGGCTCGTCGGCAAGAGGAGCGGCCGTTTCTTCCTCGACAGCTACAGGCTCTTTCGTGTGAGCGTGGGTAGCCTCAATCTCAGGATGAACTTCTTCCGAGGCAGGAGTCTCCTCCTTTGTGGCTTCGGCAGCTTCAGAGGCCTCGACCTCAGCCTCGACGACTTCGCTTGTGGCAGCTTCTTCGGGAGCAGGCTCAGAGACATGTTGCTCGCTGGCTTCGACGGTCGAGGCGGGCTCGTCTGCGCCGGCCTCTTCGGTCCCGGAGACAGGGTGGTCTACAGGGGCCTCGGCCTCGGCCGGGCTGTTGTCTGCTGGATGATACGTCGTACGGTAAGGACGACGTGCCGCCATCACGAACAAAGAATAGCCACGTACCAGCGACTGCATCAGTCGACTCCGCCGGAGCAGGGACCGCCTCGGTCTCCGCTTTGTCCTCAGTAGTGGTGGCCTGGGATGAGGAGCGTACACCAATCAGTATCGCCCGCCTTGGACGCACGAGACACAGTACACGCACCTCTGAGGTTGAGATCTCCTGGGGCGTGCTGTTCTCCTCAGGCGCGGTAGTTTGTTCGGCGTGCGACGCGTCGGCCGTGGCGGCATTCACGTCCTCCGCCGTCTTATCTTCTGTTGTGGGGGCGACGGTCTCGGGCTCGACAAGAGGGATGACCGCATCAGTGGAGAGCGCCTGCTTGCGAATGGCTTCGACTGCGTCCGTGAGAGCGGGCTCGACGTCAGCAACGGAGGCCGTGTCGGCCGCGTCGTGCAAAATGGGAGTGGCCTGCGCTGGCTCGTCGACAGCGACAGACATGCCGGGCTGGGGGATGTGGTGGGGGTGTGCAGATAAGCAGGGGTGGCTGTGGGCGGTGGACAGCGTATATGCGCCGAGTCGGAGTGCAGCTGAGCTAGAAGGCGTCGGGGTGCTCACGCGCCCTTCCTGGAGAGAAGCAACAGAATTCGACAATCGTCCTTTTCTCCAGGCGCCTATCCCTCCGGCCTTTCCCTTTCTACGCGCCGTTCACGTGACCGTACCTCCCGCCCTGTCCCTGAATGGCAGGTATCCTCGTTTGCGGATCCAGGTCCAAGCACGCGAGGCTTTCTGACGGTCGCGCAGCATGTCTGTAAAGTGCCAACACCAACGTGCTACGACACTTTACATGTACATATCGCTCTATGAATAGGGTGTGCACGTATCCTTGGCGTAACTTCTTCCCCAGCCTCTACACTCATCCCAAAAGTGCAGCGCCAACAAGACCGAGAAGCCCCGCAATACCAATCGCACCGGCAGAGTTGTGGAGGCTTGCCGCGTTGCTGCTCGTAGCAGTTGCAGAGGTTGTCGAGGCCACGGACGAGGCTGCGTGCGCCCCAGTCTCGGAGATCGTCGCCGTGCCTGAAGAAGTGGTAGAGATCGCCCTGGACGTGTGATGTGAGCCTTCACGTTTACCAGTTGCGCCGTTGACACCTACTTCTGGGCGGCCGCAGGGCTGGATACGGTGGTCGCCGAGTTCACGGACGCAGCGGAAGAGGCACTGGCGCTAGGGGTTGATGGCGCAGCGCTCGTCATATCCATGGACGTAGCCCCAGAGGAGGAGCCGTTCAGACAGCTACGATAACAATTATCATGTCATGCCTGCCGACATATCGCCGCACCGCTCACCTGCTGTCGGGGCCAGCCTGCACGGTCTGAATGTCGGAGAAGGCCTGCGCGCCAGTGCTGTCCCTCAGGGAGCTCGAGCTTAGGTCCCAACGTTAGCCTCAGACATATAGACCGACTATATGCTACTTACAAGGACGTGCCAGCCGGGAGGTCTACTGTCCAAGTCATGCTGTTACCGTTTTGGACAGGGAATTGCTTGATCTAAGGGGGCCTGTCAGCGTTATTGTTTGCCTACAGTAATGCGATGACATACCGCCTGAGCAGACGGTTGACCGCCTATGCAAAGAAAGCATATAAGAGTGGGAGAATATCCGCGATACATGATGCTTACCAGGGATAAGAGACAGGTAGTAAGGTGGGGCGCCTCCTTCCCAAGTAAACTGCACCGGCTCTACCGCCCCCGAACGTTAGTCGCTGGCCTTCTCTCAATCTCAATCTCAATCTCAATCTCCTTACCGCACTGAGTGGGGCTCGTCCTAGTCACGCGAGAAACCATGCAAGGTCAATTCAAGTGGTGTGGCCGCATAGAGCCGGTGCTCAGGCTCACAGTGTGTTGATTTTCGGTCCTTGGCCGAGGACCACCGGGGTCAGTGCGATGATAGTCGCCGCCGAGATGAAGAAACGCATTGCTGAGTGTATTTGTGGGTTCGAGGTCGGTTCGTGCGGCAAGCGCGGGTATCGGGGAGCGAGCGGAATGGACGTTAGGAAGTGGACGAGAGAGGTGGTGGTTGGAGGGAGAGGAGAGCACGAGCGAACGGCGGTTTATGTTCCAACATTGTGAAGAGTGACGGAAAGCCCGACGGGGAGCGAAGCTTGACGGTGGACGTTCGGTGAACGATGTCTCCAAATGGTGCAATGCCTTCCTTTTGGAGAATCCCTTATACATTCTGGAGTAGAGATATTCAACCGTGACGCAGCTGTCGTGAATCCATGGTCTCTCGAGACGCGGTCGTGTCGCAGTGTGCATAGCGCACACTGAAGTGCCCCTTGACCAAAGAACTATTGGGAACGATCCGGATGTACCAGGGCGAGGGATGGATACTGTCTGGTAGATGAAACAACAGGCAACGAGCTCACCAAGAAGTTGCTATACATGACTCCTACCGTAGCCGTACGCGTAGATTGACCCATCATATCCTTACAACCCAATCCAACTGCTCTGGCCTCCAGGATTATGTAGCGTCGTTTGACTAATCTTCACTAAGCTAACGCCCTCTTTTTGCTTCTCGAGATGCTGAGCAGGAAGCTCCAGTGTCAACTGGGGAACGTCCAGGAGCGGGCTTGTCACGATAGTCGGTGTCGAGACCACCGGGCTTAGGAAGCTGCCCGTCTCCGCCGAGGGGCTCATTGGAGACAGCGAATCTCGCCAAATGGGCGAATGCACAGAGGAGCTGGGTACGGGCAGGAATGCCTCCGCATACCACTCGTACCATACTTTGCGGACATCGGTGAGCCGCCACATCGACACCGTCAGCTCGGAGTCGGCAGGGAGGTATAGGGGGTCCTGCATGAGAACATAAGCATACGACCTCGAAACACAGTGAATGCGCTCCCACCTTCAGGGGGAAGAATAGCGGGAACCAGCTCAGCATGTCCTTCGATATCTGGGCCATCCGGTCCGGGTGTATGCTCAGGCCTACATGACCGTAGAGTACGGCCTCGAAGTAGCCCGCAAAGCCATGCAAGACGCCTGCGTTCGGTATGTGGAAATTCAACTTGGCAGAGCGGGTATTATGGCTGTTCGTCAATGGAAGCCCTGGGGAACTCCTGTCAGTACATGCGCCAAGCGCGGGTGAGGCTTCAATAGCGCACCTTGCTCCGTCAAGGCCGCATCCTTCCTCGGATGCTCGAAATCCCAGCATTCCTGTATCCGCGGTCCGCAGGTTCCGCTTATGCCGCCGCCATTGTCGCTCAGGATGTTGATCGCATGGAGCATGACCACGTAGGGTGTCTCCATCGACTTAGGATCTTTTGTCGCCCTCGTCTCGTTGTAGAGCTTGGACGAGGACAATGGTGCGATGTACGCGGTATATGACGAGGGGATGGATATTCCCTCAGCTGACCCAGAGATCAGCTTGGTATCCGCATGAGGACTAAAACCCCTACGTTTGAGGAACCGTGATGCCCCGTCCAAACACTCCGGACTGAGCTCGTTGTCTCCGAAGGACCCCAGCAGCTCGCTGATCAGGATGTCCACCTTCTCTGGAACGTCCAGCGTGCGCATGTCCCCGTACAGGAGCTTGACCTTTTCGTCGCCCCATTCCAGGCGATGGCGTTCTTGGAGGCTACGTACTAACCCCATCAACAATGGCGCGGGCGGACCATATCCGCTATGCTCACTCACGTTACGTAGGCATTCGGATTCTTCTCCACCGCATACACGAACGCTTCGCGTTTCGATCGCTCGATCGCCTTCAGGGCCCGGGCGACGAGGGGCCCTCGGCCGGCTCCGGCGACACATAGGGTCCTAAGCCCGCTCCGGGGTTAGCGAGCGTCCGACTGACGGGCGGGTGCGTTGCATACACTTTTCCCGGATTCGGCCATTCCGACAATGCCAGGAATATTGCCTAAAGGGGACTTCCGTCAATACAATGGCCGTAAGACGATATGACACCGTGCCGGCTCACCTCCTCGTAATTCCGATACTTGACCGGGTCCTGCTCGAAGGTCTGGTACGTGATACTTTGCAGGTTGTCCATGAGCGGCTAGGCATTCTACGGGGTCAACACCGACACGGCGTAGATAATGGCGAATGAGCTGTACCTGCAGAGGTGCCTGCAGATAGTCTTGGTATCCGAGAGCGAAATTCTCGACTGTGCCTGCCGTCTGTGCAGCCTTCACGGATGGGCTGGTCTTCTCGAGATGTCGGACATACTGGGCGTACGCGGGTTCGCCACCGCGGCCGTGTTTCTTTCCCCTCGTACCGGAGAGGATGACATTGGGTTGGAGCTACGAGCCAGATGAGGCGTGATATCCATCACGCGATTAGGAATCTCCCTACCTTCATGGCATCACGGATGAAGGACTGCGTTCCCTTGGTCAATACCGGGTAACCCTTGGCGTTGGCAATAAACGCCGATGCGGGTAGCCATAGATGTCGAACGGGCTCTGCCAACCATTGATCGAGTACACTCGATGAGTGCGGTAAAGGAGGAGTAAGGTCGAGCGCTTTCAGCCGAGCATCAGTCAACCAGCACATTCCAAATGCGCGCCCTCTATCCGTTCTCACCCAAGGTCAAACGCGGGTTGTACCCGCATATCGTCCGGATCGTGTCCCACATTTCCCAGGTCGTCATGTTCGATTCTGGAGGCGTCCCGCCGGACGCGGAGGAAGCCGGTGCGGACTCCACTGGCGATGGAGAGCGCGAAGGGCCGGAGAGTGCAGTCGTTGGATCGTAGATGGGGACCCGGACAGAGAGCTCCATGAATGGAATGCTGGCCAAACACGCGTTGATAGCGCGCGCGTACGACCCGACTTGGGTGCGATTGCTCGGCGGAGGAAGGATCGCGCATTGAGCGTTCAAGTAGGAGGCGAATGCCAGTTCTTGTTGTAGGGCCTACAACGGAAGGGGTTTGAGAACACATGGTTGCACCTATGCAATGGATGGGGTTCCGGATGAACCGGACACTCACAATTTCGGCATCATGGCGGACCCAATCGTCCTCCGCGTCCAGCTGCAGCCATTCCGAGACTAGCGGGATCAAAGACTCCGCCTCCTCTAGAACGAGTCAAGTGGATAAGCGGGCCTAACGCGGAAGCAGGACAACAGAGCACTCACCCAGGCGCGAAATCGTCACCTCCTCGCGGAAGAACGCGGGCTTGGATCTCCATGCCTCCGCGCGCTGCTCAATCGCCAGCTTGTCCGGGGACGCCTCCGGGTCGAGGATACATAGCTCCTTCCACCGCGCCTTCCATTTTTCGTTCGTGAGCGGGACGCAGATGGTGTCGTACCCGCCCGTGCGTGCGTCCGATGTCGCGCGCAGTACGGGCGTGTCGTCGCCCAGATCGTCGCGTCGCGTGAGTTCGGCGATGTCTTCTAGCGTGTAGTGACTACAGAAAGCAGGCATGTTGTCGCAGGGCGCGGCTTTTAGAGCATGGACGATTGGATAGTGTGGCAGCGATGGATGATCGACTTGCTCAATCCTGGAACTGTGTAAACGGCAGGAGGCATCTTATCGCCGAAAATATAGATAGACGCTCACCTGGCCGATCGTCGTCCCTCACTGAATGATCGGTATGGACGTCTACCTCTGTAGGTTGTCCGAACTCGCACACGAGCCAGACACCCGTGTGTAAGACCGTTCACAACGTGAAGCCGCAACACCGCCAGTAGTCGAGAGTGGGTGGTTGAGGAAGGGCAAACCAGAAACATACGCGATACACTGCTGTAGTACTACTCTATTGCGCTTGGACCTCGGAAGGTCAGCTTTTCAACTACCCTCCGTCCTCGATCTCTTCACCTCTTCGTCATCTCGCTCTTCCCTGCCCTGACCACTTTCATTGCCCATGCCATAACCTGTCATCATGCCCTCGATGACCGCCCGACCTACGATCTGCCTCAGCTCGTCGTCTGATGCTTCCCGTCCCTCCGCTTCTGCGCGCTGCATGACATCCTGCACATTTTGCAGCAGTGATGAAGTCAAGTTCTCTGAAGCGACGTTCTGCGCGTGCTGTGACGGTTGTTCGCGCATCTCCACCGGGGCGGACCCGGAACCGTCGGCGGTCAAACCTTCCAAGTACGCCGCGACGGCGGGGAAGTCCTCTTCGAGGTATTGGGCGGGCTACGGCATTTATATCAGGTCAATATAACGCAGTGCAGATGCATGCATCACATACGGAAATGCCTTCGTCGTTTTGACGGTTGATGGCCGCGCCGTGCTCGACCAGGAACCTGGCGGTTTCGACGTTCTCAACCACATACAACGGCGTATCTCCGTCGTTATCGGTCACATTGACGTCGCCCCCTGCGCAATGATCAGCGAGGAGGCAAGATGTCTGACAAGCAACGACATACCGCGTGATATGAGGTACTCGAGGACGTTCAGATGTCCGTAGGACGCAGCCGCATGCCTGTGCGCCGTGGTCAGCAGAGCCTCTCTCAATGTGGTATTTGCAGAGAGCCGCACATCGGCGTGTATGTATTCGGGTCTGGCACGTTCGGGGACATTGCTATACGGACGCTGTAAACGGTCTGGACAGACCTGCGCAGTGCGATCTCACAAACAGTGCACTTCGATCAATTCCTATGCCCGAGGAGAGGTGAGTCCGGTGTTGTACCCTACACGTGAAAGCTACCGTTTACCCTGACGCGTTCCAGGTCGCCATCTCCGGCCGCAACCCATATGTTCTTCTCGTGTTGTACGGTAGTCGGCACAGGCATGATAGAGTTCGTTAGAGAAAGTTCCCGCATATAAGCGCTCATGTGAACGGTCAAGTGGATCTGACCACGTGCGAGTTACCCCG
This sequence comes from Trametes polyzona, assembly GCA_022606195.1. Classification (NCBI taxonomy): domain Eukaryota; kingdom Fungi; phylum Basidiomycota; class Agaricomycetes; order Polyporales; family Polyporaceae; genus Trametes; species Trametes polyzona. The sequence continues at coordinate 420,765 of JABYQF010000004.1, forward strand.
GATGGTTTTGTGTCGTCTTAAACGGTAAGCCCTTTGTATACTGGCAACCACCCGGACGATGACAATCATTGTGGGAAGAAAGAACGATGACGCACCAGCGACAGAATGGGGATGGGTTTCATGAATACGCCTTGTCAGTTAGGCAAAGATGATCATCTCTACTTAATACCGCTTACCCCCTTCGGCGTCTCGGGGCGATGTCGACATTCTGCCGCTATGAGAACGGAATAAGCATCGCATCGAGTCGCGTATCCCAAGATGTCTATATGCCATTGACGGGTGTCTGACAAACTCCCGGTACACCTGTATGTCTGTAGGCAAAGGCCATGCACACGCATTTTGTTGTCTGTGCGGCATTGTGCCGGGTGATGCGGTGACAGGACAAAGGACTGTCTCACGTATATTGGAGGCTATGTCAAAGCTGCCGACAACATACCATGCACTGTGGGCCGCTATCCGAATGGAAATTATATCACGCATGGTGATGGGCCGGCCAACCAGTTGGTGGCTTCGGCCAGCAGGGCGCCAAGCCACGGGAGGGCCGTGTCATATGGTTCAGATCCGCTGACCGGCGACGCAGCTACCTGCATTACCTAGCACCACACAGCAGCCCGCCGCAGAGAGGTGTATTCGAGAGAGCACTGCATACAGATGGAGGTGTACGAGAATGCATTGAGATTGTTGTTGGCGACGCGCTCATGATGGAATCTCGAGAAGCGGATCTGCGATCGGAGAGTGGATCTTCTAATGGCAGGCCGACTAGCGCCCCGGCGAGCGGGGGACAGATTACGTCGGCGATTTCAATGCGGTCAATTTCCCAGATCTGCGCCGGACGCTGTGCTGAGCATTTCATTCGAGACGCTGCGGTACTGTGGGCCAGACGAGGAGTCCGGCGCGCAGTGTGTGCTGCAGGCGTGGGCCGGGGAGCGGGGCTGGGAGCGTGCTGGAGGAGGAGTCGGCGGGTCGGAGAAGGCGCGTTCTGGATCGGCGTAATTGAGATCAAATTCGGGGTGTGGTCTAACCAAATAAGTGCGGGTCCGAGTCGGGAACGGGGCCTGATGGCGATGGCGGCGGTGGCTGGGTGACACGGCTGCGGGTGAGCTGGCAGCGCCCGGTCGCCGCGGCGGGGAGAGGGCGTGGGGGAGCGTGGGCGTGGGCGCGGGCGGGGGCACGGAGGGACGGGGGACTGAATGGGAGGAGGGGCGGGCTGCGAGATAGGCTTTGCTGATCGAACCGAGGCGTGCCGAGCGGGCGTGTGCGTATATCGCGAGCGAATTCGAATGCAGGGGGCGGGGAGACGGACAAGCGTCAAGGGCGGTGTTGAACGTTGAACCTTGTCCGTCCCAGGCCCAGCTGCAGCCGCACCTGGCGGAAGCCGTCCGGGCGCGTGCCCCTGTCTATCCGCGTCGCACCTCAGGCTCCTGTGCTGAGTTGGAACCCGGCCGCTCTCCTCCTCCAGCCGTCCGCTCCTTTACCTCGATCCATCAGGATCAGCTGCTCCCCGCCTCGTTCCTCCGTCTACCTTACGCCATCTCTTAACCTCCGCCCGCTGTACCTTACTCCCATCCTAGTCCTACCTTAGCCTCCAGCCATGAGTTTTCTGGCCTCCCACCAGCGAGGCTACGACTCTCTTTCCCACCCAGACCTCAACCAACATCCCCCAATCCACCCCGCACACCCCGCCCGCGTCCCCATGCACGCCCTCTCGTCCTATGACTCCCTTCCGCCCAATTCCTTCCCCCATCTCTCCCCGGGCCCGATGCTCCCACACCCCGCGCACCAGTCCCAGGTCTCCGATCGTTCGACCATCGGCTTGCCGAAGGTGGGGGAAACTAGGTGCTGTGAGTTCTTCCCCGTGTACTCCAGCGATCGTTCATCGATCGAACGCTACCTCCGAGACCTATTCCGTCCGCATGCTCACTCTCCGTGATCATACAGATTGGACCCTGCTCACATCCGACCTGCACTTCCTCTACCTCGATCCCGTCCTCGCGAACCACCTCGGCGAACAGGCCGACCTTCTCGTCGGCAAGTCATTACTCGACTACGTCCACCCTGACGAGAAAACCTCCGCGAAGGTCGATCTCGGCGCGGTCTTGGACAGCAGGACTTTGCATGGGAGCGTGACTCGGTGAGTGGCTACGGCTCATATAGCATATACCCCGGTTTGCCGACTTTTCCTGCCAGCGTGCGTTATTCTCGCCTCTCGCGAATACGCAGACTGTTAGGGTACAACGGCCCTGCGCCAGAATGGCCGGAGGCGGGCAAAATCGCGGTGGACGCCAATTACATGGCGGTTGACATCGTCATCAACTACGCGGCAGACGGTTTGGTGCTATGCTTTCATCACGCCGTAGTCGACCTCACCCCAAACGACAATGACGAGGAGCACAAAACGTGCTGGACGAACTGGTGTGGCACGCCAGACTTCAACACGGAACAAGCATCGTTGTTATATCATCGACTAGAATCAGCCATTGCTCAGCCGCCTACCGTCAGCCGCGTGTTCCAAATCCTCCTGAACCAGCCCACGCGGCCGCCGTGGCTAAGCTGGCCCCCAGAGCGGAACGGAGCATCTACGCTGAAAGACTTTGCACGGTTGGCAGAAGACGTTCATATCAGCAGCAGCGGAACCGACGCCAAGACGAGCTGTACGCGACGGTTCAAGGCTTGCCAGATCATGGACTTTGGGATGGGAGATAAGCAAGAGGTGGAAAGTATATTTATACCTCATGGTTTGTGCTCTCCTTACTGCCTCGCGTCAGCACTGCCTAACACGCTATTCGATGCTTTGCCGCAGGGGCTATTATTTTCGCTTGTCACAAGATCAACTCCTACCCCCGCGCTAACATCGCTGGGGGCAGTGGCATGCAGCACCTCCCATACCCGTCCAATAACTACGCCACCCAGGGCCCTCAGTACTACGACGCGCAGACTCAAAACTTGTCTTCCTCCCACATGTCCTCTCTTCCCCCCTACAACTACAGTCCCCAGCCTCAACCGCCGATGTCGTCCTCGTATCCTCCGAACACCTGGGTGAACATGGACGCGACCGACTCGCAAAGCCAGTACGCGTCATGGGCTCCGAGCTCCCTGCCGAGCGGTACGCCGGTCAGCAGTATGCGTTCGTCTTCGTACGCGCCGCAACAACAGCCCGCCCCGACACAACACCACTGGTCCTCGCAACCCCCTTCGTACCTAGAAAGCGAGTCACCTGTATCACCCTCGGTCGGGCCGTCGGCGTCTACTCCCAGCACCTTACAGTTCTCGGCATCCGCGCCGCCGGACCACGAGGAGCAGCCTCCTCCGTCACCACCGACCGATCTGGTTCCTCCACCCAGGTCCGGACGACGGGGAAGCAAGGAGCAGTATACGAATGGCGGCCGCAGCTCTGGGAACCCTCCCGTCGGGGTGGAGAAATGCGCGAGCTGCAAGGCGACGCACAGCCCCGAATGGCGAAAGGGACCGAGCGGGAAGAAGGATCTCTGCAACGCGTAAGCTGACCACGTTCCCGTTGCCATGACCGCTAACGATGGCTGACGTTTGCTTCCGCGTGTACTAGATGTGGCTTACGCTTCGCGCGGTCTCGAGCGAAGAAGGAGGGAGGCAACCAGCGCCGTCGCAAGGAACGCGCGATGAGCACGTTGTCTCAGTCTGTGAAGGCTGAGCCATCACCATCGGCGTCTCCCATTAGCGCCTCGTACCCGGGGATGCGGCGCGGCAGCTACTTCGAGGACAGCTCGTTCGTGTCGACCTCTTCCGCGGGTTCCGGCTCCGGAAACGACAGCTTCTCTCACGGTGCAGCGTTCGAGGGCATGACGACTCCTTCGCCTTCGCCGCCCTCTGGTGGCATGCACTACGTCTCTGGCCAGTCAGTCAACTACAACACCCCGATGCAAGCCGAGAGGCAGCAGAACTACGGCGCGCACACCAACCAGTTCTACTCCTTGCCGCCTTCGCAGCAGGGTATGCAGCAGCCCGGGATGCAGCACATCGCCGGGAACGGTCATTCTTCGGTTCCGCCGTCGCGCCTGGAACCTATCGTACCGTTCCCCAACCGGCTCTCTCCCCTCGTGTCGCCGTCGTCGCCCGCATCAAACTCTCCGCTAGGCGCGGGCCTGTCTGCCTCGTACGAGCGCGAGAAACGGCTCGAGCGGGAGCAGCAGGAGCAGCTGATGATGTCGCAGCAGCTGGGTCCGGAGCACCAGTACCGCATGCAGAAGTCGAGCTACATGGGTCGCGAGCCTCCCTTCTGAGCCCGAAACACGCAAGAGCGAGCAGCATTTCCCCTCCTGGTCGCCGCGGCATTCGCTTCCGCCTTCCCCACCCCCTCATCCGCTCTCGCCTCCGCATCCGCCCCTCGAAATGTGGCCTCCGCACGTCTATTCACGAATTCCGTGTTTATGAAGATGATGGTACGAGACTTTACGCACTACATGAGCCGCCCTGCAGTGTAGCCTTCGCATGCGTCGCCCGTCGCGCCGTCGGTCTTTCGCGCCTTTTTCGGTATTTATCCTCTGTATTCTCCATTGCCCGACCGCTAGCCCGCTAGTAATCCGTCTTGCATCTCCCGGAAGCGTACAATTCCCTAGTTCGCATGGTCCCTTCTGTACTGTATTAATCCGCGCCGTCAATGGCAGATGTTGTCTCTTTCGCTAGGCCCCGTGTATGGAATTAAGTTATCGTTAACGCACGCACGCACGACGCCTCACGCGCACGAGCGAGGACGACCGACTGATCGCGAGCGCTTCGCGCGAGGCGCACTGGGGCCGAGTCCGACGGATCGCGGGTGATCTTGTTGGTCCATCGGTGCTCGCGCCTTCGCCCGGGGCACTTACGGCATCAGGGCGGTGTGGGTGCCCTGTGGCTGCAGATGGGATTAGGCACCGCGGGGCCAGGGGTATACGACATCGGACAGAGCGCGTTGACACGAAGAGGGAAGCCTGCTCTTATTCTTGGACGGCGGCGCGCGCCCGGGGGCGATCAAGATCCCCCGAGCCGAGCGGTAGCGCGGGGAAGCCGACAGCTGCCTGCCAGCCTGCGAGGGACGCCGCACACGGCGTGCGGCGGCCAGGGTGGGTGGGGCATCCCAGCAAGGGGCAGGGCGGGAGAAGGCTGCGGAGGGCTGGAAAGCAAAGGCCATAAGGAGCGTGCGCAGTGCACCCGGCCGTCGTTCTCGCAGCGCACGTTTGGGAAGCCTCAAAGGGCCTGCGGCGGCGCCCGGAGGGTGATGGAGAGGGAGAAGCGCGTCGCGACGCGTCTATATGACGTATCACGTGCATGGCGCGCCGGTGGCGTCACTGCTTAGCGCCCGCTTGGGCCGCGCCGGGAATCCATCATCGACCAGAACTTGCTGCTTGACTGGGTCGCGCGATCGCCACTGCTTCCACTCTACCACCATCTCTGTGCTTGGTATCTTCACAATGGCTTCATTTGACGTTCCGGAGAAGACTGTACCTGCAGAGCTTGTCTCTGCGGCCTCGGAAGCGGCTACTGCGGATGCTGTGGCTGCAGCCACACCCTCGGAAGCGGCACAGAGTGAAGGTGCCGTCGCACCGGCGGAATCACGGTGCGTCGCGTGCTTGCATTCACTACCGGTGCGCTAGCTGACTTTGATCTCCTATCAGTGAGAAGACTACCCGAGTAGAAGTCGTTAGGCAGCCTGCGGAAGGAGAGGGTTCTAGTGGCGAAGACGATGATAAGGAAGGCGAGGAGGAAGAGATCGAAGACTCGCAGATTCTGGAGGACCTCCCCGATGAGACAGAGGTGAGCTCGTTAAGCATATCTTTATGATATGACGGGGCTGAGAACACGTGCACCCCGTGTAGGACATCGAGCTCATACACTCGCGTCTCAATTCGTCGAGTATTAGCAAGCTCGGCCTACCTCGATTTGGGCCGTACCTCAAGCGGCTATGTCTCCGGCAGAACTTCATATCGCACCTAGACCGAGATGTGTTTGGTGCGCTCACGGAGATCGAGGATCTCGACTTTTATGACAACAAGATCAAGCACGTCGGAGCTGCGCTTAACAACATGTCCAATCTGACGTGTGTTATATCCCAATATTCAGTATCAACCCGTTTCAGAGACTAACGATGCATCCAATAGTACCCTTGACCTGTCGTTCAACCTCCTGAAACATGTCCCCGAGGAACTTGAATCGCACCTGAAGTCCTTGAAGACGGTATTCTTTGTGCAGAACAAAATCTCCCATATCACAAACCTGTCTGGTTTGGGCGCGACTCTGAGGAGTCTCGAGCTGGGCGGTAACAGGATCCGAGTACGTGACTGTCATGCCTCACGGCGTATCGATAGACTGAGTACTCTGGGTAGAAAATCGAAGGCCTTGATGCGCTCGTCAATCTCGAAGAACTATGGTTGGGAAAGAACAAGATCACGAAGTTGGAGGTACGCATGCATGTACGTTGCTGTAGAGCGAGCCAATTCACTGATTACGTTCGTAGGGCCTCGACTCCCTGAAGAAGCTGAAGATCCTTTCCATCCAGTCCAACCGAATAACGAAGTTGGAAGGTTTGGAGGGGTTGGAGAGTCTAGAAGAGCTCTATATCAGCCATAATGGTATCACCAGACTGGAAGGGCTCGAAAAGAACGTAAGTAGTCTCGGTGCAACATGTGACATATGTCCTCATGCATGTAACCAGGTCAAACTGCGCACGCTTGATGCTGGCAACAACTTCATAGAGACCCTTGAGAATGTGTCACATTTGACCAATCTAGAGGAGCTATGGGTACGTCCTTCAATCCACCCGGAATTACTGTTCCGCTCAGTGGGCGGTGTGTTGCAGATCAACGACAACAAAATCTCTTCCTTGCAAGACCTCGAGTCGCAGTTGAAGCATATCACCACTCTCGAGACCATCTACCTGGAGGGGAACCCTGTACAAAAGTCCGAAGGTGCTCACTACAGGAGGAAGGTCATACTTGCATTACCGCAGATTCAGCAGCTAGACGCGACGTGCGTATCAGTTCCTATGGAGGTGGTTCTCGTGTTCACGCCCTTGCGCAGTTACGTCAAGCAGCCATCACTAAGCTGAGCGCGCCCAGTCCTCTGCCAGGCCGGGCGCGCTCGGGCTTAGCCAACGGGCGGCGCCTCTCTTCTCTACGCCTGCCTCCCGTTCCTTGTACCACATACCCCCACAACCCCATGTACCATCAGATCTCCAGGGACCGGACGATCGAGTGCCCACACCGATCGCCCTTCAGCGAATCTTGGGATGATGCCCGCTGTGCGGGGACGATCGCGCGGGCGCGGTCGAATCATGATGCACGATCGCCGAGGGCGACTTGGAAGATGCTCCGAGGCCGAGGCGGGGGCCGGGGACCCACTTGCTTTGTGTGCATCGCGATTGCTGGGCTCGCCGCTCGCCCGGCGCGCGGGGGAGCTGGAGTGCGCGATATGCTCTTTGTGGACGTTTTTGTGGCTTTGAGGGCTCTGCACCCGGCCGCGGCGGCTGCGAGTCTTGGTCTCGGATCTTTCCCTTAGTGCGGCCTTGCGGGACGTGCCAAAGCTGGACGGATGACACAATTTGAAGGGGTCAATGAGCGCCCTCCGTGTGATTTTTTGGTGCGAGAAATTGTGGGATCAGAAAAGCCAGTGCATACTGTATGACGTGAGATCTGTTGGAAGCGTACGACTCATTCACTGATCACACCGGCGCTGCGCTGTTGCGGCATAGGACGCGCGTTGTTTGTCCGTGTTATGCAAGAGCCTCGTCGAGGACAAGCGCCCAGCGCGTAATTCCTCAGCCACCTCCTCCAGCCCTCCGGCAACATCGTCATCGTGCACGACCTCTACGACCTCTCATCTGGAAACGCATTGATACGCTGGCTGCTTACAGACGACTTTCTGTTTGAAGTTTGGCCCCTTCCTCATGCCGCCTGTCGATAAAGCGAAGGCCGCAGGGGTCAGCGCAAGATCCTTCCTCGACCTACAAGCTGAACTCGCGAAGAAGCAAGAGGAGTTCGCGAAGAACAAGGCTTCCGGGAAGGCGGATGCAATCGTCGGCGGAGTCAAGCGCAATGATAAAGTATGCATCACCTCGTTTTACCAGATCTCGTCGTACATGCTGAGCACGCGTGCGCGTATGGCAGAAGCTATCCCGATGGGCCAAGGCGAATCCCGGAGTACAAGCACGAGCTGCGCGGGATGCTGTGGAGCTTGAGGCCGTGAGCAAGACGACCGTGGATGATGCGCTCGCAGTACTCGCTCGGAAGTCCGAAAAGTACAAGAAGCTGGCGAAGGGTCTGGATGGCGGGTTCAACAAGAAGCAGGCTAGTGAGCTGCTGGTGGACGTGAGTACGCATCATGACGACAACCTCACCAGTCAATACTAACGTCCTGTACGGATAGTTTGAGCAGAAAGGCATCGATCGTTACGAGTCTGATAGCGACGACGTAGACGAATCGTTGACTGTGCCAGTCGCGCCACAGGTACGCCCTACCCCGCACGCGTGCACCTATCAGTCACGCGTCTTGCTAACGCTACATACAGGACGATGATGATCCAATCGTCGAGTATGAAGATGAATTCGGGCGCGTGCGCACGGCACGTCGTTCAGAGATACCTCGTCATCTCCTACCAGACCGGGAAAAAGAGCAGGAGGAGGAGGAGGATGAGTACGTTGTGCATGCCCTCACTTGCCTCTACATGCTAACGTTTCCCCGTGTAGCCCTTACGTGATCTGTGAGTACCCTACATGCAGGTTCTCTGATTTCATCTAACTCGCCGCAGACAATCCTGTCAATCACTTCCCGGTATACGAACCATCACGCGAGCGCGTGGAGCAGATCCGAGCCGAATACGCGGAGGAGAATAACCCCCTCAACGTCCATTATGACGCGACACGCGAAGTGCGTGCCAAAGGCGCGGGGTTCTACCAATTCTCGGGAGACGAGGAGACGCGTAGGCAGCAAATGGAGGAACTCCGCAAGGCACGCGAGGAGACTGAACGGACGCGGGCGGAGGTCGGCGCAGAGGACGTGCGTCCCGGGGAGGTCGAGGGGATGCACCCGGGAGGCGAGGCAAGTGCAGTCCCAGCGAAGAGCCGCGCCATGGAGAAGCGAAAGCGTGAGATTGAGGAACGACGGAAATTGTTGGAGGCGAAGAGGCGCAAGCTGGGTGGCAAGGATGGGGCTGCTGCTTCCAAGGCCACCCCCGTCTCCGGAGACGAACAGAAGACACCTGCGGCACCCCCGAGTGCAGCTGCAGCGGACCCTTTCGCGGCTTTGGAGGCTCTGTCAGGAAACAAGCCGGAGAAGAACAGGGCAACAGAGCCTCCCGTGAACGCAGCAGACGCGTTTTTGGCTCAGCTCGAGCAGGATATTATGAAGAGCAAGGGTTGATGACAGTCGGTGCGTTTTCCGTCACTCTCGGCCTATGCGCATTATTCATTCTGTTCGTTGATTACAGGCAGTGGCTTCCCTTGCCTCTCGCACAAGACGCTCCGGACATATCAAGCTGTACCTCCCTCCCTGCTGCACGTATTCGACGTGCACTTCACCCCTCTTCACCACCCGGCTTTTAATCTCCTCGCGACCCTCCAGCACATCCATCATGAATGCCCTCCCCGAGCGCAACACCTCCAGCGCCGGCACCCCTGCCGTGGTGTGTCCGCAGCTGATCCTCGCCGTCACATCTTTCCTACCCCCTTCTACCGCGGCAACGAGGCTGTCCACGGTGCGCAACCACACGACGATGCTGCCCTCGTTCGGGAATATGATGGGCGCCCATTCGTACAAGGTGTCACCGACATACAGCATGGCTTCCTCCTCGTCCCACAGCGCAAGTTCATCAGGCGTGTGTCCCGGGGTATGAAGCAACGTCACCCCGAGAGGGACGCCCTCCGCGGAGAATAACGGCGCTCGGTGCGGTTGTAGACTCGGCGTGTACGACGGCGTCCTGACCCCCAGGCTCGCACACAACGAGTGTTCGGGCAGCGCGTCCAGCGCGATGAACGCAGGGTCGTATCCGGAGGCGAGAATCGTCGAGTCTTCCGCAAACTGCTCGACGCCCACTGCCCCCCTCGCATTTCAGCTCGACCCCTCACTGTCTCTGACGGCGCAACGCGGACGACGTACGGATGTGGTCATAGTGGCAATGGCTCAGCACGACGACATACGCCAGCTCTCCTGCCGGGTTCAGCGGCCGCCCTGCGTTGTCCGCGACCGGGGCGCGCTCGAGGAAGTCCCGCAGACGCGGGAACGCCGGGGCGGGGGTGCGGCTCGCGCCGCCGCATCCGGTATCGAGCAGGAGGAGCGTGCGCGCCGCGGGGACGCGCTTCGCGTAGATGAAGGGGTGCTCGTCGTAGATGTCGTCGACCTCGGTGATCACGAACGTCGTGGGCGTGAGCCTGCGCGCGGTGAATGCAGCGGGATGGCTGTGGTCTCCCGGAAGGGCGATGGTGCTTGCCATGGGTCCGTTGTAGGTGGCTGGTTTCTGGCTGCGGCTTGTAGCTGGCTCGAGATGACCCATCGCGTTATGCGAAGGGACGGTGGTCGTAGAGAAGATAAGGACCTATCTCTACCTTGTAGCTTACACACGAACAACTTTCCCATCACCTTCACGGCTTCGTGTGTGCACATGTTGTAGTATACATAACGGATCCCAAAGCCTGACGTTGCCTGTCGCGGTGTCCCTCCCGCTCGTAGTATGCCCTCGCTCGTACAAGTCACCCTCCCGAGACGGGACAGATGACCGCGACCTCCTCCCCGCCCTTGAGCACGACGCGCGCGAGGTCGTCCACCATCTCCTCGTCGACCGCCCACTGGCTCTGCGCGAGCACCGCGCCGAGACGCGTCCCCGGGTGTCGCGCCACCAGCACGTCCGCGAGCGCGCTCAGCGGGAAGCCCCCTACGGAGCCTTGATCTGCTACTCTCTCTGTCGTCAATCGAGTGCCAATGCGGGCTTTGGGGAGGCACGAGCGTACGTTGTGAAGAGTTTGAGTCCTCGTGGGTGGATTGCGCTTGGGATGTGGGCAGGGGCACTTGCTCGGTCGTGAGCCCGGTCTCGGTCGACGCGGCGGCGAAGTAGAGCACGGTGATCGTTGGTGCGCCCCTGTCCTCGCCCGAGTTGTCTGTGGACATTGGGGGTGATGGTGGCGGTTCAAGGGAAGTATATATCGATATTGTTTCGGGATAAGAACGACGAGACAATCATGAGGTGCTCAAGAAGCCCGAAGCAGACCGAAAGTCCACTCCGAGATACAGTAGCGCTTTCTACGGCATACGTAGCCGCGGGCAAATGGCTTCGTGCACGACGCACACATGGAGGTAGCGCGAGTTCACCCAAACATTTCGTATTCGTGCCAACAGTCTATAGCGGTGCATACTGTACATTTCGCAAGACGTCCCAGCTCTCTCACCGGACGCTGCTTTTCCTGGCCTGCCCAAGTCACGGATTCCGCGATACAAGCTCGTACACCTTCACCATTCTGCCCCAGTCTAATGCTGCCCTATACAGGGGCGAGCGGCCTGAGCTCCATCGTCCACCAGATCGGTTTCGTCGTCTTCACGGTCACCACCGGTTCCTCCGGAATTAGGTGGTTCGACGTCGAAACCAGTCCATCAAAAGATGACAGACGCTCGGCTGATGCAGGATCAGTACTAGGAAGAGCAGAGAGTACATGCAATATGACGCACTGAGATTCCACCGAAGGCCCTTGGTAGTGAGTATGGTCGAGTCCGTGCCGAGCGGGAGGAGTCCGCAGGTGGGCCCGAAGAGGGTGTGGTCGATATTGATGCGATGCTCGCCCTGGAGCACATGCCCGTGAGTGAGTGCATGGTGAGTGCAAGAAGAGGCTATAGACACACCGAGTCGAGCACCCAGGCAACGTTCTCATCGGTGACCACAAAGGTGTGCTTCCGGCTCCTGCGGAGTTTGTGCACGAGCGAGAGCGTGTGTACCGTCTGGTCGAGTCGACCGGCGAGGCCCCCAAGGATGACTATGGCATTTTGCTACAGAATCCATGAGAAGGGCGCACCCCAGGTAGCGGATGAGCATACCTCGACGTGCCGCTCTGCCTTCTCGTCCTCGACAAGTGCGACGATGCACTTCATGAGATCAGTCGCGTCCTCGTCCTCGTCGCGGACGATGCGCACGCCTTGGGACGCATAGTACGCACGGACGTCGTCCCGGATGGAGTCGAGGTCGCCCTTGATGAGATCGGGTGTGTAGCTACGCGGCGCGGGACGCGGTGAGGACGCGAGGGGGATGAGGGAGGACTGGCTGTTACGTACAGCTGGAGCACGACTCACAGATGGCGCTTGTCCTTGCCGTCATGCGACTTGAGGAGGTCGTGGAGGCGGTTTGCCCCGCCGTCTGCGCAGGCGTGCCATCTGGAGGCGTGCCAGACGCGGTCGAGGAGGGGGTAGGAGAAGGGCTGGTTGAGGATGATGAGCGCGTTGCGGTGCTCGCGGCGGGGGTCGAAGAAGGAGAGCTCCCAGGGGGTGAGCGAGTACGGGCCAGCGGTGGCGGCCATGCGGCAGAGGAGGCTCGGGAGAGGAGTGCGAGAACGATCTGCAGCAGCAGCGTGCAGCCTGAGCCTGAGCGTGCACTGCGCACGCGACTCGGACGCGATGGGGATGGCGAAGCGCGGACACGTGCCCCAGCTGCACCGATCCGGCTGGTCGTGTCCTCGGCGGCGGGCGCTGCTGTTCTCGAGCTCGCTTTCGGTCCTCTCCCAGACATGCTCTCTCTCCCGACCGTCATCTCCGCACACGATGGACACGCTCCACGACCACCACCAGTCCTACTCCTGGCACCAGGTCCGTCCCCGCACTTCCCATCCTCCCCACGAGCTAACGCGCATTCCCCACACAGTCTCACGACCAGGTCAGTACAGAACGCGGCCTCGCGGCGCCCCTCTGTGCTCATAGAAGCGCATATAGGCGACCGTGCTCCTGCTTCTGCCGTATGAGACCGTAGAGGATGACGTCTCGGTCAGTGCTTCCCAAGCTGTGCTAAATACGCGCCTCACGAGCCCTCACACATTCAGGTCATCATCGAGGATGAGTACCTCGTCGCGGGTGTGCACGGGCAGCAGCCCATGGTCAAGGTACACTGGCATCGCAGAACTCCAAAGAATCTTGAGGATACTCATCATCAGTACAGGGCAAGTTGTATGGCAAGGTCGATACCGCCACCTCTGGCTGGCAGCTTGAACCTCGCACATCCCGACTCTCTCACAGGGAACGCACCACCTCTACCGTTTCCACGGCATCTACCCAGTCTTCGTACGCCTTTGTTTCTGAACCGGAAATATCTAGCAGCTTTGCTGCCTCTCTCGAGGCTGGACTCGTCTCAGGCTCAGATGTCGACGATGCCATGCTCTCCTCACCAGCCCTCTCCTCTCCAATCTCAACTTCTACTGACGAGCACATTGGCCCATCCATTGACATTCGACATCAACGCCGATCACGAGCCTCTCTCTCTCCTCCAGCTCGCCAACCCCAGAGGATCAGCCAAGTCTCATCGTATTCGTCTCTCGAGTCATTGCACACGGGGGCCGGCCGGCTACTCACGTTACATCTGGAGAAGGTAGATTCCGTCATCTGGCCCTCCCTCATCGTCGGGCCGGTCCCGGAGAGCATCTCACCCGCTCCGAGCAACATGTACCCCTGGACAACGAGCGTTACTGAAGAGGCCAAGTATAACATGGACCCGACCAGCCTGGCCCTGATTGCACTAGACTTGTACGACATCCGCAAAGCGAAAGAAGACGCTTTCGAATACTTCATGTATGTAACGTACTTGCTCGTTTCGGCTTCACGTACTCATCACAGCCCAGTCGAGCATGGCACCAAGCCCATCTCCCCTCTGCCACCATCCGCCTCGCAACGCACTACCTTCCCCTCCGGACGCTCGTTCCAGAAACCTCCGATGCTGCTCCAGACTCACCGACGTCGTCGGTAGTCACAGTGTCTGCAAAGGCATCCCGCTCTCAGCCTGCCGTCCAACCGCTCACGCCTGCTTCACCCCCCGCCACTTCGTCCGCACTCCAGCTAAGCGCCGTTCCTCCACCGCCAGAGCAGGCATCCCTCACAATCTCCCCTGGCACCGAGGAGTACTACCTTTCGCGCCTGGGTGGCGTATCCGGCCTCGCACAGCTCTTCCTTGCCGCCGGCCTTCTCCACCTCGAAGGCACCGCTTCGGCCCTCCTCGCATCCTCCTACGCGGGCCTCTCCGCCCTCCGCGCGCCCTTCGCAGGCCCATCCTCCATTGCCTCGGGCACAAACGTCGGTGGCGTAGACGCATGGCGGCGCGACCGCGAGCACGCCGCGCGCTTCTTCAAACGCGCGCGCGCGCTCAACCCAACGCTCGACGTGCCCCTCCTCCCCGCCGAGCCCGAGTCCGAGTACAACTCCGGTGCGGAGAGCGTCCCGGGCGGCAGCGGCGTGCGGCACCGGAGCACAAGCAGAGACCAGTCTTCGTCCCCTCTCCGCCCGCACGTCCGCTCACAGGCGCAAAACTCGGAGCAGCGCACATCCCGTAGGCGCGGGGACCGCCACGCCCGCGAGGCAGGGACGCAGCTCGAGATGCCGACGCTCGACGTCCGGAGGGGCGCTGCCTCCGCCGACGCGCCGCTCCCGCCTATGCCGTCCGTGCGCCGGCGCCGCGCGCGTACGCGCACGGGGCCGGGAGCGGGGTCGGGAGCGGGAGCGGGGGTGGAGGAGGAAGACGACGGGGACCTGTCGAGCTCGCTCCTGGAGAGCGTGCACGCGGAGCCGGATCTGGGCGCGTCGTCCGGGGACGACGACCGGACGTGGTACCTGTACGTCCCCGGGCTCGTCGGCGCGGGCGCGGCGCTGCTCGTCGTCGGCCTGCTCAGCCTCCAGAGCTTCCGGAAGAATCAGGGTTGAATGGTGAATATTGTTCATGGACAAACGGCTCGCGAGGCTTGGGCGTTGGTTGGTGATTGGTGACGTGCGTTTGAGGTTGATGTTGATATTGGTTTTGTGAGGAACAGGTATACCAGGGGTAGACGATCTACATATAGGATGTACCGGATGTATACTTTCATGAAATGCGAACGATCTTGTCACGACTCATCGGCCTCTCTGGACATTCGCCCCTCCAGTCCAAGCATCATGCATCCGGGCCCCGCGATCTGAATCTTGCAGTTCGAGAGTCGGCCAGCATCGAGAGTATCCGTGCAGAGAGGTATGACATTCAACAAGCGAACATAGTCAGGATCCAGATTTTACGGCTACGATATATGGAATGAATGAGCAAGCAAGCGAGTACGTATGTAAGAACGAACAAACGCCGCGCACGGCGAAGTCGACGAAGGCCCAACTGATGTACATACGTGAACCCCAAAAGGTGGCCATGGCAAGCGAGCATAGAATAAGTGAGACGCCAATCGGCCGCGGCGCGAGTAGTATGCACCTGCAAGCAGCAAAGAAAGGTATGTACAATTGCAGTGGTATGATGGTGGTCAATGAATGAACAAGCTGACCCAGGGCGTGTGTGGCAAGATGTGTTTGCTATATCGTGCGGGCGGGCGGGATGGGCAGTAAGAAAGCAAGTGCTGCAGAAGAGTGTGATGTGTGTGTGGCGCGCGTGCGTGTAGGCAAAGCACTGGACGGAGGGGTATATACACGTAGACGACGAGACGGGACGGTGTGTGTGCAACTTAGGAATAATAAGGAATGTGGGTGCCGCCGCGCCCCACCCGTACATGCGTACGGAGAAAAGGAACGCGGGACGGCGGAAATAGTGGCGAGGGTAAGGTGTAAGCGTAAGTAATAAGAGCTAGTGGAACATGAACAAGCCGGCCTTGATCAGTACGTACGTATAGACAACACCACCCAACAAATTCGAACGACACG
This sequence comes from Trametes polyzona, assembly GCA_022606195.1. Taxonomy (NCBI): domain Eukaryota; kingdom Fungi; phylum Basidiomycota; class Agaricomycetes; order Polyporales; family Polyporaceae; genus Trametes; species Trametes polyzona. Next base: position 436,617 of record JABYQF010000004.1, read on the forward strand.
AGCGAAGAGGAAGCGGAAGTGGAAGGCGGAAAGCGACGGCAGCATTCGAGCAAAGGGCGGAACGAAAGAGAGCAGGGGATCCGACAACGAACGCTAAGAATTAGCTTCGAATGATATGTACGAACCAAAACCGAGCTCAGCTCCTCGTGCTCGGCCTCTGCTGCTGCCTCGAGCGCGACTGCGACCTCGACCTCGTCTGCGCCCTCGCGTCCGCGCTCCACCTTCCGGCAGCATGCGCGCCCGGGTTCGCCTGCGCGTTCACAGGCGACGCGTTCGCGAACGGGTGCCCGGAGACGTGCGTCTGCACGGGCGAGCTCGCGGCCGAGTTCGAGATGTTGCTCGTGATCTGCTTGATCCTGTCGCGCTCGGCCGCGAGGTGCTGCAGGAGCATCCCGTCGAACTTCTGGATCGACTCACGCTGGACCTTCCGCCCACTGCTGCCGCCCGGCTGATCTCCTGGCTTCAGCCGGCCATCTGAGCTGGGCGCCGTCGCGGGCCTGCGCCCGTCCGAGCTTGCGCTCCCTGCGCTCGAGTAGCCCGCCCCAACCGCGTACTGGTTGATCGGAGAGGAGGGCACGGGGCCGATGGGGAGGATGGGCGAGCGCGGCGCGCTCATGATGCCCTTGCCCTTCTTGACGGACCGGACGGAGGTGAAGGAGCGGCGGGCCATGTCGGCGACGTTCCCGATCGGCTTCTTGCGGTCGAACGTGAACTGGGGCACGGGCTCCGCGGTGACGAAGCTCGGCGCGGGCGAGAGCTGCGGCGTGGAGTGGTTCCCGAGGCGCATGATCGAGGGCCGCGAGCTCGAGCTCGACGCGCGGTTCGAGATCGCCTGTGTGCGCGGCTCGACGTAGACCTCCGCCGTCTCAACGGTTTCTGGCGAGCTGGGGAGCGGCGGTGGAGGAGGGTGGTTGTACCGGCCTCGAGCATGCTCGGCACCTTCGAGGGAGAGCTCCTCGTCGCTGCTGTCGTCGTCGGACGTTTCGAGGTCGTCCATGGCGTTCGAGATCGTGGTCTGGATACGATCGAAGAAGTCAGTCGGTGAGGACGGCGCCGGCGCCGAGTGAATGCCAGGTTCTGAGAACCCGGTAGGGATGTGTAATGACAGTGGGCTACCCTGGCCCCTTCGCGCGGCGATCGGGGCAACTGGAGATGAGGACGCGGAGGACGAGAATGAGGGCTGTACAGACACGTCTTGCACTTGCGAGACGTCGGATGAGGGGGAGGAGAGGACTACAGAGGGGGCGCTAGACGCTGCGGGGGCTTGTGAATGGTGGGTGTTTTGCGAGGGGCGGAATGCTGAGCGGGCGTGTGGTGGTCTGGGAGGGGGAGAGAGCACGGTGGGCGAGACGGAGGACGATACGCGGGGAGGTGGCGAGGTAGTAGTGTGTCGGGGAGTGATAGGAGGAGGGCGGGGGACTTCTGCGCGGGGAGGCGGGGCAGGTTCAACGAGAGATGCTGCACTTCTGCGAGACAGGGAGGATGGAGGCCGACAGCTTCCGAACACCGCGTCACGGAATGCAGACGCCGTTGGCGAAGGCGCGGAGTATTCAGAGACAGATATTGATGGTCGACCGAGTGATACCGATGGTCTTGCACCGCTCGTCTCGATATCCGTGTCCATAGGAGTTCGGAACGACATACTGTCGTCGGAATACCGCGAATCGCTCTCGGTTCTCGACGTGGAGAACGAAGGCATACCTGGAAGCGACCGCGGCGCTGGAGACAGCCCTCGGCGAATGCTAGGATGTCCGGGCAGTGGGGGAGGTGATAGAGACATGGCCGCTCGTTGAGTGTCTTCGGACCCCGACATCCTGGGTGTAGACGCAGCTTTCCGCACGGTATGGTACGACGCTTGCGAAGAACCTGACGACGGCCCCTCCGCCTTTGAGATGCTCTCTGGTAGGTCAGGTTCGGAAAGAGAATATAGAGGGTTCACAAGCTGCTTGCGAGGCGCGGGAGCGAGAGGCGTGTGCATATGCGCAGGAGTCTCTGCACGCATCGGAGGATCCGCGGTAATCAGCAGGGGGTGCTCCGAAGCTTTTGGCGACTTCTCCGTAAAGGAGAGCATGCTCGTCCTCGCAACAGATGGCGGAATCTGTATCGTCTGCGCTTCTGTTGCCGGAGACATAGGCGGACTAGCCTCCGATACCTCCGTACGAATGCTGAAGTCCTCCACAATCCGCTGTCCCAGCCTTCTCTGGCTCTCGAAGACGGGAGAGGGGAATGTAGCTTCTGACTGGGCAGGCGGCGACGCAGGAGGCATGTGGCCGTCATTAGATGAGAATGACGAGTCAGGGGTGTTGCCTAGTGAATGGCTGACAGCCTCTCGTAACAGCTCTTTCCGCCAGGTCTCCTCATCCGAACTGATAGACCATATTCCAGGACTGCTCGGAACCAGACGATCAGCAAGCACAGCAGCCCCAACAGAGTCCTGAGGACCGAGGCCAAATAAGGCAGAGGCTTGTACTGCAAACAGAGCGTCAGCAGACGGAGGCGGCAGGTCCACAGCGTCTGTCGGGTCAATGACATCGTCCGGAAAACGGTCGCGTCCCGCTGTTGGCGTCTTCGGTTTTCGCCCATCCGCCTTGTTGCGGATCTCCTTCTCTGCCTCCTTCGCCGCTGTTGCCAGATCATCCATGCGTTCCCGTAGAACGACCACCCTGCTCGCAGGCGGTGGCCCCGTGGGCGTGACTGCAGGTGGAGACGGTACCTGAGCCTGTACGCGCAACAACAACCCCGACGCAGATGGCGAGTCTGACGTCGTCCTCAGAATAGGCCCGTTGCTGTCGAGACTCGGGGGACTGCCGGGGGCGGGGGAGGTAGGCTTCGATTTTGACTTGCCTATTCGGAAGAAGTCGAGGAACCCCGAGGTGGTAGGCTTGCTCTTCTGCGCGGGATCTGGCACGGGCGGGGAAAGCGCCATGGGCGTCGGCTTCGCGTGGGCGGGCGGGAGGAAGTAGCTGTTGTTGACGAGAAGGCGAAGGCGGTAGGACACGTCGTCGGGGTCGAAGTCCTCCGGGTGCTCATGCGAGACTATATCGGGGTATGACATGTCGGCCTCATCTTGGTCCTCCGTGTAGGGCAGCGAAGACTCGGTGCGCGATCCAGCGGACGTCGAGGCAGGGTATACCGATGACGACGTCGCTGAGACTTGGGTCAGGATCGAGTCCCTGAAGTTAGCGCGAGACGGGCCCGCTATGCGTATCGCGGGCCCGTCGCCAAAACCATGTGGCGTCTGCGGGCTGGGCTGGGAGGACGAATCCGACTGTGTGTTCTGCCTGAACGCCTGTCTGGGGAGACTGAGACCACGCAGACGCGACTTCGATTATGCAGGGGAGAATGAGCGCACGGTCCCGAAGGTGAGACAGGAATGCATGGGACGCACTGCTTTAAACGAGCCCGTGTCTGACTTTGCCTGCCTGCCCCGGACGTGCTCGGGCGGATCCCTGATGTCGAGCGCACTCCACGACCTCGCCAGCTCTGTGTCTGCCCTCCCGCTGCTGTCTCCCGGCCTGAGTCCACCATGTATGCGCCCCTCGGGGCCGATAGTCCTCGACCGCCGCCTCGCCTTCCTCACCTCAACATCCCGCGCCCGCGTGTCCATCTCCTCCGGCTCATCGTGCAGCAGAGTCGGCACGGGAGGCGCATCGTCTAGGTCGAGGAAGCTCTCGCCGGCATCGGACTCGTACTTGCTGCTCGCGGTGCTCTTCGTTCGTTTTGAGCGGGCGACGGAGCGGGTGCGTGTGCGAGAGCGGCGTGCGAGGGACGCGCCAGAGCTTGTGCTGTGTACGGAGCTAGCGAGCGAGTCTGAGCGGGTGAAGGGTGCGCCGGCGGGGAGAGGGGGGTCGGCGAGGGCCGTCGAGGGGAGCATGGGGAGCTCGACGTTGCATGCGACGGGGATGGCAGAACCGAAGGCCGTGGTCGCGCGCGACGGGGCCCACACAAAATACGCGTCCGGCCACCGCCAGCGAGGACCCCGGCGGAAGGCGAGCTAGAATCCCCCGCCCTCTGATGGAGGCGCCCGCCCCGTCCCTGCCCCCTGTCCCTTGCGCGCCACAACGCCTGCAGCGGTCTCGAGATATCTGCCAGTATATCCCCGTCTCTCTCGGCGCATCTTCTGTCATCCACATCCTCTGACTGCAGGGACTCAACGTCAACGACGCATGCAGCCCATCCGCCCCGAGACGCCCAGGGAACGCTTCCTCTGGGAAAGCAGAACAGAGTGCCAGCGGTCCCTGTCTGGATCAAACCTGTCCCCCCTTTTGGACTTGCAAGTTCGACTCGGACGCCTGTCCAACGTGACGCGCCGCGCCTGGCAGTGCTCCGCCCTCGACTGCTACACATGCCCGCTTTGGCTGCGCTCTCCGCCTGTGCGTATGCTCGGAACGCCCCTCGCGACCCTTCAGACGAGCACGGCGACATGCTGACCTCTCGCCAGACCTCCCCCAGGGCCCTGGCTGGCTGCCGACGTGGCAGCTCATCGTCGCCGTCACCGCGACGCTGAACACGATCGGGAACCTGACCAGCGTCGTCGCATCGCGGAAGCTGTACAATAATGCACCTGCGTTTGGTATGTCGCTCACCTAATGTCCAGAGGATGTGTTCTGAGTGAAGGCACCGCGCCGGCACCATCACACAGTGAACCCGCTGCAGTCCCGCACCTTCGCCATATGGACGCTCACGTCCGCCGTCGTGCGCTTCTACGCGGCCTACAACATCGAGAACAAAATGTGAGCACCTCTTGCCGCGGCAAACGACCTCCCTCAATGGCTTCTGTGCCCGGAGCTCCAGTCCTCGTCACCATATCTTGCCCATCACTCACTGTGCCTGGCTATTCACCCACAGGATCTACGACATTGCGTTATTCACGTACCTCTTTGCGTTCTTCCACTTTGGATCCGAGCTGCTCATCTTCCGCACTGCCCGACTCGCCCCGGCCAACCTCAGCCCAGTCATCGTCTCCAGTAAGTCCTCACCGTCCTCTCGTTTCGTCCCGGTTCGTCCGCATGTGCACGCGCCCGCACAGCGGACGTGGCGACGATCCCCAAAGGCTCCCGCTCACCGTTCCCCTCCTTCCCCTTTCCCTACAGCGACCTCCCTCGCCTGGATGCTCACCCAGTACAACTTCTACGTCCGGCCGTGAGGCACGCCATACGCCCATACAGTACTCACCACGACTCTACTAATAGACCGGTGCGGTGCCCCAGTGCCCGCACACCCGCGCGGTCGTACATCGCTGCCGAAAATACACCTGCTTCGCCCCTCCTCCTCCGAGTCTAGTCTGGCGCATCCGTGCACGCACACGCGTCCATGTCCGGCCGCGACGATGGGCGTCCCATCCGACATCGGCGACGGTGCGATGGTGCGATGACCTGACAAAGTTCTTTTGGGGGCCCTTCGCCCCTCGCCGTCCGGTTTCCCGACGCCGCCTTCCCAACCCGCGGCTGGGTGCACCATGCATGCCACCGTTGCTTCTGTCTCTCGAGCTTTCGAGCGTTCGACTCCGAGCCGGCGCGCAGCCGCAGCCGCAGTCGCAGCGTGCGCGCGAAGTTGAACTTGGGATGCGCCCCATGGCAATGTCGGTTCACGCTCGGGCCAGAGGGCGCCCGTGCCGGCGTGTGTGTGTGTGTGCAATCCTAGACGAAGTGCTAGAAAAACCGCGGAGGGCGACAGGCCGGGCCTTCGATCTAAAAACACCCACCCATGATCCAGCAAAGCGCACGACGCGTTCCATCTCAGGAGTCAGGACGCACGTCTCCCGAAGCTCAGAGCTCAGCGTTCAAAGGTCCAGCGATCGAGAGCCCAACCTACCGTGCCCGGCCGCCCGAGCGTGCACACCCGAATCTGATGTGGATGAGCCAAACGAACGTGCAGATAGCGCGAACCTGCGCCTCGCCGGGTGCGGTAGGTTCTCGGGCTAACGCGCACACCGGCACCGTGCGTGCGTGCGTGTGCTCAGGCCTCGGGCGGCAGGCATGCGTCGTTGGAGCGCAGAAGCGTACGTACGTGCGCGTCCAACTAGACGACACGCCACGCCGGGCCACGCCCGTCTTGAGTTTGGGCTGTACGGCCAGCCGTAAGAACGGACAGATGGACGCGCGAGGGGCCTGGCTTGGGGTTGCGCATCGGAGTCCGGAGGCTGATGTTGAGGGGGCGGCAGGGGCAACAGCCGTGCGTACTGCATGGCATCTGTATGCCACAGACTACGCCATATATTGCGCAACGGGGCCGTCACGCTTTTACTTCAGACGGAACGCAGTCCATCCAGGCTCTTGGGGTCATCAATTCAAATCTAAATCATATTGCAGTACCAAGTACATCACTGGATAGATTAGATCTGCTACACATATACGATCATCCCCAAAGGGTCGTCGCAGGTCCGCGCGAGAACCAGCCTGAGAGAGACCTGAGAGACTCCGACGCAACACAGTCGGCTGGCACGATCGCCCGGACGCGGCGGTCAGCAGACGCCACGTTCCGTCAGGTGCGCAGAATAAGGTGAGACCGAGCACGTTGGTCGCTGCGCACGCGGGGCAATGTGGGCGGGACGAAGAGGCTTGCTTCGCCCAATGGCCGTCGGACGCGACGCCCGGACGGACGGATGGGAAGGAAGCGATGGAGGCGAGGCGAGGCGAGCGAAGCGCATGGGAGGGTAAGGCCGGTTAGGCGCGGTGCAGGTGACAGAATCCAATGGCCACCCCAGGGGGGCCGTTGTGCCTGCACAGTCCGTCCGATTCGTGGCTCGAGAGCGGCTGTGGAGGGGATCTGAGGTTGCGGCTGAGGGACGAGGGGCCCTCGTTACGCGAGTGCCGTGATTGGGGAGGCCGGCATGGAGGTTGTACGATGGCAGAGAAACGGTCTAAGAAACGGCGGCGGCGCGCGGAGGGGGGGAAGATAATCGCGCCCGCCGAATAGGTTTGGGAAAATGTCGGTACAGAGGCATGCAGTGAAGTCATCACGGCGCACGCGTGCGCAATAGACGTTGCGAAAGATGCGATGGGGGACACGCAAGGGCTCGCTATTCATAGCGCGGCTGTATTGGGACGACGAGCTGCCGCGAGAGGAGGCGGCGAAGCGAGAATAGCGGTCTATTCCTGGGTCGTCGATGGCACGTCGACGCAGGCGGAGTAGCGGCGGATGCAGAAGAGAGGGAGGCGGCGGGAACTGGGAACTGGGACTGGTGCAGTACGCTTTGAGAGGCGATGATCGTGCGGGTAGAATTCAAGCACTCACCTCGGTACTGGGGCCCCCCGTTGGACGACGAATCACGTCGGGTGGACGGGGCGTGTGTTCACCAGTGTGTCCCATGATGATGCAAGAGCGCATCAACGCTGAGGCAGAGAGGGCAGGAGGAACGGCAAGAGCCTCGTTCCCGCCGAAACGCAGGGGGAGGGGAACCGGTGACGGCCGCAGGCGCGCGACATCACACGGACACCGATCCGGAGGTGAGCTGACCTGGGTGCACGTTCGCCTGGACCCGTCGGACCCCAAGCGAAATCCATGAACGGTGACATAAAACATACGGCCGAGGGGCCGGCGTGCGCCGCCTTCTCGCGCGCATGTTTAGGGCAAGGCTCTTTCCGGGACGGTGAACGTGGATCGATCGCGGGTGCGCGGGAGGGGTCGAAGAGGAAGCGGCGGCGCTCGAGGCGACGTGCAGCGCGCGCGCGTTGCCACCGCCCGCCTCAGGCGCCAGGGGGCGCGCCTTGTGGACGACGTCGGACTCGGGCACGGAGCATGGCTTGCAGCGAGGATCACGTGTGGGGGAGTGCGAGCGCAGAGGGCAGGAGAGGCCTGTGTGGGGTCGGCGGGGGAATATGTCGTGCGGGACGCAAAAGCTTAACTCATTGGGCGGAATTGTTAGCCGAGGCCAGAAGCGGGGGAACTGACTGTGACTGAATGGACCCCGCGAAGACAAGCGAAGAAGAGGGAAGGTCGAACACGGCTCGCTGGAGGCTATAGACGCCCGCCTCAGCCACCGAACGTGGTCCGAGTCCGGGGCGATCGTTCTCGGCGATGTCGCCAATGCCCTGCCTGGTCACGTCGACAAACAGTCATACCCCAGTGTCACTCCGCTATATAAGATGTTCCGCCCCCGCCCTCCTCCTCGTTTCCCCCCGCATCTCTCCTCGAGTCATCCACCGTCCACGACAACAGCCTCTCTCTCTAGCCACACACGTTCGCATCTGCTTCCGTCGCCCACTCTCTCATGGCCTCGGAACCGTCCGTCGTTGGCCAATTTCCCCCAGAATTGCTCGCAGTAATCTGCGCACATGTCTACGCCGCTGGTATACCTCCCCCGACTCCCTCGCTCGACCCCCTCATCTGCGTCGACCAGCCTGGCATCCCCACCGCACTCCCCTCGTCCTTCCCGCCCGCGTACTGGCCGGAATCTGTCGTCCGAAGAACCCTCGCCAACCTCTGCCAAGTCAACAAGGCTTGGTACGAAGCCGCCAAGCCCTGGCTGTGGCGCAAGATTGAAATCCGCCTCCCTCGGAGTTGGCTCGCCATAGTCGACGAAGTTGCCGGTGGAGACGATGAGGAGGCCAGTGAGGAGCAGGCAGCGCTCATGGTCGGCCAGACCCTGCGCAACGCAGAAACGGCAGCTCTTGCCGCACAGAATCTCATAGGCGAGTGCTCCAGTGACGATGCCGCCCTCGAGCTGCACGACAAGGTCCTCGAGCGGCTCTCCGGCCCCGACATCTCCATCCCGCCCGAACTGCTCTCCCCTCCCGCCAGTCGGGAACCGAGTCCTCGGCGGCCCAGGACAAAGAGCAAGTCTCCGGCCCGGTGGAAGCTCATGCGCTCCATCAGTGTAGCGGTGCAGGATGTTATGGAGCGCGCGCACCCTGGCATTTATGGTGAGTTTCCGATGGATTGCGGGCGCAATGTACGGACCTTGCTGACCCATGCGCCGCTGCCAACAGTGCCACCCCCGCATGATCCCCATCCCGGACGGTTTGTACGCCATCTGGACTTCAATCACTTCCGGACCATCGGCATGAGGCGCCTCGTCGAGGAGGGCGTCAACAACCGGTTTGTGACGGGCGATAGGTTGGCAGCTGTGCTCAAGGTACGCGCCCCGTTGATCGGAATTTTGACCGTCAGACTGACCCGGGTTTGGGAATACAGGAACTGCCAAACCTTCTCGTCTTCGGTGCCACCGAGTACATGGACGGGGCGTTGACATTCCCTGTTCTGAAGGAGCTGCTCCTGCGCGGCTCCGCGTCGCGTGGCCGCGGCCGCCCCTCTAGAGGCCGTGATGTCGTCATCCCAGACCCCAACGACCCCGAGCAGGAGGACCTTGCGCGGAGACGGGAGTGCAAGGACCTCGAAGCCATCGACCTCACCGGCTGCGTCAGCGGCGTCTTCGTGAGCGCCCTTTCCCAGTTTGTGAACACTTTCCTCCTTGGCCATTCCGAGGACTCTAGCGACAGTGAAGATGAGCGCGAGCGTCGGCCGAACCGAGGCCGGAATATGGTACAAGAAGAGTCGCTTACCTTCCCCGGCATGCGCCGCCTCGGTTTGCGCGGCGTCAAGTCGCTACAGCCGCGCATCCTGGAACCCCTCGTGCTCGCTTTCCCGCACCTCACTCACCTCGACCTCTCATGTACCCGCATTACGCCCGAGGGACTAGCTGCCCTAGGGGCTTCGGCGACAGTGCGGCTACAATCGCTTGCCCTTGAGCGGTGTAACTGGCTTACCGGTGAGAGTATCCGCAACTTCCTCATCGAGGCACCAGCCGCCCAGAACCTCCGGGAGCTTTCACTCTATGGCGACTGGACGTTCCCCTCCCCGCTTACCGAGGAACAGCTCCGGGATATCCTCTCGCTTGCCCCCTGCTTCAAGAGCGGACAGCTTGTCTACCTCGACCTCTCCAGTGCGCCCCTCAACCGCGAGCTGCTACTGGAGGTCTGCCCACAACAACCTCGCTTGCGCTCGCTCGGCCTCTCGCACATCCGGAACCTCGAGCTCGGCGCCGTCGCTGACTTCCTGCGCACCAAGGCGAGCAACGTCGAGATCCTCACCCTCGTCACGGCCACGCAAGAGCTCGGGTACGGAGACCTCGTGGTGTCCCACCGTCAGGCGACCATTGCGCTCCACACACAACTCATCCGCCCACTGTGCACGCCCCCCTTCGTGTTCAGCCTCTCTTCGAAGCCGAAGACGGAGGACCCGCCGACGCGTCTGCGCGTCATCGAGCTCGCACCGCCGCTCCTGACAAGCTTGGGCGCGGGCGCGGGCACTTGGCGCATCGTCCGGAGCAAGGGCGGGCGCGGATGGTACGTCGACGCGGCGAGCGGATGGGCCGCGCAGGTGTCTACGGACTCGGACGGGACCGCGGAGGAAGAGGGCAAGGGCAGCAAGCTCCGGAGGGACCTCGAACCGAACCACCCCTATCGGGTTGAGATCGAGGCCCTTGCGGACGCGAACGGGAACGTCAGCAGCGGCGTTGGTTGGCACGCTCGCAAGATGGAGGTGAGTCTCTTTTCTACGGGCGATGGATTAGAAAAAAGGCCACTGACGCTTTCCCCTTGTTCAGATACTCCATGGCGATGGTCTCCTCGGGCGTGAGGCCGGCCTGTACGGTGCTGTGGCCTTTGCATACCAAGGATGATCGCCTGTCGCCGAGTCCCCTGTCCCCTTTCCTCTGTCCTTGGATCCCCCGTTGTCTTCTCTCGCACCGCGCCCGCCGCTGTCCAAACGCGTCACCAACCAATCACCAAAAACCCAAACATAAAAACCACAAAAAACTGTCGCGCATTGCATGCGCATGTACCTCACCTGCTGTAGTTTTCCATCGAAATGTCTCTCCCCTACACATCCGTCATTAGCGTAGTCATCCCACCGCACCTCAATCGCATCCCTCCGCATATCCTCGTCGAGATCTTGCTTGTACAATTGTACTATCATCGCTTTCCGCTTGTTATATACGCATGTCCGGTGTTTAGGGTGAAATATACTGGTTTTGGATCTTCACTGCATGAGTTGCGGTTGCGAGAGGGGACGTACGGAGACAGAGACAGAGAGTATGTGATTTCTGGGCGAAGTTCGAGATGTCCGGGGCTGTGCGCGACAGTGCCCCGAGTACGACGAAGCATACGTCGGACGCGGTCAGAAGCATCGGACCAGTCAAATATGCAGTACCTGCGTGAGTTACGCCTCGGACGGACGTCCCAAAGGAGCGACAGACCATCGGACGCACCGAGTCAGAGGGGAGCACAGGTCCGCGAGGCACGGCAGGAAGGGGACGAAGAGACTCGCTCGGGGAGCACAGCTTTCGATAGCGATTGTTTGCGGGGCACTGCATGTAGTACTGTATGTATGTATATATGTACACACCCGTGGCAAGCCAGTGCGTGATCATATGCCATATGCCCCCGCGCCGAGCTGATTCCCCAGCCCCACATGGCCGGCTCGGGCTCCCAGGCACTCGAGGCGAGGACGGTCGTTATCGCAAGAGAGCCCCGCGCTGCGCGGGTGTTCCTAGATGCCAGCGTCGCATGCGCGTGCGCATTGGGCTTATCGGCGCGTCGCCGCGAAGCTCTACTTATCGCCTCGGCAACTTCCCCCCGAGCGCGCGGTCGATAGGCAGTGTGTGCTCGCTGCTCCGGCTGTAAGCATCGGCGTCGGGCGGGCACCTGCTATTTATTCGCCATGGGTCCGAGTTCAGCAGGAAGCGCGGGGCCATGGGACAGCCAAGCCCTTCCTCGGGCTGAGCTTCGGCGGGTCTCGAGGCAGGTCCCGGGAAAGGCGGGGTCGAGCTGCACAATGGACATGATAGGCGATGCCGTTTCCGTGACAGGCCGTGTGCGACTCGGACGAGGAGGGGAAGCTCGGCGTTGCATAGAGTTTGTCGACGCATGTCGCCGTAACTGAATTGAGCTGTCGAGATCTACGCGAGGCCAGGTATTCCGAGATGTGGGGGAGAAAGGCTGGGCGTGTACGTGAGCTCGGCACTGTATGTACAGTATATCAAGATGCCGAGTCGTGGGCGTTCGCGTACTGTGCATACCGTACTCCGAGCTTTTCGGCATTGCGTCGAGCACGGGCGTGGGAGGATTGCGTGTGGAGTATCTGGGCATGGCGTAGTCGACGCAGCGATGCTTGTTAGGCGGTCCTTGTGAATACGACGAGCTTATCTGGGTGCTCCCATGGAAGAGCGCTCAGTGTTCCCTTCGTTCCCGCCGGAAGGGGGTTCGTACCGCATGCTAAAGGACCTCAGAAGACACCGGCGGCGAATGGTCCCTGCTGGATCACTACAGGGAACCGATCGAGGCTGTCTAGGGTGTACTCGGGCGGTGCCAGGACGCCAGCAGACCTAGACAAGTATAGCGTGGTCCTCCGAATTAGCACGGCGGGTTGGACACATGATATCCGACGCACGTACGTAGTGGGCACTGCGCATCACAGATGGACGACGCCCAAGTATCAAGGCGTCCCGCGAGCACGTTGCGTCACTGTGTGGTCGGCACTGATCTTCCTGAGGCGCACAGCTATCTGGCCGCACCACATCGCCTACGCGTAGAATGACTCGGGTTCATCCCTCACAAGGAGATATCGAGGTGTGGTCTGGTTAGCATCCGGCCTCTTGGCAGTCAGTTCCAGTCAACCGGTGTCATGCATCTGATCATTGTGGTCTGACAGTACTAGTGTCTCCGTGCTGACCGTCTGACACTGTAACAGTCCTCGATTCGGAGCCGGCCGACGCTCCTGTCCAGAGCGTGCTGGACATACCTCCATGTACGGATGTCGAGCAAAAGCGACGAGGCAGGCATGCCATGCCCAGCCGCTATGGGTACGGACTTTGGGCTTCCCCCTTGAAGTGATATCCGCCGGGTCGTGTGTTGTCTTTATATCCTGCGCGTCCCTTGCTGGTCAGCGGCGTGACGATCTCGGACACCACACGCCCAAGCCGGCGAGACAATCCCCGGTCAACTAGCATGCAGTTTGCGCGTCGATACCTGACGGAACTGTGGCAGTGTGAGCGTTCAATAGGTATACTGCGCGTTACGTACATATGCATGGGATGTAGCAGAAGCTTCGTGGTGGCAGCTCGGGCAGCATGCTCGCAAATGAGCCTTGATCAGTCGAGCACGAAATAGGGAGGACCAGCCATGGGTCGCGTTGACTGCTAGCCTGTACGGTCGGAGGGGTTTTGCGCCTGTCAGCTGCGCATACCCGGAGGCACTGTTGGACGTATCTTCGGTCCGTCGGAGGTAGGGCCGCAGTGCGGATGGCTGCCGAGTAGTTTGTCAGTGCGTATGTCACCCTCGGTCCGATATTCGCCAGTCGAGAGAGCTGCCCGCGCCTAGGGGCGACAGGCCGTTTGGGCGCACGCTCATGGTGAACCGCCGTGAGATGCGCACGGCCGACTAGCACCTGTCCAGCGCGGTTCCCGGGTCGCAAGCTGTGTACCTCGACAGAAATGAGCCTCCCAATGCCGAATTGACGCGTACGTGTCGAGGCCGGACTAGTACGCCTACTTACCTGATGGGAAGCGGAAGAGACACATGAGAGTTAAGACGGAGTGATCGTGCCTTCGCGATACCTGGCGAAGCAGGTCCTGTGAACACATGCAGGTATTCGCGAACTCCGGGAAGTAAGGGCGGGCCTCGGATATAAACACCGCCTCGCCCTAAATATCGGTCAGCCGCCGCCCAACAGCCTCCGGGTCAATGCATACATGAGAGCGCGCAGCGCGTTCCGAACGTTCTCATAGAACGGGCGTGCTGCGGCGAAGCGGGGTCCGCCGCGGCGCGCCGTGGACAATGTATACCCAACCGCGACCCACGTATGTCTGTCGGTGCACTTGCCGTGTGCTTCGTGCGCGCTATGTGGACAGGAACGCGCGGGCGCGCCCTAGCGAGCATTGCCTCGCTGTATATGACAGATGAGCTGCGTGCAATGAGACCGTCCTCTCGAGATGAGCATTGGATGGGCTGCTTCGAGGGTCTTCATGGGCCATGGTCTCACGGCGGGATGGGTCAGACTTGAATACCGGAGCACCGTGTCGCCTCGCGAGTTAAGGGGGAGGATGTATGAGATAATATGAGAGGGATAGCTCGGTGACTTTTAGCTGCAGCACTTGAGGCTATCCCATGGGGCGCAGATGGCTGCAGTATGTTCCATGACGCTGCGGTACCAGTTGAATGGACATCATCCCCTATGTGGTGTGTTAATTCCCAGTCTGTACAAGGAGTTTACGGCACGCACCTCTGACCGTCGAGATGATGGGCGCGGCTCCGCGTTATCTGCTGTGCACGAAGAGAACAATGGTAAACCGTGGCCGCTATTGAAGCCCTAAATAGGAAATTGCATTGTAAGTGCATGACCCACCTGCAGGACCGTCGGGACTGTCAACGATGTCGTCCACCTTCCGCCCGGGTTCTCCATACGTCGAAGAAGAAGCATCGAAGCAGGGGGGACGTAACCCTAGTACCTACGGTAGCAAACGGCAATGAAGAAGCTCGACACTTCGGGATGGCGTCGGCGGAGTCGCGAGGGGAACGCCACTGTGCGCTGGGAGAGGAAGCAGCTGCACCTGGTTCGGCATGCTGCAGCCCGAGGCAAGGTACGCATATACGGTTTGTCTTTCTAGAGAGACGTTTTCGCCATGTCTGTCCGCTTGGGTGGTCCCGTCAGATGAGTACGCGATGCACTAGACAAGGTGCCTTGATTCATAGCGCGCGTCACAGCTGGGTTATGATGGTTCGTGATAAGTGACACGGGCGGTGGTGGGTGCACGTTACAACTTGCGAACCGAATGGGAGAAGTGGCTCATGGTGGAGAGACTTCTTCTCCGAGTCATGTAGCTCATCACCAGCTTGAAGGCCGATTGACCGTATTCCATACGCACGAGTTGCCGGACTCTACAGACACATTGCCCTCAGCAAGCCGCTTTCTCTCGCAGTCAGCGGCAGCAGAATAAACATATGGTATAACTCGCCTCGGAATACCGCGTAGTACACGAGTACGTCCACGATCGATGCGATAGGTGTGTCTGTCTTCTGCGGCGCAGCGTCTTTCGATCAGTGCACCTCATCGGATGTGGGTTGGGATGAATCTTCAATCGCGAACTCCGCTCCTGTAAGGGTCCTTGACGCCACGGAGGTAATGCGCTGGAATAAGGGTATTCTACAACGGAGAATCGGGGCGATAGCCCATCCGGTAAACCGATTATCCCAGAATGTCGCAGCGAGGCATCCGCAGCGGGGCACGAGCATCTTGCGTGGCGATGCGCATTGCGCAGGGACATATAGCCGTTATAGCGGGGCGATGTGCAGCTCATGCCGGAGTCGCGTTCACCTTGCTGCGCCCGATGGCTGTGAAATCGCTTGAGGGTGAGTACGCCGAGATAGCGATATTCGCTAGTAATAGATAGGAGGGAACGAGGGAGTACACCCACCCCGGGCCATTGGCTGACTAGCACCGTTGTGTGGCGTCGCCGACAATAGTCCTCAATGAATTTGGGCGGGGTGTACTGCAGGCGTACCACAGACTGGTAGCTGCTGATGCTGTAAAGGAAGGGGCGGTTGGGCTGCGGTATGTGACGAAGCCATCAACGGTCACTGTAGTCTGGGGTTCAGCCCGCCGTGGGACATCTCACCCGACATAAAGCAGATTACCTCCGAAACAAGGAGCAGTGCTCGCGAGGGTTTTCGGATACTGTGCTCCCGTTGCCGGCGGTCAAGGCGATGGACATAAGGCGATCCGCCTCTGGCTCAGGCGCGGCTAGCTTTGGTGCTGCTAAATAGATTTCCGCGAAATTCAAGACAAGGAGCCAAATAGGTTTTGAGGACCCTCTGGTTTTTGTGGCGAGGGCTGGAGATTGTTGTGCGGATGGTCCTAGACAAGGCGTCGAAATTCTGCGAGGACAATAGTTGCTGGGCACGACCTGCTACAAGAGGACCATGGACAGCGCTACGCGCCGGCGGCCTTGTTTGCAAGTCAGCTTGAGTATGCGACATCATATTGTGATCGCATACCATTAAGGAAAGAAAACGAAAGTCCAGAAGCGACATGGCTACAAGACGCGGACGGAATTACAACGACTTGCAGTGGACTTGAACAGAATACTGAGCTCATGGCAGGCTCAGCCGCCAGCGTATCAGTGGCCAAATGCGGAGAACGATCGGAGATCTGCGAGGACGGCGGTTGTCCGGGTCTCTGGGGTCCTGGCGTGGGTATGGTGGCGCTGGACGAATATGGGGAGTTGTGATATAATAAGTGGCTTCACCGCCCTCGAGGCCGGAGTCTGTTCGACTGCTACTTGTACCCACCGGCCAGCTAATTCTCGCCCCCGCGCTTTCTTGGTGACTCTGCACCGGATCTCCCCAAGTACAGCTCTCCTCGGGATCCCCTTCCTACCGCCCAGGTGTTCGACCATGGAACAAGACCACGATATACATTCTGCTGCTACCCAAACTACGGCAGTGCAGAGACGTCCGACCTTTGACGTTCCCGCAGAGGGCGGTGCCATGCGGCGGTCGACTACAAATACCAACGCCGTCTCTCGTGCTACCTCCCGCAACTCGCAGCTCTCAGGCCCTCGCTCCCTCCTACGAACACTCACCATGCCGGAGAAGCCTGTCGGGAACGCGCCACCAATCTTCCAGCAGATAAAGGCCGTCGTCACTATGTCATGTGTGTCCCCTTCCTACCTACATCGTACACTACTGACAACCAATCCACCCCACAGGGCTCAATGTCTTGCTAGCATGTATCCCTGTATCCGTATGTATCTGGCATTCATCCGCTTGCTCCGCCATCTCACGCAGCATCCTCCGCAGTGGGCTCTGCACTTTGCGCTTCCTCATAGCAATTCCAATGATACCCTAATCTTTGTTTGTACGTCGACTCCGCCGTGCACACCAGCTGCAGCAGCCTAACGTCCCGTAGTCTCCTTCCTTGCGATTATACCCCTGGCAAAGGTACGTCGACTGACAAGATTAGTGGGGTATCAATGCTGATGCTCCTCCAGCTCCTCGCTTTTGCCACTGACGAACTATCAATGAGAGTGGGCCAGACGCTCGCCGGGTTGTTGAACGCCACACTGGTACATCTTCATTGTTCTCGACACGCATGGTCATACTGACGCACGTTCTCAGGGCAACGCGTAGGTCTTCCCAGCTTACTCGAACCGCTTGCACACTTAGAGCTAACCGGTCGCGTCAGTGTCGAGCTGATTGTAGCGGTACGTCTTTGATGCAATCTTGCCTGCGCAGTCGAAGTTGATAAGGTCGTGCCGCCAGATTATCGCACTCGTGCAATGCGAGCTCCAAATCGTTCAATCATCATGTGCGTTGCAGTTGGTTTTGATCCAGACACTCCGAGCCGCCGGATATGGTTGGGCATCAGTCGTATTGTGGTTTGACTGACGCTCTGCAATCCAGTGATCGGTTCTATCCTCAGTAACCTCCGTAAGCGCGCGCTTTCCATCCTATGAAACTGCGGAGCGTTCAACTAACCGGTATTTGCAGTCCTCGTCCTGGGAATGTGTTTCTTCGCCGGTGGAACGAGGTTTTCAGAACAGGGTTTCGGCATCAGTGCGTATCATTCACCACGTCTCAGGGCTTCTTTGCCCGATAGTGGCTGAGCCCGATCCGCTCACATCGCAATTTGTTCCCCTCATGCGCAATGACAGGTGTAACGCAGTTGAACTCATCGCTGCTACTGCTCTCCGTGATTGCGGTGCTCATCCCTGCGGCGTTCCACTTCACCGCTGGCGATCAGATCGAGGATCCGACGGAGGCTAAGGACATCCTCGCCGTTAGCCACGGTGTATGTCAACGTTGATTCCTTTGGTGATGCCGAAGCTGACTTGGTGCCGTTGTCAGACTTCCATCATCCTGCTATTCAGTGCGTATCTCGCGGTAATAATTCCTTGATTGGGTTCTGACGATTGTCCACGCATCTCAGTCTACGGCTCGTATCTTGTCTTCCAACTCTTCTCCCACAAGACTTTATACGACGATCGCCATCCGGACGTCTTCAAGTCAACGCGATATGCTACGCGTGAGAAGAAGAACGCCCCGACGCCCAACGGCGAGAGTTCCTCTCAGGCGGAGGGCAACGGCAGCTCAATACCCCTGACAAGCGTGACGGGCGAACAGTTCCAGCACTCTCCAACCGGAAGTGTCTCGCATGATCATGAGTCGGATCCAGAGGCTGCTCGTGCAGCTTCAGATGCGGCTGAAGAGGAAGACGAGGAGCAGCCGCAAATGAGCGTGCCCATGACGATCGGACTACTCGCTGTTGTCACGGTGGTAAGTCTTCCCAGTATAACTACCGCGACTGAGTTTGGCCGACCATTCTTCTGTAGCTTGTCGCTGTCACGGCCGAGTTCCTCGTCGACTCGATCAACGGTATCGTCGCCACCGGGCACATCAACCGAGAGTTCATCGGCCTTATCCTGCTTCCGATTGTCGGGAATGCGGCAGGTGCGTACACCTGCCAGTGCTTACCGGAGACGGCGAGCACGGCGAGGCTCTGCACGCTAGACAGCCCGTGCTGACTCCCGGTCTCACGCCTACGCCAGAACACGTCACGGCCGTCACGGTATCGGTGAAAGACAAGCTGACGCTCAGTCTTGGCGTCGCCGTGGGCTCCAGCATCGTACGTTGCGTTCCCCCTGGCACCGCTCATGTACAGATCTGACCCTGGCCGTTTCGTCATGCGCTGCCTCCGGATACGCCGCCTGCAGCAAATCGCGCTGTTCGTTATCCCATTCATCGTGACGTTGGCGTGGATCATGGGCAAGCCCCTCAGCTTGCTGTTCGACCCGTTCGAGTCCATCGTCCTCTTCTTCTCAGGTGCGTTTCCCTCGCCGGGGGCTGTGGGCGGCGCGTGTACACAGCGCCACACCCGGCCCCTCGTGTCGTATGTGCACCGGGATTGCGCTAACCCGCCCCGCCCCGCCCACAGTGCTCGTGGTGAATTACGTCGTACAGGACGGAAAGAGGTGCGTGAATTTCGCCGCTAGCGTCATCGACTCCCCCGGGCGCGCCGCTCACACGTTTTGCTCCCCTTCTGCAGCAACTGGCTCGAGGGCATGGTCCTCATGTGCCTATATGTCATTCTCGCGGTGGTGTTCTACTACTACCCTGGTGCGTCCCCCCTGGCCTGCGCCTATTCAGCTGCGTGTCATTGTGGCTGACTGTGCGTTATGTGTGCGCGTACGTGCAGGTGTGAACGAGCTCGGCCGCTCGCTCATGTGCTGAAGTCGCAGTCGAAAAATAAACCCATAGACGTGCACGCGGCTCGGCGATCCCTCGGTCGGTCCGTCGACGCGTGTGCCCCCCTGTTTACTCTTCGGCTTGTCGGGTGGGGCACCGACCGATAGGTGCCCCAGGCGACAGAGCGACAGACTCTTCCTCTCCTACGTACTCACCTAGTTCTCCCGGGCGATGGACGCTTCCCGCGGCATGTATCTCTAGTCTCTGGTCTTTGTGTGAAGAAGCTGAAAGGAGAGGTCGCTCCCGCTTCCGCTCCGCCCCTCGCGCTCTACGCTTGTCCGCTCCGCTGCTGTTACAGTACCCCCTCGTCACTACTTCGCCTCTCCGCTTTCATACCGTCCATGACTCCGTGGGTGGAAGTTGAACCGGTAGCCTTTCTGGCACTCCCGATCCTCCCTCCCTCACTCCCCCCACCCCTCCCTGCGCACCGTCACTCGTTCCCTCACGCTGTCCCGCCCGCTTGCATCCCAGTTTCCCCATCCCGTTCTCGTCCTCGGCCATATCATCGTTCACATTCTACTCGCTCCGCACTTGCATTTGCACTTCACGAATATAGTTATGATACTGCCGCACGTGTACGTACCTCGTATCTTTCTTTCTGGCTCCCGAAGTAGGGTAGAGGAGCGCGGTCAATGCAATGCCGATAACCCCCAGTATCAGCATCCGTATTGTTTGCTCTTGTCGAGCGCTCTTCGTTCGGTGTTCCGGTAGCTCTTGACGCCCCAGACTCTCGAGTCGCGGGAAGGAGATAAATAACGATTAGAATAACGATCCGAAGTCGCGATATGTATGTACAGTACTGAGCAGCAACAGCAAGCTCGTGGTGGACGACTCGAAGTTGACGCCGCCACTGTACACCGTACAGCCTCCCGCAAAGCCTATTAACCAAACGGCAATCCGCCTCCCGTCCGACCCGTCCTTCCGTCCGACAACCGTGTGTTAGACCACACGCGCGCAGCCAGGGACGCCCGCCGTGCGTCCACCACGATGCGCAAAAAAAAACGAAACGACGGTGACCGACCGCGCGTGTAGGTGCAATCCAGATACACGCCATCGATCCGGCCAGTGCGGGCGACTGCGCCCACGCCGTCTGCGGTGGCAGCCGCATCCGCGTCGACGTCCGCGCCGCCCGGGCACAGGTCGCAGGTCGCTCACAGCTTCGACTTGAGCGGCGTGCCGGCGTTGACGAGCGTCGCGGCGGCCGCGGCGAGCACCG
Organism: Trametes polyzona; assembly: GCA_022606195.1. Taxonomy (NCBI): domain Eukaryota; kingdom Fungi; phylum Basidiomycota; class Agaricomycetes; order Polyporales; family Polyporaceae; genus Trametes; species Trametes polyzona. The sequence goes on from JABYQF010000004.1 coordinate 457,074, forward strand.
TCGCGCCGCGCTCCTTGACCTTCGTGGCTGCGGAAAAGACGACGCAGTCAGCTATCGAGCGCTCGGGTCCTCGGGCGGGCGACGTCACGTTCCCAGCGGCACAGCCCACGTCGGAGGACCGGTGAGAATGGGAGGACGAAAGGGAGCAGGGACGCAGGCACATGACGGCATCGCCTAGCCGTCATGGGTCGTGTTGGACGGGACTGGGAAGCTGCGAGAGATGGGGTGGGGTGGGGAAGGGACGGATGGTACGTACTGAAGATGACCTTGTCGCCCTCCTTCCACATCTCCGTCACGAGTGTCTCGCCGGGATACACGACGCCCGCGAACCTGATACACCGGGCGGCAAAAACGTTAGTTCACCCGCTATACTTGCATATGCGGTGAGAAAGACAGTGGCTGGCGTATGCAAGGGAAGCTTGAGTGAATGCACGACGAAGTAGATGCGACGCCGGATCGCGTTCCTCGATCCAAGCAGACTTTTGCTCCCGCGAACTCTACCGCATATTTCACGCCACCGGTCAGGAACCACATACCTGACTTTGATGTCTTGGAACTCGCCGAAGGCCTTCAGGACGTGCTTTCCGGATATGCCCATCGAGCAGAGACCTGCCGACGGCGCCCCGCGCGCGATGTCAGCCATCGTCATCCAAGGCCCGCTACGCTATGTGGCAGATAATCACCGTGCAAGATGGGCTTGTCGAACCCGCCGACCGCGGCGAACTCTGGAAGGATCTGTGGTTGCGGAAGTGGGGATGCGGTCAGTGGCCTGTGGTTCTCGCGCCGCACGTCGCGGCAGAAACGCGGCAGCTCACATGCAGAGGGTTCAAGTCGCCGCTCAGCCTAGGCGCAGCCGAGGTGCGGTCAGTTAGCGTAGGTTAAACGGAGCGCGATAGAGGCGCGGCCTGACCTGTACAATGCGGCTTGGATAGGGAGCGTCTTCTCCTCGATGACTGCGTCCGGCGCACGCTGAGGAGGCTTGTTCTCAGCAGTGGCGGGTCCGCGGTCTATTAGTGGCGCGTGCCCCCCAGTCAGCGGCGGGGCTCACGAGCGCAGTGAACATGCGTGAAACTCGCCTTTGCCTGTCCGCTTGCCGCCAAAGCCGCCGGAGCCCCGGATGAAGACCGTGGACTGGTTCTCGAAGATGACCTTGCCAGAGTGCTTGTCCTTCGTCTGCACGATGGAGGTCACCGCTGCGGCCTTGCCCTTGTCCAGCACCTCCATCAACCTGGCCTCTCTCAGTGGCTATCCTGCCAAACTGCCGGCCCTCGGGACACTCACCGGGCTTCGTTCACGAGCTCGCCGCTCGTCGGGATGGGTGCCTTGATAGCCAGATACTGTTCGCCGTGCAACAGCTTCGCGGGGTTGAAGTTCGGGAGCCAGTCGAGCGACAGCCCCGCGCTGGCCTGGAACTGCGGGATGACGCCGAAGGTGGGCAGCGCGGCAAAGTCCTCGTGGTTCTCGTACGTCCACTGCAGCTCCTGCTCGGTCGCGCCGACGCCGAGGTTGTAGAGGATCACGTCGCGCTCGACGTAGCTGAACTCTGTGGACTCGGGCGCCTCCCTCTTTGCCGCCGCGACGATGTCCGAGTCCTCAGGGTCTGCGTAGGGGTTGTCCGACGAGTCCTCGCCGCCGTTGGCGCCCTCCTCAGTGTTGCCAAAGTTCTCGGCGATCTAGGGAGAGCGTCAACACTGGTCGTCGTATACTCCAGTCAAGCGCACGTACCTGCATGAAAGCCTCCTGGGTGCTCCCAGGGTTCGTAGCACGACCATCGTCTACGGGTCTTGTGAGCATACATCGAGGCACGTACACCCTCAACGCGCACTCACCAAAGTCCGTGATGAGCTTCCACTTCGAAATCACCGCCTCGGGTGTCAACGGGCGGTTTACAGGGAAGCCATGACCGCCGGTACGCTGCCACCTGACTTGTGCGATCCACCCCGCGGCCACCTGGAAGATGCTTCCGGTCGTCTCGTCGTTGGCGTCACTGCTGAGGAAGCCGACGAGAGGCGCGACGTATTCTTCCTGCATGAACATGAGCGTCAGACGTCCTCACGTAGGGCACCGAGCACACTGTACCTTGACAGCTTCCACACTCGCTGCGGCTCTATATCCAGATATCAACGCTTGCCACATTCATTCGAGATAATCGGGATACCGACCTGCCAAGACCGGTGGCCGCGCCCGCGGACGGGATAACGACGTTGGCGAGAATGTTGTACTTCTTGCCCTCGATGGCCAGTGTCTTCGTGAAACCGAGGATGCCGGCCTTGACGGTAGAATACTGCTCGATATCGTCAGCGCTGAGACACCGTCACCCGTTCTCAGGACACCCTACGTTGACAAGCGCAGGAAGGCCATCTGGCACCCTCGTTAGCGCGACGAGCGAACAATGAGTAGAAAATGTACGGCAGACGTACAGAGGCCGGCCTGGGAACCCATGGTGACGATGCGGCCGTACTTTTGCTTCAAGAAGTGAGGCCAGACGGCTTTCGCACACTGGCACCCACGTTCGAGTCAGCGCATGTCCCTCTGTTTCCCACTTTGGACTAGCGGACCTTGTAGGTTGCTCTGAGATGGACGGCAAGGACGCTATCCCATTCTTTCTCGGACAGCTTCTCGAACGGACTAGGGCGCACTCCACCCGCGTTGGCAACGAGTACGTGGACGCCACCGAACGTATCCAGGGCGGCCTTGACAATACCCTCGCCGTCCTCTGCGGACGCCACGGCCGCGACAGCCTTGCCGCCAGCTATGGTTCATCAGTGCCTCAGCTTGGAGCCTACAGGAAGGTTCTCTGGAGATACTTACCCTTGGTGATGGCGTCCACCACGGCCTTTGCGGCCTTACCATCGACATCGTTGACCACCACGTTCGCACCCAGTCTAGCGTACTGAAGAGCGTAGGCCCGACCGAGGCCAGAACCTGCCCCTGTGACGACGACTGTCTTGCCGTCGAACCGCACCTCAGGCGATGCCTGTGCATTCGATGGGGCCTTGGACGACTCCGCAATCTTGGCCTAGGGTGGGAAACACGGGTCACTCGCTGCTTTGCTAGTGCATCGCCGAACGAGCTCACCTGGATATCAAAGTCGGGAAGACCTTGGGGACTACACATATTCAGCCATTGCGTTGAATTGTCCCTAAAAGGCATACACTCACTGTTCAGGGTCGGTGTCGAAGTCAGTGATCTGCTCCCACTTCTCTTGCACCTGTAGAGAGTCGATGAGATTCTGTCTTATCGGTGGTGTTTTACGACTCACGGCAGAGGGGGTAAATGTCTTGTCGGTCTTGAATGAGACGCCCTTGCTGCGTTCCCACCTGATTTCCGCGACGTATCCAGCGCCGACCTCGAAGATCCTGCCATTCGCGTCCGGGCCATCCGGGTGCGTGACAGCAAGGACAAAGGGTGCAACGAATTCGGGCTGGAGGACTTCTTAGCGATGCCACAACCTGCTACGATCGTGGACATACCTTCAGGTTCGCTAGCATCTCGGGAGGCATGATCGTCTCCGTCATTGCGGACGCAGCCATCTACGCGCGCGTGTCAGGAATGTCTCAGTGCCAATCCCAATGTATTCGTGAGCAGACGTACAGGTGCGATGACGATGGCTTTGATATTATGCCGGGCGCCCTCAGCAGCGAGGGCTTTCGTGAAACCGACGAGACCCATCTTCGCAGCACTGTAGTTGGCCTGGCCGAAGTTGCCTGTACATGGAGCTCACTCGCACGCTAGACCTTTTACATTACGGAGTGAACCACGTACCGTAAAGACCGGCAGCGCTGGCGGTGTTCACAATACGGCCGAAGCCTTGCTTCTGGAAGATGGGCCAAGCGGCCTTCGCGCACGAATATGATCCCTTGAGGTGGACAAGCATGATCTGGTCCCATTCCTGATCGGACATGTTCTTAAAGCTAGCGAACGGCACATCAGCGCAAGATACACGACTGCATGTTTGTTGGAACGCACCCCTTGTCCCTCAGGATGCCGGCGTTGTTGATGAGGATGGAAACGCCTCCGAAGGCCTCCACTGCAGTCTTGATCACGGCCTCTCCATCCGCTACCGAGGAGGTGTTCGTGACAGCCTTACCACCGGCTTTCCGAAGACGCGTTCATCCTGGTGTGATGATTGCAACGGGGAAAGTATGCGCACCTTTGGTAATTTCATCGACGACCTTCTGCGCCGCGGCCTGGCTGACATCGTTGACGACTACATTCGCGCCTCTCGAAGCGAACAGCAATGAGTATCTGTGTATGAGGTCATGACACGGCGTTCGGCGCTCAAGAAGTGTATATATGCGCACGCTTTGCCGAGACCTCCTCCAGCACCGGTGACGACGACGGTGTGGCCCTTGAACGAGAGCTGGGACATTGTGAGATGGTTGAGAGGTGCGGAGGAATTAGAGGGCGACGGTGTGCGGCGTCGAGTAGTTATAGACGCATGCGGGGTTGTGGCAGTCGAGCCATGTGAATTTCCGTCGGGTAGGGCGCAGTGATCGCGCCCACGTGAATTGACGCGTCTCCCGCCACAGTTTCCCCGCATCCGAGTTGTAGACCTTCACGACGTCATCATCATATGCACAACCATGGTCCTCTTCTCACAACTGGTATATCGAGCAAAGTACAAATACGAGCACCCAGAAGCAACACGACCCAGCGTTCTTACATTCCCACCACCCCTTAACTAGCGCGGATGTCGTAACACGAGTGCAGGGACGCGTTATAGCTTCGCAACAATGGCCTGATCCCCTAACGCGCCCTCTCGCCAAAGCGCGTCGCGCTCACTCGCCGTCAGCCCCAACTCCTCCAGGATCTCCTCGGTGTGTGCACCGCGAGCAAGCACCGACTCCGCGGCCACAGGTGGCGGCGCATCCGGCGGCGTGCGTTCCAGCCTCGGATGCGGACTCGGGACGGAGCCTGTGCCCGAGGACGAACTGCCCGCTGCCAGCGCCGCCGCCTCAGCCGCCGACAATACGGGGACTGCGCACGCGTCGCTCCCTGAATTGTTTCATCTCGATCAGCAACCCTCTTGCACACTGCTGCAGGGACCGGGTGTCGTACCATCGAATAGCTTGGCCCAGTAGTCCCGCGGGTGCATAGCGAATCCTCGTTCAAGAAAAGTCTTGAGGCGCGGCCATGATTCGGTGTCGTGTTGATCCGCCTCGAACGGTCTCCACCCGTCCTCTAAGGAGAAGTCTGAGGGCAACGCTCCGAGGAAGCGTTTCAGGAATGTCCTGTAAAACTGCGGCTCGAGGCACCCGACCGACATCCACCTGCCGTCCGCACAGGTGTAAACGTTGTAAAACGGTGCGCCTCCGTCGAGCAGCCCTGTGCCCCGCTTCTCGCCAAAGGTGAGGAGAGACAGGAGCGATGACAAGAACGGATAACTTGACAGGTAACGCACACCCGAAACCTATGTGACACTCAGGTATCAGACACAGTTTCCGCGGAGAGTATCCTCGACCTACCATGTCGATGTTGACGACCTGCCCGCGACCGCTTCTGTGTCGTTCCATGAGCGCGAGCAGGATGCCCATGGCGCACATTACTCCGCCGCCGGCAAAGTCTGCGAGGATGTTCAGCGGAAAGGCCGGCTTTCCTTCGCCCGGTAGCATCTGTAGGGTTTTCGGCGTTATCACTTCGCCCTCGTCCAAGGCCGCCGAAGGCACAAACCGATAAGACTCCGCTGAGGGCGAGGTAGTTGAGATCATGTCCTGTGATGACGACGTGATGAATTATATGTACTACTGGGCAGGGCGAAAGCCAGAACTGTATGCGACTAACCAGCCATATCTCTGTGGGGACCTACGCGCATGCTGGGTGAGTAAGCCTATTCCGACCATACGAGGTCTAGCATCACTGGCCTGTGCGAGGGAAGCTGGAACAACCATTCCTTTCAGTCAAGGTCTCTAGCTGTCGAACCGGAACTAGGAGCCTACCCGACAAGGCGCGCATACACAAGCCGCTTGTTCTTCCCTTCGTTTTCGTCGAGGAACACATCAGGACCAAGACCGAGTCTCTCCAGGACACCCGGGCGGAATGGATCGATGAGCACATCCGCCCGCTCGACCAACCGGCGCACAACCGCGAGCCCGCTTGCTGTCTGTAATGTTTATCCCGTTGGGCATTATGGTTGCATGCATTACACAATCATCGCTCACCTTCGGGTCGACTGCGATTGACCGCTTCCCCCGCGCGAGCACGTCAGGAGCAATAGACCCCGCAGCAACCCCTGCGCGGGGCGGGCGGTCGATGCGGACGACGTCTGCGCCAAAGTCCGCGAGGATCATGCCTGCCATCGGGCCCGGTGCGAGACCTGCGAACTGCGCAATGCAAATGTAAACGAACGAAGTAGGGTCTGCATGAGAAGGCGACCATGCCCCGGGGGTACACCTACGTACCTCGACCACTTTGATGCCGGCGAGCGGTAGTGATGTGCTAGTTGACATACTCGGATTGCAACTGAGAGGGGGTCGACGCTGATGTTGTGCAATTTATCAAACCTGGCCGTTGGGGCAAGATGACTACCTAGAGCTCAGCCTCAGCCTTGGACAGCTGGGGTAATCACCACTTGCAGCACGCACAAGGCACTCGAACGCGGGGAGACAGGGTTGCCGGGTTCATCAATGCCGGTGACAGCCGATCCATCGTCCAAGACATTTGTTTAGAAGCCTGTTTCCCAGTCGAATGGGTTGCCGGTGCTCCTCTTGAGAACTGCTGTATGGATCGGTCATAATCCTGATGTCAGTCTTACTGTATCCACCTGCGGAACCTCTGAGCTCCGCGGGATCGACGTGTTGGGACAGTGAAGACCGCGAAATAGGGGGTCAACAAACATCACGCGCACGCAGAGCAAGAGCCAGTTTCGTATGTCTATCCTGCGTGAGTTGTATACATCGAGAATCGTGAGCAGAGTCCACCATGAGAAAATCGTATACAGTAGCGTATCGTGCTGCGTAGTGCGTAGCCTGCCACATTAACCAAACAAATCAAACCACATTCTCGTGTTTTCGTTCGCGCCAGTGGCTTCTATCCAACCATCATATCCTGAGCAATAAGAGAGAGCACAGTCGAGAGCAAACACAAGATCATGAGTCGTATGCGGCGACGACGTTCGCCTTCTCCGCCATCTTGATGTCGTTGAGCGAGATCGAGGAGCGTTCGCACATGCTGCGGAAGATCCCGCCCTGCACCTGATACAGGTTCGCCGGCGTATCGAACTCTGCGATTTGGCCCGCGTCGAGCACGCAGATGCGGTCGTAACCGATTATAGTGCGCAGACGATCTGTACATACGGAGAGTGAGCATGGGTGCATGAAGACAAGTTGAGAGTGAAACGTACGAGCGATGCACAGGATGGTGCGGTCGGCGAACTCGGTCGCGATCGTGTCCTGGATCTTCCTGTCTGTCTCATAGTCGACGGAAGCTACCCCAGTCTTGTTAGCACCCTCATGTACTCTTGAGTGTAGCAAACAACGCACCTGTCGCTTCATCGAGGATCAGGATCTTGCTGTCCTTCACCAAAGCACGCGCCAACGACACCAACGAACGCTACAGCAAACCACCGTCAGCATTCCGCCTTCATACGAAACTGTAAGACGTACCTGTCCGATGGACAAGTTACCACCCTCGTCCTCAATAGGACTGTCCAGCGTGAAGCGGTTGACAGGACTGCGCGCGCCCTCCTTGACCTCTTCGTCCGTCTGGTCCAGCGAGTCCTTCTTGTCCTCGACGAGGTATGCGCGCTTCAGCGCGTCCCATAGCCGGGCGTCGTCGTGGTACCCGAACGGATCCAGGTTGCTGCGCAGAGTACCGGAGACTATGTAGCTCGGTCAGCATGATATGCGAAGGCGTCGAGGGCGAGCATGCGACGTACAGAGTAGTGGGTCTTGCGGGATGATCGCGAGTCCGTCTCGGAGGTCCTTCAAGCCGATCGTCGAGATGTCCACGCCGTCGATGACGATGGACCCCTCCGACAGCTCGACGAGCCGGTACAGGGCCGTCATGATGCTACTCTTCCCGGCGCCGGTTCTGTGCATCTCCGTCAGCCATGAAATCAGATAGAGCTTCGCGTGTGAACTCACCGTCCAACGATACCGATCTTCTCGCCCGGCCGAATGGACATGGAGAGACCCTTGAGGACCGGGGGGAGCTCCGGGCGGTACTTCAGTACCACGTTCTTGAGCTCGACTTGTCCTTGCGCGGGCCACGGTGCCGGCGGCTTGCGATCTGGGATGAGATGAGGCGGCTCCTGCTCGAGCTCCCTGACATAGTGGACCTGTGGATCAATGCATCAGGGTCGTCCGCTCGTGAACCGATGCGGGAGGTACCCACGATACGCTCGACGCTGTTGAAGTCGTTCTCAACCTCCGCGCTCTGCCGGACGAGCCACCCGAACGCCTGCTGCACACTGATGATGTAACTGAGCACGACACCGGTTTGCGAGGGCGAGATGGTGAAACGCGTGCCGACGGTGAGCATCGCGACGACGAAGGTGAGGAAGATGCCCATGAGGTCGAGTCGGATACCGAGCCAACGCTGTTGCAGGATGTCAACATCAAGCACGCTATGGACGGAGGATGTGGCCACTAACTTGGTTCGTGACGGTCAACCAGTATGCGCTGCAATATACTGTCAGTGGTGCGGCTATGGTGGAATGCGAAGCTATACATACCGATTCTCGATATCCACACGCTTCCTGTTCTCAGCGAGGAACCGATCCGACTCGCCATACGCACGAATGGTCGCCAAACCAGAGAGCGACTCGGAGAAGTGGCTGTACAAGGAAGACCGCAAGAGCGCGTCTAGGTGCAGATACCGTTAGTCGATGAGCACATTGTTTCTTGGGTAAACTGCAATCTTACCAAGTCGCTGTAAAAAGCACAAGTCAGCATCGCATCACATTCGACATCGGGACGGCACCACATGCCTTGAGCTCGCGCGCACTCGCACGGTAGAACATCGCCGCCCAGACATACGCGATAGACACCGCAGCGACAGCGATAAGGAACCACGGGAGCACGATCGCAATGAGGATGATCGCCCCGAGGATATTGCCCAGCGTCGCGACGAACATGCGCATCGCGTCTCCGAGCGTGTTGTCGATCGTGTCCACGTCCTTCGAGAACCGGTTCATGATCCGGCCCAGGGGCTGCGGGAGGCGTGCGTCAAGTTCGGGCTGGGCAGGAAAAGAGAGCGGTGTTTGCGCTTACGGTAGTCTCGAAGAACGACATGGGCGCGTGCATGACGCGCTTGATCGCCATGCGATGCAGTTGCTTGGAGGAGAAGTAGGTGAGGATGGCGAACGTCGAGCCCATCATGAAGAACGTGAGCGCCTGAGCGACGCCGAGGCCGGCGTATACACCCATCTGCAGCGGAAATGAGCATGTGCATGCAGTATGATATGAGTGAGCTGAACGCACGTAGAAGCCAGAACCGTACGGCCATTTCCTATGAGAAATTTGGGTGAGTCCCATCTATCCTGCGCGGATGGTGAGTGAAATCGTACCTTTCTTCCCAGTATACAAGCCTATAGGCGTGGTCAGCTGCCTGCAGTTGCGGGAGATAGTGTGCGCACATACCAATACGACGACATCACCTGCGCGCCCTGCAGCAACGCGACCGACAAGAGCAGTAGAGGGATGATGATGTACCCCTTGCCCGCACGGATGTACTCCAAGTACACCTGGTTGCTCACCGCGCCCGTATTCCTCTCCTCGACCTGCATCATCGCCGGCGCCTGCTTCTTCTTCGGCTTCACCTCCCCCTCCCCGTCCTTCTCCCCCGCCGCCGTGCCCTCGACCGCCTCCGCTTCCTCCTCCTCCTCGCGCTCCGCCTCCTGCTCCTTGCTCCCAAACTCGCGCACGAAGCGCGCAAAGTCGCCGTCGGCCGCGATGAGCTCCGCGTAGGTGCCCTGCTCGGCGACGCGCCCGTCGACCATCGTGTAGATGTAGTCGACCTGGGGCAGGAAGTGCAGCGCGTGCGTGACGAGCACGCGCGTCTTGTCCGCCGCCGCGCCGAGGAAGACGTTCGTGAAGACGCTCTTGCCGACGTGCGCGTCGAGCGCGGAGAACGGGTCGTCGAAGATCTGGATGTCTGCTCCGACGTAGATCGCGCGGCAGATGTTGATCCGCTGTTTCTGCCCGCCGGAGAGTGAAATACCCTGAGACCGCAACGTGAGTATATAGTACGTTTACATAGAAAATTGAGATCCTTACTCGTTCTCCGACCTCAGTCAGGTCACCATTGGGGAGCAACTCGAGGTCAGCCTCGAGACATGCGTCGTGCACAGCCTTCCAGTACCGCTCCTCCTCGAATGGTCGCCCGAAGAGGATGTTGTCTCGAACAGTAGCGTTTTGAATCCACGCGCTCTGTGGACAGTAGGCGACCGAACCCTTGAAGCGTACGCTGCCCGCTGTACGACGCATTTCGCCAATCATGCCCTCCAGCAGGGACGACTTGCCCGAGCCGACAGGACCTGCATTACACCTATTAAGCCCCTTTCTACCGCCCCAAATGCTGAAAAGACGTACCGACGATAGCAGCGAGCTGGCCCGGCGGAATCGCGATGTTAACGTTCTTGAGCCTGAACGTCGACTCCTGCGACTTCTCCGCGCTCGGCTCGACGGTCTTCGCGGGCTTCTTCTTGCCGAACATGCCTTTCTTGTCCTTCGTCGCGGGCGCGTCTGGCGGGGGGCCGTCCCACACGAACTCGCCGTCGACGATCTCGATCGCGTTCTGCATGTCGTCGTCTTGGATCTTCGTCTCCGAGAGCGTCTCCGCTTCGAAGACGCCGTAGAGGCGGTTGACGGCGTTGTGCGCGTCGGCGACGGCGCTGAGGGATAGGGCTATGGGAGGTTGTCAGCGTCCGAGCTTACGGTGGTAGCGCTGGCAGGACGTACGCAAGAACATGAGCGGCATGCGGAGCAGGTTGAATAGCGTCAAGGACGAGAAGATATCCGCCGCGTTCAACGAATGGCCCGTCACGGAGTACACTACGAACGCGAGGACACTGGCGAGCGCCGGCAGCGAGATAGCGACAGCATTGTTGGCGGAACGGATGATGAGGAGAGAGCGAATGTACCTGGGAGGAGTGCTATAAGCGACTATTTTCTCTGGTATTGGAATCTCCAAGTACGTACGACATCTCCCTACCACGGAGCTCCTCGATGCGCTTCAAGTACGGGTTTTCCCATGCAAAGTACTTGATGATCTTCATTCCCCCGAGTAGCTCCTGTAGTAGCTTGGCACGCTTATCTGTCCACTGCATAGACTTGTGTCGAAGCTTGATGAAATGCTTCATAGCCACCGTCTGTATGGGAGTCGCCAAGATGAAGAACGCAAATCCAGCCAGGGCAGATGGACCCAAGTTCACAATCAGGATGACAAGGCAGATAATCATCTGCACCGGACCGGTGAGCGATAGCTGCAAGAACGAGCAGCAGAAGTCGATGCGCGAGACATCGGTGGAAATGTGGTTGACCAGTTTGCCGTTCGTGAGAGTCGCGCGGGCACGAGAGGACAGCCGCAGGGACCTATCGTAGATAGCGGTAATGAGACCGCCGCGAAGGAGAACACCGGTAGAAGCAGCCCTGTAGAAGAAGTGGTGTGTGCATAGGGACGAGAGGATCTGGAGCGCGAACAGCCCGATTGCTAGGCCGATGCCCTTGCCAATGGGAGGAACGTCTTCGTAGCGCCCGGCGCGGTGAGCCCTGTCAAGGGGTGAGAACGCATTACAGCCGCCCCTAATAAATGACATACGCATATGAATCCGTTGCGAAGTTGATGATAGCCTGTTCTCTGTCAGCGCGGATTGCGCGAGAGCATAGACTCGGGACATACCTTGACCAAAAGCGGACTGGTAACCTGGGCACAATCCGCGATGAGCTTCAAGATACCGCCGCTCCAGAACCACCACTTGATGCTGTCGTTCAACGCAAGTGTGAGGCTCGCCCGCTTCCTGCCGTCCTTCTCTCGCCATTGCTTCTCGCGTTCTGCTCTGTTGCCGCGGATGGACCACCACACACCCTTCAGCCCAGGACTGATTTCACCGTTCTCAAGGCGCGCGTTATATTCGGCGGCAGCTCTTTGACGAGCCTCGAAGGACTTTGTGATCTTCTCAGCCACCACGGCAGCGGCTCGGCTATCCTGGAGCTTGTACAGGTCTGAGGCTTCGAGGGGTCGGGCGTAGCCGAGGGCCATGAGACCGGTGATCCAACCAAACGTGAGGATATTCCACCATCCCGCAGTCGCCTCGGGGGTGAGTTCGGCGTCATCGAGTGATGCTTTTGGTGGGGGGATGTCTTTGGGAACAAACGGTGTCCTCCAAGTCCTAAATTGACGGCTTGTGTAAGGACTAGGCCGGATTGAGAGAGGGCAGAGACTGACCATCGCGACTTTTTTGTCGGTTTGAGGGACTCTTGGGAGCTAAGCGAGTCTTGCGCCATATGAGACGAGGATGAGTGCAGAGGAACGTCCGAAAGAAGGCGCCTAGCCGGAGACGGAGGACCTTATAGTACTAGCGCAGGTGACTGTGCTAAGTCCGGGACCGGGGTTGTCGTGCGCGTGCGTCACGGTGCGGCAGAGGAGGGCGTGCACAGACTGCGGCGGACGCAGAGCAGCAGCAGCTGGGACCGCGAGACTCGCCGTCATCGTTTCCCACTTGCGCTCGGTCGGAGCGACGCTCGATGACAAACACCCCGGCGCTAATCCCTCTCGATCTCGGACTCCTTCCCCGCGATCGCGCACCTGGGTCATCCTGATGTCAAACACCCCGTATATGGTCATTGCCCTGCCTTTCCTGGCCCTCCGTCCCCAGTCCCTTGATCCGGGCTTTGTGCTATGACATATCGCACTGCTCCGATTGCAGTCGGCTCTTTGCCGCGAGTCCCGGGCTTGCGCACTTTTCGCGCTCCAGTATATATACCGACCGCTGTCATGGTTAGTGTCTCCTACTACTCCCTGAGAACATGTGCGACCATCCAGACAACCGCCTCCTAAAATGTGCAGCTGAATCCCTTGCGCTATAAATATAGGCGCGTCGTGCCTGCAAACGCGATATATGGCCGAGACACGCCCGCCGGCGTGCCACACCGCGCGCGTCTGTGGCGCATGGGCCCGACATACCCGGAGGTGTCCTAGTGAGCGTCCTGAGATGTCTGCGGCCCAGTTGCGTGACTAGTAGTATCTTCTGCAACTCGTAGACGGTGCCAGTTCCATGCGTAAGGGCCCACGGTAGGGGCATCGACGGTAGAGTAAATGAAGCTGCGAATACTCTCCTCTCGGACATTTGTCGCTCACAGTCAAGACTGTGCCACCCATTCATGTGCAGCTATTGCGCCACCAGATACCGCACCGCGAGCCCCATTGAGACATTCTACCACGGACCGATAGGGCGAAGGGACGAAACCCGCGTGCAGTCTGAGCGTCGACGAAGGTACTCAGTATCAAGGCGTATCATGCAACGTGGCGAGAGCCAATTACTGTGACCTTATCTGCAGAGTGTGCAATCAGCGGTACAAGACAAGGATGGTGTGCTCGCCGACGGCTACGATGAGAGTTGGTGTATGAGGCTTTGGTGTATGGGGTACCAAACCGCGTTGACCGAGCTGTAGCAAGTGCATGCGGCATAACGGGACGAAGTCATCACAGCCTACTGCAATTACCCGGACCGGGCATAAACCTCCTTCAGCCGCCCCAGTGCAGCCTACAGGAACAAGATCAAGAACAAAGCAACAAGACTGGATGCAGTGCACTGTGCATACCTCGTACGCAGACTTCAGCGGGGCCACGTCCGCATCAGACACCCGCAGACGCTTCACCTTCTCCAAGTGATCGGCTTCCTTGAGCATCGTCTTGAAGTACCGCGCCTACACACACCACTCACGATGGTCAGCAAGCGTCCCCCAAAGACGGCCAGACGGCTTCGTCATGTTGTACTAACCTCTTGTTCTTCGACGAGCGTCCAGGCGTCACCCTCGCGACCTGCGCGGGCCGTCCGGCCCACACGGTGCACGTACTTCCTGAAGTCCACGGGGACGTCGTAGCTGACGACGTGCGAGACGTGGCTGATGTCGATCCCGCGCGAGATGAGATCCGAACATACGAGTCTGCAGACGACGCCGTCAACACCCACGTAAGCGCCCACACGATACCGCTGGAGGTGCACGCACATGTTGATCTCCTGGTTCTTGAACTGCTCCAGGATCGCCTTGCGCTCCGCCGGCGCGAGGTCGCTCGAGTACGCGCGCGCGACGACCGGCCTGTCGCTGCCGCCGGGCCCGGGACCGGGAGCAGCGCCCGCGTCGAGCCGCGCGCGCTCGAAGAACTCGAAGAGGCGCACGAGGCGCGTCGTCGACTCCGCGGACTTTGTGAACACGAGCGCGTTCGAGACCCCGCGCGCGTGCACGAGGTGGAAGAGCATGAGCGGCTTCGCCGAGGGCTCGCACACGAGCATGTGTTCCTGGCGCGCGGGGTCAGCGTGCGCCCTGCGTGAAGGGCACGGGGAGGGGGGAGGAGGAGGAAGGGGGGAGCAGAGGGGAGGGAAAGAAGGTCGGCGTACCGTGAGTGTGGCGGGCATCGTGAACTTCTCCATGACGAAGTCGAGCACGCCCTCTTCATTGCTCGCTACCGCCGACTTCTTGCCCTGCACGACGATGTATTTCGGTGCGCGCAGCCCGAGCGCGGCGATCTTCGCTGGGTCGCGTGTGAGCGTCGCGGAGAACAGCAGCTTCTGGCAGGACGGCTCTTTCTGCTCGTCGATGTCAGTGCGGACGTAGGGTACGTCGCGCAGGATGTGTAGGAAGGCGGGAGCAAGTGCGTCAGGACGCGGACGGTCAATCTTGTTGGGATCGCTCTGAGAGAGAGGTTTACTAGGGTTGGTATCGTCTGATGGTCGAGGCGGGCGTGTGGCGGCGAGCACTTGGGCGAGCCAATCTTGGAACGATTGGGCGAGGAGACGGTCGGCCTCGTCGATCACCTGCGACTATGTAAGGATGATGCTCGAATGCAGAGATGCATATGCAACGTACCAGAAAGCGCAAGTGCTGTAAGGAGAAGTTTGGTGTCCCGTTTAGGTGGTCAATCAACCGTCCTGGCGTACATATGAGAATGTCGACTTTGCTTGAACCGCCTTGCAGACTGATGGGAGCAGTCAGGATGTGATTTGAAGTCGATGTACGTGCGTACGCACCTGGCGTGTCGTTCTGCCACTAGCTGCGTTTGTTCGTGGGCGAACGAGTGTTGACCAGTCGCTGTGCCGATCTGCGGTGATGAGTAAACTTTAGCGTAACCTGGTGTACACCCAGCGAGAGCGTTACCTTCAAGCCTCGACCCCTCGCAACAGCCTCGAAGGTTTCTCGCACTTGTACCACCAGGTCTCGCGTAGGCAATACCACAAGCGCTCTTAGACGCGTTACGACGCGCGATGAGAGAACCTGATGCGGAGATCAACGATTCGAACAGGAGGATAGAGCGAAATGAGGGACGCTACCTCAATGATTGGCAGCACGTATGCCAATGTCTTTCCACTTCCGGTGGGTGCGGAGACACACAGATCTTCTGGGGGGTCATACGGCCTGTACAACGACCGCGCCCTCGAAGACGAGAGAAGTAATGGCACGACTGCCGTCTGTACTATATTCACCAACCTGTTGATGAGTGGTACTGGAGTAGTGTACAGGCAGCTGGTACCGACCGGCAAAGAGCTCCGTGATACCCAGGTCGTGCAACCGCCTCCGCATCTTACCGCTCAGCCCCGTCTTCTCATCTTGCTTCTCTTGAGAGGTATCTAATGGTAGTGTGGTAGCGGGATCAACGACCTCTGCCTCGATGAGGGCTTTATCGAGGCCTTGCAATGCGAGCACAGTTTTCGAGGGCGCTTCGGGTTTTCGAGGTTGGGGGAAAACGGGCAGAGCGACGGGTGGAGTGGGCGATCTGGCTCTGGCGGGTCTTGATGTTGTCTCGGGTTCCTCGACGGGGGTTGCAGCACGAACAGCCTCTTCCGCCTCCGGAGTATCCAGTTTTCTCCTCTTCTTCGGGCGGGCTTCCTCTTTCTGCTTCCGCTTCAGGGGCACTGGGGCCACCTCCGCCTCAGCTCCTGACGCAGTACCGTCCTCGCTCCCGCTCGACTGCACATCGTCCTCAGAGTCAGATGAATCGTCGTGTGTTCTCTGCGCGGACGCCGCCCGAGCCTCAGCCCTGTCTCCGCTTTTGCTGGTAGACGTAGCCTTGCGCTTCTTGCGCCGCTCCTTTTTAGCTTTGAGGTACCGCTTCTTGGCTTTTGTCTTCGTCTTTGCCTTTGAATCGCGTCAGTCCTAGGTGCTCGTCTCGCATAAGAAATCCAGCAAGTACCTTCGGCGCGCTCGCGGGAGGAGCTGCGGCGCTTCCTGTCGTGGGTTGCGCCATAGTGCCTGCCCAAGAGAGACGGATTACGGGTGTCGGCGGCAATAGGACAAGCTATAGAGACTGGCACAAGGCGTACAAGAAAGCACGAGAGGAGAAGTCGCAGGCGCCTTCAAGTCGTCCAGGCACGTCCCGACCAAAGATATTAATTTGAGCGCTCATACCGGTCCGTTGCACTTCGGCGTCAACCACCCTTCTCCCGGCTTGCCTCCTCCCGCCACGACCTCCGCGGCGATCTCAGTACTCATCCATGCTCCGCTTAACGGCTGGTTATGAACCATTTTCGATGGCGACTTGCTGCCGACATTGACCTACGACGTACCAAACCTCCGCTGGACGCGGTGTATTGGTGAGAATACCTGGTCAGAAGACCCTGGTACCTTCGCTGTCTGCGATTCATCGCCGTATCGGCATACGTACGTTGTCTCAGCCGAGACCGACTGTGCTCTTGCCACTCCGTTCATTTGCAGATGGTGGAAGGGGCCAGCCGCTCCCATGGCGGACATGGACACTCGTAACGCTTACGCAGCCGCTTGTATTACGTTCGCAGGAGGTTATCGAAGAACGCTCGACTCTCGACGGGCAATCACCTCCCCTCGAGCGTACACTATCTTTTATCCTGATTTTGGTGGAATACTGCGGGTGGTGCACATCGACTGCGCAGGACAGTGAGTGTGGCACCAGAAGTCCACGGTACTGACCGTCGGCCTCCCGTCGACTTCCGCTCAAGCCCTAGCGTGGCCGAGGTAACAATTCGTCAAAAGTCTATAGCATAATCGGTAAACGCCAAGTGCCTTACAAGGTGCCCCTTGTTCTCCTCTCTTTGCTCCGTCACCTCTCCGCTCAGTTCCCGCCTCCGCATGGGACCTTCAGCGCTCCGTCCCAGAGCTGTCCTCTTACGTCCGGGATTGCTTCGGCTCCTGGCAAATACTGGTCCGCTTATGGCGCAGTTCATCAACCGATCCGATATCCGCGACATATGGAGCATATGCCCTGGTCATCCGGAGAGCGGACCCGCGGCCATGATCATCCCGAGAGGCGACATAGGGTGGTAAGGTTCCATCCCCTTCATCGATGGATTAGCGGAAGGCATTCCGGCCGGGAGCGTTTCATCCTCGGCACCTGTACCCATGTGTCTGCTACAGCCTGTGGGGTACAATTCACTACGAGTCTCTCAGGCCCGGTACAGTCAGGTCCCTCAGCTTCGGAGCGGGGTAATGCCGGGTATGTTTTTACACCTCCTGCGGTAGTGCGGAGTAGAAAGCCACACGTCCTCACTATTACCTTTCAGCGGTGCATGTCAGCGGACAGTCCTTGGCTATAGGAACTCGTGTCACCGGATCATGGCCTTGAGTGGCCTTGACCGGACTGGTAAGCTCTGTACCGGCCTCCGACCGTTCTTATCACGATGCCATCTACGGCAGCTATGAGCGAAGGCGTCGTCTCCCATCTCGAAACCGAATCTCGCCGCACTAAATGACGCTTCGCAGGATGAAAACGCGCGGCTGGCGGGCGGCAACTGCTCCTGTACATGCTCGTCTTCTCTCGTGACGAAACGTCCATGGCTGGCGTTTAGTATATCCACTTGCGTGTAGTTTCCCCTGCATGGGGCGCTTTCGCCTCCTATAAAGAGATGGCCTTTCCTCGATGATGCCTGATCTTTACGCCATTCCCCCCTGTCATCTTCATCGACCCGGGATCGCTGTCTTATGCGCCCGTCGTACCGCCTCATCGTCACCCCTATTGCGAGATGTGTTACCAAGAATGGTGAGGCTTTCATTACCCTCCTGTGCGTTCATCAGCTTATTCTTCGCTGTCTAGCTGTGGCAACTACCATCGTGGATGTCAGGTAGCGGTGTCCTCCACGCCCCTGATTGGCCGTTGTACCTGTGTTGACGTGCCTCTACCTAGCACTTCGTGACCCTCTACCAGACTGGAGAGAAGACTGACTGCGGCTCAGCGACATGCGCTCTCAGTGCGGCCCACATGCACCCAGGTTCCCGGATTTGCCGATGCAATAGGGTACGTTGCCTCTCCGCTGGGAGGGATGCCCGCTACCAAACGTCCGCTGATCCCGAGCCGACAGACTTACGTTGACAAGAGGCGCGTCCTGAATTTGATCCAGGAACCTTGTGATGCCTGCAAGGAAGCCGCCATGGCTGCCCACGTTGGCAGGCGTCGGTAGCGCTTCCCCCCTCCACTCCCCACTCCTCTCTATTTATTCGCACTTCCAACTCTCCAGCCGCACAATGCTGTCTTAGTCCATGCCTCTCTTGTCGTCTTCCCTTGCTCTCCACGCTCAATGCACATGTACCGTACCCGTAGAACGCGCGCGCCGCCGTTGATCTCCCCCGTATGACGCCTGATTCCTAGGCTGCCCGAGCCGCCGCATAAACAATCACGAGCCATCGATATGACAGTGTCGAGCACGACCGCGGCTGCCCATGACCGATGGGCCCACGCAAAGGTCGTCATCGGTGCGCGATGTCGCCCCATCCAGCAACGGGTGCCTCAAGGGGGGCGGACTTTGCTGAATTAACTCCAGCGGTCAAGTGACCCGCCCCCAGGGGCGAGAGAAGGGGGTGCTAAAGGCTTCGCCATACACCTGGCAGGACGCGCCCACGGCGCTTCGGGGCTTCTCGCCATGTACTAGGGTATGCTCATTGCTCAACACGACGTAAACACGATGTGGAATGGGGGCACCGTGCAGGCACACGCGCGCTGTCACGTAGATAAGTGCGGCGCGAGGACGCCTTCGCGTGGGGAGGAGATAAACCCGTAAGGCGCAGTCTCGTGCGTGCGTGCCCGTCCTCGCTCAGAACCGCCGTCCTGCTCGCTTGATCGGCTGTTTCACACCACGCCGCGCGCCACTCTTGCTCTGCGGCGCGCGACCCTTCTGCTCGTCCGCGCTCGAGTCGTCGCTCGAGGATTCGGCGGCTGCCCTCCGCTTGGGTTTCTTCGGGATGGGAGCGGGCGAGGACGAGTCCCGGGCTGGCCGGTTGGAGGTTTCACGGGATGTCGGAGGTGCGGGATGATCTGGGGTGGCACGCTTCGATGGTACTGATTGTACAGGACTGCTGGCCCGAGCCTCTGTGCTCGGACTATCGTTTGCGGGTTCCTTACCCTGAGTAGCAGAAAGGAGGAGCTCCTCCTCTTCCGGTTCTTCCTCGGTGACAGAGTCATCGTCCTGGGTTGGCTGGGGAGAGACCCGCTTGACCGGTGCCTGCGCCCTCGTTCCCTCGTCCTAGAGCCACCTAGTGAGCATCGATCATCGGTGAAGTCGGCGCCGACGTACCGCTAGGAAGTCTTGGAGCGTTGAAGTGGGAGAAGCATTCCGGCGGAGTGGAGGCTGAGGAACAAAGGGCGGCTCAGCCGGCGGAGTAGGAAGTGTGAGGTCAGGAGCCTGCACGTCCGTAACAATCCGGGCTGCGGCTGACTTCAGCATATGATGCACCATGAGGTGCGGAAGAGGGCTACGCACGGGGATCCGGGACGAAGTTGAGGACGGCACCCATGCGCCGGAGGGTCGTGGCGACGAGCGGTTTCGATAGGGTATTCTTGACGTGGGTATCCACAGCACGACGCGCTATCCTCCCAACTCTGTCGGCAGACTGCGGGGGCGAGGTTCAATTCAGCGGACGGCTCGGCAAGAGGGCAGGCAGGAGTCCTACCTTCTCGACGTCAGCCTCCGGAAGGCTGCTTACAGGATCAGCCGAGAAGAAGGATAGGTGAGCTGCGCTGATCAACGGCATGATGAGGTGTTGTGAAAGGATGTCGGCTGACATCGTGGGCCCGACACTGAATGTCTCCCAACGCCACCGGAACGTGTCGTTTCTGAGCTCGAATGCAAGGTCCTGTACGAGCACGTGAGCCGCGAGGGACAACAAAGAGAACCATTTAGGAAGGACCGTACCGAATACTTCGACTTCACCCGCTCAAATGCGAGGTCGGCAACTCCGCCGAGCGAATGTAGGCTTGTTAGAAATTCCAAACACTGCGCTCTCCACAACTCTTCCTTGTCGTCAGAAGAGTTATCAGTAGCAGCGTGTCCAGGATTACAGTCGCGCCACCGTCGCGCGAGACGATGGCTTGGCAGAACTACAGACCGAACGTCTCAATAGGGACCATACCGCGATAGCTGGTGAAAGTATAGACCTTCTCCCCATACATGCTTAGTGTCAGATACCAGGACGAAGCAACTTAGGTCCACCGTGGACGTGTAGAATTTCTGCAATGCTTCTCAGGATGCTTACAACAAACAACGGCAGGCTGCAGCAGTGAAGGGGAGTGGCGAGAATCGTACGCACGAAGAGGTAGGGGGTCGAGGTGTCGTTATCGACCTTCACCAGCCACTCCTTCCCTAGAAGA
The DNA here is from genome assembly GCA_022606195.1 of Trametes polyzona. Lineage (NCBI taxonomy): Eukaryota > Fungi > Basidiomycota > Agaricomycetes > Polyporales > Polyporaceae > Trametes > Trametes polyzona. The sequence continues at coordinate 477,843 of JABYQF010000004.1, forward strand.
AGTTTGGCCTGATCCTACAAGAACGTGGCGTTGGTCATGAGGTCAAGTATCAGGCGGATTCGGGCCACGCTGCTGCTTACCTCGGACAAATACTCCATGCGAACGATTCTGTTTCGATCAGCACACCGATCCCCGATGAGCGGTACTATTGTTGTTGTACAGTTCTCTTCGGACAGCTCGTCTAGCTCGAAGGGAGGTACGTTCAATGTTCTCGTGGCGGCAGCTACAAGTGATATTGCTGCAGGATGCAACAAGCGAAGAGTTGTTGAGTTGTTGTCCGCTGTGGTCCAACTTGTGGGTAAGTCAGGGTCGCCACCGCCACGCGGCGCGCGAACCACTCGTTGACCACTTGGAGCGTGGGAGAGTTTTCCTTTCGGGAAACAGTAGATCCTTGCGGGCGCTTGTCTTATTCACCAGGTACACCGACTGGCTCGTACTCACCGCTCGCGACTCACATTGCTCGACTCTGCCTATCTCGCCACGCTGATCTCGTCCTGAAAACTCAGATTATAACTCTAGGCTATGGAGGAGGGAGAGATTGTGGCTGAGGAACTCACTGCTTCGTTTCCCACATCCGTATCGCAAGGGCATCCTGCGGAAGATCCATCCGGGACCGCCTACTCGCCCGCTCTGGAATGGCCTGGTGATGAGGAGACCCCCTCAGAACTCCCGGTACCCGTAGGAACGGCCGGACACACCGGCTACGCAAACCCGTCGTTGCCTTCCTCATCCTTGCGTCTGCTCGTGCGACACAGCACGGTCCTCCGCAAACCGCAGAAAGTAGCTTTGCTCGACGGCTACTCGGAGATACAAGTCGGCCGCGATCTTGCCCCTCCAGGCTCTGATGTGCCGAGAATACGACTGAAGGAGATGGAGGTGTCGAAGCTACATGCGACAATATACTGGGACGGGGAGCGTTCACAGTGGTCCATTGTCGATATGGGGTCGAAACATGGCACGTTCATCCGTTCGGTTCCTTCTACTTCTGGGGCTACTCTCGTATCTCCTTCTAGTGGTGCTATCTCTATTCCGCTCCCAGATGGCATGGATGAGAGGGGCTTTCGGCTCTCCGCTCCCAGAATCGCCAGCATGCCGCGTCCCCTGCATCACTCAGATATCGTCACAATCGGCGGGACGGCCTTCGTGGTCCATATACATGAACTGGGGCTCCCCTGCGCCGACTGTTCTCCCCAGGCGAATGAAGAGATACCCTTGTTTGCATCCTCCGGTGCCTCTTCGAATAAACGCAAGCTCGACGCCGCAAATATCGTAAGTGCTCCGGGAATTCCACAACCGCGGAATCCGAAGAAAGCGCTCGCGACGTTGAAACGGAGTTTGCTTTCCGCCGCTGCGTCAACGCCCAGTAGCGCTCCAGGGTCATCGCAGCTGCAATATGTTGACCGGAGCGCACGGAGAAGAGCCCTGCACCCGGAGCGTCCCCCTGTGCCTACCCCAAATGCTGAGCGTGCGCGACAGTCGGCTTTCATTCCCGCCCCACCGTCTCCTCCATCCCCTCCGCCCGTATCGACACCGCCCATTCCCGTACCGGCAAGCAACATTGGTCACCGTCTGCTCTTGAAGCAAGGCTGGCGACCTGGCTCGACCCTTGGTGACCCCTCGAACGATAGCCCCGGTCTCCTGACACCGTTAGAGCCAGCCTCTACTGTAGGGAGAGCCGGGCTCGGCGCTTCGGTCCGACCTCCGAATTCTACACTCGGAGGCCAAAACGGAAACTGGAGAGATGTTGGCAAACGTCGTCGTTGGGCTGAGGGTGGAAGCGCGGACAACCTCCCATGACCATTTCCATGTACGGCAGAGCTGTCGCACTAGCTCCCGTTTACGCAAAGCAAACGCTCTTCCCTCAGGTGGTGAGTCCCACGTTCTCAGATTCTGACAGAAGTTGGTAGACTCATGGGGAACGTCTAGGCACGCGCCAATCGACCCTGATGGCACCATCACCGCCTACCGGGGCTCAGATCGAGCGAAGCAGAGATTGACAGAGGCGAACCGCCGCTTGTGAGGCGGGCGCTTTCGAGCGCTGCGCCGTTGTCCAGCATCATGCCGCGACTGACCATGCCACCCGGAAGTTGGAAGCCGAGACTCGTGGTGGAGACGGGCCTGCAGTCGGCTTCATGCTGCACGTTTCGACGCCCTCGGCTCGCACTGTGGGCGCCCCTCCGTGCGCCGCGAGCCCGAGGCTCGTAATTGACCTTTTTCGTCCAGCAACGTCGTGCAGACGTCTCCCCATTCTGTACTGTACATTACATACTGCAAAGACGTAGTATGGACGTTTAGACGAATTTATCAATGATATGGGCGTGATTGGGGATCAAGGAATGATGGTGCCCACAGAACGTCGCGAAGCGGACAAGGAGCGCTGGGCGCCTGGGGTGTTTGTGCGGGCGCTCGAGCGCGTTATTTGTGTGGCTTTGGTGATCACGTGGAGGCGCGACACGGACGAGGTTGAAATCGCGAAACGAACGTCTTGTCCTTGCCTTGAACCAGGCTGACACCTCCGGTCATCCACAGCGACAGCCTCCTCCTCCTCCTCACCCACCACAGCGCGTCGGGGCTCTTCCTTGCCGCTTTCTTCGTCTTCCTTCCTCGCCCCGACCACCCTCTCTCTGTCGCTGTCGCTCGACCCTTCGAAACACTTTACACCTACTCTTCAACGTAGATACACTTTCTCACACACAAGATGGCCAGCAACCTGCGTGTAAGTGATTCACCTTGCCGTGCGCTGCCTACGGTGGGCACAGCGGGATCTGACGGATACGTCACACAGCTTCCCATGCGAAACCGTACAGGCCCTCAACGCCCCAGGAATGCCGACGAGAATGCGATGAGCAAACACACCCGCCAAGCATCCGGCATTGCGCTCGCAGGAGCATCCCGTGCCCCCGGGACACACTTCGTCAAGAACGCCATCCAGCGTCCCGTCCTCACCGAGGTGACGACGACAGCGGTTAACCGCACGGGCAAGGTTCGTCTCTTCCATCCACTAAAATCTCCTCCTATCCCGTCCCGGTCTTCCCTCCTTCACGCTTCGGCGATCACAAGCTTTGCATTTGAGCTGGGATCGTCCTCTTTGTTTCCCTTCGACCGTCGATGACGGGTTCGACCCCGGGCGCTCTCGTGGCTAGTTGGCTATCGAGGACGCGACCTTGGGCGCTAAGTCGCGTCAGGGCAACTGTGACCGGTCTGCGCGTGATCGCGATCTTTGCCACTTTCGTCATGCACACTTGGAGCATCCACACGCAGTTTGCGGACAATCGTTCTGCAATCCGGGACCCGGTGCTATGACCATGCAGCTCTGTCAGTTGTCATGGACTTTGACTTGGAGCAGACTCACTTGTGTGCTTCGACGCTTCTGCTTCGGGACATACACCTGTCCTTCTTCTGCTTGTCCTCTCAGAACGCCTCCTCATGCGTGCGGAACATCGTCACTCACTACGCGTCTTCCTCCGGATAGGATGGCAACAACAAACTATCCGGCAAGGAGAAGGAGACCGTCGAGACCGGTCTCAAGCGTAGCCGTTCCGCCTCTCTCGCTGCTGCAACAGGTCCTCAGCGAGTACCCCTTGGCCCCGGCAAAGTCACTGCCGCCGTCGCTCCTTCACAAGCCCAATCGCGCATCGGGTCTTTGCGCGTACACAGACCACACATCCCCCTTCCATCCACCCGACGCATTCCCGTTCCTCAAGACCCTCCTGCGCCAGTAGCGGTCCCTGAGGTTCCTGTCCTCAGCGAAGATGACATGGAGATCGAGGATCACCATGTAGCCAACGTCATCGATCAGTACGCCGCTGACGAGGCAGAGCTGACAGAGCTCAGTGACCGGGAAGAGGAGGCCGTTCACGAAGACGACGAAGGCGATGTGAGCGAAGATGAGGAGCCGCTGGCGAAGCGTCCCAGGATATGGCCTGACGTCTCCACCGAGCGTGCCCAGCGGTATAGGCGCGAAGTGGAGGAGATTAAGGAGACGTTCCGGGATGAGGTCGACGAATTCGACATGACGATGGTGTCTGAGTACGCGGAAGACATCTTCGAGTACATGCAGGAGCTGGAGGTGCGTTTGCACTCACCGTTTCTCCGTACGCTGCTGACCACCGTCGCAGGAGGACGTCATGCCTGAACCCGACTACATGGAGGGGCAGACGGAGATCAACTGGCAGATGCGTCAAACGTTGGTCGACTGGCTCCTCCAAGTGCACCTGCGCTACCACATGCTCCCCGAGACGCTGTGGATCGCTGTCAACATCGTCGACCGGTTCCTCACGAAGCGGGTGGTGTCCCTGATGAAGCTCCAGCTCGTCGGGGTCACTGCGATGTTCATCGCAGCGAAGTACGAGGAGATTCTCGCGCCATCTGTCGAGGAGTTCGTCTTCATGACGGAGCGAGGTTACACGAAGGAGGAAATCCTGAAGGGCGAGCGCATCATGCTTCAGACGCTCGACTTCAAGATCAGCCACTACTGCTCACCGTACAGCTGGATGCGCAAGATCAGCAAAGCGGACGACTACGACATCCAGACGCGCACACTGAGCAAGTTCCTGACGGAGGTCACGCTGCTCGACCACCGTTTCCTGCGGGTGAAGCCTAGTCTCGTCGCGGCGATTGGGATGTACACGGCGAGGAAGATGCTGGGGGGTGACTGGGTACGTGGCATCTCATTCATATACTGCGCGGAACGCGGAAGACACGCTGCAAGCATGCTGGTGTCGCCCGTTTTTCCCTGCCTGATGTTCGCACGTGATGACCTCATGCACTTGACTGACGTATGCTTCTTCCCCACGCAGAACGAGGCGTTTGTTTACTACTCTGGGTACACCGAAGAGCACCTGCTCCCCGGACACAAGCTGCTCATCGAGAAGCTGGCTGAGGAGGACTTCTCGTCACAACACGTCTGCAAGAAGTATGCGACCAAGAAGTTCTTGAAGGCGTCACTCTACGCTATCGACTGGGCGCATTTGCACCTACACGAGACCATCGGCGAGGAGATGACGGTCGAGTGATCGACCAATCCCTCCCATACTCCATGGACTCCTATGCATATGCCTATGTCGTATGCCATCGCTCGCCGCTCGTCGCCTGTCCCCATTGCTCCCTCCAGTACTCGCCCCTCCCTGTGGTCGTAATGTCCTCTGTCCATGCCTAGTATCCTCCTCATCCCCGCACGCTACGCCGCAGCCATGATCTAGCTCGATCTCTGGTCCCATCTCCCATTCACATTTCATTCGCCTCGTCTGCATCTCATCCACCCACACGTGTTTGATTATTATCACTATCATCAACCAGTCCCACTGCCTACACGTCCTGTCCGTCCCCTGGCATGTCATCGTTATGTTTGTCATTCAGCTGCTTTCTCCCGCTCTCGGTTCGATCCATCCCCCTTTGGCAAGTGCTCAGCCATGACAGACACACGCGCGCTTATGCCAGGTGCCTACGTCGTGTGGCCCGCTCTGGTTCCGCCTTGCCCCTCGCCTCGTCGTGACGCCCACCGCGTTCCTGCGTGGTACTGCGGTGTGTTCGTCGGACACCCCACGCTCGTTTCAAGTCTCGGACCACATATGCAACCCTCATGATCGCTTTGTCTATGCCTCCCGCCAGCCAGCTTACTCGATCGCCACCCTTACATCTTGTATCATACCCTTCAACGGCCTTCTGCCTTCTCTTCTGTTCCGCTGTCGATTTGTCGCACCTTCCACCGCATCTTCGGATGGCGCCCCCTCCATCGTTCCATCCACTTCTGCTCCCGCTGCAACACCCTGGCACCCTTCGCGCGGTCGGTCGAAAATTACCTCACCCCATCGCACTTGTTTTATTACTATCCCGTATTGTCTTGTCCTCTCTTCCCTCTTCCCTCTGCCTACACGCATTCTCCACATTCTCGCATTCTACCAGTACGCACGGCCTGCGCGAGCGACGCCGTGTGCCTAAAAGCCGGGCGTGCGCGCGTGTGGGTTCCTTAACGCTTCGTCATTGACACCGCCGCCATTCATCGTCTTTTCCTCATTCTTCTTCTCGCCCCGAATAGGGTGGTCGCAGTCAGCTAGCTTCCTCCAGGTATACGTACGAGCATCTTGTACTGGTATATCTGCGCTGGGCGCCGCTGGTACTCACGACTCGGTGTTATTTATCCAAAGCATCTCATTCGCCCTCACTCCATTGCCTGTGTGTCGCGCGCGACATTGACGGTCGATCGCATCTGCCCGATCCGCCTTGGGAGCGCAATGTGGACGTGCCCGTTGGGTGCCTCGGGGGTGTGGATGGAAGTGGGTGTCGGCGGCTGCGGGCTAAATAACACATGCGCGCGTTTGTGCAGATCGCGAATTCACATGGGGCTGGCGCTGGATCACCGGACAGGGTGCGTCACCCATCCGCTGGGGAAACAGGGCGAGGGCGATCAAAGTGCCCAGCGGTGTCCGCCCGCGTTCTTCTGACCGTGCGCTCTTCTTCTCCACCGACGACCGAGTGACACCACCCGACCCGCCCAATCTCGGCTGTCGCGTTCGTGTGATTTGGACCGGCTGCTGTTCTCGCCTTATATCTATCTCTCTCTTCAGTGCCCGTCGGATTCCCCATCTTTCGCTGCCCCCGCATTCACCCCACACCCCACACTCGCAAAACACCGCGTATTCGAAATGGCAGCGAAGGAGTTCAAGAAGTACACGAGAGAGGAGGTCGCGAAGGTGCGTTCCGGCATGCATGCAGCACCCCATGCGACGTTGTGCTCACCCTGGACCTTGCGTGGCAGCACAACACGGAAGACAGTCTCGTAAGTGACCATAGTCGCGTCAGACGCGTGCCGAAGGCTCACATGCGGATGCACTAGTGGATCATCATCGACTCCAGGGTCTTTGACGTGACGCGCTTCCGGAACCTCCACCCTGGAGGCGCGAGCGTGTTCATGGACGAGGGCATCCGTACGTCCCCCCTTCGCCGTCTCCTGTCTCCCGTCTCCACATCTCCTGCTCCCTCCCGAGCGAACGCGCTTCGACACGCCCCCACCGCGCCTATCTATCCGAATTGTGACATGCCAACGCAAATACTGACGCGCCGCTCCGTGTTGCAGCCGGCCAGGACGCGACCGAGGCGTTCTTCGGGCTGCACCGCTTCGAGGTGCTCGAGAAGCCCCAGTTCGCGCGCCTCCAGATCGGCGTCGTGCAGGACGAGGAGCCGCAGATCCAGGGCGGGATCGTGCCCGGCCAGATCAGCAGGGTGCCGTACGCCGAGCCGACCTGGCTCGTCGAGGGCTTCAAGAGCCCGTACTACAAGGAGGTGCGTCAGAGAATCCACGCGGTCTTCTTGGTCGCGCGGGGGGACAGCTTGGATCTGACGGCGGGTGCGGCGCGGTAGAGCCACTATAGGCTGCAAAAGGCGGTGCGCAAGTTCGTGGACGAGGTGATCTGGCCGGACGCTCAGGTGCGCCCAGTCTGTCTGCCGCGATGCTGGTGGTAGATGTGTTCTGACGTGGGAGCAGCAACATGAGCTGGACGGCAAGCGTCCGTCGCAGAGCGTGCTCGATCAGATGGCGTGAGTTTGGCCTGCAGTACGTTTCTCGTATGACATCCAGGATTGATCGTCTGGCGCATTCAGGCAACTTAATCTCCATGCTATGCGTATGGGCCCGGGAAAACACTTAAAAGGTTTGACTTTGATGAATGGCATTGTCACCCCTGAGGAGGTGGGTCGGCACGAAGCACCAACCATGTACAGAATGCTGACGGAGACGCCTCCTCCAGTTCGATTACTTCCACGAGGTAGGCGTTCTATCCGCGCTCGGGCTTCTCGCTCGCTGAGACACGCTGCCAACAGCTCCTCATCTCACAAGAGATCACGCGTTGCGGTGCCCGCGGGTACGGCGACGGTCTCATGTCGGGCTGTGTCATCGGCCTGCCCCCGGTGCTCAACTTCGGCAGCCCCGAGCTGAAAGCCCGGATCGTGCCCGAGGTGCTGAGCGCGAAGAAGTTCATATGTCTCGCGATCTCGGAGGCGTACGCTGGCAGCGACGTCTTTGGCCTCCAGACGACGGCGACGAAGACGGAGGATGGCAAGCACTGGATCATTACCGGCACGAAGAAGTGGATCACGAACGGAACGTGAGTTGCGTCGTATCGTGCCATCTTGTCTTTGGGGGTCTAACCTCATGTGCTTTCCCAGGTTCGCCGACTAGTGAGTGACACTGGACCACAGTGCCTATCTGAACAGTATTGACCATTTACTGCATTTCACAGCTTCACCGTCGGTTGCCGAACGGAGGTGGGTCCACGTTAGTCCCAAACGCACCGATAACCAACTCACACAGTATGGCGGCGCAGGACGGCTTTACGGTCATCCTCGTTGAGCGCGGCGAGGGTGTTGAGACGAAGCCGATCAAGACGTCGTACTCGTCCGCCGCCGGTACCGCATACGTAACCTTTGACCACGTCAAGGTGCCGGTCGAGAACACGCTGGGCGAGGAGGGCGGAGGCATCTTCGTGATGCTCAGCAACTTCAACCACGAGCGCTGGGTGATGTGCTGCATCAGCGTTCGTGCGCAGAGGCAGGTCGTCGAGGAGTGCATGAAGTATGTACCTTTCTGCTACAGAGGCGCCACGGTGGGGAGACGCTGATCGCGCACCGTTGCGTTCTTATAGGTGGGTGAACCAGCGTAAGGCGTTCGGGAAGCCGTTGCACTCGCTCGCGGTCGTCCGGAGCAAGCTTGCGCAGATGATCTCCCGGGTGGAGGGTCAGCAAGCTTGGCTAGAGAGCGTTACCTATCAGATGTGCAACATGGTGAGGCTCCATCCTTACCCTCCTCCGTCGTGCGGAAGGCTGATTACCTGATGTGACCCATAGTCGTACAAGGAGCAAGCAAGTAAGCTTGCGGGGCAGATCGCGTTCCTCAAGTCGCACATGACGCGCAGCGCACAACACACCGCGGCGGACGCGGTGCAGATCTTTGGCGGTCGTGGTATCACCCAGACGGGTATGGGCAAGTTCATCGAACACGTGAGTGTATAAGCTCCTCCTTGGAATTGTGTTTCGCTGACGGCCGTGCAGTACCACCGTACGGTAACCTTCGACGCGCTCCTTGGTGGAGGTAAGCCCCCTTGTCCGAACATGGGTCTCCTGGAGGTACTGATGATATATTGCGTGTAGCGGAGGACGTGCTCTCAGATCTGGGTGTTCGGCAGGCGATACGGGGCATGCCGTCGGACGTGCGTTTGTGAGCTAGTCACCGCACGCACGGTCGACTTGCGCTGCTTAATGCGGCCGATATATACCCTCGCATATATATGGTCTGTTGCATTGCTATCGATGGTCCCTCTTTCTAGTTATTACTACTCCTACCGTTTTTTTATTATTCTACTGCTACTTCGTGATAGAGGGACTGTCGCTCAACATATGTATATTGAGCCTTGCTACTATCCGGCGCTTCCGATCCGCGGCTTGTTTCTCTTCTACTACGCGCGCGCTTTCACGCGCCGCCGCCGAACATCCGCACGCATGTCATGAACGTTTACATTGAACATGTCTTGAAGCCAATAGGCTGGCGACCCAGGTGTGCCAGGTTGAGCAGTGGTTAGTGCGGCGGTGGGGCGCGGGACGAGCTTATCCCATTTGCAGGCGCGATGACGGAGCACCCGTCGTGACCTGAGGGCCTTGCTGACAGACCGAGCACTGGCCTCCTTCCCACCACCCGCCTTAGCTGGGCATGCGCAGGTCTCTCTCCGCCATCCGAGCCATGTCCCACACCACCACAACCCCGACCCCCGCCGCGAACGGCAGCGCACACGCCCGCGTCCCGATCTCCGCGCTCCCGCTCCCGCCGCCCAGCCACTCGCTCACGCACACCCTCACGCCTGACCCGCACACGCCCACGCCCGCCGCCTGGCGCGCCATCCGGGGGACGCGCCCGAGCCTGCAGCGGCGCGCGCGGCTGCTCGCGCCGGACGCGCACTTCTCGTACGTCGCGCCGTGCCCGCTCCCGTTCCCGTTCCGCGTGGAGTACCCGGACGAGGACGCGGACGGGGAGGCGCAGGTCGCTGCGGTCGAGCGCTGGCTGGTCGATAGAGAGGCGCTGAAGGAGGTGCCGAGTGCCGCGGAGGCGCGAGAGCGTGGACAACAACAACAGAGGAGATTGAAGAAGTATGTGTCGGAGAAGAGGGACGAGGAGCGTGTGCTCATCGGGCTTGCGGAGATCGGTTTGAAGGACTGTGTACCGCACCTCGACGTCGGCGATGCATTCGACCTCCTCGGGCAGCCATCTCTCTCGGGTGCATCGTCCGAGGCCCCGAACGGAAACGCCAAAGTCGCGGATGAGGATGCGGTTGCGGCACGTCAGGAATTCATCGACGTCCTCAGTGGACATGCGCTGCTCGCGAGTTGCGAGGGCGAGGACCCCCAAGCGCAATGGGCCCCGTGGTCCCTCCGGTACAGCGGCCACCAGTTTGGCAACTGGGCAGGGCAGCTAGGGGATGGACGGGCCATCTCTCTTCGTGAGTTCACTCGCCTAGCATATGTCTTACGGGGCTTGTTGACGAATGCGTATAGTGAGCACACCCCATCCGGACGACCCGGATACTACCTATGAGCTGCAACTGAAGGGTCCGGGAAGGACACCGTTCTCGCGGATGGCAGACGGTCTCGCGGTCCTGCGTTCGTCGATCCGCGAGTACCTCTGTTCCGAAGGTAGGTCTACCAGGTTGGGTGTGGTGACTTCACGTTGACACCGTGCACACAGCGATGCACGCATTGTCTATCCCGACGACGCGCTCCCTCTCTCTCATCTGGCTCCCCAAGCTACCCGTGGAGCGCGAACGCATGGAGACCGCATGCGTCCTCACGCGCGTCGCGCCGTCCTTCATCCGCATCGGCTCCTTCGAGGCGCTCAACCCGCCCGCGAACATGTTCTTCTTTGGCGGCGGACAGCAACCAGCACACCTGGACGCGTTACGCGTTCTGGGTGAATGGGTCGCGCGCAGGGTGCTGAAGCTCGAAGGTATCCGATGGCGCGGAGATCTTGGTGTGGATGGACCCGGAGATGCCTGGGGAAAGGAGCTCGTGCTAGAGGTGGCCCGGCGGAATGCGCGCATGGTCGCTGGCTGGCAGGCGTACGGGTTCATGCACGGGGTGATCAACACGGACAAGTATGTCGCAGCCTGGTTGGATTATACGACGCGCAACTCATTGACCTTTCAAACAGCGTGTCGATTCTGGGATTGACTATAGACTATGGTGAGTTAGCGATATAACTACCGTCTGCGGCAGCCCTGATGTCGCTTCATAGGACCGTATGCGTTCATGGACGTCTTCGATCCGTTCCACATATGCAACCACAGCGACAATGAGGGTCGTTATGCATACAAGGTACGCATACATCCGTCATTGTTGTGTCCACTGTCCACCATATTGAAATCTCGGCATCAGTACCAACCATCCATGATGTGAGTGTCCTCAGGTGCGGTTCATGCGCATGCTGACGGAACTTATAGCATATACGCCCTCCGTTCCCTCGTCAACGCCCTCGCGCCCCTCATCGGCGCCGAAGACGAACTCGGCGGCAAAGCCGTCTCCCCCGGCTGGGCCTCCTCCGCGTCCCCGGAGCAGCTCAAAGCCTGGACCGCGCGCGGCGTCGAGCTCGCAAAGGACGACATGGAGCGCACCGCGGAGGAGGCGAGCGCGGTCGAGTACGGCCGGTGCATGCACGCGCGCCTCGCGCTCCGCCGGCTCGACGCCGACGACGAGCTCCTCTTTTCGCGCCCGCTGCTCGACCTCATGGAGGACCACCGGCTCGACTTCCACGGCACGTTCCGCCGCCTCGCGCGCTTCCGCCCTGCGATCGCGCGGGATGCGGGTGCGCTCGGCGCGTTTGTGGAGGGCTTGTTGGGGTTGACGGCGGATCCGGAACGATTGGATCGGGAGAGGGCGACGGCGGATTGGAAGATTTGGCTGGAGAAGTATGCGGGGCGGATCGAGAGCGAGAGGGAACTGTGGGAGCAGGACGGGGAGGATGTTGACGCGCTGAGGGAGAAGGCGGCGAAGGCTGCGAATCCGCGGTTCGTGCTGAGGCAGTGGGTGTTAGAGGAGGTCATCAAGAAGGTCGAAGCGGACCCGGAAAGTGGGAAGCGGGTGCTCGCCAAGGTCCTCCATGTAAGTCTGAGTCTTGTGCCCTTCTGCTTCGCTGTTGTTCAAAATGGGTTTGCTGACGTCGGTTATGCAGATGGCCTGCAACCCATTCGAGCCCTGGGGCGCGGAAGACTTTGAAGGCGACGACAGCTCGCTGGACGCAGAGACACGGGAGGAGCGCAGATACTGCAGCATAGGCGAACGGAAGTTGCTTGGTTTCCAGTGCAGTTGTTCAAGCTGAGCATATGGATCTGTCGGATCGCGGGCTGTTGGTATATGTTTTGGTATGAGTATCCTTTACGCGCAATATGGATAACCTTGCGGAAGCTGTAAAATCCACGCCGTCCTACCCTCCTTCCTCACGCGGGAGCACCGTAAAGTACATTGACATTCCATTCCGCCTGGTGACATACATCCATCTAGCAATACTGCCGTCGCGCTTAGGTCGCGCTGCCGAAAATCTGGTACCGTCTGCAGATGCTCGGGCCGATCTCGTCGTACTGCGCCTTCGTGTGGCAGGACGAGTAGAACTCGGGCTAGAAGCAGTGGTCAGTATCAAAGCGCTACAACACGGCCATGTCCGACTTACCAGAGAAGCAAGCAGAGAACCACCGAACCATACAGCGTAGCTGGACGGCGGGAGTCAGCATGAAGCGCGGCACATAGACTACGAGCGCGCACTGACCGTTGGCGCTTGTGGGAAATGACGTCGACCTCTACTCCGGACGACTGATGAAGGGATGAGGGACCCTGCATACTCACGGCAAAGAGTAAGACGTACCCTCTGCTGAACGCCGCTTGCTGCCGCACTGGCATCTAGGCGGCGGTCGACAATCTGCTTGAGATCGCGCTTCAGGCGCTGGCCGAAGTGCTGGAACATCGTGGAGCCACCAGACAACACGATGTTCTGGTACGCGCCATGTGAGCGCCTGGTAAAGGAGGTATAGAGGAACATGCGAACCTTGTAAAGGCCACGACGGACATCAATGGGGGACTGCTGGATCACGCCGTCGACAATCTCGGGGAGCGGCGTGAGGAAGTCGGAGGAGTAGATCTCGGGATTGAAGAAAATCTCGGGGGCCAGGAACCGTTCGTAGCCTACGTCCAACTCGTATTTCTAGGGCGCGGAGGTTAGATACGACCCTGGCGGATTGATAAAAAGCAACGCACCCGGCCAGTCGCGGCATGCTCGCCCTCATACCGCGCAAAGTACTTGTACGGCTCCTGGTCGTACTTCCTGAACTCCTTCACGATGTCCTGGCACACGTAGCTGTACGACTCCTTGATCTTGCCCGCGACCTTGAGGTGCTCCTCGGGCGGGACGCCCGTGAGCTCGCCGCGCTCGCGCAGCAGGTTCAGCACGAACTGGGTGATGTCGCGGCCGGCAATGGGGATGTGCTTGATCGCGCTCCCGATCACGTAGCCCTCCGCGCAGGGGATGACGTGCGTGACGCCGTCGCCGGAGTCGATGACGGTGCCGGTCAGGGTGCGGTCCGTGACGCGGTTCGAGGACCAGGACGCGGCGAGGGCGAGTACGGCCTGCACGGCGATGTAGAGGCCCTTGATGTTGAACGACTCGAAGAAGATCTCCGCTGTCTGCTCGCGGTTCTCTGGCGGGTTGAGCGGGGGCTCGGTCTGCGCGTATCGAGTCGATGATCAGAGGGTGCGCTCGGACGGGCTGTGCGCGGTGAGGCGCGATGGTAAGTGGTGCACGCACCAGGAGAAAGTAGTGGTCTTCGGGCTCTGCACGGAGGTACTTGAAGATCGTCTGCTCCCAGTAGCGCTCCATGTGGTCCCAGTTCTCGATCTGACCATGGCGGATAGGATAGTTGATGCCATAGCCGGGGGTCTGCGCATTGGCGAGGGCTTCATCGCCAATGAAGAAGTCGAGGTCCTCGACGCCGCGTTTCGATGCAAGATGACCGGGCTTCGAGGGCACTGAGGGTCCGCGAGAGGGCTGCGCTGCAGGTCCACGCGTCGCTATCGCGGTGGGGAACACACTGGACGGGATGTGAGCGTTGTGTACAGATGCGGTACCGAGTGTACTGACAAGGACGGATCCGAGTTCCCAGCGAATCTGAGAAAGCCAGTCAGCGCAACATCTCACGCGTGTCGCTCTCGTACACACCCGACTTTGGAGAACCCTGTGCCGTTGTCGCAGATGATGGGGGCGAGGAGGGACATCGTCGTACAGTACAGACCTCGCTCGCCCATGGCGCATCGCTCATACCAGGGTGCCGCGCCGCAGCCTTTTGCGGCGGAGTAATTGGTACTGACCGATCGACTTACATGGGTCGGTGGCGTAGTTGGTTATCGCATCTGTCTAACACACAGAAGGTCCTCAGTTCGAACCTGGGCCGACTCATGTTTTTGCTCTTTTTCTGTTTAACGGTGGTCGGCAACGCAGCTGCTCTCTCGAGGAACACACGTTACAGCCATATCCAAGATTAAGACTAAGCAGATGTTCGCTGGCTAAGCGTCATAGGCTCTGGCTGGCACCAATCCCCACCTCAACTGCACTCGTCCGTTGCTTAGCCTGTCGAAAAGCACATTGGTCCAAGTGCTGCAGCTCCCAAAATATCCTTGCGCTCACCTCTTCAATCAGGTCGGCTTCAATTTCGGGCAATGTCTCAAGGGGTTCATCGTTCCATGTTGTGACCATCCATCGGTTTGGCGGATTCTCGATGAATAGGCACACGTCCTCCGGGATATACTGCCCATGCTCGGCCTGGAACTCCGCTCGCAGGACACGTTCCTCTGCGCGCCACGCCCGTTCAGAGCCCTATTCACGCGCAGAGTATGGGGGCAGCCTCACCTGCAACCATGGCGTCGAGCTCCGCGATCGTGTTGGCGACGACCCGCTGGGCAGCTTCGCGGTACTGTCGCCGCCGCGCGAGTTCGAGGACGAGCTTGTTGTAAGCGTACTGGTAGGATGTATACTTGTGGTGTAGCTCTTCCAAGGGGCTGAGTTGTAGGTGCAGGTGTGCCAAGTGGTCCAGGCTTTCTGTCTGTAATTCCGCAGAACCTCGTGTGGGCTAGCCGTGACGGGGAAAGGGCCGGGAAAGAGCATACCTCGACGTGCTGTTGCCGTTCGAGCATGTCCGCCATGATCTCCCCGAGCTCGTCGAGGTCTGTGAGGATGCGTCGGTGTGTGTCGATATACTCTTGTGCTGCTGCTTTGGCAGCACAGAGCTGATCCCTGGGTGTCCGTAAACATATTCAGAGATGTGTGTCCAACAGGTATAACTTGTGGTGCGGACCTTTGGGCTTCGATGGAATGAACACCATCCTCGAGTTCCAGGACAATGCCTGGCAAAGCATCCGCGTCCGCGTTCATACCTGATGACGAACGTCAGTCAAATCCGACCATATCCAGAATGAAAAGTGCTACCTTCCATATCCTCATCGCCGAATTCCTCTCCGGCTTCGAAGTCATGCATTGCATTTGACATGTTGTCGTAGTGATGCGCAAGGGACTCAAGATGCTCCGCCATCTTCGTGGACGTCTCTTCTTGGGCGGCAAATATGTCTGTGAACGAGGGCAATGCAACCTCGGCCGGTACCATCTCCTTGATGGCGTCTATGGTCTTAGCGAGGGACTCATGGTAGTCACTGGTTTGCGCGAGGATATCCTGACGGCGCGGGCATCCGCTGTCATTATGGCATTGCAGCTGATACTCTCTAGAACAACCTACGTCCAGCTCCTGCCTGTCGCGCTCAATGGTGTCCAGTAGATCCTCAATCGCTCGCTCGTCGACGAAATCTCGCAGCGTCTTCCACCGTTTCCGATCCATTCTCCGGCTCTTCTTCTCTTGTAAGCGGGCCAAGGGGGAGCGGTTACGTATGGTGTCCGTCGGGCTCTGACGAGGGTCAGAGTTGCTGCGGGGGAGGCCGAACGGCGTCGACTCGTATTCGTCCTCGGAGGGATTCTGGCTGCCGAAGGGCGACGAGTCGGCAGACACGGTGTGAAAGTCGGACGGTACAGATTGTGCGCCAAGTGACTCTAGCACGGCGTCCAACGCATCGCTTCTCTGGTTGCGCAAGATATCCCATTCCTGGCGATCATGGAGGTGTTGGGGATGATGGCCTTGTACACACGGAGGAAGGAGGAACACACCCGAACTTGTCGCTCAAGCTCTGACCGTTTCTGCTCGATGCTCTTCGCAACTTGGGAAGCGAGCTATTGTTCAAGGGGGTAAGTTACTTATATCAAGTCTTGACTTGTGTGAGCAGCACTCACCTTGAGCTGGTCCATGACCGCCTCAGACATCCAGCGCACCTTCGCATCCAGTGCGAGGACGTCTACTGCCGTTTGGGCCGACGCAGAAGAGAGTGTATGCGCAGTGGTGCACAGCTGTTCACCCTGTTGGAGGGCTTTCTTGGCTTGTAGAACCAAAGCGACGATATGTGGCTGCTCGGCCGGGGGCGTTCCACCAGAACCAGATGGAGATATACGGTCGTCGGACATGTTGGATGCTGTATGTGCGAGAAAAGGACTCTGGTGTTCCGCGGACGTCCTGTGAGCAGCGGGAGGAAGCAGGTCAATGCAGGTCGAACGAGGGACCGCCAATGAGCTGCTTATACGCGAGCCACGCTCCTGGGAACGAGGTCCTCGTCGGCGGTCGCATGAACGCGCTCATGTGAGTGGAAGTCACACTCTGTCACAGCGTGCCCCACGCGTCGCTCCTGTCACGCCCGGCTTGAGCGCGCGTTGTCGTCATGGCTAGAGCGCGGACCACCATGTATACGAGAATGGCTGAATACACATTCATCCTGTATCGACCAACCTCGCCTGCAAGCCCTCTAGTCTGTATACATAAGATATGCATCTTGTGAACAAAGCTCCTTCCTTCCCTTGGCGACGGGCCTGCGTGAGCACACGGGCGCGCCCCCACACCTACCCCGCGCGAACCGCGCGAGGGATGTCCGGAGAAGGGGGGCCAACGGGAGAGGTAAGCTCCCTGTGCACTGATAAGTATAGTGTATGACTAACATGTGGAGAGCAGCAGCAGGACGTCTCCCCCAACAGTGCTAGCCCGAGTAAGGAGGCCCACAGAACGCCGGAGGCTTCAAAGCGACCCGAAACGACCGCCAATGGACGCAAGATGACGATCGCCGAAAGAGACGCCGCGCTCATGAACAGCTGGAAGGAGCGCCAGGGGTCCCTTGCCAATGCCGAGTTCGAGGACGGGCAGGTCGCAGAGGGTTACCGACGCAATGTGGTAAGTTCCTGACCCCGTGGAACCCCGACACTCGTATTCACGCTGGTGGTCTAGAAAGCGAACATATTCCGCTACATATGACCCGCGCACTTGAGCGGCTTGCGAGGCTACGCGGACCGCGCAAAGTCTACGTTTTGGATACAAGTACAGGATTGACAGCGTCCAATGGGCAGGATTCGTGTATCGTACACGACAGTTATCATAATGTGTCATGATAGTCATGCGATGGCAGGCAAAGCGCTGATGGTTGTCGACGAAGGAGGTATAAGGCATCGCACTCAGAGGACGACCTGCTCGTGAGTCGGACCATATTCCTCCGCAACAGAGGGGTCGTCTAGGATGCCAGTATAAATATAGTTACACGTCAAGCGATTGTGGGTCACTCACCATCCTTCGGATCACACACCCACAGCCGGATCACCGTCGGGTCATGATCGCTCGCACGCTCACCCAGACTCCGCGCCCAAGTATTGACGTGCACATGCTCGACCTCCACGCTCGAGTCGGAGCCAGCAATCGTGAACGACGCTCCCCGCCGGCGAGCAATCGCATCCGACACGAAGACGTGGTCGATCTCTTGCGCGTGCTGGTCGTATGCGTACGTGTACCGCTCGGCCGGGGGTACCCCCGCGAGCTCGTTCGCGTCATGCAAGACTGCGGAAAGAGGGCGCAGAACGGCGCGTGTGGCGAGGTACTCGTTCATGTCGCCCGCAACGGCCACGCTCGCATCGGCGTCGAGGTCGAGTAGGGAACGCACGAACGTCTGTGGGGAGTGTGAGCGGCATCATTCGAACCATAGAAGATGTGAGGAGTTTCAGGTCTCACAGCAGTAACGTTGGCCTGGCTTTGCCTTCGCTCAGCGTGGCCGTTGACGGGCGGACGGGCATCACCCTGTGCCGAGGAGCTGTCGCGCTTCGAGCTGAAATGCACGTTCACGGTGTAGAACCGCTCGCCAGAGGTGGTTTGCCAGGCGGCCGCAAGGGGTTTACGTGCTTCCTCCCACGCGGAGGCCAAGGGTTCAATGCGTCCAGGGTTATAGCTGTGAAGATGAGTATGGAGCGTCGCAATGCCTGGAAGGAACATGCTCACCTGAGTTCCACATTCCCCTCGTCGTCTACCACAGTGACGGTCGCTAGCGTGGCGTTTCCGATAGTGCCAGGTATTAGGGAAACGCGTTCGGGACGCCACCTAGTGAAACAGGTAACTTTAGCCGCACGCATACACCCTGACGGGCAGAGTCACCTACAAGTATGCGACGCGTATGTTCCCTCCCGGGGAACCGCCGTCCTTGTTATCCTCGGGGTCGACATTCACGAAGTCGTAATGCACCCCTCCGCTTGCTTTCTTGATCGCGTCGGTGAGTGCTTTGAGCGTCTTATTCGCGCTCACGACACCGTTGTCGCGGGACCCCGAGTCGTCCTGAATCTCCTGGACAAAGACGATGTCGGGCGTGTGGAGGTAATGGGCGACATGCTCGGCGATGTGGGGAATATGACGCGAACGGGGAGACATATTCTCGACCTACAACGTCGTGTGTAAGATGCATGAAGACAGCCATTGGACAGAGTGTAGGAACCATACGTTGTAATCTCCAATACGCAACTGGCAAGAGTGTATGGCGGAGTCCAGTGTCGAGGGTTGTGCATCCGCAGATGGTATTTGAAGCACCTCGGGCGCGGTGAGGGGCAAGATATAGTAGTTCCCGAACTACATGGGTCAGCACTAGGGGTCATGGTCGCGTTGTACAGAGGCTCACTTGGTACGTCACTACACCAGTGATGTTACCGAGTTTCGCGCCCATTATAGTCTTCGGATTACGAGTGCCATCCGGTGCGCGCCCAATGAGGATTGCCTCTGGATGGGCCGGTGGTATACCGTCTACTCGTGCGTTCGGTCAGTTGCAGATCTCTGCACCTGGATACCCTCGAAACACACGCACTAGTATCAGTGTGTATGGTGAGACCACCACGCTCGTTCCGTCCGGTAACAGGCCAATCTCCGTATACCCATATGGAACCAAACCGGTCCGGGAAGTTGACAGCAGTAGGGTATGGCACAGTCACAAGTTGTCCCTCCAAGCTCTCCCAGAAGTCCAAGCCAAACTCTTCAGGACGCAGGGTGGCGTTGACAGACTCCAGCAATGTGACGTTGTTGGGCAAGGATAACCAGCCGTCCGGGCCATTATCGAGCGAGGAGAGCTGGTTCCGGGGAGGTGTGCGGTCAACACCCAGAACAAGAGGTTCAACCCCAGCGTTGCCAGAGAGCGTCGTAACAGAGGATATCTGGTCAAGCTCAGTGAGGAAGAGGTCGTTGTCGCCTGAGCGGTATTCCGTGACCCTTCCTACAACGGAGACCAGCTCTCCCACATTCGTACGCTTTGCAGCGAGGTTTCCATACAGGCGGAGGCCGGTGGAGGCACGCTGGTCCTCAGAACTTTGGCCCTGTATCCAAGCGCCATACCTATCCTGAGCACGCAAGTCAGAACACCTGTTGTTGTCGATCCATTGAAGGGCGAACGTACCTTCGCAGTCACTACGCCAGACACCTCGACATACTCGCCTGAGAATGGCGATTGGAAGGAGACACCTTGTATATCAGACACCTCCACTCTGTGCGGTTTTGTGGTTTGTGCTAGTGTAACTCCAAGCAGCGGGTACAGGAGTGCTACGCGTAGTGGCGCGAAGCTCTTCATGGTGAAGTTGAGAATGTGCAAGCCTCGGAGTTGGTGAGTCCGCAGAGCCTCTGTCCTAGACAGGACGCAGGACGTCGCAGCGAGGGAGATGGTGGTGGTAAGAAACAAAGGCGGTTCCCTGCGCAACCCCCGGCAGACGCGTGGAGGAGGACAAAGGCGTGTCTGTCACGGCGGTGGCTGCGACGCGCTGAACGGGAGAAAGCAGGCCGCATTTGGACAGTCCACGTTCCAGCCCGGGGCCCCGCGCCGATCACGACGCCCTCGATCAGCACCGCCACCGCATTCTCAGCTCGACTCCAAGTTGGGCCGCTGTGCGAATCGAGCCTTGCTGTGCATCGACACGCTTTGTCAGTCGACCACCATCTCCTCCCATGCCCAAGCCTACCCCAGCTGCTGTCTCGCTGTGTCTCGCGTGCTCCGCCTCGTTGCCGCCTCGTAAAGACGACACGAAAGTACACTACACGCAGTGCTGCTCACGCCCGATCTGCCCGCATTGCGTCTCCACGAACCCTCGTCTGGCGAGGTACAACCCGTGTCTGCGATGCCTTGCCGGGGTCAACGCTGTCAGCGCCAAGTCACCTCCAGGTAGCAGCTCGGCAATCCGTGGCGCTGGCATACCCAATGTGGACGGCGCTGTGCGGGACGAAGACATATTTGTAGTGGATGATGAAGACTCCGAGTCGGATACGGACAGCGAGCAATTCGGGCCTGCAATAGGGGAGAATACAGCAAATAAAACACCCAGTGCCGAAAGTGTAGGGCGAAGATCAGGAAGAACATCTAATTCGCCGCCATCGACAGATGTCTCCACGTCGCCGCTGCCGCCCAGCACGGACGATGTACAACGGGCTGCCAATGGCTCCTCCGGCATCCCGAAGTACTTCATACGTCCAGAGGATACCCTGCTAGGCATATGCCTCAAGTTAGGCATAGACGTACGTGCTTGTCCACTCCGGGCGAACGCCCCTGTCTCACTGGATATACGTCTGAACCCGCAGGGCCGTGTCTTATGCCGTCTGAACAACCTCCCCGTCAGCACTCTCCGCACAACACCCCATCTCCTCCACACCCGCAGCTTCATCATCCTGCCTCCAACGGCCTCCTCGCCCCCACCGCTCTCTCCAGCCGAACAAGCAGCGGACGAAGAGCGCAGAGCGAAGCTCGCCCGCGAGCGGGCGGAAACCCGCTTCCAAGCGCTCACGAAGGAAACGGACAGGGACGTTGCCAAGGCGTACGTCGCTCTCGCCGACATTCCGGATGGGAAGGAGCGCGACTTCAAGGAGTACGAGGATGCCGGGTTAAGGAAGCGGAGAGTCCGGAGCGTGGACGACGTGGGAGAGGGGAGCCTCGAGGGGCGGGCGACGGACCACTACTTTGACGACGAGGAGTGGGAGGCGAGGGAGCGGGCGGACGGACGTAGGGCTGCGCTACCCCCGTTCCCCTACGCCGGAGGTGCGGGGCCAAGCCGGCTTACGGGCCAGGCAGCGGCGGAAGCAGAGAAGTCCTGGTGGCGATGGAAGAGCTAGTAGCAGCACATCGATATGCAAGACAGAGATACATAGGTCCATTGTACAGTAGTACAGTAGTCGTGGATTAGATGATGTCACAGTAGTGTAGCAACAGTGTAGAATACACAGGGAGCGAGTATACCAGCTACAGCCCGCGCATGAGGTACTTCGTCAAGCACTCGATCGCCGCCTTCTTGATGTCCTCGTTGTCCGGCCCGTTCTTCAGTATCTCCGTCGCGAACGTCACCTTCTCTATCGATATCTCCTTCTCCTTGTCTCGCTCGTCTGCCGATGAACCCGTGGATTGTTGCCTCTGTGCGGCTTCCGCACGCATCAGCTCCGTCCGGGCTTTGCTCTCCTCCGCATGTTGCTGGATAAGCTCCTTGAGAGAAGAGCAGATACTACGCAGGGACTCGGTGACGGAGGTGAGCTGCGCGAACGCTTGCGCTATCTGGGAGTAGGCCTCGGGATGTGACGTTTCTCGTTGCGGAGATATGTCGCTTTGCGTCCGCGAGGCGGACACTATCGAGGGACGCGCGGGGCTTTGGGGATGAGGGGCAGAATGTGGAGCACGCGGTGGACCAGCGTGGTTTGAACGGAGGTATGTCGGCGGTGCCTGTGGTGTGCTGCCTCCCGCCTGCCGATAATCGGGCGTCGGCCCCGTGAGCTGAGGCGAGTAATCATAGGAGGAGTTGGATTGAGGATGAGGAGGCTCGGGGGAGGCAGGGTGCGGGACGGAGCCATGGTCCGCACCATGGGATGCACCGTTATGGGACATCATCTGGGAATCAATACTCGAATGCGCGTGTAGGCCCATCATTGCCTGCACGGCGGGACCAGCCGAGGAGCCTGCTTCGGAGGGGTCGGCAGGACCGTAGTATGGAACGGGTAGGCCGGTCTTTGGATCCTCTCGATATCTACGGTATCATGTGAGGGGTGTCCTGGTGGGCTGCTTTTCAAGCAAACGACGCACCTCCTTCGGAATAGATCGTACCAGCCGGTCTCATACCAACGGTCGATGACTTTTGCGTTGATCGTGCCGACGTTCAAGCCAGCGACCCGAGCCGCTTCCAGAACGGTCTCCACCGACGGTTGTTGTGCGTGGGGGTTTTCGGCTTGCATTTGGCGGAAGTGATTCGCAGAGAACACTTGGAACGCGTGGATCTGCTTGAACACCTCGAGATTTCGATGGAAGCAGCTCTTCAGCGCCGTGTAAGACTTTCTTCCCGGGAAGAGTTCATTGGAACACTGTGGTAACCAGACGTCAACAACACTGCAAGACGTCTCCAGGTGAGACATACCTCTCGAAAGACAGTGTTCATACGCGTCCGGAACGCCTCCCAATGGTCGTCACTGGTCAGCAACCATGTGAAGAACCGTGTCTTCTCGTCTTCGGTCCAGTGCTTGGGCCCTCCATTCGGGCCAACATCCATATCCTGCATTTCGCCGTCCTCAAACCCGCCTTCTCCGGGGGCGAATGCGCGTTGCCGCTTCTTCCGTGCGCCGCCCTCGGGCGGGACGGACTCCGAGTGCTTGCGCTTGCCTCCGCCAGCGCCGTTCATCGTGGACGAAGGCGGCGAGCTCTCGTCGTGCGCGTGCTCGCCCGGCCCTGCGGCCTCCTGCGACGCCGACGCATCCGCCGCGGCTGAGTACATGAGCTCGCCGCCGTGCGGAGGCGGCGGGCCCTGCACGTAGGGCATGACGTGGTGTGCGTACCCCTCCGGGCCCGCGGACACGCTGAACCTGTGTACGGAGACGTACGGGCCATGGCCGGCGTTGGGGTCGTTCTAGGGTAGATGCGGACGCGTCCGTCAGTAACATTCCATGCGCCTGACATGGGCCGCGAGCGATAGCCACTGCGCAGTCGGGGGCAACGAGCCACGCCGTCCATTGCCAGCTGCACTGCAGCGTGGCATGCCATGGCGAGCTGCTCCCGGAGTGCAGCGCAGGGCAGAGCGCGGCCGGGAGGGAAGTTGGATCTGAGACGCACCTGGACCGTGTGCGCCGTCGGCGGTTGGCTCATCAATTGCATCGTAGGCGAGTGCGAGTGGTTTGGGTCGCCGGCCGTCCCGACCTGCGCGCCGGACGCGGCCTGCCCGACGTGGCTCATCGCGCTTCAGCGGGCTCGTGAGCATCGCATATGGCCAGATCAGGCCGGATCCGCGGCCGTTGGTAGCAATACATACCTCAAGGAGGACATCGTCGACTATGCGCGATGTGGTTTGCAGCAAGAGCGCCGAACCGGTTCGAATCTCGGAAGCGCCGGTGTCTGATGGATCACGGCCGTCTCCGCCCAAACGCCGCGTCGTTGCTCTTGGGCCTTGGCCATTTCGTTCTACTACGTGCTCTGGTTCTCACCCGTGGAATTGGTTGATATACACACGACGGGTATAACATTCGTTGTGACTTGCAAGCAAGTACCAACGGGAGGAGAAGGGTCACCGTACACGGCTCAACGCCATTTACAATCCCGGGTTCAGCAGCCAAACTGAAGCCTAGCGTCAACATAACAAGTACTACATCGAGGATCATGTATGGACATCGAACGCGGAGGGTGAATAAAAAGTCAACAAGCACAAGACGAGCGGGATACACTGGGGTCCAAGAATTCCCGGGAGAGGGTGGCGGCAACAGGAGGGGGATAGGGGGATAACGGTGTGGACAAGGGGCATAGGCAGATTTTGTGGGGAGCAGTCCGACGTGGTCCGCTACGGTAGGGGATGTTACAGGGGTCACGCGATACCAAGATTGTCCATTCATGACCTCGAGTCTCTCCTTGCACTAGACCCGTTGGTCTGGTACATGTACTGGTGGTGTGTAGTAGTAGATCCGTGAGACGAAGGCGGGCGAGGGGCCGTTGCGGCTGCAGCGGCGGCGTTGTACGAAGTCGTTGCGGTTGGTCGTGGGCGGTAGAAGCCTTGGTTCCGTGAGTCAGTGGTCGCATTCGACATGACGGGAGATGGGGTGTTGACGGCGACGGTGGGCATGGGCCAGGGAAGAGAGGACGTGGATGGTGTCGTGGCGGTCGTACTGCGGGCAGAGGCCATCACGCTAGCACCTGATGTAGCCGTAGAGGGAGGTCGCTGGGGCTGCATGGCCGGAGAAGCGTTGATGGAGGCAGGCGTGGACGTGATAGGACTCCGGGTGGGCGAAACTACGCTAGATGCACTCGCGGGAGGAGGGGGCGGAGGAGGCTGTTGGTGTTGCTGATGATGTTGGTGAGAGTGTTGTTGGGGTGGCTGTTGTTGGTGCTGGTGTTGGTGCTGCTGGTGCTGCTGAGACTGGTGTTGCTGAGACTGGTGCTGCGGGGGTTGGTGCTGCGGAGGCTGGTGTTGCTGGGTATGGCGTTGTTGCTGGGGTTGGTGCTGCTGTTGGGCCGCTTGCGCTTGAGATTGAGCTTGCGGCGGGGGTGGAGGTGGGGGTGCAGCTTCCGATGCTGCCTCAGCTTCTCGACGCCGTTTCGTTCCACGTGTCGTGCTCTCCTTGAGCCCGAGAGATGTCGCTTTCAGCAGGATTTGATGCCTGTGAAGAGGGGTAAGAACCCAGGTGCGCCGGTGAGTAGGGAAAATATTGAATACCTAGTCCTGCTATTGCCCCATTGCTGGATAACCCAGTCCCACTCTATCTCACCCTTATTCTGCGCGCCTCCCATCTCTTTGCTTTGCTCGGCTAAGCGCTTCAACTTCTCGGTTTCTTCTTCGGACCACGTGCCCTGGTGACCGCCCGGCGCTGTGTTGCCAGTCGCAGCGCTGAAGGTCGATATCGTGCCAGTATTGGTGGGGACGGGCGCGGATGCGGGTACAGGCGCTGGTGGTGCAGGCGCAGGCGCAGGCGCAGGCGTGGGAGGCGCTGACTGGGTCGCTGGTTGCGGCGTTGTTGTCTGGGGAGGGGGAGCTTGAGCAGGCGGTGCGCTCGCGGAAGGAGCCGGCTGAGAGGATTGGGAAGGTTGAGGGGGCGGCTGGTAGTAGGACGCAGCACCCTGGGGCGGTGGGGGCGGAGGATAATAGTATTGCGCCGCGTAGCGCGGAGGGCCAGGCGGAGGATAGACTGACGCGTAGTACGGCTGTGATGGAGGTGGCATCGAAGAGGAATTGAGCGGCAAAACAAAGGTCTGGGGATTTGTGATTACAGCACCGGGAGCCTGGGTCGTAGCGCCTGCCGTCCCAGGAGGGGGAGGAGGAGGTATTGCGGCGTAGGCCGGATAAGCCGTTGGGGCTGGTTGGCCCACCAGTTGACTCGGGTTCGCCAGCTGTCACAAGGGTAAGGCCGTGAAAGGGTCATAAGGGGAAGATCCATACGAGGCTATCACAGACGCGCTTTGCTTCGGCGATCATAAGCAACGGGTCGATTTTGGTCGTTGGTCCAACCTGATAGCATTGAGCAATGACCACAGGCGGGGCGCCTTTCTGAGATCGTCACAGCCCCTATTCAGCGAGTCGCAAGAGGGTACGTTCACACGGCGGACTCACAACCAGCTCTTCCGCAGCGCTATAAAATTCTGAACACAGGTTCAAGGCACGCCATTGAAACTCATAGAACTGCTGGTTCTGCGCGACGGTAGGGGGCGCAGGAGGATACTGAAAGAAACCTGGGTGCGCAACGTTGGAGGGTGGTTTGGATGCGCTCCCTGTGGAGACGCGAGGTTTGCGATTCTTGGAGCCCCTGGGACGTCCTGGTTTGCGCTTCTCGGCATTGTCGTCGTTGGGGGCCGAGGAGGCATGGCCCTGCTGGGCTGGGGGAGTGGGCTGCTTGTAGTAGTCAACGGCCGGGGGTGCAGGTGCGGGGGGACTGTACGAGGCGAATCAGTCTCGAGGTCGGGAAGGGGAGGGCGAATCTCGATCTGGCAATACGCACCCCGTCGGCCTCGCTTGGGTCTGCGTAGCATTCACGCGAGGAGAGGAGTGGCTGCTGGCAGACTGGTGGGGGTGATCTGCGTCGTGGTGGTCGAGCTCCTCTTCTACGACCTCCTCGTCGTCTTCCTCCTCCTCTTCCTCCTCGCGATGACCCGACCCGGCGCCATTCGTCACGGGCGGTGGCGGATGGGAGGAATAGGATGGATACTGCGGACGTGGAGAAGAATGAGGCCCGGAGACTACAGGGCCATGGAGGGCGTGCGAGAGAGGCTGGTAATATTGCGGATTGTCCATGATTTTTGGAGGACTATATGATAAAAGCCCAGAGATGGTGTAACGCGCTGCGAGCGGAGGGACGCAATCGATGTCGAGAACAACAACCAAACCCCGTGGGAACGCTCGCCCGACGCATTTGCCTTCTCGCACGCCGTCCCTTTGCGGCCCTGCCGCTCTCAGGAAAAATCAGTAGAATAATCCAGGTGACATTGCTCGACCCCGGGGGTGTCCCCAGTGCGTGTACGGGGTGCTGGCTACACGGGCACACCGCCCTCGAGATATCCGTCCGTCCCTGCGTGTCCCAAATTTGTCCCGATGGCGAAAACTCGAGGCAACACAGCCGCCGGCACGCTGCGACCCAGGCCGTCACTTTGCCTGTCACGGCGCCCTGTGTGACACGCGCGACAGGGCGGAAACCCAGTCCGTGTGACGGCTGTGACCCGTCACCTGCAGCGGGCGGTGGCCGAGAGCGGGACCGGCGGGCAGAGGCAGAGGACGCTCTTGACTTGAACCGTCATCTCAGCCACAGCCCTTGTTCTCCCCTGCTCTTTCTCTCCTCCTCGACGACGCCGACTCGTGCGGCGTTCTCGACTCTACCACCACGGACGCCACGCCGTCCACCCCCCTGCGCAACCGACCCCGGCCACAGAACTCGTTACAGTCGAAGGCGCCACTCTCCATACCACCCATGTCCCAGCCCACCTTCTCCAGCCCGACACCGGCCCCCGGTAGCAGAGCTATCGCTGCTAGCGCGCTCCGGAAAGCAGGGCTCATTGACCAGGACGCGAAAATGCGCGATGCTTCCGAGAAACCTGGCCGCAAGGGCGGCGTCAAGCAATCAACCCGGTCACGTACCCACCCACACAAGCCACGAGCAATCGAGGCTGTCATGGGCAAGGAACAGCCCAGCACGAAATCGGTAATTATAGCATTTCCCCTTGCTCACACTATCCCCTCTAGCATCCTCGTTCGCCGTTCGCTCGGGATGCCCACCTTTCCCGTTTTCCTATTATCTCAAAGCACCAGGCTTACACCTCCACCCCCTACCCGCCACACCGGTAGTTAACAGCCCGAATCTCTGCCAGTAATCCTGCAGTGGCCCAACGCCTACTCAAGACTGGTGGTGC
Source organism: Trametes polyzona (assembly GCA_022606195.1). Lineage (NCBI taxonomy): Eukaryota > Fungi > Basidiomycota > Agaricomycetes > Polyporales > Polyporaceae > Trametes > Trametes polyzona. The sequence continues at coordinate 505,635 of JABYQF010000004.1, forward strand.
GCCTCGGGGCCGCAGAAATGCCATCTCTCTCAACGGCGGCCCAACATCGGAGAAGGTGATCGACCTGTGGAAGGAGTGGGTGAACCGGAGGTGGAATCCGGAGGCAAAGTTCCTCAACCTGGAGGTGTGTACTCTATGTCCTCGGTCAACGCCACGACTGTCGTCCTCACCTAGCCTTAGCGGATGAACGAGGACGACTTCCTTAAACGCCACCGCCTCACATCTCCCGCGTCGCCGGACGCCTCCCGAGAGGCCCAAGTGGTGTTCAAGATCGCAAGCAAACTGAAGCCCGAGGTACGCTTATTGCTGAATGCTGAGATGATCCGACCGCTAATGTGCTGCGTAGGTCGAGACCGTCTCGTTAGCCCACAACGGGTTGGCCAACGGGCGTATCTTGGTGTCTCTTGCCCATTACCTACCAAGACTGGCCAACCTTTCGCTGGAGGGCAACAACATTGGCAACTGGAAGGAGATCGACTATGTGTCAGGGAAGCGGGGGAAGTTGGATCAGCTGCGTGAACTGGTGTTGGTTGGGAACCCAATGCGGGAGCTGGAGTACAAGAACAACCGAGTGCAGCAGTACAAGAGGTATGCGAGCCGCGTATACTCATATTCGCCTGTCTGACTCCGGTGTTCAGTCAGATTGCACGGCGGTTTCCTTCCTTGGAGATCCTCGATGGAGAGCCGGTGGCGAGAGTCGGTTTCGACGCACCCTCGAGTTCGACGTCGGCGCCAACACGGCATCACACGATGTTGCAGTCGTTCGCCTGGAATATGGAGCCGTCGTTTATCGCTGGCGTAGATGGATCCATCGTCAGCAATTTCTTCGTGCGCTACTTCCCGCTGTTCGACAATCAACGAGGCGCCCTCCTCGATGCCTACGCACCCGACGCCACCTTCTCCTTCTCTGCAAACACCGGCATCCCTCCTCGTGCGAGGATAGAGGGCATCCACGTATCGAAGGAGTTCCCTAACCAGCGAAAGCTCGAGTGGCCGCCGTGGTTGAGTGGGGGATTGGGCGGGTCTCGCAACCTCGGCAGGATGGCGGGTGGGCTGCAGAAGCTCACACAATCGCTGCACCTGGGCAGCGAGCAAGTCGTCAAGGCCATGCTCAATCTTCCTGCGACACGGCACGATGTATCTGGCTCGCCAGAGAAGTTCTCCGTGGACGCATTCCCCATCAGGCAGGCCGAAAGGACGAACCTGCTGGTCACGATACACGGACAGTTCGCCGAGCGTGCGTCGTTGATTTACCCATATACATATTCGCCAGGCTAATTTGACGGTGTCGGACACAGTGCCATCGGAAGGCATTCGATCCTTTGATCGATCATTTGTGCTCGCCATCGCCCCGGAGGGCTCACGGTGAGTGTTTCCGCGGCAGTTGTGGGAGCGTGTTTGATTCTGAGTGTTCTCGGTGATAGCGCGAAGCAGAGCGGCTGGGACGTCGTGATCCTCTCGGACCAGCTCGTGGTCCGCGCATACTCGAGCTTCGAGGCGTGGCGACCCGGCCCGATGCGCGTGCAGGCAGGCGATTTGCTTCCGTCTCCGGGGTTGCAGCAGGCCCTCGCCCCCTTGGTACGTGCCTTAGCTTGATCGAGCCCGATCCTCACCTTATCTACGATGGTGGGGTCGGGATCTGTCATGACGTTTGCTGATGTCTCTCTCGTGCATGCAGCCGGAGCCCCAGCGCGCGCTCATGCAGGACCTTGTCCTCCGCACGCGCCTCAACCTGCAGTTCGCGGAGGACTGCCTGAAGAACAACGACTGGGACCTCGAGCGAGCGCTCGCGAACTTTGAGCAGGTGAAGGTGAGCGAGAGAGGACATTGTCTGATGGCGCGTACCGACGCTGATGACATTATTACGTGAAGGGCAACCTGCCAAACGATGCATATCTGCCACTGGACGCCTTCTTGCCTTGAGCATCGCGTTCTAGTCTCGGATGGCCGTGTTCGGTCGGGTGCCGGACGCACTGGGCGTGTGATCTCGCCCGGTGAACGGCCTGCCTCGTGTTTCGCAATCGTTTCCGTTGGACAGCACGCACCCTTTTCCATAGTTTCCGCACCCGTTCAGTCATCATTATACATCACAATGTGTAACCTATAGTCCACCATCTCACTCCCCTCGATGCATCATTATCACTAGTGACTACCACCACCGCCTCTTGACTCTGCATCGCTCATCGTCGACGTCGTCGTTTATCCGCCTGCATATTTTGTTTATCGTGCGCACAGGTCGTGGCCCATCGTGTATTGGAACCCCCTCCTTGGTGTTTGGCCGTGCTCGCAAGGGTACCGAATCAGAAACATTGCCGAGTATTTAGTAGGGAACCCGGTTCGAGAATGGAGACTCGAGGGGCGTGCAATGATAGCGCCGGCAGGGTAAACAAGTCGATGGGCTCGCGAGCACGCCCCGCGTCCGAGGCAAGCCCTAGCCCGTCGGCTACAAGGCCATAAATTAGCAGAGCTCGGCCGAGGCAAGCGAGTCGAGGACTGAAACTGTTTAATTATGCGAGTGGGAGCGTTGGAGGGGCACGCGAACGTCAAACGCGGGGAGGACAATGGGGTGGCAAATGCAAACAGAGGGACACAAACAGGGTGGCGACGCCACCAAGCCCGGAGCCGACGCGCACACTCAGACCAAACCACCTCGGCTGGTCGTCTACTCCCGGGGTCTATTCTTCGAGCATTCCGGCCGGGCGCGGCGGCGGTCTCAGCGCGCGAGACATGCGCACGTCCGAGGCTCGATGACGGCCGGGTAAACGCCGCCTCGAGGCGTGCACTGCAAGCGCGAGCGCGGGCTGGCTGGGAAGGAGCGAGAGGCTGATGCGCATGCAGCTGTCTTCCAGGCCTCGTGCACGTCCTTCGCACGTCCGTCCGGCCCACTGGGCCCAGGGACTCGCCTGCCGTCTCGGTACATATACCACTCGCGCCGCCGCTCTCCGCATCCGTATCCCCGCTCTTTCTCCCGCCCAGCCCCTCCGGTCCGTCCTCGCTCTCCGACTCCCCTCCTCGGACCTTTGTCGTGTACCACTACCTCCCCGCCTGTACTCCGTGTATCACTCGCTTGCCCCCCGGACCTCTGCTGGATGGCAACAACCTCTTCTCATCGGCGTCGCCGCGCTGTGCGCGCGACGCTCGACTCTGAACTTATTGACGCGACCGCTCGCGCGGACATCGACGCGGTCAAGACCGCCCTCGCGCGCGGCGCAGACCCGAACGCGGTCGACGAAGCGACGGGACACACCGCCATAACGTGCGCGATCGCAGGAGATAGGTGGGGATCCTCGGTTTTCTGGCGCGCAGGGACACGGTGCTGAAGGGCGATCGCTCGTGTGCGCAGCTGGGAGGACGTCGACGTGTCGGACGCGTCGTTTGCGCTCCAGAGCAGGGTCGAGGTGCTGAGGATGCTGATCGGTAGCGATACGACCTCTTTGTACGCGCTGAACGCGCCCGCGCGGGGCGTCACGCCCCTCGCGCTCGCCGCTTGGCTCAATATCCCCGACGCGATCCGCGTCCTGTTAGACGAAAGCCGCGGGCTCGTCGCTGTCGACGGCTCCGACGCGTTAGGCGTTACTCCTCTGATGTGTAAGTGAAGCTTACGGCCGCGTTATGGGTGAGGCCTAATCTGACGTTGGACGCCAGACACCGCCCGTGACGGAGCGGGCGAGGCTGCTACGCTTCTGGTAGGCAACTGAGTTTGTCGATCATTGAGATGTGCAGCTGAGGGACTCTTCTTCGTTAGCTCACCAAGGGCGCACGACCCGATCTGAGGGACACTCACCATCGGACCGCGATCCAACATGCCCTCCGACACCCACAAGTGCTCGGTCTGTGTGAGTCTGCGCTTCGCAAGCACAGAGCACGAGAGTTTCTGGTAAGTTAGAGCACAACATCATCCATTTGCTCGTCATTGAATGCCGTACAGAACGGCAACCGTCGTCGTCTGTGTGACGTCCCTGCGCCGTATGCGGCGCAGGTAGAATCGTGGGTGACGGCACCGCTCAAACCATACCCTCGACTTCCTGCTTCGGAAGCAGCACTGTCAAAAGCGACCACAGCTCTCATCCGCGCGGTCCACGCGGGCGACGTGGCCAGCCTGTACCAACAACTGTACCAAAATCAGCCGAAGACCTCGGTCCTTGTAAATCGTCTGGACGCCAACGGCTGGAGTCCGATGCACCACTGTGTCTGCGCCGACAACCTCTCTATCGAAGTTGCAGACGCTCTTTTCCTCGCTGGCGCAGATACCAGCTTGTACACATCCTCACATCATGGGACCCCGCTACATTGCCTGGCGCGGGAGACGTTCGAGCCTCGGGACGATGTCGAAGCCGCGCATCTGCATGCCTTCGTGAAGCATCTCGTATTCGACTTACGTGCCCCTCTGTCAGCCCAGGACGAGAACGGCGAGACCTGTATACATGTAGCTGCTGAGCACGGACATAGCTACGAAGTGCTGCTTGCGCTTCTTGAATGCGACCCTCGTGGCATTGTACGGGAGATGAAGAACTCGAGGGGGTAAGCCTGCCCTACGCTTCAGTCGTCATTCGTTGCTAATACCGCCAATAGGTTGACTGCATACGAGGTTGCTCGACCAAGGCTATGCGTCGCGTTCGGCGTCGAAGCCGAGCCCCGGCGTTCAAGCTCGGTCGCGTCATTCCGTACTGTCCGACCGTCAACAAGTTCCGTCAGTTCTACCTCATCCTACTCCAGCATCCTCTCCGTGCCCACCCCAGCACGCACCCCCGTCGAAGTCGTCTTCCCACCAGAATCCCCCGTCCCCGAAGTCGACACCTCCCTCCTCCCGCACCGTATCCTCGACACCCTCGCCCTAGTAGGCCACGACTACGAGTCCTCCGACAACATCGAGCTCGAGGGCATGCGCGTCCTCCTCGACGACGTCCTCCACCTCGGCGAGCTCTGGATCCGCGCGATGCAAGCGCGCATCCGGGACGCGGCACACGACCTGCGCGACGCGCGCAGCCGCTTTGGCCAGGCCGACGCGCTCCTCGAGGACGTCACGCACGCGCTCGAGGGCGTGTTCGGCGCGCGCTTCGCGGACCGGCGCGACAGCCTCGAGCGCGCGCGGCGGCGCACGACCGACTCGGGCGACTCGGACGCCACGGCGGTCTCCGGGCGCGCCTCTGCGCAGTTCTCGCGCAAGTGGCGGTCGATGTCGGACCTGCGCTCGTCGTCGGAGACGAGCCGCGCGAAGGAGGCCGCCGGGTCGGAGCTGCCGTATTTGCACACGAAGCCGATTGCGGAGGAGGACGAGCCGCCGGCGTCCCCCGAGAAGGCGTCGTCGTTTTTGAACGCGCTGCTGTCGCCGTCGACGAAGGAGTTGGTGCACAAGACGAGCAAGAGCGATTTGTCGACGCCGCTCAGTCGGACGGGGTCGCCGTTCCCGGGCAAGAAGGACACTTCTTCGAGTGGAGCGCGGCTGAAGGCGTGGTTCCGTAAGAAGCTCAGGTTCGAGCTTCCGGATGGGGCCAGCGAGACCAAGGTCCTCGGCCTCCATATTGACACGACACGAAGCGCGAAATCCACGCCTTCACCGAGGGAGTGCCCAGCAAGTGAGGAGCTACTCGTGACTTCGCGATGCATCGTCAGTGCGGCGAATAGGGACTTATCGTGTATCGAGGGATGCATGGACAATGTGAGTCTTCCTATTCGTTTAACGCCCAATGCCCCGCTTACATGTACCCAAGGCGGACCATTATCTGTCTTTAGCCTCGCATATGCTGCTCCAGACAGAGCGACGTCTCAAGATGATCGTCCTGGTACGTCCTCATGCAGGATGACATTATATATTTCGCTAATACGGCCCTCACAGAATCGCAAAGCGGCTCTGGAAACCGCACGCCTTGCTCAGTTGCAAGACTGCCTCGACGACCCCTTCATGTCCGCCATCGCATCGACCGTGCGCTCCGCCTCGCGCGACGCAGTCCCCTTCCCCCTCGCGCGCGCGCGCAGCGGCAGCGCAAGCGAGTCCGAGTACTCCCTGGGCTCGACGTCGCCCGGCTCCTCCGTCGTCTCCCTCTCGTCGACGCTCATCGAGTCCGAGGACGACGACACGCGCGTGCTCCGCCGGCTGCTCACGCGCAAGGTCGAGGCGCGCACCGAGGGCGCGCTCGAGGAGATCGACAAGACGCTCACGTGGCTCCGGATCGTGCGGGACACGCTCCGTGGCCTCCGGAGACGGACGCATGCCTTGACGAACCCGTAACGAGGCCCGCTCGCACACACACACGTACATATCGTACATACCACACACGAGCGACGAGCCGCGCGGGCGTCACCCCATGGCCAGGTTCGAGTTCCCGGACTGCCCGCAATGACTTTACGCCTCTTCTGGACACTGCTTCCGCGTCGCGTCTGTTTGGTGTTTGATTCTTGGATATCCTCGTAGCGCTCTGTGTTGTATACCGGGTGTTGGTTGTAGGGTGTAGGGCGTGTCGGTGTAGTAGTTAGCGACGGGGTGTGAGATAGTGTACAAGTCCGCATGCGCCGATGCTAGGTGTGTGTATGTAGGTAGTTATCTATGTTGTATATATACGCGATCCGTAGCTGATATGTTACGGGCGGCGGTCCGCTCCCGCACGCTCCCCAGCCTATCCTCCCCACTCATCACGACTACAACGATTGGAGTCCGAGAACGCATCTACTACTCACGCCGTTTCATACGTCCCTTGCTCATCCCAATACACGACTCCCCCAAGCTCAGCGCACCCTCGTTCGAACGCACGACATGCCGGTAACCGCGACGGTACGGTACGCTACATCGCGTGCGGCATGGACGCCTTGCGGTCCATGTCCGACCCGGTATCGTCCCCGGCCTCGAGCGTCGCGCGGTCCGTCTCGCGCATCTTCGTGATGTGCACCTGCAGGCGGCTCATCGGGAGCGACTGCCCGCTCTCGATCTCGCCGACGGTGAGCACGCGCGTGCCGCTGTGGCTCCGGCCGTGGCCGCCGATCGTGCTCGCGCCGCCGAGCTCGCTGCTCCGCGTCGTCGTCGCGAGCCCGACGCGGATGATGACCATGTAGAACGTGATGGAGATGATTGGTGTGATCTGGGGGTGCGGGAGAGGGGCGGGGGGGGGAGGCGTCGGTGAGTGGGTGTGGTGGGGGTGAAGGGAGGGGGGAGACTTACGATGTCGAGGACGATGTATTGGCCGTTGGACTTCTGGACGAAGCAGGCGAGCGCTGCGGTGAGAGTTGCGGAGTAGAGAAGACCGGCATCCGCAATGACGCGGACCACGGGGAGCAGCGAGCCCTGTCGCATGCGAGACGTCCGGCGGTTCGTAATCCAGATTTTGTAGCCCAGGAGAACTGGAATGAGCGGTCAAGACGGGGAAGCTACGGGTCGATCAACGTATGGGAACGTACTGGAGACGATGAAGTTGGTGGCGAGAGTGGAGGAGTAGAAGGCGGTGATCCACTGACCGACTCTCGTGAGGAAGACAGTGCCTCCACCCGCTGGGACGGTTGCACTGGAGTGGATGGCAATCGCAGAAACGACTACAACGGTGGGTGTGGTGAGTAATGCACAGGTTGCAGGCAACGCCGGTGGATACTCACTTCCGATCCAGAACCACAGGACGATGGGGAAGGCGACGACGAGCCACGATTGCCAGACGACATAGCAACGGTAGATCTATGGGAGAATAAGCGGCCCATGCAGGAAACATATGAAGAACCAGGGGCGTACCAAGACGCCGTCTCCCAATAAGGTCTGGAATAGATATACAATGTTTTTGGCAATGAACGTGTTCTCTGCGGGCTGGGAGAACCATGCGACAGGTCCTCCGGGGAAGGTATCGCGCTGGTATATGAGGCCGTTGCAGATGCGAATGATGTCGATGATCATGTGCTACGGCATGGCGTGAGTGTCACTGACTCTGCGGTGATTGAAAGGGCAGGACGCACCGCAGTACTGCATATGAGGAGTGCCCACGAGACGGCAAGCATCTTCCAGTTGACCTGTCTGTCCAGCCGTCTACTGTTCTGCTTGAGGATATACAGGGTCACACCGAACATGAATACAGAGAATCCTACGCGAGCAATCAACGGCCGTTCGCGTGGGATGTTGCGGAATAGCTTACCATAAAAGATGCCCTCGAGGGTCGTCGAAATGACGGCCGCGAGGTCGAGGGTGAGCGCCATGGCTGCCTATGAAATGAAATGTACAGGGAGGAAGGAGGGAAGGGGCTGCCGAACAAGGCGTCGTAGCACCGAGTACCAGTACTCGGGGGGCGCGGGGGGAGCTTTTGAGCGGGCGGAGGGGGCAGCGGACATGTCTAAAGGCAAAAAGGTAAAATCCAGGCCGTGGAGGGATCGATGGCCGACGGCCGCAGGGGAAGGTGCTCGCCGTGGCCGATCGCGCTAATCCGTGTGTCGGCGGTGGCAAAAGGGCGAGTGCCACAGTGTGCGCGACCGGTGGCGGCCGCGGGCTGTCTGCCCAAACCAATTTGGCGGCGCGCGATGATAATCTGCGTTCATGGTTGATTGCCATATCAGGCCAGGCACCCATCAGTGGCGCGGTACGCAAGACGCCCGGAACGCGTCGCGGGTGCGTCCAATTGCAGCACGCGCGGCACAAGCGCCCGTGCTCGCTCTCCTCCGCCTCCCATCCACGCGCCCGGCTCATTGACATCAGCACTCGTCGGGTACTCGTCCGGCGTACGAATACACGTCCATGGCCGGCCCCTTCCACCCGCCACATGCCGTGCTCGAGGGCTTCAAGGAGCGGCCAGAGGCCCTCGCCGTCCAAGGCACATGCTTCATTCTACGCCATTTGGACTTTACCTGATGGATGGCGCAAGGTGACAGGCTTTACATCGGAACGTCAGCTGGAAGCCTCCACATTTACACCGTCGCCGACGGCCCAGGTTCGTCCGACATACCGCCCGCGGAATACGCTATTTACGGCGACATGCAGACCATCCCGCGGAGCTGCTCGAGACCAAGAAGTCGCTGTGCAGGCGGAGCATAGACCAGATCGCGTATGTCAAGGATGTCAACTCCCTCGCCGTGCTCTCCGGTATGCATCGACTTCAGCAAACTGAGCTGGCACTCACTGCAACATACGTGGGGCAGAGGCTCAGGTCACACTCTTTCCATATCCAACATTCTCCCCACCCACACCCCTCGTGAAGACCAAGGGCGCACTGTGCTTCGCCCTGAATACAGCTGTTGAGTATCAGACACCAGACATCGCCACCCCTGCAAGCCCGACAACTCCGAGCAAAGGTAAGGGTGTGCCAGCAGTCGTCACCAGGTTAGCCGTCGGATGCAGACGAAAGATCGTGCTGTACTCCTGGAAGGATGGTGAGCCTCAGGACGTCCAGGTAATGAACGACCCTCTGTATCTCGCCAGCAAATGCTGACGACTACAAGGAAATCACCCTAGCGCATTCGCCCCGTGCTATGGTCTTCGTCAGCAGCGAGGTCCTCTGTTGGGGTCATACACCTACCGACTATTCCCTTACCTCCTTGAGGACGTCAACTACAGTCGATGTTACCACACCTATACCCACTGCGTCATCGAGTGGTAGCATTGGCACCATGGGAATGGGGGCCCTCTCTGGACTTGGAGGCTACATGACTCTCGGACTAGGTGCAAAGGCGAAGCCTTGCGTCGTTGGACTCAACGATGATGAAGCACTCATCGCCAAAGACAGTAAGTGTCGCCCGAGCAGGGGGAATACGACAGCGTACTCATAGTGACAGACAATGGATTTGTCGTTGGCGGCGATGGGAAGCCCACAAGAAGCGAGAACATCGACTGGCCAGCGCCTCCTGAGGAATTAGGTGAACCGCTCAATCGGCCGTTCTTCGCTGCAATGAACTAAGCTCAGCGGTCACCCACAGCCCTTGTCAAGCCTTACGTGTTCGCAGTGCTGCCACCTGGGTCTGTGCCTAGCTCCCAAATAGAGGGCCCGTCTACCGCAGCTCCCTCCAGCTTTGTGAACTCCTCCGTGATTGAGATCCGTTCCTCCCTTTCGCTTTCTCCTGTTCAAACGATACCATTCCCGCCTGTATCTGCGGCCGCCCCATCAACAACTGCACATGCTGTACGCCTCCTGACTCCTTCACCTTCCTACAAGTCCCCCTTGTTTGTCGTGAGTATCCCTACCGATCGTACGGCGGCCGCGGCCTCTGGGCATACAATATGGCGCTTCAGCATGAAGCCATGGAATCGGCAGATCGACGAGCTCGTCGAGACTGGTTCTTACACCGCCGCCCTTGCTTTGCTCGACTCCCTCGACGCCGCCCTCATCGCAGACAAGGCGAGTGTTCCTATCCTCTCTCCTCGCACGAGCCTGTAACACAGTAGGGTCTGTAGGAACGGAAACAGCAGCAAATCCGCGCTCTGCAGGCTGTTGACAACTTCCGGAACGCGAAGTACGATGACGCCATCAACGCGTTCCTGGAGCTGAACATCAACCCGGCGAAGGTCGTCGCCTTGTATCCGGAGACGATATCCGGTCGGCTGGCGATACCACAGGAAGAATGGATACCCTTGTTCGGAGGACCTAAACCCAAGCCCCCAGAGCGCCCCTCTACTCCGCAGCCTGCGGCGGCCGCGGAAGGGGCAGGCAGTCCGAAGCCGGGTGAGGCACAGGGCACTCCGAAGAGTGTCGAATCGCCTCCACGCGCCCCGACACCCCAAGGCTCCATCCGTGGTGTGCTCAGGACAGGCCTTGAGAGCATCGTTGGTGCGGCCAAGGACGACGACGCGGCGTCCATACGCAGCGTCCGCCGGCCACCGAAGCCAGGTGAGTTCCTGACTCCGCCCGACCCCTCACGACGGCTCGCGCGTCGCCCATCGCCCATCGCCCATCGCGCGCCAGACGCGCCGACGCTGACCCGGACGCCGCAGACAACTTCCACCGCTCGGTCGAGGTGCTCATGCGCTACCTCTCCGACCGCCGGCCGAAGATCGCGGGCGCGCTCGCGCAGGTGCACATCACCTCCGCGCAGTCACACGAGATGCCGATCCTGTCCGCGACGTCCAAGGAGGACCTGCTCGCGCTCCCGGACGCGCCACTGGCCGCGCTCACGCCCGAGGAGCTCGTGCGCTTCGCGCAGATCGTCGACACGGCGCTCTTCAAGTCGTACCTGCTCGTGCGCCCGGGCCTGCTGGGCCCGCTGTGTCGTGTGGGATGGTGCGAGGTGTCCGAGGTCGAGGAGCTCCTGCGGGAACGGGAGGTGGGTCGCTTGGGACTGAGCGTCGGGCGTGGCGTGCTGACGGGTACGGTGACACAGAAATATCAAGAGATGATATATCTCTACAACGGTAGGAAGATGCACGACAAGGCCCTGAGCCTTCTCCGACAGTGAGTTGCATATGCTTTGTTGCGGTTGCGACATAGCTGAGGAGAGCAGACTGAGCGAGAAGGAAACCGACATGAGAGACAAGCTCATGCCCACGGTCAACTACCTCCAGCGTCTCGGGCCCGAGCACCTGGACCAGATCTTCGAACATTCCCGCTGGGTCTTTGAACAGGACCGTGACATCGCCTTCGAGGTGCCTCTTCTATCCTCCACTGATATACGAGCAAATATTTGACCGGGATGACTAGATCTTCACGTCGGAAGAGGCGGAACTACCCAAGGAGCCCGTCGCGGACTTCTTGGAACGCCTCGACCCGGCTATATGCGCACGGTTCATCGAGTACCTCATCAGCGAGCGCGGGGAGACCTCGCAGGCGTTCCACGACCGTCTCGCGGAGCTCTACCTTCGCATGACGGTTTCTGCTAAGAAGCGGGGCGACAACGGTAAGCCTTCGTGCGCGTTGTGTACATGGCAGAGGTCTGACGTTGCGCAGAGGGCCGGAAGCAGGCGTATGAGAAGCTGCTGCACTTCATCGATACCACCGAGTACTACTCAGCCGACCGTCTGTTTGGCCTGTTACCGCCCGAAGGTAAGACCTTATCACCACTATATGCCGGACCAGCTTCTCACTAATCCTCGTCTAGATCTATTTGAGGCGAAAGCCATCCTCCTCGGACGCCTGGGAAGACACGACAGCGCGCTCGAAGTATACGCCTACCGCCTGCAAGACTTCCAGAAAGCAGAGGAATACTGCAAGCGCGTGTACAAGCCCAACTCGCCCACCGCGACCGTCTTCCTCACCCTCCTCCGCACCTACCTCCTCCCGGGGCCCTCCGCCCCCTCCGCGGCGGACCTCCTGCCCCCCGCGCTCGAGCTCATCAGCAGGCACAGCCCGCGCCTGGACCCCGTGGCGACGCTGCAGCTCCTCCCACCGCTCGTCACCGCGCAGGACGTCCGCGCGTTCCTGCTCGAGTCGCTCCGCGCGCCTGTGTTCGACACGCGCGTCGTGCGCAACGTCACCAAGGCGCGCGAGGACCAGGTCGCCCGGCGGCTGATGGTGCTCCAGTCGAAGCGGGTGCGGATCACCGACAGCAGAATGTCCGTCCTCTCTCTCATCTAGTTTTGGCACCGAGAATCTCGTCTGACGCGTAGGTGTATAGATGTCCCCAATGCCACAAACGCCTGGGCGGCAGCGTCATCGCCGTCCACGCCCCTCAGTACGTGTGGTTCATCCACTCCGAAACTCGTTGTTGACATGCAATACAGCGGAGAAGTGACACATTACCAGTGCCGGGAGGCCTTCTCACGCAAGCTGAAGGAAGGCCGAGCATGAATTGCTACCGCTCTTCGCGGTCGCACTCACTTCCTTTTGATACATGCTATGTCGATATATAAGGACTGGGAACTTCTGTAATAACCTGTGGTATGCGTCAAAGACTGTGTAGCAAGGCTACACCTATGCTGCGATCTTGCCCATCGGATTGCCGTATTACAATCACTCCTCTGTTCGACAGCGTTGTCCAGTGGACAAACGAGACAAATGTCCGAGAAAATACTCAGGAATTAAGTTGTGCTTACAGGAACCCCACGCATATGTGGATGTGGAAAGATATCGCATGCCCCACGCTAGGCTGCTTGAAGTACGTCTCACCAGAAGCGTTCACTGCGTAAAGAGTCGGCCACAATAATCGGTCAAGAAATTACAGTGATATTACAACACTATTGTACAACGAGTCGAGCGATCCCTGCCTCAAACCTTCTGCACGATGTTCATTTCCTGGAACAAACCAGTCAGAATCTATCCGCTATACACTTATAAAGATCTTCTTACCTGGTAGTTGGTCGTCTTGCCGGTGTTGTCGTTGCGGATGGCGTAACGAACGGACTGCTCCACGGTAAGTGCACGCAGATGATCGCAAACGCGAGTTCTTACCCCGTCCTCGGCTTCGAAAATATCCTCGATCACGCCGGTGGAGTGCGCAACGTTCTCCTCGGAACCTGTATATCGTGGTCGGCATTCGGGCTGGATGTATGCGCGCAGGGTACTCACCACCGATGGGGCGGTACTCAACCTTGTCACCCTTCTGTGGAAGCCATCAGTACCGATATTGAACAAAAGCAGCAACACCCGGCGTACCTCGTAGCTTGAGCCGGCCATTGTAATATCGAGTGCTTACGGGGGGAAAGGGTGGTGGTATGCGGGTGCGATGCGAGTGCTTGTCGAAAGAGATTGTGGTGCCCCTCGTTGAGATTTTGAGGGGTTTATATAGCCCTGTGAAGGTGTGATGTGGTCATAGTGTCGTCAACCGGTGTTCGTCCGGCCGTCCTGGCGTCGAACGAGCTTAGCTTGCCGTTCGAAGCAAGTCCAAGACCATTCCTGGATGATGCGCCTGGCGCTGCGGAGGATGTGACGCAATCACCGACGCCGCTGCTCTCAACCTGGGCGGGGTGACGCGTCAAACACTCGATGGTCAACCGCGCCGATTGTCATCGACTCTCCACATCATAATTAGCGAGCTTTCCGCTGTAGCGAATGCGGTCGTAATGGGCGGAGCCGTCAAGGAGGGCGGCAGCGCAATGATAGACGACGGAGTGACGTAAGGTTACAGGTGCACTGTTTTGCCTTATATATGTTCTTTATACACCAAGCTTAAGTCACTTTGCCGGAGTGGTTAACGGGATCGCCTGCTATTACAGCTGTTAGCGGTTGGGCTTTGCCCGCGAGTGTTCGAATCGCTCAGGTGACGCTTTTTGCACCTTCTTGCCGGTTACGGCGCCTAAACGTCCGCCGTAATGTCGCCAGAATGAGATGACGAGCAGCGCCGGCCGCGGCTGCACGCTTCCCGACTCGTCCACGCCCGCCTTCGTCCACCGACATACCCACCCTCAGTGCATTACGATGGCAGAACACCTCAACAACGAGGAGGAGGATCTCCTTCAGGTATTCCGTTTTGCTTCAGGGCTAGCAGTCGTCCACTCAGCTACTTTCCCAGTCCGCGCTTTCTACCGCCTTTACCCCAGCGGATCTGCCTCGCCAGCCTGCTGCGCCCCCAACGCCTGAGCCCGCGCCAGAGGCCACGCCTGCACCAGTGTCCGCGCCCGAACCGCAACCAGAGCCTGCAGCGCCCTCTGGCGAGCCTGAGTCCACAGAGGACGCCTGGAAGGAAGAGTACGAGGCCCACGTCGCGGAATGGCGCCAGCGCTCGGCCGAGCAGCGTCAGAAGGCTGAGGAGCAGCGCGCCAAGTGGGAGGCCATCCGCGCGAAGGAACGGGCTGAGGGCAAGACCCGCGAGAGCATGCTGAGCCTGCGCGAGCAGGGCTGGGAGAACCTCAGCGCGAGCGTGACCACCGCCGCGACCGCGGCCGAGTCCCCCAGCCCTGCGGACGCGAGGGATCTGGTCACCGGGGAGGGCCAGGGCGGCCATTCGAAGGAGTACCTTGAGGTGAGCAACGTTCTTATTTTGAGCCTTCGCCTTTGGGAGAACGTGTTTCTGGTGCTAACGGCCGCCATGCCTTCGCCCACGCGCTCACACACGCGCAGTCCGTCCTGCCCGGCGCACACCCGTCAACGACGAGCACTCCTCCCGAAAACGAGCACTCGCAGCCCGCGTCCGAGCCCGAGTCGTCAAAGCAGGAAAAGTGGGACGACATGACGTCCTCCCTCACGTCGTCTTTCCCCTCCATGTCCTTCCCCTCTGACCCGCACTCGCCCTCTTCGTCCGCTCGGCGCGATCTCGCCCCGCACGCGTCCCATGCGCACCACGCGCACCCCTCGGCCCACGTACATGGCGCCGGCCATGTCCATGCGCACCATCATCATCATCACGACGGTGCAGGGGGCGCGCACACAGCGACTCTGTCCGTCTTCGACGCGTCGCTGAGCCCGAAGACGCGCGCGCTCGCGTTGCTCTCGAGCATCGCGATCAACGTGCTTCTGCCGTTCGTGAACGGGGTCATGCTCGGGTTCGGCGAGATCTTCGCGAAGAACGTCGTCGTGCGCTGGATCGGGTGGAAGATCCCTCGTACGGCTAGTGCGGCGAGCCAGCAGGGGTCCGGACGGGTGGCGACGAACGTAGGGCTGGGGCGGAAGTAGCTGGAGAAGAGTGGATTGTATACATTGAACCCTATTGCTATGCGCGACTAATGGTCACCTTGGTTCGCCACGCGTCTTCAGTACTTCATGTCGGAAGCGTGCGGCCGCACAAAATGGGATGAAGAAGCTTCCGTCAGAGCGGCTATGCCCAGAAGTTGCACACTATCGTACAAGTCACTACAACTGGCTACGGCTACTTCATCATGCCCTCCAGCACTCCCTGCACGACCTCCTCCTGTCGCGCAAGCCATAGGCCGAACGCCGGCGTCCGTAGCCACCTCTCATAGAACTCCCTGCGCTTGGCGTTGCTCTTGAATGGCAAAGGAGAGCCGTGCGCCTTGAGCGATGCGAAGAACGCCGCGTCGCTGAACGGCTTCAACCGCCCGGGAACCGAGACATTCGATCGCGACTCGCTCGGCGTAGGTATCAATGACTGGAGGTATCGTTGTAGAGGAACGAGCAGAGCGGTCGTGCGTGAAGTGAAGTGTTGCCGGAGCGCTTCAGACGCCTGAAGTTCTGATAGAGCTGTTTTGTTAACGGGCGTGGAAGGGTGGACATGCCGGCTTACTATCTCGTTCCGAGCCATGACATGCATGCTCGAGCTGCTTGAGCAATACATGGTCTCGAGACGTATACCGCTTGTGGGTCGTTCGCCATCCAGGGGTCGGACCGACGACGATGCCTTGTTTCTCGCTCTTTTCGCGCGGCCTATCAGTGAAAAGTCCATCAGACACGATGCCTTGCGTCCGACTAATCACGACGTGCTCACGGAAGCTGTCGGCCAAGGCACAAGACATGCGGCCAATGTTTGCACGCTCGTTCGAAATACGGGTTCGTCACTCCGAGTAACAGCCCCGCTTTGGGAGGCCGGGAGTTCACCAGGGCAGTGTGGTCCGCGTCATGAATGGTGAAGAACGGTCGGAAATCACCCGAGAGTGGTATCTGCACATCCCGGTGGGTCTTGTGAGATCGAAGGAGCTGGTGAACGTTACGTACTGGGCGTAATAGGTCGCGAAGCCACCATACGGCTATGCTGGTTGCCGCTGGTGATGAGCCGAAAATGAGAAGCGGCTCGCTCAACACGACACACTCCCATATAGACCAGAGGTGTGTTATGACCGCTTCGAAATGTTCCAGAATTGGTGGTTCCGTTGGGCAAATCGAGACAAGCATCTTTCATGTGTACTCTTTGTCAGTCGGCGAAGGCATCATCGTACGGTATACTGGACGGACCTGGATGTCTGTTTCACCCATTTGTGCCGGAGGTAGAGCGGACATGCCCTGCTGAGTCTCGATGGCCTCGGGGATTTCTGCGCGTACGACTGCCCCTAGAAAACCTAGTTCTTGCGTAGTGCCTGGTATGGGATCTGGCCTTCTTTTCCACTCGTCTCAACAGAGGCAAATGCATTAGCGGTACTTGTACTCACCAGCTAGCGATATTATGACAAGCAGCCTCGAGCATGGGCCCGCCATGGTTCATGAAAGAGGGTCCGAGTTTGGATATAAGGGTATAGAAGAGTGATGGGTATGCAAGGTGGGTGAGAATCACTGTCGACGTCTATTGACATAACCGCAAGTGTAAGTTGGGGTAAGAAAGATGAGAATATCCTACACACCTGTTGATATCCGCGCTTAGAAGAAGAATCCTTCGTGCGCGTGAAGCATGAGAATCCGTAGAGAAATCCGTCTACGGTTGTGGGTCTGGGGGTATCGTTGTCCCAGACCTCTCCGTCAGTAGGGCTGAGGCGTAAACGGAAAGAATGAGTCCGGGAGCCCTCGTCAAAGTGCGAGGAGTCGGGGAAGGACGAGAACGCGCTATATATGCATGGCTTCAGTTCGGCAACCGACGCGGCAATTTGGGGTAACTGACATATTCTGGGCTTCGGTATGCGACAAACTTAGAGGAGGGTACACGCTGGTTATCTTCGGACCGACTTCGAGATCGAAGTTCACTGTGCATTGGGTCAATGCTAGCATATACGTTTAGACTACAGGAATCATTGCCTGTAATCAATCCTAGAATCCACCTGCGAAGCTTCGCGACTCTGTCCGAGGACATCGTGAGGCCGTCCAAGCTGAGCCGTGTTCTATGCATGGTTGGACGAGGCAATCGAGGCAACGTCTTTGAGCGTGACACTCGTCTGCGGGCAAGGTCTGGTGGGAGGGAGTTCGTTGCGAGCGATGGCGATGACGACGACTTCAACTGGCTGTCAGCGTCCGGTGCGAACGGCGGGGGTGTGCGTGGGGCTTGTGGGAGCGGCTCGGGGGTTGCTGAGGAGCTTGAGGGCTGCATGCGGTCCGAGAGCTTGGCGAGGCCGATGTCGTCCTCGACCTGGTCATCGTTCATCGCAGCATAGACGGCCATGAGGGCGCTGAGGGGAGGAATGGAAGACGAAACAGGCTCAGGTGCGTGCCGCCCGAGCTCGCAGTGCTGGGGCAAGTCGCTCCACACGTGCACGCGACGGCGACTGTATGCGCGCGACGCGTCTCAGCCCGCAACCACCATCTCCTCCGTACCGCAACGGCGCGACCATCGCTCCGTCGCAATACGCTGTCAGCTTCGCCATCTGTGCCCTGAGGCTACGCGCGCGAAGTACGATCAGCATGCCTGGCGCGAATTACATGGGTGGGAAGAGGTGCGTAGCGTCCATCGCGATGCCAATCATGAGAGGAACTGAAGATCTCCGTCTCTGTAGGAATGCTGCCCGCGCTCGCGTGAAAGACGCGACTGGTCAAGCCCAGCGAAGTCACTTTGGCAAGAAACGCTTCGAAATCCTTCGTACCGGCCTCAGCAAGGGGCATGCTACTACAGGGCAATCAGCAAAAGCGGGCAATGGACCACACGACCGACCAGAGATATCCCTCGCTCACGCACGGCGGAATTTCCGTCCTGCAGAACGAAGCAACATGATTGAACGGCTTCTCAGCCCATACCAAGTGCCTACTCCTCGTCCGTCTTCCCCACGCTCACCGACGAGCCGCTCAAGGATTTTGAAGGCATTGGATGCAGATAGTCGTATGTGCACTCGGGTCTACACTGATATAATATCTTGAGAGGTCATCGGAACAGCAATCGCACAGCGAGCGAGGGTTTCTAGGATCCTGCAAATCCCTGACCTCCTAGGCCTGTCGACCGCACAGACGCGCCCCCTGACATTGGACACGAATCACTCTGACACCGCTTCCCCGCAGGCACTTCCCAGGGTATGTGCGCCCTTACCATACCCTGTATGACACGTCCATATCAAAAGTAGCGGTCAACATCTATAGAGCTGGCTCCTAGTACCTACTCGCGCCACTCCTCGTCATTCGAACCTGTACACTCCAGCGGCACATCGTATCGTTTGCCTCGTCCGCCATCCCCGAATACGACAGGTGCGTCCACTTATACTTGATTTCCACGGCTCTTGTGCACACTGCGTAGCAATGGGACCTAAAACACAGCTTCCACCTTGCATTGCAGACTTCAGTTTCACACCGATGCATCTGGATAGCAGCCCTCCTCCCTATATCAATGACTCCGGGTATGTCGGGTCGAGCTCCGCGGTGTACGATCACCGCCCTTCCTACCTCGAGGCTCCCAGGACCCCGTTCTATGCGACTTCATCGCCTGAGCAGGAAACGGCGCCTCGTGGGATACCCACCGCTCTACCATGGGGGCCCCACACGACATCTGCTCCATCGACCCATGCTCATTCACGTAGCGCTGCCGCTACTGACCCCTCGTACCTCTCTTGTGGCTCTGGAAACTGCAAAGTGCCAGAGATGTTTCTGTCTGACCTGCCTGTCGCTCCAAGCCTCATCGACCCCGGGCTAGCTGGTTCTCTCCCACCTTCGGAGTCTTCTGGGTCTGGTCACTACTGGCTAAGTCGCACATCTCACCTTCCAGACTCTGACGAAATCCCCCAAGCAAGCTTCTCTCTCTCACCACCTGCAGGTGCCCGAGCGGTCCAGTCGGGGACGCATGGTTCTCGTATGTCCTCCCACGTGGACATGGCCTGTGATGCCGGTTACTCCTCTGCCGATGGATCCATGTACTCTCTCCTCGGTGAAGCAAGCTCTATGGACAGCCAGGATATGAATCCTGCAGAATGGCAACAAACTAGCCTAGCTGAGCTACTGAACGGGGCACTCTTCGAGGGCGCAGACCCCTGGCGCGCTCTAGACGATATCCTGGACTTGCCTTCTAGTCTCGTAGACTCCCCACTGCCGTTTGTCATCCCATCCGATGTCGTCGGGTCTTGCAATCCATGTGATAGGAGCGGCGTCGGCTACTTGCCTCCCATCGCGCTCAGTTCTAAACCATCTCTATCGGTGCAGCCAAGTCTCGTCAGCCAAACCGCGGGGAATCCTGCACCCGGCTCCGCCGAAGGCTCCTACCCTGCTGACTTGGAGCCGGCTCCCTGCTCGCAGATACCAATTGCTGATACCCCGAACCAATCCCCAGATGTCTCCCATGTCAATGTACCCGTTCGCTTCGACGCTACCTCCTGTAGCCCAGAACCAGGCATGCTACCAGGCCCCGACGACGCATACCACTATCTGACTCCTGGGAATACCTCTCCGGCAGCCCTTGATCCCCCAGGAGTGTCTCGCCGACGCAATCCAGGCGCAAGTGAAGTCGATGGTCCCAAGTGCACCTGGCCCACGCGCGATTCACCGGCGTTGAGATCGGCGGAGACGGTGCGTTCTGCCCTTGTCTCGCACAGACACGCTATGAACTGTCCTCTCGGCCTATCCTTGTGCAGGATCTCTGCCGTAGCTCACCTTACGTGCTTGTCAGTCAGGGCGGCGAGGATCCCGTTGCGCCGGGAGCCAGGGATGGCGGGAGCGTTGACGGACCGTCCTTGTTTCTCGATG
Source organism: Trametes polyzona (assembly GCA_022606195.1). Classification (NCBI taxonomy): domain Eukaryota; kingdom Fungi; phylum Basidiomycota; class Agaricomycetes; order Polyporales; family Polyporaceae; genus Trametes; species Trametes polyzona. The sequence continues at coordinate 525,929 of JABYQF010000004.1, forward strand.
ACGAGCTTATTGAATCCGACTGATTTGCTGTCTTCACGGTGCAAGCAATACATACATATTGTGCGGCCGAGTATCTACAATTAGTATGTTGCGGGCAGGTAGCAAGAACGTTGAGTTGAGAATATGTCGAGCGCCATGACTGATCCTCCTCGCGCCTTCGGCCGGGGACAAGGATCCCGGTGCGGCCCTGACGCACGCCCCGATCGTCCTGCGCTACGATGCACGCTCAGCGAACGAGGCGCGTCGCATTTGCGTCTGACGCGTCCGGTCACAAGCCCCTGCCGGCGTCACGGCGCGCGTCTGCGTGAATACGCGCCTCGGGGATCAAAGCAGCGAGAAACACATGCTCCGCTTCCCCGCCCGCTTTAAGTTGGGCGCCCCTCGGCTCTGCCAAACCTCCTGTCTCTGATTCGTTTCCCCGCATTCCCCCTTCCCCACCCCCACCCAGACCCCTCTGCTTGCCTGCCATGTCCAAGGAGCTGAAGACGTTCACCCGCGAGGAGGTCGCACAGGTGCGCTATAAGGCACTGGGTTGTGCGTGAAACCCGCTGATAGTGTTCCGTCGCCAGCACAACAAGGAAGACGACTTGGTGAGAAGCTCGCTCTAGTCTCTCGGCTCCTCGCGGGCCTAGATGCGGCGGCTGATGGTCTGTGCTCGCTTCTCCCAGTGGATCATTGTGGACGCCAAGGTGTACGATGTCACCAAATTCAAGAACCTGCACCCGGGAGGCGCGAACGTCTTCCTACCCCCAGACATTGGTGCGTCCCCCTTTGGCGGGCTCGTCGAATTGCTCCATCTATGATCTCCCGCTGACCGCCCAACTTCGCTTCTGCCTGCGCCTGTACAGCTGGGCAAGATGCTACGGACGCGTTCTACGGCCTGCACCGCCACGAGGTCCTGTTGAAGCCCCAGTACCAGCGTCTGCAAATTGGCGTCATTCAGGGCGAGAAGAGCGTCATTCATGGCAGCATCCCCGGTGAGCTCAGCAAGGTGCCGTACGCCGAGCCGCTCGGTATCACCGAGGAATACCACAGCCCGTACTACACCGAGGTGCGTCTCCACACATAGCGCGCGCTACGGTCGCAGAGCTCACGTACGGGGTTGCGGTCGTGTGCGCAGAGCCACCGGCGGTTCCAGCGTGCCGCCCGCAAATTTGTTGACGAGGTTATCGCGCCTGACGCCATGGTGAGCGGTTCCCCCTTCAGCGCGGACGCTGGATCGGTGCTGAGGGTCCATCTAGGCTAGGGAAGAGGACGGCAAGCGACCGAGCCTCAGCGTCATCCAGAAGATGGCGTAAGTCTTTAAGCTATCTCCTTCGGACGCCCGCTGAGACGCCTTCATAGGGAGACCGGTATTCTCGCAATGACCATGGGCCCGGGCAAGCACCTGAAGGGCCGGACATTGTTGGGCGGCGTCATTCAGCCCGAGGAGGTGCGTCCTCCGAACGCTCTACGACCCGGCACATTGTAACTTACCGTGTAACCCATCAGTTCGACCGCTTCCACGAGGTATGATCGTGTCCATAACCCATGATACTGCGGCACCGGCTCATCTTCCCTGCAGCTCATTTTGGCGCAGGAACTCTGCCGCCCGAACTGCCGTGGATACCGAGATGGACAGAACTCGGGCGCAACCATCGGTCTACCACCCGTCATCCACTTTGGCCGCCCGGAGCTGCGCGACCGGATTGTGGAGGAGGTGCTCTCGGGCAAGAAGTTCTTGTCGCTCGCCATCTCTGAGGCGTTTGCCGGGTCGGACGTGTCTGGCCTGCGGACGACCGCCACCAAGACGCCGGACGGCAAGTTCTGGATCATAAACGGCACCAAGAAGTGGATTACGAACGGCACATTCTCAGACTAGTACGTCACTCCAGCCACATTGGCCGCACGTCTGTCTCCAACCTCCGCTCCATTGTACAGCTTCACCGTGGGATGCAAGACCGACAAGGGGCTTACTGTCATCCTCGTGGAGCGTGGCGAAGGCGTGGAGACGAAGGCGATAAAGACCTCGTACTCGAGCGCAGCTGGAACGGCCTACATCACCTTCGAGAATGTCAAGGTGCCGGTAGAGAACACGCTAGGCCCCGAGGGTAATGGCGTGTTCGTTATTCTGAGGTATGAATCTCTCGCGTTGTCCGCGATGCACCTGTTAAGGCGTCTATGCGCAGCAACTTCAACCACGAGCGGTGGGCCATGTGCTGTGGTGGCGCACGGAACATGCGCTTCATCGTGGAGGAGTGCCTGAAGTGGGTGAACCAGCGGAAGGCGTTCGGCAAGCCCCTGCACTCGCAGGCGGTCATCCGCGCGAAGCTCGCCGACATGATTTCGAAGACGGAGGCGGCACAACATTGGCTGGAGAACATCACGTACCAGATGCAGCACATGGACTACAAGCAGCAGGCGCAGCTTCTTGCAGGGTACGTACTACGGCCGCCTGGCCGTTCCTTGTCCGCAACGAGCGGAGCGCTGAGAATGCCGATGGCACCCCTGCAGGCCCATAGCGCTACTGAAGATGTTCATCACGCGGTCCGCCCAAGACGTGGCCCGAGACGCCGTGCAGATATTCGGCGGGCGCGGTATCACGAAGACGGGGATGGGGAAGCACATCGAACACGTACGTAGCCGTGCCTGCGCATGCTGCAGCCACGACCGGTCCCCTCCTCTACCGCAGCGGCTGACGCGCACGGATGTTTTCTGCAGTATCACCGGACCGTGCCGTTCGACGCCATCCTCGGCGGAGGTAAGTGAAGTCCTGTCAGTCGGCGATCGTGACGGGCGCTGACGCTCGTCGCCGCTTCTGCGAAATAGCGGAGGACGTCTTGGGCGACCTCGGTGTCCGGCAGGCGATCAAGGCGATGCCGAAGAACGCCAAACTGTAGCTGTCGAGCTGGACTTTGTGGGCCGGACACTGTACATATCATACAACGCCCCCTACTACGCGGGAACACATATCCTTATAATACCCTCTATCTATCCTCTCCGAGCCTCGAAGGCGTGTGCTGCGTGGGCGCATAACTGCGCGGGGCCTGGGCGGCACTTTAGAGTTACGCATGGGAGATATCGAAGAGGATCTGATCATGCAGCAGCACGTCAAGGCGTCCAGAGAAGCGGTGAAGAAGCTCGCGGAGGCGCCGGGGACCACCCCGAAGAGGCCAGGACGGAACAGCAGTCGGTGCTGAGTCAGCACTCAGAGCGCCAAAGAAGCGCAAACAAGGCCAGGTGACGAGCGCCTTCGGCTCGTTTTGTATTCGCGACTCTCCAGTCTCATCCACCACCTCGCCCGGCTCTCTCGCTATCCCTCTCTCTTTTCTCTCTCTCCTCGCCATCGTACCCTCTCTCCCCCGGCTTGCGCGCCCCATCGCGCCTGTGTATCTCATTGGAGGGGTGTCAGTAGATTGTGTCTCGCACCTGTATCACTACTTGTAAGACCTGCCACCGCGTAGGGCGTCATCCTCGTCACTGTCCTGTATCTGACCAGCCTGTCGCGCCCTCCGCTACTACCGGTGCTGCTGCTCTCTCTGTCTCGTCGGTACACCACATATCCTGTCATTTGTCGCGCACAGAACACGACTTTATACGCATTCTACCCTTCCTCTCTGTCCCCAAAGTTTTGAGTCTCGCCAACCATGCCCGACGACGATTTCGACATCTACGGCGAGGATGACGGCTTCAGCTCTATCAAGGCTGAGGTGAGTACCACACGAGTGCGCATATATAGCTCCCTTCTGACGCCCGCACGCGCTTGAAGACACATGAGGAATCTCAGACGGCTGCAGAAGAGAAGCCTCAGACGGAGGCTGCCGCCCACTCCCCAGTAGTCGGGGAGAAGCGTCAAAGGGAAGAGGACGAGCATGATCAGAGAGACAACGACAGCCATAACTCGATCCCCGGATTCAAGTCCAACTCGCCACCCTCAAACCCGCCTTCTGGACCCCAGTCCAACAACACCAACAACAGCGCTAATGGGCAGGTATCCAACGGCGGTGCGAGTAGCGGTGGCAACGATGCACTGTACATCGGCGACTTGCAGTGGGTCTGTACTTCCTCATGTCCTAGCCATGTACGAATTGTATCTGAGACTATCCGATGTATTTGTTTGCTTCTACAGTGGACGACTGATGAGGATTTGCGACAAGTCGCCCTCAACCTTGGCGTCACTCTCGACCATAAGGACATCACATTCTCTGAGCACAAGGTCAATGGGAAGAGTAAAGGGTACGTGCAAGAGCGACTGTTGCACATATATGCAGATACTGACTGCGCCGCGTCACTTAGTATCGCTTACGTTGAGTGCCACAGCGCAGAGAATGCCACCATTCTCAAGAACTGGTTCGACAACAAGTGAGCGCTTTGTGTTTGATGGTGGTCGCACGAACTCATCATCACTCTCCTAGCGATTTCCAAAACCGCCGGGCCTCAGCGACCTACACAAGCTCCGCACAGGGCAACCCCTTCCGCACGCTCCCTAAAGGTATGCATACCTCGAACATCAAGTCAAATAGTGTCCTGAACGTCAATGTAGAACCGCCACCGCGCGAGCAACGGCACGGCGGAAACAACTCGGGAGGAAACCGCGGTGGAGGCAACTTCCGCGGTGGCATGAACAACAACATGGGTGTCTCTCCCATGATGAACGGCGCCATGCGTGGTGGAGGCATGATGGGAGCCGGCATGCGAGGCGGCATGCCCAACCTCATGGGCAACTTTGGCATGGGCTTCGGCATGGGCGCAGGCTTCGTCGGCAACGGCATGGGCGTCGGCGGAGGCTTCGGCGGCGGTCGCGGGGGCATGGTTCCCCAGGGCCCCCGCGGCGGCATGATGGGCGGCGGTGGCGGCTTCGGTGGCGGACGAGGAGGCATGATGGGCGGCGTGGGTACGACTGCCTGAGTTTCGCTCTGTATTTCTACGGCTCCGGATGTTGACTCGCACCCTGTTTGTTTTTGTAGGAATGGGCATGATGCCGATGGCTGGCCGCGGCGGCTTCGGCGGCGTGCAAGGCCACTTCAACCCCGCGTTCATGCAGGGCGGCGCAGCGGCTGGTGGCGGTGGCCAGCTCGGCCCCGACGGCCCCCGCAAGCGGTTCAAGATGGACGACAGCGGGTGAAGACGGCTGGAGCGTACGACACGGCCCGGACGATCGATCTCTTATGTATATTGTATCACCCTCCCCTCGACGGTACGCTGCGTGGTCGACATAATCACTCCCCATCCTTCCTCTCCTCAACTCTTCATACTTCGCACCCGCTCCTCACCATCTCCTCGCGCATCGTCGTCACACTGTCTTGCTTTCGCGATCTGTCGTCGTTCATGTAATACTCACGTCGGTCGGATTCTATCCAGTTCACACCGCTTTCTGGGACGTCGAGCTCGTGTGATAGATCGTGACAACGTGTCGTGTCGTGTCGGGGCGATGTCAGTACTTGGCGGTATCAGACAGAAGATGGTGTTACAGTCCGCGACGATATCGATGTACATGATGGGGTGTATATGTGGAATATGTGAATCGTCTACAGTATGGATGCAAGGCTTGTACGAACGGGGTGCAACGAGGATCAGCAAAGGGCGAGAACCAGGACGGAAACAGCGTGCGTGTCGACAAGAGAGTGTTGGGGTTAGGGAAGAGAGCGAGAATACACGATGCGGAAACGGGAAGAGGAGATGGAGGTGGAGAAGGTGCATAGAATAACATATGTCAACGTCAGTAGTCTTTCGAGCATACCTTGCGGTGGCGCTCTCGGAGAGCATAGTATCGGGCCCGCATGTACACGCGCCATGTGTGCGCTCAGTACGCACCCCGCTTCTCCTTCTCCTTGCGCTTGCGCCGCTTCTCCTCCTCGTGCCGGCGCTCCTCCTCCATCGCGAGCTCGTCCTCCTTCTTCGCGATGCGCATACTGCACGAGCACGCTCGGCGATCAGACCCGGGGCGGCGCGCGGGAAGCAGACGGAGGGGACGACTGACCTTCTGAGCTCCTCCCGCTCAACGTCGAACGCGTCGGCCTCCATGTCCTCGTCGTCGCTGAAGACGTCGCGCTGGATGTACGACGACCGGTCCTTGCCGAACAGCTTCCAGATCTCGCTGCTGATGTCGTTCCGGGACGACGCCGCGGGCGCTGGGCGGCGCTTCGCGGGTGGCGGGGATACGCTCGAGGAGGGCGAGCGCGGTCGCTTCTTCAGTGGAGTTTTGCTGGCGGATGAGGCGGTCTTCGAAGATGCGGAAGCGGGTGTCCGTGAGAGGCCGGATCCGGCCTTGGCGCCAGATGAGGCAGAAGCTGGGGGCTTGCTGGCAGAAGGGGTCTTTGTAAAGCTGATCGACTTGCCGGCTGTACTTGTAGAGGCTCGCGCGGCGGGTGGCGTGGACTTCGGAGCGGTAGACTGGGACTTCGAGACGGCGGGTGAGAAGGGATGCGGCGAGGCGGAACCGCTGGCGGCCTTCGATTGGCTGCTCGAGGACGGCCCAGCAACCGCGGGCGTATTGGCACGAGACGTCGAGGTGGAGGTCGTGGGCGCCGAGGGCTTCTTCGGGGCCTCCTTCTTGGCCTTACCGAACCAGTCGTTGAACTCTCGCGCCTGGTCGCCATCGAGGACCTTGCCCTGCCGTGCCTTCTCGCGGTCGCGCACGATCTCATCGATGGTCCGTGTATCCCGTTTGTTGACGTTGAGCTTGATGAGCTTAACAGGCTCCGCTGCTAGACGCTCCTTGATCGATTGGGACTTGCCCGGCGATGCCTGCGACGATGGGCCCGGTGTAGTCGTCGTGATGTCCACCGCGCCACCTGGGAGCCTCCTCCCAGGCTTGTTGTACCCGCCACTAGTCGTCGACCGCTTTGCTGAGCTACGTCCACCCCGCAGTTCTGCCTCCAAGCGCCGTTTGCGCTTCTCTTCACGCGTGAGAGCGAAGGAGCCGCCGTCGCCGTCGTCGTCCGACAGCGACCTCCCTCGCCGCGCAGAGCCAGAGAGGGGGTAACCGTTCTTGTCAGTGCCAGCCTTCTTAGACCCGTAACGTAGAGAATCCCGCTCCTGGTCCATGCGACGCTGCATCTCGCGCTCCTTCGCCTGTCGTTCCTCCTCCTGGCGTCGACGCCGCTCCTCCTCCCGTTTCTGCTCCTCGAGCCGCTTCATGCGCAGTTTGGCCTGGAGCTCCCGCTCTCGACGCTCCTTCTCCTCCATCTCCTTCCGTTTCTGGGCCTCCTTGCGTTGTCGCTCGGCGAGGGCCGACTGGACGGCCGCCTCTGATTGTCGTGTCTGTGAGGCACTGAGTGCCATGAGAGCGGCGAAGTTGGACATGTCGGGTGTCTATCAAATTCCAAGTAGTGTCCCAGAGAGTCAAGTCGTCCTAGACAGAGAAAGAGAAGAAAACCGGAGCCTGAGTCAGTAGAGAAGAGGACGATAGATGTGGTCGGGTCAGCGGGGTGTGCCGTCTGGCGCCTATCCCAGCCTTTCTTGCGACGACCATTGTTTGGACCTGTTTACACACCGCCACAAAGGCCATAGCACAGGGGCTTGACTTTCTAAGCCTTTCTACAGGCGTTTACAGATACATGCGTTGACAACCAAACAATGGTATCGCCCGCCTAGCTCAATCGGATAGAGCGTCAGACTCTTACTAGCGGGTGATCTGAAGGCTGCGAGTTCGACCCTCGCGGTGGGCTATTCGTTTTGCTTCGAACCGTTTACGAACCAACAACATGGCTTTCAAACGCTCTTTACTCCAGTCTCCCAGTACTGTATCGCAATGTCATACGCTTCAAGAAGGCTGAACCGCTACGGCAGTCCGACTCCGCAAGACAACGGGGCTATGAATTCTGGAAGGACCACGCAGTCCATCTCCATCCTCGACCGATCCTCTTGAACATACTCATATGTCTCGTCTAATCCCTCCGACGGGTTCCGGATACGTGATGAGGATTATGCTGCTTTTGCTGCGATCTACGCCAAACCGTCTTCCCAGGTACCGCCCTTCGTGCGCTATACACTCCAACGACCTTTTGGGTGGATCCGCCAGACCCGCCAGTCAAACCCACCACCATAGCTGTGCACTCCAGAGGGTGGCGACACAGACCTCAGGCGATCCCTCATGCCCGTCAGGCACGTCTATTCAACGCTTGGCATCGGTATACTGCGCTGCTCGTTTCGTGCCGAAAGAAGCACGCTCGTTCGCTGCGCCGCAGAGTCTAGGTATGGGACACATGGGTGTATCGACTCTACCACTGACCTGCATTACCGGGTTGCAATCGGTTATAATTGACCAGGCCATGGAACGCCGAAGAAGATTGAGATATAAAACATTTATGAGGTTGCAAGCATAAGGCGTACCCCCAGCACTCCTCCGCGTACTCCTCCGCAACGATGCATTTCGCCAAGTTATCCAGCTTCACCATGCTTGCCTGCGCCTTCGGAGGTAGCTGGGCCGCCTCCTCTTGCCGTTGTACTTCCGACGATCCCTGCTGGCCGACTCAGGCCGACTTCGATGGCCTAGCTCGACAGGTCTCTCAACCGCTAGTCCGACCTACACCTCCTGCGCTGCCCTGTTACATCGACGCGAACTCTCCTGAATGTGCCGTCGTCAGAGCGAATTGGACGAACGGGAACTGGCGCGCCGACCAGCCAGGTGCAATGCAGTCTCCCAACTTTGAGGGCTTCATTTTCCCGAACGGCACTGTCGACGCGTGCTTTCTCAACACCTCACTCGACATTCCTTGCCGCCAAGGGAGCGTCCCGGTTATTGGTGTTGATGCGCGCACCGTCAATGACGTCCAAGCGGCTGTGAAGTTTGCCGCGGACCACAACCTCCGCCTCGTCGTCAGAAATACAGGGTAAGGAAATACGGCCCTGTCTCTATGCACCCTACTGAAAACTGCTTTGTAAGTCACGATTTCCTAGGACGTAGCGACGGGCGAGGCTCCTTCGTCATCTGGACTCACCACATGAGGAACGTTACGGTGGAGCCGAACTTCCGCCCTGCAGGAGCCCCGGACAACGAGACGTACGAAGATGGTATGAACCGCTGTAGCCTACATCCAAATTACTCGTGCTAATCGATGTTGCACAGCCATAACGGTCGGTGCAGGGGTGCGATGGCATGATGCGTGGGCTGCCGCCAAAGCCGCCGGTCGGATCATGGTTAGTCCCCCTACGGCAGGGGGCTCAGTTGGTTCCGCCGGCGGATGGATGCTGGGTGGAGGGCATAGCGCCCTTTCTCCGACATACGGCCTAGGTCTGCCAATGCCTATACTGTGCTTTGATCAATACTAACTGTGCTCTGCAGGCGTGGACAATGTCCTCGAGATTACCCTCGTGACTTCCACCGGAGACCACCTCACCGCAAACGCTTACCAGAACTCGGACCTCTTCTGGGCCCTGCGCGGAGGTGGAGGCGGCACGTTCGGTGTCGTCACTTCGGCCACGTACCGTACTCACCAGTCTGTACCGATCATTGGCGCGTCCTTTTCGTTTAGCGGCAACAGGTCCACTTCGAACTCGGCATTCCAGCAAGCATTCGCCGAACTCATCCGCATCAGCCCCGAGCTCACCAACGACGGATGGGGCGGTTACAACTCCATCTCATCTACAGACGACAGTTTCACCTGCAGTAGCAGCCTCCTCATTCCTAACGCTACGTTAGCGGACGCGAACGCTACCATCGTGCCGTACTTTAACTTCTTGCAGGCCCTCGCCGCTAACTCGAGCTCGAACGCGGATTCGCTCACGGTAGCGGCACCCCGGCTGGTGTCGTTTGCTTCCTTTTACGACTGGTTCGATAGCGCCATCACTGGCACGAGCGGTATAGGCGTGACCGTCGAAGTCGGCTCTTGGCTCCTGCCCGGGCCTACCCTGAAGGGGAACTCTGAGGTCGTCGCTCAGACACTTCTCGATGATTCATTTGCGGGCATTGGGTATTAGTGCGTATACCCCTGCTTTGAGTATCCACCACATCCTCACCCTGACTATCGTTTTCTTCCGTGATTCGCAGCCTCGTCGCCGGGGGAGCCGTCAACGAAGTCGATCCCGACGCGATGGGTGTCAACCCCGCCTGGCGCAATGCCACGGTGCACGCGGTCATCGGCACGACCTGGCCAGAAGGGTCGTCCGGGGCTACCATCGACTCGCTGCGCAAGGATTTGCAGAACCGCATGGTGAATTTCCGCGCGCTAGCGCCGGACTCGGGAGCCTATTTCAATGAGGTATGTCCCATCTACCATAGCTATGTTCTCCACACTTTTGGCTATGCCGACGACCATTGTGCTGACGAGACAACTCAGGCTTCCCTCTTCGAGCCTAACCCGCGCCAGGCCTTCTTCGGCTCTCACTACGACCGTCTTCGGGAGGTTAAGCGCGTATATGACCCGATCGACCTGTTCGTCGTCGTCGAGGGTGTAGGATCGGACGAGTGGGACAGCGAGCTGAAATGCCGCGTCCAAGGCTAAATGTCGGTGTCCTACCACCGAGGCGCCTTACTTCGTAAGTCAAGTCTGTGCTATCAGTGGCCGGTTTTCGCAGCGCTCATGTTGCTTGCAGCCTTCCCTGGCCTGTCGAAACGGTGTTCATCAGCAGGTACCGCCGTCTTTGCTATACTACTGGCCTTACGGCCTTATCCCGGTCTCGAATATGTGATGAGGTTTATGCAATATTTGCACTGTGGCCTTCAATAAGCAACTTTCGCTCCTTCGTATGGTGGGTTTCTGGTAAGCTAAGTCAGAGGCGCGCGAACCGCGGCGGCCCTGTCGTAAGTTCTGCTGATTCTACAGCGTTGTGCGATGTGAGCCAGCCTGACAAAACACGGCGAAGCCATTTCAGTTGCGGGCTCCCAGCACGTCCAGCGGGCTGGTTGGGCGTACCCCTCGCTGCCGTTACTCCGTGTCCGTTGTCGCCGAAAACGAAGTCGGACGTTTTCGGCAGGCAGCAAGCTGGTCAGACGGCATCCGACAACCAATTTGAGCCTATTGATGCCTGCATGACACCGCCACAGGCGCGTTCCTGGCGCCGTCGTCTCTCTCTCTGACCATGACTTCAGTCATCTTTTCTTACGCTCTTGCCATAGCCGTCTTGACCAGTACCACCTTTCTCTCATGTCAACATACATATCACAACCCCGTTTGATCATACGCTCTGCCGCGCGTTTGTGGCCCTCGGCCGGCTTTCAGCCACCCGTGCGTCACCATGTCTCGGTGCCGCGGTCATAGGAAGTCAGCATGAGAAACTCCTATGCATCGGAGGCGGGTATGTTTGGTGCCATCTCGGGAGCGCAACATGGCCTACTTATGAGCTTTGTAGTTTCCGACTCTGGTGCAGAACCAGTGTGAAATACCTTAGACGTTCAACGAAGGCTTTTTGGACATATCCACCTATACTCCACCACCCATAATTCACTTGTATGGCGAATGTTTTATAGTAGGTACTAGACATCTCTCTTGTCAAGTCGGGCACCTCCATACGTTGCTGAGCTCCTCCACTGGTGCGTGCTCAATTTACTGCGCATGTTCACTACGGCGCAGAGCCGGCGTCCTCGTTGAAATGAGCGTGACTGTGCAGCTGGAGTTCGGCACGCTCTGCCATCATTCGCTTTACATACTAAGCTACACACAGATCGCAGTTGAGAAGGCTCGGCCTACATTTGCGTCAACTCTGTTGTACACAATATAAAAGCCCGAGGACTCCAGCCGCATTCCCACCAACGAACCGCTCCCGGGAACGGCGATGCGCTTTGCTCTACTCACAAGCGCCCTGATTTTTGCCTGCACCTCTCTCGGTGGGTGGGCCAGCACCCCACAGTGTCGTTGTACCTTTGAAGACCCCTGCTGGCCGAGCCCCGAAGACTTCGCTGTCCTAGAGCAACAGGTCTCACAGCCACTCATACACCCTTCTCCCCCCGCACGCCCTTGCTATACGGATCCCAAGTCAGCTGAATGTGCCATCACGAGAGCCAACTGGACGGACGGCAACTGGCGTGCAGACCAGCCAGGCGCCATGGAAGCGACCAACTTCGAGACGTTCATCTTCCCGGATGGCTCGATTGACGCATGCTTCTTCAACACTTCGCTCAACATCCCTTGTCGTCAGGGAAGCGTGTCCGTTATCGGCGTCGATGCGCGCAGTGTGGGCGACGTACAAGCGGCGGTCAAGTTCGCCGCCGACCATAATCTCCGCCTCGCCGTCAAGAATACTGGGTAATGCATCACCTCCTCATACCAGCTTCCTTGGCTCAATGCGTCTCAGGCACGACTACTTGGGTCGGAGTAATGCGCGAGGCTCCTTCGTGATATGGACTCACCACTTGAAAAACATCACCATGCAATCCGGATTTCGTCCCGCAGGTGCTCCGCTCTACGAAACATATGACCATGGTATGGAAACTCGGTATGCGGTCGGCTCTCATATTGATTGACAACATACAGTGATCACGCTGGGTGCCGGCGTGCAGTGGCACGAAGCGTATGATGCTGCCGATGCTAACAATCGCACGATGGTTGGAGGGATCGCGGCAGGTGGGTCTGTCGGCTCCGCTGGTGGATGGCTACTCGGAGGAGGCCATAGCGCCCTCTCGCCGACATACGGACTAGGTCGGTCTCCACTCGCCATGTATACCGCTCGCCCCAGCTCATCCTCCAAAGGCGTCGATAACGTCCTCGAGATCTCACTGGTGACGTCTACTGGCGAATACCTAACTGCAAACGCGCATCAACACCCTGACCTCTTCTGGGCTCTGCGCGGCGGCGGGGGTGGCACCTTCGGTGTGGTAACTTCGCTTACATACCGCACGCACGAGACGCTGCCTGTTGTCGGCGCATTTCTCGTTCTCAGCATCAATACCTCATCACCTTCGTCGAATCCGGCCTTTCAGCAAATCTTCTCCGAGCTACTACGCATCACCCCCAACCTCACCGACGAGGGATGGGGCGGTTTCGGCTCGACAGGTCAGATCGACGTCAATACGTTCACTTACACTATAGCCGTCCTCCTCCCAAACGCTACGCAGGCGGCGGCGAACGCCTCTATCCTACCGTACTTCGATTTTGTGCGAGCACTCGCAGCGAACGCCAGCCCGGAGGAAGGCTCCATAACGGTGGAGGACGCGACCACTCGGCCCTTCGCGTCGTTCCTGGACTGGTACGACTTCATCCAGCCTGAAGCAGCAGGGGTGGGCTCCACCATCGAGCTTGGATCCTGGCTCATACCCGCAGAGCCTCTCGAGGAGAACCCGGCGCATGTTGCGAACACTCTCCTCACCACCTTTTCGTCTGGTTTTGGCTTGAAGTGCGTGCACCCATGTCTCCTGTGGCGTGCCATCGTCCATACTATGGTTCGCTTGCTCAACTATTGCCTCACAGCATCGTCGCGGGAGGCGCAGTCAGTCGCGTGGACCCCGACTCCGTGGGCCTCAACCCCGCTTGGCGCAAGGCCAGGATGCACGTCGTCGTCGCGACACTCTGGCCCAAGGGCTCTGATGCCGGGACTATCGGCGCTGCGCGCAAAAGGCTGCAGGACCAGATGGTGAACCTGCGCGCGCTCGCGCCGCACTCTGGAGCGTACTTCAACGAGGTGCGCGGCGTAAAGCGAGGCTTCGGTAGCACCCTGTCCAGTGCTGACGGCGATTGCACTCGCCTTCCCTAGGCTTCCTTGTTCGAGCCGAACCCCCGCCAGACGTTCTTTGGATCACATTACGACCGGCTGCGAGAGATCAAGCGCGTGTACGACCCGCTAGACCTATTCGTGGTTGTCGAGGGCGTTGGAGCTGACGAGTGGGATAAAGAGCTGAAGTGCCGCCTCCGCTGATATACCCGGACGTCCAGAATACGACGTTGAGAGCCGGATATACACTGTACAATACTTACTCACTATACTTGATTGACACGCCGGTACGCATCATGTACGTGTCCCCGAAGTATCAACGACCCACAGACCTGTAGAACGTCTGGAATGCAATGCTATTCCGTCTAGGGCTACGTGTGTGCAAACAAGGACAAAACAGATATCCGGATATCGATATAGCTGGGATGCAGTGCTGCAGTTGCTGCTCTTTTGCTCGTCTCTAAATGTCGTAACTGTTCATGTCGTGAACGCCGCCTCGCGGCCCGACCCCCTCCTCAAACTCCCACCCACTCACCTCCAACAACGTCCTCTCCATCTCACCTCAACTCTCACTCACTCATCCGCACCCTCCTCCGCCGCAGCCCCATCGGACATCGTGCGGTCGGGCAAGAACGTGCCAACAGCGAGCGCGACGCACACGAGCGCGGAGAGCGCGTAGTACACGAAGAAGCCGCCGAGGTAGTGGTGCTCCTCGTCGATCGAGAGCGCGAAGAGCGAGTTCGCGGTCGCGGGCCCGACCGTGCGCATCACGGACACGAGCATCTGCGCGAGGCCGTTCACGGACCCGAGCGACGCCTTGTTCGGCGCGGAGGCGGTGATGAAGATGAACACGCAGCCTACGGGATGCGGCATGTCAATATCGCGTCAGGGAAAAGACAATGGGGGGAGAGGTACTGACCGTACGCGAAGTTGACGAGGATGCTGAGGAGCGCCTGGCCGAGGACGAGGGCCCAGACGGTGCGGGAGAGCCCCTCGAGCCTCGCGAGCTCGTTGATGACCGGGAAGAGCGCAAAGACGGGCAGCACGCTCGCGATGCCCGCCATGTACACGCGCTTCGTCCCGAACCGGTCGTGTATCCGCCCGAACAGGAAGATCTGCATCACCCCGTTCGTCACGCCGTACAGCGACAGGATGAGGCCGATCGTCTGCGGGCTGAGCCCGAGCCCGCCGAGCGCGATCGGCGTGCTGTAGAACACGGGCTGGATCGCGCGCAGGGTGATGTCGACGATCGCGAGGAAGGCGTAGTTGCCCGCCGCGACGATCACGCGGGGTGTGAGCAGCCGGCGGAGCGGGAGCGGGCGCGAGTCGTCGTCGTCGAGGTCGGCGGGTGTAGTCTTGGGCACCTGCACGTCACGCTCGACTGCGGCCGTTTTGGGGGCAAGGCGGAGGAGCTGCCGTATGGATATGGGGTGCCGCACGGTCTGCCGAGGGGCACAGGCACGAGTTAGAAGCAGACAAGTTTATGGGAAGCGTATCTGCGCACCTCCTTGAGGAAGAATAGAGTGACGAAGCAGGCGATGGCTGAGAAAGTGGCGGGGATGGCACAAGCAAGGAAATAAGGATACGTCTTGAAGAACTCGGAGTGCCCGAATACATTCGGGAACCGCTCCGCGGGCCGCGACAAAGAACCGCCGATGACGGGGCTGATCAGGAAGCCAGAAGTCAGTGGCCGGGTGCACACGCGAATACAAGTGTGGCATACCCGATGGTCGCGCCTGTTGACCATGCAATGGGCAGGAACGCGTATGCTTGGGCAATGTTTGAAGGGTCCGTAATTTCAGCCAGCATGCTCTTCATGACACCAATGTTGCCATTGAGAGCACCGTTCAAGCTTCGGCTGTAGAGCGGTCATTTACGGCTGTACGAATGAGCCATTGAGGGTTGGAACATACCTTATGACGGCTCCCCAGAACGTACGCGAAAGGCCGAAGCAATACATTGATATTGACAAACCCATCAAGCCGGTCATGATGACCGGCTTCCGTCCAATGTGGTCTGATATGCGACTCCAGTGCAACACAGTAAGGGCCTGTGTCGCAAAGAAGATGGATTGCTGTAGACATGGCGGTCAGTAACCGAAAATTCAAAGAAGACGGCACCAATGCAATCGCGTTCAGCGCTACTGCTGGGAAGTTTGGCAAACTTCACACAGGACCGACAGAACGCCGCGGTCGCGGGATTCGATGACATTTCACGGGATCCGCGTAGATGGGTGTTACGTACCATGACACCGACATAATATCCCACCTTGGTCTCGTCTCCGTGAGTGATGCCAATGTTACGGATGAGCTACATTCGTGGGGACCGACGGGACTTGAGCATAGGCTATGGCTGTGAGGGGTGGGTGTTGGTGACTGCTTACGTCTGGGGCGAACGGATAGATGACCTGACTCGTAAGGGGTTCCGCGAGCTGCAGAACGAGGAGGATGGAGAACTGTCCCCAGGGGATCGGGGTATGTTTTCTCTTGTGGGACTCGTGGTGCTCGGACGCGAGCAGAGGCGTCTCCTCGTCGGGCTGGTTGTGTCGTGCGGTCATGGCAGAATAAAGGGAGAGAAAGAGAAGAAGGGGGGATGCGGACGGGAGGAGGGAGGGGGATAATGAGGGTCAGAGGGCGACTCTGAGCATTGGGTGAGTGGCAGGGAGGATTATAAGAGGGGCTTAGAGGGCTATGTCCGGGGCAAAGCCGATGAGTCAAGGGGTAATACTGGGGTAATGCTATCAGGTCCATTACCTAAATCGACGGGCCCATGACTTCCTTGTCAGAAACCGTCGACGTTCGCGATCCTCGTTCACCCGTTCTCCTCTCAGGCGCAGATGCTGCCGACTCACATTGAACGCGTCCTGTCCATTGTTTACGACATCTCACCCTGTCGCACTGGGATTGCCGCGACGAGCGCAGAGGAGATACGTTCGCCCGTGTGAGATTGGGCGTGGTGGGCGGGAGAAAGCTCTACCAGGTGCTGGAAAGCTTCGTCGAACCCGCTCATCCTCGCGAATTCACCAACAATGATCGCATCCCACGTGCTCTCGCCGGCACAGACGCCGGTGGGTGGCGGCAGCAGAGGGCAGCGTCCCTTTCTCGTCCTCTTCGTCCTCGTTCTCTTTCTCGTCCTCCACCGACTGCGATCTCTCCGTCGCCGTCAGCTGCCCCATGCTCTCTTTCGTCCAAACGACTGAATGCGCCCGTTCACACTCGCCGCACGCGTCGGAAACGTAAGATCTGAGCGACCCGGCCAGCTTGGACCGGGCCGCACGCCTTGTTCTTTCTTCCCGCCGTTGCCGTCTGCCATCGTCCTAGGTCTCTCCCGACCCTGACTCCCCGCTTCCCGCCCTCGGGTCCTCCAACGGAAATCAGCTCCTTAAAGGCTCGCTAACCATCTACGCGGCTCTTCAATAGGCCCTACATGGTTACTGCCGGCAATCCTTGCACCTTAGCCATGGGCCCGCCTCGTATCAACACGACCCTCCATGAGCGTCTCGCTCGTGTTCATGTGTGATACTTGAACAAGGACCAAGCGCAACCACCCACGCCTCTTAGCCACATCCGTCACCTACAAAACCCCCTCTCCGGCGTCGTTCTGCTCCTCGCACCTTGCACCTCCCTGCTCACCACCACTACCGCGAACATGTCCGCCATGGTTGCTCTCCAGCCCATCCAGCCGTCCTTGCCTCCCCGCTTGTACGCTTCGCACGTTGGATCTCGCCGTGTTCTGGCCACCTCCGACCTTGGCCCCTGGATGCACAACCCAGCCTCCTGGAACGGGACCTATCTGCATATCAATGGAGAGCTATATCGTGGCATGGACTGTGTTCCGTACGTCAGCAAGACCCACTCGTCCACGCACCGCACACCTCTCCACTCGGTCGCGCTCAGTACTCTCGGTGGTGACATCCTTGACCCCTCAGAGGTCCCTCAGAGAAGACCGTCGCCCATTGGGTCCCGGCGTCGCCATACGCGTTCGCCATCTCCAGGACTCGCCCCCGTCTCGCAGCATCGCGTGCCTCCAAGTTCCGGAGACGTACTCTACGAAGTGCGAGGTGCCCGAAAACCGACGGTCGCCGTTCACGTGCCACTGCGACCGTCGTCTGCGCCGCCCGACCTCCAGCGGTCTCGGCCGCCCCTGGCCCCCTTGCAAGAAGAGGACGAGAGGCGCGCTGAAGGTCCGGACAGCCCAGCCCCGCCGGTGCCCAGGACTGCCGACGCCAAGGGTGTGAAGCATTCTCAGGTCGACTGCGCAGGCGACCCGCTCTGTGCGACCCATCGTAAGCGTCCTTCTGGACGCCGAGTCGGGCCGCACACACGGAAGCCGCTCGCGCTTTGGGCGAACCGGCCCAGTTTCGGGTGCGCTCACGTTTGCGTTCACCTCCATTCGCCTTTGACCCGCTGACCTTCCCTTTCTTCCCCTCGTCGGCTACAGAAAAGCACAATGCAACGACGCAGAGTGCACAAGCAGGCACTGTGCGGACTGTGCGTACCTCCGGAACCGCGGTGGCGCGCTGTGGACGCAGACAGTGCGCCCGCTCATCGAGGACCGCCTGGAGGAGATCGACCTATCGACGCCGACCTCCGAGTACGCCGAAGATATGCTCGCTCTCCTCCGCTTCCGCGCGACGTTCCAAGTCCGCCGCACGATGGCCTGAAGTGTGAGCGCGCAAGTTCCCGCCTCCGAAGTCTGCAACCGGTCCGGCTCCCCCGCTCCGTTCCTTGTACTCGTCTGTTCTCTCTCTTTTTCTGTTCGTGTTTGGTCTTGTCGGATGACGGATCGCTCGTGTCAAGAAGTGTATAGCTGTATCAATACCGAGTACAAGTACAATATCGTCGCTGTCAACCTCGCCGTCGTCGCCTTCGCTGTCGTTCTTTCTTTTTTCTCTCTTCATGTACATCATGTATCTTGTATGTCCTGTCCTTACCCCCCTCCCCTCCCCTCCCTCCATGTACAACGTATGCAATCAAGATGAATTATGCCCCCTTTCATTGACTGACAACGTGTGATTCCTATATCCTTCAGAGTTACGTGTGTTCTTCGCGGTCCAAGAGAACTGGTTGTGATGGGACGCCGCTCGCTGTTCACGGACAGAATGTGATGGTGTAGTCCGCGTTCTTGGACGACGGGCACGTCCAGAGTGCGGTCCCGCTCGACTCGTCGTACGCATAAGCGTACGAGTCCCGGCACGCGTTCTCTGCGCGTGCAGTCCGTGTCAGCATCCCAAGGATAGAACCCAAGGCGGATGTACTGCGGAGACGCACTGAAGTACGAGTAGAACTGCACGCCCGTGGGCGGGCACGTCGCGGGCGTGTTGTGCGTGCCCGTGCAGCAGTTCGGGTTGTTCGCTGGGTGCGCGGTGAGGATCGTGCACCATGTTGCCGGACGCGGTACGAGTTGGGGAGGGGGAGGGGGAGGGGAAGACAGAGGGGCAGGGCTGTAGTAACTCACTGGCGCCGCCGAGGCCTGCCGCGCAGGCGCTCTTGCACCCGACGACGTTCCCCTTGCTGTCGACGGGGCCCTTGAGCGGGGCGGGGCCTTAGGTGCGGCACCGGGTTCGTCGGTGTCAGTGTATGGACATGCATGCGCGTGAGAAGACGGCGCGCGGACGTACAGTTCTTGTTGAGGTCGACGGGGCAGCTCGCTTCGTGGCAGTCCTTGACGTTGGTCGTGACCCGCATCGGGAGGTTGAACCCGTCGACGACGGACACTGGATTGGGAGGGTTAAATTGGCGCTTGCATACAGACGTGGCACATGGTTGCGCTCGAAAGGTGCGGGACGCACCGTCGTAGTTGTCTAGGCCATTCGCGCCTAAAGTAAACTCGGCGACAGTCACGGGAGGCACTCCCTACACAGGAGTCGGAAGCACCGCCGTCGTCAGAGCCGACCGTTTGTAACCATCAGGGAAAGCACAGGAACATCGACGTACCGTGCCGCTGTGGCGGTCGCACTGGAGGCCGCCGTTGCAGCCTCCATCGAGGCACTGGTTCGGGCCCGCGGGGCCCTTGCTGAAGTTGCAGCTGCGGCGGCCCTACGATGGACGCATACGATCGCGATGAGCTGAGGCTCATCCGGGTGCAAAGAAGCACAGCATATATACCCAGATGCGGCCGGCGCGCCAGTTGTTGGGCACGGTGAACGAGACGGTCTGGTGCGCGTTCTGCTGCCAGCCCGTCTGGCGGTCCGGGACGGCGGAGCCGACGTTGAGGTCGGTGAAGATCTAGAGGGAGAGGGCCTGGGGTCAGCGCATGAAGCAATCGACCTCCGGAGCAGGCCGGGCAACGTACGGCAGGCCTGTGGATGAGGTGGTAAGTGACGGTCACTGAGCTGAGGTTGAGCATAGAGAAGGGCGACATACCAAATCGTGAAGGGACAGTTGTTGGTCACTTTGAACGTCCTGGCGGACGCCTGTGCCGCGAGTACGGCGAGGGTGACGGAAGCGATGAAGCCCTTCATGGTGATATTGAATGCAAGTGAAGCGGTGTATAGACGGTTTCGTGGTTGGTATGGGACGGGGGACCTGTTCTGTCCTAACATCCGTGCACAAACCCTGCCTTATATCCCTCGAAGAGCGTCAGAAGGTGGAGGCGAGGCTCCATTTTGCGGTGAGAGTGCTGTCCGGCATGAGGCGCAGAAGGGCATCGATCGTCTCCCTAGACCTTGGCCGAACGACCACGCCGAGCTATGCCACTGCAAGGATGTATTAGAGTCTCGATGCCGCCACCAGGTTTGAACACTGACCAGCTGCTACGGATCCGAATCGCCCCAAGCGGCGGTGATGATCGCGCCCACTTACGGGCTATCCACAAAAAGGCGGCAGCAATGACTGCCGCGTCCGCGAACCACGATGCCCAAATCGTTCAGACGCACTGCGGTTCGAGAAGTTCACATGCATATGGGGTTGGGTTGGGTTGGGTTGGGTTGGAACTCCCTCCACAGCGCTCGCGGACGAAGACGAGGGGTATAGGTTAAGTGGCTGATGGTGGCGGACCTAGCGGAGAGAACGCCGGGCGTGGTGCCGGAAAACGGAGCTACGGAGTGCAAGTCAAATGCGCGCAGGTCGTATTAGGGATGCGGGTTGAGTTAAACGAACAGAACACATGTCATATTGGGACCGGGGTGGTGGGCGTATATGCCGCTATGAAGCCTAAACAAGGGAGTGAGTGCGCCAGCTTGTCGGGCAGAGCCCGAACGTCCACTGGAGCCAGCTCCGTTTGATGCAGAGCCTCATTTGTCATTTGGACGCCAATATTCAGGCCAAGAGGAGTAGTGCATTGGAGCGGCAATGTTCGCGAGGACTCAAGATGCGGAGGCCATCGACGGAATCAACATAGTCATAGATTCGTGCGAACGCTTGCGCCGAAGCTTGATAGTATAATAAGCTGTGTTCGTTCTTATACCACTACCCACTCATGCGTGCCAGGAGCAGCATGCTACTCGTTGCACGCAACTTGCAATCCGACTGCTCACTCACGGGCAGAAGGTGATGGTGTAGTCAGCCGCCTTGGTGGCGTCGCAAGTCCAGAGCGCCGTGCCGCTCGACTCGTCGTATGCGTACGCGTACGAGTTGGGGCAGTTGCCCTCTGGAGGTGAACACAGTCAGAGACGGTTTCTGCTTCATTCCGAGGAACAGACGCACTGAAGTAAGAGTAGAACTGCACGCCGGAGGCCGGGCACGTAGCGGGCGTGTTGTGCGTTCCGGTGCAGCAGTTCGGGTTGTTCGCTGTACCACAGACGTCAGAAATGATGAAGTTCATGGTGTCTGCGTGAAGAGAAAGCTTACTCGGGTCACCGAGACCTGCCGCGCAAGCGCTGTTGCAGCCGACAGCAACGCCGTTCGAATCGAAGGGACCCTTGAGCTCCGCGGGGCCTATTGACCAAGGCGGAGTCAGTTGAAACGCAACCTGTCGAGGAGGGGTGAGAACTGACAGTTCGGCGCGAGGTCTACAGGGCAGTCGGCGACGCCGCAACCGGCGCTGTTGGTGATCCGCATAGGGAGGTTGTAGCCATCAACGAGGGAAACTAGACATATCCACGCTTTAGTCTCAGATAGCAAGAGAAGAGACGAGGCTTAGGGGCGTACCATCGTAGTTGTCGGGAATGCCGTTACCACCCAAGGTGAACTCAGCTACTGTGGCCGGAGGAACGCCCTGATTCCAGGGTCAGACTTCAACCGTCGGGTACAGAGGATACAGAGGTATCGTACCGTGCCGGTGTGGGGGTCGCACTCAAGGCCACCATTGCAACCGCCGTCCAGGCACTGAGTAGGCCCAGGAGTACCAGTGCTAAAGTCGCAGTTACGGCGACCCTGAAAACCGGTGTCAGCCTTTCGTGCAAAGTGCAGTGAACTAGAGAAAACTCTTACCCAGATGCGTCCCGCCTTCCAATTGTCGGGGACGTTGAACGAGACAGTCTCGCCGGCACCCTGCTCCCAGCCGGTCTCACGGTCAGGAACTGCAGAGCCTACGTTCAGGTCGGTGAAGATCTGGGAGAATTCGACTGTGAATATGAGCGATCCGAGCTGGAGCACTAAGGTCTCATACCGCCGGCCTATTGGTGACAGGAGAGTGTGAGTAAATGGACATATGACAACGTCGCTCGAGAGAGGACGGACCAGATGGTGAAGGGGCAGTTGTTCGTGACCGTGAACGTCCTGGCGGACGCCTTGGCGGCGAGGACGGAGAGAGTAACGGCAGCGACGAAGCTCTTCATGTTGACGTATGAATTTGGGTGTGAAGGTGAGGTGGGCACTGAGCACTGCGAACAAGCCGTGGACTGTTCTGCCTCACCGCAACATCCGCCGCCCTTTATATACCTGCAGGGATGTCAAAGAACGTATGGCATCGAGCGCTTCGTGATGCGTCCGAGGTGGGCACCTTCTCACATGCGACCCACATGCGTCCGCTGAGTATCTTCGCGAACAAGCCGAGGTCAACAGATCGAACAGGCACGCTGCGGGTTACCTTCGCGCTCCACTTCCACCTGCACTGCACTCGGCGAGGATGCGTCGGAAGAGTCCCCGATCGCATGGCCCGCCTTGCTGGACGCGCCGTGACCGTACGATACTCTCCGCTTGATATGCAGACTGACAGATCTGACGTAGTGCTGCTGAGGAGCGCACAGGATCCTGGCGGGACTCGTCCAGAGTAGGATCGAGAGAGGAACACATGTGATGATCGTTGCACACAGCCGGGTTTTGCCGGTCGTGCCGTCGAGGCAACGGTTGCTCGACCTCTCGCAGAGGTTGGTCGATTTCTCGTGGGCCAATCGCTTAAACAGAACGGTAGATCGCAGCCACCGCAGCGCAGCAATGTCGAGCATGTGTGCGCCAGAACAGCCCTCGCGGTATGTTCTACGGCTACAGAGACTAGATCAGGATGTGAGCACTAGAGGCTGTCGGGACACTCACCGTTCATTGTTGTTCAGTATATCCGGCCAACGCGCGTGTATACAATGCACATCATGAGGACTTGCGCAGCACGGCTGTCAAGATTGCCGTCGGCCTCAGAGCAACCTCCACAGTCCAGAACCACGAATCGTTCAGCTGGAGTGCGTCAGACGTTGAACCGCGGTCGAGCATAAATGACAGCGAGGGTTGGAGATGACCATCGCTTTATACTTCTCGCCCTCTGATGGATTCTGTTGGTACATGGTACCGGCACGAATCGTGCCACGAGGCCCTACTAAGGTGAGACTGAGTATGCGTCCGTCTGTGATGTTGGCACCGAAGTCGGAGCTATCGGACGCGAAGAACAGAGCGCGCTACTCCCGAAGGTAGGAGATGGAGAACCCGTGCGATGCTCCTGCTCCTACAGCTTCTGCAGTTCGAATTCGGCAAGAATGACCATGAGCGCTCACTGGAATTAACCCCAAACCTCGACACCCCTATCATACACGGAGCCCCAGAAAACTCAATTTCGGCCTCTGTCAACGACTTAGTACCGCCCCGAGGTACCAGCCTCCGGCAGCGTCTGTGTCAGAAGACGTTGTAGTACCTCGACAGCGGCAGCCGCCTCGCAGGGCCGATGTCGGCGAGCTCGCCGTCGGCACGCACTTCGTAGCTCTCGGGGTCGACCGTCATCTTCGGCGTGGCGTCGTTCCACTTCATGTCCCCCTTCGTCACCGAGCGGCAGCCGCGCACGGCCTCGAAGCGCTTCTTGAGCCCGTACGAGGCGATGACGCCCGACGTGATGGACACCTCCGACACGAACGAGATGGAGTTGAGCGCCGCCGACGCGGCGTGCGCGCCCCACATGGGGCGGCCCATGAATGGCTGTACGGTCGGGATGGATCCGTTGACGTCGCCCATCTGTGGCGGGCACGCACACGCATAGAATGGATAACGGAGGAGTTAGTATGAGTTGGAAGAGATTATTGCCTGAAAGGGACGGACCTGTGCCCATGCTATGACGCCCGACTTGAGAACCATCTCGGGCTTGGCGCCGAAGTTCTCAGGCTTCCACAGGACCAAATCGGCCAGTCTCCCTACTGCGACCTGGCCCACGAGGTGGCTGATGCCGTGCGTGATGGCGCTGGAGTCACCGGGAGTCAATGCATGCGAGTAGAGCGAGTTCAGTTGGACAGGCGGAGCTCACGGATTGATGGTGTACTTGGAAATGTAGCGCTTCACTCTGCCGTTGTCGTGCCCCTCGTAGTCGCCGAGCGAAGTCAACGGCCCTCGGAACTCGCGCATCTTGCTGGCGGTGCGCCACGTCCTGCTGACGACCTCGCCGACGCGGCCCATGGCCTGCGAGTCGGAGCTAATCATCGAGATGGCTCCTGTGTCGTGGAGCACGTCCTCGGCCGCGACAGTCTCTGCCCGAATGCGAGACTCGGCGAAGGCGAGGTCTTCTGGAATCGACTTGTCCAAGTGGTGACAAACCATCAGCATCTGTGCTTTAAAGTGTCAGGGGCGAGCTGCGCCGAAAGGCTATTCCGGCTGCGTACGTCTAGATGCTCGTCCAACGTATTGCTGGTGTATGGCCGGGTGGGATTCGTCGAAGACGGCAAGACGTTGTTCAGCCCGCATACAACAATGATGTCAGGCGCATGACCGCCACCTATAGACTGTCAGAGCCGGCAAGAGGAGCTCATGTTGACCTGAAACGCGTACCTGCGCCTTCGGTGTGATAGGTGTGGATAGTACGGTTCCCGAATGCAGCGATAGTGCCTGGGATGCAAGCGTTAGGGAGAACACTCTCAGTGATTCTGGGCTCTGTGAACTCACTCTCAACGAAACCGCTCTCATTCAACGTATCCGTGTGAATGTTAACCTGTATGGGTCACCCTTGGTGTGCGTGCCGTACGAGAAACTCGGCGCACGTACCTGTACGTCGTACTTGTCACCGATATCCAGCGCGCTGACGATGGCAGACGGAGTCGAGCCCCAGTCCTCGTGGAGTTTCAGGCCCGCAGCCCCAGCCTTCACGATGTCCTCCAGCGCGTTCGGACCACTATCATTGCCCTTGCCCGTAAGCGCGAAATTCATTGGCAGGCCGTCCATCGCCGCGAGCATATGCCGCATGAAGAACGGACTCGGCGTGCACGTCGTCGCGTTCGTACCGGCGCTCGGGCCCGTCCCGCCCCCGATCATCGTCGTAGTGCCGGCCGCGAGCGCCTCCGTGACCTGCTGAGGGCAGATGTAGTGTACATGCGCGTCGATGGCCCCGGCGGTCACGATGAGCTTCTCGCCCGCGAGCACCTCTGTGCCCGAGCCGATGACGAGGTCCGGATGAACGCCGGCCATGACGTCTGGGTTGCCGGCCTTGCCTATGCCTACGATCACACCGTGCTTTATGCCGATGTCGGCCTGAAAGCAGGAAGACGTCGGCATTGCATGAATGGAGCGATGAGGGGAAGCATACTTTGTAAATGCCGGACCAGTCGATGATGAGCGCATTTGTAATGACCATGTCGAGTGTCTCCGAGGCCGGCCTATTGGTGGCTTGACCCATGCCTTCGCGGATGGTCTTGCCTGAAGCAACGTCAGTACTGTCTCCGTGTGGCGTCTAATGTCACTGACCTCCGCCGAACTTGACTTCATCTCCGTACACAGTCTGGCATACGTGCAAGACGTCACCGAAAGCCCCGCGGAGGTGCCTTCCAGACTTACCTCGTCGCGTTCCACCTCGACCCAGAGCGCAGTGTCGCCAAGGCGTACCCTGTCACCGACCGTAGGCCCGAACATAGCCACGTATGCATCGCGACCGATGTCAGTATCTTCGCGAACTTCGAGCGCGCCGGGCTCTGGAACATGGCCGAAGCCTTTCTGGACCAGGTTGTGCACGATTTCGTCGGTACGGGACAAGTCGACAACTCCGGTAGCGAGACGGTTGCCGCCGGTAATGATTCTTCCGCCTGCGATCGCGCAGAGGGTGACCGTCTTCGAGTCCCCAGGCTCAAAGCGCACTGCCGTCCCGGCTGCGATATCAAGTCGTTTCCCGTACGCCTTGCCGCGATCGAAGCACAACAGAGGGTTCGTCTCAATGAAGTGGTAATGCGATCCTATCTAGGGATGGGATGGAATTTCTCAGTACCGTGCGTTGAGATCTACTGGAACATGTCGCGGAAACGATCCGCCGGCGTACAATGACGGGTACGAAATGAGATGGTGGAAAGCCGTGCGTCCTTGCATCTCATACAAACGGGGAGGCTTCCATACTACAGGCAACTGCTGATCCCTGGTCCCCTGAAGCTATGGTCGCAAGGGAGGACGTGCGATATGCTTCTCTGCATCATGTCGCAGGAACGCCGCCCTCTCCGTCCCCCAGGCATGTTGGGATATGAGGCCTCGTGCAGTAGCAGTTTAAACCGCTACGGAAAGGCATTTGCTACGGCACATTCGCCATGTGTGCATATAGACAAGGTACATTGGAATTTTGCCAAGCTAAACCGACCGCCGGCAAAGAGACAATCGTGAGGTCCACCGAAGCAGTGGGAGTAATGACCGGCTTCCGGCCCTCACTCCCACAGTTTCGGGGAATCGCTGGTGCCCAAAGATGGTATTGATTCCATCGCCGAACACGGGAGGCTGCGCACCTGGATGGGTCTGTCTCCGTTGTTTGTTACTCGCAGCCGCACACGTTCCCTGCCTTGATTTATGCGGATCCTGTCTTTCTTGACAACGATGGCCCCGGGAGCGTTCTCACGGGAGTACTCCGTGGGGTTGACAGTCGGGAAGACGTCATTCGAGGGTACTGGCAGGAACGATCCATAGAGTGCTGCTTCCAAGTCGCCGTCCTCCGTGCAGATGGGATCATGCACCGTGACGAGGAACACTCTAGGGCGCGATGTTGGATGCGCATACATGCATATATGGGCAGCGGAGGAGGCTCACCCGTCGGGGAACGTACCCTCCACCTGTATCTCATGGAGGAGCGCGGAGACACCGGGCAAAACATGTCGCCTTCCGAGCAAGGTCTTTCCGTGGTGCATGAGCTCGGCAACGGAATGCTTGCCATCTCTGATGCGCTCTTGGAGCTGGGAAGCTATCAGGGCAACGGCTTCGGTCTGGTTGAGCTGCAACCCCCGTGCGAGCCGTTTCTGGGCAAGAAAGCCTGTCTACGGCCCGTTTATTCTGGTTAATAGATTGCGTTGCGCGCGAAGCAATCGCGCGATATACCTGATGCAGGAGAAGCTTAGCTTCCTCTCGTGGCAAGATACGCATAGCTGCCGCGCTGTCGGTTGAAGTGTGGTCGGAGTACTGGCTCTCACAAGGTGCGGTTTTGCCGGGTTGTTCTGCCGGACAAATGACACGAGCTGGACCACGTCGCGCTGGCCGTTATGAACGATGCTGGGAGACAGAGAGAGGGCTGCATTTTCGGGTAGGGGACTTGGGCCACGATAAGGCTCACTGTCCGAGCTGGCGATAAGTCTGTGAGCGGAAGAAGCGCGTTCCTGGGACGGGAAGGGAGATAAGTTCCCGGGCGCTAGAGATAAGATTAGGCGGTGGCCCAGCCTCGAGGCAGCGACGAGAGACGAGAGCAGCCCGTCTTCGTCTCCTCGTTCTTCCTCCTCATCTCCATCCGTCTTCTCTTCAACTGCCACTCTCCCTGTTGCGCCTCTTCTCAGCAGCGGAAACCTGCTTTGCCTGGGTTGACAGCCCGGATGACTGTAGCATCCACGCACAGCCCGCGGCGCCGACATACTCGGCATATCCAAGCAAGGCATTCCCGGTTTGTCGTATACTCCGACATATCCTACTCTGGGCAGTCATTAGTGCGCGGTCATCGGGTCGGAGGCTCAGGAATGGTTGTGTCGCTCGTGCTCGTTTGGGATGCTTGCACCGCCGTGAGTTCTCGACTCACCAATCACTACTTGTGCCACTGCTCCGATAGAATCGCCGTGCTCTCACGGGTCCTCCAATTGTAAAGCACAGACGAAGTGCTATTCTCAGTGCATTGCGACGGGCTGCTTAATGCGTTCCCTGAAGAAAATCGCGGTTGCGACGCTCCTGGACGTTGACATCAAGATGATCACCCCTTGCAAAAGTTGGTCCCTGCGCGCACAGCTCGCGCCTCTTGCTTCCTTGGGACGCCTCGACGGCAGCTGTGTATCGTCGCTCCCGCCGCGCACTGCATCAGCACCCCCCGGTGACCAATGAGCGTGGCTCGGAACGGAACACAGCGTCGTGGGTTCAGCATGGCCGACGAGAAGGGCGGGCTTGACTCGCTTGCGGCGGTGCCCGGGGGCGCCCAGATATGGCAGGAAGGTCACGTGGCGTGGCGTAGTGGGTGGTATTATACTCCGCGCTTTGTGTCTGCTGAGGATCACCCTTTGTCTTCCGACTCCATCCCGGCCGCCTTGCTCCTCCTCGTCCCCGCACTTAAGCACTCGTTCATGTCCTGCGCTGTCGCCCTCCCGAGCCCCGCGACTCCCCCTTCCTTCGTCCCGCGGAAACGCACCATGTCGTTCTCCACCCCCGTGCCCGTCAAGTCCGCTCGGACCTCACTTCGTCGCACTGGCTCCTACCTCTCCCTTGCAGACATGCAGGCCGCGGAGTACGCGCCACTCTATGGGCGTGACGGCCCAACAAAGTCCTACTCGGCCTCGGACAGCTTGGTCATCGGTCAATACGACCAGCGGATGCGAACCCCCAGACGGAGAACCGCGCCAGCCCGCACCCCGTCCGTTCATTCCGCGCCCTCCGTGCCCAAACCTTCCTCGTCCCACATCATCATTCTCACGTCCCGTCGTACCAACCCCCGTCCCATTACCTCTTCGCCTCTTGCCCCCGTCCAGCGCACGCTGAGCGAACGGCCATCGCTACCGTGTAGCAAGAAGCGGGAGCCGGACTTGTACCGCACTGCTATTGAGACGCGCATGCGGCTGTCGCCTGTCGGCCGGAATATCCTTCACATGGGGCCAAGGGTAGCCTTATCCATAATCTCGGCGACGGAAGCCCTCGAACACCTGGTTGCGGCGCAGCGCGATGGGGACTCGCAGTTGTGTGGCGACTCGGCGCTGAGCGCTTCGTGGGTCGACGTCAGCCAGGAGGACTGGGAGATGGTCGACCACAGCTTCTAAGCGCAGTCGCCTTCCTTGCCTTCCCTGCACCCTTCCCGCGACGGGAACGCATCGCCCAGGTCCGTGCGACCGCTCGGCGCATGCGTGGCACCCGGCTCGCGCGAGTTACTCCGCGGCCGACTTTCCTCGGGCGGAGGCGTCGACGCCGGCGCCTCCGATGGCTCGTCTGACTTATTCATTTCGGGGCTTGTAATCTGCGACTTTGCATAATGGCCGGGCTCTATATGTCGGAGCGGTGCATTCGTTTGAAGAGTATATCCACCCGCGGACTTGTACAGTACCCGTTTGTATCACCCCATCGGACCCATCCATCCAACACACATCTTGTATCACCTGTACATCATTGCCACCCACCATGCACTACCACGTCCGTTACCGCCTAATCCATTCTTTTCTGTAACCTTTGTCGCCGTCGTGGATGATTGATGTCCTTGTAACACTTGGGCTTTGCGAAGATTGACGACTTTTGTAAGCCTCCGACGTTCGTCGGCATTGCCACCCGTCAGACAGGTCGGTCATTGTTGCAGTTGCGTCGCAGCATGGGCGGCTGGCGGTGGCGCTTGTGGCTGTGGCCTTCGTCAAAGGATAGGAAGACGATTTGCCATGTAGGTTCGTGACCACCGTCTTCGCCTCATCCCATCTACCTGCTTCCGCTCATGCTCTCTATATTTGTACAGGTGTCAGGTTCACGGTGCGAGATGCGACACTCCTGGGTTGCTGCCCATAAGCCCGAATAGCGCAGCGATGCCCCTTCTCGGCTTGGCTAGCTCTCCGCTCGTTGTTCGCTGATTCTCAGCGGTGTCTAGTGCATGTCAACAGAACGCCTGGAGGTCTTGTATAGAGCTCGCTTGCTTGCAGATACTACTCAGCCTGAGCAAGAGCCAACGTCCCGAAACCTGCGAGTCGCGATAGCCTCGTGTTGTATTACCCCAGGGCCTGAGGTCGGCCTCATGCAAGTTCGATGATCCCGAAGTATCTGTAGCCTGCTGGCGGTTACCCGGTAACGAAACCATGCTATTTATGTTGTTTGTATGAGCAAGTCGGACAAGTGGGTAGGCTGGTTCTTCGCATAACACTTTGACCCATCTCGGCCGCACCTCCGAGTCCGCGAGGATAGCTTCTCCGCCTCGGACATGTCCATAGCTGACAGTTGAATGTCGGGGTTCTTGAAGTACTCCGTGCGGTTCACTTGATGCACTTGGCTGCCCCGGCAACATGTTCACTCCTGCTTACAGCCATGTTCAGTATCTCCGGAGTGCCACGGCATGCTACGTAAATGGCACCGTTTGGAACGGACACTTGCTCAAATGTGGACACATAGGCCGTAGTCGCTGCCACAAATTACGATACGTTGTACCTCATAGGTCCTGATTGTTCCTCCGATCCGCCCCGATCTAAATTACCTAGTGGCATCCTCTAGGCGTGCTGTGCCAATATCGAACACGTGTACATGAAGTGAGCACAAGCCGATGTTGTCGCAGTGGGCGCCTGTACGCTTTCATGCTTCTTTCTCAACGCCCACCAGCCTTTGATGAGCTCGCTGTACTCATATCACTACAAGGAGCCTGAAGCTCCTTCTGCAGGGTTGTATGATCTGTGGCAGTTGCCTCTGCAATATGCTCTGCTTGTCGCAGCTCCTCATGCCCTTCAGGCTCAGATCTGCAGGAGGCATGGGCCTACCTGCACGAATCCGCCGTGGAATTCTACTCAATCAACCAGAACGCGCGTCCCAGTCACTCGTCGGTCGTTAACTGGGTCCGATGCTTCTATGCACTCTTCCTCATTGTCAGACTGTGACTTCCGGCCCTTGCTTCCGATACCCTCGTGACGAGGGCTGGTATCTGGTGTATAGCGTAAGCGGAAAACGTTTACGAAGGTGCGCAGCTCATAACACAGGAAGAAACGTAACCATGCCGCCATTGACGTGTCTGCTGTCCACGCAGTCTTTGCACCAACTCTTTCGCCGCTAGACCGGAAGCTGGCGTATACGAGGGTTCAGGCCCTGGATCGCAGGTACCATCATTTCGAAGATAGACTATGCCCTACCATTCTACCTGCCTTCCTCTGAAGCGACACGCCTCACTACTGTCCGTGAACATCAACGGCTCGCAAAAGCTGAGCAATGGAGCCTCATAGCAATCTACACACGTCGGGGTGTTGGATGAACGATCCCGAGGTCTTATCTGAAGGCACCCGTTCCGCCTCGAGGACTGGGAGTGAGTGGCTCCAAAATAAGCGGCTTCGACCGCTCAGCGCACCCGAGAATCCATGCTCGCTTGCGCCGGGCGCCCCTTATCAGGTTTTTTGGGAGTCCGCCCGTGGCCAAGCCTCGCTGCTGACGCTTGCACCCGTGTGCTCCTTTCCCATACGCTGGGCGGTGTGTCCGCCCTCAGGTCGGATCATACGCTCCCGCGATCATGTTTTCTCTTCTCCGACTTCATTACGCCTGTTCAATCCTTCAGTTCCCACTAGAGCACCTTTTACCACGCGAAGAGCCACAATTCGCGGCGCGGCGCCTCTCCTCGTCCGAAAGAGCGTGCTCTCCACGGCCCCATGAGGTCACAGCGAAGGCGCCGCGACGAGGTGCTAAACTCGGGGCGCAGGCCTCCAATAAGGTCGCGCCAAGCAGCACGCGCCGCGCCGCCTCCAGACCATTTGGAGCTCGGGCATATGCCAAATGCTCAGGGTCTCTCGGGCTGGCCCCCGCCCCCGAAAGCTGACGGCAGCTGCAAAGCCCCCGAGATCGCCTTGCGGGGCCCAACCTTTTGGCGTATTAGCCGGCCGCTACGACAGCTGTCCGGCGAATAGGTGAGCGTCAAGGATCGTCAGCCGCAGGCATCCCACGGTACCCTCTCATGGCGTCGGAGCTCAGGTCTTTGGCAGAACGTTGCGCCGCCCATCCCTCTGCGCAGCTGCCGGTGTCGCACCTGAATTGCGGTGTCTTGCATCCCTGCCTTCTCCTCGCTTCGCCTACCCCTTCCACGGCGCACTGGAGGGCTTATGGCTCTGCCCTTACCGGTTGCCTGGCATACCCACCGTAGGCAACGCCCGTTGCCGACGATGCACAGGTACGCTATATTGACATCACCTCGCGCCGCCTTCGGCCTTGAATTATACACGGGGCGTCAGTATACATTGTACTCCTGCTATGCGCCCGCTGGCCTCAGCTCACGGGCCAATACGCCGTACGCGAACACATGACCTCTGAAGGAGGCGGACGGCCATCCATTACTTTCTCTCATTGGTAGATCGGTCACCTCCACGAGTCGCCGACACGCCCACCTGATACAGATGTTCCCCACCAATGAGCAGGTGCTTCTGATCGCTGAGCGTCAGGTCGACACAGTTTACTATCCGGTCGGAAGCCACTAATGAGCATCCAGGGAAGCAGGACGTCTCTCAAGAATCTGCCTTCATATCCGGCTTCCACATGATCTACCTGCACGCCCTTCTTGGAGACCCGTTTGCGAGGCATGCGGGGTATCGGGCGCTGGTACGTCGCGCTGTCTCGCAAAACCTGGTCCAGCCCCTCACGCGAGGCAGTTAGGGACGCCGTTTGTACAGCGGCCGTCATGATTGATCTGTCCAAGGGTGCCTGTGACCCGCCGAAGCCGCTCGAGAACTCGGCGATTCGACGGGCAAGGCGGACGCCACCTTCTATACGGCTTTTCGTATCACGATGCGCTGCCAAACGTCTCGTCGCAGGGTCGGCAATGATGCTAGCGGCTGAGGATGTCTCGTAATGTGCTGTGCTTCCGGTGCTCTGGCAGCTCGGGAGCGTCCGGCAGTCCGTCCCGAACTTGGGGACCTCAACGAAAGACATGTATGAAACTTTATACACCTGTGAGACAGGGCTCAGAAGTTGCGTCACACACAGAAGCACGAGGTTTCTCGGACATTGGCGCGAGTCAGGAGGCGGTGGTATCATCGATATCGTACAAACCCCAAGAAGCCAGCTAGCGATATACAAGATTCGTGCGAACGGCAGCATACAAGACACATTCCGACCCCGCCGGAACGACTGGATTTTGATGGTGGCGAAACGGTTCGTCTAGGTAAGAACCTTCTGAGTATTGGCTCCGGCGTCCCCCTTCCTTTCTTCGACGTGAATGCTTGAGATTTTCGTCGGACGCCGCTTACGAGGCGGCCAGGGCGCGCTCGAGGTGCGTCGCCATATCCTCGGGGTTGCCCACCCATCTGACGACGCCGTCTTTGGGCGTGATGATAAACGCTAGGGAACGCAGAAGGGAGCGCGATCAGCGCCGCACGTCTCCCGAACCCGAGAAAGTTTCATTAAGCTCGCGAACGGGACACGCACCCAAGGGGATAGAGAGATTTTGGCCAGGCTGAAAGATCGCTGTGATATCGAAGACGCTTAGTCAGCGCGATTCCCTCCAGACGCAGCATACCCGGGGCCCACGGGGACGAGTGGCTGGGAAGCTGCCAGGAACAAGGGACGCACAATTGACCGCGACCCGATGCGTGTCGATGTATATCGGGTAGTCCATGTCGTCACGTCGCGCGACGAACTTCTTGACGGCCGCGACGTCGATGGGGGCGTGCGTGAAGATGCCCTCCGCGTTGAAGGCGACTATTTTGATCTCGGGGCGCGTGCGGGCGAGGACCGCGAGGTCGCGGAAGACCGCAATGCATGGCTGGGAACGGGCGCGGGGGTCAGTGCGAAGGCAATTAAGCCGTGTATGTCCCATATTGCACGCACCCTGCACCATCTGGGGGCGCCGGAGGCGGCGAGAGAAGGATCTCGGGGTCAGTATACGCACACTCTGACGTACGCACGCAGACGCAGAACTCTCGCACCGCACAGGCGCGCGCCGCGGGAGCTTCAGGTGCGCTTCGGCCCCTGCCCGCGCCCGCAAACGGCCGGCGAGGCGGCTCGCTCCGCCCTGGGCCACCGAGTCCGAGTGCGCTCGCCCGGGCGCCAAGCGCACCCCGCTGCGCGCGCCTCGCCACGGGCGACAGAACTGTGGTCGGACAAGATGTACGTACGTCGCCCAGAACTCGATGATGAGCACCTTCGCGTCTCGCCAGCCGTCGATGGCGCCCTTGACGTGGTCGAACGGGCCGACGTCGAGCCAGCGCAATTCCACCCGCTTGCCCAGGAGGGGACTCTGCCATCCCGGCCGGAGGAACGGCGGCGGGCCCTTGCGAAACTGCACCTCCAGCGCGTCCCACGCGGGCAGCTTAGCTCGAGCCCAGAAGCGCTGCACGACTGCAGGATCGTGGGCCCCTTTGAACCGTGCTGGCGGCGCCGGGCCACGGGGATGAGCCAGGGGCTCGGCGGGCTCGAGAGCAACGGATCACCCACCGACTGCGGCGTTCCAACGAGCTACGATGGGCAAAAAATCGTCAACTATCCTGACAAGGAAAGACCGGTACGTGTCCTCAGACCTTGGTCCCACTTGTCCTCGTAGAGGTCCTGGAAGACAGACCAGATGGTCCGCCCAAAGTCGGCCTTCACTGCGAGCTCGGCGGGTGTTTCTGGTCCGAGGGAGGCCATGCTTCGTATACTCTGTCGTTCGGGAAGTAGACCAAGAAGATCCGAGGGACGGTCGTAGCCAGCCAAGCGAGTGCGGAGGTGCGGGCTGCCCCTATAGTAGATCGCTGTGCTGAACGGCCGTCAGAGTAGGATAGGCCGTATATATACGGAGCCCTTACCGGATGCTGTAACGCTGTCAAGTACTTGAACAAGAAGCTGCTGTCAGATCCCAGACGGCGTCGACGGGGTATATACCAGGTAGGCAGCGTTCATTGGGGCTGCGGAGACAGGTCTCGGGATCGGGGCGCGCGCAAGGCGGTCTCGTTTGTCTAGCCGCAGCCACGGTTGGGGCAGCTTTTATTTGAGCCATATTCGTAGGAGAAGACAGGATCTCGCCTAAATCTATCGCTGGGTTTCGTTCTGCGAGAGGGGGAGAGCGTGAAACTTTCATTGATGCCGTACCGGGAAGGGTTGGAATTCTGTTTGCTCGATCTGCACAGACGCACAAGTCCAGGCCGTTAATCAATCAATCCTGCTAGAACACCGCGCGCGCTTCCCCTGCCGCGTGTTAACCTTGTCGCTTCCCACCCGCATCAATCGCTGGCAAAAGCAAAACACAAGCTGGACGTTGAGGGGTTCGAACCCTCGACCTCATGCAAGTTTGCAGGAATGCAAAGCAGGCGCGCTACCACTGTGCCAAACGCCCATGTCAACGCAGACTCTGCTTGAGGCACCCACTCGCCATGTGCGACTACCGCGTAACTTGTAGATAGCCATGACAAGTAAAAGCTGACGCGAGGCGAGGACCTGCATGACAATCATCGAGGTTCTTCACGGAGCACAGCGGAAATTGTGCGCGATCGAGAGAACAGTCAATATATACTGAATAGGTCGTACAACGCTACCGACTCAGCCCGGGGGAGACACGGGTAATGGCAGTCGAGCGGCAGCGGGATTCTCGCACAAGAAAGGGCCTCATTGTTCCGTTCCGATAGACTCTCGAAGCACCGGCCGTTGGATCTTCAATTGCGTCCCGGCGGGATGGCACCAGCCGTCAGGAGACGCTGTGTGTTCCTGGAAGACATGTCCCGGGGCGTCAGCAGGCACTGCGACGTGCAATATGGAGATGTGCGGAATCCACGTACGTGCCAGCTTCCGACGGTATGGTACGTGTTCGCCATTTACTGGGCCTTCCCAGTCCCTGCCTTCGACCACGGCCAAAACACAGGCACAGTTCTGAAAATAGGTAATGATTCATCAGCGACAACGTCAACGGGCGAAGTTAGAAGTCTCATAGCCGAACGCGGGCCAAAACCTAGCCTGCCAGCGCTCTCCGCATGCACACATTCTGGAAAGGGAGCTAGCGTCGGACCGAGTGAGCAATCCAGGCCATGCACTGTATGCGGCGACATGGTATAGGTGCACACGCGATTCCGTGCAGAAATCGGGAAGCAAACTTAGCGCAAAGAGAGTTGATAGAGCTGATCTGAGCCGTGGGCCCATATGCTCCGTCGTTGGATACATTCAAACTCTCACGAGAGCGAACATGACAGCCGCGGCAGCTTCTAGTAGGCATCGGATACGAGGAGTACCGTTGAAGTTGGGAAGGAAAGCCCACCACTAAGGCGCGGATGATGGGACCTTGAAATCGTGGACTCACCGCTTATATTCTTGCCATTTCGGGTCGTTTCCAAACCTCTTGTCCCCAGCGGCCTGTCGTGTCGTGGCCGGTCAGACCAACGTCTACACGGCCATCGAGTTGGGAAACCACTCCAACTCACCTCCAGCGGGGGCACGCCAGATACGCGCGTCAAAAGGAACCACGTCAAGAGCGGACTAGCACCAGCGATCAACCACGCTCCGTTCGGAAAGAAGGGGGTGCGAAGCGAGCCGCCAGATAGCAGCCACATTCCTGTCCATACGCCCACCTCACCGACGTAACTGGGGCGCCAATCGATAGTATTAAGCCCGTTTAGGATGCAGACGCGCATTCTGTTGACACAAAGACGTACTTGGGGTGGCGACTCAATGCCCATAGACCACGGGTTATGAACTTCTCGTCGTGCTCCTTGTTCTCCCTGCCCCGTCGCCAAGAGCTCTTCTGGTGATCGGCGACTGCGGCGCTACGTCAGGGAATTCGGATACGATACGGCCGCATGTGATACACACCGATCTCGAACAACCAAGAACCTGCCCATACAGCCAGAGAGAAATAATCGAGGGGACCTAGTTTAGGGTGGTTGGCAGGAGGAAGCGTGTTGACCTAGTAGGCACAGCAGTCAGCTCGCACCCGCATGGATTGTGTCATATTTCTGAATTCAAGATGGTCCACCCTGGAGCGAATCGCGCGGATGCTGATATCGGGAGGAATGGCATACCATATAGACCGGAAGGCCGACTATCAAAACCCACGTAGCTTGTGCCATCCAGAAGAACGTGAAAGCCGCAGGCTTATGCTTGACTTCATCGAACCTCGAGTCACCGCCCGCTTTCATGGCCCTCTGTGAACAAGGTAGAGTATCAGCCTCGCCAAAAGACTAAGCCTTAGATCAGATAGCTCACCGCAAAAAGGAACGAGCCAAGTCTAGTGGACCACGCGAGGATGGCCGCATTCATCACCAGCTGTCGCGGAGCGAAAGATGATATCGACGGTATTCTAGCGTTAGAGACGCGGTCCTAGTACTTCATTTTGACATGAGGGTAATAGAGAGAGACAAGGGTGGTAGTAACGAAGCCGAGGGATCCTCCGAGGTCGTAGTATTTCTCGTTGGCTTGGGGAACAAATATCAGGGCCAACACTGTATCACACACGCCAAAACGCTCGTCAATATCTCATGCTTGCGCCCGAATGAGCTACCTGATTGCAGAGCAAACGCCGACACGACGGAGGGTGCGAGCCTTGAGAAAAGAGGCATAGTAAAACAGTAGCCGAGTTGCTCGTTTATCTACTGCAGGGTTGCGTGTACGTATCGACCCTAGGCGGACTCCGGGATCCGGGGACAAGGGGGAGATGGTGGAGGTATGGGTTCAAGAGGCGTAGCTCAGACGACAAGGTGACGCGTCACTGACGCGGTCACGTGCCGGGTCGAGGGGGTGCGAGTGACGTCAAAGTGGCTGCTCCCACCGCTTGCGCCTCGGAGGAGTGCGTCCTTAAAGCGATCGTCTGCGGGCAGACGGGCTGGGATCAACTCACCCCGCTCGATGCTCTCTTGTGTCCGCCACCACATCGTTTATAGGCCAAGTATTCTTCGTGTCGCATCATCTGCACACAAATCATCGCGCGCGACCTATTCTGGAGCAGTCCCCAACATCCGCAGAATGACATCTACACCCAGAAACGCCGCCGTGCACCCTAACGTGCACCCAGACGCTCCGAAACACAAACAGGAAGGAGATCACTCGGAAATACCTCACCCACCACCAGAGGACCACGAGCACAAGCCCGCTCAAAAGCCAATTCCTAACACCGGATGGCGTGGCCCTATCCCAAGCCAGCAAGGGGGCAGCGGCGAAGAGGACTTCATGCACAAACCGCCTTACGAATGGAAGAGCGAAGGCGATCTCTTCCA
This sequence comes from Trametes polyzona, assembly GCA_022606195.1. Lineage (NCBI taxonomy): Eukaryota > Fungi > Basidiomycota > Agaricomycetes > Polyporales > Polyporaceae > Trametes > Trametes polyzona. Next base: position 564,093 of record JABYQF010000004.1, read on the forward strand.
GCCGAAGTACTACTCGTACGTCGGTATCAATATGTCCGGCAGTAACCCTGCTGATATTTGTTCATCAGGCAATGCTGGTGCGGGAACGTAGCCTTCGAATTTCATGGTGACCCTGTAGATGCGAAACACTGCCACTGTAGACAGTGTCAGCATTTGCACGGCGCTCCTTTCCAGTGGGCAGTTATATTCCCCAAGGTTCGACGACATACAACCTACACTGAAATCACCTGGATGATGATTTGACACTGATTCCACAGACATCGGTGCGCATGGTGAAGAATAAGGAGAACAGCCTCCATTTTTTCTCAACCCAACGGCGCCAAGGCGTACACGATGTACCATGCAAGGTCGGCCGATTCATGCTCAAACAACGAGACGTGGCGGCTCACGTCCATGTAGGTATCGTGCAATGTATGTCGCTCGCCTCTATTCGACGAAGGGCGCAACACAGTCCTAGCGTATCCGTCTTCGTTCAAATTCCCCGACCGCAAAGTCCCACTCGACTTCCAACCGACCGCCCACATCTTCTATAGCGAACGCGTCATGGAGGTGCCCGATGGTGTGCCAAAGTGGTCTGGTCACAAGGGCGAGAGCGAGCTGCTACCGGAACTCACCACACAAGAAGGGTACGTAATTGTATACACAGGGAACCGTAGTCGGCATTGATTAATCCATCACATACAGGACAATGCCTAAGTACAAGGGCAAACCCGGTGAGGGGCAAGTGGACAGACCACATTCCGGAGAGACTCTGCCGTCGCAGGAGGATGTTGAAAAACAACGGGAGGTGAAGGGTCAGGAGTAAGAACATAGGCACTGCAGGTTTGATCTTGAAAACGGATTTCTGTATCCAAAAACGAACGCTCAGGACCGCGAGATTGTGAAAAGTCTCCGGGTACGAGGACACAAACTTCATATACGTACCACTTGACCTTGCACACGTTACGCTAGCTCCTGTAGCACGTAGAACCTCTGTACCATTAGATTGTACTGTAACCGTTTCAACCACTACACGACGCATACACGGCTTAAGCGGACCTTCGCAGCATACGGACCTCGGAAGTACTGTACGCTGCCTGCGTTCCTCGGTGTGTTCTGACCTGACGCGCTCACGTGCCCTCCTTCGAAGCGATGATGTGAGACCGTTGACGACGCGGTACCTAGTCGCGTCCACGGACCACGGCCAAAATATATAAACAGCTGCAAGATCTCCTCGCCCCCAAACTCCCCCAGTCCGCCCCGCCCTCAGCACGAGTCTCACATTCAGCATGAGCGGCTCCAAATACAAACCCGACCCAGAGGTGATCTCCCTCAGCAGCGACAGTTACGATGACGCTTCCGCCCCTCGTGCAGCAGCTACGCTCGCTCCTAATGCATACCCAGCGCGCGTCCCTGTGGGACACGAGCCAATCCGCCGGCTGGACGACGCGTCCCGCGCGCATCTGCAGGTAGCGATCGCCACCTCTCCAGAGGGGCGCGTCCGCGAAGCGTTCGCCGCGCTCGTGTACAGCGTCCCCGCCTTGTCAGAGCGCGTCTTCCGGATGCTCGTCGCCGTACCTACGCGCGACGAAGAAGAGATTGAGGACGAGGATGAGTACGAGGACGAGGACGAGGACGAGGAAGAAGATGAAAACGGGGAGCACAGAATGATACCCCGGTGGCGGGTATGTGCGAACTGCGGCGAAGAGTACGACGCGGGCGCGGAGAGGGAGCCCGACGAATGCAAATACCACCCAGGTCAGCCTCACTGCGATACAACAAGCGCTAACTTGGTACTAAAGTGGAACTGCTCGGACGTGTTGTTTGTGCGTAATATAGGAGAGTTGGAAGTGAACGAAGACGCGTTCGTGGACTGGGACGAAGATGTACACGGTCCGATGGACACCCCCGAAAATCGCGAGTCATACCCCGACAACTTCATCTGGACGTGTTGCGACCTCGACGGCACGAAAGAAGGGTGCACGCGAGACGAACACGAACCGGAGGAAGAGTCCCACCAGCGGAAAAGGACACGGTTGTACTAGATGTTTGCGGACACGAGAGCGCCTCATATCGATCTGCCGGAGACAGAAGGCGGCGACCAAAAGAACATGTAACGGTTATGATACAGAATCCTACAGCATACCCCTTCAGTACTCGAGCATAATGTAGTACATACACACCACAAGGAGGGAAAAACGACAACGGGCCGCACGGTCACACGCCCACCACCGCAGGTTCACACCACCTCATCCACGTCGGGCTCGCCTTCTGCATCAACGTCCTCCTCGCCCTCCGCGTCCACATCCTCGTCGTCCATGCCGTCAACGCCGTCTGCGCCGCCGCCAACGCCAACCGGTACGCTTGGCCGGCCCAACGCAGCTGCAGGCGACAGCTTGCTCCGCGCGAGGTCGGCCCCGATCATGGTATCGTCGCTCGGGACGCTATGCCTGCTCGCGGCAGTCGCACCCGTCGCGGGCGTGTCCGCGTCCTCGTACTTCGTCTCGTCCACGACCGTCTCGCCGTCCGTCGCCGCTCCGTTCACCGCGCGGGACTCCGTGTGTTCCGGCGGCGCGTACTGCGGCACCTCGTCGTCCTTTTCGTCGTCGAGCTCGATAACGGAGGGCGGCTTGACTGGGGTGCGGCCGTTGGTGAGGCGCAAGGACTTGCGTTGTGCTGGACTCGGGTCCGACCTTGGGCGGGGCGGCGGCCGCTCGTTGAGAGACCCGCGCGAGCTCCGCGTGCGTCGCAAACTAGGTGTTCCTGGGGTGGCGGTGAGGTCGACCTCTGGGGATGAGTCCACTCGACGGCGCTTGCGGGGGGATACCGACCGCTGGGTCGGTGTCATGGCCGACAGTTGCCGCTTCGAGACTTGTTGGTCTGTACTCGGTCGCCGTGAGCGCAGTTCTCGTCGAGGGTGTTCGAGCTCCATAGCAAGCCGAGCAGCGAGCGCCGCGTCGTCGTCCAAGGAGTGCACCGAGCGGCTGTCTCCCTTCCCTCTCCGTTGCGGAGTCGCCGAGGAATCGGCCCGGGAATGGAGGGACGACTTCCGGCGTTCAAGCATGGTTGAGTCTCGGCGCGGTGTCTGTATGCGACGCCTCAGGGGTGTCGACTCGCTCACCGAGTCGCGGGAGCGCAGGCGCCGCAACGCAGGCATGCCCTCATTGCGATTCGCCTCCTGGCGTTTCGAACGCCTCGTCTCGACCGGTTCCGCGTCTGGCGACCGCGCTCGGCGGCCGTTAGGTTCGGCGTGGTCAGATGGGGACGGGTCGCGGGGAGCGCTGGCGCGGACAACCTCTACATTGTCGTCGTCGAACAACGCAAACGCTGGCGATTGGGTCTTGTCCGCGAGTTGGCGGGCCTCTCCGCCACTCCCGTCCATACCTGCCTCCTCACCCCTCGCCCCAGCCTCCCCGTCCAAGGCAGCTCCTCCGGACTTCGCACCAGACATGCCTTCGCCCTGAGTAGCCTGCGTCTTCTTCGCTCGGGAGAGGATGAACGGGCTCCACTTGAGCTTCTCGGGCTTCAGCTTGAAGTAGCCCTTGGCCTCCCATCGCGCGAGGTACTGCTCTACCTCTTCCGGATCCCACTTGATCTTGTACTTCGTGGGCGCAACAAACGGACCCTTGACCCTCTCGTCATCGTGTGTATGTGTACGCTGTAAATGCTTCCGCGCGATGCCGTTCTTCCGCCCTTTCGGGAACTTGATCGTCTGGCCTGGAAGGGGTTTCGGAGGACGAGAGGAATCGAGCACGGAGATCATGCCGAGATGGGTGAGGGTGGTATAGATATCTTCGAGAGTCATGGAAGTTGCGACGCTGATATCTGCAAACGACTGTTAGTCAGGAGAGAACACGAGCGAGAGAGGCGGTGCGATGCATCGTACCTTCTAGTCGTGGATTAGGTGGGGCGTCCCGTAAGTAGCGCATTAAAGAAAGTGTCCAGTAGTTCCTGTAGCCTAACGCCCCCAGCGCAGACAGCGGTTTCTCCGGAGAGCCCGCCCTCTGCTCCTTCTTGGACAATAGATAACCTGTCGCGCGATGAGCTGAATATATGCGCCCGCAAAGCGAAGAGGAAGACTTACTGAAGTCAATAAGTAGATTGCCCCACCCCTGCCGCTGCCTCACGGGCAACGTCATGATGCAGCTGACGTTGTAGTTCTTCGGGCTGAGCTTCTCCTTGCTGAAGTAGCCGACGAAGTGTGCGCCCATGTCGTCCGTCTCCGTCATCACGTAGAACAGAAAGGGCTCGACGTCGTAGAAGAGGGACTTGTGGTCGAGGAACATCTTCGACAACAGACAGAGGTTCTGGCAGTATATCTTGTTCTTCCGCCCGTCTACCTCGAAGATCGAGATCTTCCCGTCGCGATAGATCTCGTCTCCAGGTGGATGCCGTACTTTACACTTGGTCTGTGACACAGTGAGGGTATCAGAGACCGCTGACCGTCAGGATGCCCAAAAACCTACTTGATGTCTAGTCGCGCTGAACCGACTCTTCATGTACTTCAAGCAAAATTCGCACATCCACAAGCGTCCGTCCGGAATGGCGGCATACTCCTCTGGAAACGGGGCGTCGTACCATGTATCGATGTCGTACTCCCCGATGCGTATCTTGCGTATTCTGAGACCATTTGGCGGGAACAATGCATGTGGACCGGGTGTGGCGGAGGAAGGTGCGGGAGACATGGATGAATTTGCGACGATGGGAGTAGAAGGAATGGCATGATGGATGGAGGAACGCAAAGGGCGAGTAGAGGGTCCTGCGACTGGCGTTTCTGGAGGTTCTGGAGGTGCTCGAGGGACCAGCCGTTCCTGCGCAGAGTTCAGCATCCCCGACGGCAGAAGTAGCGTATAGCGCACCTCAGCAAGCTCCCGACTTCGTTCAAACCTCTTTACATCGCTCTCCCTGATGCTAGTGTCGCGGACGTCGCGGTCTTCTACACTAAGGATGTCGTCGAAGAGTCCACGCTCGCCTTCCTCCTGCACCGCTCCATCGTCCCGTGCCTTCCCTTTCCCCCGTGCGGGCACCCGTAGCCTGATCGTCGGTGTCTCGCTTTCCGCGGACGGCAGGGCCGGAGAGTTCACGCGAATACGGAGCCGCCTAACCGTGGGCAGAGGGGTGGACGGACCCGCTTCCGGCTCTCCGTCGCCCTCTCGCGCAGTCTCCTTCCCCTTCCGGCTTTTCTTCAGCTTGCTTTTCCTCCGCGGTGTCCGCTCCATGGCAGGCTCGCCTTCCACTTCAGACGCGTCGGTAGTCATAGGGTATTCGGGGAGGTCGGATTGCGGTATGTGGTGCGACGTAGAAGCGACAGACGATTCTCTAGCAGTGACGAACGGGGGCGGTATCTCTTCGAATTCTGGGGACTGCGCGGGGGAGTATTCGTCGGGGGCAGGTCCTGGCATACCAACGCGAGGGCAGAATGGGCAGTGCCAACGCCCCTCCGGAGGCTCGCGGAACGGGGGATTGAAGCAGGACATGTGCCAACCTGGAAGTCGTTAGCGTCGTTCACGGAACCCTGGATGCACGCGCACCTCGATCACAATAGTCGCAGATGAGCATGGAAGCCTGACTGAACAGTGAGACTTGTGGTGAGAAACTGACACCAACGAGGGTCCTTACCTCGTTGCGCTTGCGCCGGCACACACTACAGCTCTTGCAGCCGGCACATTGCCATTCATAGCTGCGCATTGCGTCGCCCATGTTGTCAAGCCCCATGCAGGAAGGGTGACCTGTGAGGGTCATGAGGGCATTGTGTCCTGAACATGCAGTTGACAAACCTACCGCTCCGCCCACAGTCCACGCAGCTCACCATGAGCTCCGGATCTCCGTCCTTGTTCCTTTCATCGTTACCGCTGCAGAAACCGCACTCCTCTTCGCGTACCGCCGGGCGTTTCCTCTTCTTGAGCGGTTTCGCGGGTAAAGGGACCGGTTCTACCGGTTCTTCGACGGGGACGTACTCGGGCGGGGGCTGCGCGAACGGGTCCCCTTGAGGTCCTTGCGGGTACTGCTGAACGCGAGGAAAGTCATAGGTGGGGCATGGTTGGGGAGGCTGGGCGGTCTGCGGCGCGGGTAGGTCAACCTTGACGTTCACGCGAAGCGTATAAACAAGGGAGCGCGACGCGACGCGTTCTACGACTTCGCGGCGCGAAGTTCGCGCAAACGCCCTCCCACTCATGCACACGCACCTCAACACTGCCGGAAACACTACTCTCAGCCAGTAACGCCGGGTCGAGCGGGGGTTCGCTGAGCGCGGGGTCGATCGGTATGTCGTCGCCACCGCCATTGCTGAAAGGCGTGCCAGTCTCCCAAGACGGTTCGCGACTATCGATCGCGCTGTTGGGGAACGGCAAGCCCACCATTGGGGGCGACGTCGAGGAGGCGTAGGCAGCAGGTGTGGGGAGCAGGGAACGGACGAGGGCGCCGTCGTCGACAACGTCGGGCGGGCTGGATACAGGTTGTTTATGCTTTGTTTGGCGATGTGGGGTGACTTGTAGTGGGGCAATAGCCCGCTTGGGGCGTGCTTTAACGTTTCCTTACTCGCACTGTAGACACTTCACGGACGGTCACTAGGGACTGCTAACGAGGCTTACAGGCCCTAGAAGCAGAGCAAGGCGAGGGCAAGCGGAGCGGTTTAGAGGGGCTGATTACGCGGGGTTCTGGGGTCCGCGCGCAACAGACGCCGCGGGGGCTTAGTGAGCCGAGCCGAGGGCTGCTGCACCTGGTCCCCTCACGCTCAGCTGCCAGTGCGCCGCATGCGCCCCTCTGTACTGTACCGTATCACGAACAGCAGCACTCGGCGTGTCTGTGTGACGAACGTGTATCTCATCGCGCTCTTTCTCTCGCCGAATGGCTCGGCTGGTGAAGAGTGGACATAAAGCTCTTCCGGCCGCACTCCCGCGCGCAGGGCACTGATTGGAGAGGCGCCCGTCGAGGAGGCCTCCTGAGCACGGCGGGGGAACTGGCGGCTGCCTCTCGGCCGTAGCTGGCAGAGTGGGCGGGCGTGGGGCGAGGAGACTGGGGCACGACACGGATCGGAACGATGAGGGACGGGGCCGGGCATGGGCGAGAAAAGGGCGGTTTGCGTAAGAGTGGCTGAGAGGCGTGGCTCTCTAGAACCAAACAACAAATAAGGGAGCCGTGGGCAGCGACACTCTCAGCTCGAAACTGCTCTGCGCTATATCAGTTTGATAGCTCCCTCCCCCTCTCTCCCTCCAACCACCATCTCCTCGACGACGTACGCTCGCCATGCAGGCAGCCGTGCACCAGATGGCTCCTCAGATGCTCCCCCAGTACTCACACCAATCTCATCGCCCACCGCCGTCCAACAACGTCAGCGCCATGCCCACTCCCCCCGTCACGGCCAGGAAACGCAAGCGGCAGCAGTTCACAGTCACCTACAGCGAGGTCCAGGAGGTCGACAGCTCGGGCAAGGTGCGCGAAGTCATCGTCATTGACGACACTCCGCCGCCTTCCACCGTCTCCCCCGCAACGACCCACACGGCGATGTACTCGGCCTCGTATCAACCGCCAGTCTATTCTGCGCCGATTCGCACGAGAGCGCGAGCTGCGGCCGAAGCCCAAGCCCTCTCCGCCAGCACATCTTCAACCGCTGCAGTGACTGCCCCCGCCCCGAAGAAGCGCAAGAGAGACGCCGCAGATGATGTCGGCACCGTGTCCAAGAAGACCGTCACAAACGGCCAGCTTACGAATGCTATCGTCCCCGCAAAGGCTTATCCCAGCGGCAGCGGTACTCTCGTCGACGATGTGAGTGTCCCTATATGCCCACGTCCGAGTGTATCGCTGATCTATCTGCCAACTATCAGGCGTCAAAGTCCCAAGTTTCGTGCGACGACAAGGAAGGGCACTATATCATAGTCCCCGACGACATAATCTACAGGCGCTGTAGGTTTCCCCCTCTCTGACAGCCTACGACGGAGCTGACTCTGCGCCACAAAGACCGCACTGTCCGCCTTCTAGGCCAGGGGACGTTCGGCAAGGTGGTCGAGGCCATCGATACAGAAACCAATAAGAGAGTCGCAATCAAGATCATCCGCGCCATACCGAAATATCGAGACGCGAGCAAGATCGAAGTGCGGGTCTTGCAGAGGCTCAAAGAGAAAGACCCTCTCAATCGACAGTAGGTGATCATCCACCTTCGTACATCACTGTTGCTCATCCGATGTTCTCAGCAAATGCATACATCTACTCGCTTGGTTCGACCACCGCAACCACATCTGCCTAGTATCTGAGCTACTAGGCATGTGCGTGTATGACTTCCTGAAGGAGAACGACTTCGCCCCTTTCCCTCGCCAACACATACAATCGTTTGCAAGACAACTCCTTGGCAGTGTAGCATGTAGGTGACATCACCGACATCCCGGCGAAAAGTGACTGAAACCAATATTGCAGTCCTGCACGAACTCCACCTCATTCACACGGACCTGAAGCCGGAAAATATCCTATTGGTTAACAACGACTATCAGGAGGTGCAGGTTCCCACATCATCGAAGGTGGGCAAGCTCTCAACTTGGTCAACAACGAGTCCGTTGACGAGACCGCCACCTACAGCGCGGCGCCCCTACGAGGAGCAAGCGGATATTGCGCTCAACAGATATTCGTCTGATCGATTTCGGGTCTGCGACTTTCGAAGAAGAATACCATTCCAGTGTCGTCTCAACGCGTCACTACCGCGCCCCCGAGATCATACTTGGTGAGCTCCCATGGCCGTGCGCATTTGTTCGGCTCTTATCTTACACCGATGGCAGGTCTCGGGTGGTCATACCCCTGCGACGCCTTCTCCCTCGGCTGTATCCTGGTCGAGTTCTATACCGGCGTCGCGCTCTTCCAAACGCACGACAACCTGGAACACCTGGCAATGATGGAGCAAGTCATGGGCAAAATGCCTGAACGTTTCGCTCGCTCCGGGGCGCGCGCGAAGGCGGAGTACTTTAAGGATGGATGCAAGCTCGATTGGCCGAAGCCGAAGGCCACCAGGCAAAGCAAGAAGGAAGTCCGGGCATGCCGAAGTCTACAGGTTTGTGACAACTCCGGTCCCACCGTCGCACGCCATATTGACAGCTGCCATGTCTTCAGGAAATTATTCCTGCCACAGACGCTATCAACCGCGCGTTCTTGGACCTTGTCAAGAAGCTTCTCACATTCGACCCCGCGCAGAGGATCACCGTCAAGGAGGCCCTCAACCACCCGTACTTCTCGCTCCCCATCCCTGACGAATACTGAACGATCTCTATGCTGCCCCTCTTCTCTCTGTCGGTCTCACCAATGGTGTCGATGTCGGTACGATATGGACAGGCCTCCTACTGCCGTTGTATACTCTCCCTCCGTCTACATACAGTATTGCTGTCGCCGTCGCATGGTCGCTATTCCGCCCCGCTACTACTTGAAGCTCATCGCCGTCGTCTCCTGGAGGTATTTTACCCATGTACAACATGCATTAGTGCGCAACTACCCTTTTTCCATCCGTTTTCCGTCTCCGCGTTCCCCTTGTCGTTGGGATATCGTTAAGCCCTCTCACTACCTTCGACCTTCAAAGCCTTGTACCTTCCTTGCCTGCCGACGTTGACCGCGACACCCTGTTTTTGCGCCCATCCTCCCCTCCTCTCATCGCCTGTCCTGTATCTATCGCTGGTGTCCGTGCCTCTTGTTTCCTCTACTAAGTTTATATACATAGATGCAGCAACCCTGCAAACCACGCCGCACAACGAGCGGCATCAGGCGAGTCGTTGTCCACGCGCGCACGCTGAACGGCTGGGAGCGTGGAGAATGCCCTAACCCAGCCCTGGTCCGTGCGCACTGGCCGAGGAGTACTCCCGCGCGCGAGGCTTACGTTGAGGGTCAGAACAGCGCGGCGGCCCCGGGAGCGGTCCGCGCCCGTCGCGACGCAGGCCAGCCCTCCGTGCTCTCCGCAGCTGAGATCTGCAGGCACCTGCATACGTACGTCGTCCAGTCCATCCCGCAGCCCCTCGACGTGCGCGCAGGTGCGTTTGTCGCCCCCACACCCCCATTAGCGGAGGTCCTTCAGCGCACGGTGGGCGTATGTACGTATACGGTTAGAACCCCGCCCGGGGAAAGGCCAGCTGAGTCTCACCAAGGTACCGCAGCCCTGGGGTCGACAGGCTCGGAACTGTCCTCAAAGCCCCCGAAGGAGGCCTGATGGACTGCAGCGGATCATTCGCACACTCGTCCCCCGGCAGAACGCTGCCCTTGTGACCCCACGCATGGGAAAGCACGTCGTGACAGGTCGACCGCTCAGCCCAGCGCGTTCACCCCCGGCCGGCCTGGCCCCGTACACGGTGGTACGTGATACAGCGCGTCGACGTCCCTGTTGAATCGCGGAGCGGCGGAGTGCTTGCATTCCTCGTGTGCCGTGCACCGTGTACGCTCGAGGCCCCCGGTCATATGCATGCTGGGCGCTGGGCGCTGAGCTGTCGAAGACGGGCCTGAATGGCTGCTCTCGGAGCGACGAGCACACCGTTCGGGCAGTTTACGTGGATGAGAGCGGCTCCCGCGCCCGGCGGGCCGTGCGATTCATAGGAGATTGGTATGTATATATATTCTGTCTGGACAGGAGGCTTGGTCGTGGGTTCTGACTCCTGCCGGAGTGCTATGAGCACCGATTCGCCTTGACACCTACATATGGGGATAGCGGACTTCGAGGGATGTCTTCGCCGACTACCGCTGCTCGCACGTCTTACGGGTGGCACACGGTTATCTTGTCTGTCCGGCGTATGGTCATCCCGCGACTGTCGACAGGTTCTTCTCAAGATGTAACCGCGGCAGCGGCTCGATGGCGGAATACCAACTCCACTGGGTCATAGCCATAATAGTTTCAAGAGTCTCATTGCAGTGCATCGCGCGATGCAAGTCGCTCAAAGTAACCCATACAAATGGCAGCAGTGCTATAGATGTAAACGAAGTCCAGTCCAACAGCAGGCAAGGTCCGACGAGCGTGTATGTAGAGGAGCAGCACAGCAAGTGTCCAAGAGCGAAGGGCGTGTGCGTGCGTGCGCGCGCACGAGCCGGCATCGGGCACTAGGCCCAGCGCGGGTCCGCATAGCGCGAGAAAGAGCAGCGAGAGGACGCAGAGAACCGGCTCAAGAGCTTAGACGAGCTTCGCGAGCGACATCTGGTTCTTCGTCACGTCCGTAGAGAAGTACGCGTTCTTCAAGAACACGTCCCCGACGAGCCACGTCGTCTCGCCGTCGATCTCGCCGGACGAGATGCCGGAGACGCAGTCCTGGCCCGCGGCGTCCACCTGCGCGAAGATGAGGTCGCGCGTGTCGATCGCGAACGCCTGGCCGCCGAACGAGAGCGCGACGGTCGCGTTCGTGTCGCACGGGATCGTGAAGCCGCCCTGACCGTCGGACTGCGCGCCGGGGATCGCGGCGTGCACCGCGGCGGCGTCGGCGTCGGGCGCGACGATGAGCGTCGTGCCGGTGTCAAGGATCGCGGAGCGGCCCTGGAGGCCGACATCCTGGCCGTCGACGGTCACGCTGTCCATCGCGCCCTCCCAGAAGCCGTTGTCGGAGAGGTTGTCGAAGGTAACGAGCGTCTTGGGGTCGAACTTGGTCTCGTCGAGCGCGCCGAACGTGATCTCGCCGTCGTTCTTGTTGTCTGCGAGGCGGGAGATCTTGTAGGACGTAATGGCGTCGTCGATGAGGCCGGCCTTTGCGAGGGCCTCGACAGGGGTGGGGACACCCTGCTGAGAGAGCGTCTGTTGTGGGCTGCGGTCAGCACATATAGAAGGATTGCTGTCCAAGCGAGATACGCACCGACTGAGCGAGACCCATGAGGCCATCGAAGGGAACGCTGTCATCAGAGAAGTCCTGCGTCTCAGCGAGCGCAACACCGAAGGTGTGGCCCTTCAGTGCGAGGCCGGCGATGTTGATGTTGTCCTGAACGATGTTGCCCTGGACAGCGCCGGTTCCATAGGTGACCTGGAACTCCTGCTGTGAGTCCTTGAACGTCGACGAGCTCTGGGGACCGAGGAACTGGTGGTTGCCCTAGAGACACACGATAGAAGGGTGGAGTGAGCTAGGGCCCTCGGCTACGCGACGTCCAATCATATGAGCAAGCACGTACGCAGCCTCCACCAGCAGCGGACTGGCAGCCCTCCGCGCCGACCCACAAGTCCGCAGAGCCCGAGTCCATGAGGATGTGGAAATCCCGTGGCGGTGTTCCCATCTGGATCGTCGCGATGTAGCCGACGTCCTTAGCCCTGCGGAGTGGAGCTCGCGTTAGCCACCTCGAAACCGCGAATGGCGGGCTGATACCAAGCATTACTCACTCAATGTCAAGGCCAAGCGAGTTGTCCGCGGTGGGCTTGTTCGCGGGGGTGAGGTTGCTCGCGGCTGCGGTCGCGCTAGAGTTGGTCGCGTCAGTGCCGTCGTCCGCGGCCGCGTCGGTCCCGTCGTCGGTCGCGTTCTGCTGGGCCTGCTTGTGCTTGTGGCCCTTGCCCTTCGCGGCAGCCTGGTGCTTCGCGGTTCCGTTCTGCGCGGCCGCAGCATCGTCGTCGTCGCCGTTAAGGCCCTTCGTGAATGCGTCGACGAAGTCCTCGAATGCCTGCAGGGCGGCGGCGGCCTTGGCCTTCGCGCCCTGGCGGTTGTAACGCTTCGAGTGGAAGTTGGGCTTGCCGCCGGCGGGGACGAACATCCGCTTCGCAAGCTTCTCCTCCATGTCGCGCTTGGACGGCGCGGCACGTCCCTTCATGCGCGCGAAGCGCTTTACGCTCCGGTTGATGTGCTGCTGCAGAAGCTGTCGCGATTCCCCGTCAGGATCTGCGCCACAGAGCGGGTGTGGCGGCCTGGCTCGTGATGGCACTTACGATCTGCGGGTGGACATCTGCGCGGTTCTGGTGGAGGCGGGTCAGCGGCAGGGTGACCGAGCGGCTGCGCTTCGCCGGTGCTGCCTCGACGCCATTGCCAGTGGCGGAAAGGATGAATAGTACGCTGGCGAGAAGGGTGGTGAAAGAGAGAGCGAGCTGCATCTTGGGACCGGCCTGCGCTGTAACCAGACAGAAGAAACTACTAGGAAAGTAAGGAAAGGACAAGGACCCGGCCTTGAAGAACGAGGGGGAGGAGGAGGGGAAGGGATGGCGTGCGGGGTAGAACAAGGGCGAGGCGTTATATACCGAGCGAGAGATAGACTGGCAACGAGGCACGGGTAGCACAAAAGGGTTCTTCCGCCAGGCGCTGCGGAGGTGCGTCGGGCGTTCGTCCACTCGAAGTGCGCACAGATCGCGCGCATTGCACAACGCCCCGCGTCCATAGCCGGTGGAGCTCCTCGCGCTTCCATCTGGCCAGCTTCCACCCCGTTCGCACCCTCCTTTCTTCCATGTGCGCCGGCCCCACAACGCCGCGTTAATGTCGCGCACCCCCTGTTCATGCAGCACATAATGAATGAGATCCAGCAACAAGCCTTGGGTTCCCCAGGCAAGACCAGCACGTACATAGAAGATGCTTTCAGAATGATCCCCGCCTCCGCAGCACCCCGCAGCAGCGGTCAAAATAACTGTCTTTCGGATGCGCGACCCCAAGTCCCCCGATCAACCACCTTAGGGCCCCTTGGCAACGGCTTGGGCACCTCGGCGACGACGACGAAACCGCCCTCAGCTGTCCAATCAACTCCCTGGGAGCCACCCAATCAGACGTTCACAGCCGCACAATCTCGGTCCCGCCGGGCTCGCAAAGATGGAAGGTAAGAACACAGGCTAATCCGCCTCTGATACACAAACAAGGGCCACAAACAAGCGATAGAGTACGTACTCCGTGCGTTCCGCGCAACACGCACGCTGTCGTCCGACTGGGACGTCTTGAGTCATCCACATGCTCCTCTGCAACACGGTCACAACCGCGCCTTCGCCGCTGCGTCGTCAGCAGAGCCGTTGACGATGAGCACGTCCCGCGAGAGCGCTTCGATGACATCCCGGTACATCTCACGCTGCAGCGATAGATATCGTCAGCGATGCATATCAGAGCGGGTTCGGTGCTGCCATCACCGGGCGAAGCAGCGTCCGATGCACACGCACCCTGTTCACGCCCCATGCGCCCAGCTTCGGTAGGGAGTCGACGGTCTCTGCTAGCGACTGGGCCTCGGCGACGATGCTCTCGGTGTTCCCGGCGGCTATGCGGTCGATCAGGCCCAGGGCGAGAGCCTCGCTGGGCGTAAAGCGGTGGCCCTCTAGGATGATCTTGCGGAGCGTCTGGGGGTTTGGTGTCTTCGCCTTCAGGACTGCGACCAGCGACAGTGGCAGCGTGGCACCGAAATGAATCTCCAGAGAACGTCAGATGGGTGATGTGATGTGCGCCGTGTGGTGCGGACCTCGTTCATGCAGAGCCAGGCGTTGCGCTTGCTGCCGTCTGACATGACGCGGTAGTCGCACGCCATGGCTAGCGCGAACCCTCCCGCGAACGCGTGTCCGTTGACGGCCGCGATGGTAGGAACTAGGACATACCGCGTTTAGCTAGCGTAGTGCAGTTAGAGGGTGGCAGCATGCTTACTCGGGAAGGTAAGGAGACGATACAACATCGGGTTGTAGACGACTGATAGATGGCATGCGGTCAATCCCTCACAGTTCGAAGAAAGGTCAAGTACACAGCCTAGAGGTACACCGACCTGGGAAGAAGTTCGTCGAGAAGTTCGGGTCCTTGCTGGCACCCGCAAAGTCAAGGCCTGCCAGGATGTCAGGGTATAGCTGGCGCTAGTGAGGAGATGGATGCGTACCATTGCTGAAGAACTTGTCCTGTTTGCGGTTCCCGACGATAATGAGCGCGCCTTTGCAGAGGTTCTCGTCCTTCTTCGCCTGCCCAGTGCGCCAGTTCTCGCGCCAGTGCCGCTCGACTATGTCAAGTGCCGGCTTGAAGGCTTGAAGGATGAAGACGTCCGTGAGGCGACTGTCCGCGCCATTGTGCATCTCGAGCACCCAAAGAGCAGGTGTCGCTGCATATCCACAATGAAAGTGAGGTTCAGTGAGCAACTCGACTTACATATCTGTATATATGACGCACGATGGGTGACCGTAACCAAAGGGTTGCCGCTAGGCAAGCTGACTGGGTATTCGGGCATCCTGAGTCGTTGCCTGTGCTATATGCTGGCGGGTGGTATTGGGGGAGGTTATGGAGGTCCTTCGTAGGTAGCTACCCCACACTATATGTTCACCGCTCCGGGTTACTCAACAGGTCCGGGTAGAAGTAGCACAAGCCGCCCCAGCTCAGGAGTATGATTCACGTGTTCCGGCAAGGGCGCGCAGGCGCATGATGGCGTACAACTTTCTTGTTCATGCGTCCTCCAGCGAGCGTAACTATCAAACAGTCGCACAAGTACTGTCGCTGACCTGCAGTCTGAGAGCATATAATGCAGTAACACGAAGGGAGGAGGGAAGCACAGTGTGCGATAATATAAACCGTCTCCGCCCGCGTATTTCCTCCGCATCACGTGCATGGCGTAGCGCATCGGGCGCCTCGGAACGCACATCTCGTTCTCCTCCACCCTCCGTCACCGCCGTCCGTATACACGACCGCCATGCCTCTAGACGAAGCCCGTGTGGCCGAATACAAAGGTGCGAGGGTTATTGATAATGCATGAAACTGAGATTGACTGTTTTGTGCTGCCAGCACGCCTCGCCGAGCGCGAGCGCATCATTCGCGAGTCCTGGGTACGCACCGTCGAGGCGCAACTCGTTCGCGAGAAGCTCGACCGCTGCTACGAGACGGAGGGCGTGAACCATATGGAGAGCTGCAAGGACCTTCGGGAGCGGTACATCGACATGTTGAGGGACAACCGGGTGAGTGTGCCAAGTTTGGCCTCGTTCAACAGGTGAATTTACGCTTAGCCGCCGCATTCTCCAGGTCAAGGGGTACAAGAACATCGATGTATAGACTTGTTTTCGCCCCAACTATCGACCTGTCCGCATCCTCCTATCTCGTCGCGTTGCGCATGCCTGCAGGTTCAAGTGCTACCCCGCCCAGTGTATAACGCGTGCCTGCACATGCATCTTCGCGGGGGTAACTATCCATGTCGAAGTCGGTCTCAGTGGTCCGCGTGCCCTTCCCATTACCCAGAGGCGCTACTACAGGACGCGAGCCATACAGTACTAATAGATTAACGCAACACGGAGATAGAGGCACAATGCGACCCGTCCGTATCCATGTACCATTTTGCGTCTGCCCGCCCCTACTTCTTACCCTTGCGCCTGCGGCCCTCGGTGCCGCTCTCGACGCCGCTTGCCTCGTCACCGCTCGTCGCAGCGCCCGAAGACTTGGTCTTCTTCGCCTTCTTGAGATGATGCTCGGGGATCCACTCCTCCTGGTAGCCGCCCACACCGGTAGCGGTGACGGTACCAACGGGCGCGCTGACCTGGGCAGTCTTGCGCTTCTTGGGCTGGGGCACGAAGGTGGAATACAGGTAGAAGGCGAGACCACCGAGGAGACCGGAGACGATGAGGTACGTGGTCCAGCTGGGGAGTGGGTTTGAGCAAAGCGCTGCGAGATAGTGGATGGAGTATAGCGTACAGCTTGATGTCGAGCCACGAGCCCTCGGGCTCCACGACGCTAACAATCGAGTCGTAGGCCGTGACACGGTATGTTTGACCCTACGTAGACGAGGTGAATTATGATGGAATTCGGTAGTAGTGAGGACCTACGTCAGCTTCGTGTTCAAGCCAGATGTTCAACCTGTAGTCGCCGGGCTATATGTCCATGACGGTCAAACTGGAGTTCCAAGCGTCTGGATCTATGCCATACCTTGAACCTGCAGCTTATAAGTTACAAGAGGACAGATATACGTGCAGTGACACTTACTCGCTGTGGAACGCGTACGGGAGCTGCATGGAGGCGCCCTCGAGGAGAGGGATGCCATAGTTGAGGGCCGTGGTCTACATGAACGGCTCAGCTAAAGAGCTGCAACAGTTTGACGATTGGGGCACAACATACGTTCTTGACGAGCTTGTTGGACTCGGGGTAGTGGAACGAGCCAGCGATGTTCTTGAGCGTGACATTCCGGTCGGACTTGTTCTCAATCGCCAGGAAGATCTTGTTGCGCTCGCCGTTCACCACGTCTGCGCGCGCGTCGCATGAGGTGACCGCGTCCGCCGGACATGAGCAAAGATGCACGTACGGCCAAACGCGTTGTCCTCCGGGAACGTAGCGACAGCGAGGACCACCGGCTCGCCGGCTTCCGTCTCGACAGGAGCTGCAGCGTCATTACTCCGAAGTTCAGTGACCAGACAGCGTCCCGCTCAAGGCGGAGTCACGCACAAGCTACCGCATTCTGCACAAAGGCCACCGAACCGAGGAAGAAACCGAGGAAGCTGAGCAAGCGCATCCTGAACCAGACCAGAGAGATATGTGGAGGAGAGCGGGAGGTGGGGCCGTCGAGTATAGCTGCCACGTCCCCTTACCGCTTTCGGATGCAGAAGAGCAGCACGTGGCCGCCGCGTCGAGGACGCGTTGGGCGCTTAGATTACTGTGCTATTCAGTCCTCCGCGGGGTGTAACTGTATACTCCTGGTAGAAGCGCGTGCATGGCGTTATGTCTTCCAAATGTGAGTGCAGCAATACGAGATTAGCAATTGTACAGCGGTGACGGGCCAGACCAGGATAGGAGATCATACAACAGAAGGCAACGCATCCCCGGGCCCCTACTCGGACTCAACAACACACCACCACCACCACCACCCACACTACCCACAATGATCCACGATGCCTCTACTTCTTCTTCAGCAACTCCTTCGCAATCTCTTCCGGATCGCCAGACTGATCGGGCAACCAGAATGCCTGCACGCTCCCCGTCAACGGACCTCGCATGATAGAGTTTGTCCAATCAGCCACTCACAAGCTCTGCCCCGGCGGAGCACATCATCGCGAAGCGCGGGTTGAACTTCACGCACCGCGAGGGCCCAGGATGGCCCTCGAGAACAGTCAACGGCTTCAGGCACAGCGGCGCCGCCTTCAAGTCAACGGGCTTCTCTTTCACCGGCAGGTTCTGCGCGTCCCAGACGCAGATTCTCCCGTCGAGACTCCCGCTCACGACAAATTTGCTGTCTGGTGTCCATGAGACTTCTTCGCCACTGCATCCTCGCGACGGCTCGATACTGGGGGGAATGTCCATCTTTCGCCGCTCGAGACCAATGTGCCCCTCGAGCTTGGCCAGCAAGTGCCCATCGTACGCGTCCATGATGTAGTGAGCGTCGCCAGAGCAGCCGACCAGGAGGTACTTCCCGTTCGTCGAGAACGCCAACGAGGTCATGTAGATGGCGCGCGGCGGGTAGCTTACGAGAGACAACGTGGGGTCCTCCAGGATGATGGTCATGAAAGGCTCCTTGTCAAAGTTAGCTTGATCATAGAGCAGGATGCGCGAGTACTGGTTAACGCCGACAGCAAAGACAAGGCCAGAAGCGTCGTACGCGACCACGGGGGAGGCAGGCAAGTTGAGGAGACCTCTGCAGTTCGGTGACCGCAGGTCCCACAGACGAACAGTTTTGTCGAACGAGCCAGACATGAAGCCGTCGTCAACCGGCGACATCTCGAGGGAGACTACCCGGCCCTTGTGACCCTTGAAGTACTGTAGGTATTTGTTGTCGTGCAGGGAATGGTAGCGGATGGTATCGTCCTCCTTTGTCGAAGCATGGAGGATCGCAGTATTCTTGTGCGTAAAACGCGGTAGATCCACACCATACTTCTTGGAGTATAGGATCTTCACCTGCCTGGCAAGTGCATACCGAGGTCAGCTTGGGCGAGGGCGCGCCACAATGTGGTATGAACTCGCTTGCCGGTTTTGCAGTTGTACAGCCGGAACGTCTCATCTTCTGCAGCGGTTATCACCTGGTCTCCTCTGTCGTCAAAGCACACGCCCGAGATCTGCCTTGGGCCGAGCTGGTTTGAGCGCGGAGAGGCGGACCCAGGGGAGGGTGGCGTTGGTTGCTCGACGGCCGTCTTGAATATCCTGGCCGGCTTCAGCTTACTCTACCACCAAGACTCAGACATGACTCCGCCGCAAGCAAACACAGACAATACCATAAGAGCCGGGGTCAGGGAAAGAGGCGGCGGGGGCTCATTGCTGGAGGTCGTTGCGGGTGGCGGCATCGTGCAAGGGACGATCGCGCGCGTTACGCGCCCAGAGTCGAGGAATGCGGAGTTCGAAACGAAATTTCGCGCCTCCGCATTCGTACACTGCGCTGAGCTCTCGACCACCACCGCCGCCGACCCTCCCGCTCATCCGCTGCCATGTCTGCTGATCAGGACGAGTCCGCAAGGCTCTGGAAGGTCAACCGCACTATCCACGAGCTCGTCAAGGATCGAGTGAGTCCCGCACGGGAGTATCTCCACCGCTCTCGCTTGACGCGTCCCTCCAGGGTTTCCAAGTCGCGGACGATGAAATTAACATGGACCTCGCTACATTCCGCAGCCACTATGCGAATCAGTCTGGGAGCGTAGAGTGAGTTTGTCCATATCTTGACGCGCGGGGCTAGTCTTGATGAGATGCGGTCGGGTGGGCAGCCGGAGTCAGCTGAACTTCTTCACGAACCACCGCGACAACCCCGCGCACCAAATCTTCATCTTCTTCACGGATGAGAAGAGTGTGGGCATAAAAACGATGCGAAAGTGAGTCCCGCAAACCGTCTACAAAGCCCACAGAGCTTCAGCTGGAACCCAACCGTCAACTTGGCTAGGCTGCTTGGAATTCTAGAAGAGAAGAACATCGGGCAAGGCATCATTGTATTCCCCGGGAACATGACGCCCTCTGCGCGCAAGGTGAGTGTGTGCACTAGCCATGCTCCTACCCCCCTCGCCTACTTTGGCTCTCCTACCAGGTGATCGTCGCAATGGCGTCACAGTACAAGCTTGAAGAGTTCTCCGAGTCGGATCTACTCGTCAACATCACCCACCATACCCTAGTTCCGAAACACGAGCTCCTTACGCCTGAGCAGAAAAAGGAACTATTGGAGACATAGTGCGTGAGCCGTCACCGGAGACAGACCCGCTGCTAACTCACAGCCCCCAAAAGCCGGTTGAAGGAGACGCAGCTGCCTCGCATCCAGTTGGCTGACCCAGTCGCTCGGTACTACGGCCTGAAACGCGGTAATGTGGTCAAGATAACTCGTCCAAGTGAGACGAGCGGTCGTTACGCCAGCTATCGCATCTGCTTCTAGCCGTTCCCCATATCTTTATTGAGCATCGGTCCCGGGGTCTCCTCTCATTCGTTCCTAGCGTCTCCTCCATCACATCTTGCTCTGTAGCCATCTGTTTCCGTGTTATTGCTCGTCCTTTGCATTGTATATTCCCCTAAATCTTGCTCTCAGCAATCCCAGCCTCATTCTTGTAGAGTTCTGTCGCGGCCCCCGTCCCCTGTCAAGGTTGTGCCTTTCCGGACCCGGACAAGGGAGCATGGCACGGCCAGGGGTGTGGTACCGGTAAGTGCGTAGTCGGGTATCGAACGCTGCCGTATTAACCACGTCAGTCCAGTCAATAACGCCGACCCGGCGTTCAGATCACGGAATTTCTGGGCACCTCTGTCGAGCGGGAAGTGCGGGAGGATCGCAACGATCGCTCGGGGATCTCACTACGACACCCTCCGTGGGGCGTTTTGGTCTGACGTGGGTGATGCACTCTTGTCGCGGACCTATGCTACGCAAGGACTAGTACTTCCATCGATGCCAATGGCCGTACAATTGTTTGCGCCTGCCGAGTGTTACTACTGCCAACAGGTAGCTATGACGAGAAGGCGGAGCCGGTCCGTACGACATCCCTGCTCGCCTCGTTTCCCGCGAATGAGCCTGTGTCCGGGAACGTGATCTGTTGATTCCGCCCAGATGACAGCCATCCGCTCCCTCTCTCTGAAGTGCATCCGGCAAGTTTATCGCCGTCACCTCACGCTCAGACGAGAGGCCTGCAGCTAACAACCCGTTTCAGGTCCTACGACCCTGCAGCCCGCAGCGCCTTCCGACGATCACAGCAGCCACTTCCATTGCGTTTCCCGCACAGCCGGCATCGCTTTGCCAGGTGATTGTTCCGTTCATTGTCGAAACGTTTTCGGGGACGTTGGAGCCGCATGCTATGATACTGACGGCATGGACCGTCTGCGCGGGAGGCTCGTCATCTCAATGGATACTCCATTTGGAAGTAACCTAGTCGAGGGTGTAGTTCTAGCAGCGGTCACCTTCACTGGCTTGACCAGCGGACAGTCCCCGCGTCAACGCCGCCGGTGTTCCAATGGACCTGGGATCGCCCCAAGTGAAGGCATGCTTATGCCTAGGGAATCGAGGAAGATTCCTAAGCCGTGCCGTGCCCAGCAAGGGTGCGGTAGCTCCAAACTTGCCACTGTTCGCGACCGCTGAGTTCAGGACGGTGCTGTTCGCCACCCCATCCGCTCACTTCGGACGGCAAGGAGCTAACGTTCTCGGACCCCTAGCCTACGAACGCGTTTGAGCGTTCCGTACGGCGTTGGCAAACAGGGTCTTGGCCACCCTTGTTTCTCAATGCGGGTGAGTCTTCCTAGGGAATCGATTGCCCTCCTTCTGAACCTGATCGCCAGAGTGCTGGAATCATTCGGTAGGGGAGAGAACAGGTACTCGCGCCCAAAATGGTCATTCCCGACTCTGCCGCAATGGAAGACTGCCAACGGACATCTGGGGCATCTTCTCGACAATCCTTCGTGCTCTACAGATCTGCTCTTGAGATGCCGAGTTTGTCCGGTTTTGGAGGTAGGCCTTCCACCCTAGCGACCCACCTCCGATCACAGTATACGCCTCATAACGGCCGACGGCTACAGATGACAGCTCGCGCTAGGAGCAATTTCTCCTTGTCGGTCGTAGCACCAGACGAGCTCCTCTGACTCAGTGTGTCTGCCTCAGCACGTCCAATTTCTGACGGTCGTGCGTCCCCCTCCCTCTACCTGTCTGTCTAATCGAGGCTGTACTTTTTCTCCCGTTGGATGAAACACGAAGAGGCGGCGCACAGCATTTCGTGCTGGGCTGATGAGCGAGGGCGCCGAATGCATGCTCCCGCCTCCGAGTCGGTCGGGGAGCGCTGGCTCTGCGCCAGCCGTCTACATGGACTCGGTCTCAGACGGGTGCCGAAGTGGCTGCAGTACGAACACGGTTGTCGTACGAATACTCCTCTGTTCGCAGCGCGGGACAGGGTCATTGCCGTTCTTCCGGCCTGCACGTTGACCGTGTTGTGGGACATAGTTATTGACCGCGGCGGATGCCGGCTTGCCACAACCATGTGGACAGGCCCGCTTCCGCCCCTTCGAGAGTCGGCCTCGATCGAAGCACCCATACTCTCCCCGACGCCCATGTACCAATCGCAACAGCTCGCAGTGCTCGAGCTCCTAACCGGCGCGGGATCTGACGAATCTAGAGTATGTACACGGAGATCGTCTGTACATCCTGGGTCGCCCTGTTGCCGCGCGGTAACTGTGGCGTCTTCGCACGACGTTTTGGCCTTCCCCGGATTACGCCCCCGGCTTTCGTTTAGGCGCAGCGCTATACTGTTTTCTGATCTTTGACATGACCGACTTGGGCAGGTGCACGACCCGGGAGTATTCGCTGCGGCTCCCGAATTGTTGGTAGGTGACAGCCTCGGTCGCTCAGCATGGTCATACATCTGACCTTTCATCCATGACAGACTGCGCTGTTGTCCAATGCTTGCCGTCCCATGGGAGATCGCGGTGTGGATCTGATCTCACCGGCACACGTACCCAGTGCACGCAAGCCCTGGGCGAGCGGGGATTCTAGACGTCGCTGTCTGCTCAGTGACGCTCGATCGTAAGGTTCGTCCCGAGTGTGATATGCATTTCTCACCATTTCAGGACAGATCTGGGACGACGACGCTGAAGCCGTAGACTTATTGGCAACTGCTTTGGTCCGATGCAGCACGGTGCGCTGGGCGGACATGCCGCACATAAAAGCCGTATGCAGCGCCGCTGTCTGCCATCCCTCAGCCTCAGAACATCCACACTTCCGACGACAACACCATCGACGCCATGGCCGCTAAGCAGCAGCAGTTCATCCTTCCTGACCTCCTCTCCCTCTGCCCGTTCGAGGACGCCACGAATCCGCACTACGTCCAATGTGCGGAGGAGTCCTCCGCATGGGTGAAGAGCTACAACATCTTCAGCGAGCGCAAGCTTGCGTTCCTGATGCAGGGCAGTAGCGAGCTGCTCGTCTCGCACGCGTATCCGTACGCACCGTACGAGCAGTTCCGGGCGTGCTGCGACTTCGTCAACCTCCTCTTTGTGGTCGACGAAGTGAGCGACGACCAGACCGGCAAAGATGCCCGCCGTACCGGCGAGGTGTTCCTGAACACGATGCGCTACCCCGACTGGGACGACGGCTCGGCCCTGGCGAAGATGACCCGGGAGTACGTCGCCCCCGTCTCCCCCTCTCCACCGCCCCCGATGCGCGTCCGTGATTCATGTCATGCTGACGCCATGCACGCAATTCAATCGTGCACCCGTAGGTTCAAGCAGCGACTGCTCGCGCACACCGGGCCCAACGCGTACCGCCGCTTCCTCATGCACTGCGACGACTACGTCAACGCGGTCGCACGCGAGGCCGAGTACAGGGAGCGGGGCGAGGTGCTCGACATGGCGGCGTTCGAGACGCTGCGGCGCGAGAACAGCGCCATCCGCGTGTGCTTCGGCCTCTTCGAATTCGCGCTCGGGATCGACCTCCCCGACGCCGTCTTCCGAGACGAACACTTCATGACCCTCTACTGGGCCGCCGCCGACATGGTCTGCTGGTCAAACGTACGTCACTTCATCGCCGCCCTTGATGTGCCAGCCCGGCGCCTCTGACCGTGTTTTCCCGCCGCTATCAGGACGTGTACTCGTACAACATGGAGCAGGCCAAGGGCCACACCGGCAACAACATCGTCACCGTGCTCATGCGGGCGAAAAACATCGGCCTGCAGGACGCGGCGGACTTTGTCGGCGAGCACTTCGCGGTGCTGATGAGCCGCTTCGTCGCGGCGAAGAAGGCCCTGCCCTCATTCGGCGCGCCGGGCTTGGACGACGCGGTGGCGAAGTACGTCGCGGCGCTGGAGCACTGGGTCGTCGGCAACCTCGAGTGGAGCTTCGAGTCCCAGCGGTACTTTGGCGCGGCGCACACACGGGTGCGGGACACGCGCGTGGTCGTCCTGAGCCCCGCGGACGAAAACTAGAGCCTAAGGTACGTCTGCCCTTGCTCGTTTCGGGCGCACTCTTGTCTCGAGCCCAGTCGCTGACCTTTCTCTCGCGCGTGCTCTCGTGCTAGATCTGCGCCGCCACTGGCATCGTGCTCCGGGGTTTCTTGTCTTACAGCGGTTCCATACCTTCCCTTCCCTTGGCCTGCCCTAACATATTTGTATTATATTGCCTGACGTGTTCCCGCCATGCACTCTCTCAAGCTTCGACAGATTAGGATCAGCGCATGTAACCGCCCCCATTGTATCTATTATATTATATTTATCCCACCACTCATCGCTCATCGCCCCAAATGACATCGTCACCGACTGGACCGGGCCCACCAGGGCTGCTGCTGCTGCCAGTGCTGCTGCCATCGCCCACGGACGTACCCTGGATGACGCGGACGTCCAGACCTGGATGCCGCTTTGTGCCATGCCACCGACATCACGCCCTAGTCCCTCTCTTATGGCATGGCATCAGCGCATGTGGTGGATGCGGACGGCCCATTCGAGCAACGTGACAATGCCCGCGTCCGTCCCGGCATGGATCTCATCTCGCGCCCGCACCCAGCCCCGGCGCGTCCGGCGGGAGCGCGGACGTGCGCGGCGCCACGCCGCTGCTAGCACCGTGCCTTGCCCGCGGTGCTAGTCTCCAGAGATCTCTGCGCGGGCTGGGTGGACACCCATCGCTGCGGGCGAAGTTCCAACTCCGCGAGCGGGGAGCGGGCGAGCGTGCGGCTGTGCACGCCGAAAGGCTAGTTCCTCCGTGGTGAACGTTTAGCCTGGCGAGGATGCGCGCTCTCGTGGACGCCCCCGAGCCTCGAGGGCCGAGCGTATTAACTCCATGTTCGGATATGGGATGGCGCGAGGTGAGGCCCTTGAAGGGCCCCGGCGTCACGCCCGCTCAACGCCCGCTGCGCCTCCATAAGGCTCTGTCAGCGTCGCCGGGCAGCGTCTGTTACCATCTCCAGGGCTCCTCGTGACCGGACCGGGCGGTCGGGTGCGGTACGCCCAGGGTGAGTGCTTAGGAGCCGGCCACTCTATGTTCAGCGGGCACGGTTGGGACGGCTTGCCGTTTCTGATACGGCGAGCGGCGGGCGCAAAGTTGAAGATTTGGATGCACGGTCGGAACAGCGGGCCCTTCTCAGTGATCATTCCGCTCGAGAACGGCACAATGACATTTCATATACCACCACCAAAGCCGCCTAGACGAAATGGGCGCAAGTCGCCGTCGCCGCCGCTGACGTGAATGTTGAGATGCGGCACGGTGACGCACATGTGGACAATCGACTTGACGTACCCCTGGCTGGTTCGCAGCGACGGGAGCTTGCAGACGGGGTTCTCTGCATCCGTGCAGGAGGTGTAGGATGGATCAAGATCTATTTGGGTCACAGCAGATCTCCAAGTATGGGCATCCGATCCGGCATGACGACCAATCTGGGCCGAGAACGCCTCGGTTTATCGGCGGCGTTGACATAAGTGGGCTGAGAGATTTGCTGCGAGATCCAAGCAGATTGCACACGGGGTGAGGTGGTGGAAGGAAAAATTCACCCGGTAAGGCATTTTGTGTGGCGACCGCCTGGTGAGAATATCATCCCCAGGTCAAGCGGGCAGTGCGACAGCTTTCGCAGCCGTGTTAGCGGTAGCAAAATTCGGCGGCCATGGCGGATAGGCGGGCCTCGGCATTGAGAGACCGCGTGGACCATTTTTGGGCGGACGAGTTCGGTGGCGCGTTTAGAAGACCGGGCGGAGGCCCCAGGGATGATAGGACGGGCAATTAGCGGCAACCATAAATTAGCTCGGCTCTTAATGAACTCTGTAGGGCACACGCGTACCTTGTGCGTTTGGGCCGAGGTCGTGGGGTGCTATGGGAGGCCCTGAGATACCCGCGGGGCAGCAGGTAATGGTTCGCCGGTCGGAGCCACAGGGCATCGAACACGTTGAGGATTGAATGGATGCTAGGCTGGTGTGGTATTGATCAACTTGCATAGCTGGCGTGCGGGCGTCGATGCGTGGAGGGAATCGGAGAGCAGGGGCTGCTTGCTCTCCGGGGACGGTGTCCAGAGAGACTAACGGACTGGCAGACAGGGAGGCACAGCGAGACGAAACGCGCCGGACGTTCCTGGACAGCCGTGGGCGATTGCCAGTGAGAGCCTGTGCGAGTCCCAGCACAAGTCAGCCTCAAACGACGTCCCCGGAGCGCCCATGTCCCTAGGGTTAGGTCTACCCGGCTCGGCCCCGCCTGCAGCCGGTAACGAGGCAGTCTTGCACTCGCACTCACTGTCTTTCTCCCTTCCCAAGTGCAGCAACAATATGCTCGCCCGACCAAAAGAGTACCTCGCATACAGTCACACTGTCTGGCAGTCACACGACTATGCTCTCGGGAATACATCTGATTCCGATTCAACCACAAATTCCCCTCATCCCGAACCACGACTTTCGGTGGGCCCACCTTGAGCCGTACACCCGATGTCGATGGTTCTTTATCACAAGCAAGAACACGACCACCTCCAGGCTGGAAGCGAACCACCGCGTCGCAGACCGTAGCGGAGCGCGCGGCCGCCGGAGGATGTTATGGGCGGGTCCAAGAAAGCCATCAAGAGCGCTTTCCTGCCTGGCAAACGGTACGGCCAGCGTTCATTCCTCCGTCATGCCCCGTGTCAGCCGTGCTTGAATGCAGGCCCTCGCCAGATCCCACCTTGCCAGCTCCGCGACCGTGGTCGATCCACCCGCGGATTTTCATCAATCTCAGCGCGACTACGGCGTGGTTCTCCGCATCCCTGCCCCGGGACCTTCCACCTCAAACCATCTCAATCCCGACGACCACCCAGTCGGACCCGGGTTGTCTCAGCGTCATTCATCACATCGTCCGTGGGATCGCTGCCGCTTAGTCTGGCCAAATCAGCATTAAAGTGCACCGGTGCTACAAAGTCAGCTTCAGATGGCGCCATAAATCCCGCTACTCCAATGGCCAGACTTTGTGGAGCGGAGTGTCAAAAATTGCGCCCACGGCGGCCTGAACGCGTGTGGATATTGTTGAGAGCAGGGGCGGCGTCGCCGTTGGGCGGGACAGAGTGCGCATCGCGTACTGGGCGAGCGTGCATAGAACCATGTGGCCCGCGTCGTTCAACCCGAGAGACTCGGGAAACGGACATCCGCGATATGCTGACTGGCATTCGCCGGGCTAGACATCGGAGGTAGCGGGCCATATGTGCGCTTATGCGGCGTATGAAGCCGGGGCGAGGGTTTACTGTCGGACCCGTCAGTAATGTTTTCTCCAGCAATACTGTGCTCGATGATCTACTGACGACAGTTTCCCGCTCACATCTGCAACAGGACCCTGCGTTCTCAGGTTGCATTCTGATATCCATCTCCTTTCTTGTGGCAAACGCATCACCGATCGACGGGCGTCATGAACCGGGGTTTTGGGCGTTTGTGCATGCAACCTCCGGTAATGCCTGAAACGCTGCTTCGGTCGTGATACCAGTGCAGACCGGGATGTTTCCCCCACGAGCCGATGGCCGTCGACTGTCCGCGTATCCCGGCAGGCTCGGACTGGTCGCCTTCAACAAACAATACCTCTCTGGGCGAGTCACCACCGACCATCCTTCGGTCATGGCTGCAAGACGCCCAGCCCGTCGGGCGGGCAGATGCTTGTTGTTACGAGGCCGAGCGAAACGCCATCCGGGGGCGCGGAAATGCGGGCGCTGGGTGAAGGAGGCAAGCCTCGAAGTCGGAACGCCGTGCATGGAGCGAGCGGCCACACCGACCGCTCGCTGTCTGCGCACCGCCGATGAGAATGCGGTATGCCATCCATATGCGTTCCGCCCATACATCTCCCGCAGTGGTTGGCTCAACCAGCTTTACGTCACCCTCAGCTCTCCAGGACTTTTAAGAGGTGGATCCTCCGGCCGGAGAGAAACAACAACCCATCTCCACTCAACACTCCTCGGCCTCACTCGACTGCCTTCGACATCTCGTCTAGCAGCTCACTACCCGGACCAGTCTTCTACACCTCGCCTACTACACTAATACAATGTCTCCCTCTACTTCCTCCTTCGTTCTCCCCGATCTCCACGCCGTTACGCCCTTCAAGGGCTCCTTCAACCCACACTACACCGAGGCGGCCGCAGAGTCCTCTGAGTGGGTCAACAGCTACAGCGTCCTCTCGGACAAGAAGCGTGCCTTCTTCCTTCAAGGGGGTAGCGAGCTTCTTTGCGCTCATGCCTACCCCTACGCCGACTACGAACGGTTCCGCACGACCTGCGACTTTGTCAATCTCCTCTTCACGGTCGACGAGATCAGCGACGACCAGAACGGCAAGGGCGCGTACGAGACCGGCCTCACGTTCTACAACTCGATGCGCGACCTCAACTACGAGGACGGCAGCGTCCTGTGCAAGATGACGAAAGAGTACGTCGATCCTCCCCCACTGAACCACCCACCGTCCCCCCGAGCCGCCGACTGACGCCACGATGCCTCAGGTTTACCGCGCGGCTGCTGAAGCACTGCGGCCCTCTCACCTACCGCCGATTCATCAAGCATTGCAAGGACTACATCGAAGCCGTCGCGGTAGAAGCCGACCTCCGCGAGCGTGGCGTCGTCCTCGACCCTGAGGCCTATCAGACCTTGCGCCGCGAGAACAGCGCGGTGCGCTTCTGCTGCGGCCTTGCCGGCTACGCCCTGGGCATCGACTTGCCCGATGAGGTCGTCGAGCACCCGGCGTTCATGGCGATGCACCTCGCCACTGTCGACATGGTCTGCTGGTCGAACGTGAGTTCTTCCCCTTTCCTCAGCAGGAAGCCCACCCATTCTGACGTCTGCTGCCAACAGGACCTCTACTCCTACAACATGGAGCAGGCCATGGGCCACACCGGCAACAACGTCATCACCGTGCTCATGCAGCACAAGGGCCTCGACCTGCAGGGCGCGGCGGACTTCGTCGGCGTGCACTTCAAGGCCCTCATCGACACCTTCCTGCACGCGAAGCGCACGCTCCCGAGCTGGGGCGCGCGGATCGACGGCGAGGTCGCGCAGTACGCGATGGCGATGGAGAACTGGGTGATCGGGAACCTCAACTGGAGCTTCGAGACGCAGCGCTACTTCGGCCACGCCCGCCACGAGATCCGCCGCACTCGCGTCGTGCACCTCTACCCCCGCCGCGACGCCGGCGAGGAGGAGTCCTCTTCCTCCGACGAGGAGTGAGCGCAGGCTGAGCTGGTGGTGATCGGTCTCACGGCTCGGACGCCCTCGCCGCCTCCTGCCCTCCGGCGCCGAGCGGTGCGCGGTGCGCTGAGACGCTGCCGCCCGCCAAGTGTACCTGGACTGTCCTTCCATTCTCTGTTCTCTCCGCAGATTAACTTGCCACCCCCCTTGTCCCCACTCCACCGCCACCACACCGTACACGTATATTCTTGCTTGTATCCCCTATCGAGTCACGGCCTAACCATATTTCTATTGTATACCTACACAGCCTCTTCCTACTTCCTACTATTGCACAAAAGCTAGCTACCCTAGTACCTTCGAGTCTGTTTCCAGAGTCCGACGTACTGTATTTCCCAGTCGTTGTCTATAGTTCTAACCTGTAATCGGATCGAATCGCGATACGCGTTTATATATATATATATATATATATATCATCACGTCTACGATAGGCCGGGTTGAACAGCCGATGCATATATGCCTTAGAAGCTACGAAGCAGTGCCAAGAAAGTACAGTTGGATGTAGCGCTACAGATAACGGAACAAGTCCACAGCAAGAACAGCAAGAAAAAACAGCACAAATAGAACATCCACCACGCCCCCAACTCAATCGACTCGAACAACAAAAATCACCACCGCGTGATGTCCGCCTCCGCCTCGCCGAACATGCTCGTCTTCTTGATCGAAAAGTCCTCCACGGGGGCCTCCTCGGCGACCTCGCCCGTCTCCGTGCGGTAGTACTCCGGGAACTCCTGTCGGAGGTGGCGGAGGATGTGGCCGTTGATGAGCTCGAACTCGAGCAGGAAGCCGTCGTGCCCCTCGGGGGAGGGGATCATGATGAGCTGCGCGCCGGGGACGTGCTCCGCGATGACGCGCTGCTCGGCGGGCATGAACAGCCCGTCGGACTCGATCCCGATGACGAGCGCGCGCGGCGGCTCCGTGGCGAGCACGCGCGCCAGCGCCGCGTCCTCGTCCTCGTCCGGCGCGCGCAGCCGCCCGCGGGCGACGTCGTGCGTGTCGAGCTTGCGGGTGATGTGGATGTAACAGTTCGCGTCGAAGCGCGAGATGAACTTGTCGCCCTGATAGCGGAGATAGGACTGGGCGGAGAAGATCGGGGGGCGCGGGGGAGACGCCGCGCGGTCCGCAGAGCCTGAGGCAGAGGTCGAGGAGGGGAGCGATCCAGGGGTCGCAGGGCGGGAGTACGAGTTGCGAAGGCCGTCGTTATGGGCGGCAAAGGAGGAATCCGCCGATGGAAGCGCAGGAGAACGGGGTGGCGTGAGGGTCGTATCGGTCGGAGGCTTCTGGGGCTTGCGCCCGAAGCGCCGTTCGAAGGAGTCGCGGGAGCGGTAAGTGAGCAAGGCGGCCATGCGCGCTGCGGCAAGGCCTGACGCTGGCTGCGAGGTGTAGTAGCCATCTTCGTAGGACGGGTCGCTGTAGATGCTCTGACGCTGCGCTTCACCCCAGCTGATGCACCATGCGGAGTGCCTGGCGGAGGTGGCAATGGGAATAATCCGCCGGACGTATCCTGGAGGGGTACAAAGCGGCCATTCCAGGACGGCCATGCCTCCCATAGATCCACCGATGACGACAGCTACAGACTGGACGCCGAGATGGTCCAGAACGAGTTTGTGGATGCTGGTGAGAGAAATATCAGAGGCGCGTCGTGCGGATGTATTATGCGCAAATATAATTACCGGACGTCGTCGCGGATTGTCGTAAGGGGGAATTCAGGGCCATACGGCTTTCCCGTGTCTGGATTGACAGTGACGGGTGAAGCCGAGCCGTACGGCGACCCCAGGACATTTGCGCAGAAAATAAAGTAGCGGCTAGGATCAAATGCCTTGCCGCGGCCCATAAGTGGCCCCCACCTGTAACACGTCAGAAACAAGTATTGGCAGGTGTAGATAGACGTACCAGTCCTCAACATCTGAACTACCGGTGAAAGCGTGGCAGATGATCATGACATTATCCTTGCGCTCATTGAGCGTTCCCCATGTCTTGTAAGCCACAGGAACATCCTTTAGGACGCTTCCAGACTCGAGGGTGAACGATGGGACATGGAAGATGTTCTGCTCAAGCAGATAGGTATAGGCGGACATGGTCGACTCTGGCGGTCGAAGTAACGGTAGACAGGCTGTAGGACGCTGTTCTCTGCCTGTGCGAAAATCCCCCCTGAATTTATGAGCTGGGCTGCTCGGGTAGGATGAGAACACGAACACGAGGGCCGGGTGCAGCAGGAGCGAGTCGAATTCACAACGCAAGCCGGCGGAGGAGTCAACTGGAGATCCATCTCAGATCCGCAGGCGCTCCGTTGGTGCCCGAAAAGGCAGCTGACCTCAGACGCCCGCCCGGCAGGTCCGGCACAGGGATTAGCCGGCTTTCAGCACACGTACAAACTTGAATGGGCGCGCGCGGTGGACACAGGGAAGGCAGTGGATGAACACCTGGGACTTACAGCTTCACTCTTGCACATAGCCGTCCCCGATGGACGTATTAACAACTGCCCTACGCACAGCATTGGCTCGTCGCCACGTCCTCCTCGCCATTGCCGCCATCCTGATAAGTCACCGATTACTACGCCATCTTCACCATCGGCGCTCGCGAAGGCTCCCCCGAACGCGCGAGCGTGTCGTGATCATTGGCGCAACGAGCGGGATCGGTCGTGCGATTGCCCACGAGTATGCCGCGGCGGGCTCCCGGGTATGCATCGTGGGCCGCCGGGAGCAGCAGCTGAATGAAGTCGCGGAGGAATGCGCGAGCTTGCGCCCGACCCGAACCGCAGAACGTGAAGGCGCCTCTGACCAGCCCGGAGACGTCCTCAGCGTCAAGGCGGACTTCAACGATGTGGAAGACATGGTCGCCTTGCGGGACAAGCTGGAGAATGGTAGGTCGCACGACCTCGCGCCGAACACTCGGAAGCTGACGAGGGCTGTCTTCCCCACAGACTGGGGCGGCGTGGACACCTTGATCGTGTCAGCGGGTGTCTCTGCCCTTCGTCCGCTGCTCGAGGTAGCTGGACTGGAGCGACGTGGTGGCGAGTTCCATCCCCCTCGTGCGGACGCCGAAGGTATCAGACGTGCCGTGTCCGCCGCCACCGCCGCAATACAGGGAAATTACCTCGGACCACTCGTTTCCGTTGTCACATTCGTGCGTAGAATGTTCTCCTACGCGGGAGTACGTGCTCTAACCCGTTCTATCCATCCGTCTGCACCGCCAGATTCCGCTCCTCTCCGCGACGTCGTCCGCGCCGTCGGTCGTGCTCATCTCGTCCCTTGCGGGGGTCATACCCGCGCCGACGCGATCCATCTATGCGTCCACGAAGGGCGCGTCTCTCCTGCTCTATCAGTCTCTCGCGATAGAACATCCCGACATTGCGTTCACACACATCCTCCCGGCCACCGTCGAGGGCGACTTCCGTGCGTCCGCAGTCGACGGCGGCAGCGTGCGCGAGGCCGATCCGAACACGCACGGACTAAAGCGTGAGGCCGTCGCCAGACGCTGCCTTGCTGCAGTCGACCGCGGCGAGAAGGCGGTGTTCATGCCTGCATTGATCAGTCGGGTGGGCCACCTCCTCTACTGGCTGTTCCCGTCCGTGGTCGAACGTGCTGCGGCGAAGAAGTACAACTACCGGGCAGATTAGGTACACGGCAATATCGGACGTAACGGATGACATCGACGGCGGTTCTGGCATTCTTCATCATATTGGGCCACATGATATACATACAGTACGTACTGCGTGTCGGAATCCACAGCCCAGCGAGGTTCTCCGCACGTCAAAGTGCCGGTTTGCGAGAAAAGGGCGGGGAACTGGGGATGTGGTGCGCCCTCACATCACCCTCCGCTCACATCGGGTCTCGTTGTGGACGGCCTCACAGTTGAGGTCGCAGTACGGCATGGCGCAGCGCTTGCATTTGTATTTCCCCCAGAAGCTGCAGACGGAGCACAACATCCTTGGCGGCTCTCGGGGCGGCGGGGTCACAGCCCTGAGGTACGTCGGCACGCTGGGAGGCAGGTGCTCGATGCCCTGACGTACGGAGGGGGGCACGGAGCGCACATATAGCGTGAGTGAGACGCAGTTCGTCAGCCGGGGGCCCATATGAGAGACGCGCGACGGGGCGCACACTGCAGGCCGCACGCACCGATTCGTCGATCAGTACCGCGAGGCTCTTCTTGTAGAGCACGGCGGTACGGACGTTCATCGTCGACTTCTTCGGCTTCTTCCCGTCGGCGCGGTCCCACTGTCGCTTGTCGGAAATAGTCGTCTGTCGCGCGCGGCCCTTGGCGGTCCGCCCGGCGGGCGCGACGCCGTCGTCTTCCTCTGGCTTGCCGCCCAGCACAGACGTCCCGGCGGGCTCGGAGTAGTTGGAACGCTGGATGAGAAGGGGGGCAGTGCAGCCGTGTGAATGAGTATGGACCCTGCATCCCCAGAGCGGCGGCGGCGGCGGCACGCGTACCTCGAGCTCATCAAGGTGCCTCTTTGTGCGCTTCGCAATGACTTCGGGGTCAAGAGGCGCGTTGGGGTTCTGCACCTGGCGTGTAGCTGAGAAGAAGGACGATGAAACAAGCGCCGTCAGCTGGTGAAGCGCAGACGATGGGCTCGCAGCCGTACGCTGTCTCCGTGCGGGGGGCATCACTGCTGACGGGGATTAGGAGGTCTTTGGGCGATTTTCGTGCGTACGGAGCATCGCCTTGCGTCCGACGCCCAGCGAGATGACGGTCGAGTGCAAGGATGCGATTGTCACAGGGTCACAGCCGTGGTGGCACCGTTGCTCTGCGGTGGCACGGTCCCGGTGGCACGCTCGGTTAAAGGCAGTCATTGTATTTCTCGATAAGGCAGGTGGGATACTGAACGCCGACTCCTACGCACGCCGTGCCCCCCGTGCGCAGACGCATGGACCGCCGCCTCCCTGGAATTATTCTACGATCATCCTTGGCCGCCACCCATTGCGCCCGCTATGGCCAGGAGGGACCGCGGCCACTCGCCCTAAGCACAATGCGAGGTACAATCCATTGTTGTCACCCTGGATACCCTCTCTTATTCTCTTATTCTCCAAATACTAAGCTGCCCAGTGGCACACCCGCGGCGGCTACATAACCTGTCCCCTGGCGCGCGCCACCGCCTGCCACACACCCTCCACCAACACCGATATCACTCCCTGTGAGCGGCCGCGCGCGCAGAGCAAAAACACCCTGTACCCCGTACTACGCACGCCCCGCGATGCCGTTGACCGCGCTCGAGGAGTATTCCGCCGACATCCACGGGAATTACGAGGATTGGATGCAGCCCGCGCCCGACGCCTCCGAGTCTGGCGCGGAGTCAGACTACTGCGAGGAGGAGGAGGACCTGATGCAGGTTGAGCCGGGAGATGGGAAACTCCTGATCGTGAAGGTTCGTTCGCCCGCCCGTTCTCCTGTCCTCCCGTGCGCCAGTGCTCCGCGCCGCCCGCCCGCGAGGTCGGCCCCGGCCGTCCGTAGGCTATGCGTGATGCTTACTCTGCGCGCGCGCCCATGACATACCCTGATACTCACGCGCGCGCCCTGACAGATCCCCAAACACCTCATGGAGCGCTGGTCCGCCATCGAGGAGGAGGGCGTGCACCTCGCGACGATCCGCGTCTACCCGGGCTCCTCCTCGTCCTCGGGGTCCAGCGCAAGAGGGCCTGTCAAGCCCCGCGTCATTCTCTCCCTCCCGCCTGAAGCGGACGACGATAGGCTGGGGGCGGACGAGTACGAGATGGAGATGATGCCCACGAGCGCGGCGACGCCGTTCAACGAGTACGTCGTCGCCGAGTACGACTCGCACTCCACGCCCTCGCCCGCCTCCCCGTTGAAGGGCTCAGGAAAGAAGAAGAGCAGCACGCGCCGGAAGCGCACCGCGCTCGCGGGCATGGTGACGCACCACTGCAGCCTCCGCGCCGTCCTCTCCGAGCGGCTCCGGCAGCGCGTGAAGGCGCGGACCGTCGCGGCGGGCACGCCCAAGCGGCAGATCATCTACCTCGGCGGCGGCGTGCGCCCCCTACCCGCGACCGCGCCCTCGAACGCCAAGCCGTTCCTCATCCCGGTACGTCTCTTCCTCTTCCTCCTGCGCCTCCAGCCTCCGTCACAAAGTCGGAGTCGGAGTCGAGGGCGGAGTCACAGCCGGAATCAGAGAGCTGACTCCTCATCTGCTTCTGCTCCACGCGCGCGCAGGCGGGGTGCAAGACGAGCAAGGGCGCAGCGGACAAGATGACGCGCCTCCCGCGCCCGGACCTGCTCGACGTCCTCTTCCGGCTCTTCGCGGAGCGGCCCCGGTGGACGTTCCGGCAGCTCCGCGAGCGCACGCAGCAGCCCGAGGCGTACCTGAAGGACGTCCTCCCGGAGATCGCCTCCGTGCACCGCTCGGGCGCGTTCCACGGCACCTGGGAGCTCAGCGCGAACTTCCGCCGCGGCGCTGGGGACGGGAACCGGGAGGGGGACGGAGACGGGGACGGGGCCGAGCAGGTGAGCCGTGCATCATGTTGTGGAGGCGGGCGGTTGCTCACCACCGTGTACGTGTGTATTGTGGCGGACAGCGGCAGGGGGATGCGGGCGTCTCAGGACCTTCGCAGCCGGCCGGCGTGGAGGAAGGGAGGGAAGACGTCGGCGAGGATCAGGACGAGGAAGACGACGAGGACGAGGAAGACCTGGAAGAGATATTCTGAGCATTGCACATCGCCGACCGGTCACTTACCACATAGAGACAGCACGCATAGAAGAGCCACAACAGACTAATGAGCACTCGAGGGAAAGGAAAAAATACCACAGGGCCTACGATACCATTGATATGTACAGTAGCAGCTACGCTGGAAGTATCGTAATGCACACACTGCGTCGACAGCAGGACGACACCAAGAAACCAAAACATAAGGATAGCGCAGTACCACTCCAAACCGGTCCTCAGAGAGCATTGCGAGAGCATCGTATCCAGGCGGGCTGAGTCGCTGGACATCCTGGAGTATCGTGAAGTCATGAACCAGTCCACGGTAGAGTAGACATGCGGGCGGACGACGAGGGCGTGGCGAGAGACAAGGTCTTCATTCGTTCAGACCTTGACCCCCTTCTCGTCGCCGGTAGACGCCATAGACGAGGTCTCCGACTCGATGAGACCCATCTGAGAGGTATCGTAGCCGTGTTCCTCGAGATACGCGCGGAACTACACGAGTCGGAGGCATTCAGCACCAACTTACGGGAAGCAAACATATATGAGAGACTCGCCTTGAGATCCTCCTCCGCCATGCCATCATGGGACAGCGGGCGGATGAAGAAGAAAGTGACCAGCGCACTGACGATCGCGAGTGCTGCACGACGAAGAGGACCCTTAGCATCGCAACACAATAACCTACGAATCGTTACATACCACTACCGATCCAGAAGGGACCAGTCTGGCCAATGTTAGGGTCGGAGGAGTGTTTCTGGAAGTCTGCACAGCATACACTAAGAGCCATAACGTCAACGGACACAGGACACGTACCATCGACAATCCTCTGCCACGCTGTTGCCCAACGCGAACGCGTGTGAGCTCCATCTAGAGGTGTAAACTAAAGGAAGCAGGCTCACCCCAAGTGCCACCAAATGCGCCGATCTTGCCAACAGCGGCGGCGATGCCATAGAACTGGCCACGGACAGCGGTGGGGCCGGACTTGGCTGCGAGCATACCGAGGCAGTTGCCGGGACCGAGCTCTCCGAAGCTCAAGAAAATGCCGTACACAACCTGGCAAAACTGGGTGAGCAACGGTGCATACTACGCTAGCTCAGCCAGACTCACTGCGAAAGCGGCAATATGTCTCGTGAGACTGAATAAGCTGTTAGTATATTTATTTTGGTGCGAGTCAGGCTCAGTAACGTACTGAGAATAGAGACCGCTCATGATGAAGCCGATGACGGCCTGAGACACCAGGCCGAGGATCTGGAAAGCGTAACCAACATGTTGAGCTGCGGCCTATGCGGATCAACGGCACGTTGCTTACCATGGTGTTCTTCGGGCCGAGGAAATCCACGACAAGAGCTCCACCGACTGTCCCGGGGATGTAGAACAAGCTATATGCACCGTAAGACACGGCCCGTGCACCTCCGAACGATGGGTACGTACTTTATCACAACCGACCAGCCGAAAACGACAGAGAGTGAGTCGTTGCCTCCGGTGATCCTTCATGAACCTCAGTACACAATGGGCAACATGGCGTAACGGACCACCTACGTATTTGTGACCGTCGACGAGTAGAGGCCGAACTGTCAGCATCTGTGTGAGCTGGTCTGCTATGGAGGGGAGCTAACAGCCATGTACATACGGGGTAGCTAGACCCTGCGTCAATAAATCGTGAATCGAGGAAGCCGAGGAGTCAACTTACGTGATGAAGTCGTAGATGAACCAAGTGACCGAGATAGCAGCCAAGCTGACCCAATAGCGGCGTATGATCAGCCAGTAAGGGACCTTTGCGCGTGCCATCGAGTCCTTCTTGTACCGCGTAGGCTCTTCCATCCTAAGTCGCCAGATCAAGACCGCCAGAGCAGGAATGACGCCCAGTCCGAGCGAGATACGCCAGACAGCACGGAGGTGGTTCTCTCCAAAGATCCAGAAGAGGACGAGGGGAACGAAAGCTGAGACGACGAAACCGGTGTCGATCATGCTGTCTGTGCGTGACCGTCAGTACGACACCAGACGCGTTTGCTCATTTCGAAGTACGCACTGGTCGCGAGGGCGAACCAACGGTGCTGAGCATTCTTGTTGATACCGGGTTCTTCGGACTGTTCCGACGCCGCTACGGAGCCACAGGGATATTCTGCGCCTATGCCGATACCAAGGAGGAAACTGTGGTGCAACGCGTCAAACCCTCCGAGGGCGCAGACTCCTAAAGGGGATGTACTCACCGACACGCGCTCAGCATCGCGAGCATGCCTTTCACGCTGTGGTGCGCTCCACTGGACGCTGCGGAAAGAGCGGAGAAGAGGGCGACGATGCCGGTGGCGAGCATCTGTGTGCGTCATGCGCAGGTGAGGTTCCGCCCGGAATCGGTGGCGATAGGCGCGGTGCGTACCATCCCGAATTTGCGGCCCATTTTATCGGAGAGGTAGCCGAAGACGAGCATGCCCACGACAGTGCCGGCGAAGGCTAAGCTGTTGATGGTGTTGCTGTATTTCGTGTCGACTTGTTCAGAGCCATAGATGCGCTTGAGCACTGTGTAGACGGGTGGGTGAGATGGACACGCAGAGGTGTATGCGCTGTTTGTTACGAACAGGTATTGACTGCGACGACGCACCATTAGCATTTGGCTGCGTGCAGTATATGTAAACACATACCAGCACCGATCACACCATTGGCATAGCCTGATCGCCTATGAGCACTTGCGGACTCAGCGACGCGTTCATCATATGCTCACCGTCAGAGAAGAGGGCGGTTCCGCAGCTGTTCGAACATGGCGCGTGAGCAATATACGGATGCCGGAGCGGCAGAGGACGTACGCGAAGATGAGGGAGACCTGGGACAGGCGGGGCTTCCTGACCGACTGGGACTGGTCGACGCTCATGGCGGGCGAGAAGAAGGGTGCGACGACGGAGGGAGCAGGGCGTCAGGTGAGCGCGGGCCATCGCTGCGGTATATAAGGACTGGGAGCGGCGAGCGGGAGCTGCGAGAGCGATAGAGGCTGAGGCGCGTTCCCCGCGTACCGCGTGCCTCTGCCAAACGCTTTGATTGCTGCCTGATCCCGATCCATATCGGGCACAACTCGCCCTCGCCGCCCGCCCTAATCCGGCACTCCCTCTGCGCACGTTCGTCCCCGTCGCCGCCGCCACTGGCTCATGCCCCCCGCCCGCCGCGAGGGACCGACGCGCAAAATAGCCTCCGCTTCGCAGACAGCCCCTTCTCCGTTGTCTCCCCTTCTCTCCCGCTGTCGACCCGGCCTCGACGAAAACTTGCTCCTTGCTCCGATTGTCGATATCCCAGGGCCTTGGAACTTTGTCGAACCTCTATCGAACACCGCTATACCGGCAAGTTGATTGCCATCAATTCTGACGGTGTCGGTCGATCTGCGAGCATGTGTACTGTATGTTTTGTCTGTGGCCACACAAGTACAGCCATACCGCTCACCGACCAACGTTCGCCGCGAGTATGTACGCCGGGCAGCGAGCATCAAGGCAGCCTGATCATCAGCTCTGTAATGTATACTCTGTGCGAGACCCGAGAGAACATGAAGTCTTGCCGAATTCAGGGACGGACCTCATCAAGACACCTCAGGTCTCCGACCAGCCACATACACGTCCAGCGCCACAACTGCAAGTCTGGCCTCCGTCCACGGCTGGGTTCCGATCCGAGACACACACATGTGCGTCACCGCACAGGAGCCCAACGCGTCGGAAGAGGCTCACCGCGGAGCTCGACACTTCGGACGGACGACATGGAAGTGATGCCGGCGCGGTGGTAGACGACCTATCCTCGGGTACAAGTCACTCTTTGACACAACCTTACGGTCATGCTCTCCCACAAACGTCCTGGTTTTGCCGGGGTTCACCTTGTCCGGTCCGCAGTTCGCAGGCGTATCGGTGTCCGTGGAGAGTGGACTGGAGATGATGGTGAGCGGAGCGCTATCCTGCGACGAGGAGACAGGTCCCCATGCCGCTATGCCGGGAACGCCACAAAAGCGGATTCCAGGCAGGCAATGAGGGGTGACATAAGGGAGGGAGCGGACAAATATGTTTGGGTTATCCATGGTCGTAGATTCATTGACGAAAGCGCAAGGGTACAGAGGAAACAGTCCGAAGCGGGAAGACGGTCATGGTACTGGATAGCGGGGATGATCAGTGTTGCATTGCCTCGCCACTCCCACCGTTCCCCTTCTTCTTCGCCAGCTCGTTCCTATGACCGTAAATAGTCAGGCAATATACACCCAGTGCTGTGCCGAGAGGACGCACCGTAATTGTACGCTGAAGTCATCCTCGATGTCATCGTCGTCCCAATTGTCCTCCCAGAGCTTGTCTCCGCCCGACTTTGCCGCGCCGGGTGCCGTCCCGGCAAGATGTGCCAAGTCCGTTTGAGAGTCGTCCCAATCTGCACGGGCGCATACGCGTTCAGTACTTCTGTCTCAAGTAGGCCGTGCAGTCAAGATGAAAGCGTAGGCGCACCTGCTACCGCGAACTCCTCAAACTCATCGTCCTCCTCGAGCACGCCGAGGTGCGGGACGTCGTCGTCTTTCGTGTGCTCTACCGCGGCAGAGGTGCTTTGCACGGGTTGGGATGTAGATGCGGCTGCAGACATGGTGGAGGCGGATGTCGGAGTAGAGATGCGTGGGGGGACGCGAAACGGCGCACGGCGACGCGTCAGTGAGCGGGTGAGCGTGGGAAAACGAGACGCGTGCGTCGAGCGCGTCCCGGCGCTTACAGGTCACCCACTCTCGCAGTGCGAGTCTCCTACTCCCTCCGTTTTCTATGACTTATGTTCCGTTTGTACCCAGTACATGCGCGACTAATCAGCGCTCTGGAGGGGGCGAGAGGAGGATCATCAGCAGGCAACGTCGGCTCAGACCACAATCCTGGAACTCCCTCTCGATCGAGCCTTCGCAGTGCGCACAAAACGCCCCACCATACTCATTTCGCTCCGTAATCAATGACTATCGTGAGCCTTTAGGCCAAGGGACTGAGTGCAATGCTTCCGTAGAATTCTCGGTGCTTCCAACAACGTATTCCTCATGCACATTCATACGCATACTCCCAACATTGCGAAAACAAAGGGGCTCAAAGATGTACGTGGCCGTATACTCAGCCGAGTCATACCGTATTGATTGACCACAGGGCCTAGGGACGTTCCATCCCCAACCATCACAGAGGGAGGTCTCTGTCCGGGCCGCATCAGTGTTGCTGGCCTGTCATGCTTCTAAAGTATGCCCCATGGGAATCCGTACTTCACGGATACGGCGTGCTTCTGGGCGTTTAGTCATCGTACTAGACATTATGCGACATCATGACGCCCCGTTCACTACACCCATGCCGTAGGGGTGCCTTAGGGTACCTCCGAGGGGCTTTACGAGAACGACGGTGATCTATCTCGCTAATATCTTCGAATAGCTTCTCGATAGGCACGACTGCCGTTGTGTCTCTCCATGCTTCGATTGCAGATATCGCGATAGCGGACGCGATTTCGTTGGCGTGTGTACGAGCCCGCCTGCATCGTGGGAGCGACGAAGTAAGTCCCATTACTAGCTGCTGTAGGGATCTAACAAGCTCCGTATAGCTATTGTGGACGCCTATTGCATCCGGAAGTTGATTCTCAAATTCGAAGATGAGGTTCCTCAATCGATTGTGGACAAATACTAGTGGTGTACGATTCCATGTGGCAGAACCAGTGGCTACACCATGGTAGGGACCGCGGCTTATGACAAGAAACTCTGGTGTGCGTACGGCTTATCGACCGCATTATCTCCCCGTATCTGATACGCTTCTACTCATAGTTATGCGTCGCACGGAGCCTGATGAGAAAGAGCGTATACCTCATCGAGTGCCGACGACGCGGAACCGCAACACGGCATTGTCTCATCAGACACACTGCCCCGAGAATACCGGGATTCGCCCTCGCTAATGCTCTGCGTTCCACCCCGCAAGACTCGGAGTGATGGGCAGCTAAGCGTATGACGGCTTGGCAACGTACTCATGGCTTGTTCCTCGCTCATAGCCTCGGAATTAAGTGCGGACGTCCTTCCGCAGACAGTCATGCCCTGTATGTTATCGTACGCCCAGTGTTCCCGAGACTCGGCTTAACTTGACCTCGTTTCCTAATGCCGTTTTGTCGCAGAAGCTGGCAGGCGGACCTCGTGATGCCCGACACGTTCCGTGGGGACCTTCCAGGAGTACGTACGTTGTGCGGGGATTGCAGAACAGCTACACACCGCGATGACAGAACGCGCAGACCGTGGGGCGGGCGGGCTGAGCTATAAACCCAGGCTCTTTCGCACTTCAACGGCGAGCATCTGACGGCTCGACATTCACAGCACATCTCCACCATCGACCACATTCCTCTCATTCTTCATCCGATATGCAGGCCGCACTTGCCCAGGCCGCCGCCGTTTGCGGCGTCATCTGGTTACTGTGGAAGTTTATCCGACCGCAGTTCAGCAAGTCTGGCCTTAACAACATTCCGGGGCCGCCCTCGTCTTCGTGGCTTTACGGTAAATGACATTGAGTTTGACGTTATCCTTCACCGGTTGATCTACTTTCTCCGCATCCCAGGTAATTTACGGCAACTGCTCGCTCAGGATTCTCTGGCATTCCAAGACCATCTCGTCGAACACTACCAGGGCATAGTAACTCTGCAGGGCCCGCTCGGTGTACGTCCTC
Organism: Trametes polyzona; assembly: GCA_022606195.1. NCBI lineage: Eukaryota > Fungi > Basidiomycota > Agaricomycetes > Polyporales > Polyporaceae > Trametes > Trametes polyzona. The sequence goes on from JABYQF010000004.1 coordinate 606,793, forward strand.
CCATCAGAACGAGTGACACTCACCGGTGACACGCTTCTAGTCCAAGATTCTGTACGTTTTCGATCCGAGCGCGCTGCATCACATCCTTGTCAAAGAGCAGTACATCTATGAAGAGGGCCGGTTCTTCATTGCGTGAGCGTCATGAACGCCCAACGTCATCTCCGTGGTCGCTGATGATGGTATGGGCGTGCCGCCAGGACCAACGAGCTCCTCTTGGGCAAGGGCCTCCTCTCTACTCTGGGTTAGTGTGGTCAGCCCGTCTGTCGCCTCTGACGTCGTTCTGACGTCTCCTCCGTGCAGGCGAACACCATCGAAAGCAACGCAAGATGTTGAACCCCGTCTTCTCTCCGAAGCACATGAGGCACATGCTCCCAATCTTCTACGACGTTGGACGCCTGGTACGTGAAGTCCCCACCGCCGCCGCCGCCGCGTACACAGCTCACGCGCCGTCGACACCAGCTCGTCCGCGCGATTGAAGACCGCGTTCAGACCTCTCCGGCGGAGCTCGACATGACAGAGTGGATGGGATGCACGGCTCTCGAGATCGTCGGTGAAGCTGGGCTGGGGTACTCGTTCGACCCCCTCGTCAAGGACAAGGCGGACGAGTTTGCGGCCGCTCTAAAGTCGTTCAGGTGAGCATCTGTCGGCAGGAACCCTAGTGAGTACCAGCGCAGTGATGGGCTGACCCGACGAACGCTACAGTAACGCCTTGGGGAAATCTGGCGTTGCGCGTCGGCTTGCGCCATACCTGCCCAGGATTCGCTTTGCCGGCATCGGCCACTGGCTCTTGAAACAGGTCCCGCACGAGGGTGTTCAGGCCCTCGTCTCTATCTCGGACATTATCTGGAAACGCTCCACGGAAATCTACAACGACAAGAAGGTGCAGGCAATGCGCGGGGAGTCTCTTGGAAAACAGGTTGGGGACGGCAAGGACATTATCAGTACACTGCGTACGTGCCAGGGGCAAAACGTGCGCCGTCCGTGCCTGCTCACGTTCGCTGTATAGTTCAGGCGAATATGGAAGCGGCCGGAGAAGACAGGCTCGATGAAGATGAGCTCATTGGACAGATGGGGTACATGCACTTTCGCTCGATGGCGAGCGGACGAATACTGAAATCCTAATTCTCCTTTAGGACTTTGATCCTGGCCGCGGTCGATACAACTTCCAATTCGCTCTCCCTCATACTCAACCATCTGGCCGAGCACCCCGACATTCAGCAGAGACTTCGTGCGGAGATCCTCGAGGCTGGGGCGGACAAGGGCCTTGACTTCGACACGCTCATGAACTTGCCCTATATGGAGGCGATCGTTCGCGAGACTCTGAGAGTGTGCGCTCTTACGTATTTCGCTCGCCGGCTCGTGCGCTTACCCGCCTCCTGGCAGCAATGCGCCGGTGGCTCAAGTCTTCCGAGAGTACGGCCGTTTTCCCCGTGTCCGCGGGAGTCTATGCTCATGCTCCGATCAGGACCCGCAAGGACGTCGTCCTGCCGCTAGCGCACCCGATCAGAGGGCGTGACGGCTCCGCGATTCACGAAATTCATCTCCCGAAGGACACCGTCGTGGTCGCGGGACTACTGAATTGCAACAGGTACAAAGCCATCTGGGGCGAGGACGCATATGAGTGGAAGCCGGAGCGTTGGCTCGCCCCCCTCCCTGACTCCGTTACTGAGGCCAAGATACCTGGGGTGTACTCGAACCTAATGACGTTCCTCGGCGGTGGTCGAGCATGCATGTACGCATTCCCTGGTAATGCTCCGTGCCGCATTATATCTGACATCGTCCATCCAGTGGCTTCAAATTCTCGCAGCTGGAAATGAGTGAGTGTCCTCGTCCGGTCGGTGACAACACGCACTGACACGGTGGCAGAGGTCGTCCTCTCCGTTCTCCTCTCCAAGTTCACTTTCGAGAAGAGCGAGCACGCCATCTTCTGGAACTTGGGCTCCGTCCGGTACCCCTCGGTCGGTCAGTATGGCGGGAAGGCGTCCCTCCCCTTGAAAGTGAGCCTCTACAAGCCGGGCAGCGATTAAGCCTCCAATCCCTGTGTCACAAGTGCCGGGTTGCTGCGAGTACCTAGTTCAGTCCGTCCAGTTCGTTTCCTTGCATGCACGCTTTTAAGCGGAGCGACGGGGCGGCTGCACACCCGAGCATCTTGCATTCGATGTATTCCTTAACGTACCAATTCGAGGGTTTCATCGCACTCCTCGCGACCGCCAGTATGAGCTGGGCGCACGTTCCTCGGTCGTCGCTTGCGTTGTACCGGTGCATTTGTCGCCGATGCCGACGTGTGGCAACGCTCCGCAGGGTTCGCAGCTTGAGAACCCGCACGACGTTGGTCTCGAAGGTGCGTCTTGTCCTCGAAAACGCCCACTCGAGCGGCCGATGGTTGCCTCATAAACTCTGCAGGACGAATGTCGACGTGTCGGCGCCCTATCCCGGCGGTCGTTCGTTCTACTATGACTTCAGTACCATGGTCGCGTGGACCTCTTCTTCACCGCCTCCGCCTGTCTACCGATCCGTGGTCTACAAACGCATCCAAGAATCACGTCTACAGGACCACGAAGTTGATTGCATTCCGAACAAGGTCATAGCGACCCCGTTGCACCGCTTCTCCGCTCTCCCAAGGCGCTCCTTCGAACACGGACGCAGCAGTCACATTGCCCCAGAGGTCGTGTAACCTGCGCGGCTGCATGAACCCAGTCCTACGACGGCGTTCTCCTCGGCATCCAATGTCTGGTACCCGCATTCTAGCGTTTCCCGATGACTGCACCTTTTGGCGCCGCGACACCTTCTCGAGACTTTTCTCCACTGGGTCGGGTCGCCACCGTCATCATAGAGCGTCAGTTACCGTACCTCCCAGGTGTCGTCTGTAGTTGGTCCGGCCGAATGAGGTGGCGACGCCATATAAATGTTGGGCCTTTGCGTCTCAAGGCGCCAGGTCCTCCACACCCACACACCCGCGACATGTTCGAGATCCTGTTGCAAGCGTTGTGCATCTACGTCCTCACCCGGGTGGTGTGGTCGTTGACCAAAGCCCTCTTCATTCGGTCGCCGCTCGACAACATCCCAGGCCCGCCCTCGCGCTCGTTTTTGTACGGTGAGCCTAGCCATATTTGGTCCGGGGCGCTCTCTGACCTGGACACGTTTCACTCAGGCCATCTGAAGGACTTACTCGCCGTGGACTCATGGCCGCTTCAGAACCTCCTGGTCGAGAGCTACGCCGGTGTCGCGTCGCTCAAGGGACCCCTTGGCGTCAGTCCTACCTAGCCGATATTCTTGCTTGTCAATAGAGCGGCTGACCGGTTTGCGCCTGCAGGGAAGGATGCTGTATGTATATGACCCGACCGCCCTGCACCATATCCTCGTGAAAGATCAGCATGTATACGAGGAAGGACGGTTCTTCCTCAGGTAAGTCATCCCTTGTCAACTCCGCCCGCGGTACCCATATCCATAATACATTATAGGAGCAACGAGCTCGTCTTCGGAAAGGGTCTCCTGTCTACTGTCGGTACGTAGCTCAAAATACGCCATTGAGCGACGTTCCTGACACCGTACCGGCCAGGCGACCAGCACAAAAAGCAACGCAAAATGCTGAACCCGGTATTCTCCCCTAACCATATGCGTTACATGATCCCGACGTTCTACGAAGTCGGGCGTACCGTATGTACATCCTCCATTGACTTTGTGTCTGGGTCCTCACAAGGACGTTACAGCTCGTGCACGTCATCCGATCCCAATTGGTCGAAAAATCTTCAGAGGTCGACATGGCTGACTGGGCGGCTCGTGCTTCTCTCGAGGTCATGGGTCACGCCGGTCTGGGTTATTCCTTCAACTCCCTCCTCAGCGACGAACCCGATGCATACGCCGCTGCATTGCATTGCTTCAGGTAGGTTCATGTGCTTTCCTCGCAGATTACAGTGATTCACAGATGACTGGTCACCAGCTACGCCGTCGGGCAGACCGAGATACCACGAAGGATTCTGCCGTACCTGCCTGACATCCGCGTCGCAGGTATCGGGAGGGCCGCCCTTAGCCTTTTCCCGCACGACGGCGTCCGGCAGCTTCAGGGTGTGGCCGACGTCTTTTGGGCCCGTGCAAGCGCCATCTACCAGGAAAAGAAGCGAGCGCTTGAGCAAGGTGACGCTGCCGCCGCCCTCCAGGTCGGCGGCGGGAAGGACCTCATGAGTATCCTGCGTAAGTTTGTGCATTGTCATGCCGTGTGCGGAGACTGACAAACAGCTTGGCTTACAGTGAAGGCGAACATGGGGGCCTCCGGGGAGGACAAACTGGAAGAGGACGAACTCATCAGCCAGATGAGGTCAGGCCTCTTCGTATACTCCTCGGGCCCTTACCCCAAACACTGACATTTCCTTACACGCAGTACCCTTATTATGGCCGCCGTGGACACCACTTCCAACGCCCTCTCGGACATACTGGACCACCTCGCAAAACATCCCGACGTTCAGCAAAGGCTGCGAGAGGAGATCATAGAGGCCGGTGCGGACAAAGGCCTCGACTTTGACGCTCTCATGGGCCTGCCCTACCTCGAAGCAGTCTGCCGCGAGACGCTGCGGGTGTAAGGATATCTCATGGATTCTCTGAGAGCTGCAACGTACTGACACCACCCCTAAAAGGTGTGCCCCATTTACCCAGGTATTCCGCGAGTACGTACCCTCTCTATTCTGCTGCGGCCATATTACATGCACAAGGGTGACTCACACCCGCCATGCACAGGGCCCGCGAGGACATCGTCCTCCCGATCTCCAAGCCCATGACCGGCGTGGACGGCTCGACGGTCCGCGAGATCCTCGTCCCGAAGAACACGACGATCGTCGCCGGCCTCCTGAACTGCAACCGCAACAAGGAGCTCTGGGGCGAGGACGCGTTCGAGTGGAAGCCCGAGCGCTGGCTCGCGCCCCTCCCCACCGCCGTGACCGAGGCGAAGATCCCGGGCGTGTACTCGAACTTGTTCGTGGTCCCTCTCGCGATGTTGCCTTGTGACCACACAGTATACTGACGGTTCTCGCTGGCAGGATGACTTTCCTCGGCGGTGGACGCGCGTGCATGTGCGTATCGGACAATCTCCCCTCCCGTACATGATATGATGGCTGACCGTACGTTCTTCGGCTACAGCGGGTTCAAGTTCTCGCAGCTAGAGATGAGTGAGTACCCCGTCTCCCTGATTCCAGTACTGCAAGACTTACGAGGACGTCGCAGAGGTCTTACTCTCGCTCTTGCTCGCGAACTTCGTCTTCGAGCCCTCCGAAAAGCCCGTCATCTGGAATCTCGGCGGTGTCCGCTTCCCCTCCATCGGGGAGATCGGCGGGAAGCCGGGCCTGCCCATGAAGATTCGCCCGTACAAGGCAAGGGAGTAACGTCGGCGCGAGTCTACGGGGAGTCGTGTTATGCATCATGTCGATGGACATTATCGATTGGAACGCTACGTTTTGCTCGGATGCGGGTCGGTGGCTGTCATACTTACGATTGTATATATACGTATACCCCACGCCGATTGCTTTATGCCACACCTCACGGACGAACGATGGCTGGTACTGAGCACGTCGAGAATCGGAGGGGCCGAATATATTACGCGAGTCATGTACTTCTAGCGAGGACTGTCCATTCAATACACGACCATGTCTGCGGGATGTCGATGCATCGATGAATACGGTCTGAAGCCTCTCGTTCGTATCGTAGGGCCACTTATCGTACAAATAGGCAATAAATCACGCTCTCGGGGCAAGTCAGTAACAATACACAGGGTGAATAGCAATGTAAGGGCGTATGAGCGCAGTCGCGCCCGTCGAGTGGGCGGAAAGGAGGCGCGTTATGCTACGTCCGTTATCGCACGCGTCCTCGACGGCGACGTGGAGGCTGGGACGGGGGCGGGGGAGGTGAATGTACAAGTGTCCGGACGAACGATTCGGGTATGCGGCTCTCCGAGCGCGGCGCCTCTATCTCGCCCTCGTCGAACCCGACCACATCTACGTCCTCATCCACGTGGACTATGGGAGAGCGGTAGCCGTACGTGGGGACCTGCCGCACGCCGGGCTTCCGGCCAAGCCAGCCGCCAATCATGCTACCCGTACCGCTCGCGGCTCTCTTCCTGCGCGGGGGAGAGGGCGTCGTCGGAGGTGAGAGGTCCTTGGAGTAAGGCGAGGCGGCACGTTGGTATGAAGGCGCCTCTTCGTGGTACGGGGAGGGTGGGAGGGATGAGAGGGGGGACGAGAGCTGGGTCGTCCCGCTGGTGGTCCGCGACAGCCTCGGGGGGGACGGTAAATGCGTGGATGAGGGAGGGGAAGAGAGCGGCGAGGAGATCTGCGATAGGGTACTACTCATACGAGACATGTCGTATGGAGATACCGGACGATCGGAGCGAGGTGGCGTCGACAAGGGTGACGACGTCTGGAAGGCGGCGTATACATTCGATGGTAGGGGCGGTGAGGGGTGCCCGATCGATATAGGCGAGGTAGATAGCGGGGAAGAGGGAGGCTCCGGTCTGGGGGGCGGGTTGTGATGTTTGCGCACGGGGGTCTCGATAACTACTCCCGCGAGGAACTGTGAACGTGGCGGAAGCTTGATAGTGAGCCGCTGTTGGTCGTCGCGGGAGACCGGGGGAGTGGGCAGGGTGTTATCGTCTCGTTTAGCCTTTGCCTTCGTCTTGCGCGCCTTCTTTGCAGGAGATACGGGTGATAGCGGTGGTGCACCCGTCTTCCGTTTCTTTGCAGGATGCGCAGGTCCATGATTCTCCGATCCTGGCTGCTCTTTCCGCTTCTTAGTCTTCTTCACCGCGGGCGGATCTTGACTGGAAGGAACGTCGCCCTCCTTCTCCCTCTCCTCGGCCGATTTCGCGTTCTCCGCCGCAGCCTCCTCCCGACGCCTTCTCCGCTCCTGTGCCGCTTCCTTCGCCTGCTCCTCTCTCTCCAGCTCGTCGTGCACCATCTGCGCGAAACTCTGCGCGTCGCCTCTTATCCACACATCGAACACACCTTCCCATTCTCTCGTCGGCACGGGGAAGTCTAAGTTAAGATAGACAGTGCGGACAGGCGGTTCTTCGTCTTCGGCAGGTGAGCGGCGCGGCGACGGCGTGGGAGTCGCAAGGCCGTGAGAGGACGTCGCGGCTTCCTCGGCGGGCGCATTCATCGCTGCGTAACGCGAGCGAACGGCCTTGGAGAACTCGCGCACGATGCGCTTCGTCCCTGGGACACGTAGACTTGTGCCTACGACGAGAAGGAGGTCTGCGCCGGCGCGGCCCTTCCCCTTGGAGCTGCCGATGAGGTCCTTCCGCACGACGTTCCCGACCTCTTCGCCGTCCTTGTGATCCTCGTTGTAGAGCACCACACTCGGCCGTAGTCGGCCAACCCCGCGGGACCTCTTACCCACGAGTTGCCGTGTTTCCTCCAGGGCCGTGCACTGCGGACAGGGAGGAGGGGTACCAGACGTTAGAGCATCGACATAATCGCGAAGAGGGTACGAGTGCCTGCAAGTCTGGCAATGCATCGACTGCAGAGTGCCGTGTAGGGGGATACAGCGGGGCGTTTCCGCTGGCGGTGAAGGCAAACGATTGGCTGGCAGTTCTTCAGGAGCATCGGCCAAGGCGGGGGTTGGCTTTCCTTTGGATGCGCGGGACTTGTACCGCCGGCCGTCGAGTTCCGGGACGCCAAACGAAAGGCCGGACTTCTCCTCCAGAGCGTCGATGTTCTGGGTATAGACCCGAAGTAGACGCCGCCGTTCATCGAGTACACGCAGGAAACGGTGAAACGGTGTAGGCTCAGCAGCGTCAGATAGCTGCGACAGCTGGGCAATCATTTGGCAAAACAGCGAAGTGGTCTCTTCGGACTGCAACAATGGAGCGTGTGTGAGCAAGCCTTCATGGTCAACGTGGAAAGCGAGAGCCGCGAGCCTTTTGATAAGTATCAAGCTCGAAAGACAGAGCGTTGAAGTGCATCCGCAACAGAAACGATGCGTGCCCGTATGGACGTCGCCTTACAGGCGGAGGAGCCACAATATGGGCATATGTGGGCGAAATTCTTCTTGGTATGACCCAGTAGACGAGACGAGCACCCACGGGTAACACAAGAGCCTGAGCTGGCAACATGTTCCGTCGCTTCCATGTCGACGATGCCCGCCGCAGCATCGGTTTGAGAGGCTTACGCTTTCTAGTGGATTACGCCGATGTAACGGATGTCTCGCAGTCGCGCGAGCAACCGTTCGCCACAGAGAGGCTAAATACTAAGCCGTGGCATGAAAGAGAGGAGTCGCGACGCATATATGCACGCCGTCGTCGTTAAGAAGCACCGCCTGAATATCATTACGTCCCCAACGCCCAGACCAGCGATAGAGTGAACCGAGCTGGCAACTCACGTTGAAGACCGATGCGTCGAACAAGTCCTTGCCCGAGCTCAGTGTGGGGTGGTCTTTCTTCAACGACTGGAAAAGCCCCTCCGAGGACCGAAAATCTGGTATGCCGGCCTGGACAGAGATCCCCGCACCTGCCCCGCGCACGTCTTATCAGCGTCGCACTACTTCATGGGAGGCATGAGGTACGCACCGCATACAACCGCAATGCGGCGCGCCTTGAGGATGGTCTTGATAACCCGCTTGACATGGCTGGCGGGCTCGGGCGAGCGTACGAGGAAGGATGGCGACGGTGGGAAAGGGGCGGCCGCGTCCAGCGGGAGGAACGCCGTCATCGCGGGACGGCGGCGGGACGACGAGCGAGGTGGGCGCGGGGGCGAGCGGGGCTGCGGGTGCACAGGAGATGGTGGAGGGAGAGAGAGGCGTTGAGTGCGCCCGTTCGCATTCCTCGCACAACTTGACGCGGTGGCGCGCCGTGCGGGTCGGGGCGCCTGGCGCTAAGATCGGCGGTTATCACCGTTACACAGGGTCCTTGTCGGAGTTTACAATCCTTCAGTCGTACCTACACCGCTCCTTACTACCACCGTTCATCTAGCTCAGTGTCGAATAACATCCACTGCCCCCTGGGCACGCAGACACTCACACAGACTTCTGACACGACGCTAGCATGCGCCATCCACATTGCTCTACTTCGCTTCGATGACCGCATTTCGTCCGCTCAATTCAGGGCATCTCCTCATAAGGCATCATTGCAGTTCTCATCATTAGCACCGTCGGCACGCGCAGCGCAAAGAGGGGCGAGGACCACGTTGTTCCGCTTACACCAGACCTCGAGGGCTACCAATTGCTTATACTGCACAGAAAGATCTTCCACAGTGGCCCTGGTATGTATCGATACAGATTCCGGTGAACGAAGGAGTAGGGCTGTCGTAGCTCATCGTTCTGCGAGACGACATTGCAGTAGATATTTTCTCAAGGATGAATTCGAAGGCGCGATGAGAAGATACAATTACAAGATGATACACATCAACGTCCAGACTATTCCTGCTCGGTCCTCAGCGTTTGCTCTACCGGCCCACAGCCCGACCAATCTCGACGTCCTGTTCGGCAGTGCTAATGCCAGTCTCGTCAAGGAAACGATCCATATCGCGCTCCTGCTTGTAAGCGTCGACCTTGACACCGCGAGTGCGCCCGGAGACGTTCTGCTCGTCCTCGGTGGTGCTGGAGAGCAAGTCCTCTACTTCGCCTAGAGCCGGCAACATCAGCATCCGTAGGTGTTCGTTGAATTAGTTGTACTCACCCCTCGGGATCTGTCCCGTCTGCTCGGACTTCTCGGCCTCTTTGTCCTCCTTCTTATAGTCACGGTACGTGGGCTGGTTGTCCGCGCCGCGGGCGCCAACCGGGTGCATGCCGGGGTCGGTGTTGTCGTCGAAGGCGGCGTTATCGGGGCGAGCGTCTGCCTGAGGGTTGTACGTCAAGTTGTCGACGTCCCGGTTGGCAGGAGGCATGTTGTATGGTCCGCGCGACTGGTTGACCATGGTGGCGACTGGCAGTATGGGTAAGGCGGCGGTTGTGGTGGGTTGCAAGAAGAGGTTGCAGATGTGAAGGAATCTCTCCGCCCGCCTCCACATATATACGACTCGGTGTCTCCGCACCCGGCTGGTTGTTCACTGACCTCAGCTCAACGTCACTACGGGTGAGATCAGCGGGTACACAACTACACTTACCCTTTTGGGTAAGTGACATACCATTCCGGGATAACGCCGCCTCCACCTTGAACGGTGACGAGTCGGCAGAGGAAGTGATCAGAGAATGACGTTGAACTCGACCAATAGCTCGAGGGGCTTCAGCCTGAACTGGGACAATGCAAGCGACCTTGGCTCCTCAATACGCCACGAATGCCGTACTCGCGTGTCAACGTCTGTACCCCGCCGCGGATCCTGTAGGATATCGACGATGCATACGCAATATTGACTCCGCCAGTCGATAGCCTTGGTGTTGTTTGTGTCTACTAAAGTGGAACCAATGCCAGTGCTTCTCACACAGTAAGCTCGTCTTTCTGCCTTCTTCCTGACTATAACTGTCCGCTGAAAGCTGTTTTCCGGTGTCATTCATGCAGCCCTATCCTACCGTTTGAAGATCACCCTAGTCGGCCCCGGGCTCCAACATATCAGTCCCAACGCTCCCGACGCCCCGTGTCCCGTATACCCCCAATAGATTGGGCACCACTGGTATTCAATGTCGTCTAAGCCTCGCCTCATTGCTCTCTCCAGTTACCATATGTGGATGCCGCCGCTGTGTGCTGAAGCTTACCTGCTGACTTAAGCCAAAATGCCCAACGCCTCTCAATCCACATCGAAGTATATACCCACAACACCCTGGACATCGTGAGTCCAAAGCAAACGCCGATGTCCTCAAGACGCTGTTGACATGTTTTCACAAGGATCGGTAGAGAAGATTCAGGTCATCGAACATCTCGTCTTCTCATCCCGATGGGCCTTAACATTGCCAACGACGACGCACGCGGGGAACTACTAGAGTCTGCTATCTATTCCTCCGAGAATTGCGACTACCCCTTTAATCTTGATATATATGCTTACGTTTACTCTCTTTCAACGGCCGGCTGGCCTAATGGTTAAGGCGTCAGTTTCCGGTTGTCGGAATCAGCTGAAGATTCTGGGTTCGACTCCCAGGTTGGTCGCTTTTTGCCATGTCCAACAACCCCCTAACATTTCGGTGCTTTCCAGGTTGCAGGAAGACACTTACATCCGGCATAGCGAAAGTCAAGAGTCTGATAACGAGAGTCTGCATTGAGCGCCTATTCCGGGGCGGCTTAGCCGTGCCTACTTGAACACGTTCAGCTGATCAGACGCCCTTGAACCTGACCCACAACGCGCCGTGCTTCTCCGATATCATACTGGGCCGGGTCACCCCAAGACCATGCCGAACTCAGTAGAAAGTGAAGGCTTGAGTGGCCCTTGTGGGCTGTGGACGAGGAACCGGCACTATATCGACTACCGTTACTAACGGGTGCCATGGATCCGATTCTTCTCGTACATCTACCCATGTCACCGCCAGCACTTGTTCCACATCCCATTCTCCTGCAAGCAGGAGGTCTCAGGTCGGGCCTTGGCTGATGGCACGGGGCAGCGGGTACCGTATCTCATGAGAGGGTATCGGTCCCCTGTGGCGTGTCTATCGCACAGTACGTTCACTTTCCTAAGCTTATCTCCCCGGTCGAAGCCCACGCTTACCCGGGCTCGAGTCAAGAGACGAGCAGATAAATAGCAGCGCCTGTGCATTTGGAACCAGCACTACGTATCGCCATGACCGCTGCCGCGCCCGCCAAAGACTGGAAAGCCCTCTGCGCCGAGCGCAAGCAGAAGCAGCTCGCCCAGATTCCGAAAGAGTGGACTATCACCCCGCCGCCGGAGGACCAGCGCAACGTGATAGATGTGCCCCGCACCTGCGGCCTCCTCACCCCTCGCGAGCTCGAGATCACCGAGACCGTCAATGTCGCGATCCTCCTCGACAAACTCCGCACGGCGGAGTGGTCCTCGGTCGAGGTCACCACTGCGTTCTACAAGCGCGCCATCATCGCACAGCAGCTGGTACGTCGTCTTTAGGCGGATTCGTATGCATCCGTACTGACGGGTGCTCGTGTAGACCAACTGCCTGACGGAGATCTTCATCGAACGCGCCCTCGCGCGTGCTAAAGAGGTGGACGATTACTTGAAGACGCGCGGCAAGCCAATCGGTCCCCTCCATGGCCTCCCGATCTCTCTCAAGGACCAATTCTGTATGAAGGGTCTCGAGACCATCATGGGTATGCTTGACATGTCCGGTTCTGTACACACCTATAAGGCTCAAACCGCTTCCGTAGGCTACGTAGGGTGGATCAATCGCGTTGCCGACCGCGACAGCGTTCTCGTCGAGATTCTCTACGAGTGCGGCGCCGTCCCATTCGTGCGCACGAACGTTCCGCAGACTCTGATGGTGAGTTCGAGCGTTTCTGCTATGCGTACATCTTCATGCGCGGCTGTTTCCTATGTCTATGAACTGGGAGCGTAATCACTCCTGTCCCAGAGGAGCACTCCGCGTGCCAGCTCTTCGCCGCCCCTTCGCCTCTGGAGTTCATCTCCAACTTGTGCGTGTTGAGAAACAACGAACTGACACTCGATCGTGCATACAGTGGGGCGAGACGTACAACCACGTCTTTGGTCGGACGATGAACCCTTACAACCGGTACATGACCTCTGGCGGGTCCTCTGGTGGCGAGGGTGCTCTGGTTGCTCTCCGCGGCAGTCCCCTCGGCGTGGGCACCGACATCGGCGGGTGCGTCTATCTCACATCCCTGAACCCGACATCCCAGTACTTACACTTGCGACGCTATTAGGTCTATCCGGATCCCGAGCGCGTTCTGCGGTTTGTACGGCCTCCGCCCGTCGTATGAACGCCTGCCATACTGCAACGCGGTAAACTCAGCGGTGGGCCAGGAGAGCATCCTTTCAGTTCTTGGCCCGATGACGAACTCCATCGAGGGCGTCAAGCTCTTCACCAAGGCTGTCATCGACTCCCGGCCCTGGCGCAAGGATCCGCTGTCGGTGCGCAAGGAGTGGAGCGTGCGCGAGTACGCCCTGTCGGAGCACGGCGATGGGGGCCACATGTGCTTCGCGATCATGTGGGACAACGGGGTCATCAAACCTCACCCGCCGCTCATCAGAGCGATGAAGATCGTCAAGGAGGCATTGGAAGCCGCAGGTCATACCGGTATGCCGTATTTCGCACACACCAGGAATGTGGTCAAGTATCATAGGGGCTGACCTGCCGCGTGTTCCCTTTCGCAGTTATTGACTGGGAGAACCACCGAGTCCTAGAGATCTGGGAAACTGGGGTCAGTGCTTTGCAATTGCCTCGCCTTCTATGCTCGGGAACAAACGCTGACACGTATCTCCCACCAACGCTCCGCCATGCGCGATGTGTATTCGATATTATAGCGACGCATCTTTGCCGCGGACGACGGGCAGGACTTCATCAACGATTGCGCGTTGTCAGGGGAGCCCCTTCTCCAGACCATGAAGCCGGAAACGGGCGCGCACGAGTACGCACTGGATGAGCCCCTGACACGTACCATTGTGGGCGAGCGCAAGCACCTCTCCGCATACGAGGTGCGTATATGTTCTCCATCACTTCTTCGTCCTGCGTTGGTCATGTTCTGACTTCGTTCTCCTCTCTCTGGTGCGATTGCCACTCCGCCATCGTTGATGCGTATGCAGTTGTGGCAGCTGCACAAGAAGAAACGCGTACTACGCAAGTCCCACCTCGATCACTGGGAGGCGACCGCATCGCGGACTGGAACAGGGCGTCCGGTCGATGCGATTATCAGTCCCGCCGTTGCCTATGCTTCATGCCCCCATGGGTGCAACACGTAAGCCAGCCACAATCGCTATGGTTGTCTGCCATTCGGTCTCAAACACGACTATCTCTTTGCCCACAGCAACTGCGTCTACACGGAGTTCTGCAACTTCTTGGACTACACCGCAGCCGTGTTCCCCGTCACGTTCGTCGACAAGGAACTCGACGCACGCGTACCTCCGCATGCGTTCTACAACCACGAGGACGAGGCGTTGTACAAGCTATGTGCGTGCTAGTATTTATCTTGCGTTCATCTCTTCCTCTGATGTATCATCGCGGTTGCACTGCACAGACGACCCGGAGCTCTGGCATGGCATGCCTGTCAACCTGCAGCTCATCGGACGGACGCAGGAGGAAGAGGGTGTGATCGGCATGACCGAAGTCGTTGATCAAGCACTGAAAGTATACAAGCACGCAAAGCAATGGAGCCTACATATGTACTAGGCGCCTTCTACGCTTCGCCGGTGGCATGCAGTGGTACTCGAGGTCGACGAGAACTACCTGTCGCAAATTGTATCGAGGTCATATGGCGTTGAATCATTATATTCAACTCATCGCGACTCTATAGTATACGGCGGGATATAGCCGGAAGTGTACGCTAAATACCGATCTCCACCGAACATGGTGGATGAGCTTTGGCCGTAGACGACCCTACTGTGACGACACGTCGCGCCAAAAGGGGACGAGTGTCACGCGTTGTGGCTGCGTCAACGGCGCCGCATGTGCACTTGGGCGCCTCGTCCACTGCGTTCTCCGTTCGACTCCTGCTCTTGTTCTCTACCGCAGCCCCCTCTCCTCTCCTCCTGGTCTGTGTCTCTGTGGTGCGCGCGCATACCTGACCTGTATCTGGCGCCATGTCCTTCTTTGGCAGCACGTCGTCGAGCACGCTCGTGAGCAACGCGGCTGCGGACAAAGATATCGAAGTCCCGGAGCCTCCGAGCGACTCTATCTCTTCGCTCTCGTTCTGTCCTACGGCAGACTATCTCGCTGTTGGCTCCTGGGACAACAATGTGTGTGCTATGTGCCCTTGTACGCGCGCTGTCTATGACAAGAGAGCTGATCTTCCGCATGTCCGGAACTAGGTTCGCATCTATGAGGTGGGAGCGAACGGGCAGACCCAGGGCAAGGCAATGTACCCTCACCAGGGGCCCGTACTGAGCGTATGCTGGTCGAAGGTGCGTGGCACGAGCGACCTCCACCGTCGTGCATGCAATTGAATAACAATGCTGTGATTTTGTCGCGCTCGTGCCACAGGACGGCAACAAGATTCTCTCTGGTGGCGCAGATAATGCAGGGCGCATGTTCGACGTCACGACCGGCCAATCCTCCCAAGTCGCACAACACGACGCGCCGATCCGTGTCGTTCGGTGGATCGAGTCGCCACAGGGCGGCGTGCTTGCCACAGGAAGTTGGGACAAAACGATCAAGGTCAGTCACAAGTCCGTGGGCGGGTGTGGCTCTGCTGACGCGTCAGATCGTGTCAGTATTGGGATCTCCGCACGCCAAACCCCGTGTCGACAGTGCAGCTCCCGGACCGCTGTTACACCATGGACGTCGTATACCCCCTAATGGTCGTCGGCACTGCTGAGCGACACATCCAAGTCTTCAACCTTGCCAACCCCACCACGCCATTCAAGGTATATTTCTCCCGTGGGCCTAGTGCGTTCGCCCTGTTGACCTTGGCCCCATGCGCGTAGACGCTTGTCTCGCCATTGAAGTGGCAAACGCGCGTTGTTTCTTGCTTCCCCACCGCGAACGGCTTTGCTGTAGGGAGTATCGAAGGGCGTGTGGCCATCCAGTGCGTATTGACTATCATGCGTCTTCGCGCGTCTCTCACCCGGATTGCCTGTACCAGATATGTGGAAGAGAAGGACGCCTCGTACGTGCTCTCCGAGGCGATATTGTATGGTAATACTCACGCCATACCTCCAACTAGCAACAACTTCTCCTTCAAATGCCATCGTCGTGACCAGTCACCGCAATCAAAGGATCAGTCGTTGGTTTACGCCGTGAACGACATCTCCTTCCACCCCGTACACGGCACATTCTCCACGTGCGGTACGTCCCCCCTTCACCTCTCGGGCTTGGATCCGTTGCTCAGCTCGCCCCCGTAGGCTCTGACGGTACCATCAACTTCTGGGACAAGGACGCCCGCACGCGCCTCAAGTGTACGTTGTTCCCCCGTACCCGCTCTCATGTTCGGGCTGACGTGCGCCCATCCGCTTTTCTAGCCTTCGAGCCCGCGCCCGGCCCGGTGCCCTGTACGGCGTTCAACCGCTCCGGCACGATCTTCGCCTACGCGGTCTCGTACGACTGGTCCAAGGGCCACTCGGGCATGACGCCCGGCCACCCGAACAAGCTCATGCTGCACGCGTGCAAGGACGAGGAGGTGAAGCGCAAGCCCGCGAAGCGGTGAGACCCTGGCCGATGCCCATGCGCGTCCGCGGCATGCCCCGCGTCCCGACTGGGGCGCACTCGGCACTCGGCGCGGGTCGTGCGTGCGGTAGGAAAAGCCGCCTTCGGTGGGGAACGAGTAGGATGTGGAGGCCGGGGGAAGCTCTGTTTGTCTATCGCTGTAATCACCGTCTGTCGTTTGCGCTGTTCTGTCCGTCCCTACCTAGCACCTCTCGTCCTCATCCTCCAAATCTGTCTGTTTGTGACTCTTGTAGGCATATACAGTGCTGTTTTAGCGTGTGTCGTGTTGTGTGTCCGCGACCATGCCGTCATGGCCTTGTTGTCCAGGGCCGTCAAGCCATGTGTCGGGAACGAGCGGCCGATCCCGACACCGCAACTTGGCAATCCCCGGGCCTTTGCAAATCCAACTCAAAACTCGTGAACCTTTCTTTCGACCGATGACGCGCTCTCCTCGTTGCGAAGCTCAACGTTCAAACGGTGCAAGAGAGATAGAAACATGCATGTGCATTAGATGCCGGTATATGTGACCGCTGACGACAACGCGGGTGGTGGTAGTAATTAGATCGTCGCCCCCCTACAAGTATCTATGGAGACCCGGCACCCGCTAGGCGGGGTGGCTCGGGCGTGCGTAGTAATGTACATTTGAGTCGTGGCATGCGTCGTAATAAACATCCAATAGAGAGGGAACAAATGTAAGCTGAGCAGGGCAGAACAGAGCATGAATGGGCGCGGAGAGGACGGGGGAGGCACGCTCATTGTTCCTTCCCGAGTGCCTCCTTGGCGGCTTTTGCCTCGGCGGCCTTGACCTCGAGCATAGGGTCGAGCTCAGAGAGCGGCTGGCGATACGAGTTGCCCATGCGGTCTGCCCACGTGAAGTACTGCAAATGAAAGCGTGTGTCAGCTGCAGTCGGCGGGGCGGAGCTCCTCGGGGAGCCGGGGAGCAAAGATAGACTACGCACCTGGCCGTAGTTTACGGTGAAGAACATGTGGTGCAGAGTGTGGTGCGCAGGGCCGTTGATGATCTTCTCCAGCGGGTGACCAGTGATCATGTCCGAGTCGTGGATGAGGATGGTCCAGAAGTTGACCAGGACGAACATGCCGAGGTACAGCATGCGGTGCATGGGGAAAATGTAGACGAAGAGGTGGTAGGGCACGGACTGTAGGTAGCCGTCAAGCGGGTGGAACGCGTACGAAGCCCAGGGAGTGGGGACTATGAGAATGATGCGTCAGTGTCGTTGGCGCAGGAGAGGAAAAGAACGACGACGTACTGATCCACTTGTGGTGCGGCTTGTGAAGCCACTTGTAGCAGATGGGGTGGTGCTCCCACCGGTGAATCCAGTAGATGCAGTAGTCCGTGAACACCAGGAAGCTGAAACCGACCTATCAGTATGCAGTGACGTCGCATAGGCAAACAGTACTCACAAGAATATTGAGAAAACGAGATACCCCCAGCCGTACTCGTCCACGCTGTGGTATAGCCTCGAGTACCCCCGCACATCTCCCAGGAACCACGGCAGGGTGAGGACGGTCATCATAGGGAATGCCCGCAAGCTCATTTGGATCTCGAGCTTGATCTGGTTTTTGAGGAAACGTGGGTGCTTCATCATCTTGTGGTCGAAGATGTACTGGTAGGAGAGGCCGGAGAAGATGAAGTAGAGAGCATGGACGCCGACGAGGGTGATCACGAATAACGAGATGGCTTGCCGGGGCAGGTAATCTCGCGGCCAGGCGGAAGCGACGGTCTCAGAAGCGACGAGGGGTGAGGTAAGCAGTTCGTCTGGGAGCGGGGGATGGGGAATGTATGAGATTAGCTGGGACCAGGCGGACGAGTGTGAGGGGGGGAATGGGACGTGAGAAGAGTTGAGGAGGCCGGGGGCATTCGTGGGTGCGGTAGTGAATGCAGAGACGGGAAGCAGGGCGGCCCACGCCTTGTCGAGAAGGAGGTCGTCTGCGACGTTGAGGAGAACGTCCATCGCGCCGGGGAGAGCACAAGCGGCGGGCTGATGTTTTGAACTTGGGCTCGAAGGGGAAAGCACTCGAGTGGGAACTTGGAGGAGCCCGGCGAGGACGGCGAGAGGACGCGGCCGGGTGCTTGCTTATATTCCAAGCGCGCGCCGAAAAGTCGTCCCACCAGCGCATTTTTGACCCCATCATCAGATTAGATCTCACCCCATCTAA
Organism: Trametes polyzona; assembly: GCA_022606195.1. Taxonomy (NCBI): domain Eukaryota; kingdom Fungi; phylum Basidiomycota; class Agaricomycetes; order Polyporales; family Polyporaceae; genus Trametes; species Trametes polyzona. The sequence continues at coordinate 625,156 of JABYQF010000004.1, forward strand.
TCTTATCGCCCGCCCCGGCTGCCCGCTGTTTCCCCGCATGGGCTCGCCTCACCCACACCACCCCTGCGTCCCTCTGAGCTCTGCGCGAACCAGCCTCTGCTCCCGCACGGCCCCGCGAACCAGCGCGCTGTCATCCTACGTTTCGTTGCGCCAGCATCGGAGAGAACGATCGCGGACGATTGCGCCCGCACCCATACCCCGCGCTCATACCGGAGGCCTAGTTGCGGCCGGACAGGCCGGTCCACGCGTCGCCCCTTACGCATCCTCTGCATGTCAGATCGCAACGTCCTCCTGAGCACCCCGCACGTACCGTTCCATCGTACGATCCCTCTGCAGATGGCGCCCCCGCGTGTTCCAGGCGCAATTCAGACGCCCCGCCTTGTCGTCTATCTTGCTCCAGAGCGCCCCTCGAGACACATCGGGCTCGCCCAGATCAGCGCGCCCTTGTCGAGCTGCACTAGAGCGCACCAGGGCTCGTGCAGCCATAAAAATGGGTGTGAAGTCGGACGACGACGAGCACAGCAGAAAATAGAGAAGAAAGCGAGAGACAAGCAGCGTCGTGGCCCCATGCTCGCTGCATGCGGGCGCGAATTTTGCCTTTGGTACGTCACCGCTCCGATCGCAATACTGTACTCCATCTCATACTCGCACGCTCAAGCTCAAGCGCACTCGGCGCAGAGAGCGTCTGCCTGTCGGTGTTAGTGCAACGCACGCGCCGCGTTCACGAGCTCCGAGGGCTGCGTCTCGTCGACGCTGGGCCCTTCGGCCGACGCCCTGCTGCAGCCGGAAGTCCCTGTGACGCCCTGCACGAAGCAGAAGGACCAGTTCCGCGGACAGGGAAGGCGACACCGCACCGGCACCTATACTCGACCTGACGCGATATCATGTGCATCGCGCGGACACGTCGTCGTGCTCGAGGCTTCGAGCACGACGATGACTCCGCTGGCACCACCGAGGGCCTTTGACGAGGCAGCGGCAGCAGGGCCCCCCTTGATCTTGACGCGGACACCTCGGTCGCGATATGTGCGCATGTGCACCGCCCTTGTTGTATTCTTACCCTGTCTTCGTAGCACAAGTACATCGCTGTCGTCCCCTTAACCAATCGTCGCCCGTGTTATCCTCGGTCCATCAAGATGCGGGGCGTGTTGCGCCTTCGTGTTGCCAGTCGGACACGGCCCCTGCGCCCCTCGACATTCAAAGGTGCGCGAACTCGTCCGTCGCCTGGGACGCGTCAGTCAGCACGATCAAGAACCGCCGGCACCGCAGTGCGCGGAGGAAGCGGTGGGCGACGGGCGATGGTGATGGGGGGCAACACGCACCTTTACGAGCAGCTTGGCAGTGCCCGGCTCGCGCGCGGAGTGCCCTGCGTCGGGCACGATGTGCAACGTAATCTCCGGCCACACCTTCTTGAGGTCGTATGCCGTCGTCGCCTGTGCGACCCAAATCCGGGCGTTAGTACTCACACCGCGCGGGCGGGTATACAGTGAGCGGCAGCACGCACCGGGCAGATGACGTCGTACCGCCCTTGCACGACTACACAGGGGATGTGGCGGCTGGGGCATGGGGGTCAGACACGCTAACCGCAGCCATGGACGCGGCTGCTGCTCCCGCTGCCCGCCTGCGCGCACTACTCTCTCACTCACATCTTGTCGATCTCCTGCTTCTCGAGCAGCTGGCCCTCACGCATGAAACCCTGGGTGCTGGTGTGAGCACATCGAGCTGCGAAAGTGCAAGACAGGCCTTACGTCGTTGACAAAGTAGTGGTTCTCGATCCTCGCGAACGCGCTGCCCGAGGGTATGTTAGCGTGGGTCCATTGCCTCCTTCGGCGAGGTGAGATGTACACGTACTTGGCGTAGTCGTCCTTCTCAGCCTCAGCGACCTGTGCGGGGTCGACATACAGCTTCGACGTAGTCATTCTAGACGTATTATCAGCATGCATATATGCGGGCCTGCCTCACGATTACTCACTCCCACTTCGTCCATGCGCGCGCAGCACGAAGACGGGTCTCATCGTCAGCCGCATTGAGCTGGGCATGGTACGCGGTGATCATATCATGGCGCTCCGGCTCGGGGATCGGCGCGATAAACTCCTCCCTGCGGTCATTGATTACCACATGTGCGGGTGTCAATAGCAAATGGGACGAACCAAGCTTCGGGGAAGAGGTGCGAAGCACCATTCTGGTAGAAGAAGTGTAGTTCACTGATCGGTCAGAGCGTCGTCAGCGCGGGCCCGAGGATAATGGTGTAATCGTATGGCGAACCTCTTGCGCAGGGTGAAGATGCCACGGAGGACGAGGGACTTCACGCGGTCTGGGTGGGACTAAAGGCAGGATGCTCCATTACAGCCCTCGTTCAGAGAGTGGGTGGTGGATTACCTGCGCATATGCAAGAGAAAGCGTCGAGCCCTGCGATGCGCCGTCAGTCCTCCGTCTACCCACCGCGACTGGGCATCGTCACTCACCCAGGATCCGCCGAACACATGCCACTTGTCGATCTTGAGGTGCTCACGGAGCCGCTCGATATCCTTCACGAGGTCCCAAGTGGTGTTCTCCTCCAGGGATGCGGTACTACAATCGGTAATCAAAACCACAACACCCCCCAAGTTGATGGGACGCGTACGGTGTAGACTTGCCAGACCCACGCTGGTCGAGGAGTATGATCTAGGGCCATCGTGCGAGTTGGGGGGGACGTAGCGGACACGGAGGTGGGTGAGCTACCTTGTACTTGGTCGGGTTGAAGAACGAACGGTCCTTGGGATCGGTACCTCCACCGGGACCACCTTGGAAGCAAGGCGCGCGTTAGATATACTGCGCCGTAACTCGCAGTACTCGGGGGCGCGTACCGTGCAAGAATATGACTAGCAGCAAGCGGCAGTGTGTCAGTCTTTCAGCTTTGCCATTGCGCAGGGAAGAGACACGTACCGGGCGTGCCATCCTTGTTTCCGCTCAGCTCATAACTACAGAGGATCAGCGTGTACACCGGACATCGTGCATGATCGTCCGTACTAGAGGGTATGCAGGTCGGAGACCTTGAGCCTTCCAGTCTCGAACGGCTCGATCGGCGCGTACATGACACTCGCAGCGGCCTGAGTTCTGGCAGAAGTAGTGGATTCTGGGTGAGCGATCGGTATGCTGGCGAACGCGCGTCGTCCGCTCAGGTTAGCAGTGTGCAGTGGTAGTCGTGGACAAGGTCTATGAGCCCGGATGATCGAAGTCGTACAAAAAGAGGCTGCTCTACCCCGAAGGAGCCTGGAAACGGCCGACATGGGACCGGGGGGTACTACCACAGTTGGCCTTGCACATGCGTGCACGCTCTGACCTCTGTCAGCTTGATCGATTCGGTCCGGGCGGACTAATAGAGCCAGTAGTTGGGTGAAGTAAGTGAGTAAGTGAGTAGGTAAGTGGGCGAGTAAGTAGGTGTGTAAGTAGGTAAGTAAATAGGCAAGTAGGTACGTAAGTAAGCTAATAAAGAGTTGGTTAGCGGCACAAGGTACACTTCCGCTTCAAATCCCTGGTCAAGAACGCCGGTCAAGTTGGCTCAACCGGTCACTTGAGAACCCTGCCTCCTAGGAGAAATACCACCCCAGAGGGGGGTGAAAAAAGTAGTATTGTGCGACGAGATTGGGATTCGAAGACCCCTAGTCTGGCGCCTCAGACCGCTTGGCCATTTCGCCCTATGTACAGCGGGTTACGTCATAGACATATCCCTGAGGATCACACATCTCAGTGTCGGCGTGCACCAGAGCAGCCTTCCAATCGACCCGCCATATGTACCTATCACACTCGAACGAATTTTTACGGAATGTGTTATGCGCTCAAACTCGAGAAGGGAAGACACCTTTGGTGGGTATACCGAGAAAGGAAAAATGATTGCCAGATACGGTCGGACATACTCGCCTGTGATGTCACCGGGGCCGTCATAGGAGAGTAGGATGGCTGCTTGATTGGAGTGGTGAGGACAAGCCTCATCGGCTCGGAGGCGGTATGGTATATATACCCCACCAACGGGCATCTCGCACAGGACGACTACCATGACCAGCACTCACAAGAACCTCATCCGTCTCAAGGCAGCTGCACAGGAGTACGAGTGGGGAAGGACCGGCAGCGCTTCCCTCGCAGCCCGCCTCGGCAAGAACGCCATCGGCCATGGATTCCAGATAGACGAGAAAAAGTCGTACGCGGAGGTAAGCGACCTTGCAGACACGAGACTAGTACCAGCAACTCATCGCGCATGCTTTGTAGGTCTGGATGGGCACACATCCAAACGGCCCGGCGCACCTGTTCGACGACCCATCCATCTCTCTTCTCTCTCTGATATCCTCGGACCCAACATTCTACCTTGGGGAGGCGCTTGTCCGCAAATGGCCTTCCACCACCCACATCCCCTACCTCTTCAAGGTCTTGTCGATCAAGAAGGCGCTCCCGCTTCAGGCCCACCCGGACAAGGGCCTCGCCGAGCAGCTGCAGCTCAAAGACCCGTCAAACTTCGTCGATGCGAACCACAAGCCCGAGATCGCCGTCGCGATTGGGGAGCCACTGGTCGACACCAGCTCAGGCACGGAAGGCGGCGACGTGCAGGTCGGCGACAAGGATACCGCGTTCACCGGCTTCGTGGGCTTCCGCCCGCTGGAGGAAATCCAAACGTTCCTGCAAAAAGTCCCCGAGCTCGCGCATGCGATCGGCGACGCCATCTCGGTGGCAACGTTTGTACAGAGTCCGTCCACAGACCTCCTGAAGCTGCTCTACGGCCGGCTCCTCAGGCGCGGGGTTGAGGCTAGGGACGAAGTGGCCACGGCTATCAGTAAGCTCGAGGAGCGCATTCAGAAAGGTGCAAGCCTCGGTGCACCGAACGGCGACGAGCTTGCCCGGCTGGTGTTGAAAGTAAACTCTCAGTATCCCGGAGACGCTGGCGTCCTCGCAACTGCCTTCTTCATGAACTTCGCCAAGCTCAGGAAGGGGGAAGGAATCTATATTGGCGCCGACGAGGTCCACGCTTACCTCGAAGGAGGTAAGTCGCAGGAGAATAACAAGTATTGGCCTTAGTATTCTGACAATTTCCGCAGATATCATCGAGTGCATGGCCGTCTCCGACAATGTCGTGAACGCGGCCTTCGACGCACCAGAGTCGCTGGCGTCGCAGGTCGACACCTTCGTTGACATGCTCACCTACACCGCGCGCCCCGTCTCGCATTGGTCGCTTCCGCGCGAACCCTACCCACACTCGCGCGAAGGCCGTACGTCGAAGTACGATCCGCCCATGGAGGAGTTCGTCGTACTTGGCACTGCGCTGAACAGCAAGAATGCGAAGACGGAGCAGCTGGCCGCCGTCAGCGGTCCGACTATCGGTATCGTGACGAAGGGCAGGGTTAGGATAGCAGTGAGCAGGGGTGACGAGCAGCTGGACTTGGACGAGGGCGGCGTCGTGTTCATCCCTCCCGGAAACGATATCCGGGTCGAACTGCTGGAGGGGCGCGGGCCGGAGGGTGCGGGCGAGGTTTGGTGGTCCACCTTCGGGCTTTGATTGAGTCCAAGATTCAAGAGAGCTTCCGCCTAATGTAGAACAGATGTATATCACTCACAGTCGTCGCATGTAGCAATGTAGCATAGTACTCTCTCATACCTCCGTGACGATGCGCGTATCATTGACGGTTGAACAGTTGACACCCCACATGCGCATGCATGGTCACGAAGCACAATTCCTGACGCGACGGGAGAACTCAAATGAGGGCCTGGTTCGACTCGTGGGCAGTACGAGAATGGAGAACCAGTATAAGCGGGTTCTGACACCAAGATCTTGCATAAGTTCTGCATGGGTACAAATTCAGAGCGCAACATATACGACATCCGGTCGAGAGGCTGGCGATATAGGAGCAATTGGAAACGGAGGGCGCATGTCATGACCACGTCGGCCACGACGATATCGACGCGTTCTGTCGAGACGATATCAGTCAAAGCCGCCAACACGACCGCGGTAGGCGTACAGTGTACCGTCGCAGCGACCGACACCCGCTCAATATTTCCCCTTGGCGCACGCTCTCTAGACCTCTTCTTCGTTCTTCGGAGCGGGGGCCTCAGCTTCGGATTTGATGTTCGTGGACCCGTCCTCGTAGACATGGACCCGGCCTTTTATGCCCTTGGCGCCCTTGTATAGCACAGTGACGTGCAATCTTGTGTCGTCCGGATTGGCGTGCCACCAGACTTCCTGACGATCGCTGTAGGAAGGAGGGTTAGAATGTGATCGGAGCGATGGGATGTCCGAAAGGCGAAGGGAAGGGGATACGGGGAGGAGAGGCGTACGAGTAGACCTCCGCGAGGTACGAATCCTTGAGCTCTGGGTAGCGGGCGCGGGCTCTGGTGACCTGCAGCGTGATGTTCTGCTGCTCAGAGGTACGGAGTCCGCCAGGATTGAAGTTCACGTTGAAAGTTGTCATGGTGTAAGAGGGCGCTGTAGGGGAGCAGGTGTGAGAGGTTGGGAGGGATGGGTGAGCCTGGAGGGACTCGGCAGTGCGGTTTGGTATTTAAGCACTCGCGAGCTTGAGCGGTTACCCTTGCCTGAGTTTGTAAGTATGTCTTTTGGACGACTTCCTGTACGGCGATTTGAACGGACCGCTACAAGTGGCATCGCCTTCCTACGGCCATAGTCGTGCGCATGGAGCCTCCGCTAGGACGCCGCCGGCATTGAAGTTGAACTGATCACTTGGAATGGAAACGCCGTGAACGTATGTGCTGATGATCATGCTATGCGTATAGGTTGATTGCGGCGCAGTTAGAAGGACGTCTGGAGTGTCAGTAGGATCTGTATCGAGTAGGTCAGAGCGACTCGGACCGTACACTCACCGTGAGTAAGCTTTCAACAATAAGCTAGCCATAGATGAATTTCCGTAGGTACAAGTATGGCGTTCGATCATGTTGCGTACTTTGTCAGAATAGCAGCAGGCCACGCGTGACCAAGGGGTGTCCCTTCTCCGTCCAGACGCATGATCCTTGCTCGCATGGAACCCGGAGAAAGCTCACGAAGCGCTGGATCAAGCAACTCACCGGGAGTACTAGCGGTGCGTATCGAGAAGCACATTGCATCTGTACTGCTCGGTTATGAATTAGGCCAGACACGGCGCCCCAGTTGGTCCACGTTAGGGCAAGGGTTTGCGAACATCGGCACCGGCGGGGCGGCGGCGCCCCCGGTGTGAATGCTGAGGCCGAGGAGGCAAGTCGATGGAGCTAGGAGATAACTCGTGTAACGCTCGACCAAGCAACTCACCGGTTGAGCGACGCATGTTGGGAAGCATATCGCAACTTTTTGCTTAGCTATGGATTGGACCAGACACGGCGGCGCCCCAGTCGGCCCACATTAGGGCATGGGATTGCGGAATGCGGCGGCGGCGGCGCCCCTGTGGACGTTGAGGCCGAGGAGGCCAATAGATGGAGTTAAACAACAACCATATGATTGACTTCCTCTGTGCACGATGAGTAGTCGGGTCCGAGTAGTATGCACGCGGTTGCACGCGCGCGGTGAGCTCTGCGGATTCATCTGGTCCACATTCGGACTCCGATGAGAAGCAGTGGCAGTGCAGCCTGTGCACGAGAGTACGAGCTCAACCTCCTAGTACTAATAGTAGTACTGTCACAGCACATAACCGGTAGCCGAAGTCCAAGCTTCAGCCTCCACGATTCAGCCTTCGGGACGGCTCGGATACGGAGGATACGTGATTCTGGCATATATTCGGTACAGGTACGGAGGGAAACACGGTCGTCGATCGGAGATGACAAAACGAACTATACGAGACGCTTGTCGGCGTTCGCGATACACGGCAGACAGCCTCTCAAGTAGCTCGGGGAACATTCACGGATTCTAACAGGGTGGCATCAATACCAAATACTTTCTCACACAGGGCAGGAGAGAACACGAACCATTTCTCGATGGTAAGCAGTCTGAAGGCGCCTAGTTCTCGGTGGCGTCTCCGGTAGCCTCGACCTCCTCGTCGGAGAACGGCGGGGGAGTGTCGTCGCCTTCTTCGGCGACCTCGCGAGTGGTGCGGTTGGGCCTGATGCTGGCGGTCCCGTCTTCGTAGACGTGAGCGCGAGTGGGCCTGTTGAGCCCCATGAACCGCACTGTGACGTGAGTGCGCCTATCGTTCGCATTGGAGTGCCACCAAGCACGCCCGCCAGCGCTGTGGGAGCAGGTCGTGAGTACGACAGGCGCGAGCGTCTGAGAGCGCGAGGAGGTAGGGAATATATGCATACGAATAGACCACGGCGTAACGGGCAGGGCGGAGTGCCACGACGTTGTTGCGAGCCGTGGTGACCTGCGTAGTGATGTTGGGCTGTTGCGCCGGAAGCAGGCCGGTAGGCTCGAATTCCACGCGCCAAGACATAGTATGAGAGAGAAAGTGAGTTTGAGAGAGGTTAGGTGGGAAGATTTAGTAGTAGTTGACGAGTTGTGGACTTGGAAGATGTTGAGGTCGCCGTGCTGAGCATTGCTTTTATACACTCACCCTCGCGGGCGTCCAACCCAGACCTTGTCTCGTGAACCTGTATCTCAGGAGTGTTCAGCTATTTCCAACCTGAAGTGGCCGCCGTCATGGGGAACGTTACGTCCCAGCAGCGTGTATGTGTGCATGGAACAGCTTGTGCCACCAGCGCTGGCATGGATGTAGAGCTGCCCGTGGACATTATCTCTATACGGCGGCGCACGAGTCGAGGGTATGGTGATGAGCGTTGTACGCATTCATGACGTATGATACGGCCCCCGGGGCAGCCACAGGGGAAATGGGCGTGTCAGTGCATGACTGGAAGCTCTGGTGGAGTTGGTCAGGAGGTTTCGCTCAGCGGCATTGACTTCTCGTACCACACATGACGACGATCGCGTTTGGAATGTCTGACCACTTTCGCTATGGGGAGGACAGGCCGTACGGAGATTGAAGTGTGCGACACGGGCATCTGACTTCACGCCGAGTATTCGGGAGGACGACGTAACGGTCAAACGGCCCAAAACGTTGGACGTCGAGCAACGCAGTCGCTATCATCTGAGACTAATCGATTTACTTTCAGGCGACCGTGAAGTCCAGGCCTGTATACGACCTGTGTAAATGGGCTAAGGCGGTCGCTCTTGGATTCCCCGGAAGTGTACTCACAGATGATACGATGCGCACAAGGCAGCAGCCCTTCGCATCCTATCGCGATCTCCACAGGGCCTTCCGCTGCAGATACCGCCTGCCGACGTCAGAACATGACGTCGAGAACTGTGCTGCCGGTGCCTTTAGCGAACTATAGGTAGTCGGGGGCCGTGGCACGTATTCATAGCGCACTCACTCCCTTGGCCAACCTTATGTCGTCGTGACGCGCCTACCAGAGTAGTTGGGTTCAGCGGCATCGATATGGGTGGTAGACGATGGGATCCTACCGCTAAGTCAACGGGGTAGAGCCACGTCTCCCGAAATACCGATTGGAGCTGCCCATAGTCAGCACAGTAAGCGCGGCCTCCGAGAGAGCACCAGACCGCTGCGAAGCAATGGAACCTGTCCAACGATGACCACCATCACACCATCACGCGGTCGTTAGGGGGATACGCCCTTGATGTCTTCACAAAGGGTAAGGCGATAGAGGACAGGAAGGAGGGAAGCAACTGAGCGAGGTCGGGGGCCGCGCGGTGTTCATTCCTCCTGAGTGCGACGGTCGGCAGCTACGGAATAGAATAGGTAGCGCATATGTCACTCACCGTCAACCTCACCGACTACGTTCTCAACCTCAACTCCGATCGCAGCACTACAAGTAGCAAACATCACAGCGATCCATTCAGCATACATATACACCTCCAAGAAATATCGACGCCGCATCTATACGACGTAACGGAGGACTTGCACTCGTTTCCCGCCTGAACTTCAGACGTAGAGCCACTTGCCACGGGCGGACGCCCACTGCGACAGCTCGCCAACGTTCACGGACTCGAAGCGACGGCGGATAGACGGGCGCAGAGCCTCTTCCTCGTCACGCGGGCCAGGGGTCATCGGGGGCGATAGCGGCGGCGAGACGTCGTCCTCCGAGTCTATCGCAATGGGGTCGTAGGGCGACAGGATGCCCAGACCAGAGCCACCGACAGCGGTTACGTACGGACGGTAGCCCTCGGCCTCAAGCGCAGTGATCAATTCCTGCAAGGCCTCGTCGGAGAAGTCTGTGGAGGGGAGACATGTGAGCACATAGGACCGAGGTAGAGTGTGAGGCGCACCATCAGGGACGAGCGTGACCGCACAACCGCCGCCGCCTGCGCCCGTCAACTTCGTACTGAGGCGGTAGGGCGACGCAGCCGTCTTTTCGCGGATGGCCTCGAGCGCGGGATGGGACACGCCGAGAGAGACCAGATGAGCGTGATTCTCGTCGATGAGGGCCTGTCAACGAAAAGAATGTCAGCAACTGATTGACCTCCCCTACGCCAGCAATACTCACCGCCAATCCCGACAGAAGGGCATCGCGCGGCAGTTCAGGGTCTGCGAGCGCACGCCGTGCCTCGGTACTGATCGTCTGGATGGCATCTAGGAGTTGACCAACGAACTCGGGCTCCGCAATCTTCTTCCTCGCCACGCCCGCCACAAGCGCCTTCGTGTCCCGCGGCACCTTGGAGTCGACGAGCAAGAAACGGAGCGAGCGGAACCCCTGGATCTGGTCCATGCCGCTGCGCTTTCCGAACCCGGGGCGCACGTAGGCGAGCGCACCGCCGAAGACGGCGACGGAGTTGTCGACGCCACTTGGGTTTCCGTGTAGCACCTTCTCCGCAACAAACGCCCACCGGTTGGCTTCTTCCGCGATCTCGGGAGGAATGGCGCGCCGGCCTTTGTGTGAGAGATGGACATGGCCGGGGTCGCCGGGTGCAGCGGGCTCCCGGGTAGGCGGGGGCACAGTAGGTAGCTCGATGCGCTGATGAAGGATGAGGAGCGCGGTGGCGGCGCAAACGGAGAAAGATGCAGAAGAACCGAGGCCGGCGCCAATGGGGAGAGTCGAGCGACAGACGAAGTGGAAGGATGGTCTGCAAACATATGTTAGCGGTCGGATATGTCTGGACAGTGAATTATACCTACCTGTGGCTGCTGTAGGTCATCATCATGTAGAGATACAAGAATGCAACCGAGGCCGCATGCGCCTTCGAGGGCATCTGGCTCTCCGGTGGTAGCGCTCGAGTCTTCAACGCTTCAATTACACGCATATCCAAGACTTCGGGATGTTCATCACCCTTTGGCACCGGTACCACCACGTCCCATGGCAAGTCGTCTATCTCCCACTCGTGCCTATAGTTGTCGATATCCGTGAAGTGTATGGAGATCTTGCCGTCATGACGAGGGGATGTTAGACCATAGCATCGCAGGTCCACCGAAGCTGCCACGGCTGTCTATGAAAAGGGTTAGGGTCTGATCCTGACATACCAAGGAGTACGACTTACGACACCATGAACAACAGCATGTTCGCCGAACAAAATCACCTTGCCCGGAGCGCTGACAAACCATTCCCGGTTGTCGAGGATAGGCGCAGTGCGAGGCTCTCCAAGGGCGAGCTTCTCGACCGCACGGCTGATGGGGTTGGGAATCCTCACGTAGTCGTTCGCAGCAAAGGTGATCGCCCCGGCCTCGATCAATGCATGGCGGAGGTCGTCGAGCAGATCCGCGGGGTCCTCAATACCCACGCACAGGCGAATGAGGTCCTCGGGCAGACCACGAGCTGCGCGCACGGCAGGGTCAATGGAAGCATGGCTGAACGACGCGGGTCAGATCGTGCGTCAAGTAGGAAACATAGAGGGTACTTACGACATGACACAAGGCATGCTGATCAAGCTGTTCACACAACCGAAGCTGACACTAATACCCCAGAGGCGGGTCGCGGCAACAATACGTTCGCTGAGCTCCTTGTCGCCAGTCTCAAAGGAGAGCACGGCACCGTAGCCTAGGCGGGAATGAGTGAAGTCCGCGTGCCAATTGTAGGCAGTACTCACCGTCTGAAATACGGTCATGGATTTCCTTGCCGGGGTGGTTGGGCAGGCCCGGGTAGTGGGTGACGAAGCCGAGCTTCGTGAGCATCTGTGCCACGAGCATCGCAGTGGACTGTTGGCGGTCCATGCGGATTGCGAGGGTCTTCATGCCGCGCAGGAGGAGGAAGGAGTCGAACGGAGTGAGGGCGTTACCGACTGCGTTTATAATGAAGGCGATGTCCTGGAAGACGCTCAGAGATCGGATTACAGAGCGGATCGGAGGTTGAGCATACCTTTGCGATGTCGTCGCGGTTGCAAGTAATGACACCTGCCATGAGGTCGTGATGACCGCTCAAGTACTTCGTAGCGCTGTCGTACACTATGTCGGCGCCATGCTCCAGGGGCCGCTGCAGGTACGGGCTCATCATGGTGTTGTCGACAACCACAATCGCATCCTCGCACTTCTCCTTCACCAAGGCGCTGATGCCGGCAATGTCCACGATCTTCAGGAGTGGGTTCGTGGGCGACTCAAGAAGCACCATGGCCGTCTTTCCCGGATTCAGGAAGGGGATCACGGAGTTTGCCTTGGTGGTGTCGACATGGTGAACAGTCACTCCCATATGCGTCCGGAGGTAGGTGAGCAGGCGGTTGGTACCGCCGTAGAGATCGTCTCCGGCAATAACCTCGGACCCCGGCTTGAGCAGACGAGTGATTACGTCCAAGGCGGCCATGCCGCTAGAAACGGCGAAGGCATGGGTGGCGGACGATATCTTTGCAATATGGTGCTCTGCAAGAAAAGGTCAGCTGCTGCTTAATTTCGGCTAATTGACCGTAGCGCCTGGCAATACTGGAAGGGCGCCTGCGATATGACTCGTCCTCCAGTCGTTTGAGGCTGCAGACAGCGCAGTTCGCACAACATCGCATCACACGGCCCATTTCGTCGCATACAGAGAGCAAAATCAAGCGTTTTCAGGGACACGCGGACATACCTAGATGGCTTCGCGTCGGGTTCCCGCTGCGGGTGTAATCGTATCTGTTCCCGACGCCCTTGAACGTCGCGCTCTGATAGATGGGCACGCTCGAGCTCCCATGCTGGTCCTTGTGGTCCGCGTCCGGCGAGTCGACGGTCGCGCAGAGCGTCGAGAAGCGGTAGGGCTGCCTCGGCCGAGTCAGAGAGGGGGAGTCGGGCTCCGGGGTCGGGAGATCGTGATGCACGGGCGCCTTCTGCAGCGAGCTGACCGACGACGCCATCGTCGACGATGAAAGCGAGTAGGAAAAGGAGGAAAGCGGTGGTTGTACACAGGCCCGACGAGGAGAGGAGTGCGGTCGTCAGGCGAGCTTTTGGGCGGTGGAGGAGGACGGAGTGGGCCGACGTCCACCTCGCGAGCACAATATCCCCGCATCACGTGCACCATCGAATGTCAGGATCGCGCAATATGGGGCGTGTAGGCGCCCGCACCATACCAGGTCGCCGACTCTTCTCGGAGGCCGCTCGTGGGCTGAGCGGTAGACGGGCGTGAGGACGCCGAGAAAACCCTAACATTGCAGGCAGACGAGACAAGTTGTTGCAAGTGATACATTCGACTTGGGTGTCTAGATGAGAAAGAGAGAGAGAGAGAAAGAACGTCCGTGATGATAAACAGCGACGTCGGGAGAGACACGGGACGGTGACGGTTAACACTAACAAGCTACAGTTGATGCGACAGTAGGTAAGCTGCGTTCGACACATACAATAGAGAGGGGAATATTATAGACGGGGTAGTAGTGGTAGTCGGCACCATTTCCTGCACGATCAGTGGCGGGGGACGGGACGGAGCAAACGGCGACGGGAGCGTAGATGGTCAGTGTTCCTGCGGGGGACCGTATCCGTATGTGTTATGTGGTGCTATATGCGACGAGCGATTCAGATGGGTGGGACATGCGAGCGGCTGATTGAATGCGGGGCATGACGGGATGCGGCGAAGGCAACGGACTTCCGAGTAATCCTACATTCTTGCGTGCGTGGGCAAATGGCGGGGAGTCACGACACTCCCAGTTTTTGGAACATGATATCAAGCGTCTTGAACGCGACAGGCTTCACGAGGCTGTAAAGATGTATGATCAGCGACAAGCTCAACACAATGTCCCGATCGCAACGCACTATCCGTCGACTCCGGCTTCAAACGCTCTACGCTTGTCCTCCAGCGAAGACATGCCAGTCAGGGCCAGGATCCGAGTCGGCTGCGTCTTCGTCCCACTCTCCTTCTGGCGTTTCGACTCTATCTCACGCATCTGCGACGTCGCGCCCACGCCATCCAGGATAGGCATCGACAAGTCCAGAAGAACGACGCTAGGGAAGCGGAGATGAGCTCTAGCGGCGATATCCACGCAAGTTGTACGTACTCAAAGTGGCCCTCGCTCTCAAAGGTCCGGACGCCTTCTAGGCCGTCCACAGCCTCGCGGTACTCATAGCCCTGGAATACGGCAAACCTCCAATCAGTATTCTTGTGCGAGCGGCCCGGGAGATAGCGCGGCGTACCATGTTTCTGAGCCATTTCACCCTGCGATCGTCTCATCAGTGTGCGAGCGTATAAAGGAACGAGGGGCACACGTACAGGAGGTTGCGCAGGATGCTGTTATCCTCCACCACCAGCACTCGGAGCGGACCACTAGGCTCGACAGTGCCTACGGACGACTTGAGCAACGTCCCGCCGGTCCCGACGGAGATGGTCGTGCTCGATGGGATGGGCGACATCTGTGGCGAGCTCGGAACGGACTCAGGCTCCTCCTGCTCCTCTGTTGGCGCCATCTGCGACCAGCTCGCCAGCGGATGTGCAGTGACCGCTCTCGGGCCCAGGGGCGGCCTCTGGGAGAATGACACGGTGCTACCGCCGGTCGCCTCCTCAGAGTACCTACGCGAGAACGAGCCGCTCTCAGGAAGGTCGAACGAGGACGAACGGGACGGGGAGTCCGGTCGCTGCGCATGCTGTTGCAGTGCAGGACTGACACGGGGGCCCTTGCCAATGTTGAGCGCATGGAGGGAGAGCTTGAGCGCGGCGACGAGCCGACACGGTCCGACGGGCTTGTACACGATCCTGCAGAAGCCGCCGATGTGCTCGTACTCGTTCACGATCGCCATCAGCCGCGGGTCGCCGCGCGCGGACGAGAGGATGATGAACGGCCTCGACGCGTTCTTGCGCTCGATCGCGAGCGTGACCGGGGTCGGGTCCTCGTTCACGATCACGATGTCGCCCGCGTCGTCTTCCTCGGTGAGCGTGAACCCCCAGTCGACCACGATGTACTGCGTGAGAACCTTCCGGAGGAGCTGCACGCCCCTGACCGACTCGTCGAACGCGAGCAGGGAGATCGACGGCCTGCGGCCGTGGTCCAAGACCTTCGCCAGCTCCGACGCGAAGCTTGCTGGCTCGCTGGGGCTTTCTACCGCCTCTGCGTTGAAGGTCACCTTGATCTCGGTGCCTACGCCTTCCGCGCTCCACACGTCCACCTTGCCGTCGACGCTCGGCGACCGTACGATGCTGTTGACGATGGCAAGGCCGAGGCCCGTCCCCGTCTGGAGCGGGTTCTCCTGCGAGAAGGGATGGAAGAGCTGGTTCTGTATGGCGAGCATAAGCTTATGCCACCCGGTGCAGATCGCGATCGCTTCTCACCTTCAGGAAGTGCTGGCTGATACCCTGCGCGGCAACACGTCAGCTCTCCCGGTGGCGAACGCGGCTAAACCGGTCTGTACGTACCTTTCCCGTGTCAACCACCGACAGCTCTATCCTAACCTTGCCCGGCGGCGTATCGCTCGTGGGTGGTAGCTGCCGCAGCATTACGTGCACGAAGCCGTCCTACACAGGGGGTCCGTTAGACCCGCCTTTCTCTGCCGTTCAATCTCCCTCCCGGACGCACCGATGTGAACTTGAGGCTGTTCCCGAACACGTTCATGAGTATGCGCCTAATCCCGCCTTTCTCGCACCGGAACGTCCACCCCTGTCACACGAAAATACAGACGAGTAAGCGACGATCCTTGAAGGCGGAAGCGGCCTACGCCGCGCCCGTGCGAGCAAGGTGACGAGCAAACATACAGCTTCGCTGTGGCCGACGTCTATCACGGTCTCGACATGTTTGTTCGGCGTGTGCAAAACAACGGACTGCTGGCGGTCAGTCTTTGGAGGCGAGTACACGCTCCCGATCTCGCTCGTGAACATCCGCGCACGGTGGCCTATCCAACAGCCCTCGGTCGCGTCTTCCACTAGCTGCATCAAGTTGACCCTATAGGAGAATTTATTCAGCAACGACCTGTGAATCCTCGTAGACACGAGGAACTTACCTGCTGAGATGAATGACGTTCTCGACGCCGCCCGCCTTCGCGTTCCCGCTCAACTTCGTGAAGTCTAACACGTGGTTGACGGTTTCGACGAGCGACGTGCCGCATGCTTGCACCGTCTGGAGGAACGACGCTTGACTGTGATTGAGCGACGTCTCCGACAAGAGCTCGGCCGAGGCCAGGATCTGCGCGCGCCACAACGTCAATACAATCGCCATACACCGTGAGAAGCATGCACTTACTCCATGTAGAGGCGTGCGCAGTTCATGCGAGATGCTATGCCATGGAAGGTCAGGATCTCCGCTCATAAACCACGTGAGAACACCGAACGCACTTGGAGATGAACAAGCTCTTCGCCTTGTCCGCGAGGATCATGCGGCGCTTGAGCACCGCGGACAGGATGATGACGCCTGCAGGGAGCCACAATAAGTCCTCGGGACCAATCTTCCAGTCCGGCATACATACCGATCGCACGCAAATACGACAGCTCATGACCCTCAAGCTGACAGCGGCACTCTGTCAATATGCATTTCACGGCGTTTGACTGCGGGTTGCTTACGAAGGGTGTCGTCCGCTCGCCGGTACTGTACGCGCACAGGAGGGCGAACGGTCGCTTGTCGATGTTATAAATCGGCACCGCTGTGCGACCGAGGGTGTCAGCTCTCTCCCCCACCTTGCCACGCCCTGTAGGGTGATCACAGACGAAGCACGGCTTACCCAAAACATACTGAATCCTAGAAGGCAAGAACGGTCGTAGACTGGGATGGACGACGCCCTCGCAGATCTTGCCCTCCGGATGCTTCTCGAAGAACTCCGTCAGCTTCCTATACTCGTCCGTTTGCAAGCTCCGGCTGGTCGACTCTAGTGCGGGATCCGCATGGTGCAGCGTCAACGACGTCGACGACTCGGCCCCGACGGTCTCCAGTACGTCCACATGCGAGACGTCCATGATAATCGCGTCCTCGACGTCCAGCGTGCGCTTGACGAGCCGTGCAGCGAGGACGTAGATCTGCTCCATCGACGTCGAGCCGACGAGCCGGGTCTCCGGCTTCTCCTCGTCTGCCTGTTTGTCGACTTCGAGGCACTCGCGTGTGAACTGCTCCATGGAGCTCTGGATACGATCCCGTATACGGAGTTGGATCTGAATGGGGGTGAGATCACGTTCACGTCACTTGAGACCCTCAAACATCCCGCATGACTTACCTTGTCTTTCCACAGCTCCAGCTCGCGTAGAGTGATTTGCTACAAGTACGTGAGCGCTGCGCATGGCTACCGCACCATCGCGGGACATACCGCAAACTCTTTGAGCGTATGCCTCTGCCGTGGGCTGAACTCTCGTCGTGGCGTGTCGTCCATAATGGCAAGTCTATGACGGATCCCGCGCTTACCATCCACTCTACTCATTGTTTTGGAGGGTATGTACTTACGTTCCGATATTGTGGCCGTCATGAGTTCTCAATGGGCAGCCGGCGTAGAAACGTACATGAGGGTGGCCAATTACGAGTGGCTGCCCGAGGTCAGTGTGCGTCAGTATCTACCATACAAGCGACTTACATTCTTGGCAAATCGCCAATCTTCACGAGCATCAAGCACTACCATGGGTTCGTCGTCCCTACCACAGGTGAGTGGATCGCGTATCAGCACTGACGTCGCCCAACTTACTGCTGGAGAATAGCGTGTGCACATAATGAGCTAGTCCTAGGCATGTTCTGTACATCGAAGCCGGCTGCGATGCAAGGTCAGTGCGACGCTCTCCGCTTACCTGTCCATGTATCACTTACATTCTGACTTGAAGAACCTAACGACGAGCCCCAGTGAGTACCATACCACATAGTGATATCTGCCCGGTGTTCCAAGACTTACTGCTCCGTCCCGTCAATAAGCGTCACAACCACGATCCGGGTGTTGAACACGAGCTTCACGAGGTGCGCGATCCTGTCAAAGTTCGGGTCCCGCCCGGTGTTCCAGATGTTGTACTTGTACAGCGCCCGCCTCCGCTCGAGCTCGCTCGGCGGATTCGGCGGCGCGAGGTATCCAAGCTCGAGGAACATCTGCTCCTCCTTCGCCGCGCGCCCCGCCAGGTTGTGCACCGCGCTCTCGCTCGCCGGCCGCGTCGCGCGTAACCGTCGCTCGTACAATGGTGCCGTAGGGAGCGGCGCGCTCGTCTGTCGCGTGAGGCATATCCTGCGGGGTAGTGCGGGGACGGTCATCGGGTCAGTGTCGAACGGCGGTGCGCTCGTCTGCCTCGAGATGTCCGGGACGGGTCGCGAGACCACCGGTGGATGTATGGGGACCGACGACGCGTCCGACTTGTTGAACCCACCCGGAGACGCGGCCGTTCCTGCATGAGCAGACGCAGGCACACCGCTCACCACGCGCGAAGGCTCGATGCTCCCGAAGTAATCTTCCTCGACAGGCTCCGGTGAGCGCGGCACGGGGGCAGTCGCCGGAGGCACGATTCCATTGGGGACCGGTCTAGGAGCCACAGGCGCGGTGAGGGCGGGCTTTGGCTTCGCATCGGGCTTTTGATCTGCCTGCGTCGGCGGGCGCGGTGCCTCGTGTGCCTCGCCGGCGATCGAGTCCGGGGGGCTCGCCTCGATAGTCGACAGCGCGGTCCCTAATTGCACGTAGGACGGGGCATCTTCGACGTCCTGTGTGCCTTGCCAAAAGCTACTCAGTCGTGTCTTCCGGGCTGTATTCGGGGACAGTAGGGGCAGGTCACTGTGGGGGAAATATTCAGGGGGATAGGAACCGGGAATGGTCGCGGTCACCCCCCGCATAGGGTCCGTGAGTTCGTGCTCAGGCGAGGGCAGCGCGAGAGGTGCGACTGAGACACGCGCAGCAGCGAGGCGAATGGCCGCCGCGGTGGCAGTGGCATCGGCGGGAGGAATGTTTGGCCCACGTGAGTGTTCGGAAATGGGCTGCGCGTGCAGGCCAGACGTGCGCATGTCCGCGAAGGAGTTGCGTAGACGATGCGATAAGTTGAGGGGGATATTGAGCGCCTTCGAGGGTCTTCGTGACCCTGATCCGGAGTCGGTCGCTACCCCCGGCGTCCCAGGCAGGCTGGAGGAGAACTTCGAAACGGCGACATTGGGCAATGTTGGCGCTGCACGAGTGCTCTCGCTGTTCTCTTGGGCTGGGGAGGGACGCGTATACCGCATGGATGGTGGTTCGAAGGGGGTCTCCGCCGGCCTCCAGTCGGGCACGGAATCGAGCTCCGGGGAATCGAACATCACGTCCGATGTCACTCCCCCCACGGAGGTGTCTACCGTCGCCGCGCGTGGCAAGCTCGGAGCTTGCAAGTGCGATCGTGGAGGATGGGGGGTCTTGAGGGGATCCCAGCGGCCGATCGCGTACGCATGGATGAATGTCGCCCAGTCGTAGTCCGGCTCGACCATGTTCGTGTCGCGTGCAGACGACGCGCTCTGCGAGAGCTGCTCGTCCGAGGGGGACGGATCGAATGGAGATGGGAGGACGTCTTCATGCCCACCACGAGCAGACGGGGTGCACGGAGGCGCAGACGGTCAGCAACGCGAATACGATACTACAAACGAGCTGAACACGCACCGATACCCTGAAGACGGGACGCCTCCGCGCGAAGCCCCGCGACCGCTTCGTGAGCTCTCCGGTTCATCTCCTGCAGCGCTCCGTTGTCGAGCGGTGCGGAGGCGGAAAGCGGGTTCGCGCGGGCACCGGGCGACCAGCCCTTGGATGTGCCGAGCGATGAGGAGTCGGAGAGCGGTGAGTATGCGGAAGGGGAGAGGTCGCCCATGGTCTGAACGGGAGGGAGGAGGTTGTGCTTGTCCTCTGCCGAGGAGGCGGTAGACGGACGCCTGGACGGCCTGCGAGGCTGGTGATGCTTGGGCTGGAGGCGGGGGATGTGGGGGAGGGGCGGGAGGAGGACGGTGTGCGGGTTGGCGGCGGCAAGGGAGGCGGAGAGGTCGTCCGGATGGGCGGGGAGAATCTGGTCAGATCGGAGGCCGTTGGCGTGCGGACGGTCGTCCGTGTTCTGCATCTGTGGTGGGCGATAGCAAGTGTGCGTGTGCGGCGACGACGAGGACGACGAAGGCTGCGTTGGTCAGAGGGAGGGCGAGGACAGGGACGGCATGAGGGGTGGTATAGAGCAGTGGAGCAGGCCGGGCGTGAGTGTATGCGAGAGCGAGAGAGCGACGAGACCGTAGACGCGACTCACTCAGCTCAGAGCTCGAGCCCGCTCTCAACTCACGCTGCACTACCCAGGCGCCTGCAGCACAGGACCCCCAGATAGACGCCCGCACGCGCGCCTCCCATCAGCGAGCGCCCAGTGGCTGTTGCAGACGTCATCGCACATCTCCGTGCTCTCGCTCCAAGGGCCTGCATTCCCCTGCGCATGCAAACGAGTAACACGCGTCCGACTCTATTCTGCTCCCGCCTACATCTATCTACGCTACAACATCGCAAAGTACCAACATCGCCCACATGTACAGCGGCAGCGTCACATTGTCGTTCTGCACCGAGAACGCCTCCAGCCCCGCCGCCAGCGTCCCCACCAGCACGTAGCGCCCGATCTGCGAGTGTCGGCCATTGCGTCAGTCAATCCGTTCTCCCGGTCACATTTCTCCACCGTAACGCGCAAATCTTCCACCCTTCGACCGCCTTCGACCGCGTACGCGCAGGGGAACACAACACACGACAGAAACACTCACCGAGAAATCCTCGACGACTCCAACCACCCTCAGCAACCACGCGCAGAAGCACACCGAGACCACAAACGCCGCACTGCCCTCTATCGTCTTCGGGTTCGCCGCGAACCACCTGTGTCGCCCGAGCCGCTTCCCTGCAATCGATGCCTGGAAGAGCGAACGACAAATGCACGCACGCGCGACCACAAACACACGCGAGCCAAACCCGAACCCCAGGGACCACACAGCACGATATACCGCCGATCGCGATCAACAACCATTCGGTAAGCGCCCGGACGATCGTGAGCAAGGCGGCCGTGAGCCACGCACCAGTGCATCCCCGACGCCCAGCACGAGCGTCCCGGTAAATTGGAGGAGGCGCGAGGGGCTGTCAATGTCATCGCCGTCGATGCGACCCAGTCAGCACCGGTGGCCCAGTCAAAATTTAATTTGTGCCCCCGGACAGAACGCCTTTCGCCGCCGGCGCCACACGCGCGTGCGCTGGTGGGATGCCAATCCGGGGAAAGGGCGCGGACAGGGGCGGGAGGGGCGGGGGAGGGGGCACCGCGGCGTAAACACTCACCCTTCGAACCATACGGAGTTTGCGCAGCCGGTGAGGAGGTAGAAGTGGCTGAGGATCGCCGTCCCGCCGTCCTTGGAGTCCAGGAACTCGTTCATGAACAGATGGACCGCGGCGCCCAGGGGGTACAGCGCGAAGTAGCGCACGTATTCTGTGAAGGTGAACAGGGCGAACGCGGCGCTGAACGCGAGGTGCGTGAATGCAGGCTGCAAAAGCGTATATCCCCGTTAGCGAAGAGGGACACCCGACGGAGTATCCGCCACGCACGTCAACCGCAATCCCAGGCACGAACATGACCACCGCAAGTGCATGGAAGAACTTCCTCCGCGCATTAACGCTTAGCGTTGGGACATGCTTATCGGCTGCGTCCAAGAGTTCGGTGGCCACGTTTGACAGGTTCGCTCCATTCGGAAGATCGGGGAGGTTCGGTAGGTTCGATAAGTTCGGTAGCCGCAGACTCAACGGCCCCATGCCCTCGCCCAGTGGTGTCAGCGGAACATTCGAGTCGCTCAGTTCGGTGGGGGTGACGTTCGGGCTGCCACCGTTCGCCGCCGGGATCGCGGTAGCAGTCGTGGTTGCCGTGGTCTGCTGCTGCGCTTGTGGCTGTGGCAACTGCGACTGCGCTCCGGTCGATCCATACCCAGGCTGTCCGAACGACGCGCCATACCGTGGACTGTGGGGGACGCCGTGCGAGTCGCCTGACCCGGTGCCAGCTTGTGTGCTAGTCCGGACGTTCCATTGGCGGAAGCGTCTACCGCGAGCAAGCTGGCGCGTCCAGCCCGCTACGCTGACCGCGATGAGCGACGCCCAGTAAATCAGCAAGGCAGGTCGGGTCCATTTGTTTTTCCCTTCGAGCATCCAGAACACGATGTAGGTCCACGGGTTGCGCCCGCCGAGGCACCAACCCGTCCAGAGACCTACCAGACCACCTACGATGAGCAGTGCCCCGCCATAGAATCCAAGCGCAAGAAGACGGCGATGTTTTTGCTTCTCTTGCGGGTAGCGCAGTCTCCGGACCGGGCGTTGTGCGATGTGGCGCGAGAGATAGAGGAGCGGCGACAATAGGAAACCAGTGAGGAATGAGCCGGGTATGAGAGCTAGCTGGTATATGAGGAGCGGGGTGGGTAGCCGGAATGTCTTGATGTAATGAGTCGACATGGGCCATAGCTGAGTGAAGTTCGTCAATATACGGTAGGAAGTCGCCGACCTAGATGAACATCTACCTTGGCGGAGGTCAAGTTGACTAGCTCCATGAATAGGATGGTAGCACCGAAGGCCACCAGGCTGACTTCGCCGAAGGTGAACCCGCGGTGTGCAAGTCGTACACAGATGTACAGCGAGAACTGGAAGAAGGTCGCGCTCGTAACGACGTCAAAATATGTCATATCTATAGAAAAACAGTGGTTAGCAATGCCGCGCACGTACTCCGTGAAATCAGACGAACTCTGCCATATTCCGAGCCGCATCTCCTCCAGCGCGATCCGCACACACAATATCCACAGCGTGACGCTAATGGTGAACAACACGTACAGGTACGTCCTCCGGCCCTCCTTGCGTGGGACCGAGCTGACCTCGCCCTCAGGCACGACCAACTTCCGCCGATGGCGCGCCTCCGTCACCCATGACGCGCATACGTGCACGAGAAGCAGCGTCGCGCAGAACGTCGACTGGCTCACGAGGTACCTCCGCGAACGCAGCACGGCCTGCAGCGGCGAGAGAGGATTCGCGGACTGTGGGAGCGTCATGGGCGGCTCGACGAGCCAGCCGCTGGGGAGCGGGTCCCCTGGGGGGTCCGTCGAGCTCAGGAGGAGGGTGATGTAAAGGAGCGCGGCGGAGATGAGCGGACCGCCTAGAAGGCCGGTCAGAATCCCGTCGTCCTGCGCATTCCTGTCGATCGTGTCAGCTTTGATGAGCAATTCGGGCCCGAGCGCTGCGCACCTGTAGTTCTTCGGTACGGTCATCCACACAAAGCCGGTATCACGGCTCCGTGCAGTGGAGTTGTCCAGTGCGAGGGAGTTTGTGGGACGCCGACCATCTAGGTGTCGTGGGGAGGATGGGCGGGAGGGCGGGGTGGGGGGACGTTCCGGTTGGTTAGGCTGTGTTCTTGTCCAGGATACTCTTGTCCATGTACAGTAGATTATTGAGGCAATTACAAGCATTGAAAGCTCTTCGCGAGACATGTCAGCGCCAGCCCAAGGGTTACACTCACTGGGGATGAGGAGCAGCACCTATGGATATCCACATGTCCGGATCAAACGGGCCAGTGGCAAAGCCACGGATTTTGACCGCACCATAGCCGACTGAGCACAGGAGCAGTATGTTTTCGAGGGCTTGTCGAGTGTCAAAGGATGCCTTGCATACTCCGCGGAGGAATGGTAAGCGGAAGGTGATGCATACCGTGCTCGGGAACAGAGAACGGATTGCCACCACCTGCACGCCTCTACGCGAGAAGAGAGAGGGCGAAGAGGGTCTATTCATACCAGCTCCAGCAGTGTCAGGCGAAGGGAGCACAGCGGGTGACCGAGAGCGAGTGAACGTTCTCCTCTCGTAGACCTTCACGGGACTGCTCCGTCGAGACCGACTCGAGAGAGACTGTGCACTGTCCTGACGGGTTATAAACGGTGCCGCCTTAGCGCGAGTATCGTTTGACTGCGACCCAAGCTGTCTCTGAGCAGGTTGCCTTCCGCGAGAGTCCTGGCGGCCGTCATCTGTGAGGTCATCCTCGCTGGAGGTATCCTCGGGGTCGGAACTGTGCACGTAAATCGTTTCATATTACTGCGACCAGCGCACTGACAGAACGCAGCACGTACCCCGACGACCCGGCCTGGTAGCTCGTGCTCCACCCCTGCTGCTGGTTCTTCTGCTGCGAGAGCTGGGCTGATGGGAGCTTGCCGGAGGACTGCCTTCGAGCCGAGTGCAGACGCGCCTTCCGAGCGGGAAGGTCGGCGCGCCCCGCAGGCTTTCTGGCGGGCGGTGACGGGGACGACGGCGAGCGAGGCAGGGTGGGCAGACACGGACACCACCTGGGCGGTGGTGGGAGGAGGAGTGAGAGTGTTCTGGCGCGCCCCAGGCCGTTCGCAGCGGTCTGTTCTGAATTCGTGGGCTGAGATTGGAGAGCCCGCGTCCGCCAGCGGCCGGTGGCGCTCCGGCCCGCTGCGCGAAGTCCTCGCACGTAAGCCTGATTTGGACAACGTGTAAGTGCTCGACCACGTGGGGCGCGTCCCGGACGGCGCGTCGGTGCTCGCCGCACGCGTCCGGCCGCGCCGATCGCCGCAGCCACTTTCGCGTCGAGACGCGTCTGGCGCCGGGACTGCCTCGCTCTCCACGTCCGCCAGGTCGCCCACCACGCGTCTCACACGTCCTCTCTTCGCCACCTTTCGTAGCACATCGTCTCTGCGCAACATCATGGACAAGCCTGTTGTATACCTTGAAGACCTCGAGGGCCCCACGAAGGAAAACGCGCAGCAGAACGCGAACGCGAACGCGTCTCAGACTCCAACAAAGCCATCCCCATCGCCAGCCAAATCGGAGGCGTCTGCGAAGGGCACGCCCACCGCCAGTGGCGGCAAGAAGCGCCAAAGGACACTCATGGACATGATGCCCTCCGCATCGGCCTCAAGCAAACAACCTCTTGCAAAGAAACCTCGGACTACTGCTGCCTTGACCGCCAATCCCTCCCTCAACTCCATCCCGTTCTCCCTCTCCGATTTCCAAAACAGTCTCTCTGACGAAGAGAAAACGTTGCTTGCTCTGGAATGCGAGACAATGGGAAAGAGCTGGTAAGGTTCACCCCACAGTCCCTCTGATCTCTGCTGATCACTCCCCATCGAAAGGCTGAAGCTACTGAAGGACGAGATCCGCCAGCCCTACTTCTTGAAGCTGAAGCGTTTCTTGCTTGAACAGGGCGTGAAGGGGGCTGACGATAGCGCTCCGAACTTGAAAGTATACCCGGCGCGTGAGTTTAGACTGGCATCAGTTCCATCGTCAGTGACTCACTTAAGGGTTCACAACACAGCAAAGAATATCTATGCGTGGTCGAACCTCACTCCTCTCGGGAGAGTCAAGGTGGTCATCATTGGTCAGGACCCCTACCATGGTGCCGGACAAGCCCACGGTGAGCCCCAGGGCTACCAACGTTCTCCTTGATTCCCACACTCACCCGTGCCGAACGAAGGCCTTTGCTTCTCCGTTCCTCCCGGCGTGGCCGTGCCCCCTTCTTTGCGCAACGTAAGTAGGAACGCTATTTGCAATTCCTAGCATGAAGCTCACTGCCCCACAGATCTACACCGAGATTCAAAACGAGTACCCCTCGTTTGTTCCACCCAAGCATGGGTGAGTAACTTCTCCCAATTTCCCGATCGGGACTAAAGATTGTTCCGGCAGTACACTCACCTCTTGGGCCGAGAACGGTGTACTTCTTCTGAATACGGCGCTCACCGTGAAAGCCAACGAGGCAGGGTCGCACTCGAACAAGGGCTGGGAACAGTTCACGGATAAAGTGATTGACGTCGTCGACCGTTACGGCGGCGCCAACCTAGGCGAGAAGGGCGTCGCATCTGCGGGACGTGGCCGTGGCATCGTTTTCCTTGCGTGGGGTGCGTGGGCCGCCAAGCGGGTCGCGAAGCTCGACAAGGTTGGTGCATCCTTCTCCCAGTGGCCTGCTTTGCGAATTGACTTGTGGTACGATTTCCGCGGCGAATAGAAAAAGCATCTTATCTTGACCAGTTCCGTAAGTGTTCATTCGCTTGGCTCCGGTGCTCATGGCACCCACTCGCTCGTTCTGTTGCACGTTACATATTGACGGATGTCGACTGTGGTCTAGCATCCATCGCCGCTCAGTGCCCATCGCGGCTTCATGGGGAACGGACACTTCAAGAAGGCCAACGAGTGGCTCGAAGAAAAATATGGGCCGGATGGCTGTGTAGATTGGACCAGCCTCTAATCACGTCGTGTGCTTGATGGTCGACGAACGTGTATATTGTACATTGTGCTTCTTGATCTACCGGTGAGCACAGCGTCCCGTCGGGTGCGCTCGCGGGGTTCTGCCCGAGGCGCCGTGTCTCATCGTCCTGAACGTTGTGTTGACATAACTCTCCGCGTCCAGCACTTCCGGATATGCTGCTCGTGTATACCCTATCAGCCCTTAAATCTCGTCTCTCATTGAGCACAACCCACGACCCGGGTATGCACCCGCGGCGCCCGGCTCTCATCTTCTGCCTCTGCGAACAATTTTGACCTGTGAACACCTCCTTCTCGGAGATGCGTTGATGTCGCTCTTCCGCTGCGCGAACGGTACGCGCTAGGGTCTCCATACACCTCATGGACGTCCAAGTCCCCTCCCGACACGTAAGGGGGTACGAAGACGCCCATGCTGGCACCGCGTCCCTCGCATACCATTGTATCGTTGCGGTGCGTACCCTCCCCTCGGCACCTTCGACGTGATGCTCCGGCGACCTCGCACGCGCGCCGAAGATCCAGCTGCACTAGTCCCGACGCCTCCTCCGGTCGATCCTCCCGCCGGTACTTTCTGATGCTCACTGTACATGTTCCATCCATTACCGACATCTCTCCATCTCCCTTTTCCTCCTCGCGCCACGATCTCCAAGCTGCTTCTTGCTTTTCCTCGTTGCTATCGGCTCCGCACTCTCCCCGCTATCTATCTCCGTTCCGCCCAGCGCTGGCCCGCCGCTGTGTACATACCTCCCATCCGCCGTACCTGTCTCGCCGCCCATGTGACGTGCATCGCTTGCGCTCCTCCACCAGTCTGTCTCTACCGTACGTCCGGTACGTAGCCCCCACTGTCCAGCCCCAGCTCGCAAAACATCGCATACTGCCGTGCGCGCGCACCGTCAATGTACCTATCCATCGTCCATATCGTAAGTACAGCACCTGAGGCCTGATCGTCTGCACGAGCACAACTCGGCCCCTCCGTATCGCCTATCAACCACCACCGCAGTGCTTGCACACTACATGCCTAGCGGGGCGCGTCGCTGTGCCCCATCTGTAACCAAAGCAGCATAGTGAGCGACGAGCGCGGGCCTCGCTTCGGAATGAATAGGCCCAGGCTCCAGCTCGGGAGCACTGCACTGGCCCGCACGTCCCGCGCTGTCGCGGGCTGTCTGAACCTGCGCGACGGCGCAGCTCATTGGCCGCTTCATGCATGCATGCATGCATCATGGCTAGAGGCTGCGCTGGCGTTCTGGCCGGGGATGATCGCTGTCCGGCTGTACCCTCCAGTCCGACGCCTCCCATCTTTCTCTCTCTCTATCTCGTCTCGGGTTTTGCCCGGCACCATCAGCGAGCGAGCTCAATGGCTCAGTGGCATCTGCGCCGTACGGACGCGTCATGGGCTTAGCCGTGTCGCATTCGGAGTTCCGCACTCCGCCTGCTCGCATCTGCCAAAAAGTGTGTGCGCAAAGTGATGTATCGTGGGTGCGGCGTGTGGGTGCAATAAAGCACGTACCCCCCTCCGGCTCGCCGAGCAGGTACGTTGCTGCTAACTTGCGATTATTACCGGGCGCCGGTCCCCATCCAACGCCAGAACCCTCGTCGTCGAGCTCGTTCAGGCGGCTACCGTCTATAGTACGTGTGTATAGCCTCGGGAGTCGACACGGCGGCAACGCTCAAAAGTACCCGCCCGACTGCGTCAGCAAAGACGCAATGCATGACGTCGTACGTATGTACAGTAGGTTCTCGGGCTCGCAGCAGCAGCGCGCATCCGTACGCACGGATAGAACCTCGGAGAGACGCGTACTACGTACGCAGCACTGCACGAATTCCGAATGGCACCAAAAATTCACCGGGCGCGGCGCCTGGTACCCATACTGTACTACCATTGGCCCGCGCAGCGTTAATCCGATTCCGAATGCTGACGCTAGCTGCGCCTCCAGGCTCCAGTCTCTGTCAGGCCGCGGCGTGACCTGCAACTTGTTGTAAGTAAGTTACCGCCAGGCAGGACCCGACGCGCCACACCCTGAGCCTCTCTGTCTCTGTCAGTCTGAAGTGCGCACGAGCCGCGGCCGCTGCGTAAGCTGGACTGGAGGAGCTCGTGAACGGCCGTCGGTGTGTTGCTAAGCCTCTTCCGCCGCTGACAGTGACACCAGGTGCACGAGCTCGAGCTCGCGCGCCCTGGCGGGTGCCTGGGTGGTCGCGCGCGGGCGCACGGTGACGCCCCGGCCAGGCAGCCTACCTCAGCTGACCACCCGTCTCCAGTTTTCCGGAGGTCTCAATCAAAGTGACCGAACCGCGCGGGCGAACCGCCATTGCGCATGCGCAGCTGGTCGGTCTTCAGGCGGTATCCCGTCCAAAGTGTAAGTGTAAGTAGGACGCCGTCGAACCTCCAAGAGACGCGTACGGTCGGTCGGTCGGCCAGCGCGCCTAGCTCACCCATATGCATGTACGGCACGGTGCCATGCCTGCGTTCGCGTTCGCGCGCGCGGTGATGCGCCGATAAGCAGCAGACCACCAGAACGACCTATGGGCGCGCACTCGGGCGGCGTGCACGCCGCACGCGACGCGCCCCATGGTGGTCGCGGATCACCGTACGAGGCATGTCTTGGTCTCCGGATCCTTCGAACCCGGGCGGCGACTCGCGCAAAAACCGAGCTTGAACTTGGGAGACGGCGCAGCGCTGGCGACAGGGCGCGGGCAGTTGTTCTAGAGCAAAGCTAGGCAGTAGTAGTAGTATACAGTGTGGGGAGCTCCCGATATAAGTATATCGCCACGGCCGTGTCGCCCCTGCCTACTCCGCCGCGGGGGAGTAAGGAGGAGGGAGAAGGCCGTGGAGGTTACGGTGGGGGAGGGTAAGGAGGGCGTCGTTTGCGTTTCTCCGGACAGCAGGGGGGCGGGAACCAATTATAAACACGAGTATAAGATGCAGCAGCGAGGACGAGGACGATGAGATGAGGTTAGAGACGGGATGGGGCGGGATGGGGATATAACCGTACAGCAGAGAGCAGACAATGCAGCGAGGACTGAGGGCGCAGCGGTGGCGGAGTGCGGGAATCATAGTGGGCGACGGCGGTGGTGATCGTGGCGGTGGCGGTAGCGGTTGTGGTACGGAAGCCCGTTGGAGGCGGGAAGAGAAAGTGGCGCGAAGGAGCACGAATAGCGATACATACGATACAGGGCGAACGGAGGCTCCAAATGATCCCAAAGGTTAGAAGTGTCTACGGCGCGCATAGGTTGTGAGACGGTGGCTCATCGCCGGGCTCGCCGATCCGCCACCATCCAGGCAACAAGTGGCCGATCGGGGTTGCGACAGGGGGGAGGCGGGGCGGCATACGGACGGCCTCGGGTAGGTGGGTCAATGCAGCCTAGGGTACCTCCGCTCGGGCCCCCCTGGGAGGTCATACTCGGACATGGGCGAGTCGACACCGCTGAGCAGCGCCGATGCCGACACGCGCGGCGCAGGCGTGTGCAGGGCGTTTTGCGGGGGCGAGACGTGGGACATCTGATTGAGGAGCGTGCGGTAGCCGTCAGGCTCCGTTAGCGAGCGCCGCTGGAGAAATGCTGGTAATGCCGGGGCCAGGTCCGCGTCGGGGTTCCCGCCATTGTGTTGTTGCTGTTGCTGCTGCAGCGAGGACGGTGGTATTGGCGGGTGCGATGACGGGTGCCCGGAGAGGAGGGAGTGGGGATAGGAGAACGTGCGTCGGTCATCCGAAGGGAGGTATCCGAATGATTTCTCGTCCGCGGCCGAGAAGCCTTGGAACTTGTCTGGAACCGGGGCCGAGAACAGATCGTTCGTGGTCGAGCGACCAATCGAAGCGAACGGGGAGCCCTGTGCGGACGATGGGGGGAGCGAGAAGCCAGAGGAAGACAGCTGCTGGTTAGAGTCTTTGTCGCCGAAGAGTGACTCTGTCCAACCAGTGGGCTCGAGCTCAGGTCCAGACGGTGGAGGCAAAGACATGGCGGCGCCCAAGGCCGGATCAGGTGACATGGAGTGCGCACTGGTAGATCCGGTAGAGAGCGGTGACTCGGTGCGGCTCATGGGAGGGAGGGTGCCCGAGGAGGTGAGGGCTGGTATTGAGGGCAGGATGCCTGCGAGGGTCGGGGCAGTTGTTGAGGGCTTATTGGTAGGCTTTGGTTTATCCTTGCCTGTTGGGCCCTTTCCGAGCGGTGGGCGATTAGCAGGAGGGAGATGTAGTGCTGCGCGGAGGGTGTTGTTCTCCTCCTCGAGCTCGGCAACGCGCTGCTCGAGGGCCTTTGGTCGCGCACGTCAATGATGGGCGGTAGGGGAGGGATAGGATAGACGCACCTCGAGGTGTGCGGCTCGTCTGGCGCGGAAAGCTCTCTGTACGTCGCGGGCCCTGTTAGGGGGCAGATTGTCGTTGCGCTTGCGGCCACGCTTGGACGACGACATGGTCGCGGTGGAGGTGGTGGTAGTAGTGGGCGACAGGGTGGAAGACGGGCTAGGTTGTGGCGCCAAATGCGGGGTTGTTGGGACTCGGGAGAGCGGCGGAGGGACAAGGGCGGCGGAGGAGGCAAGGGGAGTATATAAGCGCCACGGACGGTGTCGACAGGGATATTTGAAGGGAGGAGGGGGAGCCGGCGGGTGATTGAGCACTTTGATCGCGGTGCAGTGTCCCGGGCGGGCGCGTCGATCAAGCTCGAAAGACAGCCACGGGGAGGGAGACGAGGAGAAGGAGGAGAACCGGGTTGGGCGCGAGATGCGATTCAGACGCAGGCGCGCGACCTCGGTGGCGGAGGCCTGAGGTTGCAATTGGGACCCACCCCTGCCTTCGCTTCCCCTCCCCGCCGAGGCCCTCTTCGAATCCTGGGGCCTGCGCACCCGCACCGTTGCGATCCCGCACATCACCCGACGCCGAGCGCAGCCATCACTCCCTGCCTCCCGTCTTCTCACCATGTCTACACTCCAGCCTCTCCCAGCCCCCCAGCAGCGCCCGCTGCTTTCCGCCACTCCCCGCACCGTGTGACTCCTCCACTCCGTCTCCTTCCATAGACGCCCGCGAGCCCTCCTCAATTCGGAGACACCAGCGCTTCCCGTCTATCGGGCGATCCGCTCGTCTGGGTCATCGATCCCTCTCTCAGGACCCCTCTGGGCGTCAATGACGTCTCCGCACCCGCTCATTTGTGCGTTTGCTGCCCTTGGGATATTCCCTTCTCTGTGCTGCACAGGGCGCATATTGTTCAGCACGATAGCCTCTCCTTGCAACCGTACACGCAACACATGACGAGCCCGCCGACATTTTCTCGCGAAGCCGTCCCAGACATCGCTCCGACGGTGTCGGAGGGGTCCTCTAGGCGACCGATGCCAGCCGATGCCCCTTCCAGGTCCGCACGAGCCGATTCAGGCGCCCTGATCATCTTCTGGCGCCCACACCTGCCGAGCGTCCGAACCCTGATCCCGGTCTCAAACACCTCTTCCCGGGCGACACGGTCTTCAATTTCCCAAGGCACACACGCTTATTTTTGTTTCCTTCTTCGACGCGCTCGTCCTGCATGCCACGCGGCCGACGCTCTCTTCCTATAGTGTGCGCCCAAGGCATCCGCGCCCGAGCTGTTCATCAACATTCCCTCTCAGCCTAGTCGGTATGGGCACCCTTGGCTGCCACGGCATCGAGCCAACGCGTACCATGTCAATGTCCTTTCTCCGAAGGCACCAACTGTCATGTCTACGCAACAGTGCGGCGTTCGACATCGTGGACCCACGTGGACAATTGATGCTGTCCTTCCCGCGCGCGAGTCCGCGGCTCGACGACTTGAGCACCGCCTTCGGTGTCTGGACACTCGTACACTCTGTACCAATTCTCGTCCTGGCTGCTGTACATGTTCACCGCCCCATTCACGCGACACCAAGGGCAAATACAACGAGCCCCCCGGTCTCGCACACACTCGGGCGGTGCGTCCAGCGACCTTGTCCTGGTTGTTGCAGTTGCCTCGCTTGAACACCTATTCACCCAAACCACCACTACCCACCCTCCGTGTACGCGTGCTCGCGTCATGTTGCCTCCGATGTCGGAGGATGCGCCTCGTCGCTGGCTGGGCGTATCACTGCTGATGGTTAAGCCCTCGGACCTGTGGGGACCGAACCACCCGGCGTCTGCTTCCACCGTATACACTGCAGGTACGCAATGTTCGTCTGTCTCGGAGCATCACCCTCCGGGCTCTGGTGGTCGTGCCCTGTTATGCAGCTGTCAGGAGCGGAGTTCAGCCTGCAACGTGCCAGAAAGAAGAAGGAAAACTCGGGTGGACTTCCAATCTCCGGATGCATACAGTATGACGCGCGCGCGCGCACGCCCCTCGCCTCCGATTTCGACGACGAGAAGTGTTTCCTCTCGCACGCAGCGCTCGGGGTCGCCGATCAATACATACACATCACGTACGGCCCTCGCCGGCGCTGATTCGAAGAGCCCTCGCTGCACCGTGCACCGTCATCACGCTCACGGCACGCGCTCTGTTGCGGGGGCACGTCCTCGCAGCGTGCCAGCCGCACCTCCGGGCGGGTATTCGTCGTCGCCACTGCCACCAGGCGGCGCGTCCATCGACCTCGAATCGCGATCAGGGTTAGCCGTCGTTCGCCGGTCCCTGGACGAGCGCAGTGCGACACTGTGCTGCGCAGGCAGGGGGGCGCGGGGTGTGCGGGATGTATGTGCCACGCGAGCTTCGAGCCTTGAGACGCGCCTCCCTGTCCGTCGCGGCAGGTCTGCGCCCAGCCACGTTCTTCCGTCCTGGTGCTGAAGTTTCAGACTTCAGGCTTGAGCCTACGCCTCGAATCAGGTGGCTCCGACCCCGTCTTCGTGTAGCAACACCGCGATGTTGCCGGTGTGGATGCCGAGCGCTGCAGAGCTCCTGCCACTGGGCGTGCGTCTTGAGATAACGAGTTACTACAATAGTGCGTACTCCCATGCCGGCCAGTTCTGAGCTATCAATACACTACTTATGTACGCACCCACCACAAGGCTCACATCCCAGAATAACGTCGTAGACGCCCCTCACGAGGTAGGAGCGGTGGAAGCTACTGCTCTCCTCCGTTAAGCATAGACGGCGCTTGGAGTCTGCATCGGATTAATGAACTACCTCCGATCCTCCGGGCGGTAAACATCGCAGTCTACGTTCACGCCACCGACCATACAGCGCGAGGCCAATCCTGATGCAGCCTCGCGTACTGTTGAACGAGCGGCCCATTCGTTGCCCACTTCGTCATCGCTCGATTTGCGCTACACGTCTTGGTGTACCATACATCACGAGTCGGCGACAGCAAAGGAAGTCGTTGAACTCCCGATCATAGCAGTGCGACGCGTACTGTACACAACGGTAACCCCAGGAGACCCTCAGTCACCGCACCCCGCGCACGAATTTGCAAAACGCTCGGACGATGCAGATCAGAGATGCAGAGGGCCCGATCGCCACGAGATCGCCTATGTACATGGACCGCGCCAACGGCCACGGTGCACAGGTGGCGGCGGGGGGCAGGAGCGGGGGCGGCAGAAGCGGCACTGCACGATACGCGCGCGCGTGCGCAGCGCGACGGTGCGCCTGTTGCTGTGCCCCGAGTCCCGACCTGCGAAGTACAACGCATACCATATGCGAATCGTACTATGTAACTAGTAACACGTGTGGCGCACTCTCTCGCGCCCTCGATCCCGGCGTGGACGCGGCGCGTGTGGGCGGCGGCAAGCCGCGTTTGGGCTGCTCAGTGCTGGGATGCCCGCCCTAAAACCGCGGCGGCCCGCCTGATCCACCCGCAGACTCACGGCTCGGGGCTGGAGGTGGCTCGCTCGGCTGGCTTCGAATCGCACTTGGGCGACGCGAGCTTCCTTCCGGGCTCCGGGGCCCTCGGAGTGTGTCGAAGTCCTCGCGCTGCCCGCGGTGTGGGCGGGGCCCCACATCGGTCACCGAGCGTGCTACCGACGGATGGTCCGTCGTATACCGACGACCAACCACATCGTCCGTTTGCCACTTATTGTAGATATGTCCTTTATGATGGACCGTACTATTCATCTCCGCGACCGTACTACTTGGTTCCCTGTTTTGGAATGCGATAGCGTCGCCGTACTCGCCCTGACAGTCCCTGAGACTGTAGAAGCCATCCGCTTAACTGCGATAGGCTCTCAGCCGTGCGACGCCGTGAGGAACGGATGGGCGGGGACTTGGAGCGCCATACAATGGGCAGTCGGATCACTCGTATAACGCTTGCCAACTTGAACCGTACCAGTCCGCAGCGACGTGACAGTCCACGCCCCAGCGCACGTCTATGCAGCGACGTGTTCTGCCAGTACGCGCCGGCGGACGTAAAAACGTCGCGGGGTCAGGCTCGGGCGTGGTCAGCACTGGACCGAGGGATTATGCAGGATGCCACGCGCCGCGCGGCCGTTCTTGATCGAAGCACTGCGCTGTGCGCGGCACGCGCCCCCGGGCCCATCAAGCTGCTGAGTGGACCCACAACTTCTCCTTCTTCTGTAGGCGCCCGGAGTTTCAGCATGCCAACTTCCGAATTCTCCTGTGGCGTCTCGGGGCCCGACGGCGAGGCGTTCGGTGTGGTTGGAAGCGGGCGCCTGGTACGGGCCCCGAGGCTACCTTTGAGCGCAGGGCGCGCCGCAAGAATAGGTTCTAACTTGCTGGTTTGAGAATTCCTAGACGCTGTCAGTAGTAGTGGCCTTCGGCGTGAGGCGCATATCCGCCGATGCTGATTTCTTCGAGGGGATGCGAGTCTCCTTGAGGTTTCGAGCGGAACAGATCGAACGCGGGGGGCCCAGGATGGCCGTTCCCGCCCCACCCCGCGACGAGACACGCGACTCAGAGCGGAAGCCTTCCGTGAGGTTGGTGTACGGTAGACTGAGCTATCCATTCCATTAGATGCATATACCGTATCGTACACAATGTCCTGGGTGCTCCGCGTTCGTTATCCAGCGCCCTCTAAGAATACACCCGCACCGTGACCACCCGCTGACACAGGCCGAGGGGGGCCCGTACCCGGTCAAGGCTTCGCCCCGGCCCTCGACTCCTTCCGCGCTGCGGCCATGTCCTTGTCGCGCTTCGCGAACAGCTTGTGCCGGGGAGCGGCCTCGCGCGCGAGCTTCTTGTTCGCGGACTTGTTCTGCTCGACGTACGACATGTGCTGCGCGCCGCTGAGCGCCGTGAGCGAGCCCGTCGTGCGCTGCACCGCGGGCATCTTCGTCGGCATGCCGAAGTCCTTGGACGTGATCGTCCCCGCGAGGTCGCCCTCGTTGGCGCGGACGTCCGTGCCGAGGTCGGCTTCGCTCTCGTTCGCGAGCAGGACCGAGGAGAGTAGCTCGATCTGCTCGTCGCGCGACTTGTACACGAGCCCCGGGAGGTCGTCGAGGCCATCGAGGTGCGTGATCACCTTGAACGCGTAGCCCTGGTCGATCAGGAACTGCTGGCGCTTCGTACTGTAAAACATCTCCTGGGTGTCCTTGGAGACGAGCGAGTAGAAGAACGCGTTGAAGCCCTCATCGTTACGACGCTTCGCACGCAAGATGCGCCCTGGCATATGGACGGTTAGCGACGGAGCGCACAGGGCAACAATTAACGCACCTAGCCGCTGGGCTTCTTGTCGCCGGGAACCAAAGTGCGAGGAAATCTGGATGAGACATGTTGCCTCTGGAAGATCAATCGAGGTGTCGCCGACCTAAGTGGGTCCCGGCGCGATTAGTGGATCTGTGATGACAGCGGATCTGGGCGGGGTTACCTTCGATAGGAAGATGGTGTTGACCTCCGGGCTATGCTGGAACCATTGCAGAATGCGCATGCGCTCGGTCTGACCCGTGCCACCGTGGATGTACAGCTTGCCGAGCTTCTTTGCATAGGCCTGCGATCACGAAGGGGGACCAATTCGTTAGCGCAAATGAATTCAGTCGGTGAGACAAATTCGCCTGACCTCGAGTGCGTACACGTTGTCGGAGAACACAATAATCTTGTCGCCACGGTCCTCGTGGTACTTGATGAGGAACTGGCACGCCTGGAACTTCTTGGGGTTCATGCAGTAGAGTAGCATCCGCTTGCGCGACTGTTCTCGGAGATACTCCCGATAGAATTCGGGAGTCATGGGACACCACACCTCCGCACACTGCAACAGAGCAAATGGGCATTGGAAATATCAACATCGGCTATCGTACGCACCTGTACATTTGCGATATGTCCTTTGGCGGCAAGATCCATCCAGTTCGCCTCGTACAACTTCGGCCCGATCATGTAGTTCAAATCCGCGATTTTGTCATCCTCACGGACGAGCGTCGCTAAAGAGCCATCAGCTCACTATCCATGGTGAAAGGGAAGGTAAGCAACTCACCGGTGAGGCCGAGTTTCGCGTGTGCTTTGATTGTTGTGACCACCCGGCGGAACATAGCGGCAGGAACGACGTGCACCTCATCAAGAAGGATGAAACCCCACTCCCGAGATGTCAGGAACTCCATCATCTTCTTGGACTCGTGAGAGCGGTTGTGCGTGTTGGCAACCATGGAGTACGTGGATACGACAATACCACTCTCGCCGGCAAACTACAAACCAGACCATTAGCATATTCCGGGCGCAGGGACCTGACGGACACAAAAGAAAGGCTACACGCACCTTCTCCTTCTGATCCGCGGTGAAAACAGCGATTTGCTTATCTGTGACGTTGGACCATTGCATAAACTGCTGGCGCCACTGCATCACTGATACCCTGCATACAGACATGAACCCACGGTCCCCGAGAGTTGCGAAGAGACTTACGACGAAGTGCACAAGACGAGGCACGACTTCTTGATAGTGCAGGCGGCAGTGATGCCCACCAGCGTTTTACCAGCACCACAAGGCAGTACGATGATACCAGAACGCGCACGTCTGCCGGAAGATCAGCAAGAGAGACAGATGAGGTTTGAAGTGATACATACCCATTACCGAACATCTTGCTGAGACTCGTCTCTTGATAGGGTCGGATGACGGTAGATGGTTTGAGGTCGATGTCCAAGTTCGCGTTCACTGTGTCGTTGCGGAAGTCATACTCCTCCAGCATGGGGTATTCCAATTCGTTGCAACGCTTCTTGACATCCTGTAGAAGCCAGCGGGTTTAGCGTGAATAGCGTGAAGGGAACGACGGCAGCCCGTACGTCTATCTTGGCGTCGTCAATCTCAAAAGCGTGGACGTTGTCATCATCTTCGTCCACCTCGTCTAAAAGGTGATTGGTGATTGGCGGTAATGATACACTGCTAGCTCGACATACCGTTATCAACACCAACGACGGAAGTGAAGAGTTCAGCATCTGTCTTGGACCCGTTCTTGCCGTTGCCGGTGTCATCTTTCTTTTTCTCGGCCTCCTTGGTGCCGGGAATGACCAGGTTACCCTTGACAGGTGCTTTCGATGTCGTGAACGTTGCGGCTCGAATGCTGTTGTCGGTGACTTGGGAATGTACCCGAGCCTCACGGATGATCTTGTCTTTGAGCAGTATTTGTAACGTTTCCGGATGGCTGGATTCGACGTAGTACTTGTTGTGCTTCAGGACAAGCTTCACCTTTCCATACGAGAGGGTACGCTCGCGGATGAAGTCGACGATACTATCGGGTACAGGGACCTACTTTACTCGTTAAAAACCCACTCAGGAGGATGGAACACGATAATCACCTTCGAAAGACGGTTCAGGACCTTCACACAATTGCTGCGTTAGCGTATAAGCGAATCAGGGGAGCAGTGAGAAGCACAGACTGCTATGATATCCTCCGTCTGTAGACCGACCGACACCGCGGCGTATAGCGAGTACGACGTGAGCTTGTATTCGTGGATGAAGGCGGGTCTGGGAGACCGATGTGATTGTGTATCTACTACTTGCAGGACGACATGCATACCTGCTGACAGGCTCAGAGATTGCTACCAAGAAATCCTGCGCCTGTTCCGCAATGGGGGAAAATGCTTCGAGGATGATATGACCATCCTCTGGGCTGATCCAGAGCGGACGCGAGGCGTGGTCAGGTTTGAGATGGAGCCAGGAGAAATCCTGCTCTTGGAATATGTGGGATACGAGAGCGTCTTGCTGTTTCCTATGCGC
The DNA here is from genome assembly GCA_022606195.1 of Trametes polyzona. Classification (NCBI taxonomy): domain Eukaryota; kingdom Fungi; phylum Basidiomycota; class Agaricomycetes; order Polyporales; family Polyporaceae; genus Trametes; species Trametes polyzona. Next base: position 663,660 of record JABYQF010000004.1, read on the forward strand.
ACTCAAACTCGACCCTTGTTGCCCTTCCTCATCCTCCCGTGCCTGTCGCGCTTCCGCCAGCTTACGAGTGAGTGCGGTGAAGTTGATCTTAGTGCCATGAGCAGCGGGGGTGTCTGGAGGTGAATGTATCTCGACAGCATCCAGGTTGTCAACATCAACGTAGTCGTCATCGTCCTTGCCCCTTCGTGCCCTCTTTGCCGGGTGGGACGGTCCTGCAGAGCCTGCACTGCGAATGAGTAACATGGACATTGCGTACCCGGTAAGACGCACCTTCAGCGACCCGCTTGCTTGCCATCTGTCCAGTCGCAACAAGATCAGAGAGTGGTCGTTCCTGTTCTACAGCTCCTAGTGAGAACCGAGATACGTCGTCTGTTGGGCGGAGGTTGATTCGGATAGTGGTCGACGCAAGGAAACAGTCAGCGAAAGCCGAATGGCTACAGCCGGCACAACGTAACTTACCTTATTAGTCAGCTTTGAGTCGGAGTTCCAAACCACTCACCCTTGCCCACGAGACGCCCAAGGTCGTCGCGCTTCTTGTCTAAACCCTCCATCTCATCCCCTCAAGACGACATTCATAACAGACGATGTGGAGACCAGCGACTCGCGAAGTAACAGGAACCAACGACAGTACGTTTTAATTATCGAACCTATTGTTGCAAGCTCAGCATCCTGACCCCACACAGCACCGCTGGGAAACCGACGTCGCTTTGGCCCCGCGCCGGTTGAAGACTCTGCGCCTCCTCAACTCGCGCAGCCTTCCCCTTCCGCATACCCCCGCCCACAACCTCAAAATGACAGGGAGGGTTCAAGATCAGACCGCGGAGAGACTCCTACCTCCAACGGTGCAGGTGAGCTTTTAGTTTCTTGGTCAGGCTCACTACCTCGCCCCGGCGTTCGCTGCAAGCAGGCTCCGCCAAACTGCGCTCCCTGCCTAACAGCGTTCTCTTCGTGTGCACTGACCGATGCTGACTATTGACTAACTCTGATTGCTCACCCGTGATTAGCCAATGACCCTAACGCTCCCCGTAAACGTCGCAGCCGTTGGGGTGAAGCCAAGACGGAGATTCCCGGTCTCCCCACAGCTATCAACGCCAATGGTGTCTCACAGGCTCACCTCGATAACTATGCCATTCATCTCAGACTGGAGGAGATTAACCGCAAGTTGCGTTTGAATGATTTTGTTCCGCCTGAGCGGGAACGGTAAGTTGCTCCGCCTCGGTACCACGAACGACCTCTGATTGGCTCTTGTCAGGTCACCCTCTCCTCCTCCTACGTATGATGCTCACGGACGTCGTACTAACACTCGCGAGGTGCGCTACCGGAAGAAGCTCGAAGAGGAGCGCATCCGGCTTGTCGACCGCGCCATGAAAAACGACCCCAACTTCCGCCCTCCCGTTGAGTATCACCAGATGAAACGTTCTCAGCGACCGTCGGAGAAGGTCTACATTCCTGTCAAGGAGTTTCCGGAGATCAACTTCTTTGGACTTCTTGTTGGCCCCCGCGGGAATAGTTTGAAGAAGATGGAGCGGGAGAGTGGCGCCAAAATCAGCATTCGTGGCAAGGGGTCCGTGAAGGAAGGGAAGGCTAGACCAGAACAGTACGCTGAAGATGCCGAAGAAGATCTTCACTGTCTTGTTACTGCTGACTCTGAGGACAAAGTCGCTGCCTGCGTCAAGATGATCAACAAGGTCATCGAGACGGTGAGTTGGAAGTGTACGTTTCATTGGGCTTGGCTCATCCTGTCGCGTAGGCTGCGTCCACACCCGAAGGCCAAAACGACCACAAGCGCAACCAGCTCCGAGAGCTTGCTGCACTGAACGGTACGCTCCGTGACGACGAAAACCAGATATGCCAGAACTGCGGAGGCGTCGGTCACCGGAAGTACGACTGCCCAGAACAGCGTAACTTCACCGCAAACATCATCTGTCGTGTTTGCGGTAGCGCAGGTCACATGGCTCGTGATTGCACAGTCAACAGGGATCCCAACGCCGCCCATGCCGCCTCCAACCCGAACATGATGAAGGGCGGTTTCGACTCGGAGTACGCCAGCTTGATGGCTGAGCTGGGCGAGACAGGCAAGGGTCCTAGCGGGAATGGAGGAGCGTTGCCGTGGACAGGGTCGGCTGGGCACGACATCACAGCTGGAGGCTCGAACATCCCCCCTTGGCGGCGTCCGGAGGTATGGCAGAGCGCCGTCCCCCCCAATCCTCAAGGCGGCGGTGGCTACCGGCCTCCGCAAGGTTCGTACAACGGCTATGGCGGTGCGCCCGGCGGGTACGGCGGTGGCGGTGGCGGCGCTGCTGCCCCCGCCTGGGGAGGCCAGGCTGGGTACGGCCAAGGGCCCAACTCCAGTTACTACCCTCCGTCGCAGGACTACGGTGCTGGCTACGCCCAGTACTACCAGAACCAGTACTCGCAACAGCAGATTAGCACCCCCTCGCACTAATCTGACGAAGACCCTCGCTCCTCGATGTGCCCTCTCTCTCGGACTTGCCCCGATGCCCCGCCCTGCCTCCCGCTTCGCTTGCAGCACGGATCCCTCTTTCCTAACACTCCACAGCTCGGCTCACCTAACGATGGAGGACGTGCAGCTTGGTCCTTCCCTTCCCTCACTCGTTCGTCTTGGAACGGGTCTGTACTCATCGCCTCTTTGCCTAACCCACGTCCCTTGCCCTGCGTCGTGTTTTGCGGTGTAACTCACTTAGATAGCTCCTAATCGCCATGTTGTATCCGAGACCTTTCAGATCTCTGCATGTGTGATACTGGTAATAGTGAAGGAGTCATGGCGTTAAATGGAACGTCGCAATGTCAGTGCTACGGGGCAACCGCCGCTTTGGCTTTTTTCTTCTTCCGCTTCCGCTTGGCGGCAGGTTGTCTCCTACCGTCTTCACTATCCTCCGCCGCCTTCCTCTTCTTCGTCTCTCCGGAACCCCCTGCTACATCTTCCTCGCTCCTTCTCACGAAGAGGCTCACGAAGAACCCATTTGTAGCATCTTCGCCCGGTGAGCAGCGCACCACCGACTCCGCATCCGCTAAAACTCCGCGGTGAGCAGAATGCAGTTAAGCCGTGCACGAAGGACGTACCTGGGTCGTCCATCTCCTCCGGAATGCCGCGACGATGCCACGTAGGGAGCACTTCGTCTCTCCGACCAAGTCTGAATCGGCCCTTCGTCGCCTCTTCACACTTTATGGCCTCTCGCACGACGTGCTCGTTCTCGATGGCGTGCACGCTGCATGTAGAGTACACGATTCGCTGCACGGACGGGACTGTCGCCACGCGCGGGTCAACGCACTAGAATCAACGGTGCAACGGCAGCTACGTACAAGTCATGGCGTGTCGGATCATCTTCAACTGGAACGCGGCCAGCTTGTTGAGCCTTTCCGAGTCCGCGTCGTTTTCTTGCTCTATGATCACCCGTCAGATGTCGGTACGCTGAGATAGCTTCTCGTTCTTACCGTTGTCGAGGAGGTGGTCCAACCGGTTGACAATACCAGACCCACTGCACGAAGGGTCTAATAGTCTGTGGGGGGCATCAGAACAATGATGACGGAGTGAGGGGAGGCAGGCGCGGCTCACATGTGCGTTACAGCTCTGTACTTTGGGTCATCAGGGGAGGTGGTCAGGAAGTCGGCGTTGACAGCCTCGACGTTGGTGCAATGTGCCTTGGACAGCATCGTCTTGAGGGTCGAGAAACGTTTGCGATCCCGTTCGAAGGCGAACAGCTGTGGCATCACGGGCGGGTTGATACGAGGAATTCGTATGACCATAGTGTGGGGCGACGCACCTTGCCCTTGTTCTTCATAATGGCGCATAAATGTGAGGTCTTGTTGCCGGGAGCGGCTGTCGCGTCGATGACCACCGCGCGGTCGTGCGCGGGAGGGGCGAGAACGTGTGCGGGGAAACACGATGCCTTGTCCTGAAGGATGATCTTGCCCGACGTGTATAATGGGTCGTCCGTGAAGCGGACACTGGGGTGGAAGGCGAACAGGTCGGGAATATGATCATCTCGCTTGAAGGCCTTGCTGTGACGGGAGTCAGCCCAGAGGAATCGAGAGTCGTTGTGTGTCTCTCTGACCTTGAGGATAGAGGGTCTCCTTCCCGGTATCCTGATGCTTGGAACGCCTTCACCGCCTCTTCACTGGTCCAACACGTCCGATTCACCCGGATGTATCGAGGTATCGTCGCTGCCCGCATTGAACACCGCTCAGTCAAGCGTTCACGCGAGTTGTGTCTAGCGTACCAGCTCTTGCATCGTCCGTCTGAGCGAGTTCCGCATTCGACTTTGCGCCACGCTTCACCTTGAGCCTTGTCAGCTCGCTCTGCAGCCTCGTTCGGTGTCGCAGGACGGCTTGCTTGATCGGACCTTCCCCTGCCTGAATACCACCGGCTAACAAGAGGTCATGGACGAGGACAAGCGCGAGGTTGCGCGACGTGATCTTCTTCTCCTGCTTGAGTAGCTGGGCTGCATCGATGACTTCGTTTAATGCCTGTTTGTCTGTGATGGGCGGCCGGCAGTGACGCGTTCAGCATGTCTATGCTCGTAGAGGAGTGCTCGCGGTCGCCTCACACTTCAGCGTTTCGATGACCAATGCAGCGGTCCTCTTCCTGTTCTTCTCGGGCACAGACGCTATTACACCCTTGATAGAGCCTTTCTTCGCGTCCAACTTATCAAGCACGTTGACAGCTTCGAAGTAGAAATTCATAAAGATAGTAGTGCTACGACAGGATATGAGCCTTGCGTCTCCCACATGAACGACACGAGGGGACGTGCAAGGTCTAACCGCTCCAATCTGCTTGTTACTGAGGGGTGAGCTACGCGTAGCGTGCGACTGCCTAGATGACCTGAGGACGTAGTCAGCACGTATACTTGTAAATGCGGCAATGCATGGGAGTGAATCAGGAAGATTGTGTTCGTCAAGCATGGGAAGGCCCATTCCGACAATGTAGATAAGTATGTATGAAGCATCATGCATACGCGATGGTAGACGGACGCGACACGTACCTCGCAGACAACGGTGGTGCACGCTGCAGAGAGCCCGAGAGAGAAGAACGAGAGACGCGAAATTTGATGTAAGCGCCCGTAGGCGACGCGTTTTATACGCGTTTTATGGGCGCCAAATATTCCGCAGATGCGCGCTCGAGCGTGTCCTGTCCTGGGCTGCTGCTTCCCTCCCTCCTACCGCCACAGCCCTCCCCCTCTGTTCCCTCACCGGTTGTCAATTGCTCATCAGTACGCTTGGGTTGTTTTTGCGCATCTTATGGATGCTGACTCAGGTTTAGTGCCGGTCGAGACGAAACTATACGACCTCCTCGGGGTCCACCCTGAAGCCACCGAAGGTCAGATCGTTCTCCGTGCGGGGTACCTCAGGGGTATTGACGGCCGTTCGTCACACAGATGAGATCAAGAAGGCATACAAGAAGAAGGTGCGCTCAACTCACCACACTCACAGCTAGCGATCGACTGACGGCTTTGGCAGGCGATGGAACACCATCCGGTATGTGATAGTTTGAGTGACGCCACCAAGATTCTACTCAACTGGACGCGCGTTTATTTCAGGACAAGGTACCTACGTCTCCACGCGAACATGACTACATGTCCTAACGCTTGTTGCAGAACCCCAACGATGCCACAGCGCAGATCAGGTTCCAGGAGGTAGCCGCGGCGTACGTACTCGGCCGTATACTACTTGTTATGCGCTCTTACCCCTCCGTTCAGGTACGAGATCCTCAGCTCCATCGACTCCAGAGAAGCGTATGACCGTTACGGCATGGATGGGATGTCTCGCGGGGGAGGCGGCGGCCCCGGCTTCGGCGGGATGGACGGAATGGACCCCGCGGACATCTTCGCGGAGCTGTTCGGCGCTAGCATGGGCTTCGGTTTCGACTATGGTCCCTCGCACAGGCCAAGGCGAACGAAGGGCCAGGACTCCAACATCCCGTACGAGGTTACGCTGGAAGACCTGTACAATGGGAAGACGGTCAAGATGAACATGGAGAAGGAGGTCGTCTGTGGTACCTGCAAAGGGTATGTCTTTATACCTGCCGCTTGCAGAGCCTCGTGTTGATCCACCCCGTCTAGTACTGGTGCGAAGGGCAACGCAAAGCCCAAACCGTGTGTGAAGTGCGATGGCAAGGGCTGGACGAACGTTACCACAGCAGTAAGTTCCGCGCCCTTTGGCTGGCTTGTTGTGACCAATCCCACCAGCTCGGTCCTTCAAGACTTGGGACGCACAGAGCTATGTGCACAGAGTGCGAAGGCCACGGAGAGAAGCTCCGGGAAAAGGATCGGTAAGGACTCGGACGCACCACTCTAGAGTTGGCGTGCGTACTCATGCGATGCACAGGTGTAAGAAGTGCAAGGGCAACCAGACCGTCAAGGAGAAGACCCGGCAAGAGATCTACATTGAACGGGGAATGGCCGACCGGCAACGGATAGTTCTCGCCGGTGCGGGCGATGAGGAGGTGCGTATCTTGCGCAGTCTAGCCAATGACTGTCGCTCGCTAACCCCGGGCAGCCTGGAGTTCCTCCAGGAGACGTCATTTTCACCCTCAAAACCCGCCCTCACGAGTCCTTCGAGCGGTCAGGAAATGACCTGCTCACCACCGTGCATATCACACTGTCAGAAGCACTCCTTGGCTTCTCGCGAATCCTCATCACCCATCTGGACGGCCGTGGTGTTCATGTCACAAGTCCTCCGGGCAAGATCATCAAGCCGGGAGACAGCATCATTCTGCGTGGGGAGGGAATGCCTATATACAAGACGCCCGACCACAAGGGCAACCTCTACGTGATGTTGGAGATCGACATGCCAGACGAGAGCTGGCTCAAAACCATCGATGCCAAGGTTTGTCTCCGACGATAACAGGGCACGGTATCGAGTGCTCATTATATGTATCCCAGGCGTTGGCCGGGCTTCTGCCCCCGAAGAAGCCGGAGATGGACCCGAAGCCCGCAGTGGTGGACGAGGTGCCGTTCGAGGAGAGCGACATCGTGGACGTGCGTGAAACGCCTTTCAACGCTGGTTCAAGCTTCTTTGATCACGCGTCTGGTTTCCAGTTCGGCGGCGATGACGAAGACGAGTGGGAGGATGAGGACGAGGAGGACGACGGGACGGAGCCCGAGTGCCGCACACAGTGATCGTCCAGGTACTGACAGGCTCCGGGGATGATCTTGGAATTTGACCGTGACGTTGGTACCCCTTCATATTGTACACCACCACCTATTAAACGAATACCCCATTCTTAGCTTGCTCACTAGCCCGGGTGGGATCGTCGTCAAACTTTTGCTCCCGGTATAGTGCATCGTGGGTAATAAGGCAATTGGGGAGAAATGCAGTATAGACTAGATGCACTGCTAGGCTCATAGCGAGCCACGATTATTGTACCAGCGATGTAATGCACAAGGTCCAAGCGGAGGACTTTGTCCTGAGTGCGGGGCAGCCTGACGACAAGGTGCATACAGTCCAAACAGGCGGGGTGGCCAAACAAGGCCAAGCGCCGGGGGTGGCCCGCATGGTCGCGCTCGCCGCGCTGGTCGACCAGAACCACAACACGCGACGTGCGCACCGACTACATGCTCCTCCCCGTCCTCCCCAATCTCACCCCATCTGCATCCCCCGAAAATTAAACCTTCCAGTCCACGCGCCGTCCAGAAAACGCGAAGTACATGTCATTCTCGAGCACACCCTTAGGTCAAGGCAGACGTCTAGATCACCACACCTTTCTCAATAAGAACAACCCCAACCGCGCACCCAACTCTCCCCCACGCCGCGCGATACCCACCTCATACGCCTACGGGTATGTCCCTATCTCTCTGCTCGCGTCCATCGCGCCTTAACACGCTATCAGCGCTCCAACCGTAGCCTCGCGCTCTCCCCCAAAGCCAGACAGAGCTCATCCACCAACCGCAGACGACGACCCGGAGGAACCTGCCCTCGTCCGCTTCGCACGTCTCAAGCAGCGCGAACAAACCCAACAGTCCGCTCAAGCACAATCATCTCGCCCCGTGGGTTCTAGCGTTACCTCCCCACATCCGGAGAAGTGGGTTGTCAAAGACACGTCTGTTAACATCGCCAGCGCGTTCCACCAGGCTGCCACCTCCACCTCCTTCGACACCAGCGCAGAGTTGAGCATGAACCCGAACGAAGCATGGGCGTCGGGCATGCGCAAGCCCGCCGTCCCTCGTAGTACCTCCGTGGAGTACGAAAAGGAGACCCAATCCACCCTTAATCGACGACTCGGCGCACCTCCCAGCAGATCACAGGCCATGGCGCGGGTCGCGAGGCCAGTGTCCAAGTCTGCATCCATCCGACACGTCCCCGACTCCGAGGGAGAGGAAGAGCCCCGCGAGAACGGGCGCGCGAAGACGCCCCTCGAGCAGGGTGTCGATATGATCAAGCGCATGACCTTCTTCCTACGCGAGCGGTCGCAAGAGCCCGAGGGCGAGTCAATCCTCAACGGCAACGAAAGCACGCGCGACATGTCAAGTTACGACTACTCCGCGGAAGAGCGCGAGTTTCAAGCCGCGTCGCAGAAGCCGCCATCCCGACGAACAGTCGCTGCGCATCGGAAGAATCGCATGTCGACCGACAACAAGGCGTACCGGCCATCTATGTCTGACCTCGAGGAGTCTGACGAGGACTTCTCGGACGAAGATGGAAAGCGGACGCGGCGGAAGAAGAAGAAGACAGGTCCAGCCGGAGGACCACTGACCTCGCTTCCTGTCGCCGGTTACGACAAACGGCGGAAGAAGAAGAGAGGCACGAAAGAGAATGGGCTCCCAGGAGAGGAGGGCGAAGAAGGCGAAAGCAGCGAGGAGGAAGATCAGGTTAGCGAACAGGTGCGTGCCATGATACTTGTTTCCAAACTGTGGCTAATGCCACTGTAGCGGTCCCGGCGAGGTACCACACCCGTACAACGCGCTCCTTCATTAGCGCGAGCATCTGTTCCGCCTATGGCCCGTCAAGCGTCTCTCCCTCCGCAATATGACACAAGCGGCAACGATACCTCTATGGACATTGAGGGCCAGCTAGGACCAATACATGAGGTGGATGAAGAACCACCACTGGTGGACGGCGCGATTCCGCGAGGTCCTAAGGCCTCATTCTCTGTGGGCGCTGCACTCGGCCGCTGCGTTCATGCCCTTCTCAGCGCTTTGCTCTGGCTGGTGCGGTTGTTCTTGGGTGTGGTCGCGCGAGTAGTCCGCGCCATCACGGCGTTCAACTATGCGCCGCTGCTCAAGACCGCATTGGCCGGGCTTGCACTGTGGGGCGCGTGGTATGTCCTCAACAGCGGTATCCTCAACTCTGGTTCGCTTCCCCGGCTACGATCCCCTCATGCACCATACGTCCCTCCCGAAATCCCTGCCGGCGACCTCAGCGCTATCTCCGCCCGTCTTCAGAACCTCGAACGCGTCCTCGCGAGCGTGTCTCTTGATGTCGAACGGTCGATCGCGCATATCGAGAAGGATACGAGGGATCACGCGGACATCGTGGGCAGAGTGGGCGCACTGGAGACACGTGTTCAGAAGGAGAGCATCCGGGCTCAGGACGCGGAGAGCAAGTTCCGCGCAAGCACGAGCGAAGGGCTCAGCTCGGTCAAGAAGGAGATCGCTCAGCTCTACGCGCAGATTCAAGCGCAGCGCGAAGCGGAAGCCCGGAGACCGACTGTAGGAAGCGACGAAGAAGCGCGAGCGAAGTTGAAAGCTCTGGAGGAGCGTGTAGGCACTGTGGAGGGCGGAGTAAAGGAGGCTCTCGAGCTCGGCAAAGGCGCGGCCAAGGCTGGCGCCGTGTCGGGCAACGTCGCGCAGTGGTGGAACAAGCTCGCGACCGGCAAGACCACTGGCGTCACCATCAAGTCGACCGACGGCCAGGATGTCACTTCGCTCATCAACCAGCTCGTGGATGCGGCCGTCCTGCGGAACTCGAAGGATACATTGGCACGCGTCGACTACGCGCTACACTCCGGCGGCGCGCATGTCATCCCTTCTTTGACCAGCGACACCGCAGAAATGCGCCCATCAGGCATGCTGAGCCAAATCACCGGGCTCCTTACTGGCGGAAATGGTTATGCCGTCGGCCGTCCTCCCGTTACGGCGCTGCACCACGAGATCCACAGCGGACACTGCTGGCCTTTCGTCGGGTCGCAAGGTCAACTTGGAGTCGCGCTCGCTGCCCCGGTGTACATCACCGACGTCACCATCGACCATGTCGCCAAGGAGGTGACCAGGGATATGCGTTCCGCGCCGCGGCAAATGGAGCTGTGGGGTCTCGTCGAGGGCCAGGACAACATCTCCAAATTCCTCGAGTGGAAGAACAACCGCGCCGCGGCGCGCGACGAGTATGAAGCGCGCGGCGAGCCCATCCCCGCGGACCTAGTAGACGAGGCGTACCCGCGTTCGCTCCCGAAGCACCCAGAGTACATCCGCATCGCAAACTTCACGTACGACATCCACTCGCCCGAGTTCATCCAGACGTTCCCCGTCCGCGAGGACGTGAAGGAGCTCGGTATCGACTTTGGCGTCGTCGTGCTGCTGGTGAAGAGCAACTGGGGAAGGGAGTTCACCTGCCTGTACCGGCTGCGTATCCACGGCGAGCCGGTAGGCGAGGTGCCGCTGCCGTACCCCGAAGACGAGGAGACTGCGTAGGCGTCGACCTTGGAGGATCTATGCTCATGATTCCGTTCTGTCATATGCTGCTGCTCCCCATGCTTCCCTCTCGCCGCCTCACATCATCATCGCCATCATCATCAGCAAGTCCTGTCCTCACGCACGCACAAGTACACTCGCATCGCACACACTCTTATGACCGTCATGACCTCCCCTTCACGCCGTTACCCTCCCGCGCTTTAATCCCTTCACTTATGTTCTAGGTTTACTTTCTCCACTGTCTGTTATTTGTTACTGTTACCGTTGCCGCTGCCGGCTGGCATGATCGATAGGTCGGATAGAATCATACCGGGTTGTTTGGGATGCATAGGTACATGTGCTTCATTTTCCGCCCGCCCCCGTCGCGTCGCTCCTCCCCGCCGATTTCCCCTCGTTTCCCCCTGTTCCTCGGCGTCCCTGTCACCAAACCTTCCTTCCCTCCCTTTTCCTTTCACTGCGGCCGTTGGCCTTGCCTTTACCTACTTATGTCGTATCTGCTGTCTCCGTGGTCAAGTCTGCTGTGACAAGCTGTCCAATGTATCAGTACTACAGTACTACCAGTACCGTCCGAGACCAATCAATTTCTACTTACTCTCAAAGCACCGCCAATGCTCCGTCCGGCGACGCTTTCTCAGCAAGCGTCGCGGTATGCCAGACAGTGCGAAGGGTCGCAGGACAGATGTTGTGATACGCAGAGGAATAAGGTAGTAAACAGTACATGTCCTCGTTCTACCGTTAGGTTGTAGCTTCCATTCCACTGGTACCCCCACAGGCAATTTGAACCTCGGCATGATATACGCCCCGCCATCACCAAGCCCCAGGTATGTGCGCCGTCTCCCCCTGGGATGAGCCCTCGCTCGCCGCGGCGGCGGCTGCCCGCTCGCGCTCGAGGTTCAGCTCGAGGTCAAGCTGGCGCGCGAGCTCGCTGTCGCGCTCCTCCTGCTCGCGCAGCTGCCGCTGCCGCTCCTCCTCCTCCCTCTCGAGCTGCAGCGCGAGCAGCCGGTCGCGCTCCTCCTCGCTCGGTTCCGGCTGTGGCTTTGGCGTAGGCTTCGGCTGCGCGGGTTGCGGTTGTGAGGGTGCTTGGGTTGCATGGGGTTGAGTGTGTGTTTGAGTCTGAGTTTGAGGACGGGATGGGGAGGTGTGTCGGGGAGCGGGGGCGGGGTGAGTTGGGGTGGGCGTGCGCGCGTCCGCGTCGGGGGGTAGGGGAAGCGGCGTTTTGTAGCGGGCTTGGAGGTACGGGTCTGGGAGGTCGGACCCCGCACGGTCGTCTAGCGAGCCTCGTGAGGGTGGAGGGGCTGGGTAGCCGTATGGAGGGTATGGTTGTGCGGGAGGGGGTATACTCGTATACGGTTGGGGGACAGGCGGGGCGTAGTGCCTGGGCGGAGAGCCGTAGGGTTGGGGTGGGGGAGGTCCATAGGGCTGAGGTGCGGGAGGGTAGGGCTGTGGGGGTGGAGCGTACCCCTGGGGTTGCGGTGGGTATGGCTGCACGGGAGGCGGGTAGGACTGGATCGGGGGACTATATGGCTGAGGAGGCGGAGGGTACTGCGTGGGAGGAGGGTAACTCTGTGTAGGCGGGGGATAGCTTTGGGCAGGCGGGGCGTATGTCTGCGGCGGGGGAATCTGTGGCTCCGGGATGGGCGTGTTGCTGTTGCCTGGACGCAGGTACGGGGGGACCGACTCGAAGGATATCTGGCTCGGCGGGGAGGGATCTCTACGCGGACCGGGAGCGTGCGCATGGACAGGGTGTTCGGGCTGGAGGAGGCCAGCGCCAGCCTTCGGGCTGGTCTTCGGGCTCGTACGCGGTCCTCCTCCCGGACGGAGGATGGCGGGGATCGAGGCTGGCGCTGGTGTATCCTGTTCCTCAGGCAGAGGCGGAAGCGGATCGTGCTTTTGCACGGGAGATGGCCCCACTCTGCCTGCAGCATGTCGTCCGCTGGAGGTGTGAGGCTGCGGGGTAGTAACCGGTGGGTATCCCGGAAGAGGGAGCGAGTCGTCTTCCGGCAGCTCTACCACTGCCGGAGGAGCACCGCTATGACCGGTGGCTGCGCCGGTTGCAGACGCAGTCGGTACCGGAGGCATGTCTGGATACGCATACGCAGACGTCGGCCGAGTGAGCCGCTCAGTGGGCTTCCACTTCGACGCCCGGCGCTGCAGAGGCGGGGTCTTCGAGTAGTATGTCATCTCCAGAAAGAGCTCTCCGCGGTACGCGCCGTCTTCCATCTGAAGAGGTACCCAGTCTATCGAACCGATAAAGCCGAAGGTTAGCGCGCTGAAGTACGAAGCGATGCACCAATTCGGGTTTGCACGCACCATCGAATTCGCCTGTCTTCAGGGTCTCAGATATGTCGACGGTGCCTCGGCCGACGCATTCGTCAGCTCTGGGCTCTTTCGACCAGCAGGACACTTCTAGCTTCCGGGTCTCATCAGAGACACGCTTTACAATTGGGAAGCGCAACTCCTCGTCCCACACAGGGTGCTGCCCGCCCTTGACGTCGACTTGCGTCTTCTTGGTTACCTTGTTTAGGGTTGCTTGCGCGTATGCATCTTGCTTGTAGAAGGTGTGCTTGTCGCGCAGATTGCGCGCCTTGAGGACGACGACGACGAGTGTGCCGATCTCCTCGCTCATGTTGTATAGTATGTGTCCCTGTCAGCGCCGATATCATGAATATTTGCCCCGATCATCTGGGATTGCGCAGCGTCCCGTGGTGAGGCATGCATGCTTACCGAAGTGGACTTCGGCGCCGAATGGGATAGACGCTGCGCTGTATGCAAGGGTTGGAGAGGTCGACCGCGATGACCACACTCGAGCTTCGAGATGGGCGGGGGAGGGGGAAGATGGATTGATGTGGCGCCGACTTTGTGAAGGACGTGCTTGTATGGCTCAGCACGGCAAGTGTGGCTGGGGCTGCCAATGCTGCACCGCCTGCTTGGCGATCGCGTTCCCTCACACGCCTGTGCTCTCACTGCACGCTCCGACAGACGGTGGCATTGACCAGTGCTCGCTGCCGCAGACGATGGCGACGAGGCTGATGGCGAAGACTGCAGAGGACGGGCGGACCGCCGGGGCCGAGTCGAAGGCACAGGCACTCGCCGAGGAATAGGCGCCGGTGCGGAGGGGCGTCCGAGGAGACGAGCTAAGATTAGCTCACGTACTCTCACGCAGAGTCGCGCTGGGATGTGCACATTGCCGTGTCATATGCCGCACTCAATATATCCAGTACACCACCCGGTCAGTTTTCGTTATCGTCCCAAAGTATGCCACCGTTATATATACTCGGCCCGCGTGGGGGGTGCTTCCCCCGCCATTGGATCGTTCTCCAGTCTCCCCTTTGCCTTGCAGAGCATCTCTAGAGGGTGTTCAGCGTCCCCGATAGCGGTATATTCAACGAATGGCCGTAGAGGATTTGACAAAGGTCGACTCGAACGAAACAGACGTCGAAAAAGGCCCAGTCGATGATGTCGGCGCCAAGGAAGGCAAGAACGTTCGCTCGGCTCCCGTGGTCGAGATAGACACTGGCGAGGAACACATCAGGTTCCGTAGGCACTGGTGGCAGCTCTGGTAAGGGCATTCTTGACCGAGACCTCGTCAGAGATGGGCACTAAACGTTGATATTGATTATCGCTTCCACCGGCAGGCTTCCGAAGGACCCTCCGCCTCCCGCCCCCACCTCCTTGGACGCCGCATCGGTCATCCCGCTCGTCTACTCGTCTATCCTTGCGGTTCTATCTTACACATGGCTGAACCCGCTCATGGTGAGTCGGTCACATGACCTCAGGAGAGAAATGCAGCTGGACGAATATTCGCACAGAGCCTAGGCTACCAGCGCACTCTCCAGGCAACTGACCTCTGGAAGATGGACGAGAGTCGAGAGGCAGGCTACCTTGGCGAGAAGCTCAACCAGGCTTGGGACCGTCGTGTCCACGCCGCCACCGAGTGGAACACGCGCCTCGCCAACGGCGAGATCAAGCCCTCGCTCCTCAAACGCGTCAAATGGTCCGTGAAGGCACTTCGCGGCGGCAAAGGCTCCTACAGCGACCGTCGCGCTGCCCTTGAGCAGCAGTGGCGAGACGTAGATGGCAGGAAGGAGCCCAGCCTTGCATGGGCACTCAACGACGTCTTCGGTCGCGACTTCTGGTTCGGCGGCGCTTTCAAAGTCATCGGTGACACCGCTCAGCTTATGGGCCCTCTATTGACGAAGGTAGCAGCCTACTGCTCATTGAACCATACGGCCAGAAGTGTTGACGAACATTGTAGGCCATTATCAATTTCGGCAAAGAGCACATAGCCTCCTTCCAGGCGGGCAAGACGCCGCCCGATATCGGGCGCGGCGTCGGGATGGCCATCGGCCTCTTCTGCATGACCGTCACCGCGAGCGTGTGCACCCACCAGGTCCGTCCGTCCTCTAGCCTAGGGTGGCCCTACAATATGCTTACCCGGCAGCACACCAGTTCTTCTGGCGCTCGATGACCACCGGCATGTTCGCCCGCGCGGCGCTCATCAGCTCTATTTACAAGCGTGGCGTCAGCCTGACCGGACGGGCTCGCACGACCCTCCCCAATTCGGCCCTCGTGACCCATATTTCGACGGATGTGCGTATCCGTTGCCTTTCTTGATTTTGTGTCCATGAGGTCGTTTACGTCCGAGCCCACAGGTGAGCCGGGTGGACGCCTGCGCTCAGTGGTTCGTGAGTATCCGCCTTTTGCTTTAGGTCGTAGGTCGGGTGGCTGACGACTCCTCGGCTGATATCTGGGAAATTCGCAGCACGCAGGTAAGTGCTGTACTCTAGCAATATGGGTTGGTTGTTGAAGGGGATTTCACATTCCCTTAGTATGGACCGCGCCGATACAGGTCACTATATGCTTGATTATCTTGCTCGTCCAGGTGTGCGCCGCCCGCCCTATCTAGCGGTGGCATCCCGCAGAACTGACCATGACTGGAAGCTCGGCCCTTCGGCCCTAGCAGGTTTCTCCCTTTTCCTATTGATTATCCCCATCCAGGAGCGAGTCATGTCCTTCCAGTTCAGGGTGGGCAAGAAGTCGCTGGAGTGGACGGACAAACGGGCGAGGATAATTCTCGAGGTGTTAGGTAAGTCGAGCGTACCCGCCGCTGTGTTTCTTGCGATTGAATTGTCCTTCAGGTGCCATGCGTGTTGTGAAGTACTTTTGTTACGAGCAACCTTTTCTGCAGCGTACGTACAAGCGAGTCACTGTATAGTCGACGGCCCTGACGTCTGCGCCAGGCATCTTCGAGGTCCGCCATGAGGAGCTCAAGGGTACCAAGAAGATCCAGGTTGCCCGCTCCGCAAAGTAAGCTATGCATTACTCGTTTTACCCCTGAGGATGCTCACAAACAGCACCCACCCAGCGTGGCCGCAGCCTACTCGGTCCCCATCCTCGCCGCGACGCTCGCCTTCGTGACGTACACGGCGACCGCGCACGACTTCGACGTCGCCGTCATCTTCTCCTCGCTCTCGCTCTTCCAGCTCCTCCGGCAGCCGCTCATGTTCCTCCCCCGCGCGCTCTCCGCCACGACGGACGCGCAGAACGCGCTCGTCCGCCTCCGCAGGGTCTTCGAGGCCGAGACGACGGACCCCGGGGACGCGTTCGTCGTCGACCGCGAGCAGGAGCTCGCGCTCGACGTGCGGAAGGCGACGTTCGTGTGGGAGGAGGGACGGGCGGCGGCGGAGGCTGAGGGGCGCGCGAAGGAGGCGGCGCGCAAGAAGGGGGGTTCTGGTAAGGAGAAGGGTGGTGTGGCTACGCCGGTTGCGGGTGGGCCGTTCCGCGTCCGGGACATCACTATGGCTGTTCCGCGAGGTACCTTGGCCGCTATTGTAGGGTCAGTTGGCAGGTATGTCGAGCAGCCTGCCGCTACGGGGACTCATACTGACGTTTTGTATGTAGCGGCAAGGTATGCTTGGCCCTTTCCTACATGCATTCGCCGGGAGCTGACAAACGTGCAGTCGAGCTTGCTTCAAGGCTTGATCGGCGAGATGCGCAAGGTCGAGGGGCACGTCTCATTTGGCGGACGTGTCGCGTACTGTTCGCAAACCGCCTGGATCCAGAACGCTACTCTGGTATGAACCCTGCTCAGCAGCCACACTGGTTACATGACTGAAAAACATGCGTAGCGAGAGAACATCCTCTTCGGCCAGCCTTACGAGGAAGACAGGGTCAGTTCTCCCCTTTCTTGTCTATTAGAACCGTTTACCTGACTCAAACTTACACAGTACTGGAAGGCCATCGAGAACGCATGTCTACTGCCTGACTTGCAAGTGCTTGCGGACGGTGACCTCACGGAGGTACGCGCAATCCTCCATTCCTCTATGTGTTCTAGTTGGGTGACGGCTGCCCTTACTAGATTGGCGAGAAGGGTATCAACCTCAGCGGCGGACAGAAGCAGCGCGTGAACATCGCGCGAGCCTTGTACTACGATGCCGACGTAGTCATTTTCGACGATCCTCTCTCTGCCGGTGAGTAGATCAATATGTACATATCAGCGCGGCCCAGAACAGCCACTCACCTACTTCGTAGTCGATGCGCACGTCGGCAAGGCCCTCTTCGCCGACGCTATCCTCGGCGCCCTCCGCAACCGCGGCAAGACGGTCATCCTCGTCACACACGCGCTCCACTTCCTCTCACAGTGCGACTACATCTACACGCTCGAGGTAGGCGTTGACCTCTGCCGCAGCCTGAGACAGAATTGGCTACAATCGACTCTTCACAGAACGGGCGCATCGCCGAGCAGGGCACGTACACCGAGCTTATGAGACACGGCAAGGAGTTTGCGCGTCTCATGCAAGAGTTCGGCGGCAAGACCAAGGAGGAAGACGAGGTTGAGGCAGAAGAGGACGTCACGGAGGCTGCGACAGCCAAGACGAACTTGAACAGCCCCGCCGCTGTTGACGACGCGAAGAACAAGGCCGAGGCCGTCCAGCGCAAGGGCGCCGGGACGGGCAAACTCGAGGGCCGGCTCATCGCACGGGAGAAGCGTACCACAGGCTCGGTCAGTTGGCGAGGTTGGTGCACAACCCACGTCGTTGTGATGATGAACATGATACTGACGTTGACATCCTCATAGTGTACGGTGACTACCTCAGGGCCGCTCGCGCATACTTCACCGGCCCCATACTCGTCCTGTGCATGATCGCGATGCAGGGCAGTCAGGTCATGAATAACTATATGTTGATCTGGTGGCAGGCGAACACCTTCCACCGTCCGAACTCGTTCTACCAGACGCTCTACGCGTGCTTGGGTGTCTCTCAGGCGATCTTCACACTTGGCGTGTAAGTGGTTGTTTGCCCTGGTACTGCGGGATTTGGTCGGCTGAACTGTTGCAATCGAAGGGGAGTGGCGATGGACGAGATGGGTTTCTTCGTATCGGAGAACCTGCACCACGACTCTATACGAAACATCTTCTACGCCCCGATGTCGTTCTTCGACACTACGGTATGCAGCCTGCTTTCTAATCAGTATCAGCGTTGCTCATGCTGCGTACAGCCTATGGGTAGGATCCTCAGCATCTTTGGCAAAGACATGGAGAGTACGTTGATGTCTGTCTATGCTTTGCTCGCTCTCTCACTACTGACCATCTCCTTTCTAGACATCGACAACCAGTTACCTGGTACGGACGTCGCCGCTGTTCCCGTAGCATGTTGCTGACTGCTTGTTTTGCCCGATAGTTTCCATGCGCCTATGTGAGTCTAGCAATGCTTTCCCCCCACACTGCGGGCTGATGTGATTTTCAGTCGTTCTCACCATCTCGAACGTCATTGGAAGTGTGATCATCATCACCGTCGTAGAGCATTACTTCAGTGAGTGAAGCGTAGCGCAGCTGCGCCACTGTATCTCACGTCCTCCACAGTTATCGCAGCTTTTGCCATTTTCCTCGGCTACAACTACTTCGCAAGCTTTTACCGCGCCAGTGCGCGCGAGCTGAAGCGCATAGGTAAGGACAACCACGTTCGGCATGGTTGCAGGGCATGTCCTGAACGTCTACCAAGATGCCATGTTACGCTCTCTATTGTATGCGCACTTCGCCGAGTCGCTCTCTGGCCTTCCTACAATTCGCAGCTACGGAGAAGTCAACCGCTTCCTCCGAGACAACGAGTATTATATCGACCTCGAAGATAGGGCGGCGTTCCTGACAGTGACCAACCAAAGGTTCGCACTATATCGCTGCCAGAAACCCTCTAGATCTCAACAAACGAGTTCACCGTGCAGGTGGCTGGCTATTCGCCTAGACTTCCTTGGTGGCATGATGACCTTCGTTGTGAGTGGTTTCATTCTGTCGCTTTGGGTGACCAATGTCTCATATCCTCCAGGTCGCACTTCTTGCTGTGACCAATGCGTCTGGAATCAACCCGGCCGAGATCGGTTTGGTGCTGACCTACACCAGTAAGTGAGAGTCGGCAACAGAACACGTGTGGGTCTTAACTCCATTTACCAGCATCGTTGACGCAGCTCTGTGGCCTGGTAACGAGACAGGTGTGTATTCCGTTGTGGTTGTTCTTCCCTATTAGCTTATAAACTGACTCTTTGCAGTCTGCCGAA
The DNA here is from genome assembly GCA_022606195.1 of Trametes polyzona. Lineage (NCBI taxonomy): Eukaryota > Fungi > Basidiomycota > Agaricomycetes > Polyporales > Polyporaceae > Trametes > Trametes polyzona. Next base: position 682,856 of record JABYQF010000004.1, read on the forward strand.
GTCGAGGTATGCCTGAGCCACTCTCCTTTCGATACATCACATTGATTCACAACTCAGAACTACATGAGCTCCGTCGAAAGGAGTACGTTCGATTCTAATATGCAATCCTCTTGATATATACTAACATCCAACCAGTCGTCGAGTACAGCCACGAGGATAGAATACCCCAAGAGGCACCGCATGAAATTGCTGAGCGCAGGCCACCGCCGGAGTGGCCCGATAAAGGCGCCATCGAGTTCAAGGAGGTAGTCATGCGCTACCGGGAAGGACTCCCATTCGTTTTGAAAGGCTTGTCCATGCGGATCAACGGTGGAGAAAAGATCGGCGTCGTCGGCAGGTAAGTTGTGCCCCGGGCCCGAGATGGCTAACACCAATGTCGACTGATGCCGTATTAGGACTGGTGCAGGAAAGTCTACGCTCATGCTCGCGCTCTTCCGCATCGTCGAATTAGCCTCCGGGTCCATCACTATTGATGGGTGTGTAATGCACACCTCAACTTAGCTTCAGAGTACTCACGTACCCCACCAGCATCGACATCTCGAAGATAGGCCTGAAAGATCTCCGAAGCAAAATCTCCATCATTCCTCAAGACGTGCGTTTCCCTCAATCTTCCATCGATGATAATGTTCGCTGATGAAGTTCCGTTGATACAGCCTCTCCTCTTCAGCGGTAGGCTTGATCCCTTCGTCTCCCAGTATCCTTGATCTCACGCTCCCGTAGGAACGATTCGATCAAATCTCGATCCGTTCAACCTCTACGTGAGCCGTCCCGCTACCAGACGACCTGCGTGGAGGATCCTGACTTGTGCCTTTCTAGACCGATGCACAATTGTGGGACGCTCTCCACAGATCTTTCTTGGTCGAGTCGCCGAAGGGCATCTCCGAGGGTGCAGCACTTGATGGGACGCATACGCCCACGGCTAGATTTAATCTTGACAGTGTGATCGAGAGCGAGGGCTCGAACCTGAGCGTCGGCGAGCGGAGCCTCCTCAGCCTTGCGCGGGCCCTCGTCAAAGACAGCCAAGTAGTTGGTGAGCACTTGCGTTTCTGCGGCTATTCTTGTGCTAACACGCGCTACAGTCCTCGATGAAGCGACGTGAGTAACAGTCCAAAGTCTCCCAACCTTGACTTCCGTGGCTAACGATTGCTCATGTTCCCAGCGCTTCGGTCGACCTCGAGACAGATGCCAAAATCCAACACACCATCCAGACGCAATTCCGCCATAAGACGTTGCTGTGCATAGCTCGTGAGTGAGAATCATACCTCTCGGCGGCCGCCCGTTGATCACCATTTTATAGACCGCTTGCGCACGATCATCTCGTATGACCGAATTCTCGTGATGGACGACGGGAAGATCGCGGTAGGCCCCTTTCCTCGGCTGCGGCGACCCACTCTGACGCCAGCTGATATCCCTTGCTCAGGAATTCGACACTCCGCTGAACCTGTTCAACCAACCTAACGGGATCTTCCACGGCATGTGCGAGCGGAGCGGCATCACGCTGGAAGAGATCGAGCGGTCGCGTTCGAAGGTAGCCTAGATAGATGTAAACGAACATTCCGTAGATGTATTAGGGCGGCACGACGAGCGCGGTACGATATAGATACAACTGGTACGACAGCATGACATAGATATCACGATAGCCAGTGGGGACAATACATTATCCAGTACAACTTGCAGAGGCGAGAAACCAAGAAGTGCAAGAGATAGGGCGTTCTACTGCTGTTGCTGCTGCTGGTTGGAATAGTCGGAGTTATAGCGCATTTGGACGTCCTGGTCTTGGATCGCGTCCATCCAGTTGAACCCTGAGTTCGCTGCGATCAGCGTCTTCTTCATTCGGTGAAGATGTCGACTCACCGGGGAGAACCATGTTCGACCAGTTCGGATCTGTCAGTGTCTGCATCGACTGGAGGAGTTCTTGATCAAAGGGCAGAGGCGGGGAGTACAGCTCCGCCGCGTTGATGGTCTGCCCTGGTTGATCGGGATAGACAAGGTTCAGCCCTTCGAACATCTGCGTGTCGTCTCCAGATGAGATCTGCTCGGCGAAGTTCTGCGGCTCCTTCCCGCTGCCGTCTTGCTGTGGCGGCGGAGGCGGGACGTTGACCGGAGTCGGCGGCATCGGAGAAGACGAACCTGGTCGGCTGTCGGGTGAGGGCGCTGCGGGAGGGAGAGGCTTCATGGACCGACGTAGCGCACTCGGGGAATGATCGACGCTTGCAAGCGGTGTCTCCAGCAGGCCCTTGAGGAATCGGGAGTAGAGCTTCGGTCCATGGCGGTCGTCGACCGCTACGTCCGGAGAACCTAGGAAGTCGGCAACTTCCTCAACCATCTTCCGGATCTCGACTCGAGTGTCGCGGGGTATATGCTGTGCGTATCTCGGATGCAGGGTCTTACAGGCGCGTCAGCCGGGAAATGAATTGACTTTCGAAGCGCCAACGTACCTTGATGAGAAATGCGCATGTAAACGTCACGAACACCGACTCGGCGTCTGGCCCATGCTTCAGGAACACCCCTGGGCCGATTGCATTAGCATGACTGCATGCGAAGAACCTGACCGGCACTCACGAAGTTCAGGTTGACCAAGTTCGTCCAGGAGGGTGCGAATCAGGCTCTTAGAAGCACGTAGACACTGCAGCACCACGTCAGCATGGGTCGTGGCTAAGCGCAAGCACGACATACCCTCCAGAAGAACGCGTCGCTAAAGCCTTGCGAGGTGTCCCGGCCGAACGTGTGCTGGAAGGCGAACGATAGCACCGTCATCCGGGCATAGCTGTATGCGAGCTTCAGGAGACTATTTCGCCACCGGGATGCAAGGCCCGGGAAGTTCGCTTCCTGTATACGAGCAAGCCAGGTCTCGCCGAGTTTCGCAAGCTTGTCATCGAACGCGCTCGCCACCTCGGTGATGTCGAGAGTCTGAACGCATACCGATGAGTTCAGCTACGCTAGCAAGCGTTCACCAGCCACAACACACCTTGTTCAGCCCGACCGGGTGCTCCGGGTCGCTGAAGATCGTGGACCGATACTCCGCGAGCACCTTGAGCTCCGCATTGTACGCGCACAGGTGAATATCAAACCCCGGGATGTTGTACGGCGAGCTCCTCCACCAGAACTCGGAGTGGCTCGCGACGTAGTCGGTGTTGTTGATGATCGGCGCCTTGCCGTACTGCGAGCTCATGGAGCGGTCCAGGTTGAAGCAGTTCAGCCACGTCCGCGTGCGGTTCAGCATCTCGCGCGCGTGCTGCTCGTTCTGCGGCTCGACCGTGTTTGGGTGGTGGAGGTTCAGGTCGGTGGCAATCCTTCACAGGCAGGCAATGTCAGACGGCGCTGGATGGGTTGTGGATGAGGGGCGTACCGTATTGCCAGGCCAAGGTATACCCAGCATCGGTCCTCCTCCCATTTCCTCGCAGGAACGGGATACAGGCTGAGGAGGATGTACGCTTGTACGGTCTCGACGCTCTTCTGGCCGCCGATGAGCGTCGACCCTGCGGCCAGACGCGCGCAGTTCATCGCTTGCTGATACAACTCGGGGCGCTCGTGGTAGAATCTTGAAGCAATTCCGCAGACTGGGCATTCCTGTCAGCACTCGGGCACACGGCCACTCGGGGGGAAAAGCGACTTACCGACAGTGAATAGGAAAGGGCTCCTCCAGTAGGTCCGTTGGGCAGTGTACAACACGGGGTCTAGTAATGATACAGATGGGTTCATATAGTCGAAATATCTGTGTAGACACGAACGTCAGCACAGGCGCGAGACGTGATTTTGGACGAGCGTACATCTTAAACAGCTTTTCCACTTCCACCGGGCTCACTAGTCCGCTGCGTAGGATATAGGGTGTCTGATGTTGCGCGTACATGATTGGGCGGTCGGGACCGGGACCTGAGATGGATACGTGAGCACAAGGTAACGCAGGATATGCGTAACGTCAAATCACTTACTCGTCGCCCGGAAGTAGTCGTCATTCGCGACACCGTAGTCGTTGTCGTCCGTGGTGCTGACGCTCCGGCTCCGGCTTGACCTTCTGCTCCTCGACGCCCGCAAGCTGAGGTTCGCGAGCATCCCAATGGGCGCCGCCTCGTTCGGCAGGATCGCCAGCTTCTCGCGTCCCTGCCGGCTCTTCTTCCTGCGCGAGCTCTGCGTGGACGTCTCATCCCTCCCCTGAGCGAGACGACCACCGTCCCCGCCTCCCTGCTGGTCCAGCCGCGTCCTCCCGCGGGAGACCGGTCGCTCTCCCGGCTTCGCATCAACGTCCTCCACCTCAACATGAATCTCACCCTCGCCCTCATCATCCTGCCCCTCCTGCTGCTGCTGCTGCTGCTCGCCCGCGCCCTCCTCCGCCTCGTCCGACGAGCTGCTATCCTTCCACCCGAGCACGTCCTCGCCCAACAGGTCCTTCGTGACGCCGGGGCCGCCCATATTAATGTACCCGCCAAAGGCCTCGATCGACTCGCGCGCCTTCGCGATCCAGTCGAGCACGTCCGGCTTCGTGACGTGCTCCACCGCGGGCTCGGGCGTGCCGAGGTCGGACGTCGTGATCTCGCTCGTCGTCGCGGACATCGTCGACGGGTGGTCCGTCGAGTGCGTCGGCGACGGCGCGTTGTCGCGCGCGCCGGGCGGCGCCTTGCCCGTCGTCCCCGCGCGGTTGTTGGCGAGCTCGAGTTGCTTCATGAGCTCCTCGATCTTCGCCGCTTGTTCGCGGATCTGGCCCAGGAGCAGGTCTCTCCTCCTGCATGCGCGTGTCAGCGGTGGTTATGGAAAGTGCGAGTAGAAAGGCGTACGGGGGAGCGCGGCGCTTCTTGCGGCCGGGGATGATGCATTCGTGGTTGCCGTTCAGACAACGCTTGCAGATGTCCGGGTTCGTCTTGAACTCGCACTTGACCTATCACGGGGGTTGGCCCTCGGTACTCGCAAACATACTATCAAAGTTGAGGACATACCTTCAAAGTCTTGCATCGCGCACATGCTCCCAAACTACGGAGCGGTCAAGGCATGTATGAGAGGAATCACGCAAAGAACTCACGGCTTCGCCGGTTTCGCTTCCTCCTTCGACTGCACTCCGCTCTCCGACCGGTCGTCCCCGTCGACCGAAGACCCCTCGCCCTCGCCCTCGTCCAGCGCGCGCTGCCGCTTCGCCGCATGCAGCGCCGCGGACGCGTCCCCGAGTTGCATGTGCGTCTGCTCGCGGTACGGCGCCCCGGGCTGGACGGGCATGCCGTACGCGTGGCCCAAGCCCGCGCTCCCGTGCGCAAAACTCGGCGCTACGGGCGTGGTCGTGTTCGGGAAGATCGGGCGCGGGTGCGCCATCTGCGCGTCTCCCTGGAAGGACCGGACGGTCGGCGTTAGGCCGGAGGAGGAGCCCGTGCGCGCGTGCTGGTGCTGTCCGACCGGTATGGCCTGAGGCTGGCCTTGGCTGGGAAGGCTCTGATGGGCGAAGGTGAAGGGGGAGGATTCGTCGGCGTAGTAGGGGGAGCTCGGGATGGACTGGTTGCCCCCGTCCCCGTAGGACATCCCGGAGGATTGGAAGGGCTGGCCTTGGGCGCGCTGCGGGAAGCTCGATCCTTGGGGGTCGGGATAGTACTGCCCGGTGCCGTACATCTGTTGCCCATTGTATGTCTGCGGTTGGGGATGTTGCTGAGGGTGCTGCTGGGGATCGGGGAAGGTGAAGGGATAGCTATTCTGTCCCCCGAACGTGCGTCCGTATTCCATAGGAAACCCGGTGTTGGGCTGCTGAGTGCGGCGACGATCCATCTGCGGCTCTGCCTGGAAGTCGCTCTGAAGGATGGCGAAACGAGTGGGGTCTATGTCGTACTCGTTCTCAAGCTGGAGAGGCTGGGCGGGCGCAGCCTCCTGGTGGTTCTGCGGCCAGTCAACGTCTAGAAACTGGGGGTGGGGAGGGTGTGCCATGGTGGGGAAGAACCTTCGTGAGGTTAATTATGTATAACAGTCCGAGATCTACGCGCTGATGTGAGGCAAGCAACATTCCTTGTCGGGATACCTGACTGACCTGGGGCGATCGGTGGGTAAGGTCGCTGACACGGGTGTGTCGGTTGGCAAGCACACGGTGAGTGCGATCTGCGTGAGCCATCAGGAAGATAGGCATGAGCATCCCATAATTTCGCGCGAGCACAGCACTCGGGTTTAATGACAGACCTTGGATCGGTGCAATGGTCTGCTATGTGCGAGCGGCTCACCCGCGTATCCTCTCTCGTAGTGGTGGAACAGTGACCCTATGCGTCCAGATGTTGTTCACAGTCAAGGATGGACGATGGGGCAGAGCGGAGGCAGGTGTTGTGGTCGAGACAAGTCAGGCTGGGGGGTGGTGTTCTCGAGCTAGTCCCGGCGCATCCGAGAACCGAGATCAGGGCCCCTGTGAGGTTGGCGGTAGGTTGCGTGTGGTGTCTACGACGGTGGTGGGAGACGGATGTGCTGAGCAATACGGACGACGACGATTTATCAGCACGGCTGTGGGGAACAAGTGATCCGCAGCGAGGACTGGAGAAGATGGTGGGGGCGGAGGCGTCCTCACTCTCCGTATCACTTCGCTCTCAGCCCGGTAGGCGCCCGTACATTCACTCCTCCGCCAGGCACCGCGTCAGATTCGCTGCACCCGTACGAGCCGCACGTAAACGTCCTCGACTCCCCTGCCTATCGACCACGTTGTCCCCTTCGAACCCTCAAGCCAACGCCTACGATCACAACTCAAATCCTAACTAGCCCTCCACTTCACGCATACGGGCAAGGCTACTTACGCTTGAGTGGTCGAATCCTCTCGAAGGGCGTACATGCCGTCGCGAAGTTGCTCTGGAAAGAAACACGACTGCCACCTGAGACATCTGCATGATCTAGAGACCTCGACTTCTTGCTCCGAAAAAGAAAGTAGGGGACCAAGCACATCTACGCCCTGACAGTAGTTGTGCCGCCGGCCTGTATATACTTATCCGTCTGACGTCATTGATACATGCACCCATGCTGTACGATACCGCCGTGCACCCCCTAGAAGTCCTCGTCAGTATCAAAGCAGTTAAACCGCTCCCCGAACGACACAGATGCGCCTACAACTCAATGTCGCATTCGCACGAAGAGCTACCGATTGGGATGCAGAGTAACCACAACTAATCCTTCGCAGTCGGGATCTTCTTTCGTACTGTCAACCACCACTGGTCACCCCGAGGGCCCGAGCCCCGAGTCACGCCCACCAGTTCTACCATGTTCTCCCGATACCGTTAGCATCGAGTAGGTACCCTACCCAAAGCTTCGCCTTCATGACGCCTGACCTGACTACCCTGCCGGACGTCACATTGACTTGTAGCCTTGAGTGAGCTACAATAAGACCGGTCGGTTCGACACACCCCGCCGCATGTTATCCGACGATCCTCCGTAGACGTGCACTTCCAAGCTTTCAGCCATCCGTCCATACCTGCTGTCCCACTCAGCAGATTCCGGCAGTCACAAGACGTACTATTCGAGGGGAGTGAATGACTGAGGCACTAAATGCCCCCCTGCGCACGCCCACGCTGGAGGATGTCACCTTTGGTAACCCACGAGGAGACGTAGAGACCCGCCCAACGCTCGGAGACAGCATTCGCACAGCGGGACTGCACGGAGAGGCAGTGGCACCGGCTATGTACAGCTCTCTCGGCGGCAGTGCCGGACGGCGCCTGGACGCGAGGACGCCAAGATCCATCAACATATCACCTACTTAGCGGGCTGCGGTTCCACTCGCCGGGAGGGCTGGCCGTTGTGCTGCATGGCCCCCGCGGGATCAGGCCTCACACGGGGCCTGTCGACGGGCACGATATACACAACTCTTCCTTGACGTGGACGGTGCGTGCAGGCTCAAGGGTTTCCGAGTGTTCTTGTTGCGCGCGAAGACGCACTTCTGGATCCCATAAATCACGTCGTGAGGCGCCGATAGTTGGAGGGTACTTGGCGTTAGGTGAGTATCGCCCACGATGTTTCCATAAGACTCTATGTTGACGGAGAACGGTGCGCCTAAGTGTAGGATGGGCGTGTGCGGCGCGCTTAAAGTTATGACGACGACGGGTGGAATGGGGTTAGTAGCACGCGGTGAAGCTATGGAAGTGAACGTTCGAAGGTCAATTGGTGAGTGCACTCTCGTTCGCATCACGCAGAAAGAGCGACCGTCCGAACTTATTGCCGGTGCCAGACAAATCCTTTGAACCAATCACACGACCACGACAGCGATCTACCGTTCTGCAGAATGTCCTGGGCCGCCTCACTGCTATCACGACGGTGTCAATTATAACTCTGTGCGGGCTCTTCCCCGTAGTCGGTGCTTTGATGTTCAACACCCCCGACGCCCAAGATCTCATAACCTGCACTAACATCAACCTCACCTGGACCGCGGGCGTGCCCCCGTATCGACTATCGATCACTCCCTCTCACCTCGCGGGCGACCCGGTCACCGACCCGTGGGCAAGGGACCTCACCCAAGACATCAAGAACATCCGGAACACATGGTACATCTGGACGCCGAACTTCCCAGCCGGGCTCGTGGCGCACTTCGAACTTCTCGACAACAGCGCTGGGAGTCCCTCGGAAGGGTCGCAGGTCGTTTTACTCGGGAAGGACATTAGCTGTCTTCCTGTCACTTCCATGTCGTCAGCACCCACCTCAACGCCCCCGAGCACACCCACCAATACCGGTAGGTCGTTTGCCTCGACGCGTGGCAGCAGACGGACTGACGCGTTGGCAGGCTTATCGACTACCACTACCTCTCCACCGACTGCAGAGCCTGTCCCTGCGACGACGTCCGGGGTCCGCTTGAGCAAAGGGGCGGTTGCGGGTATAGCTATTGGAGCAGGGCTTGCCGTAGCCGCGGCCATCCTACTGGCACGCTATTGCCTACGCCGAAGGAAGATGCGCGCGTACTCGTACCAGGGTACGTGCTTAATATTACGGATAATGGACGCGACATGTACTCATTTCATGCATATGCTTCCCTGGCGTGCCCCACCGCAGATCCTGAACCTCGATTCGTCACCCAAGTAGACCAGTACCCTCCTTCCTTCAGCCCGCAACATCAACCCTTGCTCGTGAGCCCAACTAGCGCCGGAGTGCTTAAGCGCCCGTCCCGCGCGGACGAGGCGACGGCGCGGTCTACGGATGTTAGCGTCCACGCAGAGATCGGCGACCCTGTGCCCTCTCCAGACGCGACGGGCGCGACGACGCCATCTTCCCGCACAGGCGGCGGCAGAAGCAAACTCGCGCGGGACCGGCCCCCCGCGGACGTCGCCACCACGTCCGCCGCGTTGCCCTCTGCGACCACGCTAACCCCGACACACTCTGCGCCCGGTACGAACGCCGCGCACGCTGCCGCGGGTCCTTCGGCGCCGCGGGCCCCTCGGGTTGAGTCGGACGGCGGTGTGCGTCTAGCTGGGGGTGGGTTGGACGACGACGGTGCAGACGCGTTCGGCGAGGCCGAGTCTACGCTTCCTCCGCCCTATTCCCCTTATTACCCGTCACGATCATGATCTCGGTATGTTGTCCATCTTATGACTGCGACGTTGATGCGGCTCCGCATGGACATCATTGATGTTATGGCGTGGACATAAGTAGTACGAGCCTATGTGCGTACAGATTTGACTGTTCATATGTAAGGAGCGACTTACTGAGATACTACCCTTTTCCAGTTATACAGGAAGTTGGCCTTCGCAGGTGTATCATATACTATTAGTTCTCTTGAGGGTGCCCTGGGTTCACTTGAGCGATTCGTCGGGCGCTGCCAGATGGCAGCGACGTGATGTATCGTGTCACGGCATGTCGGCTGCGGGCGCCCGCGCATCTACAGCTGAGCGCACCAGAAACCGTCATGACTCCGGTAAGTATAATCCGCCATAAAGCACAGCACTGCCGTCTGTCGCAATCGGGATCTTCATGGGCCGGGCCCGCCCAACAGACAACAATTACTGCACAGCTTCCCGACAATGGGAGGAGGTGCGAACGTACTGGGATCAGATACCGCATACTCTGTAGGACCCTGCAGGTACCGGTGCTAACTGCGAAAACTCTCCTTGACATGGCCGGCCGGTGAGGGTTTTCAATGTATTCCTGTGATGCATGGGGGCTCCGGTGCTGCCGGACTCGGACCTTCGCGCGTCCAACAACCTCATTCCCCCCTCGCACTGTTGGTCGCTACCAACTTGCCTACCAGGACTCTGAGCGTGTCATAGCGTTGCGTGAGTTTTCTGGACCGTTTGAGTCACAGCCATATCCTGAGTGACGAGTTTTGTTCCTGCAGGAGGACAAGACTGCGGGCCCGCGCTGGCTTTATCGGGACAGTCAGAGCTATGGAACTGGCAGTCTCTGAAGTAGAGAATGATATGGTCCTGGCAAGGTCTATTGGTCAGTGCACTTCCATTTGCGTCCGGGGATAGATGTCATCTACTGAGTTCGTGACCCAATGCTAGAACAGTACCCTGGAACAGAGGTAGAGCCGACGAGTAGGCGATCATCGAGCATTTTCAAGAATGGCTTTCGCCGCTCCTCCACCATCGCCGCCGCGGTGTTGACCATTGTCATCGGGGGATATCTGCCAGGAGCCGGCGCCTTTATGTTCAACACTCCCGGAGACGGGGATCTTGTTACTTGCAGACCTATCAATCTCACTTGGACGGCGGGAATACCACCGTATCGACTCTCCATCACTCCGTCCCATCCCGCGGGCGACCCAGTGACCGACCCGTGGGCAAGAGATCTCACCCAAGACGTCAAGGACATCCCCAACACGTGGTTCATCTGGACCCCGAACTTCCCCGCTGGGCTGATAGCCAACTTCGACCTGCTCGATAGTGGGACCGGAAGTCCTGTTGGGGGGACACAGGTCGTCCTACTGGGAACGGATACCAGTTGTCTCCCCGTCACTACCACTCCGTCCCAACCGACCTCCACATTGACCTCGTCAAGGGCGACATCGTCCCAGCCAAGCTCAGCATCGCCCCCGTCAGGCTCACCGCCGCCTCCTCCGGTTACGAATGCCGGGGCTACCACTACCGGGGGAACCACCACCTCTGACAGCTCGCTACCGCACGCCCCGACTTCAGATGCGAACACCGCACTACCGCTACCAGAGTCCCAACTTACTTCCGGCGGTAGTACTGCGGCAGCGAGTCTTCTCTTCAATACAGGAACACTGATATCGTCGTCCACGGGTTTGTCGACAGGTTCACGTAGTACTGGCAATCCTACAGATTCTCCGGGCGCGCCAGAAGGACCCCCAGCTCCCGCACCCACTTCGAGCGATCCGCTCACTCCACAATCCGCCCCTGCAACGACGCCATCGGGTAGTCATTCGTTGAGCAAAGGGGCAATCGTAGGAATCGCTATCGGAGTCAGCGTCCTCGTCGTTGCGGCCGCGATCGTTGCCGCTCGACGTTGCCTGCGCAGGAGGGAGAAGCAAGGGTACCAAGGCACGTCCCGCTCATCGATTTCGACACCGCCGTTGCGAACTACGACGATTGGTTATACTAACCGATTGCATACATACGTACAGATCCCGAACCATTCGTCGCTCGCAAAGACCTACCTCTTAGCAGAGAACCCGGCCCGCCGCTGTCTGTGGTGGGGAGCCCGGAATCCGACGTCGAAGGCCTCAAAGTCCCATCTCATGCGGACGAAGAGGCGATACGGCCCAACGATGCCAGTGTCCGCGTGGAGATTGGCGACTACGTGCCTCCGCCAGACCCCATCGCGGTCGCTTCTTTGCCTCACGAAGGCGGCCGCAGGAAAGTCGCGCAAGACAGGCTCCCCACGAACGTCGGTACGACGAATGCGCTGGCGGATGCGGCCACAGGCGCACCGACGGGGCCTTCGACAAGCGTTGGGCGTGCTGCCCTCCCCCAGCGGCGAGCTCCCCGATTCGAGATGGATGGTGGCGTACGTCTGGCGGGGGGCGCTTTGGACGAGGAAGTGCCCGACGACATCGACGCTCTAAGCGACGCAACGACAACTCTTCCTCCTCCATATTCCCGCTTCTACCAGTGATAGTTTCCAACTTTGAACGAGGTGTGTATCGTGGTCCCAATATCGTCTTTGAATGTGTAGGGCGCCGTGTGGCCATTGTTAACAAAAAATACACGCAACATGCCGTCGGGTGACAGTCGCGAGGGCATGCGCTCTGTCTGCCGGCGTGATCTCCTCCCGAGGCTTGCATGGCCTATGAGCGCAAGTTCGGCATCAACCCCACGGGTCACTGACGAGCCCTTCCCGCGTCCCGACCTCATGAAGCATGGCCAGTCACTGCCACCACGCCTTGATTCTGGGTTCACAGACAGAGTATGCCTGAAGCGACGGCACCGACTATCATTGCTTGGCGGCAGCGCCGACGGCCGCAGGGATGGCAGTCTCTATTGTATGTATTTGTCTCATCTTCGGGCTGCGGTTCGACTCGCCGAGGGCTGGCCGCCGCTCAGGCTGATTTGCGTGGTCCCGTGGGAGCAATACTCAACCTGCCAGTGGTCCATGTTGAACACTCCTTCCGACTGGTCGACCCGCACAAGAGGTGGCTGCAAGTACCGGAGTACGAGGTGAGCATTGTTCGCAATGCCGCATCATGGGTCTGGATCGTCGTTGACGGCAAATCGTGCACCTAGATAAAGGGGCTGTGTGGTTCGACTCACCAGTTGCTCCGAGCATGGATAGCGTGGCGAACGGAGTATATGCCAGCGAGATCGAGGATGGCAGGGTCCGGAGCACCAGCGGTGAGTACCTACGAAATCGAAGCAAACAGTAATCCGATCTCACGTTCCTTTAGTCGGTGCTCTGACGTTCCACACCCCCGGAAACCAAGACCTGATAACCTGCAAACCTATCAACCTCACTTGGACAGGGGGAGTACCCCCATACCAGTTTTCGATTGCTCCTTTCGACCTTTCTGGCGATCCGGTTACCGATTCGTGGGCACAATATACCACCCAACACATAAGGAACATCCCAAACACATGGTACTTCTGGACCCCAAACTTCCCGGCAGGGTTGGAAGCGCACTTCAAACTGTTCGATAACAGCACTGGAAGTCCTGCAGAGGGTTCGCAGGTCATCATACACGGCGAGGACGACAGCTGTCTTCCTATCCGCCCACTCTCGTTCGGATTCAGCGCTACCACTCCTCCAAGTTCTGCTACCAGCACCGGTCAGTCATTGACCCGTGTGTGCTATGTCCCTTGGTAGCGGTATTTACTAACGTGCTGGCAGGAATCTCGACTTCCGCCACCACCACCGCGCCACCGTCCGCAGAAGCCGTCCCTGCGGCACCGTCGGGGGCTCGCATGAGCAAGGGAGCGGTCGCAGGTATAGCCATCGGTGCTGGCCTTGCCGTGCTTGCTGCGATTGTCGTTGCCCGCCTATACAAAAGGAAAACGCAAGCGTGCTCGCACCAAGGTACGTGCCGCTCAAATATCTCAGTGAACAACGGAAGCACCATGTACTCATAAATTCTTCTGCTTTCCTGCCGCGCTGGACCGCAGATCCCGGGCCGCGGTTCGTCACCCAAGTGGATCAATATCCTTCCCAGCTGAGCTCGCAATATCAACATTCGTTGGTCAGCCCGACCAACGTCGGCGTAGCCAAACACATGCCCCGCACAGAGGAGACAGCGCGACCTACAAACGCTGGCGGCCGTGCGGAGGTCGGCAATCATACCCCTCCGTCAGACGCAACCGGCGCGACGGCCCCGTCGTCGAGCGCGGGTGGCAGAGGCAAGCTGGCACGCGACAGGCCCCCTGCAGACGTCGCCTCCACTTCGGCTCTACCCTTTGTGACCACGGTCACTTCAACGGACGCTGCTCCTGGGACGAGCACCGCGCACGCGGCCCTTCCTCCAGCGTTACGGGTTCCTCGGGTCGAGTCTGACGGCGGTGTGCGTCTGGCTGGAGGTGGCTGGGATGATGATGACGCGGATGCGTTCGGCGAGGCAGAGTCTACGCTCCCTCCCCCGTATTCCCCTTATTACCAGTCGCGGCCGTGATTGCGGTACGTTGGTACCCTTACGAACGTGACATCGGCTACGGCCCCGATGCTGATGTTCCGCGTAGCCAGAGCTGTTATGGCACGGACACAGTGCTTTTGAGCCATGTGCTTACAGACCGGACCTACTTCTCAATTGGAGCCACCTACTCGATCACCAACCTTGCGAGTGTACGAGTCGCTCCTGGTGTTGTCCTTCTAAGATTGAAGTCAAAGACCGGTGAGCGAATCTGGCGGCGGCGTGATGCATCATGTCACGGCACGTCGGCTGCAGACGCTCCCATGGACATTCCGCCTAAAGGCGACTGATTTAAGTTGAAACCGTCATGCAGCTGTGCAAGGGGATCGAACGTCATGAGGTACGCAGCGCTCGCCGATTTTGATTTTCACGCTGCAGACTATGAGGCCTCATAGTCTGCAGCAGATGGTGGTGTACTGACTGCATATACATTCTCCTGCAGGTTCGGGCCATCCATTGGTCGCCCGTGATGTCTAGAGAACTAGGCCTGCTGCCGTCCGTGATAGGAACTCGGAGCTCGGAATTCGATGTCGAAGTCTCAAGGCAAGGTCCCATCTCCTGCGGACACCGAGGCGGCACTACGACGCGATGATGCTAACGTTCAAACTCGCATGAAGATCGGTGACTATGTGCCTCTGGGCCCCTGCCAGACCTCATCGCGGCAACTTCTTCGCCTCACGGAGGCGGCCGAAATCAGGTCGTGCGAGATAGGCTGGGCCCCACGCACGTCGCTACAGCAAACGCCTTGCCTCGCGCGGTCACACTTGCACCGACAGATAGCCCCGATAAGGGACCGGATAGTCTACGATCTGATGTTCGCATCTAAGGACCATGGCATGGCGCAGACTACGTTGTGCATCAGGATACGATCCCTCAGCGCGTGGTGGGGCGAGGCAATCCTTCAGCCTCCGAGTCCTCCTTCCACTTTCTCATTGCCCCTCCCCCCTTCGACGACGGTGACCGAACCGTCCCCCACTGTCCTTTTCCGTGAGTGCCTACATATACCTATATGCCGAACCCTGCTCATCCATTACCATCCTACTTGATTGAACTCATGATGTCTCGCTCCTCGTCCCTTTCTCCAGTCCGCGTTCATCTCTCGACCGTCAGCGGCCGCCCTCGTCACTCCTTTCGTTCACCGCCCACCCCTATATCAACCCGTTTCAATAACCCTTCTCCTTGTCATGCACAACATACGACACTGCCACCATGCCATGGCCCGCCAGGCTGATGACGCTCCCATCGCCGCCCTCTCTGGAGCTACAACTATAGTCAGCAGCGCCCTCACAGACAACACATTGGCCTTCAATACCAATCCCCCTGCCGTCAGTGTCACCCCAGCCCTTCGGCAGACAGTCACCGTGACCGTAGGCTCCCCGTCCTCTTCGTGGGCTCCGAATACCGCCAACGGTACCGAGACCACGACGCCCCCGCCTCGTTCCCGCTTGAGCAGCGGACTCGTCGCGGGATTGGTCGTCACAATCAGCGTCCTCACCGTGGCGATCGCGCTCGCCTCCCGCGTTTACTTGCGCGAGAGGAGAAGAACGCAAGCACACCAAGGTGCCCTCCTCCGGTCTCCTTCGTCCTTCATGATCTCGCATTCTCACCGCTGCTTCTTTTCTTGGGCGTGCTTCGTCACAGGTACTGGAGCCGGAACCGGGCTCGTGCTGACTGTATACTGCCGCCGCCGCCGAGTCCACGGAACGGTCAGGGGAAACAGGTCCGTCAGCGCTGCCATGCGGGGAGTGTCCGGCGGCGACCGCGCGCCTCCGCCACACCGCGTTCCGACGAGCTTGAACCCGCCACGAGCCGGTGCAGGCGACGAAAGGAAGAGCACGCGGGGAGGGCTCGCCACAGACTCTTTTTGCGCCAGTAGCCTGACTGTGGCAGAGTCCGAGCGCCCCCCGATGGCTGCCCTCCCGGCCCCGCGGCGAGTCCCTCGGCTCGAGACCGACGGCGGTGTGCGCCTGGCGGGAGGCCCGGGGCCCGTGGACGAGTCCGAGTCTGGGGAGGAAGCGGGCGACGTCGAGCGCGACAATGGCAGTGGCAGCGTCGAGGCTCGTACGGCTGGTACCTGTGAGACGGCCGGTACGCTCCCTCCCCCCTATGCCCGATACAGCTGATCGCGGTCATGTCGTGCGTACGATACCTTGGCTAGTAGGTTTTGACCTTGTCCTGGTACGTTTTGACATTGGCCTCGCCAGTATACAGTAATGCCCTAGGGCGTGTTTGACTATGGATGTACCGGGGTCGACTACGACACGCACAATCGAATCCAACCCGCGTCCTGGCCGTTTCGAGGTGCCGCTGCACATATCATAGCTTGTTCCTCGTAGGCCGTCTCGGTAAGTTCGAGTCGGGTGCCCGCCATATACAAAGGTGATATATGTGGCATCGCCGCAACTGGAGCATTGAACGTTCGCGTACGACGCGAGGTACAGAGCGCCGAGGGCTGTACTTCGCGGATGAACGTACTTCTGGAGATAATGAATGCAGAGTTGACGTGTACTCACTCCTGCGGCACCGAGCGCGTCCACGGTCCTTACTGCCGTGACACACGGTCTGATTCCCCGGACACGGTTGTTTGAATGTGAACAGCTTCACATATATTAGGCTAGCGATGACTTGAGGTTGTTTTGACGCCAGCCGCCGGGCTCCGTCCTTTGCGTCTGTTCTATTAACGGCGTTGGCGCGCATATCTGGGCGAAATAAACCAAGGAAGCTCGACCACGATGCATTCGCATGATACAGCATTTCGAGCGAAGTGCTGTGAACGTTATGCCTGATAGCCGCTACATGTAGTTCGGTGTTTGCCCCTCGGAGTTGTTTTGAACGCACGTAGTGTGGCAGCAAGTTTGACCCAAGGGAAACCGCGGCACCGGCGGTTTGCAATCGCACTACCCCCCGATCAGGAAGATGTGGGATGGTGAACGAACGCCCTTGATGCCCCTCATGGGTTATGCACACGACGTGTTCTATCATGATGGAAGGCTACTCCCTGGGGGTTGAGTTCAGCTCCGGGTTCGTAGGGTGTGCGCGGAGCATGATAGAAGCAGCTCGGTGAGAGAGCCGTGAAGACACTGGCGAGGGCCTCAACTCTGAGTTATACCATCACAGCCGCGAAGGCTCCACCCCGTGTGCTCGCCGCCCAAGACGATAGTGCTTACCGTTCGAGACTGACAGAGGGGGCGCGGCGGCGTGATGCATCACGGTCGAGGGGCCGTGGGTGCGTGCACGGTCTGATATGAGCTGTCCTGTGAGGTAAGCATTTTTGCGCACATAGTCAGCGGTAGCTGTAGCGTTCGGACACGGACGGGAGTGTTCGCAGGCCAGGGTGCATGAAGCGACGGCAGTAGCTGGCGGTGGGCGAGGAGCGGGCCGGGGGAGCCGGATGGGGGATGGTCGCGAACGGGGGTGATGCCGGGGGCGGCTGTTTCCATTCGCATCTCGCACGGGCGCCTGACGGGCGTTCAGTTCCCTGGGCGGGGATGGGCCCAGCGTCCAGCTTCCGCTTCCAGTTCGAGTCCCCCACCACCTCCGTCGACGAAGACGACGAGGAGACAAGGCCGGCGCCGTATCCTCCCTCCCCCGGGCTGCCCCCTCTGCCGCCCCTCCGCTCGCCCTTGCAGGTGTGTGCTCCCATCCGCCCATCTCCTCAACCTCCGTTTCATCCCCCTCCATCTTGATTGAAGCTCATTACGTCTCGCTTCTCAGCCCTTATTCCAGTCCCTAATCATCGCCCGGCCTCCCGCGGGCGCGTTCCCTTGTCGCTCCTTTCTCCCTCCCTCCACCGTGTCACCCCCTCCTTCTCCCCGCCATGCACATCGCTCGCCATGTCCTGGCCCGCCAGGCCGATGACGTCCCCATCGGCACCCTCTCGGGAGCTACGACTGTAGCCGTCGTCGCGACAGGCACCACGTTGGCCTTCAACACCAATGCTCCCACTATCACTGCCGTCGCACCTCCTCTCGCGGAAAACCAGACGATCACCCTTTCGTCCTCGCCGTCCTCTACACCTTCTCCGACCCCATCCGTTCCTGTGGGTCAGCAAGCGGCCACCTCCACATCGCATTCCCAGATCCCCCTCGGCGCAATCATTGCCATCTGCGTAGGAGCGTTCATCGGAGTCGTCGCTGTCATCTGCCTTGTGTACGCCTGGTTCAGACGGAGGACCGACAAGCTCTCCGCCACCGCGCGCAGAAATGCCCAGGGCCATGCAGAGCAACAGCGCACTCAGGCTAAGAACTTCAACCGGCTAGGCGACTCAGAAAAGCCCTCTGGAGACCTCCCGCCTCCTTCCACTAGCGCACCGGACAGCCACGATTCAGACGAGAAGAACTTCTCCATGTTCAAGAAGTCTCCCAGCGTTCGTACCGCTTACACCACCAAGACTACCACGGACGAAGACCAGGTCATGGACCTTCCTCAACTCGACTTTACCAAGTATCACCCCTCTCTTGCACAGGAGCTCGCGCTCGAGAACCCGGAGAAGCCATTTGCAGGACGTCAGAACAGTGGTGTCTCGTGGGATGGAGAGACCCTGGGTGACGATTCCTTCCTCTCCATGCACTCCGTTCGTGTGGAGTCCGGCGCGATGTCTCCTACGATGGTGATGGCGAAGATGACACCGCCCGCTACCACGTCTGCAATCCACAGGTGGGAGTCTGCCGAGGTCCTAAACGCCGACGAAGACACAGCCCCGGCGACTCAGTCTCGCAACCCCTTCGCCGAGATGGCGGAGGAGCGCCGCGCACGAAACAACCCGTTCTTCAACGCCCAGGACATGAATCGCTCCAGCAGGGTGATCCGGAGCCGCAGCAACAGTCGCACCAGCCGTACGAGCCGCGCCCAGAGTCTCGTCCGTTCCGACAGCCGCGTCACGCAATCGAACAACCCGTTCCTCGACCTCCACGAAGCCGTCCCTGTCTCCTCCGTCGAGCCCTCCACTCCCGATGCCCTCTCGCCGAATGCTGGCCTTCCCACGAAGCCGTCCGTCCCAAGCGGCGCGTCCGCGCAAGCTTTCGGCAACGAGCGTGCTATGGCGTCCCTCATCGCCGCGCTAGACCTCACAAAGGAGGAGGTGGAGGAGCGGCTCCGCGTCGTCTCGATGCAGGGCTCGACGATCTCCTCGTACTCGAACGAAGAGTCAGACATCGCCACCGTGCGCGAGTTCCCGCTCCCGCCCGGCACGACGGCACGCTCTCCCTGATCCTCAAGAGGTGTACCCACCACCTCGACCATCCCACTCGCGGGTCTTGTTCTACCCGCCTTCATGAGCAGAGCGCGTGCGCCGCCGTCCTTTCCTTGCCCCCGCGCTTGACGCCCGCGTTTGTTCTCTTGCCCTTTGTTTTCGAGTCCTGGATGCACTCTCCCCGGCCCACCCGGTTCGCCCCTTCTCCTGATGTACGTGATACGTGGGCCATGATTTTTCTTAGCCTTACGCCCTGCCCTCACCCTGCCCCTCTCACCTTCCCCTTCCACGCGGGCCGCTTCCGCACGCCCGAGCTGTGCATATCCCTCCTGGTGGTGCCCGGTGTCCCATGTTCCATTCACCTCACACCCCGGTCGAGGCACGGACCGTTCCTCTTCGTTTCGTGTTCATGTTTCCCCCTCCGCGCCCCGCCCGTTCCCGCCGCCCCTGTGCGCACGATCATGGCCCGTATGTACTCCCGTCCTCCCAGCTCCCAGCTTCCCGGCCCGCCTTCGTCGTCCCGTTACCCCCGCAGGAGGGCTTGCCGTTCTTACCCCCGTTGATTTTTCCTGCCCTCCCCCCTGCCCTCCACTTCCTCGTCCGAGTTCCGAGTCCTCGTTATAGTATGACTACAGGTTTGGCTCTTAGTGTACTACATACCGCTGATTTATTTATGATGCGCCGCGCCCTGCCGCCGTCGCTCTCGTCCCTGACCCTGTCCTCGCCCCTGCCCTGCCCTGCCCTCGTCCTCGTCCTCCGTTTCTACCGAGGTGCCTCGCCTTCCCGTACCATTCTTCTAGTCGACCTCCGCCGCCGTGCCTTGACGCGTTCGTCTGGGCTTTGGCGCATGTAACTCGCTTGCATTCGTATCATCGACCGCCTGTCGGCCCTCCGGTGCTGACTGTTGATGTGTTATACGCCTCGAACGTGGAGCGTTCGTAGCGAGGAATGTAATGCAGGCTCGAGGTGCGTCGTTTGTACGTCAGTGGTGGGCCGTGGCAGGGAACCGGGACTTTGTGCATAAGCGGGCGGGCTAGATATGTACTACCAGGTGAGTTCTATGCATACGCACCACGTTGTTCAACCACCTCCGTGCTGCCTCACGTTCAATCATGTTTTTGTTCTAGACAGGTCAGTTTTGTTTCTCCCCTCCCTCTCACCCTCAATCTCTGTCTTTAGGGAATATGGACGGGAAGCCGTATGCTCGATGGAAGCTCAACGTATACACTATACACTTGACGTCCGCGGTCCGTCGGGTGCACAGTATTCGTGATGCATGATGAGGCGTATTGCAATCGGGGATGGGTGATGTATCGGAAGTCCGCAAAGTGCTCTGTCACTGTCAGGAAGTCGGTGTTTGCGGTGGCGATACTTACGCATCGCTCGGTCCGCGTCGCCGCAATGTACATGGCCATGCGGCATGCGCCCCGGCGAGTGTAATAGCGAGCCAACTGATGACACGACGCGTAAAGGCGGGTCGCCCCCGGCGGCACTGTACAGTGTGCATGCATGGGCGCATGCGCAACGATGAGCGCAATCGATGCGGACTGTGCGTTGTTGTGCGACGTTAGCTTGTCAAGTGCATCCGGTGCGCCTGCGCCGCAATATGATTATCACAGAGTGTTGCTCATTGGATGCCGGCGCCGTGCGTGTTGGTTGTCGGACGCGTCAAGAGTGGACCAGCCGCCGCCGCCGGCGCGGCCGGAAGTACAAGGCGAACGTGGTTGCCGGCTTGGTCCCGGTTCGCGGGCGTGGCGAGCTCCGGCGAGGCTCAATGTCCGTATTCTGGAGCGGTGGATCATGTTCGAGGGTACGGGTGAGCGCACTGCGCAGATGCTCCATATCGTGCGTGAGGGGAACGAGGGACGAATGGACGAGTGAGAGGGATGGCTATATATGGGCGGGAACATGTCGGAGGCACGCGTCGCGATCGGGGTGACGGGATGGGCGGCCCATGGTTACGGTAAAGTACGCGGTTCGGATGACGGTCCTTTCATTTTTTGAGTGCGCGATGGCAACGTATACGCGCGCGTACATATGTATATCCACCACATCTCTCCCTCCTCCCCCTCCCTCCCCTCCCTCCGCCCCGCCTCCTGGTCTACCGCTTCCCCGACCAGGCGTGCACGACCCGTCCCCGCCTCTTTCTGGCCTCCTCGTTCACCGAACCTGGACTTGGGCATTTTATCACGTTTGGACACGCGCCGACCCGCACACCCGTCACTCATTTGCAACACGCGACATTCCTTCCTGACCGACATACCGTCCGAACAAACAACACGACATCCCTGTCACCCATCCCACATATTCTCACATCGAAATGGCACCTCACGCATCCCCCCGCCTCGTCGCGCGCGACGACGGCTACCCCACCGGCGAGGACAACAGCATGAGCGGCATCGTCATCGCGGGTATCGTGGTGGCTGCCGTGATCGGCCTCGGCGCAGCCGTCTGGCTCGCCATCCGCTGGTACCGCAAGCACTCCGCGCAGAAGCGCGCCCAGCGGCGCGGATCCGCGTTCGCAGGCTTCACGGGCTCGGAGGAGGACGAAAAGGGCTCCTCCGCTCCGAGGTGCGTGTCGCGGTTGATTTCGTCGTTGCTGCGGGCGCCCGTTGAGGCAACCTCCTTCCTCCGTTTAGCGCCGGCCTGCCCGTCAAGGGCACCTTCTCGCGCGACCACCTCAGCCCGAGCGTGGTCATGCCCGAGAGGGCCGTGCTCCGTGCGGGCGCGTCGCGCGACGAGATTATCGAGCACTACTCCTCCACTGGCAAGCTGCCCAGGCCGTTTGCCCCCTTCGCACCGAAGACTAGCTTGGACGGCGATGCTGAAGCTGTCGGCGAAGACACCACGGCTTCCGGGCGTCCCCTCTCTACCGCGTCGTGGCTCCCTCCAGGCCTGCTCGCGGGCAGCCGCGGCTCGCGCATCTCCGTCATGTCCACCGCTTCCTCCGTGAGCATGAGCGCCGGCGCGACGCAAAAGAAGGTCCGGCAGATCTTCGACCCCGTCCTCCCCGACGAGCTGGTCGTCTCGCTCGGCCAGTCCCTGACCGTCGTACAAGAGTTCGACGACGGCTGGTGCATCGTCGGCCGCGACAGCATGTTCAACCCGGGCGAGGTCGAGCTCGGCGCCGTCCCCTCGTGGGTCTTCCTCAAGGCCGTGAAGGGCCTCCGCGCGGAACGCCCTATGCGTGTCTCCAGTCTGGGCGTCACCGTCAGCCTCGACGCACCCCCTGCGCTCGGCCAGCGCGACAACGTCATGTCGTGGTCCAACTTCTGATCCGCTCAACCCTCCCCTCCCTCGCCCCAAACAATAACAACCGTAAATCGCGTAGACCGAGGCGCTATACTCGGTAACCACACCAGTGGCATTCGGTCCCAACATACCCATTACGCGCCTGCTGCGCTCAGGCCGCGCTCTTGTCAACTTCCCCTCGTCTCTCCAGCAGACGTTCCCTAGCGGATTTGGCCACGGCGAGGCTTCAGATATTCCCTTCCGTTTCTTCAGGCCCCCAGCGGCCTCCACGCTCCTCCCACAGGAGAGCCTCGTCATGCCCTTTGTTATGTGGATATACCGCTCTCCGCCTTCGCCATACCACGCCGCTGTATACCGCGATACCGCGCCCGTCGCTTCGCCCGTTCGTTCGCTGCACAGAATTGTTTCCCGCCTCCCTCCCACCTACCGCTCCGATTGTTGTCTTTTCAACCCATCGCTTTCGATGCTCGACTGCCGCCCGCCCCGCTCGTCGTCGATCCCGCAGCTCCGTTCTGAATGCGCACGTCCGCGCGGCGCAGAGCGTACGTGCCGCGCGCGCCTTTACTAGTAGTAGCGTATGTACATGTCTCCTTCTGTTGCATCGCAATGTATCTACCTGTGCACGCCCTTTCTGGTACTGTATGAGTATCTCGATCAACGCCCCCGTCCGCTAGACAGCATGACGGTACTTAGAGACGCACCACGATGTCGTCATGGGGGGTTTAGTAGCCGAGGATTCTTGCATTGTCGCGTAAGGTTGCAATCTCAGATTGGAAGTCGTCGTGGCGTTCGGTACACACGTGTTTGTCACCTTAACGTTAACCACGATCGAGGCCCCATGGCGGCCCTGTACACCGTCTGAGAGCGCACACAGCCTACTAACCCCTGAGGCACCCACAAACCACAACCCGCCGCCACGCCGCGTGAGTACGCTTGGCACCAGACACTCATCCGTGCAGATCGATCTGGACCGTGACGAACAGGCCTAGCATGTCGGTGCCTCCTCCGCCGACCCCGAAGCACCTCATCCGCAGCCACGCGGCCCAGGTGAACGTGCTGTGGATTTCGGACGACAACGAGCGGATACATTCGGGGGATGCGGCGGGCACAATTGTGATCACCTCAACGCGGAGCCTGCGCGCGATCGCGACGTGGAAGGCGCACACGGACGGCCTCCTGGGCGTGCAGGAGTGGGAGGGCCGTATCATCACGTTCGTTTCATTTCTTCCTCGGGCTTAGTAGAGATCTACCCGGACTAACGTTGCATGTTTGAGCTAGACATGGACGCGACAACAAGCTGCACGTCTGGACGGGCGTGCGGGAGCCGTCCCGTGCGTTGGGCGGGTCCGCGGCGCTGCCTGGGCTGCAGGCCCCGGAGTTGTTGTATTCGATGGACGTGAACGCGCTGAACTACTGTCGGTTCGCGCTCCTGCCGCTCCCGGAGGAAGCGAGGACCGACGATCGCCAGGCGTTGCTCGCAGTCCCGAACCTCGTCGAGTCGGCCTATGTACGGATCCTTCCACGTCTCTGTACGATAGAGAACTGAACTTCTGATCATTGGCCCCCGTTGCCACAGGCCGACGTGTGGACGTTACCAGGGAGGCAGAGGCTGCATGCGGCCATTGGGAAGGCCGGACAAGAACCACCGGCTTCGGACGGACGAGGCGTGCGCAATGCACTCGGTACACACACCAAGATCTCACCCATTGCGCTACACACTGCTCACTGGATACGACACAGGAATCATCATGTCCATGCACCTCTCCTCCGTCCCCCACCCGCATTCCGCCGGACGTACCCGCCTGCGGCTTCTATGTGGGTACGAGAACGGTAGCGTGAAGATGTGGGGATACGTGCGCGAAGATAAAGAGGTGTCCATCGAAGGCATAGGCTGGGAGCCGCTCTGGTCGGTACGGCTCCACGTCGAGTCCGGTGCGTCGGTGACCGGAGATGTCTAGTGAGAAGATCGACACTGACACCAGCTGTTCTGCTGCAGTGATGGCGATGGCCGTGTCTGCGGACGGGTCGTATGCACTGTCGGTATCAGCGGACCACCTTATCGGTCGCTATAACCTTGCGGTAGGTCTCCGCGGTGCGAGGTGCGGAGCGCTACTGACCTCTCGAATAGGAAGCCGAGGCGTCGGCGGACGCCAAAGAAGCTTGCATGGTGTTCAAAACGAAACATCCCGGAAACGGCTCGGTAGCGATCAAGGACGACGGGAGAGTATGTGCGGTCGGCGGCTGGGACGGCCGGTACGTTCCCCGTCGCTGATATGGTCAAACCGAGGCTGATGTGCGGAGCAGGGTGCGATTGTACTCGACGAAGTCGTTCAAGCCACTCGGAACGCTTGCGTATCACAAGAAGAACTGCCAGTGCGTGGCGTTTGCCCATCCGCGGCCAGTCGCCGCTCCTGCGCCGACGGAGGTTAGCGAGGAAGAGGATGAAGACGACATGACCGAAGAGGAAAGGGCCGAGCGGACGCGGTGGCTCGTATCTGGTGGCCAGGATAGTAGGGTGGCTATATGGTCTCTCATAGATTTCAGCAAAACATGAAGGCTGTTCAGACCATCACGGCCGTCGTCCTACATGCTCGTAGGCCAAAAGTGATGTCCCAGGGAGGATTCGAGCCTCCGTCTTCACGGTATTGTGTTTCCACAACGTGACGATCTGACCACTAATCGACAAGGACCTGGAGGAAGAGGCAGAATGGTGCAGCCATATGGGTTTGCAACAGGTAGACCCCGGCAAGCGCCCAATCAGGCGACCTTCCCCAGATCGCGGGATCTCGATCGCGCTTCTAGCAGGACGCTAAAAGGTTGGGGCCGATATCGGTTTAGTGCGCGTCCTGCGCGGGTCTGTCACGTTCGTACGAGCGTCGAGCGGCGACCGGCCCATCGGGGACGAGGACCGCCAGACGCCTGGCAGACGCAAATGCCACCGCTTCAGGCTCAGCGTTCGCGCACGACGACGGGGGCCGCCACCGGCCAGTCTGTCCTCGTTGCCCGATCGCCCGCACTGCGCCATCCCGCCCGACGCCAATTTCCCGACAGTCTGGGGCGCATCCGCGAGCCCGATCGCCATGCAGGCCGAGCCTCATAACGTGGGCGACGCCCTCGCCCGCCACCGTAACAGGTACGCTCTCCCCAGGCCCACACCCGCCCTTGTCTTCTCTCCGCTGGGCAAGCCCACACTTTCCACTGCACCGGCAGGCTCACGAGCGTGACTGGCAACGGCATGTCCCTCTACTCGTTGCCTCTCAAGAAGTCGGCCATCACGCTTGACCTCCCGCCTACGCTCTATGTCGCCGGCGCGCCGGTCGAGGGCGAGCTCGAGCTCGACTACCAGCTCCTGCTCGAGGACGACATCGATAGGATCACCATAGGACTCGAGGGGACGATCTTCACGTACGTGAGCTTCTTCCGGCTTGTATCGCGCCTGCCCAACTCGTCCTCAACGCCGCCACAGCAAGAACCGGATGGGCGCTCATGTCGAGTCGTTCAAGATCGGTACCAACGACTTCCTGAGGAAGGTCGCCACGCTTTGGAATCGGGCGCACAGTTCGCCGCCGGAAGGAGACCACATACTCCGTATACCCTTCTCCATGCCTTTACCCGAGGACGCCCCGCCCTCGTTCGGATTCGAGAGCTTCATGAACGTCGCCTACGTCCGCTACGCGCTCGAGGTCACCGGCGTGCGGACAGGCACCTTCGCCGTCGACCGAACTATCAAGGTGCCGATCGTCGTCGTCACGCCGGACCCCCTCGGCGCTGCGCTACGAGCAGAGCTCAAGCTCGGCTGGCAGGGCGACTGGGGGAGGGTCAAGGCGGAGGAACGGATGCGAAAGATGCCCTGGGGCGACTATTCCACGGTGAAGATGGAGGTACGCACTGCGCGCGCACTGCCGCCTGGTCCGCTGAAACGCATCGCTCCCGTGCGCCGTATGTAACACGAACGCTGACGTCCGGGCGCGTCGCACAGCTCCTCGTCCCGCACCTAGACACGTTCCCGCTCTTCACGCCCATCCCGTACAGCATCGTCATCACGACTGTCTCTGCGCCGACGAAGCGCAAGGGCCTCGCGCAGCCCCAGAAGGAGATTTTTCCCCCGGTACCGCGTAGCGCCTCCGAGATTGACTTTGATCTGCGGCGGCACGTCGATCTCCAGACGCCGTACTTCCCCTCGAACCCGGAGGAGCACGTCACGGACATCATCTCGAAGGCGCACGCGCCCGTGCCACCGGTGGACGTGGATATCACAGACTATATGTGGGTCCCGGTCGAGGGAAAGGAGGACAAGGGCTGCTGGGTGCAGGAGGCCACGTTCTCGTCGAGCATGATCCTCAGGTACACTCCGACGTTCCTCACGGAGGAAATCAAAACGAAGGTGCGTCATGGCTCTTCCGGGCGCGCCGCCACTGGTATCTTACGTTACGCGGAACCACAGTACCTGTTACAGCTGAGGGTTGAGTTCCCGGGCATGGGAAATACGCTCCGGCTCGACTTCCCCATCCAGATTGGTTCCGGGTTGGAGTCGTCCATGCCGGTCGACGAACACTCCATGTCGCCCATGATGATCGACGTCCCGTCGTACGTTCTATCCCGTGCTTAACATAACCTGCGCTTCGTTACTGACGCGACTTTGGCTCTCAGGGCGTACTGGGACCCTTCGAAGTGGGTCGACCAGTAAATCCCAAACACCATCCGTCGCCCAAAAGCTGATCGCACAAAGCTATCCTACGCTGAAGCTGTTGTTGTACCGCCGTAATTGACTACCCCAGAGAGAGCTGTGTAATGCCCTGTACTACTAGCACTGACCCGTCCACCCTCCTACTCATCTCCCGCTACTTCCACGCTGTATCTTCCCCGCATCTATTACTGCCTAATTCGCACTCCTTCATCTTTTTAGTCGATTATCACCACATGCACGACCCGTCTATCGATATATTGCTCTCTGATTGTCCCCAAATCGCCACTTGCGACCGAACGTCGACAATACCGGATCAGCATCAGCCTCAACTTACGGGAAAATAGCGGCAAGGTTCCTCTATCAACAGCGTGCGTGCACCCTCCGATCAGGCCCGCGCCCGGGAGCTGGCGGCACGCCGCTGCGAACGTTTTACACCGCGGCTGGGGCTGGTGGCGAACGCATCCACATGGCGGGCGGACGTTGCGTGATCGGTGGCGGCCCTCTGCAGATGTCCTCCGAGATTAAGCTCGAACGGGCGTGATCCGTTCGGGATCGAGTCCCGGGACGGGCATGGCACACCGGCCAGGCAGCCTTGCATCATATACAATTGTGGTACATACGGCGTGGACGAATTCTTCAAATGGATGGATGTGCCGTCTCCGAAGTTGCCTTTATGCGCATGTGCATCTATGTGCATGTGGGGACGTCGACGGCGATGGCTGTGCTCGACCGTGTACGTTGTGAAGAGCTGCCAAACATGTGAAGGGGCTGAATTAACGCATAGGTAGCGCGGCTGTGGATAATGACATTCGCACGGCGGTTTGGAGGGCGCCTGGGGCACCTCGGCGTCCTATGGTACACCGTCCATGTAGAGCGTTTGCACACCATTACAAGGCTTGCTACACAGCTCGGAGGGCGGAGCCATAGGAACGACCAAATGACTGAACGCTGCAACGGTCTGCATGCGAACCGTCAATGCTATCTCGGAAACAGGCATGGCTTATAGCAGTATCCAGGCGACGTCCGCCATCATGAGATCGGATGCCGCGGGGAATGGTGCAGGAGACCGGCTTCCCAGGACGGGCAGCGGAGTGGCAGAAAATGATCGCATCGGCCGCGAAGAACAGCGAACTTCGAAGACCGTGCTGCGATGGGGAAGAGTCGCTCCATAGGATGATGATCAGTGGTGTGTGGACAGCGCACTGGTGACGGACACTGTGCTGACCACAGTACTAGCCGGCGCGCGGCGCGCCGAGGCCTTCGCCCGCTGGCCGAGGAGAGACGTACTTACTTGCTACGAGCCTTCGTGCACCACGCGGGGCACTGTCACACATCCGGCAACAACCTCGGCAGCCGTAGCCTGCCGAGGCGTTGTTGTACACAACGCCAACGGACGGTCAATGTCGGGCGCCACCAGCTGGCGGGTCCCCGGCCGCGTACTGCCACTCGCGAATCGCCACGGGAATCTAGAGTGCTGCGCGGACAGTGCGCCCGGCTCCAAGGGCGCTGTCGACTCCGTCATCCCGTGCGGAGCACAGACACGCAGCCAGTCCATCACCGCAACATCTTGGCAGCGGCGGCGTTTAGTGCGTGTGCAGTGGACGAGGGCGCGTGCCGTAACGCACAGGATGCGTCCGGCGGGTTAAGCTCATGCCTGGAACGACGGACGACGGCGGACCTGACGACGGGCTTGACTCACGCGCGGAGGCATTAGAAGTACATACATACAATAAACAGCGGGCGCGTGGGAGGAGGCGGGACGGACCAGGGCCAGGCACACTCCGGGAACAAACCTTGCTCGCCACAGACGCCACGAAGCCGCCGGCGGGACGACTCCCGGCGCCGAGGCGGAGGGCCGCAGGCCGGTAGCACTGGCACTGGCACACGGGAGAGGCGAGAATCAATCGCCGCGAGCCGTCATCTGGCCGTCATCGCCCTACGAGTTGTGCGTCCGCGATGGGATTCGCGTGGATCGTCACCTGGACGCCCATGTCAGCGCGTGGGTTCTCGAGCTCGAGCATCGCTATACATTGTCCGGCCGCGCCAGGCCGGACAGGAGCGGGTGAGAAGTGGGGAGATGACGTACGCCGGTTGTGCGGATTTCGTTCAGAGGCCTGTTCTTCGCATTTACAGGCACTCTCTCCATAGCATCCAACGTCGAGTCGGCGCCGTCGATGACCTGTGTGCGGCAAGAAACGTACGCTATGAGTAACGGAGGACAGGTACAACGTCGGGCCAAGCCTACCTTGCCAAAGATGGTGTATTTGCCATCAAGATGAGGTTGCTTCGCGTACGTTATGAAGAACTGCGATTTATTGGTGTCGGGCCCCGAGTTCGCCATGGCGAGGATGCCGCGGTTGTTGAACTGTTCCCAGACGGATCTCTATCAGAGGGCGACCCGAGCGCGCAGCATTATCAGGTGGATGAGCGTGTGTACCTTGAGGGTGCCCCGGATTTCGTCCGGGAAGGGCTTGCCCCAGATGCTCTGGCCGCCCTTGCCAGAACCTGATGGATCGCCGGTTTGGATCATGAAGCCTCTGATGTTGCGGTGCCAGAGGCAGTTATCATAGTAGCCCGAAGCGCATAGCGCGAGGAAGTTCTGTGCGAAGCACGCTGTGCTGTTAGCACTGGCCGCGTGGGCGGATGCGCAATGTCGATGTCGTCGCACCTCGGCGGTCTTCGGGACGGCTTCGCAGAAGATCTCTACCTGGGGTGATATGATACATCGGTCTCTGTAGGATGCGGGCGGGGGCACATGAGGAGGCGTACTTTGATGTCTCCGTGTGTGGTGTGGAATGTGACTGACTGGATAACATCAGAAGGTGATCTCGGGCGGCGGGACGGGGGCGATACGGACCATATGTGGGGAGAGGACGAGCTTGTGCTTGCGCGGTGGACGGCCTGTTCGAACGAGCGAGTGGTTGAGGCGAGAAAGATGCACCGCGCGGCGCGCGATCGACAGCCCCGGACGGCTCGCCGAACAGTCGACGCGGGGCGGGCCGCGGAGGCGAGATCGCGGGCGGGCAGGCCGGGCAGTTGCCGGCGGAGGGCGGTGGCTGCGCAGGACGGCGCCTGAAAAGGAAGGCGACGGACGATGTGATGAGTTGCGGCCGGAGGATTGACATGGGACGGACGGCGGTCCTGCTTCTTGCCCATTGCCATCTTGGTCTTCACTGCCTTCTGTCATCAGCGCGCGTCCGAGCTATGAACTCTATAAATCCGTCCAGTCTTCTTCCCGCTCCTCTCCTCTTCCTCTCTGCCAACATCCCCAACGCCGCCCTCCTCCGTCTCGACGACGACCCCACTCCCTCCCCTCCGCCTCCCGTCCCCGCGGCTCAACCACGATGATCTCTACGTCGAGGCCACCATCCGTCAACAGCATGGGTACTGACGGCGACCCGTTCTCTGCCCTCCTCAGGCCCCCCGCTTCCGAGACCGAACACGAGCGTATCGCCCGTCTCCAGCGTGAGGCAGACGCCAAACGCATCAGCGACAGCATCGACGAGGAAATCAAGGCAGACAGGGAACGCCTGCGAAAGAGCAGGCAGGACATCAGGGTGAGTCTCACGCCCAATCGCCCCCTCCGGCGTGCACGGCGGTTACGACACGCGATTCTGTCGTGTCGTTCCACTGCGGCATTCGTACGGACGCAGTGGGTACATGTGCCAGGGCGGCTTCCGCAACTCCTCGATCGCCTTCCACGTATGCCAATCTGCGGAAATGGACGGGGACTGATCATGCCTGTTTTAGCTACTGCTCCTCGGTCAGGCCGAATCGGGCAAGTCGACCCTTCAGAAGCAGTTCCAGCTTCTGTACAACCCCGAAGGGCTCGACGACGAGCGTTTGTCGTGGCGCACCGTCATCTACTTCAACATCGCTCGCCCTATCAGCCGCATACTCGAGGCTCTGGACGCTTTCGGTGACGGCGAGGATGACGATGACCTGTCCGAGGGCCTCTACAACTCCAACGATATACGCTCCTACTCTGGGATGCCCGTTGCTGGCTCTAGCACCGACTTCGCTGCCGACGAGAAGTCGCTGTCTCCATCCCAACTCAGCCTTGAAAAACAGATTAGCACTTTCCGTACACGGCTAGCACCCCTCCTCGCTGCGGAATCCTCTCTTGCTGCGCGCCTCTCTGGAGGAATCGACGTGTCTGGTTCTGGGAAAGGCAGTGTCTTCGTCCGCTCGGGATGGCAGTCGAAAACGCGTGGCTTTGCCTTTGGGAGGGGACGCGAGCGCACCAGCAGTGGCGGGCGGTTCAGCTTCTCTGGCCGCAACTCCACCGATGACAGGAAGGGCAACGAAGTGGAACTTCAGGCACGCCGTACAGACACTCAAGAAGACCAGCTTGTTCGCGAAGTCGCATCGATTCTGGCCCAATGCCAGAAGGACATCAAGGAGCTCTGGGCTCTCCCAGCCGTCAAGAAGCTGCGCGATCGCAGGCGACTGAAGCTCGAAGAATGGGCGGAATAGTTAGTGCCGTCGAATCATATCTCCACGATAACGCATCTGAGCCACTACCGCAGTTTCTTGAACAACATCGAGCGTGTCTCCGCCCCTGGCTATCTGCCCACGATCGGTGCGAATCCTCCCTCTTCGCTGTCGCACGAGTTCTCATGCCGTCACGCTCGCTCTCAGATGATGTTCTCCACGCGCGGATCCAGACCATGGGAGTTGCGGAGCATGTCTTCGACATGTCCGTGCACGGTCGCAACACTCGCTGGCATCTCTTCGATGTCGGTGGTGCGCGAGGCCAACGGCATACGTGGATACCGTACTTTGACGACGCGTACGTCTTACCCGCCGTGTTCCTGCCTCACAAACTCACACATGTACCAGTACCGCGATCATCTTCCTGGCCCCTGTTAGCGCATTCGATCAGGTATGTTAGAGTATGACGTATAGAATCCGCCTAAATGCTGACTATATGCGCCATATAGTACCTGGACGAGGACCCTAGGACGAACAGGATAGACGACTCTCTGCAATTGTTCAAGCAGATCTGTTCGAACGCTCTGTTGAAGCGCGCCCACTTGGTGCTGTTCCTCAGTGAGTAGATCATCCAAGTATCAAGGGACCATGCGTTGAGCTAGACTTCAATGCAGACAAGACGGATGTGTTGAGGGCGAAGATCGCTAGCGGCATCAGGGTCAACAAATAGTGAGGATGACATTCACTCCCAATTATCGCATGGTCTGACATGGCCATAGCATCACTTCGTATGGCGACCGTGCCAATGAGTACGACGCCGTGGTAGCGTACTTCAAGGCCCACTTTACACAAGTTCACCGTCGAAACAACGAGAACAACCGCGTGTTGTTTACTCATCTGACGAGTGCGGTGGTAGGTGGTGTCTCTGTTACCTCCGCCGATCATTATCTGAACATCCTTCACAACCACACAGAACACGAAGGCGATGCAGAGCATCATTACCGACGTCCGTGACTCAATATTCCGAGGATATCTCAAGTCCGCCGCCCTCGTCTGAACGGTTTTCGCACCACGTCCTCCCGGATTCAATAACTTTATTCTCGTGCCTTCCTCTCAGCCCCGGATAAGGTCACACGACCGCACAGGACTCGACTGTATTATACTACCATTACGCTCTTTAATGCCCGCGGCATAGCTTTTCAGGTTCTTCGCTCTCGTCTTGGTATCTCCTCACCGCCTCTGGATACTCATCCATCATCGCATTGGCTCATCCCACGCTCCTTATGCCTGTCTATGTATTACCTATCCTAGATATCCCCTCGGCCGCTCTCGGTCTGTCATGTTGTCCCTGTTACGCCATTGAGTACCACTACCTCCCTGTCGTTGTACGTGTAGCGGCCTTGTAAAAAGCTGCAGCCCCAGCTATCTTATGTTATGTTCGACCACGTCGGATCTCCAGTCATACAAACGTTGACGTTCGAGATAACGGCTTCCTTGTTGCAAGCATAGGCCGACATTCACGGTCTCCCAAGTCTATGGAGATACTAAGGGCCCAACTGCCAACTGTTCTTCTCTTATGCACGCATGACGTTGCCGGGTGAAAGATGTGCGTCCTTGTAGGATTCTCGATGAGCACGGCAGACGTTTCCAAAGCACCTGATGCAACCATTTCCGTTATGCCTGTACAAATCCGATTACTTCTTCGTTCGCCTCTACCCCCGCCCTCGTCGGCCTGCCACGTCCCTCCGACCTTCCGTGTCGTCTGCGTGTCATCCAGCGTCCAGGGGTCAGGTCAAGTTATAGTACGCCCAGGCGTCCTGCCAGACATTAAGGGACAACAGCAGCGGGGCCGCAGCCACGGCCGTGGGCGAGGATCACCGCTTGATGAAGCCGACGAGCTCCTTCTGCAGCTCGCGCTGCCGGCGGGCCTTCTCGAGGTCGTCGATGCTGCGGAGGTCGAAGACGACGTCGCGCGTCTTCCCGAAGTACACCTGTGGGAGCGCGTCGCCGTCAGCGCGCGGGTCGAGAAGGGGTGGGTGGAGTAATCGGATGAAAGGGAGGGGCAAGGGTGAGAGGGGGGAGGGTAGGCATCAGCGACCCCAGAAACGCCAGAGAGGCGAAGGGAGGGAAGATGCCAGGTTAACGTGCGGAAGGTGGGCGCCGTCTCGGGCGCGCTGATCGCGAAGGCGGCGGCGAGCGGGGTAATGTCCTCGGAAGGAAGGGGAGAAGATGCAAGAAGGGGGTCCTCATGGGACAATGTGCGGGTTCGAATGATAGAAGGGGGAGAAACAGAAGACAGAAGTGGTAGAGAGAGAAGAGAGCAGCAGGGGAAAGGCGCACCTCCTGGAGCAAGTTGCGCATCTTGATCTCCATCTCCTCGATCATGCGGCCCGTGTTGGAGATGTGCGAGGCCTGCTCCTGGAGCGGGAAGTCCTGCTCCGTCTGGCGGGTCATGCTCCCGCTCAGCGTCACCTCGCCCTCGCGCTTCGCGTCGCCCGCTGTCTGCTCTTTGCCAGCGCCAGTGGTCTTGTCGTCTTTTGAGGCCCGGGAGCCTGCTGAGCGGTCGACCATCTGGAGCATGATCGTGGAGGTGAGCTTGTAGTGTGCTTGCCGACCGCGCTCGGCTGCCTCGAAGACGTGGATGGAGTCCCAGGATCCCGAGGGCTCGCCTGGTGCCGACGCGTTCAAAACTAGAGATGTAGGGTGAGTGCCGGTGTGCTCTCATGGGGGAGTGCGCATACTCTTCTTGAGCAGTACCACCCCAGCAAAGCCACCATCGTCGAGGTCCCAGAGGAAGACAGAGGAGACACCACCCTCGTAGTACCTGTGTCAGCCGAGACATGTACTGCTTAGCTCGGATACTAGCGGGTGTAGAGGATGCGTGTGGGAAGCGTACATCTCGCGATAGGTGTCAAAGGCCTCGTTGGCCGTGATCTCCAACTTGCGCAGCTTGGGCGATGGCACGGTACCGTCTTCTAGTGGGGGGTCATACTCGTTTGACCACGGTGATCTACAATGAATGATACGCGGTGAGCACAACGCTCCCGGGACTGCGCTGCGGGTAGCACTTCGAGTGAGTTTGGTCACTTACCGGTAGCTATCCCCATCCCGGTTGTAGTCGCAAGCGAGGTACTCCTTGCCCGTCGCGCGATCCGTCATGACCTTCAGCGGCTGGTCCACGCTGCCCAGGAGATCGTCCGCGTAGTCTGGGCACATGGCCACCAGCGACGCGACGTTCTCCTCCACATGTGTCGGGGGGAGACGACGCATCAAGTCAAGCATAGAGTCTACCAAGTCTCCCATGATTGCGACTAACGTCGAGGGGAACAGTGAGGAGTTGTGTTCTGTCTGAGAGTGGTGTCTTCACGCCTTGATGCGTCCCTTGGTGAACGTGGGGTCTGTGAGGAGAAGAGGCTATGGGCAGTGTTCCTTCCAAATGCCAGATGTTCGCTGCGGCGAACTGCGACTGGAGAAGGCGGGAGGTATGTACGCGGACGGGCAGGGGAGGATGAGTGCAAGTGGCGGCACGCTTGATCGTCCTTGATTGTCGTGCAGAAGCGCCCATAAAGCAGCACAGCGCTGAACAGCGTACATGGGTCTGGCCTGGGTCACTCGCCGAATTGATAGACACGTCTGCCGACTGCTACAACACGAAGGTGCTACGGTTACTGTATAGTCCAATACAACAGGCAGTCGACTTCTCGCTCGTTGCCACCTATCGGACGAATTGTACAGTTGTGCCACAGAGAGCTTGCCTGCGAATTCGTTCTCTCATCAGCGCACATTTCGACGCATCCTCCGGGGGTACGTGCACCCGTACGGAGGCGGAGCAGGCGGAACGCGCACGCCACAGTACAGCAGTATGTTCTTTGCCATGATAGGTGGCAGCGCCCCGCCGCTCTGGAAATGAACATAGATCAGCTTCTGAGTACACGTACTTCATCATGCCCGAACGCCACCTGTACCGCGCCGAATTTCAGATCACAACGCCCCGCGCTCACGGTGTCCTCGAGGCATGTCGGAGCTTCAAGACCTGTGGGGAGAGTATCACAAGGCGTGCTTAATGCAGAGCCTCTCTGTGGGAGTTTCAGTATCGTCTAGGTCACGAGAAGTGATGGGCGATACAACCCGATGGCCTAGTCGCTTGCGAAGGTCGTTGACTCCGACGCGGGTGCACTCTACACGCTTCCGCGGAACAGTGCGTTTACGCGTCCGTCCGGAAACTCGAGGTGTTCTCGTCCCTTCCAACATACACGCACTCATCACGTCAAGAGTGCACGCTTGCATTGCCGCGACCCACAGCCTTGTGCCTCCTGGGCATAAATACCGGAGATATCCATCCAGCCGGCGCCGGCGTCCGCCTCTCCACTCTCCGTATACGCCACCCGTCCCGCTGCGCCGTCACTCTACTGGCCTGCTCCCCCTTCACCATGCCCGCGAAGAAGACACCAAAGTGTGAGAGAAAGTCCACACAACGACCAGACCGAGAAACCGCCAAACGCGAGGTTGTGAGGGCGGCGAAGAGGGTCCCCAAACAGTCTCGAACTGTGAGCTCGCTCTCGCCAGAGGTATGCTATCGAGCCGTCTCAATGCGAGGAGCCGGGCTGACGCACTTCAGGCGAACGACGAGTACTATCATGTAATGGCGATTGGGATAGTGCTGCCCGCTCTGCCGACACCGTTGGCCCGACGCCACCGACGCCAACGGCCTATCAAGAGCCTTGAGGTGAGCTTATACGAACTCCCTAGCCATGGGCGATCACTCACTTGTATCAATACACCGCTGAACAGCAACATACCTCGCCGCCACCCCTGAGCTCCGAAGCCCGATCATCGTCCATCTCCCCCATCCAACCACCCTACGTGGATCCCACCGCATGTAGCGACTCGCCCCTGCATCCGACCACGAACCCTAACGCCACTCACTCCCGCCCATCGCACAAGGAGGACAAGAGCCACACGCGTCGCCGCGATAGCGGTGGTCACCGCCCCCCTTCCTACCCCATATACGACCACTCCGAGCTCGTCAACGAACACAGGGACCTCAACGACGATCGTAGGACGCCGGTGCACGCGGAAGCCGCCACAGTCCCTTACGAGCCGGATCGATCACCATTGCCACTGCTACTACGGTATCCATATCTGTGCATGGTTCCTCCAACGCCACCGGCTCCACCACCGCACTGTGTCGATGCTTGCCAAGCTACCCCTTCTGAACTGAACGCAAGGCAGGCGACTCTCGGGAACAGCGGCTTCACCAGCACGCGACCCCTGGATCACCAAAGTCTGGCGGCGATGGTGCCTGGAGGATATCGGCAGAATACCACAGTCGCAGGGCTCGACGTAGGACCCTACCAATCTGGATGTGCAGCGCCGGGAACAACCCCGCAGCACAACCAAACATACACCAGAGACAACGAAGCAGCGCGTGCAGCGCAGCTTCAACATGTGTCTGACCATGTTTGGCCGTACGGCAGAAGTGCCCACGATCAAACCGGTTACACATGCTTGGACAGAACCGGTCCTGTGCGTCCATTAGTCGATAACATCGACTGTGAACAGGGCTGGTTCTGTCCCAACGAGGGCGGCCACCAGCTGGTCGGACCGTCCTCTCAGAACGCTACAGAGATCATGCGCTACGTACCGGTGAGCAAGCGAGCGCCAATGTAGCGGCCCATTGTGCTTCGCTGACAACCAATTGCTAGACGTTCGGCGCCGACCCGTCGACGTTCAATGGCGGCGGCATGCCGACTCACGCGATGTACGAAGTCGACCAGAGCGCGTTCGTAGCAGGAGGCTACCCTCAAGGGCCCGCGGCCATCACCGCGGGCTTAGAGGGGGTGCTTCCGAATGCACTAAACTCGGGAGACACAAGCGCCGCCTTGTGGTACCTCGACAACGAGAACATCCCCGACCTTTCGTCGGTAAGTACTGCTTTGATACAGCGGGCCTGCTCGCGAACTGACCAATGCTCGTTAGTCTCCCGGAGCGTCCTCGTCGACGAGCGAAGAAAGCCTCCCGACCTTCCTCGGGATCGAGACGGGATCTTTCGCGGCGACAGGGTATGATCCCGCGGCCACGACTGTGCCCGCGAGCGCGCACACGATCCCTGTCGATGGAGGAAGCGGGGACGTCGCTTGGGACAGATACTGCGACGTCAATGGGCGTCCCTTCTACGGCATGGAGACGACTATGGATGGATACGCGTGGTGGATGCAGCAGTAAGTATTCCCGCGAGACCGAGACAGGACATTGTGTACTTGACCGCTTGTTGCTATGCTTGTCACGTTCGAGTAATCTATTTGAGAGCCTGTGACCCTAACTTGCGCGACGTTCCCTGTACAGTCTTCGCGATTGGTGGAGTCGAGGAAAGGAATTCGCGTTGAGTCGCCGTGAGCGTTGAGGACGAGGGCAAGAGGCAAGAACGAAAAAAAGATCTATCGGGACCCATCAATGCATCTTGCGCGCCAGTTTCTCGTAGTACGATCTTATCAGATAACACCGTTGTCCCGGCCGCGGCGACCATCGTGAATCGAGGCAAACTACGTACTCGCGATGTAATCCTGCCAATACAACGCACCGAGTACAGTGCCGCCTTAGAGTACGCTTCGTAGCTCGACAATGTTACAGAGCACCTCCTGATAGACTCCGAGATCTGGATCCTGGCATTCATAGTTCCCCAGGTCGCCACAGGACACCGTCCCAAAGTCGAAAGGGATACACGTGATAGCATTCGTCCAGATGAGTCCTTCGGTACTCATCTCAAGTAGACAAGCCTCGAGTCTAGGAGCCCGCCAACAGTGTGCTGCCGCTCAAGCGAAACCTCCCCAGGCCGGGAGGCCGTCGAACGTTTGCATCCGGAAGTGGATCTTTGCGTCAGTCGTGAGCGGCGTATCCAGAAGTCCCGCGCTTTTCGTGAATTCTCGAATAAGAGCATGGGCCGCAGAAGCGGACAACGCACTCGTGATGTACCGCTCTCGCATCGTCCAGCACCGTGATTCGGGCTTACGCGTGAGCTTCCCCGCACGAACCAACCATCCCATGACTGTGCGCATGCAGAGCGCAGACCCGAAGATGTCCATGGATTAAAGGTAGTCGACACGCAAAGAAGCAATGTTGCAGTACCATCCTCTAGGAATCGAACGTGAAACGTCGACGGGACGCCTGCGAAGATTGCAAACGTTGCAGACCAACTGCCTAGAGGTGGCAGCACTGGGGGCGCGGTATTCAGGTACAACACTAAGGCGCTATGAATATGCCAATACAACAGTCGTATGATCACTCCTTCTCGCTTGGCGCCGTTGATTGTGTCCCTTCTGGCGGAGACGGCTTTGTAGCA
This sequence comes from Trametes polyzona, assembly GCA_022606195.1. Classification (NCBI taxonomy): domain Eukaryota; kingdom Fungi; phylum Basidiomycota; class Agaricomycetes; order Polyporales; family Polyporaceae; genus Trametes; species Trametes polyzona. The sequence goes on from JABYQF010000004.1 coordinate 721,755, forward strand.
TCTCCGAAGTTCTTGCCCTTTTGCACGACCCGGCCGTCTGCGCCCTCGTCGCTGAGGTTTTTGGCGTTGGCGATCTCCATGACGTTGAATTTGTGCAGCTTGTAGTAGTCTTTGACGACACTGATACCACAGACGCTCTGTCCCACCATGTGTCAATGAACCACAGCACTTCAGCTAATTTATACAAGGCATACCTTGAAGACTTCGACCAGAATGAAGAGCTCCGGGTTGTCCAGAGAGACCGTATGTCCCTCGGGCACACATTGAGCGAGCTCCGGGATAAGCTTGTCGCGCGTGAGCGTATTGTGGTTGCGGATCCGGAGTTCGATCTTGTACTGCGGCTGTGTCAGCCACCCATGTTCATCGCCGAAGAACTCCACCCACAGTGAATTTCTTTTCCGGCTCAGCCTCTAGCGCAGCTCGAACGAGGCGACCACACAGTGCTTTGATCTCCGGTATGTTGGCGACACAGCTTGCGGATACCGGCGTGAGGCGCTGCGAGAACCTGCACATTGCCTGAGCGTTGGGTCACGGGTAAAACGCCATTGAAACGCACCGCGTTTGCGTTGCGCCGGTGGTGAGCACATTCTGTATATGCGTAGTGACCAGCTTGACGGGATCGACAGGCGGTTTGCACGAGATAAAGACGACTGTGGGATTGATAGTTAGTGTCACCTGCTTCGGCGGACGGGAATCAGCGCTACGTACCACAAGGCGTGTTGGTTTGACAGTTAGCTGATGTGTTCACACGTGTCAGCTTAGACGCAACCGAACAAACCAAAAGGACCTACCGAACCTTGTCTCTTTTCTTGGTCGCTTCATGGACGCGACCTCTTTCGCGATCTGCTTCTCGAGATCGTCCGCTCCGCCGTCTTCGTCATCTGAGGCCTGGGGCGTCCCCGCGGCTTCGGTATCCTCCACTGGCCAAAGCTGGTTGGCAAGCTAGAGGTTCTGAGTGAGGTCCAACACACGAGATTAGAGTAAACGGTATACATACAGATTCGAAGAGGTCGTACAGTTCGCCGACTGTCTGCCTTTCTTTCCCCTTGACACAAGTTACCCAGACACCTGGCCCGTCAATCTGTCTCTGGCCCCAGATTGGCGTCCCATCCTGTAAGTTCATTTATTGGTTAGTGCTTGCCATTCACTCTGCAGAAGAACGCTACTAACTGGTCGGAACCTACGCCTGCTCTTGTCTCTTCCATCGGTTTTTCGCTTATTGTCGGACATCGTGACGGGACACTTCTACACGTATATGCTCCTATTGTGTATGGGAACTGTTACAACCGATTTTTGGCGGGTTTAGTTTGACCGATGGCGACACGGTCAGGGTGGTGGTTGTGCGAGGTGGGTCAAACAGAAGATCCACAACGATCGGTACACTACGATAAGCGCCGAAAGATCCGTATCCCAGTATAGCAAGTGAGTAGGATCATACCATATGTACTACAGACATTGCGCCGAGAACACGCTATCCTTACATTCTAGCCTCCACTATGCAATGCAATAGGTGTTCGCGTTTCTCCAAAAAATTGATACACTCATTTTCCCCTTACGACTGTACGTCATATTCCTCTTCTATCGCCCGCAAGAAGTCGAGCATCTATGACTGTTTTAGGGAGGATGTAACAGCGGACTATGCTAACATACCAAGTTGTGTCTCTTCTCAGCAAGTTCTTTCCCTGGCTCCGTTTTCAAACGGTCCTTGATATGGAGGAGTTTGTCATAGAAGTGCTGTATCGCAGACGTTTCATGCGCGGGGTCATCCTTTGGCGTGTGCAGTGCGCTGTCACTTGGGTGAGTATCACTTGTGCATTGAGTCCCATGCAGAGTAACTAACTGATTGGTAGCGGCGCTGTAAGCAGCACACCGGAGGATACCTGAAAACATACATGTTAGCCATGTTTTAGCCCCTGCTTCTCATACCGTAGCAGACTCACCAAAGGCGCCGATAGCATCCAGACGGTCGGCGTCTTGCACACAATGCAGTTCAATACATTCTCTATGCCAGGGCTCTATCATGTCAGCCGCGATAAGCTTCTTCTCCGTACTCCAAGAGACATTCTCAATGATTCTGGTGATCAGACGCGCGCGTCCGTCCTTGACGAGATCCACGCCACTATGCGACGCTGCCTTCGTAAAGAAGGGAAGAAAAAACGCGTAAGGGTCGGCCGCCTCTTCTGCGGTTACGTATTTCTTGTCCAGAACGTCGTGTAGGAGTGCCGCAAGCTCAACGGTGAGGAGATCGGGGCGCTTCTCTTCCGGAAGGGTTCCCAAGACAGTTCGCGCAAGCTGAAGGGCCGTCTTCCTGACACGTTGTACTGGACAAGAGTCGGCCTCCTACGCGGACCGAACCCGAGCGATGCCACTGACCATGGAACGCGTCGTGCGAGGGATCGTATCTCGCCATAGTCTTGACCATCAGCTCTTGCGCCGCCGCGATCACAACCGCTTCTTCTTTTGAGGGATAGTTCGCTGCCATTCTGGTGCTGTACAGAGCCAAACGCGAGTATGTTCGTTGTGGCGGGAGAAGAGCAGGCGTTCGCGCGCCTAAGCACGCGTCTGGCGACGACGCGCTATTATAATAATTAAGGCGGGGAAGCGCCGGGGTAGAGCGTGCCACCAGGGCGTCGTCGATCGGCTCCGTCCTGCCTCCAACAACCACCAGCCATGTCCCGTCCGCACTCGCGTCGCCGGACGCTCCTCCTCCTCGCGCTCGCCGCCAGCATCGTGGTGGGAACGGCCAGAGCGCTGGGCAGCGAGAAGGCTCCCTTGGCCGTCTCGGTGCGTGTGTGCTTTCCAGAAGCGACTGAATGGTCGCACGTGTGACTATGCGCACGGCTCTGCCATACCGCGCTCGTACTGACTTGATATCCTCCCATCCCCCTTATGGCGTCCTTGCTACGCGATTCTTGGTGAACACAGGACGCGGATATTCAGGCATGTGCGCCGGTGCAGCAGCTGAGTGCGCTCAAAGAGGAGCTTGAGGCGGAGCAGTCTCCCATCATGCGGCAAGTGTTCGCATGGCTCTTCCCCTTCGGTCCTGGATGGAACTCTGGTACGTCGTCACCACCTCTATCAGTGGTGCAGTGAACGTGCGCAATGTCAAGTTCCGGGTGCTGACGCGCTCACGGCAGTCCTTGGAACGTTCTACATCTCCTCGTCCGTACCGCTTGCTACTCCTCGTCCGCCCGAGCTCAGGGCTAACCAAACCGCGTCGCATGTCTTACTGCTCGACATGGACACAGAGTCCCCAACTTCATCCTCGCGTTCATCCCCGCACAAATCAACCCAAACACGCTGAACACCATGACGGCGTTCGCGGTGCGTCTGCAAGGGCCGACTGGCATTCCGGGTCCTTCCTCTGTCTTCGCGAGAGCATGCGGTCTGACACCGTGTCGGCCTGTTCTTGCCCTAACAGACAGGCGGTCTTCTCTCCGACGTCTTCCTCCACCTCGTGCCGCATTCGTTCATGGGAGAACACCAGGACGGCGGAGTTCACTTTGTCATGGTGGAGGAGAAGCGCAACATTCTGATCGGGTGCGGTGCGATTTTTGTTCATGCCCGTCTCAGCACTGAACGCATTCGCCGCGATTTAGTCTGGGTATCTTCATCGGCTTCGCGTCGTTCTTCATCATGGAGAAGACCCTGCGAGTGCTCGGCGGGGGCGAGGAGGGCGCAGGCCATTCTCATAGTCATTCCCACTCCCACAGCATTGAGCCCGCTGTCGACGCGAACGGCAGCTCAACCGCTGTATCCGTGTCCGGAAACGCCGCCGGCCTGAAAGCCCGCGGATCCGACAAGTCCGACGGGCAGGGGTTCAGCAGCGAGAAGGACGCGCAAGACGACAATAAGTCGGCGGCTCAGACGTCGAAGCTCTCGGCGTACCTGAACCTCTTCGGCGACTTTGTGCACAACATGTGAGTCGGCCAACCCGCAATCGCTCCACTTTTCCCTCGTGTTAATCGATGTTCTTGCCTTCTTTTCCAGCACGGATGGGCTCGCGTACGTCAACTCTCGCGCTCGAGGGCTCGCTTTAGCGGCGCACGTTCGCCTTGCTGAAATACCCTGACAATGACTGCTGTCGCTCCCCCGCAGTATGGCCGCATCGTTCTACTCGTCGCCGCTCATCGGGGCGACGACGACGCTCGCGTGTTTCGCGCATGAAATTCCGCACGAGATTGCCGACTACTCAATCCTCATCCGGAGCGGCTTCACGAAGAAGCAGGCGATGCAGTCGCAATTCCTCACCGCGATCGGTGCTTTCGTACGTCAATTCTTTGCGATTCCCTTCTTTGAAGCCCTCTTCGGGCCCGCAGCGTGTGCGTCGCCGCGGTGCCGTGCAGTAGTAGTCACGGCTACGTGTTGTGGTGCAGTGCGGCGCACCCGTGGTGACTCCACCCTCTACGACCGCAGCAACTAACTCTGTCTCCCACCCTTCTCGTCTCCTGCGTATTCGGGTTCTGTCGTGATTAGGTTGGGTACGAAACCGTCCAGCTCTCCTGTGCAACCGCGCTTCCGTGCTGACGCCCCGCGCCCTTTCCGCTGCTGCAGCACGTTCATGGGGATCGGAATCCGGAACCTCTCCGCCGCGGCAGAGGTGGAAAACCACGCGTCCGATCTGGCGGCGGCCATCCGCCAGACCGCTGCTGGGCTCCTCGGGACGACGGTGCAGCTCGCGGATCTTGTAAGTCATCATCGTTCTGCCCCAATGCGCGTCGCGCGGCCCTCCGCGGGGCCGCGTTTGCTGTCTCCTTGCGCTTGCTGATTCACAGCCGTACTGGCCTGCAGGTGATCCCGTTCGTGGCAGGCGGGTTCATGTACATCGGCGCGGTGGCGGTATTGCCCACGTACGTCGAACCTATTCTGACACTTCTCGGGCGAGACGACGGACTCGGTCCCTGGCCTGACCTGACCTGACCTGATTGACTGACGCGTATTCGGATTCGGCAGGCTGCTCGAAGACAGCAAAAGCGGCGCGCAGGCGCTGCGGGAGGTAAATTGCGAATTTTCATTCCTCCGTGCCCGGAAAGAGAACTCATGCGCGCGCGCGCGCGTGTGTACAGTTCGCGGCGATGTTCTTTGGGGTGGCGTGCATGTTCCTCGTCGCGTAAGTCGCTCCTCTGGGGCAGGGTTCTTCGCCGTAGAGTTAGTCCCCCGCGTGTGGCGGCGCTGACGGCTTCTGGCGTGTCTCCCCCGCAGATGGAACGAGTAGACGGCCGGTCGTGCGGCCAGGGTCGGGGCAGCGTGCGACGCTGCGCTGGCGTAGATCCGGGGGGACGTGTTGTGGTCGTGGGCCCCCCTTACGGCGTATTGGCAGGCGTCTGGCCGGATGAGGGCGCGGGGCGCGGGTTTAGACGGGCAGTTAAGTTTATTGGAATACATACGCGCGTATACAGCATACGCCGTACGGCACGGCGGGTCGTGATCTGCGTCCGGTTTGGTTTGCAGGCGTGCGCGACCGCGGGGATCTAAGATTAAGGTCGGGGCTCGAGAAGACGAGAAGGGCGCAGGCGCGAAGCTTGCCTCTTGAACGCCGGACGTACGGTACATACAGCTCTCTAACTCAAGAACGCGGTCTGTGTGCGCATGCCTCCACCGGAGGGTGCTAATCGACGGAAATGGTGCGTGAATGTGTAGGCCGGGCATGTGAGGGGGAATGTGGCAGCGCAATGGGTGCGAAAGCGGACGGGGGTGATTTGGAAGTGATGGGGAGCGGATGCCGGCAGGTGGTGGGAGGGGGCCGGGCGAACGTGCGTTCCTCGATTGGGCGGACGCGTCGGACGGCGCTCTGGAGGGCCCCGCCGCCGTCGCGCGAGCTGCTGGAGGGAGCCAGCTGAGCTGAGTCCTAGTCTGAGTCGCCCCCCGAGTCCGAGTCGAGTGCCCTGCCCTGGCCCGGGGCTCCCAAGATCACGCCAAAGACGCCGACGGGCCTCATAAGCCTCTCGTGCACACCCCGCCCCTTTTTTCTCCCTCCTCAGCCACTCGCCCTCTTCTGCCCGGTCGTGTGCTCCCTCACCGCCGCCTCCGACGAGCTCAGCAGTACGACAGCGACCAGCCCGAGTCGCTGCAGATCCCGCCCGCGCACGCCGTAAGCACACGAATCTTCTCGACGCGCCACCCTCGGCACCGCTCCCCGCTCCCCGCGCTCTCAGTCGGACTCGGCCTCCTCCCAGTCCGCTCTCCGTCGCACTTGCCCTCCTCCTCGCTCCCGCTCCGGCCGTCCGCCTCCGCGCGTCCTAGCACTCGCACTCCCCGGCCGTCCATCCCAAAAACCGCTGAGCGAGCTTCGCCCGGCCACCAGCTTCGCGAAAACACACACACATACTCCGATCGCAGCTCGCACGCACGCCGTCATCGCAGCGTCCCCCCCTCGCGAGCAGCTTCCAGTCCATTACGTGTCGTTGCCGTCTTCCGCCCAACCGAGCCTAGTTCCGACAAGTCCGGGAACTCCGGCCTCTCTCGCGCTCATCCAGCAGCTGCTGTACAGCGCACGCCCGGCACCGCACGCTCCTGTCTGTCGTCACCCGCTCGCACTCCACCTCGTTTCTACCTCGACCTCTACCATCACCGCCACCACTCTACTCTACTCTACACTCCTCCTTCGCCATGAGCAATAAAGGTCGCTCGACACCCCGCGTCGTCTGCTGTGCGATCCCGATTGCACGAGCAGCAGGCAAGGTCCTCGTCATCACAAGTCGGAAACGACCAAATAACTGGGTCTGTGAGTGCTCTCCTCGCATCCGCCCTCGTCCCTCCCCCCTGTGTCTCCTCGGAGGCCGAACGGCGCGCTGACTTTTCCTGTCTCCTCTTTGCTCTGCTCCTGCTCGCAAATCGCGCAAATGAAAACGCAGTGCCGAAGGGAGGATGGGAGCCTACGGACGGGGTGCTCGAAGCAGCAGCCTCGCGGGAAGCCTTGGAAGAAGGTCTCACCCTTTGTCCATCCGTTCTCCGTCCCCATTCCTGACCACTCGCTTTCCTGCCCTGCCCCCGTCATATCCCTCCATCCACCGCCCGCCGTGCATTTGTGGCGTCGCACCCCCTTCCTCCGCCCTGTCATGACACGACATGCGCCTCCCACCCCCTTCCCCCCTATACAGCGGGCGTACGAGGAACGATCACGCGGTTCGTGACGACAATACCGTCGGCGTCATCAACATACCACTTCTACGAGCTCGACGTGGCCGACCTCGACCACGAGTGGTTAGAGAGCAAGGAGCGCCGGAGGGAATGGGTCGACTACGCCGAGGCCGTCCGGCGGCTGTCGTGGAAGGCGGAGCTCGCGCAGGGGCTCTCGCTCTCCACCCTCGCGCCGAAGCGGTGATAGCAGGTACGTGCGCCCGTTAGCGCTGGCATAGTTGCCCCGGCTGAGGCTCGCAGGGACATCGTCGCGCCAGCGCCAGCGGAGACGGAGACGGAGGAGGGAGGCAAGAGGCGGAATGCGGTCGCGCAGGCGGACGTGGACGCAATCGCACCCGTCTCGAGCCTCGACGTCGGGCGGAACCTTAGACTCTGTTCAGACGCCGCGCCTTCTCTGTTCCCCCCGGCTCCATCCCCATTCATCTCTGTCGCTGGCCCGCACGCCGCCGTTGTCGCATGCACTCACAGACTTTCTCGCCCGACCTGACGTTTGCTATCGACCCCACCATCCGCCCGTATCGTTCGCGCACATGACATCGTCCACACCACAACAACACCCCCGATTCCGAGTCAATACGTAGAGTCCCCGCCTCGCCTCGCCCCGCCACTACTACTACTACCACTAGCTACCGCTACCGCTGCCGCTATCGACCGCTCCTGGTTCCGCCCCGCCCCACGACTAGTCCCTCCCCCATCCCGTCCGTTCGAGTCCCTGCGCACACATCGCTTTCTGCCTATTGTACCGACGCGTTTAATGCATGCATGCCGTATACCTCCCTCCCGTACACGTCCCTCTTGGTATCTCCTATCCCCGAGACATATTAGAGAGGCGCACATCCCTTACCTCCCGGTCGGCTCGCGCGGCCTGTGTGGTGGTGGCTTGTACATTACTCACTTCCGAAGTTTTGACCGTCGGGGCACAGATATCGAGATGTTGTGATTCTGTGTTATTTTTTTTGGCTTATACTGTAGACCCTCCCGTTTTCGCCCGTACTTTATCGAGTTCAGTCTTTGATTCATTGCTTTGCGCACGCACCTGGGCCGGCGGTTGGACGCCCTGGGTAACACTCCAGTCTCCCGTCGAGCACGAACGTGCGTTGTACCTGCCAAGTTACAGTACCAGCGCTCGCCACTGGTGGCGGCAGGACGGGATTCCGAATTTTCAGCAGCGGTTGGGACTTGAGACTTGGAACGCCGGAAGATGTGAACTCATGAATTCAACCCGCCGACCCGGCGAACACCATATACGTAGCACGGTGACGTCTGTTCTTCGGACATAATGTTGTGCTGTAACATTGTCTCGTGAACTTCTTTCTGAGCTTCTTTACAGCGAGTACAGGTCACGCGGAGCGATCCCTGTGGCCCTATCCGTGGAGTGACTGCTATAGTAACCAAGCCTATGTACCGAGTAATAAGTAGTGCTTCCCTGATCCGCCGTGTCGACCAAGAAGAAGCCTGACCGTCGGAGTTCTGTTATGCTCTCGCGTGGTGACTGTGTCCAGCAATAGCATGATACAGGTAAGTAGCTATAAAACCTCGAAACGCCCCCTCACGCGCTCGTTAACTGCAAACCCCCTGTCCGACACTAATAGTGCACGACCGACGACCGTCCATCGGAGAAATCAACGACACACACCCGCCGCCACCAAGTCTTAAGTCGTCGCAAGATATCATCGTCGATATATACCGCCGTGCGCGACTTATCTGCCCCGGCCCACATGGTACACGGCGCCCCGTGCCTGGCGCGTCCCCATCAACCGCAACGGCGAGCGCGACGAGGACTCACCACCGCCGTCCCGGCGTGTCCCCCTCTCCCCGTGCCCGCCTGCAGAGTCGCGCGTGCGTGCGCGCGACACACAGCGGCGTTATCTGCGCCGACGTGCCGCTCCGCCTCCCTGTCGAACGTGGGACGCGCGCTGGACGAACGCGGCGGCGGTCACGGTCGACGCCTGCTGTACGTACGCGCGTGATGGCGCACGGGTAGGCCTATAGGGCGCGCAGATATAAACCGGGCGGGCGATACGGATAGGCGTCGTGTCCGCTGCGTCCCCGCCTCGCCCGTCCTGCGCACCGGAAGTCAGTAGCCTAGGATGAAGCTCGCGTTCTCGACCGTCGCGCTTGCGCTCGCGTCCTTTGCGCACGCCGCGCCCGGTGGCCAGCTTCGGGCGCGTCACGAGTCGTTTGACGTTGCGGCGCACTTGGGGAACCTCGCGCCGTATAGGAAGGCGCCTGTCCCGCACGGTGTGGCGGAGACGCTCCCGGAGGGATGTGAGGTCGAGCAGGTCATGCTGGTGCGTACGCCGACCAGAAATGAGTGTTCATAGAGTTTACGCAATACGAGATACGCGTAGATGCACAGGCACGGCTCGCGCTACCCCCTCGCGTCCGAGCTTGTGTTCATCACGGACTTGGTGGGCAAGCTCGCGAACGCGTCTGAGGCTATCAAGAAGGCGCGCCTTCCGGAGGAACTTGCGTTCCTCAAGGAGGGATACGTCTCGACGCTTGGCCATGACAACCTGACCGCGCCAGGGCGCATGCAGCTCTTTGAGCATGGCGTCGAGTGAGTACTCTTTCGTTGGGTTGTATGTCGCACGAGACTGAACGTCTTCCGGGTAGCTTCCGCTTAAAGTTCCCGAACCTGAAAGTCGACGGCATCCTCGCGGGCTTGCAGGACCGGGTGCGTCAACTCCGTGCCAGAGTTCCTGTCCCCACCGCAGTCACTCATGGGCGCGCTTCGTAGGTCGTCGAGTCCGCGCAGTGGTTCGCCCAGGGTTACTTCGGGCGGGATTGGGCCGCGCTGAACGCGACGGCGTTCTCGACGATCGCCGAGGACGCGAAGACCGTCTCGTGGATCACGCCCATGGACACCTGCGCGAACTGGCAGTACGCGTACGGCAACAACGTCGGTCCCCTTTCCTCCGTTTCGGCTGATTTATGGACTGGGACTGACTGGAGTGGGGGGACGTGGTAGGCGACGATCGAGTGGGGAAAGGTGTACCTCCCGCCGATTGCGAAGAGGCTGAACAAGCTCCTTCCGGGGGTGAACTTGACGACGGATAACGTCCACGGTGCACTGTACGCGTGCGCGTATGATCTTGCTGCCCTGGGTGCTTCCCCTTGGTGCGGTGCGTTCGCGAAGAGCGAGATCGAGGACTTCGAGTGCGTACTGCCATCATGGTCTTCTCATGAATATGGGGAGTTGATGACATTTGGGTGTAGGTATGAGCTCGACCTGCTCATGGACGGCGCGTTCGGGTACAACCTCCCCGGTGACATGGGCGAGGTCCTCGGATCGCTCTACGTCGGCAAGCTCGTCGAGCGGTACGTCCCCTCATTCTAGCCCGTTTGCCGAGTGGTGCGTAGACAGCTCACTGGTCGTCCTTCTCGCCAGCTTCACGAACGCGACCGGGGACGCTCAGCAGGTCTACCTCGAGTTCGGACACGACACCACGATCGACCTCGTCCTCACCGCGCTCGGCCTCGCAAAGTAAGCAACGCCCCCTCAGCCCCGTGTTCACCGACACTTACACACAGTACTGCCCATTTCTAGGGACTCACGCCCGCTCTCCGCGAAAGGCCCCGCCCGCGCGTCACGGAAATGGCGCACGTCCGAGCAAGTACCTTTCGCCGCGCAGATGCGCTGGGAGAAGTTCACCTGCTCCTCGTCCTCATCCTCTTCATCTTCGTCGTCCTCTTCGGCATTCAAGGCGGGCGAGCCCCAGATTCGGCTTGTGCTCAACGACGCGCCGTTCCCGCTGTCCGCGTGCGCGCGCACGCACGCGGACAAGAAGCACGGGTCGTGTGCCCTGGCGGGGTTCGTGGAGGCGTACAAGGAGAGTGCGGGGAGGACGTGGGGGGACCGGGCGTGGAACGCGACGTGTGGTCCTGCGACGCTCTGACGTGCCTCCTGCCCTTCGGACTCGAGGATAGGACTTGTTGAGGCATTATGAACGCCAAGTGATCTACGAAGACATGCATGTACGTACTTACGGCTTGTTGTATTTTGACACATCAACGTTCTTGAGCTTCACATTCTGGGACGAACTGCACCACCCGCCCTGGACGTCTTCGCGCGCTAGGGTGCGTCGTAGGTAATGGTACGAAGTGCACGGCTCGCGATTGCGGAGGCACTGCGTCCGCAACACTGCGGGAAGGATTCACGCTGGTTCACACTGTTTCTAACACCTGTCGGCGCCAAATCAGTGTTCGAAACACCTAAAACGGGTACAGTTGTAGAAATTGTATAATAAATTCATTGTTTTGGACACCTCTGACCAGTGTTCCCATTCACGGTGTCTTCAACACCTCTGAATATATCGCATTTCTCGGACCGTTTCCAACACTTGTAGTGGTCAGAGGTGTTTTGAACAGCTCAGCTGTCTCGTCGCCGTCTCCCACGGGCGCTTGTTGACTCACCGCACTTGGAAGGTTACCTACCACAATTGGTTATCTGCAACATGACGTCACAAAATGCTAGGTATCTTCACGACTTGCGTCCGCTCGTGTGGACTTCACCACTTGAGCTTGTACCACCATAACCCCCTCCTCGCTACTTGGCCTAAGGGTCGCGCGCCGTTTTTTTGCTCAACTTCCTCTCCTCTGGGCTGGCGTTGCGGAATCTCTAGCCTGTAAAGACTCGCAGGGCGAACCCTTACACGACATGCGGCCGTCTACGCTTGCATTCGTTCATGCGCGACTCAGTAAGTTGAACAGGTGATCTCTCTCGGGCCGATGACCATACATGCACTTACAGTATGCATATTTCGACGTTCCAGATGAGTATATGCGGCCTCACTATCGCCGTGTGACCTGTCTCTGTCACTCCTCGGGGTTACTGGGTGCGCGCGCAAGCGAGGTACGCCATATACTGACGAGTACACGCTATACAGCAATCGTTTAAGAACGTCTATACAGGCGGTCCTACGCAATCCACCTGGTCCACGCTCGCCCCCCTCTGCCGGGCCGCTGTGTACTACACGCATGAGTAGGCCTGCGCGCGCACTTATAATAAGGACTGCACATACTCTGGCCCGCTAATGCTCGCTCACAGATGTGATGTTCTGCTTTGCACGTGCATTAGCATCCGACGTGGATCTCCAGAAGAATGAAGAACTCTAAACCTATCAGGGAAGGCTGTGAGCCGCACAAAAGGGAAGTCTTCAGTCAGTGAGCGAACGACTATATTGCATAGTACAGTACCTGTGAGCCGCACAAAAGGGAAGCTACAAGTACTGATAAGTAAACCATAGTAAGGCATATGTAGTAGGCATAGGACTTACTCTTCAGTCAGTGAGCGAACGACTGAAGAGCGAAGGCAAAGAACGTCCTCCTTATATACAGGTGGAGGACTGCGATGAATAAGCAGAGAAGAATGAAGCATGTGATACTGAGAGGAGCGATTAGTAAGAAACATAGAGGAATGACTCAGCATAGGTCATGCGCTGACTCAGGATCGTGTCTAGAATGGACCCGGAGCAGCGTAGAACGCAAGAGAATATACCGGAACCTTCTGGAGGGATGGCAGAATGATAATGTACAGTAGAACAAAAGAAAGTCCGTAAATGGTAAGTAGGAAAGTCCATGCTGGCGTATCGTAGACGCACAGCCACTACACACTGCCACTCCCGGTCCGGCACAGCCGTAGGTCCGGAAGTTCAACAAAGAAGCCGCGAGCTAAACAACGCGTGCACGATGCCGGGCGGGGCGAAAGCGAAGGGTCAGACTGCCGGGTTGGCGCCAGCATCTATGTGAGTCGTCCTACATAGGTGAGTCCGGACATATCGCGCAGTCGCCCGCGAGCATAAACGTCTTTCAAAGCAGCGTTTTAGGTGTATGCCCCCGCTCCCTACCGTTGCTTGCCAGCAGGTGAGTGTCAATGAGCTGGGTCCTTGCCTGGCCACGAGTGAGTTTGAGTGCTGGGTAGCAGCCGAGGGAGTGTGCCTTGACCACTTGTACTGTAGCAACACCGTGCATGTATGTACAGTATATACCCTGGTACAGTCAAATCAATATATCCTCCTACATTTTCACAAACAGTGGGCGACATTGCTGTAAGATGTCGGCTACAGGGATACCCAGCGTACTTTACATTCTTGCAAGCTGTTGAAAACACTGATTGGCAGTGTTGTCTGCACCTGTGGAAAAGTACCGAAAAATGTGCAAAACGATCACGGCAGGTGTCCTGCACACTCCTGGGCACTACCTAGTTGTCAACTTCAGGTGTTTGATACATTTTCGAGGAATATCTTAGGAACACCTCCGGAAAACGTGTGCTACAATGACAGGCAGTGTGCGCACACCGGCGTTCGGAACACCTGCGTAAATTGTGAATCCTTCCCGCAGTGGCAACCGCGCAGCGCCAGTAGATTGACGTTTATTCTCCTTTTCATGGATTCCGCAGTAAACAGACCAGGCCCCGAGGCGACTGTATGCGTTGCTTGCGCATATTGACAGCTGCTGGCGGAAGCTTATACTGCGGAATATGCTGGGCCTAGGCGATCCTGTGTGGCACCAAGTGTATTTAGTTGGCACCCCCTGACTCAGGATTCATACCACACACGACCACTGGCCACCTCTCCAGAAATCAACCTCACAGCCTACACCTACGGCATTCGATATGTCAACTCCTCATACAGAGACTGCCGCACCGCTATACCCGACCGAAGCGAAGGAAGAGCTCCTCGCCCTCCCGGACGGCCGAACGCTCGCCTACGAGTATTCCGGGCCCCTCGACAGCGACCTTGTGTTCATCTGGTACCACGGCCTCTTCAGCGTCGGCGACGCATCGAACCCGCCGCCGCCTCTGCAGCAGCGGCGGGCCCTCTACGTCGCGCCTACGCTCCCCGGCTGGGGCAACACCTCCCCCCTGCGCGCCGGAGCGTCGTACGCAGAGACAGTCGTCGCAGACACGCTCGCGCTCCTCCGACACCTCCTGCCCGCATACGACCCGGACGCTGATGCGGCTCCGGCGCAGCCTGAACCTAACCTCAGGATCTACATAGCGGGCGGGTCGTTCGGGACCGTCCCGGCACAGATGGTGTTCGGTGCACCGTACGACCGCTTTCCGTACGGGCGGTACGTGCGGGGGATGCTCCTCCTCGGGGCGTTCAGTCCCTTCCGGGAGCACGTCGGGTACGCGCGCGGGCTGAACACGCGGGATTGGCTCGGAGTCGGGCCGCTTACGCAGCTGCTTCCCGGGAGGATACTTCAGAGGGTGGTGAGCATGGCGATTCAGGGCAAGGTACGGGACGTGGAGAGCGCGGAGGCGTTCGTGCGCGGGCAGTACTTTGAGAACATGGACGAGGCCGAGAAGGAGCGGTATGCGAAGTGGCGAGCGAGGCGGGGTGTCGAGGAGGGCGTGTTTGAGAGGCGGATGGCGAGGGGCATGGTGCGGAGCGTGGCGACGTCCTGGGAGGGCTTCTTGGGCACGGCGGACGCGATACACTCGGACTGGGGCTTCAGGATCAGCGAGCTGGACGAGGAGCACGGGCGGAAGCGGGTGGTGCTCGGGCTGGGGAAGAGCGACACGAGCCTGGTGGGACTGACGCAGTATTTGTGCGCGCAGTACAGGAACGCGCAGCTGCGGGAGTACGAGGGCGGGCACCTGTCGGCTGCGTGGAGCATGGACGACCTGCTCGAGGACGTGTTAGACTGTTTGTAGTCGGGCTATAGACGAGAGTAAGCGGCGGCAAGCGCCGGGTGGCTGAGAGGGCGAGTGCGGGGGCGCGGGGTGAGAACAGAATCACAAGCCTGCCTCTGTCTGCCATTGCGGGGTATGGGGACGACGGCGGCTGCGAGCACGATGGCTCTCTTCTCCGCCTCAGAGTCGGTCTACCTCTCCTCCTTCCTCTCCTCCGTCGACCTCGACTCCTCAATCAACCACGATGGCTCCATCGACCCAAACCTCGCAGAGCAGATCCCCCACCTCCAGGGCTCCGAAGCCCTCGCCAAGGCCACGAAGGACCTCATGTCGCTTGACGTCCCCCTCGCCTCCGCTCGTCCACAGTCTGCGCACAGCGCTGGACAGCCGGCGCATGCGCACTTACACCCGGCTGCGAGCTCCCCACCGAGCTACTGGCCCAGCTTTCCGCCGGGGGAGCAGTCGTCTGCGGCCGGGACAGGGCAGCAGTTCCCCCAGGGCCTGCGCTCGTCTTCTCCGGCACGCTACCTCTCTCGTGGCCTTTCCACGCCCTCGGATCCGTTGCGATCCGGCCCGCAAGGCGAGAGAGGAAACACGTCCGTCTTCACTGCCCATCTCGGGCAGCCATCGCAGCACATTGCCCCTCTTCGTGGGTTCGACCACCCATCCTCCAGCTCATCCACAGGCGGGTTCACCCTACCTCCAATATCCACCTCTGGCTCTGGCTTCCCAAATGGCGACAGCCCGACGACGTACGACGCCACTCGCCCGTCAGCCGTGCCCTCCGCGGCGTCTGCCCCATCCGTGCTGAGCACCACTTCGACAAAACGACCTTTGCCTGCGTCATCAGAGCCAGCGACAGATCCCAGCTCATCCAAACGAGCACGCCCCTCGCCGTCCTCGGCGACGTTCCCTGCCTCTGGGTCGGACCTGGCGTCTGCGGCCGGACCATCCGGCGGACCTCGCACACGCGCACGACAGAACTCGTCCTCCGTAGGCCCGCAGCGCAGGCCCTGTTCTGCCTCCCGCCAACAACAACAGCCCTCTCAGTCCACTCCGGGGGACAACGACGACACAAGCGCCCGAGATCCGGACGGCAAAGATGCCGTCCGGCGGGGAAGCACGAGCGGGGCCGGGGTAGGAGGAGGGGGAGGAGGGAGCGGGGGAGGGGGCACGAAGGGCGCGCTGCTCTCGCCCTCGCAGAAACGCGCGAACCACATCCAGTCCGAGCAGAAGCGGCGCGCGAACATCCGCCGCGGGTACGAGGCGCTGTGCGAGGTCGTCCCCGCGCTCCGCGAGGCCATCCGCGCCGAGGACGAGCGCGAGCGCGCGGAGGCGGGCGACGGTGGCGGCGGCGATGGGGACGGCACGAAGGGCAAGGCGCGGGCGGGCGGGAGCGCTGGTGCGAGTGCGAGTGCGGGAGGGGGAGGGGGCGCGGATAGGGGGAAGAGGAAGCGGAAGAGCGAGAGCGGGGACCGGCCGGATGGGCGGGCGGGCCCGCGCAGCGAGAACGTCGTCCTGTCGAAGAGTACGTCTCCTCTCCACCTCTCCTCTCTCAAAGTGTGATATGCGTTGTGCTGACCGTCCTCTCTCCTCTTATAGCGATCGAATACATCACGTCCCTCCTCGCAGAACGCACCGCGCTCGCGCAGCGGCTCGAGATCGCGCGCGGCATCCTCCCGCTCGGGCACCCCGCCGCACACGTCGACCCGCGCCATCTGGACGCGAGCGGTACGCCGCTCTGGGAGCGCGAGTGGAACGGCGGCATGGACCTCGACGCCGGCGCCGCCGGAGACGATGGGAGCGAGGACGAAGGGTAGCACTCCCCGTAACGCGGGATGCACGGGATGCACGGTGTTTTGGATAGGTTGTACGATACGGCGGAAGGCGGACGAGATGGGCTATGGGATGCCCTACCGGAGGTGTACGAAATGAAAGGCGAGGGGAGCAGGCGCGGACAGGTGCTCGTGCTCGTGCTCGCGCGTACGCGCGACGACGAACAGATACTGTGTGTCGAGGAACACTCTACAATACAGCGTATACCCTGGTATATCAATACAAGTACACATCTCGCACTCCCCCTCACGAGAGACGAGCGCCTGTCTAACGGAGACAACGGGGCCGAGGACAGCAAACAGCGGACGGACAAAGCGCAAGATCGACCTTCAGGCCTTACTCGTCGAAACCGTCCATGTCGAGGTCGTAGAAGAAGCCCTGCGCGTCGTACGGGTTAGCATATGAATTCGTGTGGGGACTGCAGCGGGATGGACTAACCTTGTATAGGCTCATGACCTTTACGACCCACGCCTCGAGGTGGAATATCTTCTTGTTCCCGACACGCATGCGCGCCTCCTGCATGGCCTTCGTGAGCGGGACGACGACAAAAGTGACAGAAACACGGAGACGCACGTATATCGCAGCCCAGTGCATGATGTCCGCCTTGAGCGCCTCGTCGACCTGCTCCACAACCCTGTCCGCGATCGTCTACTCGCGCGCACTCGGCGTCAGCACAGAAAACGCCCTTTGTAACCCTACACAGGCCACGCGAACCGCAGACGCACCTTGATGACGACGGTGGGCGGGATGCAGTGGCTGAGGAGCTCGTAGAGCTTCGCGCGGACCTCCATGACGCGCGCGGGCGTCTGCTCCTGCACGATCATGTCCGCTACGCGGTGGCAGTACGTCTCCCAGTCCGGCTTCGCGATGTTCAGCGCGCTCGCGGACAGGTCTGGGCTGAGTTTCAGAAGGCAGGGCCAGTTAGCGTACGTACGAGACGACCCAGTAGGTTGGGGTACGCACTTCTGCATCTTGAGCGCCTCGAGGACGAGGATGGCCTTGCGCAGGTTGCCCTCTGCGTCCGCGGCGATGAGCGATATGGTGTCTTCGGGGATGGCGAAGCCCTCGCGCTTGGCGACGTAGTCTAGCACGGTTTGCATCTATGGTGCATAAGGTGTCGGTCAGCCTGCCCCCTCTCCTCCCTTATGACGTACCTCCTCGGTGCTGGGTGCGGCGACGCGCATGAGGAGACAACGGGAGCGGATGGGAGCGATGAGCTTGCTGGTGCTGTTCGCACAGAGGATGAGGCGCATGTTGGACATGTACTTCTCCATCGTGCGACGGAGTGCAGCTTGTGCATCTCGGGAGAGCGCGTCGGCCTCGTGGATGACGACCACTGTAGTGTATAACGTGAAAAGGAGACATGCGGGAAGTAGATTATGACTGAGTGAGCGGCAGGGGTAGGGATAGCGGAGCGGGAGGCGGCGTACCCTTGAACCTCTGCTTCGCACTCAGGTCGACTTGTTGTGTTTGCGCAATCTCTTTCAAGATTTCTTGAATGATCAGCCGGTCATAGTTTCCCACTTCACTGTATACAGCCATATGAAAGTGTGAGGGTCTGAGTCGGTCCGGTGTGGGGGTGCTAGACGTACCTCGGTGTGATCTCGATGTGGTAGTTGCTCTGGACGATATTGACGTCCAGTTTCCGCTTTGTGGGAGTCATGAAGACACGCTGATCTATCTTTATCTGGGAGAGCATTTATAGCGTCGCTCAGCACCGTAGCAGAGCGATCTGCGAGCGAGCAATGTCGGACGGACCTTCTCTACGGATTTACCGAAGAGCTCTGAGAGAGTGCCGGCTATGCGGGTCTTCTTGCCTGCGCCTGATGGGCCATAGAAAAGCATGTGAGGAAAGTCTCCTGAGGCGGCCTGTGGTGCATGTGTCTATGATCGTGAGTGTGGTGGGATGGGTGGCAGAGACTAACAAGGGCCTTGAGACGAGCAGAGAGACCATGATGGTAGTGTAGGTCGTCCAGCGAACGGGGCCGGTACTGCCAGAGTGCAGCATCAATATAGTCCGCAGGTATACTGGAGTATGAGACGGACCTTGTCTACCCAGAGAGACATGCTGCCCACAGACACAGACGACAGAAGCGAAAGGAGGAGCACAAGTCGCGCACACGCTTTCGCCACAGTGACGCGTCGCGTCCAGTCACCGGTGTGACATGCCGTGACGCAGCGCGTCTCGTGGGTCGTAGCGGACCTGCCTCCAGATTGCAGAGCTTGTCCGTCCTTCCGGCGAATAAATCGCACTCTTCCGCACCCTCTGTGCCGTCTCCAGAACACCGCCTGAGCTCTCTGATCTAGGATTCTACATGTTTGCTACACTGGAGACGGCTTGTGAACAAATTCTCGAAAGCACGAACTCATCCCATCCTGTAATCCATACCGTCACTTTCCAACCGCTTGGTGCTGAAACCAATAAAGATCGCGTGACTGTACAACGCTGGAAAATACATGGCCAATTCTTGGTGTTTGCTATAGTATGTCGTTCTCTACTGTGCGGCGCCGCATTAGTCTTACTTGACGCCGCTCCACCCCAGGACACTGCTAGTCTGCTTCTTATTGAGGGGGTCATACCGTAGGTCGACGTTCGCTGCTTATGTCAGCTATGTTTGAATCTCCGAAGCGCGTCTCAAAGTTAGCGCCCGATGTATAGGACGCGTCGCTCAGCGCGATTTTGTCTTCGTTTCTCGTCTGCAGCTGCTGGAAGAAAGGGATCCCGCTCGGAAGCCGTGAGTTATTATCTTGGTTGCCTAACTCCATAATCCTGGGTTCGGGTCGCAAGCCGGTAGGGTAGACAAGGACGTATACGGTGCGGTACCAGAACGAGTCGAGCGTCTCCGCGCCCTGAGCAAGCAACAGCCACTCGGCATCTCTGCCATCACTCGGCAACGTCATCTCCGCTGATCCGGACGCACGAACGTCGACCTACGGTATCGAGGGCGTGTTATGAAGCAGACGTCTTTTGTGCTTGCTCAATAGACGTCTGCCTAGGGGAGACTAGGACACTGCGGCGAGCTGACGGCTGAACACATCATTCAAAAGGCTCCTCGGACGTATTCGAGGGCGCATTGAATGGTTCGTCCGAAAGCACCTACGGACGTGTGGACCGTGCCAATCTTCTCAGAGCGCAGTTCCTGTTCGACAGATACCTCAAGAACGAGATCGTCGACTTCGACATGGGCGCGCGGTTATTGATATATGTCCAGACCCAAGGAGGCTCAGCAAAGAGGACGCTTTGCGTCTCATCGAGGAACACAATGAGGTCATCGAGCGTGCGTTCGAGGGCACCACGCCGTCCCTTGCGCTAGTCAATATGGACCATCACTTCATGTGGGCTGCCGGGACAGGAGATTCATCGGCTAGTGAGTACACGTTATGAATTAAGCACGGCTAGGCGTGCATACTCACGACGAGCAGTTCTCTCGGTCAAGGACGAAACAGGCATCCACACCGCCGAGAGACTGCGAAATGCATTCATTCAAGAATTCCAAGGAATACTACCGAGTCGTGATGGCACGCACGTCCGCCGATAAGGACATCGTTGAGAATAGCAACAAGGTCGTTGGGTGGCTCCAGATGTTCCGCTGTGAGCGCCTTCGATACTTCACCCGTCTCGCGCGCACGACCATCGCTCATCGTTGTTGTCTCGCAGCCATCGGGGACTGGGTCTTGAAGAAGATGGAACCTGCGTACGCGCGCCACCTCTGTCAGTACATGCCGACCGCGGGCGAACCTATCTCTTCGATCGCCGACCAAGTCGTCACCCCACCGTACGTGATACCGCACCCGTCCGTGCGGTCCGTGGACCTCCAACCGGTGTGGGGCGACGACCCCGTGCTCCTCCTGTTCTCGGATGGGATGGACAACGTCGTGGAAGGCCGTCATGTATTCACTCCGGGCGTGCGCCAAAAGACAGACCCGCTGGACGTCCTTCCCGATCCCCTCTCGATGGCGCTGGATCCTGTCGACGACCGCCACGCCATCTCAGGTAAGGCCGAAGGTGCGCTTGGGCATGCGATGGAACCAAACTGGAGCCTGGAGTTGGACAACATGGCCGTCGACGTTCTTGGAAACCTATACGGCGGAACCCACTCTGACAGACTGGAGATGGTCATGGACCGTGTCCGCCTGACGAACCCGGAATCATGGTTCCATGTCGATGATACGACGATCATCGTCGCGCGCCTGGCCTCGGACTAGCCTGAGTATTACCATGTCTACGGAATGGTTTGCAATTGCATCACCGGTTTGCCGAGGCAAATGCCACGACGTGATACTTGCTGGTCGATGTGAAGTTGTAGCTCTACTATCAGACCAAGACGTAAGCTCGACGTCCTTCTGAGTATCTGACATATAAACCTACTGGGCCCGAGTATCCGAACTGACCGTGCGGCTGAAGAGGTCGTTGGTTGTCGCCTGGTTACCATGATGCTTCGGCTCTTGCCGGCGCGTGGATGACTTCCGTGGAGTCAGGCGCTGGTACAAGTTGAAGTTGAAACTGCCACTGCACTGACACGATTCAGCAACATACATATAGGTCCGCAAACAGCATCCAGGGCGTGTTCAGCTATCCGCTATTCTCTAGGATAGAATAGTAATCGCGATGTCAGACGAAAGACTCCATGCTGCTCGTCTGCGTATCACTTCGCGATGCGTCCGCCATAAGGCCAAGCGCCATGACATGCATAGCGCGCGGTTCCAGCCAAACGACAACAAGGCCAACGAAGATGCGGTGGCCATGAATGTGTGGAATATCCAAGGAGACAAGTGGCTATGCCTCGCGGTTTTCGACGGTACGTGGTCTAGATCGCATGCATATCTAAACTAAAGCCACCAAGCCATTGTGCTAATCTCACCCGGACGCCACATGTCTAGGTCATGGCGGAAGAACGAACGTAGCGCATACCGCGCACAACCTATCGGTCGCGCTTGAATGGAGGCTGCGCTACGTGTTGCACCACGACGTGCCGACAGGATTGGATCGCACGAATATACACCGATACGCTCCCAACATCACCGCGTCGCTGAAGCGCGGCATCGAGAAATTCGATCAATCCATTGGTGACGCTCTCCGCAACATCTGCCCCAACCCGGCCGACCTCGACGAACAACAGGCTCGGAAGCTCATCGACGAACACTACGACATCGTTTGCCGCGCCTTCGAGGGTACTACAGTCGCCCTCGCGTTGATTAACGTCAGTAAACGGTTCATGTGGGCAGCCGGTGTTGGAGACTCCACCGTGGGTGAGTGCCGTTAGGGACTGAGTACTTGGTGTTGACTAACTTCGGACACAGCGCTTTCTACTGTCGGAGAAGACGGCAAGCGTCGAGCTCAGCGACTGTGCGAAATACACACGCTGAGGAACCCTCGTGAGTTCTTCCGGGCGACCATGGCACACAAGAGTAAGGACGGGCCCGTCGTCTCTCCGGATGACCGGATCCTCGGCTGGACCGCCGTGCCCCGCTGTACGTGATGATGGACGCATCACGATGCACTTCGTCTCACCTCCCGCGTTACAGCGATTGGAGATTTTTCTCTGAAGCTCGATGCTTCATACCTCACCCACCTCTTCCGATACACGCCCTACGGCGACAGTCACCCCACCATCGTCCAGTTCGCGCCGAAGATCGTGACGCCTCCCTATGTCATCGCAGAACCGTCTGTGCGGTTCACGGACCTCGATGCCGTCTGGGGCGCACAGAGCAAGATCGTGCTGTTCACAGACGGCGTCGACACCCTCGTGGACGGCTTCGTGACCTTCACGCCGGGGAAGCGCAGCGGAGCTGACCCGCTCGATGTCGTTTCTGCATTGCTCGCAGACGAGGCGGATCCCCGTATCGAGGAGATATTGGGGCACAAGATAGAGCCCCGCTGGAGCCGGGACGAGCAGAACAGAGCCATTGACGTTCTCGGTAATCTGCTTGGGGGGACCAACGTAGAGCGGCTGGAGAAGGTCACGGACCAAGATGCGCTCGCGGGCACCGTGGAGGGACCGCCCTTCTATATCGACGATGTGTCAATCATCGTCTGCGGGTTGGGTGACGATTGACGGACAACAAGTCCGGGTAGGTCACTCGAATACGTTGAAGCGAATATGAACATCGTTGTTACCGGATATCACACGTCCGTACACCTGACCGCATTGGCCGGCTCCTCGAATGGAGACGTTCAGGGAAGCCGCTCCGGTCGAAGACGAGTTGTGTTAATATTATGGACGTCGTTGTCTGTGCCTGTACTACGTACCGGGGCCAGATTTCGGGGTTTGTCGTTACATTCAGGTGGCGTTGAAGCGCCCTTGGTCAACCTGAACCACTGTAACCATCGGCGCAGCCACTCGACGGTGGATTCACGTCTATAATTACTTGTGCATATCTCGACACATCGCTTCGTTGCATACAATAGCAGGAGATGTCGGATGAAAGGCTCACCGCGGCTCGCGAACGCATCACCTCGCGGATGATATACAACACGTTGAAGCCACACGACGCGAACTGAGTACTCGATAATAAAACCAAATTCGTGGGAATTCCTCTTCCAGTACACGTGACACACAAAACAGTATGTGATAACAGAGATGTGCGGGTCAAAACCTGACCCTCTGACCCGTTGACGTGGGTCCGGGGGTCAGGCCCCCGGTCAGACCTCGGTCAAAAACAGGTCAAGGGTCAGCACGTGAGGCTGGGTGAGGGTCGGTTGCCAGCTATGGTTATTGGAGGGGAGGCGTGCTGCCCCACCCAGTTGCGTATGTCAGACCAACCTGGAAAATTCCTCGACAGGTCCATCACGTGCTGACTTTGACCAGAGGTCTGACCTTGCAGGGTCAGACCCCGGTCAGCTCGGGTCAGACCCAGGTCTGACCAAGGTCGGCACACCACTGTGTTATAATGGGTCGTATTGTACGAAATGGGTACGGTAACGCCACACCCCATACTCTTACTTGCAACACCATCTTCTTCCCCTGCCAGCTACCCAACACCCGAGATGCTTGATCCTAGGGACAAAGCTGCGCGCGATAGAATCTGTATGTCGTGGAGCTAGGCTCAACGCGACCGGTTACGTGCTACTGACTACGACTACCGAAGAGAGGGGAAAAAGGGATCTTGCTTGGGGCGGCGGACTGGAGGTCAACGCATGCCGGACTTAGGTTCTCACGACGAAACTAGCCCAAAGACCAAGGTTAACATTCGCGCTAATCAAAAGGTACAATCAACGGCTTACCTAGCCCAAAGACCAAGAGGTCAAGATGGGGGCTAGGGTCGCTACAGGGTCGGTTATATACTACTTTGATGGAGCCACAACATGTACAAATGAAAGGGCGGTCTGTGCGCCGGTATTGCTCTACCTGCAGGTGAGAGTCACATGACCGTCTACATGCCTCAGCCTGCTCGTGTATCGTAAACTGTCCGTCGAAAATGAGGAAAAATAGGGAAAAATAGCGGTCGTATCCACGACATTACCCCCCTCCTACTGTCCATCGTCCCTGATGGACGCCCTTCCCGGGTGTCGTCCACTCTCCCATTCCAGATCGTTCGGCTCGGTGTTGGTGAAGTTTTCTCGGGGCCGCCATGGTAAGGCGCTGAAGTCGACCGCCGAGATTTTCCGTGGGGCGCTTGGGTTATGTCGGTGGAAGTCGGCCACGGCCTCCGGGGCGTTATCCAGGTTCTTAGCCGGTTCCCAACTGTCCTCGCCTTCCCCGTACCCTTTCCATCGCACGAGGTACTGCAATTGATTACGGTACCGGCGGCTATCCAAGATCCGATCCACTTCGTACTCTTCCTCGCCATCTACTTCGACCGGATCAGGAGGGGGAGGAGTACGTCCGTTTACTTCGTTCCCACGCCACGGGGAAAGCCGGTCGACGTGGAAGACGTCGTGGAGCTTGAGCGCCGGGGGTAGCGCCAAGCGGTAGTCGAGATCTCCGACCCGTTCGGTTACTTCAAAGGGGCCGAGTTGCCGGGAGCCGAGCTTAGGTGTAGCCTGATGGATGTGGATGTTCTTAGCCGATAGCCACACTTTATCGCCAACTTTGAACTCGTGTGCCTTGCGCTTCCCTTCTTCGTACGCGTGCTTCATCCGCTCCTTACTCATCCGGAGGGCGGCTTCGGCTTCTTTGCGTGCTTCGCGGAGCCGCTCGAGCTGCGCGTCTACGGCAGGGATCGGAGTCGGTCGTCCAGCGGGGATGGTGAAGTTGGGTCGGTATCCGTAGAGTACCTCGAACGGAGTTTGGCCGTGTGCCGTGTGAATCCGTGAGTTGAGTACGAACTCGGCGGTGGGAAGGAGCTCGGCCCAGTCGTCCTGTCGCTTGTCACAGTAGATCCGAAGATACTGCTCCACTTCCTGATTGGCCTGCTCCGTCTGCCCATTGCCCATGGGGTGGTAAGCTGTGGTAAGGCCGCTTTCGATGCCGAGGCGCTTATACAAGGCCCGAGTGACCCGAGCCGCGAATTGCGGGCCTCGGTCCGAGACGATCTTACGGGGGATGCCGTGGAGTCGGAAGATGTGCTGGTAGTGAAGATCTCCAATGCCGTCGGCTGTGACTGTGTCCGTGGTGGCGACAAGGTGGACCTGTTTACTGTACAGGTCCACGTAGGTGGCGATCGCGTTCCTCCCCTTCGACGGAGGTAGGCCGGTGATTAGATCTACCCCAACGACCGTCCAGGGCGCTTCTGGTACCTCGTGCGGCTGTAGAGTGGCGCGAGGGTGGGCCGCCGTCTTGTACCGTTGACACTGATCACAGCCTAGTACGTACTTTTCCACGAAACCGCTGATCCCCGGCCACCAGTATAGTCGGCTAACCAGTTCTAGGGTTCCGTGCTTGCCTGGGTGTCCTGCCGTAGGGGCATCGTGACATTGCCGTACGATCTCCTGTCGAAGTCCATCCTCGGGTGGGATGTACAACCGCCCTCGGTAGTATACCAGCCCATTGTCCTCTTCCCATTCCCATGTCCCATCCGTCAGCTTCCTCAGCCCGTCCTTCCGCAGGGCTTCCAAACCCCGCAACACCTCTGCTTCTCTCTCACTACTAGCCCTGATCCGCTCCTCGAGCGGGTTTGCTGCGTGCAAGGCGGTTGCCGCGAGGGTCGCGAAGCGTTCCGGTCGGAGGACAATCTGGTCCTGATTGTCCTCCACGCCCGTGACCTGGAGGTCCGAGATCCGAGATAAGGGGTCCGCCTGAGTGTTGGCGGTGCCCGGCTTGTGCGTGAGGCGGAAGTCGAATCACGAAAGCCAAAGTGCCCACCGCGCCTGCCGTTGGGTGAGGTGTTGTGCCGTTCGCCAGTACTCGAGGTTCCGATGGTCCGTGATGATCTCGAAGGGTTCCGGTAGGCCTTCCAGGAAGTGTCGCCAGTCTTCCAAGGCACGGATGATGGCCAGGAGTTCTCGATCATAGATCTCGTAGTTCCGTTCTGCTTCCGACACGGATTCCGAGCGAAACGCGACTGGATGCCAAAGTCCATCCTCGAGCTTCTGTAGTAGGACACCCCCTGTTGCGTATCCGGAGGCATCCACCTCGACTTTGGTGGGCCGATCCGGCTCCCAGGTCACCAGGACGGGTTCCGTGGTGAAGGCCTGTTTGAGCGTCTCGAAAGCCAATCGTTGCCGTGTGCCCCATTCCCACAGAGCGTCCTTCTTAGTCAGATCGTGGAGGGGGCGTGTGATCTTGGCAAAGTCCTTGATGAACCGGCGGTAGAAGTTGGCAAAGCCGATGAAGCCGCGCACTTCGCGTAGGTTCCGTGGGGTGGGCCACTCGCGTACGGCCTGGACTTTGACGGGGTCCATGCCGACTTCGCCTTGCCGGATGATCATGCCAAGATACTCGATCTCCGTCCGCTCGAACTCGCATTTCTCCGGCCGCAAGAATAGATCATGAGCCTGGAGCCGCCGCAAGACTTCGTGGGTGACCTCCCGATGGGTCTGGAGGTCGCTACTGAAGATGAGGATGTCGTCGAGGTACACTGCTACCTTGCCGCCTGCGATCAGGTCTCCGAAGATGAAGTTCATAAGGGCCTGGAACGTCGCCGGGGAGTTCGTAAGTCCAAAGAACATCACCCGGGGTTCAAACAGGCCTCGATTTGTGGTGAAGGCCGCCTTCCATTCATCGCCTTCCTTGATCCGGACGTTGTTGTAGCCCCAACAAACGTCGAACTTTGTGAAGTACTTGGAGTTTCGAAGGCGATTGATGATGTCGGAAGCGAGGGGAAGCGGGTACCGGTTCTTGATCGTGATGTCGTTCAGCTTACGGTAATCTTGGACCATGCGCAGCTTCCCATCCTTCTTCTTGACGAAGAAGACTGGTGATGCCATCGGAGATTTCAATGGGACGATGTACCCCTTGCGGAGGTTCTCGTCGAGGAACGCGTCGAGCTCGGTTTGTTCGTTGACCGGCATCGGGTACACCTTGGACCGGATAGTCTCAGGCGCTCCGGGCTTCAGATCAATGGCATGATCATAGGGCTTATGCTCCGGGAGGCGCTCCGATTCCTGTTCCGAGAACACCTTGGCGTATTGTCGGTATTCCTCGGGTACCATCTCCTCGAAGGTCCGCTTCGGCTTGTCGCGCTGCGCTTCCGCCGCTAGCTTGGTGGAGTAAGTGAACCCGGCGGCACACCAGAGTTTTTCGGTGGCTTCCTCCAGGACTCCGAGCTTTTGCATGCGGCGGTGCAGGCGCCGGTTGGCCGCAATTTTCTCGAACGGTGGGAGGTCTCCCACAGGGTCCGCCGATCGGTCCCCTGCCTCGACCTCAACCTGCCCGTCCTTCCAATGGATGTGCGGGTTGACTTTACGTAACCAGGGGAGCCTGAGAATGAGGTCCTCTGGGCCGATGTCCGTGACTAGGAACTCGGTGCGCTCGACGTACTCGCCGATGCAGATCTCGAGGCGCGCGAAGTGTGTGATACTGCCCGCGCGGTTGCGAGAGCCGTCTACGTTGTGAAGGGCGATAGGGCGTGCGAGGGGGTGCATGATAACGTGATGGGTGTCAATGAAACGTTGGTGGATGAATAGACCCGTGGCTCCGGAGTCTATCATGGCTACGGCGTTTACGTTGCGGTTCCTTCCCTTGATGTTCACACTGATACGGAAGTGTGAACCGGGCGTCTCTATTTCCGGTATGCTAAAGGTACATGACGAGATGGAATCGTAAATAGAGGAGAGGGGGAGTCCGTTCGTAAACCTTCAGGCGGGGGTGGTGTAGCCTTGTCACGCGCCCGTTCTAAAAAGCCTGCTTCATTGCCTCGATCTGCGCGGCTAGCTGCCGTTGTCCTTCGAGAAGCTGCACAATTACGTCATCGCGGCTGGCCGAGATCGTCGCTTCAGGGGCGGGGGCTGCGGGGTCCGGGACCTGGTCCTCGGTCGCTGCCACTCGCTGCTTCTTCGGCTGCCCCATGTACTTGCTCTGACACACGACCTCGCGATGGCCGGTGCACCCGCACCACGAGCAGAGGTCACGCTCGTGGTTCCCATCCTTCTTGCTGTGGGCGGTGGATCCACAGCCGAAGCACTTCCCTGTCATTGATCGAAGGAAGGCCTCGCGGGTGCGGGACGCGTCGATGTCCATCGCGTTGGGGTCTTTGGTGATGAAGGGGGCGATGGGGGTCGTAGCGGTGATGGGGTGCTTGGGAGGCGGGGCGGACTTGCCCTGCTCGCGTGCCTTTTCGGCTCTGCGTTGCCGAATGCGGATGTTGATGTCGGTGGCCACCGTAATGAGCTGATCGAGGGTTCCGATCGGCCGGGCGGTGTGCACCAACTCGTCCTTGATGTTGCTGGTGAGATGCTCGTAGAAGCGATCTCGGAGATCGGCGGTGGAGTAGCCGGTGCGATCCATCACCTCCTTGAATTTGGCGGCGTACTCGGGGACGGTCTTGCTCCCTTGCCAGAGAGACCGGAGCGCGTCCTTGGCATCAACGGCCTCGTTAGCCGTTTCGAAGCGCTCCTTGAACGCGGTCTGGAACGCCTCCCAGTCGTCATTAAAGGGGTGCTCAGCGGCTGTATCGCCGTCGACCTTCTCGAGATAGGGGGTGGCCCAGATGGCTGCTTCGTCCTGGAGGAACGTGAGGGCAGAGAAGATCCACTTCCCATTGTCGCGAGTGTATCCCCCTTCTTCGCGGGGGTTGTTGAGCGTGGGGCCGGTCGACATGGCGTAGGCCTTGAAGGCTGCAAGGAACCGGCGGGCGTCCACACTGGAGTCACCCTTGAAGGGAGCCGGCTTCTGGCTCGCTTTGTCGAGGGTGCGGCTGTTGGATTTGGCGGCAAGGGCAGTGACCGCCGTCGTGAGAGCGGCTAGCGCCTGCTGGACCGCCGCCTGGCTGTTGATGAGGGCTTGGAGGTTCGGATCAGCCATGGGGACGTCAGCTGGTATGGGGCTGGTGGCACGTGTGACGATAGCGGGGGTCTCGGGGAGAGGGATACTTTCGGGGATCAGTCCGCGGATCTGATCGAGTCTAGTGGGCAGGAAGCGGGGGAGATCCTCGCCTTCTTCGACAGGCTTTGGTTCGATGGTGAGGAGACGGTTGGGGCACGGGAAGTGGCGACAATCAAACCACTTTGCGTGGTCGGGAATCCAGTGACAATCGACTAGATCAAGGCGATCGTAGCCGTGAATCAATCCTTGGCACTCAAGATCCAGGGTGTCTACTCCCAATCTCGGGACGTTATCCGCAGTTTCGCTACCCGACGCTGTCTGCTCAGCCTCCTCGGCCTATTGCTGCGTCTTCTGACCACAAGGGACACGAGCCCAAGGGTCACCTGCCCCGGCTTCCTTTTGTCGCCTTTCTTTGCCTCCTACACCCGAGGGTGCACCCGTTATAACCGACACCGGATTTTACACTGCTTGGTAGCAGATTCCGCGTATCGTACCTGATCCGAGGATCGGCAAGCCAAGGGTTGCGCCCTGACCGTTACTCCGGGGTGACAAAGCGCGTACGCGAGGGCCAACCGGCACAGGGGGTGATCACGAACGGAATAGACTTACGCGTAAGGGAGGGACTGATCGGCAGTCCTCCGGTACGGTGGGGGATCTTGACCTAATGTCGTGGAGCTAGGCTCGACGCGACCGGTAACGTGCTACTGTCTACGACTACCGCAAGAGAGAAGGGAGGGATCTTGCTTGGGGCGGCGGACTCGGGGTCGACGCGTGCCTGACTTAGACTCTCACGACGAATCTAGCCCAAAGACCAAGAGGTCAAGATGCGGGCCAGGGTCGCTACAGGGTCGGTTATATACTACTTTGATGGAGCCACAACATGTACAAACGAAAGGGCGGTCTGTGCGCCGGTATTGCTCTACCTGCAGGTGAGGGTCACATGACCGTCTACGTGCCTCAGCCTGCCCGTGTATCGTAAACCGTCTGTAGAAAATGAGGAAAAATAGAGAAAAATAGCGGAAAAATACAGGGTCTCCGTCGTATCCACGACAGAAGGCCTACCCGAGCCCTTCGAGATCATCACGGACCATCGGAACCTCGAGTACTGGCGAACGGCACAGCACCTCACCCAACGGCAGGCACGGTGGGTGCTCTGGCTCTCGTGGTTCGACTTCCGTCTCACGCACAAGCCAGGCACCGCCAACACTCAGGCGGACCCCTTATCTCTGATCTCGGACCTCCAGGTCACTGACACGGAGGACAATCAAAATCAGATCGTACTCCGACCGGAACGCTTCGCCACCCTTGCGGCAACCACCTTGCACGCGGCAAACCCGCTGGAGGAGCGGATCAGGGCTAGTAGTGAGAGAGAAGCAGAGGTGTTGCGGGGTTTGGAAGCCCTGCGGAAGGACGGGCCGAGGAAGCTGACGGATGGAACGTGGGAATGGGAAGAGGACAATGGGCTGGTATACTACCGAGGGCGGCTGTACATCCCACCCGAGGACGGACTTCGACAAGAGATCGTACGGCAGTGTCACGATGCCCCTACGGCGGGACACCCAGGCAAGCACGGAACCCTAGAGCTGGTTAGCCGACTGTATTGGTGGCCGGGGATCAGCGGCTTTGTGGAGAAATACGTACTAGGCTGTGATCAGTGTCAACGGTACAAGACGGCGGCCCACCCTCGAGCCACTCTACAGCCGCACGAAGTACCGGAAGCGCCCTGGACGGTCATTGGAGTGGATCTAATCACCGGTCTACCTCCATCGAAGGGAAAGAACGCGATCGCCACTTACGTGGACCTGTATAGTAAACAAGTCCACCTTGTCGCCACCACGGACACGGTTACGGCCGACGGCATCGGAGACCTTCACTACCAGCACATCTTCCGACTCCACGGCATCCCCCGTAAGATCGTCTCGGACCGAGGCCCGCAATTCGCAGCTCGGGTCACTCGGGCATTGTACAAGCGCCTCGGCATCGAAAGCGGCCTTACCACGGCTTACCACCCCATGGGCAATGGACAAACGGAGCGGGCCAATCAGGAAGTGGAGCAGTATCTTCGGATCTACTGTGACAAGCGACAGGACGACTGGGCCGAACTCCTTCCCACCGCCGAGTTCGTACTCAATTCACGGATCCACACGGCACACGGCCAAACTCCGTTCGAAGTACTCTACGGATACCGGCCCGACTTCACTATCCCCGCCGGACGCCCGACTCTGATCCCCGCCGTAGACGCGCAGCTCGAGCGGCTCCGCGAAGCACGCATAGAAGCCGAAGCCGCCCTGCGGATGAGTAAGGAGCGGATGAAGCACGCGTACGAGGAAGGGAAGCGCAAGGCACATGAGTTCAAAGTCGGTGATAAGGTGTGGCTATCGGCTAAGAACATCCACATCCATCAGGCCACACCTAAGCTCGGACCCCGGCAACTCGGCCCCTTTGAAGTAACTGAACGGGTCGGAGATCTCGACTACTGCCTGGCGCTACCCCCGGCGCTCAAGCTCCACGACGTCTTTCACGTAGACCGGCTCTCCCCGTGGCGTGGGAATGAAGTAAACGGATGTACCCCTCCCCCTCCTGATCCGGTCGAAGTAGATGGCGAGGAAGAGTACGAAGTGGATCGGATCTTGGATAGCCGCCGGTACCGTAATCAATTGCAGTACCTCGTGCGATGGAAAGGGTACGGGGAAGGCGAGGACAGTTGGGAACCGGCTAAGAACCTGGATAACGCCCCGGAGGCCGTGGCCGACTTCCACCGACATAACCCAAGCGCCCCACGGAAAATCTCGGCGGTCGACTTCAGCGCCTTACCATGGCGGCCCCGAGAAAACTTCACCAACACCGAGCCGAACGATCTGGAATGGGAGAGTGGACGACACCCGGGAAGGGCGTCCATCAGGGACGATGGACAGTAGGAGGGGGGTAATGTCGTGGATACGACCGCTATTTTTCCCTATTTTTCCTCATTTTCGACGGACAGTTTACGATACACGAGCAGGCTGAGGCATGTAGACGGTCATGTGACTCTCACCTGCAGGTAGAGCAATACCGGCGCACAGACCGCCCTTTCATTTGTACATGTTGTGGCTCCATCAAAGTAGTATATAACCGACCCTGTAGCGACCCTAGCCCCCATCTTGACCTCTTGGTCTTTGGGCTAGGTAAGCTGTTGATTGTACCTTTTGATTAGCGCGAATGTTAACCTTGGTCTTTGGGCTAGTTTCGTCGTGAGAACCTAAGTCCGGCATGTGTTGACCTCCAGTCCGCCGCCCCAAGCAAGATCCCTTTTTCCCCTCTCTTCGGTAGTCGTAGTCAGTAGCACGGTACCGGTCACGTCGAGCCTAGCTCCGCGACACACGCGCCCAGCCCGCACGGATACCCAAGGAAGGCGGGTCCCTGCCCGTTTCGACACAGCACTGGTTAACCTGGGAACCGGCGGACCAAGTGGTGTCTCAGGTACGTCCCATCTCCCCTTCACATGTGCCATGCCTTGCTAACTCCTTCAGATGCAGGCTATTGTGTGGGACAAGTACAGCTTGTCTTCCAGCTCCCAAAGCGCACCAAGGCGCGACTCTTCGGTCCAGCGGTGGACACCCCCAACCACCTCGCATACATCGAGTGGTTCACCCCGTTCGCAGCGCCCAACCCGGTGCACGGCCTTTACAAGGTCTCGCGGTCGGTGCACGGTGACACGCGGCTAGCCAGTGTAGTCGAGGTGTGTGAGTTACGTCATTCTTGTCACCTGCTGCCCGAGTTTGGGCCAGTTGCGCCCCGAGATTGGTCGAGTAGTACAGTGTTGGATCGGTGCAAGTCCTTCTGGGTTAATCCTTTTAGTGACCAGCATATGTACATGACTCTTTTCTAGACTAGTCCTATGATATCTACTTTGCATGCGCTTTAGTTGTAATCACGACGGTTTAGCAGAGCTGAGCTTGGCTTTCAGGGCCTTAGAAGACTGCCCGGCGACATATTCATGTTTGGCGCTAAATTGGCGCTCGTTCGCCCGGGGGGATTTCCCTGATGTGGGCAAGACTGTATATTAGATGTACCTGTAAACGAGCGCGTAGCGGCTGGTACAGGCCAATTAGTATGTGAGTGAGTACAGTACGTGTATGAGCGATGACTTACCCTCAGTATCGCGCACACGATGTGGGCAAGACTGAGGGAGCGAGACGAAAAGAACGAGCGGTATGGGCCCGGCGGCGCGAAAGTCAATCACACGGTCACATGATCTTTGATAGTCGGTACTTCTACGTGATGTGCGAGAACCGGGCCCAACACTGATTCAACTTGAACCATATCCTTCAATCATCTGTCTCGCATCGCTCAGAATGCTCAGCATCAGAGAGTTGAAGGCACGCAATAGGATTGTCAGACGATACGTCGGGTGCTTCTCAGGAGACTATAACGTTCAAGCCGTCTCGTTCCAGCCACTTGGCTTCCACAAGAACGAGGATCGCTACACAATGGACCTGTGGAACATAAACGGGCAACGTTGGCTGTTTCTTGCTGTCTTCGATGGTGCGTGCTACGGCACTGGGCGTTGCCTTCAATACCACTGACGTCCCGCCTCTATACCACAGGCCACCTGGGGAGTGCGGCTGCAGAGTATACGTCGAAGGAGCTCCCAAACGCTATACGAAGGGCGCTCCGCACGTACATCTACTCGATCGGGGGTGTCTTGGACCGCAACAATCTCGCCAGCGAAGAGTCTAAAATGACGAAACTGCTCGAGGACGAGATCAAGACGTTCGACCAGAATCTCTGGGGGGCGCTGTTCGCCATTTGCCCATCACCATGGGATTTGACAGAAGAACAAGGTCGCGCTCTTGCACAGGAACACCGCGGACTCTTGGAACGCATTTGCTCTGGAACGACGGTCGCTCTCGCGTTGGTCAATCTCGATGAACATTTCATGTGGGCCGCAGGCGTCGGCGACTCGAGCGTGGGTGGGTACTCATCGAATCGCGGGATTCCCGGGCATCGCTGATACGCCATTGCAGGACTATCCGTTGTCGACAGCGACGGAAAGCGCCACGGGCAGAGACTCTGTGAGATGCATACGTTCAAGGACTCGCAAGAATGTGCCCGAGTAACGGCGGCACATCCGCCTACGGAGCAGCCGCTGTTCGACTGGGAAGATCGCGTCTTGGGCTGGATGTCGGTGGCGCGAGGTAGACATTTCCTCGCTCTATCGTCTGGCTCCTTCATCTGATCTAAAACACACCTACAGCTATCGGCAATTATTCGCTGAAGGCGCATTCTGCGTATCTGGACAAAGTCTTCAGGCACTTGCCCTGCGTCAAGGGTTACCAGGTCTCTACCTACATCCCCAAACTCTTGACGCCACCGTACATCTCTGCCGACCCATCCGTTCGCTTCACGGATTTGCAATCGGTCTGGACAAAGGAAACGAAGCTCTTCCTGTACACCGACGGCGTCGACAACCTCGTCGACGGCTGGCTAGTGTTCAAGCCCAGAGAACACAGTGGCGCAGACCCCATCGACGTCGTCTCGGCGCTGCTGGCATCCAGCATAGACCCTCAAATCGACAGGATTCTCGGCCATGAAGTCATTCCCCAATGGAGCGGAAAGGAGAACAACCGCGCGTCGGACGTGCTTGGTAATCTCTTA
Organism: Trametes polyzona; assembly: GCA_022606195.1. NCBI lineage: Eukaryota > Fungi > Basidiomycota > Agaricomycetes > Polyporales > Polyporaceae > Trametes > Trametes polyzona. Next base: position 756,372 of record JABYQF010000004.1, read on the forward strand.
GGAGGCATGGACGTTGAGCGACTCGAGATGGTCACCGACATGGCCCGCTTGAAGGACAACTCGGACGAAAGCTGGCCGTTCCACATTGACGATACAACGATCATGGTCTGGGCCCTCACTGACCAGCCCAGGTGATTACCGAACAAGGCCTCTTTCCGCATGTTCCACTTTCATCGCGCTTTCCCTATCCCTTCAGCTCTCTCCGCTTTCACCGCGCTTTCTCTATCCCTTCAGCTTTCTCCGTGCTACTGAGTTCTCATACGATACATCCGTCTCGTGCGCATGTATGATGGTTACCGCAAGGAATGCGAACACAGCTACCTCACCTAGTGGCCCGTTTGCTTACTCGGTTTCCACCCGTATGCTCCACCTCTGTGAGACTTCTTGGATGGAGATCGTCCATGAAAATGGGTGGAGGTGCCGGGAGGCTGCAATGAAGTCGAGCGTGAAGTGGTCGTGTGAAGTCCGGGTACCCGCAATCATCCCAGTGTCAGGCGCAGCCTTCAGTGCTGCAGTTGCCCGTCTTGAGGCCTTGGACGCTGTCCGCGTCCACATGTGGCGTGTCGGTAGAATGGTGTTTTGCACCAAGCCGAACCGGTACCTGCGTATGGCGACTTATCATCCACCCAAGAGAGAGCATAGTATGGACAACATGGCAGCATATTGGGTGTATTAGGACAACTCATAAACATAGTGGCGAAGCATGGGACAGCGGCATAAGAGGGATATCAGCATAATGTGCTACTGGGGAACATGTGCGATCATAGGGCATAAGGGACATACACGTGATCGGGATCAAGGAACGGGTCATAGGGAGCGAGAAGCGGAGCGATGAGGCCTATTGATTGAGAAAACAGTGACTACGTCGTATGAGGCATAAGGTGAGGATTTGGTAAGACATTGAAACAAGGGCCCCAAGGAGAGGTCGGGAAATGACTCGGAGGTCAGGGTGTCTGCAGGGTCATGGTCATGTATGGGCATGGAGCGTTGATCAACAACGGCAATGAATCGACGCGGAGGAGCTGCTGCCGGCGGGTGATATCTAGCAGCCTACATTAGTGAGAATCCTCCTCTTCCTCCTCGAAGAGAGAATCCTCGAAGTCCTCAGGCGCCGGATTACCCGCGGACTTGGAGCGGGGTCTAGTCACTACCTGCATGCCTTCGTTGGGGCGCGGGTTGGTGAGAGAACCCCGGCGTGGTGCAAGCGGATTGGTGGGGAATGCTCCAGAGAATGGATCATCCCTGCTAGCAGTGGCAGCGGCGGGCCTAGGCCGCACACGCGTGGCGCGCGACTCAGAGCTGGTCTGAGGCTCGCTGGCCGTTGGAGCTAACGGCTGACCAGAAGCGGGATCAAGCTGGAGCGGACTGAGGTCGCCACTACGGATTCCGGCGCGGTTGCTCCTCGAAGAAGAGCCGCCAGCATCATGAGGGTATCGACCACTGGCACCCTGAGTTGGGCTAACCTGAGCAGACTGAACGCCACTGCTAGGGGCGGCCGGGGAATGGTGCTCATTCCGGTGGGGACTAGTCTGTAGTGATACAGCGCCACTGCTAGCAAGGGCTGGACTCTGGTGACCGCTGCGGGATAGAGTCGGATCGTAGTAGGGTATCCCCATAGTGGGAACGAAAGCCGGCGGTCTGTATTGGGCTTGGGCGAAACCAAACTCGGACGTCTGGTCCTGTAGTGAAGGACTGGTGGGGTGACTTGAGTATGAGAGAAACGATTCCGCAGGGGAGCGGGGCGAAGCAACCCCCGAGCGAGTAGAGCCACTGGGTGAGGTAGACCCGACGTTACCGGACGGTCCTGCCTGTGGTTGCTGGGTTGGACCGGCACTACGGTAGCTTGCATACGATAACACGGAATCCGTAGGAGAGGGGGGCGCCCCGCCTCCAGGGCGGGTTGTGTGTGATGGGGAACCGGCAGGCGCGTTGTATCTTGAGCCTGAAGGGCCGACAGAAACGCTGGGGCCGGCGTCCGCAGAGCGAACGGAGCCGGATGGTGAAGCAGGCCCGGCACCCCCGCTTCCATGTGACCTGATAGAGGCCGGTGGCGAATCGTAATGCATGTTTAGAAAACTGCGCATGTGGTCGGGCGAGGGGAAGGGAGGGGCACCCGGAAGCTGTGGCTGATGACGAGGGAAGGGAACCTGTTGCGGCAGAACCGGGGGAACATGGGGTGGGGGCATTGGGACGGCCATCTGAGGTGGAAAGAGAGGGGGAGGGTGTATGGGCACATGGAGGTGAGGGAGTGGAGGAAGGGGGGCCTGAGGTGGCGGAAACAAAGGCGGGCCATGAGGCGGAGGGAGGGGTACAGGCGGCATATCAGGAGTGGTAGCAGCTGTAGACACAGACGGCCGGGTAGATGTCGAGGAGCGACGAGTACTCTGGCTCTTGCTTGAGTCCGAATCTTGACTGTGACGGGGCATCGCAGGGCAGTGGATATGTGGGAGGGTTGCGGGAGATGGACCGGCGAGGTGGGACACAGGCAGGTCCTCGTTAAATGCTCCGCCTAGACGCCGTGATGTCCCTGAAATGTCGAGGGCGTATTCATGGACGGAAAATGCTTCCAAATTCCCGTGGTTCGTCTCAGAATGTCACAACAGTAGGTCTGTTGTGGTTACCGGTCGGGAAAATCGCAAAAGCTCACGATCAGCTGCACGAGGAAAGCCTCACAATCGAAGATATCACTCACCTCGCGGCCGCCCCGGGTGGACGGTAGACCAGGCCTTCCTATGGCCCCTGAAAGGACCGATAGGGAAATACATTATGATGACAACTCCGGGTTTGTTTTGGTCCCGCGAACACATTGTTTACCTTGCGACACTGTCCTTGCACACTATATCCCCCGAAGTCCTGGACTCCTGATGAGCAGGAAGAGTTGCGCCGACCATAATAGAAACGGGATCAGCCAATAGGGCTTGTACGAGAGTGAGGATGATCAGCGCATCCAAATCACAAGCGGAGTTCACATGCAGAGCAGTGCCTCGACGGTACCCACCACGTACACTCAGGACTGAATCATGACAGCCCGGGGTTAGGCCTTGAAACTTCAGACATCGTCTGTGCTCTCGCTCCGCTTTCGCCATGCGAGATTACGTCCAATTCTCCCGGAAACCAGAGCGACTTCTGTTGATATTGTGAGAACATTCTGTCTCACGCGCTGCAACAATATTTGGAAAGTCGCGAAGCTGAGGGAAGCCAGAAGTAGCGCGACACTAGGAAACGAAGGATATCAGTGTCCAAATCGTGTCCGATCCAGCCGAAACGAGTGGGGATACCTCAGCAGCGACGAGTCAAGTGTGCCCGCCGGCGGTGCGATAGAGCCGATCGATGGCCATTCGCGGCTGTCATGCAACCTTGTGAGGGAAGCGCAGCATGACGCCAGCAAACATGTACTTGGGGCGGTGCTGTAGATGTTCTCGAGCCTGAGCCCAGAGGCTGGAGCACAGAGAATATTTGATCTTCTCCATGATCGAGGGTGATAACCCCCTACGAACGCCCAACCGGCCATTGGGGAAGGACGGCCCGCTACCATGGTAAGCGCTTCTTTCTGATACCACTCGGAACGCGGTTGTGACTGTCTCTTGCAGTGCCTTTGAGAGGATAAACTCACATAGCTTCATTTGGGGATCTTCGTCAAGGACGGCGGCCTTGTAGCACCACGGCGTCCCAATTTGCGACGTCTGCCGAAAGGGCCCCACTATGTCCGACGGAGAAGACGACGATCGATATCAAAACAGAAATGGACGGTACACAGAGCCTCAGTCGTCTTCCGGCATCGTTCGCTGGACCACGGTACCGTGCTATTGTGGGTTCTGTCGGGTATGGAACCTAATTTTCGTCGAAGGCGTCAGCGACCAGCCGTATCTGCAGCCATGCCGATCGCGCAATCGCGATGTCGGCCGGGCATACCTCACTCGAAGAACGTGCCTTACCTGGAATGGCGGTCGTTGTCCGGACATTCTCGGAAAAGAGAATGAGAATCCTGATTTACAGTTCCAACGTGGTTTGATACACATCGCTACGTTTGACGTGTACTCGGAACTCGGAACTTCAAGGAGTGGGAGGTGAACGCAACATTCTCATGCCCAGAGGGTCATCCTGTCCCAAAACGGCAAGGCTTGCGGGCGGCTTGAGGGTGAGGACCACGCACCCGAGTAACCTAGAAGTCAAGAAGCGAGCGGAGTACGAGTGGGCGCTGATATTCACCGCGTCCGAGCGTTCCGCGTAAACGCACGTCCATCGCAGAGCACCAGACCTGCGTTGTCCGCAATTGTCACAACGTCACCATGCCGTCGGGTCCGTCCTCGAGGCCCTCCATACCCGCCGGCGGTGCTGATACCGCTCGGTGTCTGTACAGAGGAGTCATTTTGAACAAATACGGACGGCGAGGGAAACCGGTGGAGAACAACGCACCGTGTCGGCAACCGCTGGCAAGGCACCCCCGCACTCGAGCCGCAGGGCACAAGCACCGGGGTCCTCACCAGTGTTATCAGACATCAGACAATTCTGCACAATAACCTCCCGTGGCACCGCTGCGCGGAAGCCGAGAAGTTTCGGGTCCTTGGGTCCCAGAGCCTCGAGGCTCGCACATGGGCGCGCGTCCAGATCGTTATCTTTTGTTTGTCCTTGTGGGCAGCGCTCCGAGCCTCTGGCAGGTTCCAGGACGGTGGCACGCTCGGGGAGGCGTCGGAAACCTACTACCCCGCCGGCACTGCTCCCGCGAGATGTGGGGACGGCGTGGCGCGCGACGCTTACCCACCGGTGCTCAGGGCTCAATGGCAGCACTGCCCGCTCACCGACTGAGTCCCCCACTGGGTGGCGGTGGCGGTGGCGTCGAGATGCAGTGAAAGGCTTGATTTGCGACGGAGGACGCTGCACAGTGTGTACGGTGGCGTTAGCGGCGGTTGAGGGTACACACGAACGAGACGACCACCTGTGTTGGGGCCGCCACCGCGAGATTAAGCCCATTGGCATACGCTCACAGCTGCGAACGTACTAACAGTTCGACTAAACATAGGGTACCATAAATTACACGGACACGGACGCGTGCGCGCACGGCGCACGCGGAGCCTGCCAGACAACGAGCGATATCAAATGAGGACAGAACACCCCCGTCGGCCGGTGGCGTCGAGGGGGGCGAGCTTGAGAGGGGGGTGACGGCGTAACGCAGAGCCAGGGCCAAGCAAGCCGCAAATATACGAAGAAAGCGCACCAAGAAACCGAACCGACATCGTTCCAGTTCATCCTATCCTACAACGCCACCCAACGCCACGCAGGAGACAGACAACATCCTCAAGACCGCCGATTCCCATCGAACCACCGTCGATAACAAGCGAGATACCCGTAATGCGGCCAGAGGCACTCAGAGTAGCCCGGCGGCCTGTAGGGTGCGCGTGAGGCGGAGCTCGGCCTCGGACATCTGCGCCGCCGTCTCCTGCTCTGCGATCCGGCGCGCATTTTCCTCCTGCTGTGCACGGCGGGCCCGTCGCGCCTCGTCCTCGTCGTCCTCGATCTCGAGGTCGGCGAAGCCGAAGGCGGCCTCGATATTCCGCCGGACCTGCTCGTCGCGCTGGCGCTGCTCGGGCGTGAGGGGCTCCGGGGGCAGCGACGCCACACGGATCGCGGTCTCCCACCGCTTGACGCGGTAGAAGCCGACACAGGACGAGAGCAGGAGGAACCAGCCTGCGGTGCGCCACGCAGGAAAAGAATACAAATCGAGGTTGGTGGCGGGCGCGGGCGCGGGCACGGTGAGTGTCTGACCGCAAAACAAACGAAGGCAGCGAGACTTACCGAGCGTCATGAGAATGAGCGCGATCCAGTCCCGGGAGGTGACCGCAAACTGGAGCTCGAGGACCTGGTGCGGGCCGGTGGCGTTGAAGCCGGAATATCCGCTGAGTCCTCCCATGGTCCTGCTCACAGCAGCAGGGAGCGCCTCCGTGTTCTGCCCATGATTGAACTAGTCAACACCTGGCTGATGACCCTGGTCAGAACTGGTCTGAACGGGATACCCTGCTCCGATGTAAGTAACGGCATCCTAAGAGCTCAGAGCCCGGATGCTGGTATGGACATTCTTGCGATCCAACCACAGTTGACGGTTGACGCCGCGGTAATGAATCAAAGTCGGAGCATAGTGGCTTTGTGGCATAGTGCGTGAGATGCGGACATACTACGTCAGCCTGCCATGTAGACGGACACTGTACGCCAGGTGGAGGTTGGTGAAAGTTGAGAAGGTTGAGTTTGAACCGTTGAGTTGAGGTTGAGAGATGCATCAATCGGATATTCAGCGTCTACTATACAGGCGCTGGTCGAGCAGCCTAGCAACGTACATCGGCGCCAACATGATGACTGACCATGTCCTGCTGGACAACCCCGGTGTACGCTCTGCCAGCTGCAACCTACCCAAGCTCAGAAACAGCGGCCACGGCCCGGAATCGTACTTTCGATGTCAGAGGAGAGACTCAATGCTGCTCGCCTCCGTATTGCTTCGCGATGCCGATGCCACAAGGCAAAGCGTCATGATATGCATAGGGTATGGTTTCAACCGAACGACAACAAGGACAACGAAGGCGCGGTGGCCATGAATGTATGGGATATCCAAGGAGACAAATGGCTCTACCTCGCAGTCTTCGATGGTACGTCATTCAAATTGTCACGTTTTCAGGCGGACAGGCATATACTCATACCTTGTCAACATGCCGTGTTTAGGCCACGGCGGGACAACAAATGTCGCGCATAGGGCACCCGCCTTGTCCATGGCGCTTGAGCGGACGTTGCGCTACATCCTGCAGCGTAACGTGCCCGAAGGGTTGGATCGTACAAATATACAGTACGTCGGTACGCTCCGAACATCACAGCGTCGCTGGAATGTGCCATAGAGAAATTCGACCAATCGATTGGCGATGCCCTCCGCAATATCTTTCCCAATCCGGCCGACCTCGACGAAGAACAGGCCCGGAAGCTCATTGACGAACACTATGGCATCGTCTGCCGCGCCTTCGAGGGTAGTATAGTAGCCCTCGTGATCATCAACGTCGATAAACGGTTCATGTGGGTAGTCAGTGTTGGCGACTTCACCGTGGGTGAGTGCCGTTAGGGATTGAGTACTTGGTGTTGATTCACTCCGGACATAGCGCTTTTTACTGTCGGAGAAGACGGCAAGCGTCGAGCTCAGCGACTGTGCGAAATACACATGCTGAGGAACCCTCGTGAGTTCTTTCGGGCGACCATGGCACACAAGAGTAAGGACGGGCCCGTCGTCTCTCCGGATGACCGGACCCTCGGCTGGACCGCCGTGCCCCGTTGTACGTGATCGAACGCATCGCGATGCACTTTGTCTCACCCTCCGCGTTACAGCGATTGGAGATTTTTCTCTGAAGCTCGATGCTTCATACCTCACCCACCTCTTCCGATACACGCCCTACGGCGACAGTCACCCCACCATCGTCCAGTTTGCGCCGAAGATCGTGACGCCTCCCTATGTCATCGCAGAACCGTCTGTGCAGTTCACGGACCTCGATGCCGTCTGGGGCGCGCAGAGCCAGATCGTGCTGTTCACAGATGGCGTCGACACCCTCGTAGACGGCTTCGTGACCTTCACGCCGCAGAAGCGCAGCGGCGCGGACCCACTCGATGTCGTTTCTGCGTTGCTTGCAGACGAGGCGGATCCCCGTATCGAGGAGATATTGGGGCACAAGATAGAGCCCCGCTGGAGCCGGGACGAGCAGAACAGAGCCGTTGACATTCTCGGTAACCTGCCTGGGGGAACCAACGTAGAGCGGCTGGAGAAGGTCACGGACCAAGATGCGCTCGCGGGCACCGTGGAGGGACCGCCCTTCTATATTGACGATGTGTCGATCATCGTCTGCGGGTTGGGTGATGATTGACGGACAACAAGTCCGGGTAAGTCATTCAAATACGTTGAAGCAAATATGAACATCGTTGTTACCGGAGATCACACGTTCGTACTCCTGACTGCACAGGCCGTCCCCTCGGATGGAGACATTCAGGGAAGCCGCTCCGGTCGAAGACGAGTTGTGTGAATATTATGAATGTCGTCGTCTGTACCTGTACTATGTACCGGGGCCAGATTTCGGGGTTTGTCGTTACATTCAGGTGGCGTTGAGGCACTCTTGGTCAACCTGAACCACTGTAACCATCCGCGCAGCCACTCGACGGTGGATTCACGTCTACAAGAACTTGTGCATATCTCAACACATCGCTTCACTGCATACAACAGCAGGGGATGTCGGATGAAAGGCTTGCCGCAGCTCGCGAATGCATCACCTCGCGGATGATATACGACACATTGAAGCTAACTACATGGCGCGAACTGAGTACTCGATAATAAAACCAAGTTCGTGGGAATTCCTCTTCCAGTACACGTGACACAAAGAGCAGTATAGTATAATGGGTCGTATTGTACGAAGTGGGTACGGTAACGCCACACCCCGTACTCTCATTTGCAACACCATCTTCTTCCCCTGCCAGCTACCCAACACCCGAGATGCTTGATCCTAGGGACAAAGCTGCGCGCGATAGAATCTGTAGAAACTACGTCGGTTCCTTTTCTCGAGCCTACAACGTCCACACCGTCTCCTTCCAGCCGCGTGGCCGCCACAAGAACGAAGATCGCAAAGCGACGGATCTATGGGAAATCAACGGGCAGCGCTGGCTGTTTCTGGCAGTTTTTGATGGTAGGACGTACATTGACGTATGCCTTCAAGTGCAACGAGCTCATGAACACGCCACAGGACATCTTGGAAGCGCGGCTGCGGATTATGCATCTAAGGAGCTTCCCATCGCCATCCGACAGAAGCTTACCGCTTGTATTGATTCTATCGGTGGTCGCTTGAACTGTGACAACGTAGCTGGCGAACAGTCCAGGATAACTGGAATGCTCCATCACGAGATCCTGCAGTTCGACAAGCAACTCTGGGAGGCGTTGTACGCCATTTGCCCGTCCCCCTGGGACTTGACAGAAGACCAAGCCCGTGCTCTCGCACAAAAGCATTGTGACGTTCTGGAGCGCATTTGCGCAGGGACCACTATGGCTCTCGCCCTGGTCAACCTCGATGAACACTTCATGTGGGCAGCAGGCGTTGGCGACTCCAGTGTTGGCAAGTACTTGCCTGAGTCATGGTACATTCCTTGCACCGCTAACGACATGACCATAGGGCTCTCTGTTGTCGGCAACGACGGAAAGCGCCAGGGCCACAGACTCTGTGAGATGCATACCTTCAAGGATCCGCAGGAGTACGGTCGAGTGATCGCGGCACACCCGGCCACAGAGCAACCACTGTTCGACTGGGAATATCGTGTCTTAGGCTGGATGACGATAGCACGAGGTATGCATATGTCCCTGCGTCTCCTACGGCCGCCCATTCGATCTGATGATCCTTTGTCAGCCATCGGTAACTACTCCCTGAAAGCACACTCTGCCTACCTGGGCAAGCTGTTCGGACACCTACCCTGCATGAATGGCTACCGCGTTGCTCCCTTGGCCCAGAAGATTCTCACACCCCCGTATATTTCCGCAGAACCCTCTGTGCGTTTCACGGACTTGCATCCGGTTTGGCGACAGGACACGAAATTGTTCCTCTTCACGGACGGTGTCGACAACCTGGTCGACGGCTGGCTCGTGTTCAAACCGAGGGAGCATAGCGGCGCGGACCCCGTTGACATCGTCTCCGAACTCATGGCCGATCATATTGACTCTCGGGTCGAGGCGATACTTGGCCATAAGGTCGATCCTCGATGGTCTGGGAGAGAGAACAATCGTGCCTCGGACGTGCTCGGTAATTTGCTCGGAGGCCTGGACGTCAAGAGACTCGAGATGGTTACCGACCTTGATCTCCTAAACGACGAATCGGAGGAGAACTGGCCGTTCCATATCGACGATACAACCATCATAGTCTGGTCCCTCACTGACCAGCCGTAGGGGCGCCCGTTCCCAGCGACAGTATGCTAAGGCTCGCCGTTCCTATATCTCTTACCTCCGTTTACTCCCCTAGTTTGCTTGAATAGGTTCCTTATTGCCCCTGTATTGTCCCTCACCTGTTTGAAATGATACCATGACGCACATGCGACTACATGCCGTCGATGCGAATCTAGTGCCCCAACTTGTCCCGCTCGCCGTAGTACCTGCCTGACGTCCACCTGCGTGGTGCGTGAATCTCGGGACAAAGCCGGGGGCTTCAGGTGGACTGAGCGGCGTCATCTATTGCATCGAGATGGTCGGTTTCGTGAACATGTATTCAACATCCAGCCGGCCAGCACGCGGTCGACACTCGCGCTCAGCTTAGAATCTTGAGGCCTTGCACATCTATTGATGCATTGTCTTGAACGTTGTTGCGACCGATTCACATATCAATGTCATATCGATTACTCCATATATCTTATAGGCATGTGTGTTTGGTAGCTAATCGAACAAGTCATCGTAGGCATCTGAGAACAAGGCGAAAATATGTAGTGTGAGAGGCGAAGCGTAGGCCCGCCGGCAGGACGATGGGGAATATCGATGGCCATCTGCGACTCCCGTGACGGAAGCTTGAGTGCCCGCGAGTGCGGAACCAGCGACGCGTCCTTGAGGCGGTGCTGTAGATGTTCTCGAGCCTGAGCCTCAAGGCTGGAGCACGGGGAATATGCGATCTTCTTCCTGATAGAACTTTCATATACCCATCTACGAACTGCCATCAGGCTATGAGCGAAGGATGTCCCGCTGACATGGTGATACACACCTGACGGTACTGACAATGCGGTTCTGGATGTTTCTCGCAGGGCTCTTGGAAGGATAAGCTCATGGAGCATTATCCGGGACTCAGCTCGCTTCGTCAGGAGCGGCGACCCTGAAGTATCACTGTCCCCACTATGTCCGACGACGGAGAAGACGTCGATTGATATCCGAACCGAAATGAACTGTAGACAGAGGCTCAGTCGTCCGGGGGCATCGCACACTCTGGGTTGCGATACCATTCTGTACCCGTGTGAGTTCCATCGGGTACGGATCCTGGATATCGTCCAGAGGGTTAGCGACCGGCTGTGTAAGATGCGCGGTATCGACCGAGCTGCATACCCCGCCCAGAAAGGCGCGCCTCACCTGGAATAACGACCGATATCCAGATGTTCTCGGGAATGAGGAAGCGCACCCTGTTTTACAGGCCAATGGGGTTTGATATGCGTCGCTAAGATTATCGTGGACACAAAACTCGGGGCCTCAAGGAGTTGGAGGTGAACGCAACATTCTCATGCCCAGGGGGAAAACGTCATCCTGTCCCAATACGGCAAGGATTGCGGGCGGCTTGAGGGTGTGAGCCATGCACCCTAGGAGCCTAGAAGTCAAGAAGCGAGCGGAGTACGAGTGGGCGCTGATATTCACCGCATCCGAGCGTCCCGCGTAAACGCACGTCCATCGCAGAGCATCAGGCCTGCGTCGACCGCAATTGCCACATCCTCACCATGTCGTCGGGTCCGTCCTCGAGGCCCTTCTTACCCGCAGGCGGTGTTGATGCCGCTCGGTGTCTGTACAGAGGAGTCATTCTGAACAGATACGGACAGCGAGGGAAACCGTTTGAGAACAACACACCGTGTCGGCAACCGCTCGCAAGGCACCCCCGCACTCGAGCCGCAGGGCACAAGCACCGGGGTCCTCACCAGTGTTATCAGATCTCAGACAATTATGCACAATAAGCTCCCGCACTGCTGCGCGGAAGCCGAGAAGTCTCGGGTCCTTGGGTCCCAGAGCCTCGAGGCTCGCACATGGGCGCGCGTCCAGATCGTTATCTTTTGTTTGTCCCTGTGGGCAGCGCTCCGAGCCTCCGACAGGTTCCATATGACGGTCATTCTGCACATTTATTCGAAATAGCGCGCGTATATCAATTTATTGATCACGCACCACCTGAAAGCTTACCACTGTTAGTTTAGGACCCAAATGGGGCTGTGCTAGTCACTATCACTATTCGCGCGCCACCTCAGTAGAGCGTGCACCACTGTAAGCAGTCGCGCGCGCCACTACAAACCGAGCGCACCACCATACCGTTCGAGCGCGTACCACCATGGGCGCAAGCGTGCCACACCTCTGCGCGCATATACCATTGTGATAGAACAGGTGATCGCGAATGATACCGAGTTGATACTATTTGACTGTCACAAAATATGTCAGGTGGGATCTGAGTCGACCCTAGCAAACCTCGGAGATAAATGCATATACTGCTATCTGCCGCCTGAGATGAGTCCCCAAAAACACAGTCAAAATTATAATATAGATAACCCAGATTACAGATAACAAGACAATCCGGTCTCATTAGGAGGCTTTGATAGCAATGTAATGATGCATTAGCTTTACAGGGAAAAGGGGGCAGGAAGATGAGGCAGTCGTAGTGAGAGGCTGTATAGCGAGAGACAAACAATGACCAAACTAGTTACACGAGACTAAAGCCAATGAGCAAGAGGCGACGAGTGTCCTTGTTTGGTGATTGTCGTGGATACGACGGAGACCCTGTATTTTTCCGCTATTTTTCCCTATTTTTCCTCATTTCCTACGGACAGTTTACGATACACGAGCAGGCTGAGGCATGTAGACAGTCATGTGACTCTCACCTGCAGGTAGAGCAATACCGGCGCACAGACCGCCCTTTTGTTTGTACATGTTGTGGCTCCATCAAAGTAGTATATAACCGACCCTGTAGCGACCCTAGCCCCCATCTTGACCTCTTAGTCTTTGGGCTAGGTAAGCTGTTGATTGTACCTTTTGATTAGCGCGAATGTTAACCTTGGTCTTTGGGCTAGATTCGTCGTGAGAGTCTAAGTCAGGCGCGCGTCGACCCCGAGTCCGCCGCCCCAAGCAAGATCCCTTCTCTTTTCTTCAGCGGTAGTCGTAGACAGTAGCACGTTAACGGCCGCGTCGAGCCTAGCTCCGCAACAGTGATGGGAGCCTGTGGCGACCATAGTGCAACTGGCCGGTTGCAACAGGGGAAAGCAAATTGAGACAGGAGAGCATCAAGGGTTGAACTCGAGTGGGCTCGAGCAGATCATTGAGGAAGAGGAGACGAGGGAACTTGGCAAGGTATTGATAGTGGCGGCCACATGCGGGCCAGAGCGATAGTCGTGTGGGATGGTACAGGATGAGCAGGGTGAGTGCACGAGGTCGGGCACGAGATGCACCAGTGTTTAGAAATATAGACTACAAAAGGTCATGAGGCACGTGTAATGGTGTATCGATCACACAGAGGGGGAACAAGGGCCACACCGAAGTCGCGGTGAGGAGTACTGGATCAGCAAAGTAAGTAGATAAGCTGAGGAGACAGCGAGACAAGAAGGGGCAGTAAGGTAAGCCAGAGACGAGTTTGAGGCGGCGAGATCGAATAGGAATGACTTCCTGAAACGGTAGGGTGAATCAAGGCGAGCTAGAAATGATTGAGGAGGAAAGTTCTTGTGCCCTAGGTACATGTGAGTCCAGAAGGCCCCGACGTGATATCCTCGCATGAGATGACTCTATTAAAAGGTCATCTTTGACTTACCAGTTGGTACATCAAGAAAACAGTTTATCTTGTGAGACTTCAATCGTCGACTTATGAAGTCAGTATGTTATCCATTGACGGCACAGGTGGTACATACCGAAAGAGCCCCTCAGGGGGCATACGGCCCGTGCATAGCAATATGGCACTCCTAGCATCTCGACTCGACCAAACTGCCAGTAGAGACGTAGGGTCGTGCATTTGATTCACTGGTAGGTCGAGCTGCAGTGGACGAGAAGAGACGGGGGTGATTACACATGAGCCGGTGCGAGAGAGAGAGAGGAGGGCGAATGAGATTGAGGACAGGCAAACCAGGGCAAGAGATGCCGGCGGCTAGCAAACGGGTGGGCTAAATAGTTCACATACACGGTGTGCCTTACATGCATCAACCAGCATGTACCTCCAGATGAGTATCCAAGTGGTAAACCCAAGGAGTTCACTGACGTGGTCATGCCAATGCAAGCTGCTCACGGGAAAAGCTCGACGGCATGTGCGCCCGGATAGAACAGTCTAACCGGTGTGACTCGGCCCCTTGCTACTATTTTGTATACTGCCTGATAGCGTCCACACACATCAGCTCAACATAGAGCCAGGGACTTGACCCAATTCAAAGTCTACTTACCTGAGGTCTCCGATCCCGGAGTCGGGCCTCCTATAACCGGTATAACCTCTATGTTAAACTTGCTTAGTGTGTGGTATACCAAAGCTATATAGTACAAGACTTACATCGACTAATGGCACCGTTATGCAGAGGTGCAGTGGCGCGCGTTCGACGGTACGGTGGCGCGCGCTCGAACGGTATGGTGGCGGGCTCGGTTTGCAGTGGCGCGCGCGACTGCTTACAGTGGTGCGCGCTCTACTGAGGCGGCGCGCGAATAGTGATAGTGACTAGCACAGCCCCATTTGGGTCCTAAACTAACAGTGGTAAGCTTTCAGGTGGCGCGCGATCAATAAATTGATATACGCGCGCTATTTCGTATATCAATTTATTGATCGCGTGCCACCTGAAAGCTTACCACTGTTAGTTTAGGACCCAAATGGGGCTGTGCTAGTAACTAATACCATTCGCGCGTCGCCTCAGTAGGGCGCGCACCACTGTAAGCAGTCGCGCGCGCCACTACAAACTGAGCGCGCCGCCATACCGCTCAAGCGCGCACCAATATGGGCGCAAGCGCGCCACTGCACCTCTGCGTAACGGTTCCATTGTGACAGATGTGATCGCGAAGGATACCGAGTTAGTCCCAGTTGACTGTCACAAACTATGTCAGGTGGGATCTGAGTCGACCCTAGCAAACCTCGGAGATCATGTCTGCCGCCCGAGACGAGTTCCCAAAAACACAGTCAAAATTATGATGTAGATAGCCCAGATTGCAGATAACAAGACTATCCGGTCTAGTTGCAAACAAAAATCATGAAGAGCCTTTCATAGCAATGTAACAATGTATTGGCTTGCTGTTAGGACCGTGCTCGGGGATTCCGGGGGTAAGACTAAGCCCCGAAGCACCGGGATGAGGACTTCGGTGAAACTATTAGTAACGCACTGGGCAACCTCGGCAGCTGTCCTCTATTTACGGAAGGACCGATTTGGGGGTTCGGTAAGGGGCCGTGAAAGACTGAACGGTAGCACGAGTGTCGGGGGGAGAAGCGGTGAGGAGTTGAGAGCGAGGTATGAGTCAAGCAAAGGCCGGAGGGTCGGATGTTTTGGGGGTTCAGAGAGTCGGGGGACAGATCGGGGGTTCGGAGGTTCAGGGGTTGAGCAGAATATTCGTGTTAACGAGATATCCGAACTGAGTAGCTAGTACATTCCAGTCGGTATAAATAGACGAGAGCTTATTGTGTAGTCGAAACAATAACGAAGTACCGAAAGGGAAGTTCGGGGGTTAGGACCGAAGTCCGGTGGTGCGAGACAATAGAGCTTATTGTAAGTAACAAGTCTTGGCGCTATGGTGCAATCTGAGACATATGAAATACGAGTCCGGGGGTACATACGGGGGTACACGAGATCGGGGGTACGGGAGTACCGGTCGTTCAGGTATTCGGGTGTTCGGGGTTTGGCACGGTCGTAACAGTGCCTCCCCTCTAGGGCCCGAACCCATGAGGGCCGTGGGCTAAACTAAATACGGAGGAGGAAAATTGAGTGAATTGAATGACGGAGATCGGATCGGATGATGGGTTCAGAAGTCGGGGGAAAGGCATATAACTCGCCGGGGGTTGGTCTCGAGACTCCTTGCCTCTGCCTGCTATCACCATCCTCACCAGCCAACTCTTTCGCCAACACCATGTCCCAGATGCCCCAGGACAAGCAGAAGAAGATCAAGGCGCTGAGGGCGCAGTTGCGGGCGTTGGAGGAGGGCCCGAAGCAGGGGCCGACAGAAGGGCCGACGGAGGGGGCGCAAGGGTCGGGAGTGGAGGCGGTTGAGGTGCGGAGGCCGGCGGTTGCGAAGGGTTCGGCGGGGGTGAGGGTCGAGGGCCCAAAAAAAACAAGGTGCGAAGTCGTCTTCGGCGGCAGTCGGCGGTTCGCGCATGGTCGGGGGCTTGACAAGGTTGGCAGGGAGTTCGACGATGCCGACGAAGTTGCCTCAGATGACGACGACCCGGCCGCCAACGACTCCGGCACCAAGGGCGGCGACAACGACGACCACGGCGCCGAGCCCGAAGTCGGCGGAGAAGAAGCACAAGCGTGAGATCGACGAGGTGCCGGTGCACCACACGTCGTAAGTACCGAAAGACCGAAGTGCCGAACAACCGAACTGATCGATTTTCAGGACTCCTTGTGAGCGCTGCCGCGAGCGCGAGGAGGACTGCTGGTTCGCCGGCGGGGCCCGAGTGTCCACCTGCATCAATTGCAAGAGGGCGAAGGGCGGCATGTGCCAAGGTGCGAAGGGCCTCCCGAGGGATCTCCAACGGCGCCATGACAACAAGCTCTGCCCGACGAAGGATGGCCCGCCGCCAGCCAAGAAGGCGCGGACGTTCAAGTCCACAGAGGTCGTCGAGTCGGAGGCCGAGGGGGTCGAGACCCCGGAGGCGACGCCAGTCCCTTGGGCGCAAGCCCCACAAGCCCCGAAGGCCGTGAAGGCCGCGGAGGCCCCGAAGGACAAGGGAAAGGGCAAGGCCCGGGCGGAGGGGTCGGCGCAGAAGCCGGGAGAGACCCGGTGGTCGGTGGTGAACCCGCCGGGGCGGTCGCAGGCCGGGGGTTCGGGGGTAGCGGAGGGTTCGAGGAGGACGGGTGCAGGGGTGGTTCCCCGGGGGTTCTCCCCGGTGGAACTCCCGGAGGCCCCGGAGGGGCACGACGACGAGGAGGTCCCAGTGCTCGACGATGAGGCCGGGACTTGGGCGCAGGACCCGGTCGTGCTCCCGATGACGAATCGGGAGCTGATGTACCGGCTCCTCGTCGAGTCGCAGAGGCTCCGGGGGGTGGTGCGGCACCTTGAGCAGCGGCTCGAGGAAGAGGTAGAGGTCCACAACGACCTCTTCAACTGCGAGGTCGCGGTGCTGCGGAAGGAGGTGCGGAAGGCGGTCAAGGATGAGGCCGTGAGCCTTGAGGCCGCGGTGGCCGTGGGGGTCGAGTCCGCCATTGAGCGGGTGCTCGAGCGGATGGAGGAGACGCGGGGGTACGAGGACGAGGAAGAGCCGGGGAGTGGGTCCGAGGAAGGACCGGAGGATAGGTCGGGGGATGAGGGCGAGATGGAGGAGGCCGAGCAGGGAGAAGAGGTCGAGGAGCAGGGCAAGAAGCAGGGCGAGGAGCAGGAGGGAAACACCGCTTAGACGGTGTTTTCCGGTCTTCGGTGGTTCGGTAGTACGGGCCTTTGTGCCCCGATTTCTTGTTCTTACTATACGGCTGGCTAATAGAAAAGTGTGGCTGGAGAATACCAGAGAGATTTCAGGTACCGAAATCGGGGGTTAGGCCAAGTCCCGAAGAGGCCCGGGCTTTCGGGGGTACGCAGTATGAAAGTCCAAGACAAGCTCCTGCGCGTGCTCAAGTTCAGTAGCGAGGATCCACGAGCTTTCTTCGTCGGTGCCTTCATAGCCCGCCCATTTGACCAGGTAGAGAAGTTGACAGTGTCGTCGACGGCGTTCGATCTTCGAGTCGAGGATTTCGGCGATCTCGTACTCGGGCTCACCGTCGATCTCGTACTCGGGCTCACCGTCGATCTCTACGGGGTCTGGCGGGGGTTGGACACGTCCGGGGATAGTGTTCGGTGTTACGGGCTCAAGTTGGGAGACATGGAAGACGGGGTGTATGGCGCGCATAGAGTCGGGGAGTCGGAGGGTGAAGGAATGAGTTCCCGGTTGCGCGATGATCTCGTAGGGCCCGAGGAACTTCTCTGCGAGTTTCTTGGACGGACGGGTGGTTCGGATGTTGTCGGCCCTTACGTAGGCATAGTCGCCGATCTTGTAGTCTGGTGCTGGGAGTCGGTGCTTATCCGCTTGGACTTGGTACCGTCGTTGGGCGTCGGCGATCTGCTCGCGTAGTGCCGAATGGAGTTCGTCGAGGTCAACCGCGAAGTCCCGAGCGCGGGCGGAGGTCAAGTCCCGCTCCGGGTGTACGGTGATTGCGGGGTTGTAGCCCTTGTTGGCGAAGAAGGGCGAGATTCCGGTGGTTGCGTTCGGGGCATTGTTGTAGGCGAACTCGGCAAGAGGGAGAAGTCGGGACCAGTTGTCTTGCTGGTAGTTGGTGTAGATTCGGAGGTACTGTTCGAGAGTCTGGTTGACCCGCTCGGTCTGCCCGTCGCCCTCGGGGTGGTACCCCGAAGTGAAGTGTAGGCGCATGTCAAGGGCTTTGCCGAGGGACCGAAAGAAGTGAGACACGAACTCAGAACCCCGATCGGAGGTTACGTGGGAAGGGACTCCGTGCTTTGAGAAGACGTGGAGCACGAAAAGGTCCGCAAGCTCCGCGGCGGTTAGAGTGTCGTGGGTGGGAATGAAGATTCCCTGCTTGGCGAGCCGATCCACGATGACCAAGATTGCGGTGTATCCGTCGGAGTTAAGGAGTTGCTCGATGAGGTCCATGGAGATGGAGTTCCAGGGACGTTCGGGGATCGGAAGCTGCTTCAAGGTCCCGTAAGGGAGGTGTCGCGGGGCCTTGGATCGAGCACAGGTGGTACAGGATTTGACGTAGTCCCGAACGAAGAGCCGAAGACCCGGCCATGCAAAATCCCGAAGGATCAGGGCTTGAGTCTTGTTCTGCCCCCAGTGTCCGGCGGTAGGGTGGTCGTGGTAGGACTGGAGAACCCGAAGTCGGAGATCGTTGACATTCGGTACATAGATTCGGCCATTGAAGAGGAGGAAACCGTCCTCGTCTCGGGACCATCGGGGGTTACCGGTGGATGAGAGCTCAAGGGCAGCGGCAAGCTCGGGGTCGGGGGTTCGGGACAAGGCAGACTTGATGTCTGTGTGGAGTTGCTCGGTGTCTAGAAGGAAAGAGGCGCGTAGTACCGGATCCCGAAGTACCGTAGCGCGGAGGGAGGTCGTGAGCTGTTCCTGCGTGAACACTGGTCGATAGTTGTGCGGGTTGACAACGGAGTAGTCACTGCCCCCCTCTTTTGGGTAGACGTCCCAACGGCGCGTGAGTGCGTCGGGCTTCGCGCCCAGTTTCCCGGGGCGGAATCGGATGATGAGGTTGAACTGGGAGAGGAATTCGGACCACCGAGCTTGACAGCGCGTGAGGAGTTTCGTGGTCGCGAAGTACTCCAGGTTCTTGTGGTTGGTGACGACGTCAATCGGGGTTTCGGCCCCTTCGAGGTAGTGCCGCCAGCACTTGAAGCACTCGAAGATTGCGAGCAGCTCCTTGTCGTGCGTGTCGTAATTGAGCTCGGCGCCGGTGAGAGTTCGGGAGTGGAACGCGATCGGGTGTAGTTCGTCGTCTTCCGTGGTAATGGAGAGGATACTGGCGATGGCGTAGTCGGAGGTGTCGGTCTCAACGGTCAACTGCCGACCAGGTTCCCAGTGCCGAAGGACCGGGGCGGTGGTAAACACCTTCTTGAGCGCGTTGAACGCGTTTCGGCACTTGTCGTCGAAGTTCCAAGGGACCGATTTCCAGGTGAGGCGGGTGAGCGGTAGTACGATCTCGGAGTAGTTGTGAATGAACCGCCGATAGAAGTTCGCGAATCCGAGGAAGGATTGTATGTCGCGAACTTTTCGGGGTTCCGGCCATTTGAGGATCACCTTGACCTTGGATTCCGCCATTGTAAGCCCCGAAGGAGAGAGGATGTAGCCGAGGTACTCGACGGACTCAACGTGGAACTCGCACTTGTCCGCGCGCGCGAACAGCCGGTTCTTGCGCAACCGCCGAAGGACCTCCTTGACGTGCTCTCGGTGCTCTTCGGGGTTATCGGAGTAGATGAGAATGTCGTCCAGGTAGACGACTACGCACACGTCTAAGAGGTCGGCGAAAACCTCATTGACGAAGAGTTGGAAAGTGGCCGGCGCATTGGAAAGGCCGAACGGCATTACGAGCCATTCGAAAGAGCCGTAGCGCGTCCGAAACGCTGTTTTCCACTCGTCTCCGGGGGCAATCCGGACCAAGTTGTACGCGTGGCGGAGGTCGATCTTGGTGTAGATTCGGGCCTTCCGCGGGGTGTCCAGGAGGTCCGAGATGAGCGGAAGGGGGTAGCGGTCTTTTCGGGTGATCTTATTCAAGCCCCGATAGTCCACGCAGAGTCGGAGAGAGCCGTCCTTTTTCTTGACGAACAGGATGGGGGCACCGCAGGGGGAGTTGGACGGACGAATAAACCCCGAACGGAGGTTTTCGTCGATGTACTCCCGAAGGGTGTCGAGCTCGGTCTTAGAGAGCGAGTAGATGGGTCCGAGTGGAGGCACCGCGCCGTCCTTGAGAGTGATCTTGAGGTCGTAAGGCCGGTGCTCCGGGAGTTCGTCGGCCTGCTTCTTGCTGAAGACGTCCGCGAATTCATGGTACTCCGGGGGTATGCCCGTAAGGTCCGGAGCGGGTTCGGTACTTGAACCCCGAATGTGCGTGGATTCCGGGTTCGAGAGATTCAGCGTGAAGCTTTCAGAGCCCGGAAGCTTGCAGGCACGGGCGAACACCGCCGCGTTGATGAGTGAAACGCGGGGGGCGGAGGCCGAGGAGGTCGGTTCGGGGGGTGTACGGGGATTCTCCACGATGGGAGCAGGCCTGGGGTCAGATACGGGACTTGTCGGTGGTACGGTTCAGAACTTGATGCTGCGCGTCTTCCAGTCAATCAACGGATTGTAGGCGGAGAGCCAGCTGTATCCCAGAACGGCGGATACCGACTTGTCGAGCGGAGTGACATAGAATTCTATATCGAGGACCTCTCCGGAGGGAAAATGTATCGGAAGGACGGCAGTACGGGTGATATACGCATTGGACGTGCTGTCGAAGAGCTGGAGCTGAAGCGGGGGTATGGACCTTGTCGGAACCCCGTGAGCCTCCGCAAAGCCCGAATCTAAGAAGCAGTGCGAAGAGCCGGAGTCCACCAAGGCCCGGAAAGGGGTCGGGATAGAGTCAGAAAAGAGGTCGAGATGCAGAGACAAGGGATCGGAAAGAGCGGACACGTTGAGCCGGATGGTCTTCTCCGTACGGGAGGAGTCAATGCGGTCCTCGACAAGTACGGAGGTTGGAGGACCGCAGACTAGTTTTTCGGCACCTCAGGAACCGTCTCGGCCTTGGCCGGGGCTACAGGCACGACCGTGGGGTTTGCTGCCTTTGCAACGCGGGCCTTCGCGGCGGAAGACGTCTTCTTGGGGCATGCGTTCGCGGTGTGTCCGGCCCCTCCGCAGAAGAGACAGAGATTGTTGGTGAAGCGGCGTTGTCGCTCTTCGGGGGTAAGCTTACCATCCTTCCCCAGCTTGTCGCTGTAGGGCTTGGCCGGAGACTTAGCGGGGGTTCGAGGACCCAAAGAGGTCGCGGGCTTCGTCGTAGCGGGCGTCGGGGTGTGCGCGTGTGAGGACTTGGAAGACGAGGCCTTGTGGTCCGAGGACGATGACTTGCCTCCGGACTTGGAGGAACCGCTCTCGCGGCTCTGTTCGGCCTTTCGCTCCCAGTAGCGGTTGTCGATAGACTGCGCTAGGTCCCGGAGCACGTGCAGAGTAGTCGGCTTCCCGACTTCGGAGATTCGGTCCTTGAGACGATTCGGCAGACCGTCGTAGAACCGATAGCGGAGCGGCACGTTGCCCCACCGAACCTGCGTCGCGAGTTGCGTGAACTTCGTGATGTACTTCGCGATACGCTGGTTCTCGCCCATCCGGAGGCTCATGAGCTCGTTTTCGGCTGCTCCGGAGGCGTCGAAAGGTCCGAAGTTGACTCGGAGCTCCTCCTGGAAGACCTCGTAGTTCGACATGAAAATCGGGGGATTGTCGGAGGCTCCTTCCAAGAGGTATGGCTCGAAGTACTGAAGGGCCGTACCCTTAAGGTACAAGATGGCATAGGTGACCTTCTTCTCCTCGGTGTTGAAGGTGCGCGGCCGGGCCTTGAAGACCAGCTCCAGCTGAGCGAAGAAGAGCCGAAGCTTCGTGGGATCGGTCCCGTCGAACTGGTCGGGTTCTCGGACGTTGCTTCGTTCCGAAGAACCGCCATTCCCCTGACTGGAGTGCGAGAGGGTTTGCGACAGGAGAGCGATAGCATCCGCAAGCTTATCGGTGGGATCGGGGGCTGGTCGGGGCCCGGGAGCGTCCAGTGGTTCGGGGGTACTCCGAGGATTGGCGAAGGGATTGTGTGGAGAGTGGATTCCGGCGGGGGGCGTTACGGGCTGAGGTCCCGGCACCGCTGTCTGAGGGTCCGAAGGTAGGCCCGGGTTAAACAGGCCAGGAGTTGTCTCACGAGAGATGGGGTCCGGCGATCGAGTCTGTGTGTACCGCGGGTCCAAAGGAACCAAGAATCGAATAGGAGTGGAGGGGTTCGGGGGTTGAACCCGATCGCGGCGTGCAAAGAACCCTGAAAAGGCCGTATCATCGTGCGCCGGATTGTGAGACATGGCGAGGTTCCCGGGATGAGTTCGGATATACTGTTAGGACCGTGCTCGGGGATTCCGGGGGTAAGACTAAGCCCCGAAGCACCGGGATGAGGACTTCGGCGAAACTATTAGTAACGCACTGGGCAACCTCGGCAGCTGTCCTCTATTTACGGAAGGACCGATTTGGGGGTTCGGTAAGGGGCCGTGAAAGACCGAACGGTAGCACGAGTGTCGGGGGGAGAAGCGGTGAGGAGTTGAGAGCGAGGTATGAGTCAAGCAAAGGCCGGAGGGTCGGATGTTTCGGGGGTTCAGAGAGTCGGGGGACGGATCGGGGGTTCGGAGGTTCGGGGGTTGAGCAGAATATTCGTGTTAACGAGATATCCGAACTGAGTAGCTAGTACATTCCAGTCGGTATAAATAGACGAGAGCTTATTGTGTAGTCGAAACAATAACGAAGTATCGAAAGGGAAGTTCAGGGGTTAGGACCGAAGTCCGGTGGTGCGAGACAATAGAGCTTATTGTAAGTAACAAGTCTTGGCGCTATGGTGCAATCTGAGACATATGAAATACGAGTCCGGGGGTACATACGGGGGTACACAAGATCGGGGGTACGGGAGTACCGGTCGTTCAGGTATTCGGGTGTTCGGGGTTTGGCACGGTCGTGACACTTGCTGGTGAAAAGGTGGCAGGAAAATGAGGCAGTCATGGTGAGAGGCTGTATAGCAAGAGACAAACAACGACTGAACTAGTTACACGAGACTCAAGCCACTGAGCGAGAGGTGTCAATTGTCCTTGTTTGGTGATGGGAGCCTGTGGCGACCATAGTGCAACTGGCCAGTTGCAACAAGAGAAAGCAAATCGAGACGGGAGAGCGTCAAGGGTGGAACTTGAGCAAGCTCAAGCAGATGATCGAGGAAGAGGAGACGAGGGAACTTGGCAAGGTATTGATAGTGGCGGCCACATGCGGGCCAGAGCGATAGTCGTGTGGGATGGTACAGGATGAGCAGGGTGAGTGCACGAGGTTGGGCACGAGATGCACCTGTGTTCAGAAATAGGGACTACATAATGGTGTATCAATCACACAGAGAGAACACAAGGGCAATACCGAAGTCGCGATGAGGAGTACTGATCAGCAAAGTAAGTAGACGAGCCGAGGAGACAGCGAGACAAGATGGGGTAGTAAGGTAAGCCGGGGACGAGTTTGAGGCGGCGAGATCAAATATGAAAGACTGACTCAAACAGCAGGGTGAATCAAGGCGAGCTTGAAATGAACGAGGAGGAAACTTCTTGTGCCCTAGGTACATGTAAGTCCAGTAGGCCCCGACGTGATAATCCTTGCATGAAATGACTCTATCAAAAGGTCATCTTCGACTTACCAGTTGGTACATCAAGACCGGCCTATTTTGTGAGACTTCAATTGTCAACATATGAAGTCAGTATGTGGTTCATTGACAGCGCACGTGGGACATACCAAAAGAGCCCCTCGGGGGCATATGGCCTGTGCATAGCTATATGGCCCTCCTAGCATCTTGACTCGACCAAATTGCCAGTAGCGACATAGGGTCGTGCAGTTGATCCACTGGGAGGTCGAGCTGCAGCGGACGAGATGAGACGGAGGTGATTACACATGAGCCGATGCGAGAGAAAGGGGAGGGCGAGTGAGGTCAAGGACAGGCAAACCAGGAGAAGCCAGCGGCCAGCGAACGAGTCAGCTAAAGATTTCACATACACAATGTGCCTTACATGCATCAACTAGCATGTAGCTACAGATGAGTATCCGGGTGATAAACCCGAGGAGTTCGCTGACGTGGTTATGCCAATGCAAGCTGCTCACAAGGAAAGCTCGACGGTGTGTGGCCCAGATAGAACAGTCTATTCGGTGTGACCCAGCCCCTTGCTATTAATTCGTAAACTGTCTGATAGCGACCACACACATCAGCCCGGCATAGAGCCAGGGACTTGACCCGATTCGAAGTCTACTCACCTAAGGTCTCCGATCCCGGAGTTGGGCCTCCTATAACCGGTATAACCTCTATGTTGAACTTGCTTGGTGTGTGGTATACCAAAGTTACATAGTACCAGATAGACTTACGCCGACTATTGGCACCGTTACACAGAGGTGTAGTGGCGCGCTTGCGCCCATATTGGTGCGCGCTCGAGCGGTATGGCGGCGCGCTCAGTTTGTAGTGGCGCGCGCGACTGCTTACAGTGGTGCGCGCCCTACTGAGGCGACGCGCGAATGGTATTAGTTACTAGCACAGCCCCATTTGAGTCATAATCTAACAGTGGTAAGCTTTCAGGTGGCGCGCGATCAATAAATTGATATACGCGCGCTATTTCGTATAAATGTGCAGAATGACTGTCATAGACCACCTGTGTTGGGGCCGCCACCGCGGGATTAAGCCCATTGGCATACGCTCACAACTGCGAACGTACTAAACAATCCGACTGAACATAGGGTACCATAAATTACACGGACACAGACGCGTGCGCGCATGACGCACGCGGAGCCTGCCCAACAACGAGCGATATCAAATGAGGACAGAACACCCCCGTTGGCCGGTGGCGTCGAGGGGGGCGAGCTTGAGAGGGGGGTGACGGCGTAACGCAGAGCCAGGGCCAAGCAAGCCGCAAATATACGAAGAAAGCGCACCAAGAAACCGAACCGACATCGTTCCAGTTCATCCTATCCTACAACGCCACCCAACGCCACGCAGGAGACAGACAACATCCTCAAGACCGCCGATTCCCATCGAACCACCGTCGATAACAGGTGAAATACCTGTAGAGCGGCCAGAGGCACTCAGAGGAGCCCGGCGGCCTGGAGGGTGCGCGTGAGGCGGAGCTCGGCCTCGGACATTTGCGCCGCGGTCTCTTGCTCCGCAATGCAGCGCGCATGTTCCTCCTGCTGTGCGCAGCGGGCCCGCCGCACCTCATCCTCATTGTCCTCCATCTCGAGATTGGCGAAGCTGAAGGCGGCCTCGATGTTCCGCCGGACCTGCTCGTCACGCTGGCGTTGCTCGGGCGTGAGGGGCTCCGGGGGCAGCGACGCGACGCGGATCGCGGTCTCCCACCGCTTGACACGGTAGAAGCCGACGCAGGATGAGAGCAGGAGGAACCAGCCTGCGATGCGCCACGCAGGAAAAAAAAATAGAGGTTGGTGGCGGGTGCGGGCACGGTGAGTGTCTGACCGCAAAAGCAAACGAAGGCAGCAAGACTTACCGAGCGTCATGAGGATGAGCATGATCCAGTCCCGGGAAGTGACCGCAAACTGGAGCTTGAGGACCTGGTGCGGGCCGGTGGCGTTGAAGCCGGAATATCCGCTGAGTCCTCCCATGGTCCTGCTCACAGCAGCAGGGAGCGCCTCCGTGTTCTGCCCATGATTGAACTAGTCAACACCTGGCTGATGACCCTGGTCAGAACTGGTCTGAACGGGATACCCTGCTCCGATGTAAGTAACGGCATCCTAAGAGCTCAGAGCCCGGATGCTGGTATGGACATTCTTGCGATCCAACCACAGTTGACGGTTGACGCTGCGGTAATGAATCAAAGTCGGAGCATAGTGGCTTTGTGGCATAGTGCGTGAGATGCGGACATACTACGCCAGTCTGCCATGTAGACGGACGCTGTACGCCAGGTGGAGGTTGGTGAAAGTTGAGAAGGTTGAGTTTGAACCGTTGAGTCGAGGTTGAGAGGTGCATCAATCGGATATTCGGCGTCTACTATACAGGCGCTGGTCCAGCAGCCTAGCAACGTACATACATCGGCGCCAACATGATGACTGACCATGTCCTACTGGTCAACCCCGGTGTACGCTCTGCCAGCTGCAACCTATCCAAGCTCAGAAACAGCGGCCACGGCCTGGAATCATACTTTCGATGTCAGAGGAGAGACTCAATGCTGCTCGCCTCCGTATTGCTTCGCGATGCCGATGCCACAAGGCAAAGCGTCATGATATGCATAGGGTATGGTTTCAACCGAACGACAACAAGGACAACGAAGGCGCGGTGGCCATGAATGTATGGGATATCCAAGGAGACAAATGGCTCTACCTCGCAGTCTTCGATGGTACGTCATTCAAATTGTCACGTTTTCAGGCAGACAGGCAGATACTCATACCTTGTCGACATGGCGTGTCGTGGATACGACGGAGACCCTGTATTTTCCCGCTATTTTTCCCTATTTTTCCTCATTTTCTACGGACAGTTTACGATACACGAACAGGCTGAGGCATGTAGACAGTCATGTGACTCTCACCTGCAGGTAGAGCAATACCGGCGCACAGACCGCCCTTTTGTTTGTACATGTTGTGGCTCCATCAAAGTAGTATATAACCGACCCTGTAGCGACCCTGGCCCACATCTTGACCTCTTGGTCTTTGGGCTAGGTAAGCCTTTTGATTGTACCGTTGATTAGCGCAAATGTTAACTTGGTCTTTGGGCTAGATTTGCCGTGAGAGTCTAAGTCAGGCACGCGTCGACCCCGAGTCCGCCGCCCCAAGCAAGATCCTTTCTCTTCTCTTCAGCGGTAGTCGTAGTCAGTAGCAAGTTACCGGTCGCGTCGAGCCTAGCTCCACGACATTAGGTCAAGATCCCCCACCGTACCGGAGGACTGCCGATCAGTCCCTCCCTTACGTGTAAGTCTATTCCGTTCGTAATCACCCCCTGTGCCGGTTGGCCCTCGCGTACGCGCTTTGTCACCCCAGAGTAACGGTCAGGGCGCAACCCTTGGCTTGCCGATCCTCGGATCAGGTACGATACGCGGAATCTGCTACCAAGCAGTGTAAAATCCGGTGTCGGTTATAACGGGTGCACCCTCGGGTGTAGGAGGCAAAGAAAGGCGACAAAAGGAAGCCGGGGCAGGTGACCCTTGGGCTCGTGTCCCTTGTGGTCAGAAGATGCAGCAATAGGCCGAGGAGGCTGAGCAGACAGCGTCGGGTCGCAAAACTGCGGATAATGTCCCGAGATTGGGAGTAGACACCCTGGATCTTGAGTGCCAAGGATTGATTCACGGCTACGATCGCCTCGATCTAGTCGATTGTCACTGGATCCCCGACCGCGCAAAGTGGTTTGATTGTCGCCACTTCCCGTGCCCTAACCGTCTCCTCACCATTGAACCAAAGCCTGTCGAAGAAGGTGAGGATCTCCCCCGCTTCCTGCCCACTAGACTCAATCAGATCCGCGGACTGATCCCTGAAAGCATCCCACTCCCCGAGACCCCTGCTATCGTCACACGTGCCACCAGCCCCATACCAGCCGACGTCCCCATGGCTGATCCGAATCTCCAAGCCCTCATCAACAGCCAGGCGGCGGTCCAACAGGCGCTAGCCGCTCTCACGACGGCAGTCACCGCCCTCGCTGCCAAATCTAACAGCCGCACCCTCGACAAGGCGAGCCAGAAGCCGGCTCCCTTCAAGGGCGACTCCAGTGCGGACGCCCGCCGGTTCCTCGCAGCCTTCAAGGCCTACGCCATGTCGACCGGCCCCGCGCTCAACAACCCCCGCGAAGAAGGGGGATACACGCGCGACAATGGGAAGTGGATCTTCTCAGCCCTCACGTTCCTCCAGGACGAGGCGGCTATCTGGGCCACCCCCTATCTCGAGAAGGTCGACGGCGAGACCGCCGCTGAGCGCCCCTTCAACGACGACTGGGAGGCGTTCCAGACCGCGTTCAAGGAGCGCTTCGAAACGGCTAACGAGGCCGTTGATGCCAAGGACGCGCTCCGGTCCCTCTGGCAAGGGAGCAAGACTGTCCCCGAGTATGCCGCCAAGTTCAAGGAGGTGATGGATCGCACCGGCTACTCTGCCGCCGATCTCCGAGATCGCTTCTACGAGCATCTCACCAGCAACATCAAGGACGAGTTGGTGCACACCGCCCGGCCGATCGGAACCCTCGATCAGCTCATTACGGTGGCCACCGACATCAACATCCGCATTCGGCAACGCAGAGCCGAAAAGGCACGCGAGCAGGGCAAGTCCGCCCCGCCTCCCAAGCACCCCATCACCGCTACGACCCCCATCGCCCCCTTCATCACCAAAGACCCCAACGCGATGGACATCGACGCGTCCCGCACCCGCGAGGCCTTCCTTCGATCAATGACAGGGAAGTGCTTCGGCTGTGGATCCACCGCCCACAGCAAGAAGGATGGGAACCACGAGCGTGACCTCTGCTCGTGGTGCGGGTGCACCGGCCATC
Organism: Trametes polyzona; assembly: GCA_022606195.1. Lineage (NCBI taxonomy): Eukaryota > Fungi > Basidiomycota > Agaricomycetes > Polyporales > Polyporaceae > Trametes > Trametes polyzona. The sequence goes on from JABYQF010000004.1 coordinate 785,010, forward strand.
GCGAGGTCGTGTGTCAGAGCAAGTACATGGGGCAGCCGAAGAAGCAGCGAGTGGCAGCGACCGAGGACCAGGTCCCGGACCCTGCAGCCCCCGCCCCTGAAGCGACGATCTCGGCCAGCCGCGATGACGTAATTGTGCAGCTTCTCGAAGGACAACGGCAGCTAGCCGCGCAGATCGAGGCAATGAAGCAGGCTTTTTAGAATGGGCGTGTGACAAGGCTACACCACCCCCGCCCGAAGGTTTACGAACGGACTCCCCCCTCTCCTCTATTTACGATTCCATCTCGTCATGTACCTTTAGCATACCGGAAATAGAGACGCCCGGTTCACACTTCCGTATCAGTGTGAACATCAAGGGAAGGAACCGCAACGTAAACGCCGTAGCCATGACAGACTCCGGAGCCACGGGTCTATTCATTCACCAACGCTTCATTGACACCCATCACGTCATCACGCACCCCCTCGCACGCCCTATCGCCCTTCACAACATAGATGGCTCTCGCAACCGCGCGGGCAGTATCACTCACTTCGCGCACCTCGAGATCCGCATCGGCGAGTACGTCGAGCGCACCGAGTTCCTGGTCACGGACATCGGCCCGGAGGACCTCATTCTCTGACTCCCCTGGTTACGTAAAGTCAACCCGCACATCAATTGGAAGGACGGGCAGGTTGAGGTCGAGGCAGGGGACCGATCGGCGGACCCTGTGGGAGACCTCCCACCGTTCGAGAAAATCGTGGCCAACCGGCGCCTGCGCCGCCGCATGCAGAAGCTCGGAGTCCTGGAGGAAGCCACCGAAGAACTCTGGTGTGCCGCCGGGTTCACTTACTCCACCAAGCTAGCGGCGGAAGCGCAGCGCGACAAGCCGAAGCGGACCTTCGAGGAGATGGTACCCGAGGAATACCGACAATACGCCAAGGTGTTCTCGGAACAGGAATCGGAGCGCCTCCCGGAGCATAAGCCCTATGATCATGCCATTGATCTGAAGCCCGGAGCGCCTGAGACTATCCGGTCCAAGGTGTACCCGATGCCGGTCAACGAACAAACCGAGCTCGACGCGTTCCTCGACGAGAACCTCCGCAAGGGGTACATCGTCCCATCGAAATCTCCGATGGCATCACCAGTCTTCTTCGTCAAGAAGAAGGATGGGAAGCTGCGCATGGTCCAAGATTACCGTAAGCTGAACGACATCACGATCAAGAACCGGTACCCGCTTCCCCTCACTTCCGACATCATCAATCGCCTTCGAAACTCCAAGTATTTCACAAAGTTCGACGTTTGTTGGGGCTACAACAACGTCCGGATCAAGGAAGGCGATGAATGGAAGGCGGCCTTCACCACAAATCGAGGCCTGTTTGAACCCCGGGTGATGTTCTTTGGACTTACGAACTCCCCGGCGACGTTCCAGGCCCTGATGAACTTCATCTTCGGAGACCTGATCGCAGCAGGCAAGGTGGCAGTGTACCTCAACGACATCCTCATCTTCAGTAGCGACCTCCAGACCCATCGGGAGGTCACCCACGAAGTCTTGCGGCGGCTCCAGGCTCATGATCTATTCTTGCAGCCAGAGAAATGCGAGTTCGAGCGGACGGAGATCGAGTATCTTGGCATGATCATCCGGCAAGGCGAAGTCGGCATGGACCCCGTCAAAGTCCAGGCCGTACGCGAGTGGCCCACCCCACGAAACCTACGCGAAGTGCGCAGCTTCATCGGCTTTGCCAACTTCTACCGCCGGTTCATCAAGGACTTTGCCAAGATCACACACCCCCTCCACGATCTGACTAAGAAGGACGCTCCATGGGAATGGGGTACACGGCAACGATTGGCTTTCGAGACACTCAAACAGGCCTTCACCACGGAACCCGTCCTGGTGACCTGGGAGCCGGATCGGCCCACCAAAGTCGAGGTGGATGCCTCCGGATACGCAACAGGGGGTGTCCTACTACAGAAGCTCAAGGACGGACTTTGGCATCCAGTCACGTTTCGCTCGGAATCCATGTCGGAAGCGGAACGGAACTACGAGATTTATGATCGAGAACTCCTGGCCATCATCCGCGCACTGTAAGACTGGCGACACTTCCTAGAAGGTCTGCCAGAGCCCTTCGAGATCATCACGGACCATCAGAACCTCGAGTACTGGCGAACAGCACAACACCTCACCCGACGGCAGGCACGGTGGGCGCTTTGGCTCTCGCGATTCGACTTCCGCCTCACGCACAAGCCGGGCACCGCCAACACTCAGGCGGACCCCTTATCTCGGATCTCGGACCTCCAGGTCACGGACGCGGAGGACAATCAGGATCAGATCGTCCTCCAACCGGAACGCTTCGCGACCCTTGCGGCAACCACCCTGCACGCGGCAAACCCGCTCGAGGAGCGGATCAGGGCTAGTAGTGAGAGAGAAGCAGAGGTGTTGCGGGGTTTGGAAGCCCTGCGGAAGAACGGGCCGAGGAAGCTGACGGATGGGACGTGGGAATGGGAAGAGGACAATGGGCTGGTGTACTACCGAGGGCGGCTGTACATCCCACCCGAGGACGGACTTCGACAGGAGATCGTACGACAGTGTCACGATGCCCCTACGGCGGGACACCCGGGCAAGCACGGGACCCTAGAACTGGTTAGCCGACTATACTGGTGGCCGGGGATCAGCGGCTTTGTGGAAAAGTACGTACTAGGCTGCGATCAGTGCCAATGCTACAAGGCGGCGGCCCACCCTCGGGCCACTCTACAGCCGCACGAAGTACCGGAAGCGCCCTGGACGGTCATTGGAGTAGATCTAATCACCGGTCTACCTCCGTCGAAGGGAAAGAACGCGATCGCCACTTACGTGGACCTGTATAGTAAACAAGTCCACCTTGTCACCACCACGGACACGGTTACGGCCGACGGCATCGGAGATCTTCACTACCAACACATCTTCCGACTCCACGGCATCCCCCGTAAGATCGTCTCGGACCGAGGCCTGCAGTTCGCAGCTCAGGTCACTCGGGCATTGTACAAGCGCCTCGGCATCGCAAGCGGCCTTACCACGGCTTACCACCCCATGGGCAATGGGCAGACGGAGCAGGCCAATCAGGAAATGGAGCAGTATCTTCGGATCTACTGTGACAAGCGACAGGACGACTGGGCTGAGCTCCTTCCCACCGCCGAGTTCGTACTCAACTCACGGATTCACACGGCACACGGCCAAACTCCGTTAGAAGTACTCTACGGATACCGGCCCGACTTCACTATCCCCGCCGGACGCCTGACTCCGATCCCCGCGGTAGATGCGCGGCTTGAGCGGCTCCGCAAAGCACGCAAAGAAGCCGAAGCCGCCCTGCGGATGAGTAAGGAGCGGATGAAGCACGTGTACGAAGAAGGGAAGCGCAAGGCACACGAGTTCAAAGTCGGCGACAAGGTGTGGCTGTCGGCTAAGAACATCCACATCCATCAGGCCACACCTAAGCTCGGACCCCGGCAACTCGGCCCCTTCAAAGTAACCGAACGGGTCGGAGATCTCGACTACCGCCTGGCGCTACCCCCGGCGCTCAAGCTCCACGATGTCTTCCATGTAAACCGGCTCTCCCCGTGGCGTGGGAACGAAGTAAACGGACGTACCCCTCCCCCTCCTGATCCGGTCGAAGTAGATGGCGAGGAAGAGTACGAAGTGGATCGGATCTTGGACAGCTGCCAGTACCGTAATCAATTACAGTACCTCGTGCGATGGAAAGGGTATGGGGAAGGCGAAGACAGTTGGGAACCGGCTAAGAACCTGGATAATGCCCCGGAGGCCGTGACCGACTTCCACCGACGTAACCCAAGCGCCCCACGGAAAATCTCGGCCGTCGACTTCAGCGCCTTACCATGGCGGCCCCGAGAAAACTTCACCAACACCGAGCCAAACGATCTGGAATGGGAGAGTGGACGACACCCGGGAAGGGCGACCATCAGGGACGATGGACAGTAGGAGGGGGGTAATGTCGTGGATACGACGGAGACCCTGTATTTTTCCGCTATTTTTCCCTATTTTTCCTCATTTTCTACGGACAGTTTACGATACACGAACAGGCTGAGGCATGTAGACGGTCATGTGACTATCACCTGCAGGTAGAGCAATACCGGCGCGCAGACCACCCTTTCATTTGTACATGTTGTGGCCCCATCAAGTAGTATATAACCGACCCTGTAGCAACCCTGGCCCGCATCTTGACCTCTTGGTCTTTGGGCTAGGTAAGCCTTTTGATTGTACCGTTGATTAGCGCAAATGTTAACTTGGTCTTTGGGCTAGATTCGCCGTGAGAGTCTAAGTCAGGCGCACGTCGACCCCGAGTCCGCCGCCCCAAGCAAGATCCTTTCTCTTCTCTTCAGCGGTAGTCGTAGTCAGTAGCACGTTACCGGTCGCGTCGAGCCTAGCTCCACGACATGGCGTGTTTAGGCCACGGCGGGACAACAAATGTTGCCCATATGGCACCCGGCTTGTCTATGGCGCTCGAACGGACGTTGCGCTACATTCTGCAGCGTAACGTGCCCGAAGGGTTGGATCGTACAAACATACGTCGGTACGCTCCGAACATCACGGTGTCGCTGGAACGGGCCATAGAGAAATTCGACCAATCGATTGGCGATGCCCTCCGCAATATCTGTCCCAATCCGGCCGACCTCGACGAAGCACAGGCCCGGAAGCTCATTGACGAACACTATGGCATTGTCTGCCGCGCCTTCGAGGGTAGTACAGTAGCCCTCGCGTTGATTAACGTCAATAAACGGTTCATGTGGGCAGCCGGTGTTGGAGACTCCACCGTGGGTGAGTACGGTTAGAGACTGAGTACTTGGTGTTGACTAACTTCGGACACAGCGCTTTCTACTGTCGGAGAAGACGGCAAGCGTCGAGCTCAGCGACTGTGCGAAATACACACGCTGAGGAACCCTCGTGAGTTTTTCCGGGCGACCATGGCACACAAGAGTAAGGACGGGCCCGTCGTCTCTCCGGATGACCGGATCCTTGGCTGGACCGCCGTGCCCCACTGTACGTGATGATGAACGCATCGCGATGCACTCCGCCTCACCTCCCGCGTTACAGCTATTGGTGATTTTTCTCTGAAGCTCGATGCTTCATACCTCACCCACCTCTTCCGATACACACCCTACGGTGACAGTCACCCCACCATCGTCCAGTTTGCGCCGAAGATCGTGACGCCTCCCTATGTCATCGCAGAACCGTCTGTGCAGTTCACGGACCTCGATGCCGTCTGGGGCGCGCAGAGCCAGATCGTGCTGTTCACAGATGGCGTCGACACCCTCGTAGACGGCTTCGTGACCTTCACGCTGGGGAAGCGCAGCGGAGCTGGCCCGCTGGATGTTGTTTCTGCATTGCTCGCAGACGAGGCGGATCCCCGTATCGAGGAGATACTGGGTCACAAGGTAGAGCCCCGCTGGAGCCGTGATGAGCAGAACAGAGCCATTGACGTTCTCGGTAATCTGCTTGGGGGGACCAACGTAGAGCGGCTGGAGAAGGTCACGGACCAAGATGCCCTCGCGGGCACCGTAGAGGGACCGCCCTTCTATATCGACAATGTGTCGATCATTGTCTGCGGGTTGGGTGATGGTTGACGGACAACAAATCCGGGTAGGCAACTCGAGCAGTACTTGACGCGAACATCTTCGTCGTGATCAGAGATCGCGCGTCCGTAGGCGTGACCGTACCGGCCGTCTCCCTGGATGGGGACCTTGGAACAGCCGTACTAATGAATTCTTGCATCCTATTGACATGGTGTATGGGCACCGTTGCGCACACTCGTGTACATTCAGTCACCCTTCGCCCGGCAGGGAAGGACTATAGCTTCGATCGCGTACGGGTCAAACATCGAAATTCTGGAGAACCAGGTCAGCGCTGGACTTTCATTGCGTAATGTGATGGTGCGTCCTGCCTCTGCCACTCATGCTGTTCACGGTGTTGGACTATTGAATCTGACCAGACCGATTTGCGGGACGAGTAGACTGCGATAACAAGGAACACGCAAAGCTCGAAATTAGCGGCTTAGCGGCTTGCTCAGCCGCGCCATAGGCGGTCTGGACAACAGTCTAAGAGAGACAGTGCGGAATCCTTGTCATGACTGCGTCCAACAGTTGAGCACGGGCGCGGCTGGGGCTCTGACTGTGGATCATCGGGAGGTGTTCGAGTGTGCCGTCTAGGGCACAACACTTGCTTTGGTTGTCATCAACCACAGTGCGAAGATCATGTGGACAGCGGGGGTGGGGGACACGTCGATAGGTGAGTTTTCTTGGGATGCGTATAGCGGATTTGTGGTAGGCGTTGACCTATGGACTGGACTGCGTGTAGCATTGTCCACCGTCGACACCAGCACTGGCGTACCCGTACGCGGACGCGCGGCCTCAGTCCCTGCGCCACAGTTTCTCAGCGACCGTGTGGAACTCTTCACGCTCTCCATGATGCACAGATGGGACACAGAGAGGGCCGTCGACGACAACTACAGGGTCCTTGGTTGGCTCGGCTTGTCTCGCTGTGAGTACCGGTTCTCGTTCCCGTAAACGATGCCGTCTGGATGCTTATGAAGACCAACTATAGCTTTGCAGCCATCGGCAACTTCCCATTGAAGCTGCCTGGCGACTATGTCGATAGGGTGTTTCAATATATTCCCGGTCCTGCCGGGAAGCGCTGCAAGCAGCTTGTCGGGCGGGTCCGCAAACCATACCTGTCAACCTCTGCAGTCGTGCGCTTCGTGAATCTCGCGCCCGTATGGGACCCCGTGTTCTTCACCCACTTGCTTCCTCGCACCCACATTCAAGCGTCTACGCACTGCACGGTCTATCTACTCCACCCTGGCGAAGTATGGTATCAAGAAAGACTCAAGACCGTACGCTTCGCCCGCTAATTGTACTCCGGATATTGCCTCATTCTTGTCATTGTCTCAGGCAAGAGCCGTTGGGGGATTTCGAGCAGCTGTCCAAGACGGCACCCCACTTAGCTGCTATCCTGTCTTGAACGGCAGCTCGCACGCGCAAGGCTCTCCCGTTCCGCTTTGGCCAGTCGACCAAATTCTTCTCGACGGTATGAGAGCGTGAAACCGCGGGCGGGCTGTAGGCAGACGCGAAAGGCCTCAGTATCGCGCACTCGGTGAGGGCAAGACTAAGTATATTAGTATGTACCTGTAGGCAGACGCGAAAGGCTGGTACAGGACAATTAGCAAGGGCAAAGACGAAAGGAATAGACGACTACTCACCCTCAGTATCACGCACTCGGTGAGGGCAGGACTGAGGGAGCGAGACAAAAAAAAAAGCGAGCGGTATGGGCCCGGCGGCGCGGGCGTCTAAATACTAAAAAGGAAATCGTATGTTGCTAAACATATCGTATCGTGCTGAATGGACGGTCGCGCGCATGCGCGAAGGTAATGAACGTATCTACGGTCCGTTCTGTAGGGTATAGGGAGCGAACGCGAGGGCGTGCGACGCCCGCGGCCGGTCAGGCTTGTTGCTCCAACAGACGGCCTCGCCGTCCACCAGTGAGTATAGGCCGCCTTCAACTGCCTCGTTCCTCGCTCGCCTCTCGACGTACAAGCTCTCGACCTACGGGAATAAGCCCCCCGCCATCGACGCTGTCGCAGCGGCCAAATGCGGCTGGATAAACGACGGCAAGGATCGACTTGTGTGCGGTATCTGTGGCGTTTCATGGGTCGTTGCGAACCGAGACGGCATGACCCGTGAAGCTGGTATGTAGGGCGATAGGAGAGGTAGGTCTCATCTCACGCGTTACGTGGTTACAGCGAATGCCCTCGTCGAGAAGCAACGTGTTTAGTTGGTCGAAGCCCACAAGGAAGGCTGTCCATGGAAGACCCGCCAGTGTGAAGGTACGTCGTATCTCCCGCGTCGTTTCCAACCCGTCACTGATGAACCCACCTATAGATTCCATCTACCACGTCCCGCTTCAAGCACCTCTGGCTACCATACGGGATATCAAGTCCCGTGCTATCATCCTCGATACCGTGATGACTGGCGTGGAGATTAAGCATCCATTGGTAAGCTTCTCATCCAAATATCCATCCTAAGTCTGTAGCTAAGCGCACAGCAGACCACCGCCCAAGTACAGTCGATATTGGGAATCATTTCCTCGGTCTCGCTCCCGTCATCCACTACACTTGAAGATTCGCCACCGTCCACCCCACCACGCGAGAGCACTCCTACACCGCCCGCAGCCCGTCACGAGCCATCCGAGACCGCAGTTCTCACGGCCTTCTTCGGATGGTCGATACTACCTCCTGCGCAGGCATCAGAGTCCACCAAGACCGCACCTTCGTTGTCTCGCGCCACATCTGTGATTCCTGCAACTCCTGCGCGCAGTACCACGTCCCGTGCTTCCTCTATCGCACGAGACGGGACGCCCTCCCCGGCAACCCCACGGTCTCCTCTACGTGCCCAATCGACCGCCTCTCTCCATTCGCACTTCTCATCGTCGTCGCCCAGCACTCCTCGTGCGGACACGACCCTGCTACACTGCACATTGTGCCACCACCGTCCCCTCCCTCCCCACTCCAGCACCTGCGCAGCACAAGGGTCACGAGCGATCCACGTCGCTTGCTTCGTTGTCCAGCACGAACTCCTCTTCGACGCTGGTGAACGCACAGCCGAGCGCGATGGAGGGCTGGCGCGCAGTTTTAACCGTTGTCTCGCGCTACGAGGCACTGCAGCGGCAGCGGCTCGGCCTCAACCGGGCGCTGAGCGTGCGCATGGGCGATGCCACCTCTGATAGCGGGGAGAGTGAGGAGACGCAAGCGGACCCAATCGAGGCGGTGGTCGCGGAAGTGAAGACTCGTGGAGTACGTCATTTTTCCATGCCCGCTGTGTTGACGATGGTGCTAACTGCTGGCGCATTATCAGGGACAGGATCTGTTGAGGTATGTCAAGGGATTGCTCGGTTGATCGCAAGAATTGCATGTGGCTCCAGAATCGGACGGTTGTAACATAGTCACGGATTGCTTGTACTTTTATGCTCAGTGCGTCTCCCGAATGCTCTATCAATCTCTACCTGTTTAGCTTCATATTGATATCCCTATCGTGGTTCACGCGGACAATACTACCATCGTTATTTCGCGCCTCTCAATCTCCAAATAGATCAAGCTCTCACATCTCCCGTATATCGCAGTGTTATAGTGTTCTTTGCTGTCGCAAAATCCGGCAAGCCATGCTAACTGGCCTCGAGTAGTTTGCCACGAGAGTACTAGGTAGAAATATCTGACTACTAAGCACTGCTGGCCGTCGAGCTCAGCAGTAACTGAGATCTTGAAAATTGCTCAGTATCTGTCATGCCAACGTGCAGAGCACTCAAGGAGATGGCTGAGTCTCTGGCGCGAGGCGGGGTTCGGTCGCGATTCGTGAATATGGCTCATAGGCGTCTATACCAGACCAAAGCGCCGGCATCGTGGCGCCGGCTGACGTGCACTGAGTCGTGACATTCACGGTGCGGTTCAGGCTTGTCGACCTACCACTCAGTACCCAACGCCGGGTCTACGGCCTCCATTGAGCTCATTTGTGGATTGACTTCCGCTGCTTGCCACGCTATCTATTCCACATAGAATGTCCGAGGAAAGACTCGCCGGTGCGCGCGAACGTATCACCTCGCGGATGGCATACGCAACGGCGGGCACACACAATATACAGCTCGTGTTGTTCCAACCAAACGATTACGCTGACAATCAAGACCGGGTTTATACGCAAGCCTGGGATATACAAGGAGACAAATGGGTGTACATCGGGGTCTTCGACGGTATGTACGGGCCCGTGTTTGTACCACGCAGACTCGGACACTGAGATGTTTATATATCGCAGGTCATCTTGGAACAACAACTGTCCAGTATACGGGTATCAATCTGTGCCACATGCTCCAGAGGAGGCTGCGTAGTGTCTTGCAGCGCGAAGCGCCGGGCGGGTTAAACCGTACCAATGTTCATCAGTACGAACCGAGTATCACGGCAGCGCTGAAGCGTGCCGTCGAGGATTTCGATAAATCCATAGGCGATGCTCTCCAGAAAATATGTCCTAGCCCGGCGCAACTCAATGAGCAAGAGGCTCGTCAGCTTATCCAGGAACACGCGGACATTGTCCATCGCGCTTTCGAGGGTACAACGGTGGCGGTCGCCATCATCAACGTTGACAAGCACTTCATGTGGGCTGTGGGCGTCGGCGACTCCACTGTGGGTGAGCGCTTCGAGGACTGCCTCATCTGTCCATGACTGACGTCCAGCAATTGCAGCGCTCTCCACGACCGGAGAGGACGGCAAGCGTCGAGCACAACGGCTGTGCAATGCACATACGTTCAAGGATCCCCATGAGTACTTCCGAGCGACCATGACGCATAAGCACCAGAGCGAACCGATCGTCTCCGACGATGACCGTATCCTCGGCTGGCTCTCTTTACCCCGGGGTGCGTGTACCGCATTTGATACTGTGTTCTACGTTGACCATACGATTGCAGCCATCGGGGACTTCTCCTTGAAGCTGCATGCTTCGTACCTGACCCATCTCTTCCGGTATACTCCCTATGGCGACCGCAACCCGCATATCGTCGAGCATGCGCCCAAAATCATTACCCCTCCCTACCTCATCGCAGAGCCATCGGTTCGCTTTGCAGACCTCGAACCGGTATGGGGCCCACAAACGAACATCTTACTGTTCACAGATGGCGTCGACGACCTCGTAGACGGATACAGAACGTTCACGCCCCAGCAGCACCGCGGCGCCAACCCCCTCGATGTCGTATCTGCTTTGCTGGCTGATGAGATCGATCCCTGGGTCGAGGATGTCTTGGGCCACAAGGTAGAGCCCCGCTGGAGCCGTGAGATCAACAACCGGGCCGTTGACGTTCTCGGCAATCTGCTCGGTGGAACCAATGTAGAGCGGTTGGAGAAGGTCACCGACCAACACGTTCTCCGAAACCCGGAAGGTTGGCCGTTCTACGTCGATGATACAACGGTCGTCGTGTGCAGGCTTACGGTTAATGACGTATGAGTATATGGACTTGTGACCGTAGGGATCGATATGTACTTGGCTGGTGTTCTATGTACTACGTTTGTGGCGTGGCGATTGAACATCCTGGTCGAGCTGTCTACGCTCTTGAAGCTTCGGCCCGAGTAACGGAGGACTCGGGGCAGATACAGGGAATAAGCTTCGAATCATACTAAGTTGCGACGTTCGTACGCCACTCCTGCTGGACAAGGGAGAAGACAGTAAGACGGGCACACGCAATCGACATCAATTCACTTGGAACGGCAGTGATGTTATATACAACAGCAAGACTTCAACAACATCTCGGGGACATGGAACACGCATCGTACATGAGACCAAAGTGACCAAAGGACTAGTGAGGGATCAGAAATGGTAGCAAAGGATGTTGTGAGACGTATGGCAGCGGAAGGGGGAAAGTAGCATATGGAAAGTAGCAGTAGCACGCGCTAGGTGGCGTATCATGACACGGAACACGAGAGAATGACCTCTGGGGTCGTATAGTACATACGGATCAATGGAGCACGGTCATGAACAACGGTCATACACGGGGCAGGAACTGGACCCAGGCAAACAATGACTATGGACACCTGGGAATACGGCTGGACTGCGTGGGCCGCACTAGTACTCGGGCAATCCATAAGGATGGACGACTAGTTCTTGCCGCGGGGATCCGGCATCTGGCCCTCAGTCTTGGATCTCGCCCGCTTCGCCTGTTCAGCGGCAGCCACTCGGGCAGGGTCCCGAGGGGACCCCAGAGAGACCGAGCGATCGATGGGAGCTGGATTACCGAATGCACCGGAGAATGGCTGGTACCTAGTGGAGGGCCCTCCATGCCCAAGGACCTGCTGGGAAGGCCGACTGCCCGATACAACGGGTTGACCACTGGTGCCTCGGACGCCTGCCTGACCTGCTGACGCGCCCAGCGCCCTGGGGTCGCCGTACGCCTCTAGGGTCGTGGACTCGCCGGGGAGAGCAGGGGAGGGAGCTGCACGGCTGGCCCCCCCGGTAGGGCTGCGGGAGGCATCGGAACTCGAGGCCCAAGAAGTGGGGCTAAGGGATCCGGGAGAGCCCAGCTGAACGTCGGTAAGAGTGGTCAACTGGGCAGGCAGTTCAATGCTCCAGCCAGACGATGCAACGCTGGTGGGGGAGAGGAGACATGGCTCCGGCCATCAGAGTCGCTCCGTGACGGAGACGTTGATGAAGTGGACCTCGTGGACTCGGTCGGAGTGGTTGGCGGCTCCGGAGAAGTAGTAGAGGGGTTCGAGGAGGAGGAAGAGGAGTTCGAGGTCTGTTGGCTCTGAGACATGGTGGTGAGAACGGGAGGTCAGGAGTCAAGTGCTGCCAGGTGATGAGTTGTGTTGAGTGTTGAGAGGCGATGGAGACACGTTCTGTCGCTCATAGCTAGTAGGAGGCTTTTATAACGTCTCGAGGACCGTGTCAGAACTCCGATGATGGCAAAGGAAATCTTGTTTGTATGAGAAGGCAGGGGGGAGCATGGGAATGCAAGACCACCGACACAGCAAGGTTTGTGGAAGGCCCGAGGGAATGGACCGCGGACCCTAGGAACCTAGAAGTTTAGAAGAAAGTGGAGTGCAAGTGGGCACTGATATTCACGGGGTTGTATCCATGTAAACGCAAGTCCATTGTGCTCTACGCCTGCGTTGTCTGCAATTGTCCACTTGGCACCATGCTGTCGGATCCTTCTCAAGGTTCTCCGTATCCGTGGGCAGTGCTGATGCGGCTCGGTATCTGTATAAACTGGGAGTCATCATGAATGATCGTGGATGGCAAGAAGGATCCAATGCGCACCGGACCCGCGTTGTCCGCAATGGCATGTCTCCGAGCTCCGCCGGAAGGTATGAGACACCTCATTTGGCGTGACACATCCCGCAACTGGGCTTGTGTACTGTAGATGGAGTGGCGACAGTTGCTAACAGATGTACAAAATTGCTTTAGTAATTCTGATCTACCAAGGTGGGGATATTGTAAGCGTGAGTACTGCAGTAGACCGACTCAAGATCATCGCCGCACATGCCAATGGGAAGCCCTAGAAGAATTGGTCATTGGCAATCCGCCCACGGGACGGGACCATTTGGCTCAAAGGCTGTTCACGTAATTATAGGGCATGAGCAGGGTCCGGGCGTTGCCAGGAACAAAAACACCTTTACGGCGTACATGGATGGACCTCTGGCAGCCTCGAGGTTCGGAAACACCGTGAATGCGATGCTCTCGATCACGGAAGTCTACATCTGGAAAAAGCTCCCACGAGAATTATGACTAAATTAGTACTACCGCCCGTCTACTGGTTTCTTCTCATACACACTCCGCTACTACAAAGTAATGCCATATAATAAGGACAATCCACCACACATATGAACTGTATAGTAGGTTCTATGCAGACATGTACATGTGCCGGTCACTGTACACGTTGAAGAAATACTCGTCGCAGAGGTCCAATACTGTACTACTCGTCCAATCCCGTGGCGCAGCATTGCCGAAGTCGGGGAATAGATGGCAACTCCTTCGCATCTTCCGTAGCTCGATAACATCTGCAAGACGCTCCCCGGCAGGGCCGCGACATCTCGATATATGATGGAGGCAGTGTCCGGCGCCGGGCTGGGTGAAGGCGGTGAACCATTCAACGTACGCGAGATGGCCTGGATGTATGATAGCGGGCCCAAAGAGCTCATCTGCCGCGCCTTTGCGGAGCTTGAACAGAATCCGCACACGGCCTACACGGTAACCTGCACAAGGGTAAGGTCAGTACATAGGGAGACACATGAGATATACTGGATCACATCGCAAACCGGTCATGCCGTCACCCTGTTCCTTGACAAGAACTGTATCGAACCGCCCTGGAACATGTCGACCCCGCCTGTCCCGACGTTCAGGGCGTGCATGTGCGACGTCTGCGAGGTCTTCCATAACCCCGAGCCGTTGGGCGTCCTCGAGGACAAAGCGGATCTTGTGGAACGTTGAGATGCGCCAGTTTGGGCGAACGCGGACGGCGATCGATGCGGCCTCGACATCGTTCGTGGGTAGGCGTGGGTCGCGAAAGCGGACAACAAAGCGTGCGAGAGCATCTTGAAGGAAATCGGCTCCGTATCGACCACACGCTGCTGCGAGTGTTATCGACTTCACACTCGGAGAGCGGGTAATCCGTATGCGCGATCTGATGTCATTCCCTGCAGCGGGGCTTAGCGGTGTATACAGTGCATGCATGACATGATATAGACGTACCACACGTAGGGGAAATGGGTGTAGGAGGTGGAAGAGGTACACCGCCGGATGGCGAGGATACCGTGGCACCACAGCGCCACCGGACATATGCGTCATGTCGTAAAATCTTCTCCCGGCGTTCGAGCCACAGCGTCATCTGAGGGAATTCATCCTTCTTATTCGTCGACCGGTAGGCCTCCTTGGCGAAGTCGATATGGAGGCGTTCGGTATACTGTGTGTCGTAATTGTCAGTCGTACCAAACAGCGTGATTGATAGGACATAGTGGTCGAGGGAATGCAGTTTGGGTAAGCGGAAGTGAGCGCGGATGCCGAGGGCGATGAAGACATGCTTGTGATTGTGAAAGTCCTGTAAGGCAGTCCTCAAGAGATCCAAGGTGTCGTCCGTGTGAGCTGGATATTGAGCCAGGTAGAAGAAGTCAAGCAGAGCGCGTACGGCATGCGCAAGGTCGACAGAAGATGCACCATTGGGAAGAGGGAGACCTATTATCAAGCCGAGGAGGAATCTACACATATCAGCATGTTCGTTCCCAGTAACGCGCTGCAGCTTTGACACGCCTTTCAGAAAAAGACGGATGTGGTGGTTTGGGGGGAAGCGCCGACAGCGCGCGTCGATTTCATCCGCGCCATAGGCAGAAATGATCCAAGAGATGATGTGCTTGATAACTCCCTGCGAGAGTTGGTGAAGGACGTCGGGGGTAATAGCCTGATAGACGTTGACAAAGGGGAGATTGGCCCAGAAGGGCTCTTGTATTGGCTTGATGCCTGCCTCGCGACATGCGCGCGCGAACGCACGCGGGCCCTCGTCGACGGTCTGTAGAGCCTCAACAACCTTCCTGAAGTCCCGCAGTGGCCGGTCGCAGTCAGTGGACTCTCCGAGCTCCGTAGGTGGGATTGGGCACTTTGGACATTCTCCCATCTTGCAGCCGGCCACTAGAATCTGCTCCAGATAGTCGCCGACATGAACGGCGAAGATTGGGTGACCACGTCGCCATATGCCGTCTCCGCTAGCCAGAGAGATGCCGTCGATCCCTGCGCTGCGAAGCGGGCGCATGATGCGCGACATAGCGACGTGGTACAAGTTGCTTATCGCACGTCGTCGCGCGGCCTTGCTTGTTATGTGCGAAAGACTCGAATTCGGAAGATAAGCCAGGAGAATCTGGCCGCGACGCGAGGGCTTTCGACGGATATCTTTTGGGAGATTACCGATGGTCAGATAGACTGGGTAGGCGGTCTTGCTGCCGAACAGAGTCAACTGAGTTTTGTCCGAAGCGATGATGATAGGAATAATGGTAGCCCCCGGGTTGCGGCGCTCCATCTCCTTCTGAGAGGTCAAGAGACGTCAGCTCGAAGTACGGACGTATGGCCGATGACGCACCTGTTGCCGCCACCACCACTTCCCAGTATGCATGTCGAAGTAGACACGATGCGTGCGGTCGACGTCCGCGTAATGACGCTCAGGCGTGAAGACGAGGAGACTGGTGAACTCCGGATCACCGAAAAGAGCCCGCACGCAGGAAATGATGTCGCGGTAAAACACGTCGAAAGCCTCGTCGGCGACCACTATCTCACGGCGTATGAAGCGAGGCCGGCCTGATACCAGCCGTGTGTCGATGATCGCATTGAGCTCCTGTGAGTTCTTGAAGGACAAGCCGAGCAGTGCTGGAATCTGCCTCAGGAATGTCAAGCAAATCAGTGAGAATGCGAGCAGTCAATCTTACCTCCTCGATGGAGAGCAGTTCTGATACCGCAGTCGACCCCGGGCCCCGCATCTTGGCCCATCGCGCGAACTCCCAGTCAAGTCTGGATACGAAGGGAGCATACAGGTTGGCATCGTTGTCGACCGAGCTCTGGAAAGCCTCGTACGCGTTGGCTGCACGGGGATCGGGAAGAGGGGCGCCTGCAGATGCCTCTGGAAAGGGGGTTATGTGTGTTGGGCGAGAAAGTTGCTCGTAGATGTACGCGCGCTGTTCTGGCCGATCAACGTTATTATCGACGTCAACAGGAGGATCGGGGGGAGGGCCATGGGGTCCAATCGAGGGACTGCGCGGAGGAGGCTCCCAGCCGGCGTCATCGAGATAGCTCTGCATGTCTTCTGAGAGGGCATCATCTCCAGAGGTCTCGCTACCACTCCATTGATCGTCAGGATCTGAGGATGGAGAAGGGTACTCCTCATCGCTGAAGCTCTCGTCGCCATTGTAGCGGTCGTAATCGTCGAAATCCTCTGCTGCATAGTCGCCGAAGTAGTCCCCTGCAAACGGCTGTGGATCTGGGTCCATACCGACATTGTCTTCATTGTCGACGTCTAGAGCTTCTTCTTGAAGCGCAAGATGGCCTGCTTCTTCTTCTTCCAAACGTACTTGAATACACGGAGGGTGTGTCGTCTGGAGGAGGTGGCTTAGGTAGCCACTGTTGGTGAATACTGAGCGGCAGCCCCGGCAGAACGATGGCATGAAAGCGATGGCCAAGGTCTATGGGTGCTCCGAAAAGGCGGAGTATTTCGTCGCCGTAGTGAAGATCAGCCAGAGAGAGGTAAATATGACGGGAGGTAGATATGATAGTCCAAATCCAACTCGAAGCTGCCAGAGTCCAGTATGGCCTCAGCGAGTGAGCGATAGTGTACGGCTTTGTGCCAGCAGTGCGCGAGCTGATCCAAGAGCTGTGACGGGGTGGTTCAGCTTCCTAAAATGGGTGCAAGGTTCGATTGGGCACGACTCACTCGTAACGACCCATCCGAAGCCTGCCGACCATCTCCGAGCCTAGTCGCATTCCACATTGTTCGTTATCCACACCTCAACCCTACATTTCCTGAATACTCCACCTTCCTTGTTGCACACCATCAAAGAATGCCTAAAGGCAACCGGCCGGGCACGAGAAGTCAGCCATGGCCGGTTGGGCCCTCAGAAAATATCAACAGCGTCGAGACCCTACAAGGCGGCCATGACGTGTCAACAACCGATGTCTATCCTGCCAGCGAACACAACGACTCACCTCGGATGCAACTCAGTACGAGACGTAAGCTTACACTCCCTCAGCACTGTCACCGGAATATCTACAGGGCCTGACTGGGATTCCGACAGCTCCACGGAAGTCCAAGCAGAGTGCAGACAAGGGTGCACATATTCCCATACCTGCGCGTTTTCTACAGGCTCTACTAACGTACCATTACTACCACATATAGCTTGGGAATCCCTGATCCCGGGCAGGAAACGTTCAAAGGCCAACATCCCTGATGAGTTGGATAACGACACCGAGAAGCCTGGCAAGAAGACAAGCAAATCAGGTGAGGTATTCACACATATCATGGAAGTCATGTATACTTACAAGTAGGTCTTCCGCCTCTCAAGCGAAACGCGCCCTTGCTGCCGCCGAGTTCCCAGCACCCGACGTTGAAGACGAAGAATCGGAAGATGAAGCGCTGGCGGCCGCCGCCGGATTACACCGCAAGCCCCAGCCCCGCCGTCGCCTTCAATCGCAGGTTAGTGCTGTTATAACAGGCACATGTAGCTCCTACTTACTGTCCTCGGTTTGACTGGCACACTGAGAAGCACAGCCTCGGCAACTATGAAGACGGGCCAGTAGTATATACTGGGGGTGGCGCTAAGCCCGCCAAGCCACGCACACAGCCGGAGTCTCGAGTAGACAAGCCGGAGATGTTGTCTGACGATGATGACCCATACAAAGAGTCCACCGAGGATGAGTACCAGTCTGACAGCGCTGAACCAACCCAAGAAGGACGTACTGACTGCTTTGAGGACGACGAGGTTGAGATGGAGGAGGATGATATAGATGACGTGAGAGACGAAGCCTCGCTCGCGCGCCAATTCGAAGCTGAGGTGAGTACCTCTCAATCTCAGGAGCGTAAATCCCTTGTCTTACGCACGCGCTTCACACCAAAGAGAGCCTCTTGGGCTGGAGAACAAGACGAGGAGGAAGATGACCAGGAGGCTCGCACTCGTTGCGGGTCTCGGGACAATTTCCCAGCAGCGCGTACCCAACCCCATGCCAGTCAATGCTCGCTACGCCCCGATGAGGTATCTCCCTCTCCAGCTCCTGCATCTCTCATTCGCATGGGAAGTGTACCTCCTCAAGGCCATAGGAAGCGTTTCCGCCATGATTCGCTGCATGTCTCTGATCTCGAGACTCACGCCGGTCATGACGGAGTCGAGATTTCGAACAAGGTGTGCCCCTACATAGTTCCACGTATTCTAGTAGCAATGACCATCCCCAGACTTCCTCGGCACAACCGGCAAAGAAGCGACGAGAGGCCGACCCACGCGCGGACATGGTCGCGGTGCAACACCCACCAAAGACCGCCCCAAGGGTCATGGCTCCTGCCAGGAGCGTGCCGAAGCTGCACATGACTGTCAGCCATGGTACGTGGTTTGTGGATGGCCGACCACGTCTCTAATCATAGCATATGTAGCTGTGAAGAACCCTACCCATAAACCTGCCTCGCCGGCTTTGGAGCAGTCGTATCAGCATAAGGCACATGCAACCAGCAAACGCCGGCACACGTCTGCATCGGGTAGAGTGGCAAACCGAGATCGTGCGCGTGTACCAGAGAAGCGAACAAAGCCCCGCGCACGTCAGTCTGAGGTATGTAGGACCGATTAATCCTTCACGCACACCAATCTGACCTTGTCAGACGATCACCTGGCGAGACGGAAGTGTTTCGGACTCCGATCTCAGCCTGCTCGACGCCAGTCAGGTTGTGCACAATACCAGTAGCAAGGGACAGCACGGCGGCTACGATACATATGCATCCGGCTCCGATACTCAACGCAAGGTACGCTTCTATCCTGATCAGCGATCACGTCACAGTCCACCAGTTCATATTTATGTGCACAGGTGCTGAAAGACGATGATGATTCGGGTTCAGATGACACTCCGAATGCACCGGATCATCCGAACGATAACGACAGTATTGAGCTTGTCGAACCAGGTCCCCGTCTCTCCCTTGGAATCCAACGTCCCCGTGTCCGCACTGTAGCTAAAAGGGCGATCGACGACGTCCTCTTGAATGTATGCCTCAAGAATGCATTCCCTGAAGGACCGGACAAGCACAACCAGTTCACCAGGCCGACCCTCATTCGTATAGCGACTGAACTTGGATTCAAAGACATCGCTCGGCGTCTGAACTCGGACGTTGTCTATTCCCGGCATCTAGGCTCTATTGTAAGTGGCGACTCGCATGCTCTAATCTGTCTTCCCTCTCATCAAGATGGTCGTACAGCCCGCACAGCGTATTTCAACCTTCCGCGGCAAAGTCAAGAAGCACACGGATGGTCTAGTAGCCTTGGTGTTCGGCTTGCACCCAGGCGATGCACTCAAGGTCGAATGGCTCGACGAGAAGCTGAACTATATTTACCCCCATGAGTACAAGGCAAGTTTAGGCAAGCTCGTCATTGTTTCACTGTGCGAGTCATGACGTTCCCGCAGACCCGGAATGTCAAACGTAACCTGCCATACAAGCCTCCGGTCTTCACGCAAGTTATGCGCGCGGCATGGTTCTCGAAGCCGTCCGCCTACGGGTTCAAGATCTACGACCACTTCACTTCTTCATCTCTCGAGGCCCCCAGGGAAAAGGAGATCCCTGCGCCGATGCTTGCGCTAGCGGCTACTGCGGTAAGAGCTCCACAGCAAATCGGCGAGGGAAGACGAAGTTCTCTGAGTCCATGATCGCTTATGCAACCTTCCTAGATCTACGCATCTATCACGGACTACAGTGCCCCCAACTACAAGGCAGGCGACTTCACCGGGAACAGCTTCTTGGACGTTTATGCGCGCAACATGCGTGCTTTGCAGAAGATCAGGGAGGGCGATGTGGGCAAGTACCATGTGCTCATGCATGGCTTCTTCCGTGAATTATGGTATGTCGGGGCTCGTCAGAGTCTCGTTTTGATCGCTCACATTTGTATAGCGGCATCTACGCGGGGATCTCGGGCCACGATGATGATCTCGACGCGCTCGATGTCGACGGCATGCCCGACGTCTGAGAGCAACGCCTAGGCGTCAGTATACCCCATTGGACAGACAGTATCCTCCGGACAACGTAGCAATCCTCGGTCCTTCTACATTCTCATACGTACATGTTTGGTCGCTGGCTCCTCTGCCGGGATTCATGAGATCCGTATCCGTACGGTTCATGCCCTCTGAGCCACACCCTGACAGAATCATTCATCTGTTCCGTCTCCGCATTCACTGCTCTTTTCCATCTCCGCCTTCAGTCGTTCCATCTCCGCCTTCGCTCGTTCTATCTCCGTCTTTGCTCGTTCCATCTCCGTCTTCGCTCGTTCCATCTCCGTTTACCCCACTACCAGTAGGATTAGAGTCTCGGTCCTAATGCTTTAGCATCAATGCCATCTCGTTCTGAACGTGCAAGTTTGAATCCCATTATCACGCCATTTTAAACATCGCCCCTACCTAGGTGGAGGTCGGAAGCTTATAACAAGTAAGTAGCACTAATTTGCAGCGTCTACCGCGGTCTACTCCTCCTCGCCATGCAGATTCCACAAGGACCGATCAAAATCGTGCTAACTGTGAAAAAGGACGAATATGTACAAATGCGCACATATTTGTACGAATTCGTGCTCATTCGCACGGGAGGTTTCTCCTGATGTACCCAATGTAACGTGCGCAAGCTCTTGCGCTACTCAACGGCATCGGGTTCTGGCAACATATGGGCGTTGTTGCTATGATCAGCTCACTATGGCGGGATGTCTCGAGGAGACCTATTGGATCTACCCGGTGGGAAGAGGATATCGTATAGAGAACACATCATAACAGATGCTACTACACCCTAGAAGTTGACACGAGGCCTACCCTGAGAGCGGTTATGGATGAGCATCTCAAGACCAGAGTCACGGAGCGCCCGTAGTGTCATGCCTGGAAGTGACGGGCCCCGAGAGCATAGCCACCCTGTAGCCGTCCAAAGTCGGCGTGGAAGAGTCTAGAGACTTGTCATATGGAATGGAAGCCACTCCCGTGTACTCGGACTTCCTCCGAATACACCGACAACCGGTCCGCCTACGGGGCTTTGGTGTGAGCCATTGCATATGACTCCCTGGCCCATCGATCTCGCTGCTCGTTATCCTGCCCATGTAGTAATGCACAGGATTCCGAAGGTCAATGGGCAATTAGGGCTGTGGATCGGTTGTGTTGTGTGCGTGTCTCCAATGTCGGGGATTACAAGGCCTCGACGAGGTCGTTGCGGGGCACGAGGTACGGGCATCCGCATGTGTAGAACGGGTCCATGATGCCTCCAAGTACGGCTTGTGTAAGGCTAGAGGGTGCAGGTCATGGGCCCTAGAAACCTAGATGTTCAGAAGCGAGCAGTGTGAGTGCAGGTCCATTGTGCACTGGACCCGCATCGCCCGCAATTGTCCAATGACAGTCATGCCGTCGGGTCCGTCCTCGAGCTCCCCGTACCCGCGGGCGGTGCTGATGCCGCTCGGTGTCTGTACAGAGGAGTCATTTTGGCCAAATACGAACGGCGAGGGAAACCGCTTAGAGCAACGTACCGGGTTGACAACGGCTGTCCGCGCTAGAGCCGCAGGGCACAGGAACCGGGGTTCTCATCCAGCATTATCAGACAATTTTTCAGAATAACCTCCCGTGGCACCGATGCCCGGAAGCCGAGAATTCTCGGGTCCTTGAGTCCCAGAGTCTTGAGGTTCGCACATGGGTGCGCGTCCACATCGTTATCTTTGGTTTGTCCTTGTGGGCAGCGCTCCGAGCTTCCGACAGGTTCCAGGACGGTGGCACGTCCGGGGAGGCGTCGAAAACTTATTACCCGGCCGGCACTGCTCCCGCGAGATGTGGGGGCGGCTTAGCGCGCGACGCTGACCTGCTGGTGCTCAACGGCAGCACCGCCCGCTCACCGACAGTGGCCTGCTAGGTAGCGGTGGTGGTGGCGTCGAGATGCAGTGAAAGGCTTGATTTGCGACGGAGGAGGACGCTGCACGGTAAGTACGGTGGCCTAGGATACGCGAAAGGCAGGTCGTGGTCAAGAACACCATGTGTAGGTCGCTTTGGCAGCCTCGACTTCCGGAAAAAGTTTCATCAGGGCGATGCGTCGCAATGAACGGTCCCACTGCACTCTGGAAATCGGCACGATCCCGCCTTAGAAGCTGAACCTTTCGATGCCCGAGTTTGGTGGAGCGCGTACCATGTGCAGTGAGGGGTTCCGGAAAGCATCACCCCGTCGTACTCATCCGAAGACCGTGCGAAAAGGTCTGGAGACTAGGGGTATGATCCATAGAAGCGAGCTCCGTCTACTGCTCTCCGTGTTCATCGATCTCGCCGCTTGTTGCGCCCCCCATGGCGCATATGATTCGAGGATTCTGACGAATCATGAACTAATACTGCCGTGAATTCGATGTGCATCTTGTGTATCACCAGTCGTCGAGAATGACGGGCACATCACCTCGACGGGGTGGTTGCCAGGTGTATATGGATGTTCACATGTGCAACACGAGAACGTAGCCTCCCCAAACGCGGCAAGGCTTGAGGGTGTTACTCACTCACGCTAGGAACCTAGAAGTCAAGAAGCGAGCGGAGTACGAGTGGGCGCTGATATTCACCGCGTCCGAGCGTTCCGCGTAAACGCACGTCCATCGCAGAGCACCAGACCTGCGTCGTCCGCAATTGTCCCAACGTCACCATGCCGTCGGGTCCGTCCTCGAGGCCCTCCATACCCGCAGGCGGTGTTGATGCCGTTCGGTGTTTGTACAGAGGAGTCATTCTAAACAGATACGGACAGCGAGGGAAATCGTTTGAGAACAACGCACCGTGTCGGCAACCGCTGGCAAAGCACCCCCGCACTGGAGCCGCAGGGCACAAGCACCGGGGTCCTCACCAGTGTTATCAGATATCAGACAATTATGCACAATAACCTCCCGCGCTGCTGCGCGGAAGCCGAGAAGTCTCGGGTCATTGGGTCCCAGAGCCTCTCGGAGGCTCGCGCATGGGCGCGCGTCCAGATCGTTATCTTTTGTTTGTCCTTGTGGGCAGCGCTCCGAGCCTCCGACAGGTTCCAGGACGGTGGCACGCCCGGGGAGGCGTCGGAAACCTATTACCCCGCCGGCACCGCTCCCGCGAGATGTGGGGACGGTTTAGCGCGCGACGCTTACCCACTACTGCCCGCTCACCAACCGAGTTCACCGCTAGGTAGCGGTGGCGGTGGTGTCGAGGTGTAGTGAAAGGCTTGATTTGCGACGGAGGACGCTGCAGTGTACGGTGGCGTTAGCAGCGGTTGAGGGTACACACGAACGAGACGACCACCTGTGTTGGGGCCGCCACCGCGGGATTAAGCCCATTGGCATACGCTCACAACTGCGAACGTACTAAACAATCCGACTGAACATAGGGTACCATAAATTACACGGACACGGACGCGTGCGCGCACGGCGCACGCGGAGCCTGCCAAACAACGAGCGATATCAAATGAGGACAGAACAACCCCGTCGGCCGGTGGCGTCGAGGGGGCGAGCTCGAGAGAGGGGGGACGGCGTAACGCAGAGCCAGGGCCAAGCAAGCCGCAAACATACGAAGAAAGCGCACCAAAAAACCGAACCGACACCGTTCCAGTTCATCCTATCCTACAACGCCACCCAACGCCACGCAGGAGACAGACAGCATCTTCCAGACCGCCGATTCCCGTCGAACCACCGTCGATAACAAGCGAGATACCCGTCGAACGACCAGAGGCACCTACAGGAGCCCGGCGGCCTGGAGGGTGCGCGTAAGGCGGAGCTCGGCCTCGGACATCTGCGCCGCGGTCTCTTGCTCCGCGATGCGGCGCGCATTTTCCTCCTGCTGTGCGCGGCGGGCCCGCCGCGCCTCGTCCTCGTCGTCCTCCATCTCAAGGTCGGCGAAGCCGAAGGCGGCCTCGATGTTCCGCCGGACCTGCTCGTCACGCTGGCGTTGCTCGGGCGTGAGCGGCTCCGGGGGCAGCGACGCGACGCGGATCGCGGTCTCCCACCGCTTGACGCGGTAGAAGCCGACGCAGGATGAGAGCAGGAGGAACCAGCCTGCGGTGCGCCACGTAGAAAAAAAACACGCATCGGACGGGTTGGTGGCGTCGCGAGTAGGTGGCGGGCGCGGGCTCGGTGAGTGTCTGACCACAAAACAGATGGAGACAGTGAGACTTACCGAGCGTCATGAGGATGAGCGCGATCCAGTCCCGGGAAGTGACCGCAAACTGGAGCTCGAGGACCTGGTCCGGGTCGGTGGCGTTGAACCCGGAATATCCGCTAAGTCCTCCCCTGGTCCCGTTCACAGCGGCAGCGAGGGCCTCTGTGATCTGCGTCTGGTTGAACTGCGCCAAGATGTCCTCCATCGTCATCCTCTGGCCCTCCGCCGCCGTCTCGTCCATCATCGCACCACTGCCGCCACCGCGGCCGCCGAGTGAGCCGCCGTACTGGATAACGCCGAACTGGATGAGGGTGAGGCCGAGGCCCGCGCGGGAGCCGAACTTGGCGGCGTGCGTGGTGTGGAGGAGATAGGTGAGCACGAAGCCCGCGAACTGGAAGAAGAACGAGACGAAGGCGGTGACGAGGAAGGAGAGCACCGACCCGGACGGGAGCTCGTCCACGATCATATACGCGTTCGGGTCGAGCGCCGCTGCCGGTGCGTGTACGGTCGTCTCCCAGTACGGCGGCACCGCATCTGCTTGCGCCTCTGCGTATGACTGCGGGTGGCGGTCGGAAGCAGATGTCAGTATGGTACTTGGCAGTGTGTCCCACCCACAGTGTATAGGATGGGCCCTTGCACGAGCGATCGTACGGTACATACCGGTGGTGTTTCCTTTTGGACCTCCTCTGGGACGAGGTGGACGTTGCCATCGAGGTCCGTTACCCTGATCGGCTTCGACGGCTTCGCGCTCACGTTCGCAAACACCCCGTCGTTCTCCGTTCCGCCACCGACGACCCGGTGATGCCCCCCTGCACCGCTTTCTCCAGGCGCACCCGTAGGCACGCGGACGTAGTGCTGGGGCAGGAGCGCGCCCACCGCTTTTCTCCAGAACGGCACCCTTGGCCGCGGCGGCTCCACGGGAGCGGTAGGCAGCAACCCGTTCGTGTTTCCAATATCGTTCGGGAGCGCCCGCGCCGAGGGCGCCGGGGGCTCGCCCGGCGGAGGCCTCGCGTAGTCGTAGTCGTAGTCGCGCTCAAAGTCGTACCCGCCGGGCGTGCTCGCCGCCGTTTGCGGGGTCGGTGCGGGGGACGGGAAGGCGTCGTCGGCGTCGAGCGGGGGGTGGGCGTGGGAGGCGGTGCGGGCGGGGAGGGAGCGTGTCAAGGGAGTGGATTCGGACGAGTCCTGGCCTTCGTCCTCAGAGTCGGAGTCGGAGAACGCGTCGTCGAGCTCGCGCTGCGCCGCCTCCGGGGCGTAGCGAGTCCCAGCGAGCGGCGCGTAGGAGGCGGGCATGAGGGGAGGGGAGAGGGGGTGACTAGGGCGGGCGAGGGTGTCTAAGATGGAGAGGGAAAGAGCGAGAGGGACGATGGCGACGGCGGCGAGGCGAGCGCGGACCTGTACCAAACACGAGACTGATATCCCGCCTGCGTTCCTTGGCGCCAATCCCCCGCCTCGCCCAGACGCCGTGCCGCCACACAACGTTCAAGACGCCCTCCCCTGTGTCTCAACGTTGGGTGGTGTCTGCGCTCGAGACCGCCGTCGAACAGGTTACATGAGCTGATGATATCAGTCCTCAAGACTTCTGGCATTCACAACGAACAGTGAGAAGTGATGAAAGGCTGATGTAGTCTATTCTAAGTCTATAGCTAGACTGGTATGGCTTGCAAATGCAGGGGTGGTATCCGACGAATCATGGCATATGTATCTTCTATATGTACCATAGCCCTGTCTATCCGGACCCTTGTAAATTCCTTCCACTCCTGGTAGAAAGTGAGAAGGTTCGGCGCCTGGCCAGCGTTTCGCATCATCAGAGCATCACGTACTTACATATGCTGTTCCAAAGACGCAGGCGTGCGCCGGAAAGCAATACTCTGAGGCAGGGCAGCCCCTGAACAAGTTGTATCTCCCAGACAAGAACCAGCAAAAATGTTAAATATTTGGAGACGATCAGATCAGATTGTGCACTACAGGCACCGAGCAGACAGGAGCATAGAGAGCCGGCATACGGACAGACCGACAAGATGGGTGCCGAGGTCTGTAGGCCCGCTGAGAGAGCAGTGCGAGTCTTTTTGACCAGTACACGTACGAGTGCGCAGCAGAGCGGTCAAAGAGAAACGGTCGAAAGGGGGCATCGAGAAAGCCGTACGCCAGATGGGGCACGAAGCATCACGAAGCGCCAGAACGGCTTCCCGACCAGGGAGAACTTGGCCACAGAGAACACGGAGCGGCCGGTAATTCGCCCGAGCGAGAATAGGACGAGGATCCGGGTTCGCCATATGAGGTCGATCCTCGCCGAGCAGTCCGATAAACGCAAGGTGTGATACCCGCGCCTCCGAATGTTTCTCTCCCCTGGAAGAGGAGACTCTTGGGACGATGAGATTGAGTTAAGCTGGCTGAAGCTCGCTGAACATAGCATCGGCCTGGCTTCGCGGACAACGCTAGGACTTGGATGCCGGAGAGAGCGACGCGCGACGCGTTTGCCTAGCAGAGGGCGACGACGCGCCGCAGCGCGCTGAGGTGAAGTTGACGTGAAAGATGGCCGCAGATATCGCCGACGAAGGGGAAGGGGTGCAATTTGTATGCGGTGCCATTTGTTGAGTGGCAGGTGGACACACGGCCGCGCGATCCAGACGCGTCAAGTAACGCTCGTGACGGGCGCCTCTACTGGCGTCTGCACGATGGGGAAGACAGGAAGGAAGGCGGGTGGGCAGGGCAAGGGCGAAGACGATAAGGGCAGGAAGACGGGGAAGACGAGGGCGGCAAGCCTGAAAGACACGTTCGTCGGTGTGCGGATCGTCGAGGACGGCGAGGAGGATACGCGAAGGCCCAGGATGGGGAGCGCGGGGGCGAAGGCGGGGACGATCAGCCAGAAAAGCTCGCGGGTGGGCGCCGATGGGTGCGATCGCTGGGTATGGGCGACGCGGAGGGGACGCGTGCGGGGAAACGTCGGGAACGGCCGGGTCCAATGAGAGCTGGACCGTGGCGGGCGATCTGGCGGAATAAGGAAGGGCAGGATGATGTCACATGCATCATCGATGAGAGTACAAGAGAGAGCGCACTCCTAACCCTACCCGTCTGCCTCCTACTCTCCCTCGTCCTCCCGGTCTCTCTCCTCACGCCGCGGCCAGCTACGCCTACGCCCGCCCGCTAATCAGCCCACGATGTCCCCCACGCTGCTCACGACAGAGCCCTCCACGCCAGACCTCTCCATCCCCACATCCGGCGGCGAGCAGAGGCACCTCATCGTCGTCTCTAATCGTCTTCCCATTACGATCAATAAGGATGCCTCCGGCGAGTACCACTTCAAGATGTCTTCCGGCGGCCTCGTCTCCGCCCTCTCCGGCTGCAAAAAGTCCATGTCCTTCACCTGGATCGGCTGGCCAGGCTTTTTCATCCCGCCCAAAGACCGCCCTCTCGTCGACCGCCGTCTGAAGGAGGAGTACTCCTGCCAGGCCGTCTACCTCGACGATGACATCGCTGACCGCCACTACAACGGTTTCTCCAACTCCATCCTCTGGCCGCTCTTCCACTACCACCCCGGCGAGATGAACTTCGAGGACGAGAACTGGCTTGCATACCGCCAAGCGAATATGGCCTTCGCGGAGGCTATCATGACCCAGCTTTCCCCGGGCTCCATGGTCTGGGTTCAGGACTACCACTTGATGCTCCTCCCCATGCTCCTCCGAACTCTCATCGACGGTCCGCAGAACGTCGGTGACCTCACCGCAGCCGAGGTCGACCGCATCCTCGACGGCATTAATACCGAGGAGATCCCTCCCCCCAAGTATTCCGACATCAAGATCGGTTTCTTCTTGCATACACCCTTCCCCTCCAGTGAGATCTACAGGTGAGTGCGCTCTAGTCCAGCCTGCGCGCCTTCCGTCGCTCCACTTTTGCTTGTCGCGTCGCCTGTGATTGGCTTTCCGTCCCGACTTGCCGCTCGTGCCTGCGCACTTCTCCCATCGGACCCTTAAGAAGCAATCGTCGCTCCTTAATACGGCCTCTGCCAAGCTTGTGTCGCCCACATGCCCTCTCTACCCCATTCGATCCCGCACGTTGTCCGAATGCTAATCATGCTATAGAATTCTCCCCGTCCGACGCGAAATCCTACTCGGCATCCTCTACTCCGATCTCATTGGCTTCCACACATACGACTACGCTCGCCATTTCCTCTCGTCATGTACGCGTATTCTTGGCCTGCCCACGATGCCGAACGGCGTCGAGTTCGAGGGCCGTCTCGCGCACGTCGGCACGTTCCCGATTGGTATCGACCCTTCATCTTTCATCGAGAACCTCAAGAAGGAGAGCGTCCAGAAGCGGATCGCCCAGCTCGAACAGCGATTCGCGGGATGCAAGGTCATCGTCGGTGTCGATCGTCTCGACTATATCAAGGGTGTACCGCAGAAGCTGCACGCACTCGAGCTTTTCCTCACCCAGCACCCCGAGTGGATCGGCAAGGTCGTCCTCGCTCAACTCGCGGTGCCGTCGCGCCAGGACGTCGAAGAGTACCAGAACCTGCGTGCGACTGTGAACGAGCTCGTCGGCCGTATCAATGGCCGCTTCGGGACGGTCGACTTCATGCCAATTCACTTTATGCACAAGAGCTTGCCATTCGACGAGCTCTGCGCGTTATACGCTGTCAGCGACGTGTGTCTCGTAACGAGCACGCGTGACGGTATGAATTTGGTACATTTTCGTCTTTGACGTCTTGGTCAACGGACGCTGATGCTGTGCCCAGGTGTCGTACGAGTACATCGCGTGCCAGCAACAACGACAGGGTGTCATGATCCTCTCGGAATTCGCGGGTGCGGCGCAGAGCTTGAACGGCAGTATCGTCGTCAACCCGTGGGACTCGCAAGAAGTCGCCGACGCGATCTTCCAGGCCGTCACCACGGATGCGGAGACCCGTGCGGAGAACCACCGCAAACTGTTCAAGGTACGTATATCACTCATCTCGTCGCATGCTCGACGCGGACTCATTGTCCGGAACGTTTGTAGTACGTGAACAAGTACTCCGCGGCGTACTGGGGCACGTCCTTCGTGCGCGAGATGACGCGCATCGAGCTCCCGCAGCAGAAGGTCGAGCCCGTCGCTGAGTCGCCCGTCGACTCCGCGCCTCCCAGCGCGAAGCCCAATGGCGCAGCGGCGCACCCGACCGTCGAGGAGCTCAAAGGCGGCCTCGCCGAGCTCCACCTCAAGAAGGAGGACGCGCGGGGGAGCATTGTCGAGAACGGGCAGGTGCCGCTCACCCCCGCGCAGAATGCGCTCGCGCCGCACAACTCGACATGAGCGGCCGATCCCCCTGATCCCTTACCCCTCCCTTACCCTCTCTTTCCGTTTCTCCCGACGCCGATACCGAGTCCGACGCGTTGGACGGAGGGGAGGGGGGGCCATTGGTTACCTGGCACGTATAGATGCGAAAGAGACGGTGGCGCACGTAGACGGGGTGGCGGGACGCATACACACACATGGATACGCGACCCGCACAGGCCAGTTGCATCTGTGGTGGAGACGACGCTGACGCAGCGAGCGAGGAGGAGGGAGAGTGGCATGAAGTTTGAACGCAACGCAACAACAGTGTTTTCTTGACGATTTCTTTTACATGTAGTGTATGCACATCGCTGTCTCGATAGTAGCCCCACCCGACCCAGACCCATGTACTTATTCCATACTTGCGTATACGCATTCCGACGACGACGACACTGGTCATTCACGACAGTCTAAGTCTGTGCTCGTCCCTTACAGCATTGATCAATGTGCACGCAGCCTGCATACATGGTATGTATATGTGCACGATCGGGAACGACGGACGGATTTACCTGCGCGGCTGCCGCTTTCGGGCCCCTTCGCGCATTCATGAGTGCGTAAATCTCGGCACAGGAGAAGCTAGCGCAGCTGCTTCTGACCGTCGAGCTTCCGTACGTGCGCGTCAGGCCCATGCATACATTCTTGTACCCTGATATCGAGGGCCGGTCGGGCGGGGTCTCGGGGGAGAACGTCGGAGAATGTCTGATGGAGCGAAGGCAAAGGCAAACCCGTCTATAGCTCGAAAGCGCGCGAATCGGCGGCCCCTGTATTGAAGGAAGGGCGGGCGCAGATCGTCGCAGTGGCGCAGTGGTCGACTCGACGGTCACGTTGTACGCGCGGTGCCACGGAGTCACCGACGATCCGCGAAGGTGCCTTCTGCCAGCTGCATTCAATATTTGCTACGCGCGAGACCTGAGTTTGAGGAAGAGTTCGGTCGGGTCCTGGGTGCGCGGCATATGGGGACGGTTCGATCGCGCTCGATGTACGGTGAGCGGCCCGAGGGAGAATCATCGTACAATGTGCGTGCAGTAATAGTACCGTCACCGCGGTGTGGATGACTCCCCAACCAGTTGGCGGGCGGCGAAACGTGCTGACGACGTTCGTAATGCGTACGTCCATATGAGCTATAGAGGGTGTATAGTCGTCCAATGCCGGTGGAGAACGTGTGGGGTATACAAATCGTACCGGGCAGACGGTCGAGACAGCGCGGTTCAAACAGTGGGTTTTCCGTTGTACGCGATACAACTCGAGGAAGTGAGAGGGCCAGGACAAGGTATACTCATAATTGCAGGAATCGTCCGCACGATGCGCCACGGGTACAGTTGAGGTCCCGTTGGACGACGACGCACTACACAGACCCGAGTGGCACAGCTATAACGCGCATCTCGGGTAGTGGGTGCTCCGGCTCCGCGAGCGTTCGTCGGTTGACGACTTCCAGTCAGGTTTCCATGTGTTGCGCCCACGCTCCCAAAGGCACAACCATGATGGTCACGTCCCCATCGCCGGATGCAGGGTTCACGGCCGCCTCAGCCTGCAGACGAGCACGTCCCAATGCCGCTTCCAGCTTCCCTGGGTCCTTGCCCCCGAGAAGGTTGCCCAGCACGTCCAGGGCCATGTTCGCCCGTTTGCCGCCCCAATTTGATTCGATGGCGTGCCCGAGGGCGGCTTCGGCTCGCACCTGCGCGTTCGCCTTTGCCTCCGCCCACGCCCCGGCCTGTTCGGGGTCTGGCGGCTCGGACAAAGGAAGGAGAGCCGGGATGACGTCGAGCGGGTCGAGGGGGATGTGTGATCCATTGTCGTCGGCGGCGGGGAGGCGCGGGTTGATCAAGGCATGCAGCCCATTCGTGAAGAGGACGAGGGTCGGTTGTTGATCCCAAATGGGATCGAGGTCCACCAAACGCACGGCGGCGGAAGCCAACACGTACGACGGTTTGTGTGGCACACGGCCGACGAGCTGCTTGCAACGCTCTCCAGAGGGACCAGGGATATATTGGAACACCTTGTCGACATAGTCGCCGGGCAATTTCAGTGGGAAATCGCCGATGGCTGCAGGGTAATGTCAGACCATTTTCAACATCCAGGATGCGCCCCAGGATCCTCAGAACGTATCGCAGGATGGGAACAAGCACCGGTACTCACAACGAGCCAAGCCGAGCCAACCGAGGATCCTGCGATTGTCGTCGAGGACCCTTGATGCATCCTTGCTGCTTGTCCAAAGGAGCCTGGAGTATTCCACGCGGTCACTGAGTAGATGTGGCGCAGGAATTGTTACTGCCCGTCCGCGCACGGGTACACCTGTGCTGGTGTCGACAGTGGACAATGCTACAAGCAACCGGGTCCAGGTATTAGGGCCGATGGAGGAAGCGTCGCATGCACTTACCGATCGACGTGTCTCCCAACCCAACGGTCCACATGAGCTTCGCATCTTCGTTGATGATAGCCAAGGCAAGCGTTGTTCCCTGGACAGCGCGCTCGAACACCTCCCGGTGGTCCGCAGTTAGCGCCCTCGCATCGTCCGCGCTCAACTGCCGCACGTCGTCAGGGCAGAGATTCTGCACGGTCTCCTTGATACTCTTATCCAGGGCGTGTGTGGAGTGATGAAGCAACTTATTGATCTCACGGTTCGCTTCTTCCATATTTTCACGGGTTACTCGCCCACCGAGACTACGGTGGATAAGCCGAAGGAGCCTTTCGGCGAGTCTCCGAATTTGATGGAGCGAGTATTCAGCTGTCTCGGCGCCTCCGTGACCTGTGCTCGCAATTTGGATGCCCGTCAGTATTGAACGTAGTGAACGCTACGCGACCACGGGAAGCACAGGCCGCAGGAGGACGCCGACGTACCATCGCATAACGCTATGAAGGCCCAGCGCTGGCCGGAGGTTTCTGAATACCAATGTTCGGTTCGCACGCGATCGAAGCTATGGTCCCTTCCTGTGGGATGGAGGGTAACGACGTGTGCAGCCGGGTTAGGCTTTGTCCAGTGCCGGCAGGCATCAAGAATCTTCCGTCGGGCTGCTTCATATGTGGGGACAGACATGGCGTGCACAGTCGATGCTGACCATGAGAGACAGAAAGTGTACTGCGCTGGTAAGTAAACGAGATCGTCAGCCCTTGGTCGCACGCGCAAGCTGATGGTTGTAATACGTAATAGAGACAAACTCCGCAACCCCGTCTGCCGAAGCACTCCGCCACTGATCTATCTACCACGGCCGTCTGACCATATGCATGTTCAATAATGTCTATCAGTCCCCTCTACCTGAATATTTATTGTGTAACATACACGTGCAGAATACGCCTTGGAATGCAACGAGGCGAGCGTCATGGTACTTGACGCCAGTACCTAGTGGTGGTTGAATGACGAGCGCCGGCGCTTATGTACTGGTCTACACTGCGTGGACACTTATCTCGGTTACGACAAGGAACGACAAATTCTGACGAGCAGTACAGGGCACGGCTCTGCAACTCGACATAACCGATACACCACTCATCGTGGCTGGTCGGTCAAGGACCACACCATGATCGTCGTGTCGTCGATGTGGAATGGCCAGTTCTCCTCCGAGTTGTCCTTCAAGCGGGCCAAGTCAGTGACCATCTCGAGCCTCTCAACGTCCATGCCTCCGAGGAGATTACCGAGCACGTCCGACGCGCGGTTGTTCTCCTTCCCGCTCCATCGAGGCTCGACCTGATGGCCGAGAATCGCGTCGATTCGAGGGTCTATGCTGGATGCCAGCAGCGCCGAGACGACGTCGATAGGGTCTGCGCCGCTGTGTTCTTGTGGCTTGAACACCAGCCAGCCGTCGACGAGGTTGTCGACGCCGTCGGTGTACAGGAAGAGCTTCGTCCTCTTGTTCCAGACCGATTGTAGGTCCGTGAAGCGGACGGATGGGTCGGCAGAGATGTACGGGGGCGTCAAGATCTTGGGGATGTATGTAGGAACCCGATAACCCTTGACGCAGGGCAAGTGCCTGAAGACTTTGTCCAGATACGCAGAATGCGCCTTAAGTGAGTAATTTCCGATAGCTGTTGAGTCAGGAGTGTCAGTTTGGATGAGGAAGCCGCGGCGGGGGAACATGTACCGCGCGCCACCGACATCCAGCCCAATATGCGGTCTTCCCAATCGAACAGCGGCTGCTCCGCAGGCGGATGTGCCGCTGTTACTCGACTGCATTCTTGTGGGTCCTTGAACGTGTGCATGTCGCAGAGTCTCTGTCCATGGCGCTTTCCATCGCTGCCGATAACGGAAAGTCCTACAACGGCTGGTCAGGTGTGCACGGGAAGTACCACAATGCGATGAGTACCCACCGACGCTCGAGTCGCCGACGCCTGCAGCCCACATGAAGTGTTCATCGAGGTTGACCAACGCAAGGGCAACCGTCGTTCCAGAGCAAGTGCGCTCCAAAAGCTCGCGGTGTTCCTGCGCGAGAGCGCGGCCTTGTTCTTCTGTCAAATCCCACGGCGACGGGCAAATGGCAATCAACGCCTCCCAGAGATTCCGGTCGAACGCCTTGATCTCGCCCTCGAGCAGTTTCGTCATATTCGCTTCTTCACTGGCGAGGTTGTTGCGGTCCAAGACACCCCCAATCGAGTATATGTACGTGCGGAGAGCCCGTCGTATAGCGTTTGGGAGCTCCTTCGACGTATACTCTGCAGCCGCGCTCCCCAGGTGGCCTGTAGTGTGCACAAAGGTGTGGACGTTGGTGGTCTCGCAGGCGGCAACGATTATTACAGTGATGCTCACCATCGAAGACAGCCAGAAAAAGCCAACGCTGCCCGTTGATGTTCCACAGGTCCATCGTGTAACGGTCCTCATTCTTATGAAAGCCAAGCGGCTGGAACGAGACGGCTTGAACGTTGTAGTCGCCCGAGAAGCAACCAACGTATCTCCTGACGATCCTATTGCGTGCCATTAGCTCTCTCTGGCTGAGCATTATGCCAATAGAAGAACCGAAGAAGTAAGATGAAAGAGCGAGGACGCAGTCGCGAATCAACCTTGCCCACCGGGCCTTCGTTGATGGCAGGTGCTGTCTACCTTCGACGCGTGGTAATCGCGCGGCGTGTGCGGGGCCACGCTCACAGCGCCCGACCATCCGGCGGTTGATACAGTTATGCTCTAGAGCGGTCTCCTGAGTCTGGATTTGCACATCAGTAGTGCGAGGCCGCTTCGTAGCAGCGTTCCATGGCTACCAGTACTTTGAGGCGGAGCACTGGCAGCTAGACTCATATAAAACCTTAGCATTGACTGCGGCAAGGGTGGAGATACAAGAACTACTTGAAGACTAGTCCACTGCGAGACGCGCTACAACGATGGTCGTATCGTCGACGTGGAACCAAGATTTCGGCTCCGTCAGACGAGCACAGTCCATGACCATCTGCAACCTATCAGCGTTGGTCCCTCCGTATAGGTCAACGAGAATATGAACGGCCATATTACCCAGCGCCCGACTCCATCTCGGCTCCATCGCATGTCCGAGCTCAGTCTCAGCCTTACCTGTGATAGCGTGGTGGCTTTCGGCAGGGTCCGGCGACATAGAAAGGAGATCGGGGAGAATGTCCAGCGGGTTGGTCGTTTTCCACACGCCGGGAGTGAAGACTTGGCAGCCCTCAACAACGCTGTCATTCCCGACCGAGAATATTATGAGGAGTACGGGGTCGTCATCCCATACGAGCTCGAGGTCTACGAACCTCACGGAGGGATGCGGGATCACGTATGGCGGAGTGACGACTCCGATCGGCGATCCAGGAGATGGGTTTGCCCGCAGTAGGCATGTACTGCTGGGAGAGGTGGCGCACGTACGTGGGGTCTATCTTCAGGAACCAGTCCCCGATAGCTGCATTGTGAGAATGATGCGCAAAGGTTGTACGTCGGCACGGAAATGGTCTCGAGAGCGCTCATAGCGGGACATCTGGAGCCAGCCAAGCACTTTATCGTCGCTGTCGACGATGTCCCTCTCGGCAGAGGTAGGTGCCATCACAACTCGATAGCATTCCTTGGAATTTTTGAACGACTCACACAGTATCTCGACCGTGCGCGAGCCCGTCTTGTCTTGAAGTGAGAGAACTGCTCCACCGTCAGTGCGCACATGAACTCATGTTCTAGCGATCAGGCGCTAAGAGCGTACTCACCGACCGACGAGTCGCCAGTGCCGGCAGCCCGCATCAAGTGATGGTCCATGTTGATCAGCGCGAGTGACAGGGTCGTTCCCTGGAACGCACACTCGATGACCTCCTTGTGTTCCTTGATGAGACGCAACGCGTCCTCTTTAATGAGTTTCCTTGGGTCAGGAAATACGTCCACAACCGCCTTCCAAAGCTAGACGTCAAACTCAACGATCTCGCTTTTGAGGTATCTGTCGATCAATAGCTGTGCTTCGGGGAGATTGGTACGGTCCACGCGTTCGTGAGGACGTTTTCAGACGAGCCGCTCAAGGCGTGCTCTAAGGCACTCCGGGAGCGTTTGAACGGTATATTCGGATGTGAGCCGTTCGCAGTTGCCTGAGGTCGCAGATGTTACCCAATCAGTACTGAGGCCATTGCTGCACAAGACAAGCGGCGACTCGGACGTACCGTCGCGAACGGCTAGAAAGAGCCAGTTTTGGCCGTGAATGTCCCAACGTTGTACGGTCAATCGGTCTTCTTTCTTACGCCTTCCAAGCGGCTGAAAGATCACGGTATGCATCGTAGGGGAAGGGGATTTTGTGCTGTCGAGCGCGGTGATAACTCCCGCACGAGCCGCCACCTCCAAGTTACAGTTGTCAGAATCCAAGTTGGACATGGGGCAACCAGCCGGATGTCCGAGAAATATTCGTCCTGTTGCGTGGTCTTGTGCCAGACGTTTCCGAAAGCAACTCTTCACTGCAGTGCAAGCGAGACGTGATATAGTGAGTACGACGAATATCGATACCGGCCGAGGCTTGATCAAGTCTCTGGCCAACCTGACGCTACCGGCGCCTACAGACGCATCAGCGTTGTGGCGCCCGCTGAGCACGTGAGGGGTAGTGAGCTTCGACTCAAAGCTTATTCTTGAATAAGTACATGTTCACTGCGACCTGAGATGATCAATACAGGTCCATCTCGTTGATTACAAGTACCCTTTCACGGCTGTCGAAGGGTACGCTTCATATGGAACGTATGCAGCAATCGATGTTCGCTGTCGAGCGGTGCCCGCGGCCCTAGTGCACACGTACGTATATGCTTACTGGTGCGTGCGATTCAATCAGCCGGAGTTGAGAGTACGTATCCAATCACCTGACATGCACGTTCAACTGATTCTACCCTCCCGACTCGAGCAAGGTCGTCTCTGCACAGGCCAGTAACGCAGCAGTGACCAGTATCCTGGTTTACTCGTCACTCCAAGCCCGGGATGTCTCGCCTCACTATCGCACGCGAGGAATTTGTTCGTTTGTGCCACTCAGGTCAAGATCCGACAGGAGCACATACTGCTACCTTCCAACCTCTCGTCCAACTACGAATCAACGAAGACCGGTGTACCGTTCACTCGTGGTCGATTGCCGGACAGGAATGGGTTTTTCTGGGTCTTTGTGACGGTCAGCATCTCCTCCCATCACGATACGCCCATGGCCCTTGAGCAGTTTACCGCGACTAGGACATACGGACTGTGAACTCATCTCGGAACATACGATCACACACTTACCCGACCGATTGCGCCAGTGCATAGACGATTTCATTCAGGGCGAACTTCATGGGGCGACCGACCGCGACACGCTGCTATCCCATGCGAAGCTCCTTTCGGCGGCACTGGGGCGCGAAGTGCAGGCGTTCGACGAAGAGATTGGGGCAAAAATCAAGGAGATATGCCCTGAGCCAGAGAAGCTGACCGAGGAGCAGGGCAAGATCTTGCTCGAGGAGAATATCGACATCATACGGCTCGCATATCAAGGCTGCACCTTCGTCGCCGCCTTCATTAATGTGACCAGTCAGTGCATGTGGACCGTCAATCTAGGCGACTCGAGCGTCGGTGCGTTGAAACGCATCTACTTCCCTTGAAGCCTTGCTGATCGAGATGCCGCATGGCGCCTAGGAATCTCTACTAGAATGGAGAACGGCAGACGAAAGTGGAAGCCGCTTTACAAAGTTCACGCAATGACTACGCCGGACGAATATTTTCGCGTCTCCCTGCACCATCCGTCCTCGGAACAGGATATCATAGGAGCAGACGGCCGTCTCCTGGGGTTCCTCGGCATGACCAGGGGTGTGTGATCATTTGGCATCACTGTATGAACGCCGTCCTGACCATATCCATGTTCGCTCAGCTATCGGAGATTACCGCCTGAAGTTCCCCGCTGCGTACATCACCCACCTGTTCAGGTTCCTTCCTGCGGATGAAATCTCCCACCCCGATCCAGCGATCCTCAAGACTCCCCCGTACGTCAGCAACCGGCCCTCGACGCGCTTCATCGACCTCCAGCCGCTGCAGGACAAGGATCCCATCGTCCTCATGTTCTCAGACGGAGTGGACTGTGCCGCGGCTCAATACCGAAAGCTCTCACACCCCGGCGTCGAATACGAGCGGTTCGTAGACGCCGGCGAACTCCTCTCCCAGCTTCTGGGGAACGAAGACGACCGCGCCGAGGCGGAAGCCCTGCTGGGCCATCCCGTCGAGCAAGGATGGCTAGGTGCGGGCAACCGGGCCGTCGAGCTGCTGGGGAACGTGTTCGGGGGCACCGATGCTGGACGCATCGAGGATGTCAACCGTCAGGCCAACGTGACGAGTTGGGACGATAAGCCTTCGTTCTACGTCGACGATACGACTCTCATTGCCTATCCACTCCCTGGTCGGTGATGTACTATACTTCATGCAGACCGACCTCGCTCCTACTACCCTGCTCAGTCTGGCAAGATTATTGACGATTTGCGTTGAATCACTATTCGGGAGTGACGCTCCATGTACATGCGACTGACGATTCTCGAGATGGAAGTACTGCTGTCACGGGGCCCTCAACATATTGGCGTCCTCGCTGACTTGGGACGCACACCCAAGCTGTGATCAACCCCCTGGCACACGAATGTGTGTGAATTGAACCTTACAACATATTGCATACATAGCTAGCTGATGTAGCTAGGCAGGTAGAGATTGATAGAGCATTTGGGAGACGCACTGAGCCTACAAGTACAAGCAATTCGTGACTATGTTACAACCGTCCGATTCCGAGAACCACATGCAATTCTCGTAATCAACCGAGCAACCCCTTGACATACTTCAACAGATCCCGTCCCTGATAATGCGCCAGCAGTTAGCACCATCGTCAACAAAGCGGGCATGGAGAAATGACGTACTCCACGAGTCTTGACTTCCGCGACCATCGCCTCGATTGGGTCCGCTTGCGTCTCCCCACTCTCCCCGCTATCAGAGGTGGTATCGCCCATGCGCATGCTCGGCGCCCGGTTGAGGCCGAGCCGCTGCCGTTGCAGTGCCCCGTAGCGCGAGACAACGGTTAAAACTGCGCGCCAGCCCTCCATCGTGCTCGGCTGTGCGTTCACCAGCGTCGAAGAGGAGTTCGTGCTGGACAACGAAGCAAGCGACGTGGACCGCTCGCGACCCTTCTGCTGCGCGGGTGCTGGAGTGGGGAGGGAGGGGACAGTGGTAGAGCGGACGACGTATGGGCAGTACGGCCGGTGCTCGCGCAGGATATCGAGCTGTCGCTGCTGCTGGGGCTTCGATGCGCCGTTTTCCTTGACTTCGCTCGAGGCGTCGCCGGTCATCGGATCGTCCTCTTCGGCACGCTTGGGGAGGAAGGCCCAGAGGCCGACTCTCCGCTGGCACAATGTGCAGTGTAGCAGGGTCGTATCCGCACGAGGAGTGCTGAACGACGACGATGAGAAGTGCGAATGGAGAGAGGCTGTCGATTGGGCGCGTAAAGGAGGCCGCGGGGTTGCCGGGGAAGGCGTCCCATCTCGTGCGATAGAGGAAGCACGAGACGTGGTACTGCGCGCAGGAGTTGCAGGAATCACAGATGTGGCGCGAGACAACGAAGGTGCGGTCTTGGTGGACTCTGATGCCTGCGCAGGAGGTAGTATCGACCATCCGAAGAAGGCCGTGAGAACTGCGGTCTCGGATGGCTCGTGACGGGCTGCGGGCGGTGTAGGAGTGCTCTCGCGTGGTGGGGTGGACAGTGGCGAATCTTCAAGGGTAGTGGATGACGGGAGCGAGACCGAGGAAATGATTCCCAGTATCGACTGCACTTGGGCGGTGGTCTGCTGTGCGCTTAGCTACAGACTTAGGATGGAATATGGATGAGAAGCTTACCAATGGATGCTTAATCTCCACGCCAGTCATCACGGTATCGAGGATGATAGCACGGGACTTGATATCCCGTATGGTAGCCAGAGGTGCTTGAAGCGGGACGTGGTAGATGGAATCTAGAGGTGCGGTAATCAGTGACGGGTTGCAAGCGACGCAACGGGGTATACGACGTACCTTCACACTGGCGGGTCTTCCATGGACAGCCTTCTTTGTGGGCTTCGACCAACTGAACACGTTGCTTCTCGACGAGGGCATTCGCTGTAACCACGTAACGCGTGAGATGAGACCTACCTCTCCTATCGCCCTACATACCAGCTTCACGAGTCATGCCGTCTCGGTTCGCAACGACCCATGAAACGCCACAGATACCGCACACAAGTCGATCCTTGCCGTCGTTAATCCAGCCGCATTTAGCCGCTGCGACAGCGTCGATGGCGGGGGGCTTGTTCCCGTAGGTCGAGAGCTTGTACGTCGAGAGGCGAGCGAGGAACGAGGCAGTTGAAGACGGCCTATACTCGCTGGTGGACGGCGAGGCCGTCAAGGAGGATTTGGTTGACTGGCCAAAGCGGAACGGGAGAGCCTTGCGCGTGCGGGTTGCCGTTCGGGAGAGGATAGCAGCTAGGTGGGGCGCCGTCTTGGACAGCCGCTCGAAATCCCCCAACGGCTCTTGCCTGAGACAAGGACAAGAATGAGGCAATATCCGGAGTGCAATTAGCGGGCGAAGCGTACGGTCTTGAGTCTTTCTTGATACCATACTTCGCCAGGGTGGAGTAGATAGACCGTGCGGTGCGTAGACGCTTGGGTGGCGGAGGGCGAGTGAGTGAGGGAGTCGTGGGACCGACGGCTTCGTCGAGGGTCTGAAGAGCGTCTTCTAGTTTGCGCTATGGTTGCGTGTCAGTCCACGTTGAAGAGAGAGTTGTCGGGTGAGGACAGACTTTGAGGCTCTTCTCTGATGGTTGAGGCGACACGCCTGTGGGAGCAGAGGGGGCAGGCTGGGAAACTGCTTGTTCGGCCATTGTATCAGCTGCTAGCAGGGGTAGTGTGGGTATACGGAGGGCAACCGCAGCCAAAGCCGAAGATGTATGAGCGGACAGGCGAGGAGGCGAGGGGGAGAAGGTGGTGGATGGAGAGAAAGACGAGAGCTGCCGCAAGGCGAGTCGCGCGGCTGTGGCTGACGGAAGCGCCCGTGGTTGGACCCAGCGCAGGCGCCCGCAGAGCTGGTTTCCGCGTAGCACGGCCCGCGACGGTGAGACCTGCACTGCAGACCGACAGCCTGTGCCTCCTCCTGCTGTCCACCACGCTCGCCGTTGCTCTCGTCCATCCCGGCTGCCACGTCTCTACTCTCTCGCGCGGCCTCTGTCTCCAATGTCGCTCCCACCACAGCTCCTACACACTCTTGAGGGGCTCAAGTACCAAGTCAAGGACGCGTTCTGGGCACTCTCATCATGTATATGCCAGCAGGCCGCCAAGGTCAAGATCAACGGCAGGACTTGTGAGCGTGAAATGTGATGCATAGGGTGTGGTCACCTCATACCGAACCTTACAGTCAAGATCATTCGCGTCCTGGGAGAGGGCGGCTTCTCCTTTGTATACCTCGTCGAGGATGAGCATAGCGGAGTGCGCAGCTCTCAGGCACCTATAGAAACTCCCCTTGGCTGATCGACTCATCTATAGCGGCAATTCGCTCTGAAGAAGATACGTTGTCCCAGCGGTAGCGAGGATGTCCGACAAGCTATGCGCGAGGTAGAGGCGTACAGGCGTTTCAAGTGAGTTTCCCAACAATACATCATTAGAAGTACCTCCAACTGGCCTCGTAGGCACCCAAATATCATTCGAATACTGGTATGTGGAAGGCTGTTAGCGAACCCCGTGCAGCCACTGAAGGCACACACAACCAGGACTCCGCAGTAGTGCAGGACCCGAACGGGGATGGCCAGATCGTCTACCTCTTCCTCCCGCTCTACAAGGTGCGCAGACTATTACATCCACTCGTAGCAATACCTAACCTACGACCCACCGCGCTCAGCGAGGAAACCTCCAAGATGCTATAAACGCCAACTCCATCAACAACACCCATTTCTCCGAGCGCGAGATGTTGCACTACTTCAAGGGCACCTGCGAAGCAATCCGCGCCATGCACGACTACCGTGCACCCGTCGGCTCCAAGACGGACGCATTCCCCTCCCGCGAGAACCATTCCTCATCAGCTCGCCGGAGTCCAAGTCAATCCCCGCGACACTCGGTGGAGGAGGAGGACGAGATGTTCCCTCATCCAGAAGGCGATGCCGACGGCGGCTACTCGTACCATGGTCCCGGAAGCAGCGCGAACGTCCCTCTTATGTCAAAGAACAGGCCACAGGATGACCTTGTCTTCGATGGAGATGAGGAGCTTACTCGTATGCAACATGAGGGCGCGAATGGGAACGCGAGTTCCGGGCAGACGGAATTGGTGCCATACGCGCACAGGGACCTGAAGCCAGGGTATGTATACCTGCACCCTCACCACAACCTGGGCCTGACCTTCTTCCAAGGAACATCATGATCTCCGATGACAACCAGCCAATCCTCATGGACTTCGGCAGTACCATGAAGGCGCGCATCAAGATTGAGAACCGCTCACAGGCGCTGTTGCAACAGGCAAGTATATGTTACCCGAAGAACGGGCATGTAGTTGACCCAAGGCACACAGGACATTGCCGCAGAACAAAGTACCATGGCGTATCGCGCGCCAGAACTGTTCGACGTCAAGACCGGCATCACGCTCGACGAGAAGGTCGACATCTGGGTATGTCTTTATACCCGGCAAATCACGGCTCTCTGCTCACGTATGCTATTTCGCCAGTCTCTTGGGTGCACGCTCTACGCACTTGCCTACTCTCACTCGCCATTCGAGAACACGCAAACGACGGAGCAGGGCGGCTCAATAGCGATGGCCGTCATGGGCGCGCAGTATAAGCACCCGAACTCTGCCTACTCACAGGGCCTCAAGAACCTGATTGACAGCATGCTCAAGGTCAACCCCCAAGACAGGCCCGATATCCACCAGGTACGCTGTAGCTCAAGTCTAGCCACATTATGCGGAAACGTAGAGGCTGACGACGCGCACGACAGGTCATCCGGATGACTGACGAGGTCCTGCACAGTCTGCGGTGATCTACGTCCCTTTCTCTACACACCCTCTTTCCCGTAGTGTCCATATGCTTTCCTACCTCTTTGCTGCGTCATCGCGCTCTTCCGCTCCTTAGCCTCTTGTTTACTGGTGGAATGTATCTGCACGGACAATAATCGCCGCTATATAGACCGTACATAATACCCCTGAGCAAGCCCGTCCTTACGACGAAGGCTCGCTGCGCCGCCGCTTCTTCGACTTTGAACTGACTGCCGGTTTCGCGTCGGCCTTGGATGGAGCCTTTGCTGGGGAAGCCTTCGCGGGCTTCTCTACCTTGACTTGACTTTTGGCCTTTGGCTTGTCGCCGGGGTGCGCTGTCGCCTTCTTCGCAGGTTTGGGTTTTGACAGCGCGTTGCTGTCAGCCAGAGGTTGCGCAGATTTCGCGGGCTTGCCAGCGCTCTTCTTCGCCTGGGCTTTTGGCGCGTCCTCGGCCGCCTTGTCCGCCTGTTCCACCTTCCGCTTCTTCGCGGCGGGTGCCTTCTCCGCCTTCTCTGGAGCGGGCTTGTCGTCCGCATCCTCGCCCTCGTCGGCGGACTCTGAGTCCGAGTTCTGCGCGGCCTTGAGCTTAGCCTCCTTGCGCGCCTTCGCCTTCGCTTTCATCTCCTTTTGCTTCGCGCGGCGCGCCTTGATCGCTTCCAACTTCGCTTTCTACGGAGAGTCATATGTGAGACCCCCAAACGAGACCCCCAAACAATCTTACGAGGATGGAAATACGCACCTTCTTCTGGGCGCGCTTTGACATGCCCTCGACTGGTTTCGGTGCCTGCGGGGGCGCGAGCGCGGCGCGTACGAGCAAACGAACGTCGGTGTCTGCGTCCACGGCCATTGCGGCCTCTCTAACCCTCGCGAACCGCCGTGTATGCGCCTGTGTTCTCAACTCAAAGTCAGCCTGGAGAAGCATGCATTTCGAAACTGTCACGTACGTTGGACTTGAGGTGCACTTCCGCCATGACGGGGTTCTTGATGAGCTTCCCGGGGCAGGTTATGCACGCCTTGATTTCAGGCTCGAGCGAGACGACGTATAGAGGGTTTTGGAGCGCCTCGGAGACGGACATTGGGGGCTCGTCGTCTTCTGATTCCTCCTCTTCGTCCGAACCACCCTCCTCACCCTCTTCTTCGTCCGACGCGCCGTCGAGCCCATCTTCCCCGCTCATCTCGACGTCCTCTTCATCATCCTCGTCCGCCTCCTCATCGCTGCCTTCTTCTCGGAGACTCGCGCGCGCGTTCCTTCCATCTTCTCCGTCTGAGCTACCCTCCGAGTCCGAGTCCGAGTCTGAATCTGAGTCGGAAGTTTCGTCGTCCGAGTCGATGTCGTTTATGCCCAGCGCCTCCTTCATGTCCCCGTCCAGACCGAGCTCCTCGTCCCGCTCCTTCTTACGTATCCGCTTCGTTACGCGCTTAAACATTTCTGCAGTTGACTCAGAGGGAGACGCAACCCAGATGAGGGGGAAGTAGAGTAGTACGAAGGCAGAGAGGAATTGTAGTCGGGCGGCGGTGGCACGGACTCGACAACTTTTGGTGATCGACCTTGAGGAGATCTGAGATCTGCAGTGATCGGAGAGACAGGCGCTCGGATTTTGGATGTGTTAAGAAAGCGCCCGTGCAAAGCTGGCTCACGTCTCTCG
Source organism: Trametes polyzona (assembly GCA_022606195.1). Lineage (NCBI taxonomy): Eukaryota > Fungi > Basidiomycota > Agaricomycetes > Polyporales > Polyporaceae > Trametes > Trametes polyzona. The sequence continues at coordinate 829,738 of JABYQF010000004.1, forward strand.
CTCTCGTCCTCCTGCCCCTTCTTCTTTGCGTGCTACGCGTCGGTGTTCTCCAGGCTCCTGTCCATCATACCCTGTCGGGACCTGATTAGGTCTCTATCTCCTTGAACCTCGCGCCATGCACCGGCGCACCATCTCTCGACTTCCCGAGGCCTCTGGCATCCGCCTCTCGCTCTGTCGACACAAGAGCACCCTCCCGCCGAAGGCAAAGGCGAAACCGACACGGCCACCGAGCCCACAGTCGGGGTTTACGCGGAAAGATGCATTGGCTAGGACAGAGAGAGATTCTGCGAGAAAACTCCTAGAGGGACTCGTAGGAATCCATTCTTCCCGTTCACGCCGGGTCGCGCCGGCCCTACGCGAGGTGCTCTCCCCGGAGATCTGCGCTGCACTTGAGGGAGGGAGCCGTTCGTCAGGCCGCAAAGGAATCAATGCGAATGGGGCGGAGAAGCAACCTCTTCCCCCACCGACGGAACTGCCGTTCTCGATGGAGAAGCTCGCGTTCGAGGCGACCGACCCTTCCACCGAGATGGACGAATTCGCGGATGGGACCGACCCTGACTCGCTCCAGGAGATAGATGAGCGGTTCCCTGCGGGAACGTTCGTGGAAGTCAGGAGGTGAGCAACCTGTGTCGCAACGCCTTACTTCAGGTAGAGACTGACCGTTTGCCTGCCTAGAAATAACGTCCGCGCGTTCGGTGTCGTGCTCTACACCGTCCTCCTCGATCGAAAGTGGATCGTGCACTCCCTCACGCATCGCGGGGAGGTGTGGCCTCACGCGGAGCACGACGTGCATTTCCAGATGCCCGGGTTTGTACCCCTCGAGTTGGCGGAGAAGTGTGGCGTGACGCTTTTGCCCCACTCCCAGGAGGAGAGGAGCGCGCGGGTGGAGGTGTCCGGGCACCTACGAAACCATCTCAAAGAGTTCGAGAAGACCATGCAGTCAATACTGGAGGCGACTCGGTCGGTCAATCTGTACGATTTGGTGGCCCATCCGGACGGGAAAACATGGACGCAGGTCACCTCTCGCGAGGCCGCGGAGAAGCTGCTCGAGACGCAAAATGTCTCGTCTATGCAGCTCTTGGCTGTGCAGAGCTACCTCCTGGAGCAGAGTGTGTACTTCTTGGCGGAGCAGCGGCGATTCCTGAAGAAGCAAACGTTCTGGGTACGGCCCCGAGAAGATGTCGAGATCATCGCGGCCGTGCACAAGATGAGTAGCGAAAGGGATCCCGCCCTGGACGCGTTCGTAGAGAAGGCGCGCGCCATCGTGCTTGCGGCTCGAAAGAGACTCACGGAATCCTACCACGAGCCGCCGTCTCGCCATCCACTTGAAGGTTTCGAGTTCACGGAAAAGGACCGCAAGATCTTGCGTTTCTTGCGCACCTCCCTTCGTGCTATGCGGCACATCCAGACCGACCCGTTCAATGTGCAGTACTCGCAAATTCTGAAGAAGATTGGGCTATACGACGTAGACCTCTACGACGACTCCTCGGTCTACCAGCTGTTGTCCGAGATGGGTGTGCTCGCCCCCTGGGAAGAGACTGTCACCCGCATTGACGCACCGGAAGACGAGAAAGACTTGCTCTCGTTACGGCCTCCTGCACCCACTCCCCTTCTACCTGATCCCATGGGCCCCCATGATCTCTACCGCAGAGATCTGGTGGACGACCTACGACATGATTTCGGAGATATGCCCGCCTATGTCATTGATGACTGGGGCGCCGAGGAGCTCGATGACGGCGTCTCGATAGAGAGGATCCCCTCGGACCCCAACCATGTCTGGCTACACGTCCACATCGCCGACCCGACCACTCTTCTCCCCCCTACGCACGTGATGTCGCGCGAGGCCTTCCGACTCGGGACGTCGAGCTACCTGCTCGACCGTACCATCCGCATGCTGCCGCCCGACGCCGGGTTCCACCAGTACAGTCTCGGCAACAAGCCTGGACATCCGGATAAAACCTTGACGTTCAGCTGCAAAGTCAACCAAGATGGGGACATCGTCGACTACAAGGTCCGACCAGGCATCCTCCGCAACGTGAAGACACTTCTGTACGATGTGGTTGACGCCGCGCTCGGGACCTATCACGAACGCCAGTCGTACCCCTTCGATGACACCCCGCCGAGCCGCCCACCCCTCGATACGTCCTCCATCGACGCAACAGCGCTTGAGGATCTCCGACTGCTGAAGAAGACCACTCACAATATCATGCGCTCGCGGGTGAAGAAGGGTGCAATCACCATCTGTCTGCCTATGAACGGGCTCGAAGTCAACCCTCGCCCTCTACCAGAGGAGCTCTTCGGCACAAGTGATCTCACCCCGTACGCATTCCGTGGGTTCCCGCAAATCCGGTACTCGATCTTCGACACCCGCGAAGTCGGCGCGCACCTGATCATCTCCGAGTCCATGAAGTCGGCGTGTCGAGTCGCGTCTCTCTTCTTCCGCGACCGCGGCATCCCCGCCCTGCGCCGCTCCGTGGGCAAGATCCAGTCGGAGCGCGTCGGCGGCCTCGAGAGGGTCATGGAGAGGCGCGACGAGGACGGGTTCGTCGACTTCTACGTCACAATCCAGTACCTTGTCAGTGCGCCCCCGGGGCGGTACCTGACCACGCCCGGGCCGCATTCAACGCTGGGCATCCCCGAGGGTGAGGGCTATATCAAGGTCACCTCGCCCCTGCGTCGGTTCGGAGACCTCTTCGCGCACTGGCAGATCAAGCACGCGCTGCTCGCCGAGCGCGGGGACGTGCGCAACCCCGTGCTGTTTCCCGAGGACTGGCTCGCGCAGTTCGGGGAGGACCTCGAGACGCGGGAACTCGTGTCGAAGCGGATCGAGCGCGTGCAGAACGACTACTGGGCACACCTCTTCTTCCAGTGGTGGATGGCGGACCCGAAGGCGGGCGAGCGCGCACACGACCCGATGCGGAGCTTGACGGGGCGCGTGCTGACGATGCCCAACTTGAACTCGCGTACGAAGGACCACAACTGCCAGGTGTACATCCCGCAGCTCGCGGTGAAGGCCGTGCTGGAGGACCTTTCCTACGACAAGGGGCTGGGACTGGGCGACGAGGTGAACGTGAAGGTGGATCATATCAAGCTAGGTGTGCGGCCGATGCTCGGCGTCGTGTTGCGGTAGAGGGAGCCTGAGGAGGATTGGCGGTCGTGGCTCGCAGCGGGCACCTACTAGACATACGCTACATAAGTATACTTGCACCACTACTCAACTCATCCACGGATACTGTATCATAGTCACTCCATTACACTTACCGAACCTGGCGAATCATGCACTACTGCCACCGAGTCCATCCTAGGCGCTGCTTTCGGGCCCCGTTCACGAGTTGTGTGTACGACATTCACTCATGTATTCAAGGATTAGACGCCCAACTTAATACGACCCGTGCCACCACCATTCCCTGTTGAAACGCGACACCGACGATTTGTCAAGCACAGTCTGACGACCGACGTCTGGCGAGGATTATTTGGATGGGATAGAGGGCCTCGACGGCGCTCGCTGGGCGCAGAGGCGGACTAGAGAGACCTGGATCCCAAATGAGGAGAAGCGAGCGCCTAATTGGGAAAGTGGGAATCGTTCGATGGAGGAGCGAATATCCCGCGCCAATTTGTATATCTTCTCCTCCCCACTGGCTCCCACCGCCAGCCCCGTCCTCCTCCTCCTCCCTCCTCCCGTCCGTCACCACCCTCGGCGACGCTCTCCTGCTCACCGGGTCCAATGTCGGCCAACGCAACGTTCACGGAGCCCTGGACGGGCACTCTCACCCAGCTCGAGTGGCCCTCGACGCCCAGGCTGCTCCTGCTGGCGCTGATCAATATACCCTTGATTTCCATTGTGCTGAACGTACTCTGGCAACTGGTACGTGGTGCTGTTACATGTGTTCGTACAGAGCCTAACTTCCCGAAAAGTTACCCCGCGACAAGTCGCAACCGCCGCTCGTCTGGCACTGGATTCCTTTCCTCGGCTCTGCCCCGGCTTACGGTCGTGACCCTGTTGCATTCTTCCGCGAGTGCAGAGAAAAGGTTCGTGGAGCTCGAAAATCCCAGAATGCCGAGCTCTGACGCGTACATGGATGTTTAGTATGGCAATGTCTTCACTTTCATCCTCCTGGGCAGGCGTGTCACCGTCACGCTGGGACCTCAAGGTAATGACTTCGTGCTCGGAGGCAAGCACACCCAGCTCGCTGCGGAGCCCGTGTACGCAGTACGTCATTACACAAGATGTGGCCCCTGCTACCTCACTGACGTGTTGTGCTAGCCCTTGACGACGCCGATTTTCGGCAAGGATGTGGTGTACGACTGCCCTAACGAGAAGCTTATGGAGCAAAAGAAGTTCGTCAAGGTTTCCCTGACAATCGACAAGTTCCGTGCCTACGTCGGCATGATTGAAGACGAAGTCAGGGATTACCTCAACACCGACCCGTCCTTCAAGGTTTACCAAATGAACGACATCAACGAGTGGGGCACCTTCCCGGTGCTCAAGACGTTCTCGGAAATTACCATCCTGACGGCCTCGCGTACTCTCCAGGGTCGTGAGATCCGTGAGAGCTTGACGAAGGATTACGCCCAGGTCTACTCTGACCTCGACCACGGTTTCACTCCCCTGCACTGGATGGTCCCCGGCCTTCCGCTTCCCAGCTACCGCCGGAGGGATGCTGCCCACGCCAAGATGAGCTCCTTCTACCAGTCTATTCTCCGCAGGCGCCGCGAGCACCCCGAGGAGGTCGGTGTCTGCTCTGTTAGCATTTGAGCCTCTCAGGCTGACTTATGTTGTCGCGCAGAACCACGAGGACGACGTCATGAACTCTCTCATGAAGCAGCGCTACCGTGACGGATCCCCCATTCCGGACCACGAGATCGCACACATTTTGATTGCTCTCCTCATGGCCGGTCAGCACACGAGCTCTTCGTCTCTCGCCTGGGCAGTGCTCCACATCGCCGACCGTCCCGATATCCAGTGCGTGCAACGTGTAATGGATGCCGTGCTACGTTCTAACAGCTTCATTCTCCAGGGAGGCGCTTTACAAGGAACAGCTTCAGTACTTCGGCACCCCCGACGGCGGCATGCGCGACTTCATGTACGACGACATCCGTGAACTGAAGGTCCTTGACGCCGTCGTGCGCGAGACTCTCCGCCTCCACCCGCCGATTCACAGCATCATGCGCAAGGCCCATGTCGACATCCCCGTCCCTGCAACCCTCGGCACTCCTAACGGCGCGGAGGATAAGGTCTTCGTCGTCCCCAAGGGTGACATCGTGCTCGCATCCCCGCTCATCAGCCAAGTCGACCCCGTCGTCTGGGAGAACTCAGAGTCTTGGGAGCCTACCCGGTGGTACGACGAGAAGGGTGTTGCTGCGGTTGCGAACAAGCAGTACAACGAGGGCCCGAAGGTCGACTTCGGTTTCGGTCTTGTGAGCAAGGGCACGGTCAGCCCGTACCTACCCTTCGGTGCCGGCCGTCACCGGTGCATTGGCGAGCAGGTAAGCCCACGATGGACAGGCGACGGCTAGGGATCGCATACTGACTGTTGTTCTTGCAGTTTGCGTACCTGCAGATCAGCACGGTCATCTCCGCGCTTGTTCGCAGACTGGAGTTCCGTCTTGAGGGCCCCTTCCCTCAGCCTGACTACTCTGTGAGTACCTCCGTACATAAGATGCGAGATTTGTCTAACGCACAGACTGCTAGTCCATGATGGTGCAACCCGTACCGTGCCAGATCCACTACCGCCGGAGGAAGTTTGACTGAGGGATGTGCGGAGTGTGGGATAGACAGTGACGACCGCGATGTCGAAGTACACTAGACCTGACATATCTACCTAATTGACTACTACTGCTTTGAGTATTCACAAATACTTGCGCTGAGACTGCCCCTGTGAGTTGTGCATGCACCTAAACGAGGGTCATTGAGAGGGACAAGCAGACCAGTGTGTCACCTCGATCGCTCGGTGAGCATGAATAGACGCTCATAATCGTACTGGCAGCGGTGCCGTCATTGCGCGGGTTGCAACCGTCCACCATGTCCTCCTCGCTGCCCGCGGTCTACATCCTCATCCTCGCCGTCTTGGCTGGTGGCATTGGCTGGTTCTCCACACCGAAGGGCCCGAACCAGACGTGAGTGCATGGAGAATACTTTAGTAACGTGTCGTACCATCCTGATTGTGCTATACCAGGCTCGTTCGGACGAGCATCCTGCTCACTCTGGCGTGCTGCTACTTGATGTGGATGGTCACCTTCCTTGCGCAGGTGCACCCACTGGAACGTCAGTGCCGAATTGATATATGCGTACTGGGTATGATGCTGAAAGTCATAATGTGCCACTGCAGGCCCCAGACGATCGCTCGTGGAGGAGTAAGCCTGGCGTCTGGAGTTGTCGACGGGGGTGCTTGCTATTCGGTGCGTCTGCGATGTTACTCATGTGAGGTGAATCTCATGCTGAACAATACGTGTATCAGGACCTTATTGTAGTATATCATACCGAGCCTGCCTGGGACTCGTGTTTATACCATTCCCTATCCACTTTGTAGGCTTTGCGTATCGCAGTGCGGTACGTATGCAAGACGGTGACGTATCCAATGCGCGATATCCAAGACGGTTCTCTACATGCGTAATGTCCTACGTCCAGTCTCCTTGCGGCGCACCCCACTCTGTGTGGGCGACGAAGTCCTGCAGCGGTCCCGTATATTGTTCCGCGTTCCAGTCCGGCACCCCCTGGCTATCAAATGCCGCCATCTCGACTTTCTCTACTCCAAGATTATCCTCACTCCTCGCCCCCCATGCAATATCATCGTCGAAGGGGTCCCAGGGATTCGCATCGTGGTTCGCCTCGACAGCGTCAACGTCCTTTGGCTCCGTAGGGATGAGATGGTGTAGCTCGGGCTTGAGGTGGACTATCCATTCCGCGGTGAGTCCCGCTGATGAGCGCAGGGCGAGTCCGGGATGGCCTTCCATAGCACGAACGAGCACCTCTATCCACCCGCCGCATGCGATGGCGACGTCGTTTCGATCGAACCATAGCTCCCGCAGGAAGATTTCTGTCTCGCGGAGGCGCACCATCTTCTCCACCACGAGGTTGCCTATAGCCGAGAGGGATTGCGGACGGCGGGCCGCGTTATGTGCAGGATGCCGGTGAGTCGCGAGCCGCTTGTGTTCCCCGTGCGCGTTTCCCGTTCGCAGGATACCCAGTCCGTCCACTAGCCCCGCCCTCTTCTTCGCCCACCCCTCCCCATCCCGCCGCCTAAACGCAGCAATCTGGCTTGCCCACCCAAGTGCCTCGTCCCGCCCCCACTCATCGACCTCGACCGCCCTCCCCACGCCGTCCAACTCGACGTCATACCCCCATTCCGCCGCAACGCCGCGGCACCACTTCGCGAACTCCTCGACGGTCCACTCGAACTTGTGGTCCGGGTGCCGGAAGATGCGCGCCGTTCGCCGCGTCGGGTCCGGCCAGCCCGAGCGCGCCTCTGGGGGCGCGTCCGGCGCGGTGAAGCGCGCGTTGAACGTGTACGACGGTGTCGTCACGAGCACGGTCCGCGGGTGGTACGCGCCGAAGATGACGGGCGCGAACGCCTCCAGCACGTCTTCCGGTAGGTGTTCGATGCTGCAGCAGGCCCATCAGCGCGTCAGGACAGACCTAGCAGGAAGGCAAGAAGGCGGATGACGGAGGAGAAAAGAGTGAAGGGTGAAGGGGAAGAACGTACACCTCGGTCGCGACGACGCACTCGACGCCGACGAACGATGGGTTGACGTGCGCAAGGCTCCCCTCCCATATCTGCGCCTCGAGCGGTTCCCAGCGGAGCGGCGGCGTGTGCCATGGCGCGGGGCTGTCGCTTGTTCCCTCCCCTGTCGCCGACGGGTCTGGCGGCGGGCGCGTGATAGCGATCGCGTCCTGGAGGTCGGACCGCGATATGTCGAGGCCAGCGATTCTGGTCGGGTGCAGGATGTCCTTGTGCAGCGACGCGAGCTCCTCGTCTGTCGCGTGTTCTTTGTGCAAGTTCGAGTTCGCGCCAAAGGTGTTTGAGTTTCCTTCTCCTTGCTCGCTGTCTGCAACAGTTGGCTCAAGGACGGATGGTGGCGGGGGCGCGAGCCACGGCGCAGGGTTACACAGGCATGCGAGCAGCTCGCCCTCGCCGCACCCGACGTCGAGGATCTACAGTACCACACAGACGCAGGTCAATCAACTGTGTCTCGTACTTTCGAATAGGGAAAAAGCCACAGAAGAGGCGCGGATCGCACCTCGGTGATGCCCTCGCGCCGCATGACATCGAGCACCCATCCCCGCCGCTGTAGGTACAGCTCGGGCTGGAACGTCACCGGCAGTTCCTGTGCGAGGCCTGCGTGCAGACACATCTTCTGGTAGTGCAACGAGAGAGGTCGAGAGAACGTGTGGGAGAGAGCGGTGGCTTCGAACGAACTGCAGGGCAATGCCCGCTCGATTCATTAAGGCAGATCAACTTCCTAAAGGCGCTTTGGCTCGAGCGCCCTACCTGTGGCCCTTTGCGCCTGTGCTTTGCTGCAGCTCTTTAACCGTTCACGCCACACGGTAGTTGTAGTGTACAGTCTAGGCGGCGCGGCACCTAGTAATGCATTGCGAGAGTATCGTGGGATCATGCGGGCTAACGACACAGCAGAAGTACATGGACAGCATCGTAGAGTAAGTTTTGAGGTCATGACACGATACATCATCACAGGTAGACTCGGGCACGGGGTGTTTAGTCGAACAGACCGAAACCCTGCGGGAGGACGCATTGAGGACGCTTTAATGGTCATAAACAAGAGGTAACGTACCATGTCGTCGTCGGACTCCTCCTTCTCCTCCTCCTTGGCGGCAGTAGCCTCCGCGGTGGGCGCGGCCTCGGCAGCGGCAGCAGGGGCGGCGGCGACAGCGAACGCCTCGGGGTTGGCAAGGTACTCCTTGGCCTATATATCAGGCTATCAGCACATGTTCTACGCCATGTCATGGACATGGAAGATAGATGGTAGCCTCAGACAATAAGCGGATAAGTAGACAGCATACGTCCGTCGGACGCTCAGCATTTTCAGTGTGTTTTGTGTACACGTCATAGGCATTGAGAGTAGCATGACTGAGGAACAGTCGACTGACCTTCTCGGCACCCTCGAAGGTGTACTCGGTAGCAAGAGCAATAGCGAGCAGGTTCTTGTAGGAGTTGACGAGTGAGTGAACGACCGAGACAACCGTGGGGTAGTTGATCGCGAGCGAGATGGCCGCAATGGTCTTGATACCCGACAGGAAGCGGTCGAGTAGCTCCTGGTCGGAGATGTCGAGGACCTCGGGCGAGAAGATGTTGCCCTGGTCGAAGATCTGCACAACGCTCATACCGTACGTGAACGGCGAGATGTTGAGCATGTTGAGCAGGGTCGCCTCGGAGGGGCCGACACGGGTGCCAGCAGTGACGACCTGGACATCGGACACGATTTCAATGGTACCACGAGCGATCTTCGTGGGGATACCGAGGGCCTGGAAGAAGGAGGTCTTGCCGGGTTCCATACCGGTGTTGCCGGCAGGGATAATGACATCCTTGGGCGCGAGTGCACCAGCACGAGCGGGGGCAGCGACCTTGTTGGCGGTGATGATGTCACGGATCTCCTTCAGGTCACCGCTGGTGAAGACGAAGCCGATGTTGCCCTTGACGTGTGGGAGGAGGCGCTCGAACTGGGGGTACTCGCCGAGGATGGAACGGAGAGCACGGCGGACCATGGTGTTCTTGCCCATGACAACGACACCCTTGCCGCGAAGAGCGACACGGATCTGGTGCATCTGGTTGGAGCCGACGTTGTCGACATTGACGACGAAAATGGAAGCTGAAAGTGGGTATTCATAAGTGGGGGGTTGCAATGGCTGCGGACACACGAGACTCACGGTACTTGGCCACAAGCTCCTTGAGCTTCTGGAAGTATAACTCCTTCTGCGCCCGAGTAGCACCCATTGTGATGATGTGGTGCTGTAGAGAGCAACGCGTTCAGTGTGATTGCACCTTGAGCGAAAAGTGCGCCTCACTGACTGGAGTTTTGGATGTTTAGAGGTGAATGATCAGATGCCTCCCAATTGACCTCTGGAACGGCGTCAAGACCTATTGGCGGGTATGGGACGTATAGCTCGTACCTGCTGTGCCAAAGGATGTTTCAAGGCAACTGGTCGAAGAGATGTAATAGCTAGCGAACGCCTACTTTCGGTGGTCCTGGACCGGCGCTGCCGCGCGACGCGGTGGCGTACAGTTGTGCAGATAAGGTTTGCGGAGATGGGATCTGAGGCTCCTCCTGAAGCGGAAAGAGAGATGAGCGGGCCGGAGTGCCGATTCCCTGGCTGAGACCGAGTCTGGTGGACGCGCGTGGGCGCCTGCCGAGCGTCTCCTGGATTGCCAAGTGTCGTCACGGTCCTCGTCTCTCTTGCTCAGACTCTTTCTTGCGGTCCCCCTCGCGTCTCTCGGTCTTGCTGTGGCTCTGTCCAGGCCGTGCGGACTTGCAGGCGAGCGCAAACACGCGTCCTGGCCGTTGAGCTCACGCGCAATGGAATGTTGCGATGGGCTCTACAGACCGTCCGAGTCCCGGGCGGCTGTGGCATTCTCCTCCAAAGGTTCCGGTAAGTACCAAGACCGTATTGCGTGGACTGGTCACTCACTGCAGGAATACAGTCTTCGAGAAACCCATATCTCGTTGGACAGCCACCTGGTCAAATGCTGGCCTATGACAGCCACCTCACATCGCACCCCTCGTCGACCTCTACACACCCTCACCTCTCCACCCGGAGATGGTTCCCGTGAAACTACTTCAGTAGTGTCTGGGCCTCTTACCTCTGAGATCACCACACCGATGGATGCCTCAACCCCACAGGACGCCAATGAATCCATCTCACAGCGAGCATACGCAGGACCTTCCGAAGCACCCTACCGCTCTTCCATGGCTCAGCTTCGCGCCTTTCTCGATGCAGACATCCTTGGAAACGAGTCGCGACGTTATACTGTACGACAGATCCGACATCGTTATATGCTATGGAACCATGACGGCGTATTGCATCACTTGGGCTCTCGCTACATGAGCGCTCTCATATGTCTTCTTGGATCCCTCTCTATAGCTGTTCCTGGGAAACTGCCTAGCTCTCCGCACACTCATCGCCGCCTGCCCGACATGCCCGTGTCAAACTACGTTCCTCATTGGAATCTAGTCATAAGGATAGGTCGAGACAAGCAGCGTCTACGTTATCCTCTCCTGCCTTCAGATCACTACTGGCTCATGCATGCCTATACCTCCCAGTATAAGGCGAATGCGGGACATGGTAGGGGCCTATCCGTTTCCACGGCTGACCTCGTTGCTAACCCATGTCCAGATGATATCGAAGCTCAGCGAAAGCTGTCCGCTGCGGGGCATTGCTACAGGTCTATCCGTGATACATCCTCCCACCCCCGGCTCCACCTTACCTTTCTCCAATCTCTCCTGGATGGCCAGTCGCAGGAGCACTTGCAAGAATTCGTGACCCACGTCGTGTCGATCCTTCAACGACGCCGGCCAGTCCATGCGTCGATCCGCCTTCTTTTCCTCCGGTTCATTATCTCCCATCCCGACCTCGAGCCTTGCGTACGGAGAGACATCTTACTTGCCATTTCGAAACGAGTGGTGGACGATCCTGCGACATCGTTCAAGGCAGCCCAGATAGCGCCCACCCGAGACATACAGGCTGGGCCCCGTGTGGCGCAGACTTTGATAATCGCCCTGGAACGCGCATTGTTCACAGACTTCTGCGATTTGGAGCTTCACACCCATCCCAGAGAAGAATTTCTTGCTGGCTGGGCGCATACCGTCGTGTCTCGGGTGTTCTCGTTGGGTCAATGCGAAGATCGAACGATAGACTTGGTGTGGAACTGTCTTGCCCTTCTTGCGCTGGCACGTACGCACTCCACGCAATGGAACGGGGCGAACGCCGACACATCCATCGATCCTCAACAGCGTGCGGCGGTTCTCGAATGGCAAACCGTCTGCATACTCGAGGCAGTCGAGACTACGCTCTTGGCCTCGGGGCACTCCGCGTCGGATGCACTCCCTCTGGAGGTCATTCAGGGCTTCTCAGGCGTCATCCGGAAGTTGTGGAGAGACTGGATCACGACCCCTCCTGCGATGGCCCCTCCCCGTCCGGTCTACGTCTCGCGGCTGATCTGTGCGTCCTTCCTCAAGCTCGCAGCTCGCCTCGAAGACAAGACTCTCTTCGACGCTTGTCGCGAGTACTCTGTGAGCGCCCGACTGTGGTCTGCCCAGGAATCCGATGTGAGCACTTCGCCCGGCTTGCAGGAGCTTGCTTCGGAGCAGCTGTATGCCGCACTGCGTTGCGGGACTTTCTTCGAACGCGCGTTGGTTGACCTCGTCGTGTGCACCCCCGACATGGGGCACCTCACGCAAGCCGTCGACACGGCCGTCACGCGATACGCACAGACCGACCCGGAACACGCGCAGGAGCTCCTGGCTTGGGCGCGGAACCGCGGCGTCGCTCCTTCTGGACACGTTGTCGTGCAGGTCGCGGTCGCGTTGGCTAGGCATGGGATCCACAACTACCTTGATCGCTACGTTGAAGACCCGTCGCTCTCCCCCGACGAGCGTGCGCAGGTGGTCATGGCGTATCTGAAGACGTTCATCCTGCGCGGCAGGCGGTTCATGCAGCCAGGGGTTGTCGTCGATGTCGTGGCAAGTGCGGTCAAGCTCTCCACGCAGATCACCGATTCGGAACCGTTCGTGGCGTGCCTCCAATCTGTGGCGCTCGTCCTCGTGCGACAGGGTTTCGCTCGGAGTGCAACTACCCTTGTTCGGGATCTCATGGCCGAGCACCCGTCTACTGCGTCCGGGACGACTTACACGCGTCTCCTGCTCGCCCTTCTGCGGCATAGGCATTTCAAACTGGCGCAACGGCTGGTAGCGGAACACGCATCGCAGTATCCGGAACTCGCTCAACACTGGCACACCACTTTCTTCCTGCAGTCCACACGCAAGGGTGCAAGCCGCCTGGCCTCCTCGACCCCGAAGCCGCGCGCCCTTAGCGGGGCTCTCCGGTCGGCCCTGCTAGTCTCCTCACGCGCAAAGCACAGAAAGGCCCCGCCCGCAGTGTTGACCCTCCGCTTCCCCGCCCTGTACGGCACGTCGTCCGACCCCCAAGCTGCGCTGCATGCCATCCGAAGCCTCGTCCTCGCCGGCCGCATGCACGCCGCCGAGAAGGTGTACGAGCGCATCTGCGCGCAGGAGGACGCCGCGGTGTGTACTACCGCGGGCAACATGCTGCTCCACGCCTACGCCGCACGCGCGTCCCGCGGGCAGCGCGTGCGCACCGCGGCGTATGCGTACCGCACGCTCGTGCAGCGGTATGCGTTCGCGCCGGATCGGGTGACGGTCAACATCTTGGTTCGGGCGGCGCTGTCGAGTGGGAAGCTGGACGCCGCGCGGATGCGGGCGCTGTTCGACGCGGTGGTGGGAATGGGATACCCTGCGGGTCCTGCTCCCTTCGTGTCGGACGGCGCAGGAGACGGCGGGACTCCCCAACTACCGTTCGGAACCAAGGGCGTCGACGTAGCCCGACCGTTTTCGCTAGGCGGTGTGCAGGTCCCGCGGTTGGAATCTCCGGTGATGTATCTGCGACACGTGCGGCCGTTGTACCGCTCGTTTGTCACGGCGTTCTACGGCGTGGGCGACGTCGACGCGGCGAGGAAGGTCGTGGGCATCATGAAGGCGCTCGAGGCGTGGAACGCGCAATGGCTCGCGGAGGGCCGGGATTGGGTCGTAGGTCGTTCTGGGACGAGGATGTAGTATTGTCATAATGTCGATCGAGGATCCAGGGATTGCGTAGAGTACTTCAGTGCTACTAGTATTCGGGTGTGTATACATGGGCTTCGGGTTCGAGCGGTCTTGCTTGGCGTTGTGTGGGCTTCAAAGTGAATGCTGTGCAGTATGTTTACGGCGATACACGCCAATTTTGGTATGTACAGTACAACCACCACAAGTGCACAATCCCCCCTCTCAGCCGCGTACACCCTGGGCCTCAAAGTACGCAGAACTCCGAGTACTCTACGAGGGATCAATGTCATATGCCTAAGCCGTCGCATACCTGTAAGCCGTGTTAATGGCACCACGACTGAGAGAACGACTCGAAGCGTAGACGTACTGAGGAGGCGGCCCGACCGGCTTGAACTCCCCGTTCCCGGTATACACATACCCGCCGCGCCCATACCGCTCCTCCGCCTCCATCTTCCGGTAGATCAGCCAGAACGCGTGGATGTGCCCGGGGATGAAGCCGAGCACGGTGAGGAGGACGTTGATGGTGAGGTCGCAGCTGCAGCCGGCGATGAACGCCGCCGCCGCGGGCGGGAAGAAGATCGCGACGATGATGAGGAGGATGTCTGATCCGCGGGCCATGGTCCTGGTTGCGCCGACTGGAAGGACCGGAGGGAGGGGGGGTGGGTGTAAGGCTGGTGATGTGGACGCGGCGGCGAGGTTCTTCTCGGTCCGAGTATATATGGCCGCTGTTTCGGACCGAAAGCTGTCAGCTCTTAATGACCGAGGGTCGCACCATACCCTCCCATCCTCTGGGATCCACGCTTCTACCGACTCAAAATGCCGCGCTATAGCTCGGGATTATTGTTCATACGTAGCGGGTTCCCAAGATTTATCGTCCAGTGGTGTGACTCCAGGTCAGGTTGAGGACGCATATCACAAGTATCAACAATAGACAACATTGCGTCCTAAATGCAAGAGGTAAGGCCGGTAAGAATCATACTGTATTGGTACAACAATCCTGACTGTCAATAAGTCGAACCAATAATCCACCGTAGCTCTGGGGGTGCTCGGAGACCCCCGCTCATCCAGCCCACTGGTGTTCATGAAATCGCGGGGAAGCCGCTGCTAGAACATCTCAATCCTCGAAGAAACCCATCTCCGCGTCGCGCTTCGCCCGCCTTAGCGCCGCCCGCTCCTCCTCGCCCATCGCGTACCAGCCCTCGACAGTATCCTCGAGCTCCATCTCCCACTTCTCCTCGAGCTCGAGCATCTTCTTGCTCTTCTTCGGCGGCGGCGGGCGCGGCGGCGCAGGAGGGGGCGTCCGCCGGTGCGGGTGCAGCGGCGCGATCCGCCGTAATGCGCTCTTCGACGCCTTGGCGAGCGGGGTGTATACCGGGCGTGCGGAGGCGGGGAAGGGCGAGCCGGGTTGGGCGGAGGCGCGCCGGATGAGCTCGGACATGGGCGTGTGCTTTGTGGACTTGGCACCGATGGTGTATGAGCGGTTCGCGTGGGAGAAGTTGCTCCGTGCGGATGGGGCGGGCGTGGAAAAGGGTTTGGCTGGGGAGCTGGAAGAGGATGCGGAAGACGTGGGCAACGCCGGCGCGTCGTTTTCCTAGGCCGGTTGGTGTGAGGCGATGTAGATGATGGGATGGCTGAATGCGACGTACCTTGGCCTCCTTGTCTGAGCCCTGTTGGCCTCCGGAGGAATTGTGCCCGCTCTTCTTCGCTACTGAGATTGCTGGGGTATCCGCACCTACGTCGATGCTGTTCGTCGAGATGTCGGCGGCATTTGCCTCATCTCCGTCTTCCTCGTCGGACAGAACGACGGCACGTTGCTTCCCTTTCGCCTTGCCGTTGGGTCTACTCTGCTTCTTGGCAGAAGCCGCCTCGGAACCAGGCTTCCCAACATTAGGGAGGGATGCGGGCGTAGGCGGAGAAAGGCCTTTGTCTACTGGAGGCGGGTCTTCCGAGGTCGAAGCATCCTGCTCTCGAGCTGCAGGGGGAACGGGGGGTGGAGGCATGCCTCCCCTTTCCTGCTCGGCGTCCGAATCTCCAATGACCTCCTTGCTCTTCGCCGCCTTCTCCTTCTCCTTTCCCTTCGGCTTCGCACGGCCCTTCTTCTCCTTTGGCGCGGCCTTCTTTGCGGCCTTCTTGCCTTTCGCCTTACCCCGGCCACTCGACGCCCTCCACTCCTCGTCTTCATCATCGTCCCCGCCACCACCGCCGCCACCGAAGTCGTCGTCGTCGGTGTTGCGAGCCTTCTTCCTGCTCTTCGACGGTTTCGCGGGGGCATCCCCGGCCCACTCTTCGTCCTCATCCGCTGCGGGCTCCTTGCGCTTCTTGCGAGGCGCGGGCTTCGACTTCGCAGGCGGCTGAGTTTCCGGTACGATGCTTGGGGAGGGGAGTGGCGGTGGTGGAGCTGCGGGCTGTCCCTCGGCGGCGGACGACGAGGACTTACTGTAGGCAGGTGCATTACTCGCGCCCGCACTGGACCCTGCGCCCTCACCCTCGTCCGAGTCCAGTCCAGGAGCGGAGGGAACGTTCGGCCGTTTCCTCTTTCGAGGCATGGGCGGAGGAGGCGAAGATAGCGGAGACAGGTCGCGCGCGACACCTGCACCCGGCCCGCCTACCTCTTGGGAAGTCGAAGGGTGTGTTCGCGCCGAGGACGACGTCGCGGTTGACGGTGGAGGGTCCGAGGGAGGTAATTGTGAACTGTGCACGCCGGGTATATGCACGGGCGCGGGGAAGTCGGAGGTGGGTACGGGAATGGTGTTCACGTCCGACTCAAACCCTGGATCGGGTACGTGTGCGGTTTTGGCGCGTTTGGCAGGGGGTATCACGACCATGGCCTTACCCTTCCCGCTGCCACCCACTCCGTCAACCTCTGAAGAGACTGCTTTCTTGACTCTAGGCTTCGGTTTGGGCTTCGGCTTGGGCGGGGGAAGCATTTGGAGTTCGTCCTCGGACGAGAGCTCAATCACGTCGTCTACGGCTACCGGAGGCGCAGCCTGCGTCTTCTGCGTCTGAGTCCGGGTCCGCGAGCGCAGCTTCGCTCGCTCGGCAATATCCAGGGAGTACAAGAGGCCCTGGTCGGGAATCTCTACACCACTATCAGATACGCGTCCTTTTCCAGAGTTGGAAGAAGTAGAGGGTATGTGTGACGGAGCACCCATGGGCTCCCCAGGCGGTATACGGGTTTGAACAGAAGAAATAGCAGATGTGGCTCCCCCGATAGGCCCTGCGGCACTCGAAGAGGTCGCGGAGGATGACGCATTAGGCGCTCCATTCGCATCCCTCTTATATGCGGGGCGAGGTCGAGGTTTGGGTTTAGGACGAGGCACGGAGGAGGCGGATGTGGGCGCAGAGATCGAGCTGCCAGTAGAGGTTGATGTTGATTGTGCGGTCTGTATGCTGGACAATGTGGGTCGTGTGTCCGGGCCAAACGAGGAGATGTTGGAGACCATAGACTGGTCAGCGGTGAAGTTTGGAGTTTGAATGGTCGACACTAGGAGTCGATCTATCGTTTGGAGTATGAAACGTGTGATCAAACAGAGGGGACTCACTGCTGGTGTGATGAGAGTCCCTGGCGGGCGGTGGCGGTTGTGGTGGGTGCCTTGACGGAATGTCGGTGAAGTTGGGGGTTTGGATAGTGGACACTATAGCACCGGTTCGTTTCATACCTAAGCAAAAGCTGAAGAAGAGCTTACTGGTAGTTTCACCCATCATCGCAGGGGGAGGGGGAGGGGGAGGGGGGAGAACTGCAGGGGATACGGGAACTCCATTTGGCACGGGTGCGGGAGTATCGAAAGTCATGATATCCTCCTCTTCGCTGTCCTCCACATAGCCCTGGTAAGATCCCCTAGCCATCAAAGTGGGTATTCCGGGGGTTGAGGACAAGAGCTATATGACAGAGGACGGAGAGAAGGCGAGGGAGGAGGTAGTGGCTAAGAGACAAGGTCGACGCGGAGAAGCGCCGGCGTAAGCAGCGCGTGTGGCCGTGTTTACCCCACACGTGTATCGCGCCCTATGATCATGTGACCGCGTCTACGGGGAGGCGCCACAACCGAGAAGGCGCAGAAGATGCATGGCGAGTACGGCAGCGGTGGCTGAGACCCCCTCGCTGTCAGCCCGCTCTCTCTCCCACCACGCTGCGTGTCTGTACACCCTACTCCTCATCCTCGCGGGCAGACGGTCGACAAATGGCAGACATCACTTTCCCCTTCGCCCTGCCGCACATTGAGTCTACGCCCAAACGCGTGCGCGTCCTGTTTGGCGGCGAGTACATCGTTGACACCACCGATGCTCTGCTCGTGTAAGTGGTACAATCAATTCCACAGGTCAGGCTGTGAGGCTCAAGAGGGCCGTCTGTCCGCAGATGGTTAAAGCCCAATTACCCCTACTACTTCTTCAAGACGAAGGACGTCCCGCAGAAGTATCTCGTCGACGCCTTCCAGTCCCAGAAGCACCACCTATACGATATTGTCGTCGGGAACCGCCGCGCAGAGGCCGCAGCCACGATCTACAGTGATGAGGAGCTCGACGGTCTCATCCAAATTGAGTTCAGCGTCATGGACGCCTGGTTCGAGGAAGACGAGCAGATCTATGTGCATCCCAAAGACCCCTACAAGGTACCTCTACTTCCCTCATCGACAACGCAATGCAGCGCAAGAGACTCCGCTTATATTTGTCTATCATAGCGCGTTGACGTCCTCCAGTCGTCACGACACGTCCGCGTAGAGGTGAACGGCGTCGAGGTGGCCAACACAACCCGTCCTCGTCTACTCTTCGAGACGAGCCTCCCCACACGGTACTACATCCCCAAGCCCGACATCAAGCTCAAGCTGCTCGTGGCCTCCGAGACGACCACGCAATGTCCATACAAGGTACCGCACCGCCTCCCTCACCGTGACTTACGTCCGCACTACCACCCGTAGGCCGCGGGCCGCGGATGGGATCCCGCACGCCGTCCATCGCCGAGCTGACAGATCTTCCATGCGCAGGGCATCGCGAACTACTACCATGTGCAGCTTCCGTCGGGAGAGCTCCTGCAAGACCTCGTCTGGTGGTACCGCACCCCGCAGCTCGAGTGCGCCGAGATCAAGGGCTGCGCGTCGTTTTACAACGAGAAGGTGGACATTTACGTCGACGGCGTGCTCCAGCCACGCCCGGAGAGCCCGTGGGCTGCGAGCAGGCGCGCCAGCCATGTCTGAGCGACGCTGGCTGCCTAACGATGGGAAGGGGAGGGAGATAAATGTAACATAGCCGCTAGCGCAGGTATCGGACATCGGACACTCTAGCCAGGTAGCTTCGTCGCAGCCATCTTGCATATAGTCGTAGTGCTTTCAATCATCGCAGAACGCCCCGTTGAACGGGAGAACGCTTGTGATTTGCTAGCGGATACTAGGATATCATCATGGGAAGGTATACAGTACGTAGAGTACAGTCACTGAGAGGACGTCTGCGTGGAGGGAGGGGCCGATGTCCGACTGTCGGTCCGAGAGGAGTGCTCTACCGAGATGTCTGTGGACAGCCTCGATATCTCGGAGAACGCTGCGCGGAGGAGGTCCAGGTCCGCATCCAGGTTCTCCGCTCGAGACTTCATCTGCAGAACGCGTTAGTCACACCCGCGCGCAATACCCGGTGGTCGCTGCATGACATACCGCTGCAATCGTGTCGCTCGCGGCTATGAGCTCATGATGATGATTATACACCAGGCTTTGCCGTTCGCTGTCCAGCTGTCTGATCTCTGTCATCGCGCCGCGCGCGGGCATTACGAGACCCCGTCGGTCAATTGCCGTTTGGACGAGTATCGGTGATAGCGTGTACTCACCCGTCAGCAAGTCGTTCTCCGTCTTCAGCAGCGTCGGTAACGACGAAGTCGTGATCAACTGCTCATAGTACGCCCTCGCGTCAAACGCAGGCGAGTCTACACAGAGTCCCGCGCGTCAGCCAAGCCATTCCCTCCGCGCAATACAATCCAGTACACACTCACCGAAATCCATCGGGTCCTGGCTACTCTTCGCGCCCCCGAGCGGCGGGGGCGGGCCCAACCCCAGCCCATAATGCTTCCTCAACAACTCCCGCGCCCGCGTCTTATCCCGCGCGACCCCTCCCGCCCCCGACCCCGACCCCGCCCTTCCCTCCGCCCCAGCGCCAGCTCCTACCGAGCCCATACTCGCTAGCGACCCGGACGCACGCCTCGGGCTCGCGGACCCAGGGTGCGCCGCGCCCGAAACGGAGCGCAGAGACGACGGGGACGTTGGCCGTCGGAGGGGAGACGTCGGGACGTGCGGGGCGGCTTGGGTGGGCGTGCGCGTGCCTGCGCGGGAGGGTGTGCCGGGTGTGTGCGGTGTGAGAGGCGTATGTGGGCTGTATGGTGTCCTTGGAGGACTAGAGGTAGGGTTGAGTGACATTTGAGGCTTTTCTGTGCCAGTAAACAGGGTCAAGATTCGCTCCCCAACGCGGTGGCCAAGCGTATGTATTGGCTTCTAGTGAGTAGGGGATGGTCAAGAGAGAGCTTTAGCTTCAAGTTGCACGGTAAGACGGTGGCATGGCGCTGTGGATTAATCTTCCGTACCTTTGATGTTAGAAACAGCACAATTGGGAAGTAAAGGTTCCGTGGTCTAATGGTTATGACGTCTGCTTCACACTATATGTTCGCTGAAGGTTCCCGGTTCGATCCCGGGCGGAGCCACTTTGCCTCGCATTCAAGCCTTTCTTTTTTTTCAGTGGCACCCTCGGTTGCATCTTCGTAACCCAACTTCAACAAGATCCGCGTCAAGTGCTGTACAAATATATGCATTTTTAGGTATCCTGAGCAGCATACACGGTACTGGTCCAGCAAGAAGTGACGTACACAGATAGCGAACTACAATTTATCGACTACAGTAGCGAATGTCCGTGAGATTATCGTGCGTTCTGCGATGTCGAGAGCGGGACGGAAGACGAGATGACGAATGAACCGCGCACCATCGAGGTGTAACGTAAAAGTAGCTTCTAGGGATATGCAGCGCTGGCCCGATTCGCGACCCGAGCGTTCGCAGGTTGGGCTATAGGCGCGTTGCCCCTCCCATACGACGCTGGGCCATTCGCGTGGCTCATCTGCGTGTACCCGTTAGGGCCCGCCGCGCTGTACGCGCCGTTCTCGTGGTAGGCGTCGCCGCTTGGGACCGCGCCATTGCCTACGTTCGCCTCGCGCGCGGCGGTGACGCCTTGGCCGTGCTGCTGCATCGCGAGGAGGCGCTGGCGGGAGAGCTCGCCCTTGTGCACGCCTTTGGACATGCGCAGGTCGAAGAAGAAGGTGAGCATGTAGAATGTAAAGCCGAAAGCGATCGTCCATTCTATGATTGCTGCGGGGCGTGTGAGTTGCCAGCCTGCAATGACAGGTGAGGGAAAGCTGTACCTCCGGGGTCTGTCGCCTGGAAGAGCGTGATGGCAAATGCGATGGCAAGCAAGATGAGGATAAGAGCGATGGTGCCCTTCACGATGTACAGGGTCTTGAGTTTGCGGATCTCCACGAAGTCGCGGCTTATCCAGCGATACTACATAGCTTGCGTGTTAGATTAGGTTTCTTTCATCAGCTGCCCAACAAAACTTGCCTCAATTACAGTGAAGATGGCGCTCAGGCCAACGCCTACGATAAACACGAGCAGGAAGACTCGGTGCTCTTTCGTGTAGCGTTTCGTGTCAAAGATGGACAGCAGGATGAGCCCGCACATCCCGACGAAGGCGAAGAAGACGGCCAACGAGGCGAGAACGCGCTCTCTTCGGCGCATATTGGCGACCAGCCTGAACAGAATTGGCGCTAAGCATCCTGGCAAAGAATAAATTAGACGAGAGGAGACGTACCGTCCTTCGTGCCTCAACCATCTCTCGATAGCGGACGAGAGAAAGAACGACAGTCCGGTGATGGCGCAGCCGACGATGAATAGCGGCTTAAGGATGTCCGCGCCGACGTCGGAAATGTAAGCTATGTTGCCATCCTGGGAGACGTAGTGCGGCCTGCCGCTCGCAAGCCATGTAATGAGGAGCGCCCACAAGGTGCCTGCGAGACCACGACGTATGAATAACGCGCCCTCGAACGGCACACGGTCGACGCGATCGCACTCACCGAACCAGATGAACGCGCCAAAGAGGGGTATCCATACGTATAGCCAGTGGTGATGTTCGTGCGGTAGACCGAGCATGTTGCGCTTCTTCGTGCGATGTTTTCGTATTCTGGTCGTGTGCAGCGCGTGTTTTCTCTTCTAATGGCACAGGCGTGTGGCTAGTCGGGACGAACCGCGATTGCGGCTGCCAAGCGATCGACGTCGAGCCCGCGAGCGGCTGGGCGAGGGGGGAGGCGTACGAGATGAAGGGTGCGGGAGCAGCATCGACAGTGGAGACGGAGCCGGGTGCATCTTATGCACTCGAGCGCAAACGCGACCAGAGCCTCTCGCGATGGAGCTCGACTCTGCGCAGCCGCGCTGCTCGCGCACTTCGTTCAGGTGACGTCACGGCGAAATGCCACGCCCCTTGGAGTCCAGTCCCCGGCACACCGGCGCGCGCGGAGGGCATTCTGCAAGCGCCGGCAAACGTATTGCCGTCTTCGAGGGCGACAGGACTCGCATAAGCACGTCTGACACCGTCTCGGTGGGAGGTCGCGGGCCAAGAATCTCGTCATAAGTACAGCTTATCAACGCTCAACTTCGGCACGAAATTGCGCAGAGGCTGACAGTGACTAGAAAGCGCAAGTTATACCTCCGGCCGCGACGACCTATACACAAGCCCGCCCAAATGCAAGCGCAGGTCCGTAGAAAACATACCGGGCTAGCGGAAATAGTAGTGTACAACAGCTGGTCAGCCAAACGCAAATAAAGGTAGGTATATCGCAGAAGGAGAGCGTTTGTCGTGGGGAGGCGGCTCGCAGGGAGAGAGGTGCGGCGGTTTCACTGCTTCGTGAAGCGTACCAGAGTCACGAATCGACCACGGCTGCCGCGAGAGGGCACCCGGTGTCGGAGCAGCTGGGGGCGGCGGGGATGGGGTGGAGAGGACCTTTGCCCGCAAGCTTGCGGAAGATCTATGGGCACGGTCAGCACGCGACAACCGCTAGCATTCCGTGGCGCGCACCTGGGTGTAAACGTCCGACGTCTGCCCACCGCTCACAGCCCATCTTCCGTTGATGATAGTGAATGGCACGCCCGTAACGCCCTTCTTACGAGCCTCGTTGGCCATATGTTCGACTTCCTCGCGGTACTCGTCGGATTTCAGGAACTCGAGGGCCTGTGAAGGATAAGGCGTCAACCGCTCTTACGGGCCGTATGAGCAGCCGTGCGACAGACCTGGTCCTTATTCAGAACGCCTGAGCTCTCTGCGAGCTCGGAGAGATAGTCGTAGTCCGCGATGTTTTTGCCCTCGGTGAAGTAGGCATAGAACAGCGCGTCCAGGAACTTCTCCTGAAGCTCTTGCCCGCCAAGCGCGTACGCTTTTCTGAGGAGGCGGTGGGGGCGGATGGTTTGGCAAAGCTCGCCGTCAAACTTACTGTACCGGTACGGTTAGCGGGGTGAGTCCTGCCACTGGGAAAGTAACGGGGCTATCAACTCACACTTCGACGCCGACGTCTTCCGCGCGCTGGGTGACCATCTGCTTGATCTGCTTGAACTTCTCCGGCGGGAACTTTTCGCCGTAGAACTTCGCTCTGTCCATGACCTTGCCCTCATCCATGGTGGGATGGAGGAGGAACGGTCTGTGCTCGACCTTGATGGTCAGGCCGCAGTCTTCGACATCCTTGATCGCCTTCTGCAGCTCGCGCTGGCCGATGTAGCACCAAGGGCAGATCTGCAGGGAGCCCCGCGGTCAGCGCGCGGCTCGGAACCTGCGCGGGCGGGAGAGAGACAGGAGAACGGGACGCACGATGTCTGATATGACCACCAACGAGACTACTCCTGGCTGCATGGTGTGCGCGCGGTATTTGACGGGTCGGCTCCTGGGTGCGGACTGTGCGCGGAGGTGTGCGAGGGTGTGCGCGGGGTGTGCGGGCGAGAGAGAGAGGTGCACCAGGGAGAGCAGGTGTTCGCCTGGGACGCTGACAGAAGACCGGAAGAGCTGTAGACCTGGAACGGCGCGCAGGAGGAGGTCGCGCAGGGCAGATGAGCGCCGGAACGTATATATGAGCGAGCGAGGGCCCAGGGGAGGTTTACAAATAGCAGGAGGAAGGATTGGTGAGCAGCCGCAGGAGGCGCCGTCCCCGGAGATCTTGCCAGTCCTGCGTGGGTCACACACAGTGACGATGGCGTGACCCGGCCTCATCTTGTGCACCTCCCGAGCCCGGAAAACGCTCTCCTCCGCGCCCTTCGTGCTCCTCGCGTCGTCCAATTCAGCGATATCCTGCCTCGCACGCTCACTCGCCCGCCGAGCGCCCTCGCCGTAAAGATGATACTGCGGGAATCGCTTTCGTACGCAGGCCGCCGTTATATTCTACTGCGAAGCTTATCTCTCCCATCGCGGGAGACGCAGTGGTGCGAAAAGCTGACCATAGGGGGCTTATGACGCCCCCCTGGTCCGTAGCGGGCACCCTGCCGTCCGAGCTTTCCGGACAAAAAATTGTGGTGGGTCGCCATCGGTCTCGTAAGCTGCATCGCTTCGAAATTCATGCGCCTCTGTAGGTTAGTGCCCCTGGCCAGGCGTGTGAACGCCCACACTGCGGCCGCGCTGCATTTGTCGCTTGCCGCTGCAGTCTCGCAGCAGCTCGCTTGATTGCGGCCCGCGGCTATGTTTCGTGGACGTTATGCTTGTCACAGAGCATATGGCACACGAAACGGGACACACGCTCGTGAGTAACGGACGGCGCGACACTGCGCAGACTCCGCTACAAGAAAACCAGTGGCAACGACGTCATATTGTTGATTCGTGCCCGCGTGCTTGGCTGCGACTTTCCAGAGCGCGTCTTTAGCTCCGGTTGTCGTAAGCCGGCATTCTCCTCGGCGACATGTAATCGAGCTTCGGGCGTACGGTTGTATTAAGGTCTGCAACGGCAAGTGATGGTACTCTACTCGGCCATGCCTCGGGAGTAGCCTCGGGGATACCACGTCTGCGCCCTTTCTGCGGCCAATGAGACTTTGACATCCTCCGTGGAACTCAGATATACAAGGGGCCACTGAGCCACCATCGTCGGTGCTGCTGGACCCTTTATCCCACGGGGACTCCTTCAGGAAGGCGCTCGTTAGGGTTTACTGGCAGCGAGATCTTCCAGGTAAGTCAGGATCCAATATTGCTGGCGTTGTTGCCGCCACGAGGCAGGCTTCTGGGATCTGGGGTACGCTTCTAACGGCGATGCTTACCGTATGCATTAAACGACGCCGTTGTAGCTATATCCAGTGTCAAGTCAGCAAGCTCGGGGCAGACGGCGAAGCACGGACATCAGGTACTTCCGGTACGGACCGTTCACGTTCATTGTGTCTGCTACTGTACGTCTAATGCCTCCGGTTCTCTCCCTCAGCATGTCAGCGAACTGTGTATAGTTGCGCCAGTCAACTGTAGAGCTCGTGGCGCGAAGCGTACAGCATGAACAAACGTTGGGTACTGAGGTCCGAGGGCTGGCCACCAGAAGGAGGAGGGCACGCCTCCGTATGTTATGTTCCGGGCCCCTCTGTGTGGCCTGTAACGGCTCAGCGGCCGCTTCCAACCGAAAACGCAGAACTTCTTGACCAAGGCACGCGCATGCCGAACGGGCTTTGCAGCTTTATTACCGCTACCCGTGTGGAGTTCTGAGGACCCCTGGGTTCGTCCCTAGGAAGATTTCCCTCTGCCACCTTCGAGCCGTCGCGGCGACTGTCATGTGTGGGGGGAGAGGTTTCCGCGCCGAGATAACCGCAAATGAAGCCCCTATGAGGAACCGTTGGCTCCAGTCCGGTCTGAGGGCTAAGAGTTGCAGCAGTCGCAGCGCGGTCGCTCTGTGTCTCCACCACGACCACCGCTTGCACGACAGACACAAACAAGATGCTTGCCCTCCGAAGTACATCGTCCCGTGAGTATCGCGTCGGGCCCGGTGCGCGGGGGTGTCCCGTCCGTGCGCGCCTGGACGGGCGCGGGTGGTGGCGTCGTGGGTCTGAGACGGAGAGACGAGGCGCCCGGCGGCGTGGGGAACCGAAAGCGGCAGGAGCGCCGCCGGGGAGGGCGAGTTGAGACTCCGCCGTCGCTCGTTCTCTCCCTCCTGGATCCGCTCCTCCTCGTCCCCCGCCCTCCCCCGTTTCCTCTTTCTTTTCTCCCTGGGCTCCTCTGCCACAATGGCCACCCCTCATGTGATTGCCTCCTCCTCAGGCCACCATTCCCAGTCTGCAACTTCCAATGGCGTCGTTGGCAATCACTTCAGGGTTGGCAAGAAGATTGGAGAGGGCTCTTTTGGTGTTGTTTTCGAAGGTACGGGGCGAATGAACGGACCACATCGGCGGTCGGCTCATCAGGGTGTTGCTCTCCGTAGGCACGAACATGCTCAACAACCAACCCGTCGCCATCAAATTTGTACGTGACGCAATGCCCCTGGAGCACCACATTACTATGTGGCCGCTCATACTAACGCTCCTTCTGTGCGCAGGAACCACGCAAGTCTGAAGCCCCACAGCTTCGTGACGAGTACAGGTCCTATAGGACCTTGAACGGCACCCGTGCGTCTCTGCTCGGCCACCCGTGTATGCTGCGGTGGCACTCACCCGACCTTCCCCGGATGCTGTAGCGGGCGTACCTCAGGTGCACTACTTCGGTCAGGAGGGCCTTCACAATGTCCTCGTCATCGACCTCCTCGGGCCCAACCTCGAAGACCTGTTCGACATGTGCGGCCGCAAGTTCAGCATCAAGACGGTCTGCATGGCCGCCAAGCAGATGGTCAGTACGCCAGCCAGCCGTTATCCGCTATGCACCGCGCAGCGCAGAGGTGCCGTCCGACGGACGTTCTCCTTGAGGCTTGGTCCGTGCATGTCGTCGTCGTGCGGGTCTCAGCCATCATTTATCGGCTGGTAATCGGGCGCCGGCGCCTACACGTACAACGGACGCACGGCGCTCGGCGTCGGGCCTTGTGCGATGCCCGTAGCTGCAGGACCGATTGCATGCCTCGTACCATGCGTGGTTGTTCCATTTCGCTGACGGCAGTTTTGGTATACAGGTTACCCGTGTGCAGTCCATTCACGAGAAGTCCCTCATCTATCGTGACATCAAGCCCGACAACTTCTTGATCGGTGTACCGGGTACCAAGACGGCCAACACGATTCACATAATCGGTAAGTGGAAGGCAGCATCATGCGGGTCTTATTTCGTCGCTCTGCGGCACGCTATTCGGCCATCGGTCTCAAGCGGTCGGACACGCTGATCCGTTTTACCACATCCGTACAATCATCCACCATGTCAACACATTACTTACAGTCGTTGTGTAGATTTTGGTATGGCCAAGCACTACCGGGATCCTAAGACCAAGGTTCACATACCCTACCGCGAACGGAAGTCGCTCTCCGGCACTGCTCGGTACATGTCCATCAACACCCATCTCGGGCGCGAACAGTCCCGCCGCGATGATCTTGAATCCCTCGGGCACGTATTCATGTACTTCCTGCGTGGTGGCTTGCCTTGGCAAGGTCTTCGTGCTGCGACCAATAAGCAGAAGTACGAAAAGATCGGCGAGAAGAAGCAGAGTACCCCTATCGAAGAGCTCTGCGAAGGCTTCCCTGGTGAGCCTATGATGTTTTACGCGGCATGCCCTCTTGCTGAATGTAAACCGTTATAGAGGAGTTCGCGATCTACATGAACTACGTCCGTAAGCTCGGGTTTGAGGAGACACCTGACTACGACTTCTTGCGTGAGCTGTTCACCAAGGTGTTGAAGACACTCGGCGAACCCGAGGATGGTATCTTCGACTGGATGCTTCTCAACGGCGGCAAAGGATGGGAAGCAGGCCACGTACGTTACCATTCAATTTACTCCATCGCTTTACTGACGCCTGGATAGACTTCGGCCCTCTTGGCCTCTGCACATGGCGGCACCCCTCATACCCCGCATCGCGAGCGCCGGGAACGGGCGCACCGGTCATCGAGGAATGCCCTCCAGGACGGCGCGCCTTCGCCATCTTCCCCTCTCGTACTTGCCCCCACTCCTGCTCATGTCAAGAGCAGCAGCCGTCGGCCACACGATGCT
Source organism: Trametes polyzona (assembly GCA_022606195.1). Taxonomy (NCBI): domain Eukaryota; kingdom Fungi; phylum Basidiomycota; class Agaricomycetes; order Polyporales; family Polyporaceae; genus Trametes; species Trametes polyzona. Next base: position 857,665 of record JABYQF010000004.1, read on the forward strand.
TCCCGCGGTGGCTCTCGGGAGCATGTCAGCGTGCAGCCACTTGCTCCTCAGAGCCGCCGTCAGAGCCAAAACCATGTCTCTCGTGGCGAGAGGGACAGTGGTCTTGTTGCCCCCCACCCGTACGCCGCGGCCCCCAGCTCTGGTAACTACCGCACAAACGCGTACGGGCGTCAGTCCCCTGTTCCGCCCAACGGGACGGCGAACGGAAACAGCCCTCTTCAGCAACACCCGAACAACTCGGAGTCGTTCATGTACGGTCAGAATGGCCAAGGCAAGAACGGCACCGCAAGCCGGGAGGGCACGACCACCGGCGGCACAAGACAAGACCAGATGAATGGCACTGGCACGAGGGGCATGGGTCTGTACGACCGCGAGCAGATGGAGCGGGTCGGGGAGCAGGGCGAGCACGGTGGTGGCAGGAAGAAGGGTTTCTGGGCTGCGTTCTGCTGTCGGGCATAAGGACTTGCGTTGCCTCGACGCGCACCGGCTGCGCGGATCAACTTGTACGTTTGTTCGGACTTACGGCTACCACGACGCGCTGATGACTATGTATGTCCCCTTGGTTTTTGTATCATATAGGCTTGCAAACGATTCCACTTGTGACGGCTCTCTCACGACTCGACGAAACGACCATCATACCTTACCGCTCCGCCTCTCGTACTAGTGTTCGCCCGCCCTGCTCTGAGCGTTCTCCGACACCGCTTTCTACGCCTTCGCCCCCGGCTGCCTCAAACTCGCAACTGCACCCCCGACCAACGGCCGGCTGACGACCCTGCGACGACGTCTACATATACACACCAGCATACACCCGCACCGCGCGCATACCCTTTCATTCGCCTGTGTATATTCGCTATCGCTATCCCGGGTTGGCGCCCCGTAATCGCACATTCGGATGTCTCGCCTCGCCTCGTCTCGCCTCGTCTCGTCTTCCCTCGTCTATCTCGTATCCTCCCTCCCACCATCGACCGTTCCCCGCTTACTCCCCACCGCACGAACATGTTCTCAGGATCGCGCTCGCGCCCCCGCTCGCTCTGGTTCCGGCACAAAGGACACCGCCGCTCTTTCCCCGCTCTTCCCGTTCGCCTCCTCCCGCCCTCCCCCCGCTCACCTCCGAGCCTAGTGCCGGCGGAGCAGTCAGTGCTCCGGCTCCGGGCTGTAGCCTGCGCCCCCGGGGCGTCCTTTGTACATATACTTGTTACCAGCTGCTGGCGTTGAGCGCTCGTGCACCCCGTTCCCTATATCAATCGGTTCATTTATTCTTTTCCGTCTTCCGTGTGGTGCTGTGTTGGCTTGTCCGGTAGCTACATATATAGTCGAGCGATCTGAGCATGCGTTGCGTGGATCCGCGGAGCGTTCTTGGCGTGAGTATGAAGTTAGCATGGAATATGGCAATGACCCCGTGTCGCCGCCGTCCGGGCATTGAGACAACTACTCGGTTGCTCCCGTGCAAGCTCGTGTGTAGATGGATATTGTAGCACGCGGGGACAGTGAGAGTGAGAGAAGCGTTTCCGTTGTTTTTGCGCAGTATTCGAGTTGTACATGGAGAGAAGCCCAGGAAGACCCGACGGACGACCCAAACCCCGACCAGAAGAACCACGATTCTAGGCAAAACACATCACAGCACGGTATCATATCTGGCGCATCATGGAGAGAAGTCAGACGGAAACCCGGATTCGTTTTCCCTCGCGTGCCACGAGGGCGTCAGCTGGATCTGCAGGGGGAACCGTCGTCAGTACGCAAATCGAGGCGGGTAGGTCAGGCGAGAACGCACCTGCACCCGCTCAGAACGTCGAGCCGATGGGGCCGGTCTTGATGTTGGAGAACGTGACGGAAGCGGAGGCCTCGGAGTTCTCGATCGTGGCGGGGATGCCGGAGTTGGCGGGGCAGGGGCCGCGGGAGACGCCGGGGTTGGAGGCGGGCACGTCGGTGGGGTAGGTGCTGTCGAGCCAGAGCATGTTCGCGGCGTGGTCGTCCCAGATGGACATGACGAGCGCCATGCCGCGCTGGAAGGCCTGGCCCATCGTGTTCAGGCCGCCGAGCTGCTCGAACGTGTTCGTGTCGCCGAAGACCTGCTTCTGCGCGTTGCAGAACTCGTCCGTGATCGAGTCGAACGCGCCGAGCCCGGGGACGTTCGTCTTCGAGTTCGCGATCACCTTCCCGTTCTGCACGTACAGCCGCCGGATCTCGGAGAGCTGCCCGGAGGACTGGTTGTTGTTCGTCAGGAACTGCGTCACGACCGTGAACTTCTGGTTCGTGTTGACCGTCTTGCCCGGGCCGAGGAAGGTCTGGTCGCCCATGCGGAACGAGTTGAAGTCGCAGCCGTCCTTGTCGCACAGGCCGTCGTAGCGCTCGTCGCCGTCGCCGCACTGCGTGCCCTCGCACCGCGTCTGGCTCTGGACGGAGCAGACGTGCGGCGTGAACGCCGCGCCGTTCATGTTCGCCTCCCAGACGTCCATCTCGTTGCAGCACGTGCCGAACTGCCCGGAGCCCGCGTTCGGGTCCGACGGCGAGCCCTGCCAGCCCTGGATGTTGGCCTGCACGGTGTGCGTGAGTATATGAGGTCGACAGAGCGTCGGGAAAGGGCACATACCTGGCCGTTGATGAACTTGATGTCCTGCGGGCACTGGGTGTCGCAGTAGCCGGTTCCGTACTTGGCGCCGGCCCTGTTGGACGGGAAGCGGGACTGGCCGCCGTCGGCGTCCATCTCGACGAAGTAGAGCGCGCCGTTGAGGCCGCAGGGGAGGTTCGACATGTCGACGTCGAACGTAAACTCCTGGTTCTTCAGGTTGAACATCTGGTACTGGTGGTCGTTCGCGTCCATGAGGTACACGCGCGAGCCGATGTTCTTCGAGTACGGGCCCTGCGTCACGAACTTGAGCGTGAGCGCGTTTCCGCTCGTGGTGATACCGTAGGTGCCTGTCGGCCGACTCGTCAGTACACGCAAGCACAGCGAACATCGGGCGGGGTCGTACCGGAGTAGTCAGCACCGTCGAGCGCGCAGTTGCGGGCGCAGGTGTCGGGGTCGGGGCAGAGCGAGTCGTCCCAGGTGTTGCCGGTGTAGCAGTTGTTGCTGCCGCTGGTGGAGTGAAGCCAGCGCCAGTTAGAGTCGAGCACGACCGAGTGCTGCTGGGTCTGGCAGTTGTTCTTGCCCGTGCACTGCTGCACGCTCAGGCGGGGGTGGTTCTCCGCCGTGAGGGTGCCGACCTGCTGACCGTAGACGGTCGCAAGGAGAGAGAACGCGAGGAGGGAGACTGCGGGGAACATGGCGATGAGAGGGTGTACCGAGGACGGGTGGTCGAGAGGCGACTGTGGACTCGATGCGGTTTGTCGACAAGTCGGGGCAGCTTTTATAGGAGCCTTCCAGCGGCTGAGGCCTCGATACGAGCCTCGCTGGTTGTCTGAAGGCCCCCACTGCTGCCGGGATGCGCACCATTGAACGCGTTGTCCATCTGGCAGAGACGCACTGCTCGACGCGTCGTCGAAGGCGTTCAAGAGACAGCGGTGCAGCTTGCCGAGAAGGGACCGAGGGGGGCCAAAGCCAAACTGTGGCTACGAAGCACTTCTGCGCGTGCGTCGGTGAGCTGCTGATGTTCACCCAGCCCGAGGAGGTACCGATAATTGGGGCTCCCACAGGCCTCGGGGCCACCTTGCTAAAAATATCTTATATCTTACTGCATAGGCAATCCCCGGAGGAGGTCTCGGAAGCGTGGCCTCTACGCCCGACGAGTAGCCGTCTCTTTCCGTATAGGAGCATGTTAGAGACTTCTTGACGTCCTCGGTTCGTTGTTATCACTCACCGTGGTCCGATAGAGTCTTGAGGATGTACTGAGGCCGGTCCGAGGTGTTCGACCTCCGGGCTGCCAAGCCATCAACGCGGAGAAGGGGACGGATGATATACAACGAAGCGCGTAGGGCGAACAGCGGACCGGGATCTGCAGTACAAATATCGGTGTGGGGCGAGCGGGGCATTTTCCGGAGATGGAAATTGTTGTGGTTCAGATATTCATCGGAAGCGTCATTTTGCTCTCGAAGGATATGCGGGTGGCGACGACTATCCGGCATTAGATCTGTCAGGAACGGGGCCGCGCTTGCTTGCCATGGACGCCAAAGGGGACTGTAGAAGGTAGTAGTCGGGCGCAATGTTGGCAAATTTCGAGGGTTGCAACGTCTGGCAATATTCTTACTTCCCCGAATACCTGGGCAGGGATCTACGTAGTCATCCCAAATGTATCACTAGATATATACTGCACTGGTGTGAGAACAGACTAGGAGTCGTTAGGTATCAGTGACACTCTACTTAAGTTCAAGGATACTCGTACCAACATTCGAACGATGGAAGTATTCGCAATTGTCAGTGGTCCCTTGAGAGAGAAAGTTTGCAATGTCATTGATACCTAACCTACCTACTACCTGTCCAGAAAGTGTGGTAAGCATCGTCACGTCCAGACGAACTTGGGACGCATTCAGTGCTGCAGCTGGCCGTCAGGTGGAAACGTGCCAGGTGCCCTCTCGGGCTGTGCGGTCGACGCATTTGTCTCCATGTCCTGAGGACCGTTCACGGGTTTGCGGTCGATGTCGGTGCTGGAAGAGGTGCATATACCGAGCCCTTGGACATACAACCCACTGCCAATTTGGTGAGCAGCCAATTGACGCGTGTGGCTTGTGCAGGTGATCGGGCCGACGTGACTGACGCAGACGTGACGTTGTGAGCGCTCTACGGCCGCGAGAGAGAGAGAGAGAGAGAGAGAAAGTGCGACGCGTCTCGAGCACGGCGCGGGACTCCGCTGCGGATCACTCCATTCACTCCCCCCCACCCAGGCCAGGACTCGCTCGCCCGCGGCACATACAGCAGCGCACGGACCAGTCGATAGCAACCCATCGCACCCCGACCGTGTCGCACATTGGCAAAAATGTACAGTCTATGCATTATGAACGGCGTATCGTGCTTGTGGAACAACAACGGACTGAACTACTCGTACAACTGACTCGTAACTACTCCTCCTGCAGCGGCATATACAGACACAGTGCAACAAACAGCGATTCGTGATGAGCGCGACCTGCGATTATGAACGTCCTTTTCCCGTGAACCTCCGACCCACAAGCCCTTCCCTCGTCCAGCAGACACGGCGATGAGGGGTGTTTGCGGCACGCCCGTGCGCCGACAGGGAGCCGCCTCACTTCCGCTCCTTCCAGGCGTTATCGACGCCCGCCTTGGAGAACTTCTCCGAGCGCTCGAACAGCGGCGGCGGGTTCACGTCGGGGAGCTCGCCCCCAGGGCCCTTCTGCGTCCCCTTCGCGTCCGCGAGGCCCTGCCCGCCATAGCTGCCCCCGCGCGCGCCCATCTCTCCAGGAGCCTCGCGATACCGCACGGACGCGCTCTCCCCGACACCCGCCTCGTTCCGCGGGACCTTCGTCGTCGTCGCCGGGTGTGCGAGCCCGGGTGCGGTCGACGCGAACTGCGCGCCCTCGGGCACGGGCGCCTCCGTGCGCGTGTAGTGCTGGTACGGGGCGGAGGTAGGGTACGCGCCCGAGGGGACCTCGTACGGCGTGTCGGCGGGGTCAGGCTCGGAGACGACGTAGGTGCGGTGCCCGGCCGAGCTCGTGTACGGGTCCGGGGAGTGGTCGAACTGCTTCTCGTAGAAGCCCCCCGCGGAGGACGTCGACGCGGGCGGGGTCGTCAGCGGCGACTGAGACGTGGAGAGCACGGCGAAGGGGGAGTGGAACGCGCGGGTGGAGGTGGAGGCGGTGGGCACGCTCCGGGTCGCGTTGGACAGCGCGCGGGTGTGTTTCGAGAGTGCGCGGAGGACGGTCGACATCGTGGTTACGGCAGGTATGTGGACGGTGGTGGTGGTGGTGGTACGTGCGAAGCGGGCAAAGGCAGTTGCGGATGCGGATGCAGATGCGGGTGACTGAGGGCGATAAGTCGGAGGGCGGGAGAACACGAGCTGGTGCAATATAGGGGCCGGGGTGGGGTTTTTGGGGAGCGGCCCACGCAGCGCGTTCTCACGAATTACGGGCGACCGTCAGGCGGTCTGGGTGGGGTCACCGCTATAATAGGCTCGGCAGCTGCCAGCTGGGCCCGCCCGCCCTCGTACCATCTCCCAGAGGACCGCGGCGACGCGTCCACGTAGCCGAATATCAATATGTAGTCGCTTCTTCTCATGTTTCAGACAGCTTGGGGATCCCCAAGCATTTCTCGCTGCGCGCCCGAGCGTGGGCGCGTCGATGAACGACTGGGAGGGTGGGCCGGTATGGCAGGAGCACTTACCCCGCATTACGGGCAGGGTGGCAGCAGCTCTGATGCATTCTCGATCGTCGCTGGTGAAGGAAGAACGTTCTGCGCGGAACGTTGCAACAAACGTTTGTCGCTGCATCCGATGCTACCTTCATATATCAATTTATGAGAGAGCATCGTCAGCCTTCGATAGCTCAGTTGGAAGAGCGTGAGACTGTAATGGTTACACCCGCTTCATTCGCGAGGATGGCGGCGCGATCTCAAGGTCACTGGTTCGATCCCGGTTCGAAGGAATACCGAGCCTTGCGTTCTAGTTTTTATTTCTACGCAGGTCATCCGATCTAGGACCAGATGCTCGTCGGCGAGCACTTCCCATTTGTTTTCTGACATCTCACGGACGGATATCTGAGAGGCGATGGGGGTGTGGTGCTCTATTCACGAGCGGCCGACGGGCGTAACTACCTACACACAGGTCCTACTGGTACAAGCGAATAAACAATAGACGAACGACAGCCCAGAGCGAAAGCAAAACGAGGGTGTGCACGGTCTACTAAGCCAAGAGAACCGAACCGAACCGAACCGGAACTTGATAATAAGGCGCGACGGTCCGCCAGAGATGTACGGTAGATCGTCCCCTTCCTCCGTCCTCCCTTCTCTTCCCACCCTTCTCTTGCACACTTACCTTCCTAGTCTGCTTGGAGACATGCTGAGGATTCACGACGAAGCCTGCGCCTCCTCCTCCTTAGCCCGCTTCGCCTCCGCCTTCGCCCGCTCAGCGTCCCGCTTCGCGCGTGCGGCGGCGCGTTCCGCCTCCCACCGACTGAGCTCCTCGCGGAGCTTCGCGACGCGGACCTGCTGCACGGGGTGCGTCTCGCCCATGAGCCGGCGCGGGAGCGACACCGCGTCGCCGCTCACGGCGGACGCGGCGGTCTCCTCTGCGCGCGCGGGCGAGCACTCAGCCGTCTTTGGCGAGTCCTGGCGCGACTCCCAGAAACGGGCTGCTTCGCGCGGATCGAAGCCGGCGTGGGCGAGTATCCTACAAGGAGAATGAGTGAGTGGAAGCCAGAGGGGTGGAGATATAGGAGAGGTCATTACCTTGCGGAGACGACGTCCGCTTCGACTTCTTGTTTCTGACTGGTGCAGTACTCCTGCAGCTGCGAGAACTCGCCTGCGCTGGCCTTGCCCACGCCCGCTAGTGCGTCGTTGATGAAAGGGCCAACTACAACAAGTACATCAGTATTCGTATCGTCAGGTTGTCGTTGGGAATCTCACAGAGCATGGTGATCGGGAAGAGGAACGCGCGGACAGCGTCCGTCACGATCGAAAGCACGCTGGGCCACACGATCGACCCAGACGACAACGTCTCGATATGATGCGAGAGCACCAAATGCGCCAGCTCGTGCGCCAACAACGTCGCCAGCTCCGCCGTCTGCTGCTCCGTCGGGACGGGGTGCGGCGGCGGGCGCGGGCCCAAGCCAAACAGCCGCGCGAGCCACGACTGCGGCTCGGGCGGGGGCGGCTGGGCGGGGTTCTTCGCGAGGACCTCGTCGAGGAAGCCGGAGAAGACGACGATGCCGCCGCCGCCGTCGGGCCCGAAGCCGTACGAGAACGCGTTGGACGCGTCCGGGCGGTCGATCACGAGCAGCGAGTACGGCGGCCCGGCGATGACGTGCGGCGCGGGCGGGCACGTCCGCGCGCAGGTCATCTCTGCGAACCGCCGCAGGGACTCGGACGCGCGCGGCCGCGGGCGCAGGGGGTACTCCGCGGGCGGGGGGAGCGGGATGTCGTCCGGGCCGCAGTCGATCCATTGCGGGCACAGCTCGTCTTCGCGTGCGAGGACGGGGATGGCGCTCTCGAGGCGGCGCAGCGTGCTCCGCACCCACTCGAGGCGCCAGTCGTTTGGAGGGATAATGGTGGGTGTCCCGCCTGCGGAGAGGATCTCCCCTACGGCGCGGTACCATCCCGGGCCTGCGAGCTGCGCAGCGATGTCATCTTCTTCCTCCGGAGAAAGTAGGATGATCCTCCACCTGCGTACGTGTCCGTTAGCTATCGCGGTTCCTGAGGGAGTAGTCCGAGCCCCAAACAAACTATTCACCTGCCCGTTAGCGGTGTGCGTTCCAAACTCGCCAGTATAGTCGCCCAAAAGATGATGATAGGGACAAATATGAGGATGTGGAACATCACCGTGCGCTGTCGGATCCGCTTCACCATGATCTCCCTCTTCTCCACGAGGTCCGGGATCTTGTGCTCATCCGCAATACGGATGAGCTTCTTCGTGCGGAGGTTCTTGAGGAGCAGCAGGGGGACAAAGGTGAGGCCTATCCGCGCGGCCATCCGCGCGACCTCGAGCGCCGTCGACGTCTTGCGATCAATGAAGCAGATCGGAGGAGGTCAGTACCTGGTTCGGAGTGCGGGGAAGATGGACGGTTATATGCTCACTTTCAGCAGCCCGGCCAGCAGCGGTAGGGGATTGATTTCATTCCTCTTAGAAGCGTGAAACGCCCTTGTTCCTCCAATCGCAATCGCTGGCAAATACGACGACGCCGTAGAGGGTCTCCCAGGGAGGGGTGAATGTCGAGAAAGTAGCGGTGTATTGGGACTCCTAAGTCCATGGCCGGCACGGTATCCTGTTGAGGTGACTCGACACGAGCTCCATGGTGCTTGGCTTCGAGTATACGCCGATAGATGGCGAGCACCAAGGGGAGGCTTGGAGACGACCAAGGGTGTAACAGCGGGTGGTGTCCTAGCCCATCCTGGCCGACCACGCACAGAGAGGGAGCGGGAGGCAGGCGGGGGCGTGGCGGAGGCTGCTGCGCGTAGCACTGACCGCAACATAGCACATCGTTGGGCGCATGCAAGGGCTGGGGAGAGTAGAAGAAAGGGAGGGATGGCCCCTGGCGGACCCGACGGCCGGGGGCGAATGCATCGCTCGCGTCTCGATCTCCGACTCACCGTGCCAGATTGACGCGCCAGCGAGTGCTGTGCGCGGCATCGCTCACCGTCCAGCTGAGCTCAGCACCTGCCGTAAGCCCTCCGCGCGACCCGCGCGACCTCCCTCTCGACGTCCTCGATCGCCGACCAATCGTTTATCCGCCCCTCCTCGGTCGTCGTCTCGCATGGTGAACATCGAACAGCGTGCGTTGTATATGAGCGTACACTACGTCCTCATCCAAGCATCCTCTCCCCTCTGGTATACTCTAGCCGATCAGGAGATAAACGTAGCCTCGTTGTACAGCGTGCCCTCCACCTCCACCTTATCAGAGACACCTGGAATGATCCCAGCGGGGAGATTGACGTGCAGCGTCGTCGGGTTCTGCCACTGCGATCAGACCAACCGTTAGCCTACCCCCACCCCGTCGCAATTAAACAATCCGGGCACCAACCTGGTAGATATATGGCTTCGTGCCCGCCACATAGTTCACCATCGTCTTGATCACGTACGGGATCTCCGCCAGTACGTCCACCTTCTCGATCAAACCCTTGTAGGCGTCCGGCGTCCCGACATCTACGGCGAGCGTCGCGTCTATTGGCCCTTGTGCGTCAGGCAGCAGGGACGGTGCCGCCCAGCGGAAGGTGAGCTCTGCGGGCGCATCGTATCCAGTCTCTGGGTCGCGCGCCTTCTTCGAGTGGACCGCGCGCGAGATGATCCCGCCCTGCGCGTACTCCTCATCCGGCCACTTTGTCTCCGCCGTCACCGCGGCAAGCTTCCCCCCGAGCACGAGGCCACCCACGCTCACCGTGACGAAGCCGGAGCCGCTTCCCTTGCGCCCGTACGCGTCGGTGGTAGTAAAGTCCATCTGAACTGCAGACACGCCGCCGTGCTGCTCGCTCTGGAAGCACGCAAAGTTCCAGCGGGACGCGGTCAAGTTCGGGCGCATGCCCTGGATGGCGTGCACGAACATGCCCGGGCCGTTGACGGTGATCGCCTGGCCCTTGTGCACGAGCATGCCCGTCGCGTGTGTCCGCGGCCAGAAGCGGTGGACCATGTACCCCTCAGGGTTCTTCAGGTCGGGGCCATAGTACGAAAAGCCGCCCTTGGGCCCCTTTCCGACCTTGAAGCCGGGAATGCTCGCGGAGCGGCTGATGTCGAGCGTGATCTGCAGATCGTCGCCGAGGTTCGCGGTGAGGAGGTACGACTCGGGCGTGTCCGAGCCAGGCTTGGACTTGTGCGTGATGGAGAACTGGTCCGCCTTGCTCGACCGCTTGTCGAGCCCGGGAGGGGGTGTAACGAAGTTGGTGACATTGATGGACTTCCACGTCCGCTCCTTGGTGTTCGGGTTGTAGATCTTGCTCGTGAACTGGATGGTGGGGTACCACACGCTGGGATCGCGCGCGGGACGGAGGCCCTCTCCCGTAAGGCGCCAGTGGTAGCGAATATCAAGATCGGCACTCACCCTACCGCCGAATGGATAACTTGGCACATCAGGGAAGTGCCATCCTCGAGGAAGTGGTAGAACGTCTGGGTCTCGACCGCGAAGCCGCCAGGGCAGGACCACTCCGTGTCCTTCGGCTCGAGCTCGCCAAAGAGCTCCTCGGGCTTGTACGCGGACGAGACGGGGTGGAAGTTGGGCGCATGGGGGTCGACGGGGGCGGACGCGCTGGGGGACTGTGAGGAGTGCTCTCCGCACGCGGACGCTGGCGCGACTCACGAGAATAGGTTGAACATGGTGGTTGCGAGTCGACCTGCACGATCAGAGCCGCGACTCTCCGCTGCCCCCGCCGCTGGTTATAGTCTTACCACTGCCGCTTCACGTAATAAGCCCCTCCCTCTGCCCGTCCCGATATGGCAATTTGTACAAGGTTCAGTCTCACCGCCACCATCGTGCTCCCCTTCTCCCTTTCTCCGTCTGCACCTCGCGCGACCGGTTTCCACCGACCGGCCTACGTGTGAGCGCGACGGCAGCGGCCCTGACCACGATGGTCATGCCGCAGCTTCCACCACTCAAGTACTGCGCGTCGGTTACGCGCAAATGAAGCCGCGTAGTCGCGCACGCAGTTCAACACGTTCTGCTGGTACTTGACATCAAACACGGCGCAGTTCAAGGCTCGTATTTATCGATCAATGAGAAGCACATGCTATCTCAAATGATTCAATCATACCGCGGGCGAGCCTTGCTAGGAATCACGGCCCCGGGTTGGGTGCGAAGACGACTCGTACAAGCAATCCTTGAGCAAAGGATGTATGTTACATTACACACAAAAGTCCAATTACCTCAGTACATCGGCGCGACCCTACCCGACTTTAACTTCACCGGGTCCCACTCGCACTCGCGTACACTCGACCCCGAGCCCTCCGACCCGTCCCCGACATGTTCGTGGTGACCTCCCCGCGTACGATGGTACATCTCCGACTTGAGACCAGACTCCTCATCGTCTTCCTCGAATGCGACCGCCGAATTATGCTGGATGGCGACCACGACGGGCTGTTTTGATGCGGTCGATGCAAGGCGGGAGGCGGTCAGGCTGGATAGGCGGGGTAGCGTGACGTGCCCTATGCGTTCCGCTTGAATGCGCAGGCTCTCGCGCGCGTTAAGGGTTGCCAAGAGGGAGACGGAGTAGACTGGGTTGCCGTACATCAGTCATACACGAGGCAAAGATGATGCGCATGGCTTACGGCGGGTGCCTATGTAGTAAAACATGACATAGACTGACGTGGTCGGCATGATGATGACCTGCAGCAGTTACTCAAGGGACTTGGCAGACACGAGTGTGGCGATTGATACATACCGTGACCAGCGACACGACCGCGAAGAAGCTGGACGCGACACTGTCAGCTCGTACTCGCTGCACTACGGAAAAGTAACCATACCTGGTGAGAGCACCAGTGTTGATGGTATACAACACCTGGAAAGGTAGTTGACTCTTGATCAAGGACAGCGATTGTACACGGGCTCTCACCAGTTTGTAAATGAGGCGATTAGCACTGAGACATTCCTTGAGCATTAGTCCGGCCTCGAGAGAGCGCGAGACGAGTGGCTTACCCTGCCGATCCCGTGCGGGACATGGCGAGCAGTATGACTAGCGTGCCAGACAATAGGACGTCCGTGGACGCCGTGACCGAACTGAGGGCGACGTCGAGACTCTGGGGCATTCTAACGTGAGACTCGGGTATTGAGCAAATGATCCGCGGGTGTGTGAATGTACCGTCAGCCCGATGAAGTCTTGTACATTGTGGGTCATTATGCTGAGCGGCGACGAATCGTGAGGGAACTGGCCAACGATGGTAGCAGGAGGAGTTACTGACCTCTTCATGAAGAGGGCTGCTCGGTGAGTGATGCAAAACATGTCGTGAGAAGCAGGTCCTCTGGATGCGCTGCTGTGCACTCACTGACTGCAAGGGCTGAAGTGACGGCATCCCCTCGCAGTCAGATCGATGGTATACATGCGAGTTCATAGGATACTCACCGAAATCTCCGCAGATGAAAACAATCTACCCTGGGTTCAGCGTCAATCTCGTTGCGTGTAAAACAGGACGTACCAGCAGCGCCGTGAGGTATCGGTTCTGGCTAACTGGAGGTATGGACTCAGCGTCAGCCCCAAGACACTGGTGGAAAGGCTTGGTGCTAGTACGAACGGGTCCATATGCGATACGAGTAGAAACTGCAGAGTGAAAGTCAACGAGTGTGCGAGGAGGTCGACCGCCAGGCACCCTCACGATTGAATCGTCACAATAGCACAAGCCTTGAGTCGACAATCAGTAAATGGGGTCCGTGCAGTGAAGGTTCTTACAGTACAGGAACTTACGTTGCACAAGAGCTGGGCCTGTCTCGGGTGGGGATCTTCAGTACATTGTTGATCATTTGTACTTCGTATAGTACTCACGCTCGATTCCCTGTGGAGGCCAACCAGGTCAGGACGTGTGGTTGCGCATCAACCGACGCGTAGGGTGTGCTCACCAAGGCAGCAAAGTCGTACCCATTGCCTGAACTTCTTTCATCACGAGGTAGTTCCACACTTTCATGCGCGGACTTTCAGGTACGCGCCTTGACGCTTGCGAAGATGAAGAACTCACTCGTCGCGCCATATAGGATCAGGTGTAGCGCGTCGAAGCCCCATACGAGGGCTACCTTGATTGTTTGGACTGTTATCCACTATTTCCGAGTGACAACATCACGCAGTGTGCACGCCTACTCACCAGCATCTTCAGAGACTTCCGGTCGCGGGGATAATGTTTGAAGTACCACACCACCTGGGAAGTGGATACTGCAAGGGCGCAATGGTCAGTAGAGTTCAATTTACCTACCAGGATTAGCGCACCTCCGAATAGGCTACGACCCCGTCAGAATGCGTGAACCTAGGTCGACGTAGTAGTCGAGTAATTTCGAAGCTCACCTCCCCGTCACCGCGAGTGCAATGAGAGTGACACCTATCCTATGAGAGCGGTCATGTCAGCAGCCTCAACCATATGCACACCCTCCCAGCACGTACGTGACGTCAAAGAAGGCGTACGGATCGACCGTGACGGGCATCGCGACTCGGGTGCATAGGCGGGCCCCCCAGAAGGTGGCAGCGCGAAAAGGAACGGGGAACGGGCTGGGCTTCTCGACCTGGGGCAGGGACTCCAAGGTGCCAGGCGGCTGAATGCGCGCGCGCGCACCCACCCCACGTCTTTATGTTGCCGCGCGGATGCAGAGCGTGCCAGGCATCCGAGTTCTAGTGCCGTACCATGGGAGCAGCCCGACTTCGCGGCGCTTGCCGGGCCCGCGACCTACATATACATACATTCGGGCCCGGGGAGAGGGTCGGGCAGGGGCAGGGGTCGGTGTCTGGATGGTCCAAGGCTTTCCGTGAGGTGCGTCTGTTGGGAACAGATCAGCAATTGCTACTCCATATGGCTTGCTCACGAACGAAGAGATGATGTCGGGTGTGGTGTGCCCCGCGATTAAGCCGACAGGGTTATGGCCGCTATTCTCTAGCGGAGGTCAGACCAAATCGCCCAACCGGTCTACAATGTCCCGAGAGACCTGCTCACACCCAACAAGGCCGCTGGAGGCCTCCAGGCCTGTCCTTGCGTGAGAGGCGTGCACGCGCGCGCGAGGTAATCTGCAGCGATCCACAGCGCAGCTCGGGAGCAGTCTCACAGCTTACGTCCCTGCTATTTCGCGGCTGCTGCACGTTCGCGGGCCGCGCTCTCGCGCCCTGGTCGCAAGGGGAGCGGAGGCATTGCAGGAGGCGGCAACTGCGCCCACATGAGCAGCAGAGAAGGGGGAGGACTGAATGTGGTGCGCGTACGCGCGAGCTGGGTAAGCGCGACTGGGGTCGCTCATTGGTCCGACGAAGTATCCGTGCGCGTGGGTTCGGGGGAACTGTGGGATGCACGCGGTCAGACGACTGTCGATCAGTGCGACCGTGCAGTCAATCGTGGGTGAGTACAATGTTGCCTCGCAATTGCTGACTTGGCTCAGGCGATGGAGCGGGCTCGGACTGACGGTGCAACACGGAATCACTGGAGGTGTGAGGAAGTACCCACCGATCATCGTGTATATGTCAGGTTGCTGGAAACGGTTGCACTTGCATCCAACAAATCAGTATGGTCTCAAGTAGCGCAGTAGGGGCAGGCGAACCGTCCATTTACCTTGGAAAAAACACCATGCCGCATACCGACTCAACTTCGGCCACACAAGCCATGCTCACTTCATCACACGCACACACGGGAGAATTCGGGGTATGCTCTCTTCTGAAGACCTGTGGTAAGTAAGGAGTGTCAAGTACAAAGTCGAGCAGGTGCATCCAGTACGTGCTACAGCGCATGAAAACGCAGCGAAAGAAAAAGAAGTAGTGTAGTACTAAAACAACCCATGCCCGGGCTGACGGGGCAGTGTACGGTAGCCAGCGACCCTCGGGATCGGTGGAGCAAGTCTCATGTATGTGCGGGTGGGGGAAAGCCGTGCTCGTCGACTCGCCGCGCGGGGTATAGCAGAACGTGACGCGCGCAGTCTAAACGAGGAGGGCGGTGGGGGGCGGAGGACCGCGGAAGTGAACGCTTAGTGGGAAGCGATGCACTTCGCCTGCTGGTCGCCGCAGGCGGAGACGGTGAGGTCGCCCTTGTTGCCGGACGCGTTCGCGGCGTTGGCGCACTTGTTGTGCTGGACGTCGCAGCTGCGGGTGAGGGCGTTGTTGAGGTCCTTGAAGGACGAGTTGCCCTCGACCTGGAAGGAGCCGTCACCGTTCTTGGTCACAGTGGGGGCGACAACACCGCCGAGCGCGCCGGTGAACGTCTGGAGGTTGCCACCAGCGGCGGACGCAGCAGCGGAGGTCTTCGCGGGAGCAGCAGCCTAGAGCATATCAGTTAGCGTTCACTTCAAGTACAGTGTGGATTGAGACGTACAGAGGTGGAAGCGGCAGCGGTGGAAGCAGCGGCGGCGGGGGAGGTAGCAGCAGCGTCACCGGAGCCAGTGCCTGCAACGGTACGGCCCTGGTCGTCGACGGAGGCAACGCTCGCGAAGTTAGTCGTGATGCCGAACGCAGCGTTGAATGCATCAGCCTGAGCACCAGTCTTCGCGGGCTTAGCATCGGCGGCGGCCTTCGCGGTCTGGCAGGTGGCCTTGGCGGTCGCATCGGCGTTGCACTTGTTGGTCAGAGTGTCGCAGATGAACTGGGTGATGATGCCAATAGCCTGAGCAGAGCCGTGGTTGTAAGAGTCTAGGGACAACAGTCAGCATATGTTACTACCGATGCAATCTCAAGTCAGATGTGCGTACCCTTGTCGACGGGCTGGAAGCTAGTCTCCTTGCGGTTGTCGAAGCCAACACCGAACTCGATCTGGGGGACAGAGCAGGAGCCGAACGAGCCAATACCGCCAGAGCCAGCCGCAGCGTTGTCGCCGCTAGCCGCGTTGTTGCCAGTGGACGAGCCAGTGCCAGCAACGATCCTGCCCTGGTCATCGACGGAAGCGACGTCGGCGAAGTTGGTCGTGATACCGAAGACGGCGTTGAACGCATCGGCCTGAGCACCGGTCTTAGCAGCAGCGCCGTCAGCGGCGGTCTTGGCCTTCGCGCAGGTGTCCTTCGCGGTCTGGTCGGCGCCGCAGGAGTTGGTGAGCGTGTCGCAGATGAACTGGGTGATGATGCCGATAGCCTGGGCCGAACCGTGGTTGAAGGAGGCTAAGGAAGACGATCAGTCCGCAGGCCCTGTCAGTCGGTGTAGATGGTACCCACTCTTGTCAACGGGCTGGAAGCTGGTCTCCTTGCGATTGTCGAAGCCGACGCCGAATTCAATCTGGGGGATTGAGCACTTGCCGAAGTTGCCGATAGCACCAGCGTCGCCGGTGCTGGCAGCAGCAGTGGTCTGAGCAGCCGCGGCAGCAGTCACAGTGACGGTGACGACGGACTGTTCGTTGCTTGTCAGCGCTCGCCTTCCTGAGTTGAGTCCAAGATCAACATACCTCGCAGGGCTCGTCGCTGCTCGCGCTGGTCGAGACAGCGAGGTTGGCCGTGGTCGTGGCGGCAGCTGCCGAAGAGCCAGAGGAACCCGACGAGGCACCAGAGGAGCCGAAGGGGAAGGTGTTGGGCTGCGAGCCCTTCTTGACGGACTTGCCAGTCGCGGGGTCGAAGAAGAGGTCGGGGTCGTTAGCAGGGTCCTGAGCCTGGACCAAGCCGTTGAGCTCAGCGTGCTTCGGCGCCTTCTGGCAGAAGACGGAGTTGCGGTTCGTGGGCGGGTTCGTCGTGAAGTCCTGGAAGCGCGCGTCATGATGAGAAGTCGGTCGAGCGGGTTACGGTATGATTCGAAGCTTACGGGAGGAGTGTTCTTCTCGGCTTGACGGTACTCAATGGCGAGGGCGATCATGTTCTTCTTCGTAGCCTCATCGAACTGCTGGGCAGCATCTGAACATGATGGTCAGATGCTCGTCAAAGGCGCCGCAAAGTACAAAGATACCCACCGATGATCTGGTCGGCCATGTCCTGCTGCGAGCACTCGGGCTGCGCAGCGAGGAGGGGGGTGATGGCCTGGCCGGAAAGGGTACCGCAAACCTGGCCGGGGCACGCCGCGGAGAGCTTCTCAATGACCGCGGGGTGCTCCTGGCCGAAACGACGGGGGTGCAGGAAGACCGGCTTGTCGTCGCGCTCCAACCACCGGATGCGCGCGAACGCCTGCTCAGAGGCGGCGAGAACGGAGAGAACGACGAGCGCAGCGTGAGACTTGGAGAACATCATGGTCGACTAGCGATAAAAGAACGGGACTAGTGGGAGATGACGTTGCTCAAACGAGGGAAAGCAGGCGGGTTGCACTGGATGGCACCGACGAGAAAGTGGGATGACACCTGGTCTCGAGAAGAAGGCAGAAGGCGGCCGTTCAACGAACCAGTAAAGGTCTTGAAGGAAAGAGCAGGGAGGGGGAGGGAAAGAGGTGAGGAGCCGCGGATGGCTCCCTCCGCCCTTTTATCGAGTCTGGCCGCGCGGACGGACGCATGTGTCAGGATCAGAACCGAGGCCGGCAGCCGCGTTCCGGGGGGCCCAGTCGTGTGTAAATGACCGTCGGAGGAGGTGCGAGTGTGGGCACGGGCCCGGGGGGTGATGCAGGCCGTCCGAACGCGGAAGGTGTGTAGGATCGAGCTCGCGTTGCCTGGTAACACACGTCAACGCCCACCCAGTCCAGAGTGCTCGCCCTCGTTCCTGATGGCCAGGGCCTATCGGTAACCTCATCTGCAATTATCCGGAAGATCGTCCCAGACTCGGCCTACGAGCGTCGGACGGCGCACCTGTCCCGCGCGATCGACGCCGAGGACGGTAGGTTCGCCGTGGTCGATATGTCTGCCATTTCTGCGCGTTTCCTGCCTCGGAAGACACAACGCCGCGGGCGTGGAGATTCCTCCTTTTTCCCCCCGCGTCTGGGTGTTTCTTCCAAGCCGGTGCCGGCGGCCAGAGAGTAATAAAACGCCCCAGGAGCGATCACAACAGAAAGCGTCGATGGAAGGGTTACGCCCGCTTGCCGCCCGGCCCGCTGAGGTCCTTCGAGCGCCGTTGCCACAGCGACTTCGTCGTTGCCACCAGAACCCGCCAGCCGCCGGCTTCTCTCACACGACACAGGGCACCGAGACCCAATCGCCTCTGTGCCTTCACCTACCGCGGTCAGAGAGAGCGATGAATCAATAATGAAGATTGTGCGAAGCGACGACATGTCGTCCGGCGCCGGATGCAGCGTACGATGCATGATGCTCCCCGGAAGCACCGAGTGTGCATGGTCGGGCATGCCCTCGCAACGTGTGCTTGGCACGGTCCGAACGGAACACAAGGGGCACTCTCCGCGCATGTGAAGACATTACCGGTGTGTGCCGTCATGTGTGTCCGAGGTCGTAAATGCCGTCCAAGGCCTTCCAGAACTCGCACCGGAGAACGTCGAGGTCGAGGTAAATTAACAGGCGTGCCACCTCTATGGCCAGGCACGAAAGAACCGCACCTCTCTATTCGCTCAGGCATCTCCTGTCATTTTCGTCGCAAAGGCTCGGTGATGGTCCCTGGGCAGGCCAGCACGGCGAACAAACTGTCCGCGCGCTGCAAGGCTCCAGCCTCATATCGGTTCGCGAGTCCAGCGTCATTCCCCCTGAACGTGCTTTGTAAATCCGAGATATCTGCGGCCCGCGACGGTTGGCCGCACCGCTCCTCGTATGTCCTATACGCTATTGGCTCGAAGTCGCGGTGGGCATCGGGCTACTCGGACGACGAAGATATAAGTACTATCATGACGAGTCGAAACGATGGGGAGGACGTATCTCCGAACTGCCCATAACCTCTGCACGTCCCATGGTGTCACTTCCGTTCAGGCGCATACACGCCCTCGCCGTGAGAGCAGGGGCCAATTTCGCTGCTCAATGTTACGTTGTTATCTCGCGGTTTTCAGGCCGCCGCGACATGGTGCGACCACATCCGCGACGATACGCGTACGGTGACTGCCATGTCCATGTTTGAGCGTTGGCAACGACGGCTACACCGTCACAGATGGTACGAGCTATGCTTGGGGTCAAATATGTTCGGGGAGACCGGGGGACAAATTAGGCTGCTATAAAACAGGCTTGAGCACATGTGCGGCAGGATGCAGCATACCTCTGAGTCCAGGTGGGATCCCTCTGGGATTCCTGCAACTTTCTATGCCTACCGTGGTAAATCTTCCGTGCCCGGGTTGGCCGTTGGTAGTGCCCTATGACGTGTGACACCTGAGTGCTACTACACCGCCAAGGCGCGCTATGTTGTACACACTAAATTGAGCGTCGTAAGCTCGTACCATACTTGATGGGCTGTGTGATCTTCCATCTTCCCCAAGCCCACGAGGCCTAACTTTAAGCAAGCCGGAACACAAGTTGAACTATCAGCAACGATAAGTGACGTTCTTCGATGCCCTGACGACAAACACTCACTACTTTGGCGCGACCGGGGTCGCTGGGGACGGATACAATGTAGCATCAGTGGACGATGGCGTTCGGTGTCGGTGGAAGGATCGCTTCGAACCGAGTCAAAAGATCCAAACTTAGGATGTTTGTTGGCAACTCGAGCGTTGTACGGCTGGCTAGCACACGCGAACGGACGTCGTCGTGCAAAGCATGGATCAGCATATTTACTGGAAGCCCGTACATACATAGGACTGAAGGCTCCAACTTCAAGCCTCCCAGAGTGTCTTCCTATGGCCACCATCGCCCGTGGCGTGAGGGTCAAAACGCAGGCAGACAGCGCTGTAACAACGAAGAAGAGCGTGAATACTGGCTTATGGGCTAGCTGGGATGCTCACCTACGCAAGACAGTACTGTGACATGTACGATGGGATTGGACGTGCGCTGAGCGGGCGCTAAACTGGGAAACAGGCGCCGTCGAGGCGGGAATGCTCGGAACACCGAATCCAGGCTGCATATGCATGTTGAGAACCAACGTCGGGAGGTTCTACAGCAAACGGTTCTGCGGCTGAAGGCGCAGTCGCCATTGTGATATACTAATATTCATCAAGAAAGTGTATGATGTATAGGGGGTCAAGCCCTATGACGGGCGTGCACCAGTGTAAGCGAAACGCCATGACATACCTGCGCGTCCGGATGACGTTGCACTTGCATTGGATGGACGAACGTATAGCAATTTGGACGGGTCTAACCTTGTGTACATTATTGAATGATAGGCGCAGCGCCTGGATATGTCTGGGTGCTGGGGCGCGACGGTGTCGGCGGGCCTCGGCGGGTCTGGGCCACCGCGTTAGGGTGTTGAACGCGGGACGGGACGGACTGCCACCGGTGCGAGGCGGGGAGCAGAACGAGTTCGTCCAGCATTAGAGAGACTGTATTGCTCTACAGAGAGGAAACAAGGATTGGATTTGTCCGCAAGCATGCTCGTGGTACACGACGTAACAGAACACGCGGGTAGGCACTCAGTGGTGCCCGCTGGCGTGGTGATGGTCGCCAGAGCCCTGGTAGTCGAGGGCGTAGACTGGAGAGGATACGGCTCAAGAGGGGGCGCGGACGGCGATAAGAATGAAGACATACCAGAGCCGCACTCCGGGCAGCGGCGGTTCTTCTCGCGGGTGAGGGTCATCCAAAGGAGCTCGTGGGACTCCGCAGGGCTGCCGGTGCAGCCAATGACGCGCTCGGGTTCCTGGAGTGTGTTTAGACCCGTGCGTATAGTCAAGAAGCATGGTATGCGAGCCTCACCATGGAGAAGACCTTGATAGGGTCAGCAAGGGTACCAATGCGGGAGGAGTCGAGAGGAGCGGTGTCGAAGACCTCGACGCCCTCGATGGCACCGAGGACCTGAAGACGCTCAAGACCAGTGGACTGGTTCTCGTCGGTGGGGATTTCGCCAGGCTTCGCGCCCTCGCCGAAGATTTGAGGGGTGGGGTGCTCGGAGCGGCGCGCCGCCGAGATGGAGAACGCACGCGCAGCGACGGCCGCGCGGGCGGGCTTGAGCGCAGCACGGCGGGCGACGAGGGCGGCGGGGCGGATGGCGGCGGTGAACATGGTTTTTGGGAGACTGCAACGAGCAGAGGGCGACGTCGGGGACGATGATGGGTTTGCGTGACGAGCCGGGTCACGCAGCCCGAGCTGTCACACACTGTCACAGCATCACCCGCTGTGACCCGGAGGACGCTGGGTCGATGACGTAAGGGCTTCTAGCGCGGTGCGGGGCCGAAAGAGGCAGGTGAGGTTGAATCGAAGACGTGCTAAAATTACGGGGCGGGTCGGCTAGCGGCTGCGATTGGCTTTCGGGGCGGCAAGCGTGCAAGCGTTGTACGGCTGTCTGCAGTTGAAACGCTCAGTCGATGCCCGCCATGGCCTCCGTCCGCAGCTTGTCCTCAACCACGACGGTCCCCCGTGGCCTCCCCCACACTCCTTCAACAGCATATACCCACCCGCCCTGCCAAGCCCTGGCTCCCCGCACCCCAGACTATGCTCTCCCACTCAGCCACCCGGGAGCCTCTCGCGCACTACAACCGAGACGGCGTATCTCCTTCGTCTTCAGACGACAACCATCTCCGACCGCTTCCTTTCCCCGTCATCTCTCGTGCCTCTTCACGAGCTTCTTCTGCCTCGTACACTTCCACCGCCGCCCTCAATCCGAATCATGAACCTTTAGTCAGGAAGGAGAGAACATCTATCGCGCAGAAGCTCTTTGGATGGAAGCGCAGCGGTGAGAAGCACGCGAATCTCGAGGCTCAGCATCCAGACAAGCCCTGTGACAAAGGGGGTGGGTCAGATGCACCGCGTCTCCGGGCATGGCATGGCTGGCGTCTCATCATCTTTGACTCTTGTGAGACTCGCCTTCGATGTGCTTCCTTGGAGTATATAGGACTGACTTATCCTCCTTCGCAGGGTTCAACTTCCTGATCCTCCTCATTCCGGTCGCGGTAAGCGGGCCAATGACCCGGGCGATAACGAAACGGAAACCTGAACCATCACCCAGGGAATCCTGAAGTCAACGTCCGAGAATTCCGAGACTCTCGTGTTCACAGGTGGGTTTGACATGCCCGTTCATGCTGTCGGACTGAAACTTGACGCTTCACAGCGTGCTTATTGGCCATGATTCCGCTTGTCAATGTGAGTTGATTCCTCAGTGCATGCGGCATCCGTGGATAGCTTCCGCCAGAATAGCCGGCATGCTGCAATCCTGATGTGGCTATTTCGGGGCGTTCTCACTGATTCACTTATAGCTGCACGACCTCGCCACGGGTGTACTCTCGCGAAGGATTGGTGGAACCAAGACCGGCTTGCTTAACTCGAGCATGGTAAGATCGCATGATTTGGCACTGCCACATATACCCTGTGCTAACAGAGTATCGACTGCAACAGAGTAATATGTATGACCGCGCAGCCCACAATACATTTTGAAGAAACATGCTGACTTCTCCCGTGCACAGCATCGAGATGGTCGTCGCGGTAAGATTTCCACTCGAAACCACCATAGGGTCTCCCTTGAACGACCTCTTACATAGGTAATCGCTCTGCGCAAATGCGAGTTACGAGTGGTTCAATCATCCCGTATGTGGTCATGTCTTCTTCGGAGCCCACGGATTGATGTTCCACCATAGTCATTGGAGCCATGCTTAGCAAGCTTCGTACGTACAGAGTGTCCTCATCCAAGATATGTGAAGCTGACATCATTGGGTACGGAAGTGCTAATCCTGGGCATGTGCTTCTTTGCGGGAGGTACCCGCTTCTCCGAACAGGGTTTCGACTCCAGTGAGTGAGGGAACGGCCTGCGGCGATGGTTCCGGCTTACAAGTGGTTAATACGGGGGCACAGCCGCTACCCAAATCCACTCGTCACTTTTGAGCATCAGCGTCGGTGCGGTGTTGCTTCCCGCCGCATTCCATTTCGCACTCTCGTACAATACCGAGGATAGCGCAGAAGAGGCCGGAACGACGCTGCAACAGCAGAAGTCAGACATTCTACGAATGAGCCACGGAGTGAGTCTGTTCATGGTTACCGCCGAATTATCGCTAACCAGGACTCAAGGTCGCTATCGTTCTCCTCTTCAGTAAGCCTCTCCCCCCGAGTGGTGATAGCAAAGAGCTAATGTCCGTGCTTCTGTCTTAGTCTATGTCTCCTATCTCGTCTTCCAGCTGTGGTCACATACGCATCTGTACAAGGATAGTACAGAACCTAGCAACAAGCTACCGGCAGCAGAGTCTGTGCGCATCGTCACTTCGCGTGTGCGGAAGAAGAGCAACAACATCCGGGAACACATCGCCAATAGTCACCCTCTGCGACAGATCCGTTCAGGAACGTCCCTCCACACTCTGCGGAGCATGCCGTACCCTAGGCCATCCAAAGCAGCCCGAAGCTCGGAGAAGATCGCTCCTGTGCCTGAAGCGCCAGAGACTGTCCTTGACGAAGAGGACGAACGCGGATCCACGCGCCAGGGTCCGTACATGCAACGGACGGCAAGCGGCGCTGAGAAGCGGGCCATGCTCGTCTCTCCACTCGGCACGACGTCGCAGGTGACGCTTTCGAACCCCATCTCCCAGCCCGCAGAGTCCACGGTGCGCCTCGTCTCGGACCAGGAACGATTCAGCATCCGGCGCGGGAGCTCTGGGTCAGGAATTGACTCTCGGTCGCGCTCTGTCAGTCCCGTATCTCGCATTGGATCCGGGGAAGACTCGTCGTTCGACTCCGAGGACGACAGACAGTGGCGCCGTACTAGGGATCAGCGCGGACGGTCCCGGACTCCAATGAGCGAGGTGCTATCAGCGTACTACATGGACGATGGGGAGTATGTCGAACATGACGGGCAGGGAGGCTTCAAAGAGATGGAGGATGGCAGCATCTCTCCTTCGTCATGGCAGAGAGGTCCGGGCGCGTCCTCATCACCCACACCCGCACAACAAGAGATGAGCTGGACGCTGACGATCTTCTTGTTGCTCTCCGTCACCGCGGTGCGTATGCAGCTCATGGGCATTCCATACCGTTGATTCTCACGATTCCCGTGTAGCTGGTGGTGGTCGACGCCGAGTGGCTGGTGGAGACCATGGATCACCTCTCACCGACCATCAGCAAGGAATGGATTGGGCTGATCCTGTTGCCGACCGTCAGCTCCATCGCAGGTGTGTACAACTTCACGGCTGTCCTTCCTTCTCGACTTCATGCAAATTTGGACAGAATGCGTTACCGCGGTCAATGTGTCCGTGAAAGACCAGTTGACGCTCAGTATCAGCGTCGCAGTCGGTTCCACCATCGTGCGCCTCGGTTATCTGCTGTGTTCTCGGTTCCTCAGTCTAATTCCTCCACTTGTAGCAAACGGCTCTATTCGTCATTCCCTCGATGGTCATTCTCGGATGGATCCTCGACAAGCCCCTCGCTTTATTGTTTGACCCGTTTGAGTCTGTTGTAAGTAGCCGTGGGCATCTGTGCGCCCCCTTGTGTTTAGGGCACTGATCGTCTGTGTGCCAGGTATTGTACATCTCTGTGCACACTATGGGGTACGTCGTCGCGGACGGCAAGTCTAACTGGTTAGAGGGGGTAATCCTCATCTGTACGTGTTATGTACTTCTTCTACTCGATTTCCCTGGTTTAACCCGGCGTCCTCGCCTTGCAGGCCTCTACATTGTTATTGCCGTCACGTTCTGGTTCTACCCTGGTGAGGAGCCTCCGTGTCTTCGATATGTACTTCCTCCGCTAATACGGCCCTGTGTACAGGTTCCAACTTCTCGACGAACCTGGCCGTGTGCACCGAGTCTCCCCCCATCGCCCTCTGAGCATTTACGCATCACCACATCGAACACTAGATTCCTTGCATCTACCGGCCTCGGCGAGGTCGCACATTGTCTCTTGCATTACTAGACCCGAAGCCGCCACGCGGAGCTGGACAACAACATTCTCTTATTACAAGCCCTCGCTCATCGTAATTGCACAATCACTCTGTAGACACCCCCTCGTTTTGTAGATATTCGCGCCCGCTAGAGACACTTCGCTGCATACCTACCATTCATCGACAGTAGATACTACACACACTTTATCCTTCGCATCCGCGTAGAGCGTAGACTCTAGAGTTGTAGCACTAGCCAGAAACTGCGTTTCGGACTGTACGTACTTACCATATACACTTCCCTAGCGATATGAATCGTCTCGAAGATGTTGCCGGACGGGCTCAAGCTAGCAGGAATAGACAACGGGATCGGCGGCGTGCCGAGGTGCTGACAAAAGTCTAGAGATACATTCTGCTTCGAAGAATCGAGCTGAAACATACAACAACGCATCACAACGAGGACCCTATTCTTCCTCCAGCAGGAACTCGTTCACGATCCCCTTCATCTCCTCCTGCCCCACCCGCCTCGTCTGCATGACCTCTCCGTGGACACGTCCATCGTCACCATCACTGCCACTCCCCATCGCAGACGACAGACGCGCCTCGGTCCACATGGGCAAGGGAACGGCCGGAGACGCGGCAGGCTGCACGGCAGGCCAGGGAGGCGGGACGGGCCGCGCGTTCCTGCTGGTGAGCGTCGTGTGGCATGCGTAACAGAGGTACGGCGTGAGCGAGGGACGCGACGCCTCTGGATCGGCCTCATTCGGGTCGTTCTGTGCGGCGTCGGTGGGCGGGCGGGAGCGTATGGCGATACGGGACTTCCACTCTTGGACGCCGCGCTGAGCAGGCCTTGTGGAGATTCAGATGGTGCTCGATCATATCAGAGTAATGGTGGGAGACCTACCGGCCGCAGAGGATACACTTGCCGGACACCTCGCCTTTGGGCGCGAGCTTCCCGCACGTGCGCACGATGGTAGAGACTGTCGAGGGATAGTCCTTCTCTAGCCCGATGATGAAGTCTGCCTAGACTTGAGTGGCTGTCATTGCGAAGATGTCGCGCGAAGGAACAGACCTTTGGTAAGAGTGCCGATACCGGGCTTCGCGCCTGCCCAGCCCCACTTCTCCTTCCCGACGATGGGTACACCGACCCACCAAGCCCACGCTGCACATTCCTTCATGCCAACATCCCGAAGCGGGCGGACGATGCGCACCGTCCGCTTGCCCTTCCGTGCTTTCTTCGCTCCATCCGAGCCCTCAGGTGTATGGGGAGAATCTGACGCCCAGAGCGCTTCTGGCTCTGGAGCCCATTCCTCCTGCGTTTCCTCGCGGATGTTGAAGCCAGCACCTTGGGCGACGCCAGAGATGAGCGAGACGGCGAGGCTGGTGAGCGAGGTGCCGAGTACGAGGTGTGAGGAGCCGGTTTGAAGGGCGGTGTGTAGGAGGAGTAAACGGATGAGGGTCTGGACGGATGTGGTCACCGCGGTAGGGGTTGGGAGAGAGGAGAGGTAGGCGCGAAGGGAAGTGAGGGAGTCTGATGGTGTAGATGCGAGAGATTCGAGGAAGAGAGCTACGGAGGAGGTTAGTCGGCGACCGCGAGTATTGATGGTGTGTGCATACCTTCGTCCGCGAGTGATACACCAAGTGAAGAGACGATCGGTTGTCCTCCTGTCCGCTCCCACCATGAGCGATCGAACGCGTCTCGTATTCGGAGAGAGACGAAGTCGAGGTCATCATAACGCTTCACAAACTGCGCAATTTCCTCCGACCGATCTTGCATCTACTTCAAAAGCGTCAGAACGGAACAGGGGAATAATGTAAGACCTTAATCACCCCGGGGAAAGCGTCGCACACCTCCACATAGCACACGGTGACCTTGTTCCAGACCCGCTCGTGTCGAGGATGGTCGCGGCCGCCGTCCGCGGGCATAGTCGATTTGTCGAGGGCGACGTAACATCTGTGCACCAGATCGAGGAGAACGGAAGACCCCAAGCCTCCAGAGAAACCGACGAGTAGGTTGCCGGCGGGCTTCAAGGCGGTCCGTCGGGGGCCGTCCGGCTTTGCATTGACGGTTGGCTCCAGTGCCCGGCGGAACTTGTGCACCACGAGGGGGACAAAGCAGTCTCTGTTACTCAACGTATCAGTGGTGTTCATGGATATGCACGTGTTGAAGGACAGACTTGCAGTAAACGGCATGTCTGATGACGAGATTTCCTTGAGCCGTCTTGCACTTTACGCAACTCTTCGTCTTATCATACTTCTTCCGGCCTGTCATAGACTCAGAACGCTGTCATAAAATTGTGCATGTCATCTGAGACTCACGCTGCATGAGCGCATCCGCATCCGCGGCAGGATTTCCGCAAGACATGGTGGTCGGCTGAGGAACGGGGTGCGGAGGATTTGCAGCTCGACTCGCTCGGAGCGGGAGAAGAGCGCAGATCTGGATCTGATCGACGCTAGACGCCCATAGGCCATCTTCAGCCACCGACGCTCTGCTCGCTCCTCGGCCTCCCTGCTCGGGGCTATCTGCGCGACCATCACCGTCTCCCTTCTGTTTTCTTGGACTTCTTGGACTGTATGAGATATGAATAACGAAGACACTGTAGAGAAGGGTGCACAGGCGCAGTTGCTCGAAGTTCCGCCGGTCCGGCCGCCTCTGTCCAGGACTGTTACGAACGCGCTGGGTCTGGGCAAATCAGAGGTTCTCCTGCAGGCAAAGAAGAACACGATCCTAACATCCCATGGCCGGCCGCCATGGTATGGGGAGGATGGGAACCATATCTCTGACGCGTTTGTTATTGGCATCGCTGGTAAGCCCGCATGCACTCGTGTGATCATCGTGTCCCTGAGTATCGACGCGCCGTACGTATGGATTGTAGGTGGATCTGCTAGTGGCAAGGTGCCTAACCACGCTGCCACATCAAGGGACACGAACGAGTGACTCAATAATTCATGGCGTCATTGCACAGACACACGTTGCACGGTGCATTGTACAAGCCCTGGGCTCTATCCCGACCGTGGTTATCCTGTCCCAGGTTGGTTTGGCACTCAACACGGGTCGGGTGCATGGTTGACACAGATATAGGACAGCTTCTACAAACGCCATTCTCCAGAAGATCTTAAGCTTGCATTTGCGAATCGATACGATTTCGATCATCCAGGTACTAGTCCCTATCAGCCGTAGGGGGTCGGATATAGGTTCATCGGCTGTTGCACAGATGCAATCGACATGCCGTTGTTTGCGAAGGTATGTTCGTGGTATCAACCGACGTCATCAAAGTCGCCTAGGATGATGGTTGAAGTGTGACCGACCTATTGCCGTAGTGCCTCGCAGACTTGAAGGCGGGCAGGCAAACCAACATACCGATATATTCGTTTACTGAGCATCAACGTCTTGACGAGACCAAATATCTCTACGGCGCCTCTATCATCATTGGTGAGAGCTATGGCGGGGTCAATCACTAGTATTAGACTAATTGGAGGCGTAGTCGAGGGTATTCTTGCTCTGCATGATGCTGAACTACGGTCGTTGTATGACCTGAAGGTACTTGTGAAATGCGGTAGTCCGAAAGAATGCTACTGAGGACTTTCACAGGTCTTCGTTCAATGCGACTCGGACCTCATGCTCGCGCGTCGCATCCGGAGAGACGTCAAGGAGCGAGGCCGTAGCGTTGATGGCGTTCTGGAACAGTAGGTATGGTTTGTGTGTTTGACGTATGGTATACTGATATGTGTTCCCAGGTATCTCCGTTATGTGAAGCCCGCATATGACCACTTTGTCCAACCCACTTCTCGTTACGCGAACATTGTAAGAAATCTTACTTTGCGTGAGGGCTACGGCTGACTGAGCGTTGGTACTAGATCGTTCCCGGGTCGGACAACACTGTTGCAATCGAGCTAATATCAACTCACATACGACGCAAGCTTGACGAACGGTCGAAGTACCTGAGAGAACGATTGGCACGGATCGGACCTCGAGACCTAGGGCCGGGCGACCCGACCACTCAATGCTTCTCCAACGTCACTCTCCTGCGGCAAACTCCGCAGCTCCAGGTTCGTCCGATACCGCGCACTCAAGTCCGTTGGCTGACTAAACGCTGATTCAGGGCATCTACACTATCCTGCGTGATAGTACAACATCACGCGAAGACTTCATATTCTTTACGGACCGACTGTCAACATATCTTAGTGAGAAAGCCATGGAGTTTCTACCGTTCAAAGCACGTAAGGTCATTACCCCCGTTGACGTCCCTTACTCTGGGAAGCAACTCTCTGTGGAGGTGTGCACTAAGACTGCTGGAATACACGTTCCTTCACTGACGTCTGTGCTAGCATGTATGCGGAGTGTCCATCCTACGATCGTAAGTGGTTTGAACAACACGTCTGTATGCGTGCAGTCTGACTGGAGATCTAGAGGCGGCCCTCTGGAACAAGGACTACGTCGTGTTATTCAGGACATTCGCATGGGTTCGCTTCTCATCCAGTCCGAAGTACACACAGGCGAGCCTCTCTTGCTTCATGCTATGCTGCCCGTATGCATCAGGCAAAGAGAGCTCGCCAAGAACAGCTTCGTGTTCTTGCTGGATGCTCAGGTTGGTCGATATCATCGCCACGCGCGCCCTTGGGCCTCGCTGACGTATCGTGCCAGATCGGTACTGGAGCAGCTGCGTTCATGGCGATCCGCGTGCTCCTCGACCACGGCGTCCCACAAGAGAACATTATCTTCGTCACTTTCATCGTCGCCGCCTGCGGCGGCGTGCGCGTCCTCCAGCACGCCTTTCCGAAAGTGCGCATCGTATGCGGCGCAGTCGACCCCATCCTGCGCGAGTCGTGGGCTCTGTGGGACACCACTTCCTCCGAAGCGAAGGAAGTCGCGGATTCCGGTGTGCCGTCGGTCCAGACCAAGGCAGAAGCGGAGGCAGAAGGCAGGAAGGTATGGGTCGTCGAGCCTGGGATGGGTCACATTGGTGAGTGCCCCTCGGTCTCGTGGTGCAGTTGGTCATTGACCTCGGCGATGCTCTGTAAGGCGACCGATACTACCTTTGACGTTGTTCCCCGCGGGTGGCGGAGCCCCTGCGGCGCAGTCAATATCGGTATTTTCCACGATACAGTCGGGATAGCGCGATGGCGATGCACGCTGATGGTACCTCAAGCGAAGTATCGAATGCTTGTCTCGTCTAAATCCCTTACACGCTACTGGTAAGTATCGTATATGCGCATGGCGCCAGGGCTCCAAGGCCGCCCGGGAAGACCGCTCGGCTACCGTGGTGCGCACACTCCGGATCGTACATAACGCATTCTATCGGACCGGAACTACGCCTCGCTACGTGGATATGTTCCCAAGCATGCTGCTACACTGTCTTCCATCGGGGAGGTTCGCCTTAGTCGAGCTTGGTCAGCCAAAGCTGGTTTACGGCGGCCGATGGTGTAGAGAAGGCATCTCTGACTCCGAAGACTGAGCGTGGGTGACGATAGCGACGGGCGGGCGCAGACGAGTCAGTGCCGGATGGTGCTTCCGGGGCCTGACGCCACAGTCGATCACGTACGTATACGAATATAACTAGTGTAGAAGAGTCTCAGCCCACCCTCCGTACGTCGTCTCTCTCGCTTTCCTCCGCGACAATACTACGCGCTCTGGAATTACTGGAGTCATCTTAGCATAGCGTGAGTACAGCTCTTCGTGATACTAAACTCTGAGGGATTGTCTGATTCTGACACCACGATCGATAATAGTGAAGTATCGTGATCGGCTCCGATCGCAAAAGCCGGAGAGGTAGACCACATTCTGCGCAGCAGCCTGCATTGAATCCTATACACCAGGTATGTAACTCTCTGTACTCGCCGCAGACGTCGACCGATTGTAATGAGCTCGCAGCCACAATGCCACTCCTTGAGCCGGCACCTTTCCCCGGAGCGACGTATGATCCCAATGAGAACCCGCCGCCGTTCGGACACTCGCTCAAGAAGTACTTTGCTCTGGAAGATGACTATGTCAACCTGAACAATGGTGTGCTACGATTCCTCCCTATACCGATACAGGAATTGAACGTACTGCAGGATCCTACGGGTCTCCACCCCTCCCTGTTGTCTACGCCGCAACGCGACTCGGGTATGAGATCGAGGGGAACCCGGACAGGTTCCATCGCCTGAAGCTGGCACCTCTTTTGACGAAGGCGCGGTGAGCGTCTCCGCGATACGTATAATACCGTCGTTGTGGAACTTACACACGGTTTCGCAGGGAGAGCGTCGCGAAGCTCATCGGCGCAGAGCCGGACGAGGTCGTCATCGTCCCGAATGCGACACACGCTGCGAACACCGTGCTCAGGAACTTTGAGTGGCGTGAGGGAGACCTCATCTTGCACAGTATGTCGCCTCTTGCCTTGTATGCCTACGCTGATTGTGTTATCAACGGAATGCGTATCACAGCTACTACAACGTATGGCGCTGTCGCCAAAACCGCCCGCTACCTCGCGGACCGCTCCGAGCAGCCACGGCCCGACGTGGTGACTATCGACTATACGTTCCCCGCGTCACACACGGAAATCCTGGGCCAATTCAAGGCCACGCTCCGCGAAGCGAAGCAGAAGCATGCGCAGACCGCTTTCACAGATGTGCCCCCGCTTTCGCAGGGTTACGTGGAGGAAAACCGAGGCCAGGGAAACAAGATCGTCGCCGTCGTTGACTCGATCGTCGCTAACCCCGGTGTGCTCATGCCCTGGAAGGAGCTTGTCGACGTGTGCAGGGAAGAGGGCGTTTGGTGCATTGTTGACGCGGCGCATAGCATTGGCCAAGAGGTATGTCGGCACTGCAGAGTGGGGCAGCGCTCGACAAATGCTCACGATGCCCGGCTAGCCTGACATCAACTTGAGCGAGGTGAAGCCCGACTTTTGGTTTTCTAACTGCCACAAGTGGCTCTACTCCAAGCGAGGTTGCGCGGCACTGTACGTTCCGAAGCGGTCAGTATACATCTGTAGTCTCCGTGTGCGATACGATTACTGACATTTTCGTCACCAATGATAGGAACCAGTACATCATCAGGTCGTCTGTCCCTACCCACCATGACTACGTCTCGCCCCAAAGTGCAGCGTACAAAGTGGTGGGCACGAACTTTGCCCAGCAGCACTTTTGTACGTTATTCTACGATTACTCAGGAGATAGTGCAGAACTGATACACATCAGGGGGGACGGTGGACTTTACTGGCTACCTGACGGTTCCCGACGGTGAGTTCTGCCTTGACAATATGTGGACGAGGCTGATATTCAGCATCACTAGCCATTGCCTTCCGCGAGTGGATTGGCGGAGAGAAAGCCATCTACGAATACGGCCACAAGTTGGCCATCGAAGGCGGAAAACGGCTCGCCGAGATCCTCGGCACACGCGTCATTGACGAGTCGGGCGAGCAGACAGTCACTATGGTACGTACAGTCTCTACGAAAGGTAGCGGGTTCTGATCTACCGACCGACGATGCCCCGCCATAGACGAACGTTCAGCTCCCGCTCCCTGTAGAGAAGACCCGCGGGGAGGTCTACACGGCTGAGAAGCTCATAGAGATCAACGCATACCTGCAGGAGAAGCTACTCCTCGAGTGGAAGACGTACGCCGCGCACTTCTACCATGCGGGCGGATGGTGGTGCCGGTGCAGCGTGCAGGCTTACAACGAGGTGCGAGGACTCCACGGCCAGTCTTACATCTTCCGTTATATGTACTAACGAGACCGTGTCGCGTACCCGAATGGGAACAAAGATCTCCGACTTCGAATATCTCGGCAAGGCATTGAAGGCCGTATGCAAGGAGGTCGAGGAGAAGATCTTGGCGAAGGCACCGTAAGACGGTCCGGCCCGCTTGTTGTTCAAGTTTCCAAGCATCTTTGGTGGGTTCGACGCTGCATCGGCGCTCAGAGGATCAGTGTACTTACCTGTGTCTTGGGAGGGGATCATAGGACATGGCCTCTTCAGTGGCGGGGCTATGTAGGCTTTGTCTGTACCGGTGTCGCATGAGAATGTTATTGGAAGAACGGAAACCACAAAGTCACGCGATCGTATGAGACAATGAGCAAGGTAGATCTTCAACATACTGCTGACTCACATGGAGGTATCGTGCGCCGGCAGGGCCCTATCGTAATGAATGTTGTGTCTTCGCCAAGCTCATGTCAATGTCAGAACAGCAGCAGAAGGCAGAAGGGTGTGGGCGGTCAAGCCCGAAATGAGTCACATCGGTGAGCATGCAGCGGTCTCGTGGTCATGTCGATGACTGTTAATAACACTGTTAATCCCGTGTGGCGACGGATGCACCACTGTCGAGCACGTCAGGTCATTGGCTACACAGCCTGTACGCATGCTCTTGAACACTTGACCTGAATGCCGCAGCTGGTATAGCTCCACCAACATGGCAGGATCCCTGTGGCTGAGTCTATGCCTACTATGCAGTGGGATAATATCCATAAGTGCAATTGGTATCCACTACACTCGCGACGATGTACTGGCAGAATCAGGCGCGTGCCTTGAGGGTACGTATTCCGGTTCCTTAACCCGGGTCTGTTGCCGTGGTATCTCAATAGCAGTTTCCCACTGGTTGCCGTGATGTCCAGCACCGATGAGGTCCTCCCCGGATGAACCGCGTATACTATTGTATGGTGGTAGCGGGGAGTAGGAGTCATGCTTCCAACACGGATGGCGTGGGTGCCAATGGTGAACGACGTCGGACGGACGTATGTAGTCGAGTCATCGCCGGCCGGTTCATGCGCAGACAAAGCGCTACGAGCCGATCGGAGAGAGTATAAGAATGCCTACTTCGTTATACTGGTTCGACGGCCCATCGTCCTCCTATTGGACTTACCAGAACGTACACGGTACTGAACGCTCGCTTCAGCGCTGCATTCTTGGCCCCGCTTTCCATACATAGGTATCGTGAGTGGACACATACCTTCTTGAGCGTCCCACCGGGCCGACAGGATAAGAAACCTGATGCGTCGCGATCACTCGAAGTCCAGGAGCTGCCTTTCCCACCGTTCGTTAACTTGAAGAGCCACCATACCGTTCCGAGCCCTACCAAGTGCGTGAATGAAATTGACTTACAAGCCTCTGCGATTGATAGCTATAACGCGTTCGATACACTGGCAGCCACAATGCCCATTCCCGAGCCAGTGCCTTACCCAGGAGCGACATACGATGTCAACGAGAAACCGCCCCCTTTTGGGCACCCGCTGAAGAAGTACTTCGCCTTGGACGACGACTACGTCAACCTCAATAACGGTAGGCCTCTTCTGTGTGTTTATTGCCAGAGTACCGTGACTCACCAGACAGCGTAGGCTCATATGGTTCACAACCTCTTCCCGTCGTCTTCGCCGCGACGCGTCTGGCTCACGAGATCGAACGTAACCCTGACAAGTTCCAGCGCCTGATGTTTCAGCCTATCCTGGTGAAAACGCGGTATGTATCCCTATACGACTTTGGTGACACTCAAAGTTAGGCTGACGCGGACTATTGTAGGGAGAGCGTCGCGAAGATCATCGGCGCAGAGGCGGACGAAGTCGTCGTCGTCCCGAATGCGACGCACGCGTTGAACACAGTGCTGAGAAACTTCGAGTGGCGCGAGGGAGACCTCATCATTAACAGTTCGCCTCTTCGGACTCTCAGCACCGCGGTGTTCTGACGGACTCCTTGCAGCCTCGACGACATACGGTGCCGTCAGCAACACCATCCGCTACCTCACGGATCGCTCTGACCAACCGCGCCCGGACATGGTTACCATACCATACGTTTTCCCCAGGACGAACACCGAGATCATCGACCAATTCCGCGCAACGCTGCGCGAAGTGAAGCAGCGGCGCTCGGATACCGCGTTCACCGACGTCCCGCCGATCTCACCGGGGTACTCGGAAGACACGCGCGGGAAGGGGAACAAGATCGTCGCCGTCATCGACTCCATTGTTGCTAACCCTGGCGTGCTCATGCCGTGGCAGGAGCTTGTGCGGATCTGTCGGGAGGAAGGCGTCTGGAGCGTCATCGACGCTGCCCACAGTATTGGACAGGAGGCCAGCCGCCATGCCACCGTACTGAACCGGGCATGAACTGACGCAACTCTAGGCTGACATCAACCTGGGTGAGGCGAAGCCTGACTTCTGGTTGTCCAACTGTCACAAATGGCTGTTCGCGAAGAGGGGTTGTGCCGTGCTCTACGTACCCAAGCGGTTCGTTCCTGCATCGTCTGAGGTCTCGGTAGCATCATTGACGGGTCGTCCATGCTATCCAGGAACCAGTATATCATCAGGTCCTCCATCCCTACCTCCCATGAATACGTATCCCCTCACAGCGAGGCGTACGAGGTAGTCGGCACTAACTTTGTCAAGCAACACGAGTGTATGTGGCACACTTTTGCCTATCCGCAAGCAGCTGACCTCTTTCAGGGACTGGCACTGCGGATACGACAAACTACCTCACCGTCCCCGAGGGTGAGTGTTCCGGTTTACAATACGGTCACACGCGGCTGACCGTTGGGATATCATAGCCATCGCCTTCCGTGAATGGTTGGGTGGCGAGAAGGCGATATACGAATACACGCACAAACTTGCCATTGACGGCGGAAAGCGGTTGTCTGAAGTCCTCGGCACGCGCGTCATGGACGAGACAGGCGAACAGACTGCCACTATGGTACGTCGTTGTGTCTGGTACTGCTGTTTGTGCTTGAAATTAACTCCCCATCCATCGATGCTCTCTGCGCATAGACGGACGTGCAACTTCCGCTTCCCGTGGAGAAGACTCGCGGGGAAGTCTACACGAACGAGCAGCTCGCGGAGATCAACCAATTCCTCCTGAGGAGGCTGCTGCTCGAGTGGAAGACGTACGCCGCGCACTACTACCACGCAGGCGGGTGGTGGTGCCGATGCAGCGCGCAGGTCTTCAATGAGGTGCGCGAACGTCGCGTCCGGAACCAGGTGGTGCATAGTACTGACGGAGCCGCCCGGTGACGTCCCCGCGCCCTCTTACAGATCTCCGACTTCGAATACCTGGGGAAGGCGTTCAAGGCGGTGTGCAAGGAGATTGAGGAGACTATCTTGGCCAAGAAGCCTTGACACATTTTCGCGCCGTTGGCTCTCGTCTATCCAAGTACGTCCAACGCAATGCTCGGCAGGCAATAGTGGCTTACCTCGCCTTAAGTCAGCATGTAAGAATGTAAGGCATTTGACTTGTGTAGTGAATACGACTTGTTGTTACCAGTATCTTGGGTAAACAAATGGTTGAGAGAGGCAAACCTCTGCCTCAGGAGCTACAGACGTCTAAGCCGTCCAAGTCACTGGAATGCCGCGTATGGTTCGGTGGGCATGCGTCGGAGGGAACGCGTATGCTGAGCAGTTCCGCCACCCCGGCGGTCTTCCTCCCACGCGGAAGGCTGCAGTCTACCTTTTCGTGAGCATGACTCAATATCCTCCGAGAACGGTAGTTTCTATGGGCGGACCGGGTGAGATAATACGCCACCGGGCGCCGGTCAACCCTTCAACAAGATTAGGGTCCGAACCGCGCCATGTTTTCAGACCATACAGACGCACTGCAAGATGACCATGCCAGCGCAGTCGTCAAGCCCGCTCTTCGTACTTGGAGACTCAGGGATCCCTGAAGGCAGCGTCGACCATACGACAGTCGTGATCATCCATGGCTTCATATGGCATAGCGGTGAACGGCGCAGACAACCTTCGGAGATGGTCGTGGGCTGACGAACGACGTCGTGATAGGTATCTTCCAAAAGCTCATACCTATAGCCGGAGCCCACAACGCGCGCGTGGTCCTGGTGAACCGTCGCGACTATCCTGGGGCCGAGCCCTTTACAAAGGAAGATCGCGCGCTCCTCCCCACGCTCTCTGCCGACGAGTGGAAGGACGCCGTACTGGTCGCCGCGGCCAAAGAGAAGCTGCTCAAGTTCATGGAGGCGCGGGCGCGAGAGCTGTATGACTTCCTAATCGAGCTCGTGGAGACTGGCGGCGTGTCCCGGCCGAATCGCGAGGGTGGTACGGGCGGGATTGTGGTCGCGGGGTGGTCCCTCGCTGGCAGCTGGATCACGGCTCTTCTCGCGAACGTGGCGTCCTTTCCCGTCCATGGAGTCCTTCTGAGCGATTATGTCCGACGTGTCGTCTTCTTTGGTACGTCGGCACTGTGGTACATCGGTAAGACAGATTATGACGATGCACGCAGATTCGCCGTTTGTCCCTCTGGGCTTGCCTTGGCCGGAGAGACGGCTGTACAGTCCGATATTCGACGACACGATCCCCCCAGAAGAGCGGATGCGGGTGTTTCTAGGGTGGATCAGCGGGTATTTCAAACATGGGGACACGCTCGAAACGCTGGAAGCGAAGACACCACTACAAATCCCCCAACCTACAGCGTCGACGTTCAGCACGGAAGAAATGGAGCAATTCATCCACATACCTCCGGGAGAGCCTGGCGGGTCCGACCAGATCCTCTTCGAAATGGGGGCAAAGTTGGGGCTATTCGTTACTCTGCGCGAGCGCGCGTTGTACCTGTCGCGTACTGAAGGAGATACCTGGCGCGATGTCGAGGTGCGGTAAGTGACGTGCAATCAGTCCACCAGCGGCGCGCAATGGGGTAGGATGGCACTGTCAAAGGAAGTAGAAGAGGCGAAGGCGCGGGGTGCGCCCATACGCAACGTGCGCTTCGTCCTCATCAAAGGCGCAAACCATTTCGTATGGCTCTCGTTCTTTTCTGTCAATGGCACTCTTTCTGAAATCAAGTCAATGCTACAATTCCTCTGACAGGTCCAATGGGATTTCCCGGAGCTTGCTCTCCGGTCTCTTGCTGGAGATGAGGACGTGGTACAGTAGAGAATCGGCACTATAGCAGAGTCGGGAATTCGATGTATGGCTAGAAACACCACGACATACTGTCGAGCAAAGGGTGTGTGTGAGGGGTGTATGAGATTGTCATCTTGTCGACTTCGAAGTCAGTGGAGGGAGTCGGGACCAAGTTCCATTAGCGCCACTTACTCAAGTGCTATACAGTACATCTGTACGTCATGACAGGCGCTCAAACCTTGTGTGGCGAATGATGCGCATACACCCCTCCTCCCATTTGGCCGACATCGTCTACGTGGCCAAAGTGGTCCTTGTCTTATGAACCCATGGCTGAATACGTGTTATGGACCTGCTGAGACGTTCCGCCAACTTGGAAACACGGCCAGTCTAAGCCACCAAACGACGAGGCCCCTGAGTCATACATACGGGCCACCGCAACGTACGGTAAGAGAGGCATGCTAATGTCGCGCAATTTGATGCAACTGCCTTTCGAAGACTTGGCGCATGTATGTGGTTTTTTTAGGTGCAATGGTGAACTTTTGTCGTGCCACCGGACTACTTGTAGGCGGAGGCGGTGTTCATGAGATAAAGTTCGGTCTTCGTTCCCTCATGGCCGTCTCATGAGCTATACTCAGGGAATGTGCGGCGTTCCGATGGGGGGGGGGGAATTGGATTGCGTCTCCAACAAGCAAAGCCTACTCGCAAAACTTGTGTCAATGCGGTACAGCTGTCTGCGGGCGTCCAATAGCGGCCGGTGCGTAGGGTGCACTCGTACCTGTCCAAGTAGCTGATCGCTGGTGCACACCACAGACTGGAAAGAGATCCCTAGAGCTGTCCTTCTGGAAGGTATTGGGCAGGTCGCACGGCCAAAGCCCCGATACTTCTTGGCGCGGATTGCCTTCTCAAGACAACATGCCGCTTACTATTGGACGGGGACATCATATGAGTTACCACTGTATCATCATGCTAAGACAATGAAGGGCGAATTACTGCTTTCCCCCGGTGCAGGAGCACGTGTCGCCATCATATTCACTCCCAGCCGGCAGTGTTCTCAAGTGCTTGCGCACAGGTGCAAGACTCCAAGCGACATATCTGCGAGGAAGACGAGCTCATACGAGTGAGAGTGACACTTGATCTCTCGAGGAGGTGTTCTTACTTTATCCGACAAGATAATTGGCCGTTGCGGATCTCGCTGTTCATCCGCGAGGATACCTCCATTGACCCCCCCAGATTCGGGTACATCGGTCAGTAAATCCCCATCGCCGTTTACCGTGGTCAGTAGTATACGCGACATACTCAATATCAATAGGTGGAAGAAACTAATGAGACGAGGTTAGGGAAACAGAAACGGCTCCGTGGTGGTCAACGGTCAACCTGGAGTGCGGCCCCTTGCCAGCGCTTAGCCGGGCTTTGGCCAACGTCCCGCTACAAAGCGGCTCGCTCCCGTGTTCAGCCACAGCTCTTCTCTCCACCACACCAAGTCACGGGATTCCTCCTCCATCCACGATCAGCCTACTCCATACACAGTCCACCAGCATATCTGTAGAATGGCCGACGCACCCAATAGGCCCCTCGCGACATCTCTCGATGCTCCTGCATCGACATCCCTCGCCTCCGCCTCGGCTTCCCGCACTCCAGGCGCGATTTCCCCCGCCTCCGACTCGCATAACACAGACCAGTCACCTCCCCCCGCTATCACGCATGCAAAGGACGAGGCGGGGCTGGCGAATTTCGCGGCATTCCTCGATCATGTCTACCGACGGGCCATCGCTCAGGGTATCCTGCAGCAGGCCGTCGAATTGATCTGCTCCCATGTCGGACACGACCTCGACCTCATGAAAGTGGCTGCTCTCCGGCTACAGATCGCATGTGCCGCCCCTTCCGCCGACAAGGAATTCCCTCCTGTCCAGGAGCCACAACTCCAGTGCACGCGGTGCCGAGCCTGGTACCTCGAGAGCGAGAACTCCTCGGACCGGTGCCGTATCCCCCACTTTGCGCCTCCCCAGCCCATTCTCATCCGAGGGGCGAAGGCCGCATACCCCGCATACGTCCATCCGTGCTGTGGCTCGGCATTCGTCGCGCTCCCGGGTTTGGCCACACCTTCACCGTACTGCTACATGGGCCCACACACCCCCATGACGTCCCCCCGGGCTTCCTGCGACTCCCCTCCCACGTGAATAGACATCTTTCAAACTCCCTAGCTCTGCGCCTCTCATCCCTCCCCCTCCCCCTCCCCCTCCCATCAGTCATCGCACGGCCTCCGCTCTGACTCCGGCTGCATGGTCGACATAGCTGCGCCGCGGTGCTATACCCTTCTACGGACTTGTAACCCCATGGACGCTCCCACTCCCGCCGAACACCACGACTCGACTCCCAGTGAGAGCGCCTCCTGGCCTCCTTCCAGAACCCACCCAGGATCCTATACACGAATGTTCGACGGCGACGCTAGGTGTCGGTGGGTCGGCGTGTATGCAGTAGGAAGGCTCAGGTGTTTTCGCCGGATCCGACGGACGGACGGACGGACGGTCCCGCGTTGAAACGCGGTAGGGCTGGCGAATCGTAGGTATACCACTTTGTATAAATTGTATCATCGTACTACTCCCCCCAATACCTACTCGCCGATTTTCCGCCGCTACAAGTTCACATACGTTTTGGGGACGGGCATGAAGTATCATCCTCAAGATCCCGTCTCTACTGGGATTTTCCATGCATCAGCTGGGAACCGAACTCCTTGAAATTCTTGTAGACTGCGGGAGCAAGTGCCGGCGACGAGCATCTGCCTAGCGGCACGCGGACAGGCCGTCCGAGGTCGTGGTAGAATAAGAGGTTTCGTCGTTTTCCCGGCTTCGCTCCTGACTAGTAATCTCGCGTGGTGATAGTCAACTTCGGGAACGGATATGTACAGTATATTAGGTGTGTGTGCATATGCTCTACGAACATTCGCCCCAAGCAGTCCATCATAGCGTGCCGACGGTATGGATGACCTCTGGAGTGATCCGCAGGTGCACAGCGGGATGATGCCTTTTGGTCTGAGATATCGGCGGGAGTGTTGCCAATACCGAGGACGAGTAACCTGATGCGAGCGGTTCCTGTGCCCGTCCGGGAGTCTCTCCCGGACTCACACCAGCCATAGCGGGCGATACGCTGGGGCTGAGTGAAAAGCTGCGCAGGACTCCGCGTGCAAGATGGATCCCATGCTCGCCGGCTGACGACGACGACGCCTGATCGCATAGTTTTCCGAGGCGAGCGCTACACCAGTTATGTTATAAGGACGGTCGGTCAGCTACGATGCACCACCCACTTCGAGTCAGGAAACAGAATGTTTCTCAATAGCAACATTCCGCTGTATGTCCTACACGATTCCCGCGTCCCGCCGGGGAGCACGGACTACACCACGCTGGTCGTGTTGCACGGCCTCGCGTACCATGTCGGTTAGTTTCTTATCTTCAAGTTCGAACATGCGGCGGACAACAGCTGATGCGCATGCGCGTCAATTGACAGCTATCTTCGCGAAGCTACTCAATCTGGGCCAGTCGTACAACACCCGCGTGCTCCTGGTCAACAGACGCGACTACCCCGGCAGCGTTCCGTACACGCCCGCGGAGAGCGCGCTGCTCCCTGCGGGTCCTCTCGACGATACGGCCGACGACGGAGAGATCGAGGAATCAATGAAGGACATCCGCGCGTTCATGGAGGGACGCGCGAAGGAACTGTACGAGTTCCTCGAAGGTCTGGTGAAAGAGGGCGTCGTCCCTCCTGCGGATCGGAAGAACAACAAGGGCGGAATCGTTGTCGCGGGATGGTCACTGGGCACTGGCTGGATGACCGCGCTGCTTGCGCACGCTCCGTCGTTCCCTGTCGGGGACGTCAATCTCGCCGACTACATGCAGCGAGTGGTGTTCTTCGGTGCGCGTTCCGTCCGTCGACACCGACACGAGACTGACGGACATTGCAGATCCGCCGTTCCAAGTGATGGGGTACCCGACGACGGAGAAGGGGTTGTACAATCCCCTCTTCGAGAAGGATATCCCGCCAGAGGAGCGCGAGAGCGTGTTCGCGAAGTGGGTCAGCGGGTACTTCGAACACGGAGACACGCCTGAGACGCTCGCATTGAAGACGCCTCTGCGAGAGCCCACGCCGACTCTGACGCGGCTCACCCCTGCGGACATCGCCCGCACGCTGTACCTTCCCGCCGCGGGGGCGGAGGCGCCAGACAGTGCGCTACTCTATCGCGGTATCGAGCTCGGTTCGTGGGTCTCGCTCCGCGAGGCGGCTTTGGCGGAGAGAGCGGGGAACGGGTGGGATGCGGTGGAGGTGCGGAACGTGACGTGCGAACGCTCGCCGTGC
Organism: Trametes polyzona; assembly: GCA_022606195.1. Classification (NCBI taxonomy): domain Eukaryota; kingdom Fungi; phylum Basidiomycota; class Agaricomycetes; order Polyporales; family Polyporaceae; genus Trametes; species Trametes polyzona. Next base: position 899,761 of record JABYQF010000004.1, read on the forward strand.
GACTGTTTGTGGGCTATGATGTGCCTGAGGAGGGAGGTGGACGAGGCTCGCGCGAAGGGCTTGCCAGTGCGCGATGTCCATTTCGTGCTCATCAAAGGAGCGAACCACTTCGTGAGTCCTACGCATTCATGCAACCAGGAGAGGAAATGGAAGAACTGACCGGTATACGCGTGTTCAGGTTCAGTGGGATCAGCCGGAGCACTTGCTGCGCGCGCTGGTCGGAAATGAGGACATAGTTCAGTAGTAGGCTGTCTAGAAAATGAGTATAATGGATGTAAAGCGCGCGGTACCCTGCGAGAACACGGTCGAGAGAGGAAGGGACGCGTCCTGTCACACCTCATTTACATTGGTCACGGCGTGATGGAAGCCGGGCCGGAGAGATCCAGGGGCGGTGGCGGTCGCTGTCCCGCACCCGTCCATCATGCGAGCGGCCTCTGCTCGTCTCCCACTTCTCCCTCCGCGTCCTCCAGCCTCTGCCTCGGCTCCTCCAGAGCCCCGTGTTTGACAGCGCGGCCTCTGCCTGTGTGACCGAAGCATATATCTGCCTGAACAACGCACATCTCGAGTTTGGGTGTCAGGATACTCGGGTAAGCACGACCAACTGCGCGTCCCCATTCCCACCCAGCAACGCATATATACCACGCCCCCGCAACTACTCATCATGACCGTCTAGGCCGTATACTTGCTGTCCCTTCCTCGCTCTTAGATCTCGACGGTTCTCCCAACACCAGATGTCGAATTCTACCCTCACCCTCCCGCCTGAGCTCTGTGATCATGTCCTCGACCAGCTGCAGGATGACAAGCCTACTCTTAGAAACTGCGCACTCGCAGCCCGTGCATGGCTTCCCCGCGCGCAACACCATATCTTCCACTCCGTCTACCTCGACTGGTCTAACTGCTATGCCTTCTCTCGCCTCCTCGCCTCCAACCCTGCTCTCGCATCACACGTCGCGACGCTTGAAATAGAAGGCGCTTTTGGCATCTTTTCCATGGACCGCCTCCATGGCGCGACACTCGATGCCTGGCTCCGCGCCGTCCCTCCATGGCTACCCCCTCGCCTGACGAGCCTCACCAAGCTCGAGCTTGCCCTTCTCACCATCGACGGTGACCTCGTACGACGCTTCTTCAGCTCACTCAGCGGCGTCACCCACCTTACGCTCTGGGCATGCGCTCTGACCACGTTTGACGTGTTCGCGGAGATGTTCTTGTCATTCTCGAAGCTTACTCGTTTGACCATTGCCTTCACCCAAGAATGGGAAACCAACCCCCATCCGCTCCCGGCTCCCGTCCCGAGCGCGGAGCGCCCGCGCTTGGAGACAGTAGAGCTCACGAGCAGCTGCGACAACTTCAAGGTCCTCAAATGGCTCGTCGCAGAGGACCTGCACCACTCCGTCCACACGCTTACATGCACACGAGTACCCTGGGCCGGACTCTGCACGCTCGGGGAAGTGTTGGACGCATTTTCGCCCACCCTGAGAAACCTGCGCATCGGGTTGGGCGACTCGATGACTGCTACCAGTACGTTTGTGTGCACGACGTACGCTCCTCTACCAAGCTCATACATTCTCACTTGACAGATTTACCCCGGGGCACGGGCTGGACCTGCCCCACCTTCACACCCCTCTCCGTCCTGGATACACTCACACTCGAGATCCACACCGCCCGGCTCTCCGCGGTGCCCTACACGCTCTACCTCCTCGCGCAGCTCTCCGCGCCCTCACTGCGCACCCTCGCCTTCGCTGTCAAGTGCGGCGAGTTCGACACGGCGTTCCTCATACCGTGGCCGCGCATCGCGGAGGTCGCCGCGCGCTTCGTGCCCGCGAGCCTTGAGTCCCTGCGCGTCACCGTGCGCGAGCGCGAGCGCGCGGGGCCGCCGCTCGTTCGCGTGGACACGCGCCAGGGCACGGTGTCCCCGGCGGGGCAGGTCGACGTGGCGGAGATGGAGCGCAGCGTGCGGGAGGCGTTCGAGGGCCAGGGCATGGGCAGGCTCGTGTCGTTCGAGCGCGCGGCGCGGCGGTGAACGCGCGATTTGCGGGGTGCGGCACGCGACGGACTTTCGGACATGTAAGCGTTGTTGTAAGTTATATCGTGTACACGGTCACCTGGCGCAACTGAGATCACAGACGGGATGCTTCTGTCGGGTGTGCAGCCGGTTCTGCGTGCGTGCGCTGTGTGTGTGTGGGCGTCGCGCGTGTCGCGTCACGGTCCTTCTGCGGGCGAGTGATTCGATGATGATGATGGGCCCCGCCCGTGTGTCGGAGTTGCAACGCAAATCCAAGCTGCTCAGGCGCGATTTTTCCGTCGCCATGCGCTAGTGCGACCTTGGAACTGGTCAAACATCATGTTCCGGGCGAGGGAACGGGAACAGGAACGGGACCGGGAGAGCAGCGCGCGGGAGCGGATCCGCCAGGCGTACGTCGCGACGAGAGGAGCCGTGCCCGACGTGCATACCGTCACCTTCCAGCCGCGCGGGGTGGGCACGAGCGAGGACCGGATCGTGGCGGACAAGTGGGACATCTTCGGGCAGTACTACCTCTTCCTCGGGGTCTTCGACGGTACGCACCTCCTCCACCCCCCTCCCAACGGTGGCGTTCAGTGCACATCCCTCTCCGCCCCCGATCTTCCTGTCAATCACCCTCCAGCGTATGCTGTTTACTGATCATCTCGCCTGGCCGTACACCCACACTGCAGGACACTCGGGCTCCGCCGCGGCAGAGTACACGAGCAGACACCTCCCGATCACGATCCGGGAGAGCCTGCGCGCGTACGTGCAGAGCATCCCGCACGGCGCGCGGCTCTTCCGCGGGAACGTCGCCGCGCACGCCGACGCCGTCTGCGCCCTCCTCCGGCGCGCCGTCGAGCGCTTCGACGCGGACGACGTCGGGGGCGCGCTCCGCGCCGTGTGCCCGCGCCCGTGGGAGCTCGCGGAGGCGCAGGCGCGGCGCGTGTGCGAGGAACACGAGGAGGTCGTCGACCGCGCGTTCTCGGGCACGACCGCCGCGGTCGCGCTCGTCAGCCTCGACGAGCGGTTCATGTGGGCGGTGGGCGTGGGGGACTCGAGCGTGGGTGAGTGGCCTGCGCCCGTGCGCGTGGCGTTGCGGCGATTGTGGCGTGCTCGGAGCTGAAAGTCGAGTGTTTTGGTGCAGGGATGGCTGTCGTCGATGATAGGGGCATCACGACGGGTCGGAGGATGTGCGAGATACATTCGTTCAAGGATCCGCAGGAGTACTTCCGGGCGAGCATGACCCACCCGCATGAAGAACAGCCGCTCTTCGACGGAGAGCACATACTCGGTTGGTTAGGCGTCCCACGCAGTGAGTGTACCGTCCTCGTACTCTGCTACCCCAACCTTGAACTGACCGACCGACCGGTGGCGCCACCGCCAGCCATAGGCGACTTTCCGCTCAAGCTACACGCATCCTACACATCCCATCTATTCCCCCACCTCCCCCGCCTGCGCACAAGAGGCTGCGACCCGCCCCTCTCCTCGATACACCCCCGCATCCGCACGCCCCCCTACGTCTCCGCCACGCCCTCCGTGCGCTTCACCGACCTCGAGCCGCACTGGGACACCGGCGCCCGCCTCGTGCTCTTTACCGACGGCGTCGACAGCCTCCTCGACGGGTACTTCACCTTCACCCCGCGCCAGCGGAACCCCGAGATGGCCGGGGAGGGCACGGCGGCGGCGGACGTCCCCGTCGAGGTCGTCGCGGGCCTGCTGGGCGCGCAGTGGTGGGGCGCGAGGGGCGGCGAGCCGGATTTGGCGGTGGCGGCGCATAGGGCGCGGCTGGAGAGGGTGCTCGGGCACGCGGTCGTGCCGCGGTGGAGCGGGGACGAGGATAATCGGGCGGTAGACGTGCTGGGGAACTTGCTGGGCGGGAGCGACGTCGAGAAGCTGGAGATGGTCACGGATTTGGGGAGGTTGGAGGTGGAGGAGGAGGATGGGTGGGCGTTGCACGTTGACGATACGTCCATCGTTGTGTGGACGATTAAGGACGCGTAGCATGCGAGACTGGAAATCCGGAGATATACTCAACACTCAAATCCTGCGGCGCGCCGGACGCATGCGATGCAGAAGTTTACAGAACGCTGCGAGTGCGTGCTACTATCTTGATGTCATCCATTGCGCGGTAACACCGTATCTCGCAGGATCAACTCATAGCAAAGAGTACCATCGAATGCACGGCCTACTGTTACATACGCTAATATTACAGACATCGCATAGGGAGGAAATTCGGCCTTGCCAACTAGACTTTGGCTCCGAGCAGGGGCAGTCCCCGGGCCTTCAAATCCTTGTTGATCTCATCGAGATGATTGACAAATTGGCCCTTGAGGTCGTCCCACATCTTCGGCTCGTGCTCTGTCGATGTACATTAGCCGAAGGTCATCCGCGCTGATCCACTGTACGTACCGTGGAGCTTCCCCGTCCGCTTCATGGCGTAGTCGGTCAAGGTGACCTGCATGCTCGTCTCAAACATGAACGCTATCTCGAACGTCAGCACGCAAGGGACGTCGTCGCCGATCGTTCAACATGACGTACCAAGGGTACCCTCGTGCACCCTCATAGGCCCGAGCTCGGCCTCAGTGGCCTTCTTGAACTCGTCGTAGGAGACTGCGCCGGCTGTCAGACACCAGTGCGAAGCAGGTGACGAGATAGCACGTACCGCCGTGAGGGCAGAATCCGTTCTCGTAGCTGAAGCCGCCGGGCGCGAACTCGTCGCTCCGCCCGCCGTAGTCGCCGTAGATAAGGCCCATCATTTCAGTAGCGCAGTTCCTGTGGTAGTACTACGGAATGCCCTCACAGGCAAAGTAAGCGGATTGGACACGGGATATGTGTTGGAAAAGGCACGCACAGGCGGTCGGAATGTACCTGTGGCGACGTCCCATCGGCCGCTGAAGATGAGGAAGTCCGCGAGGGGCACGCCGGGTGTCTTTGACTTTGCAGTGAGGACGCAGAAGACGGATGGGTCCATGTGGTCTTTGTTGATGCTCCCGACGTGCGCGAACTTCTCCATGGCGTACTTGTAGGGAACGTAACTTTGGGACGGTTAGCATCGCGTTTCCGACTTGCGCGACGTGAGACACTCACTTTCCCCACCACGCTACGACGTCGAAAGGGGTATGTTCTTGGTGGCACGCGAACAGCTTGCCGCTGACCTTGTAAACGACTACGCGGGATGTTTGAACTCACCCAATAAAGGTAGAGATGGATTGGACTCACTCTCCCAAGGCGATTGGTCAATGTCGAAACTTGCGACTGGGCTCTCGAAGTCACGCACGTTGGCGAGGCCATGAGTGCCCAACGGACCGAGCTCCGGAAGCTCGAAGTGCGAGCCGAAGATTTCGAGGATATCTGGTTGCAAGGTCAGCGCGAGGCGGCGAGATAGTCAGCTCATGGATACTCACATCCACGAGATGGACCATCGGGGAGCCCAACCTAGGTTAGGACAACAATTCAGTACGAAGACACACCGAAGGATCGGCGGTGGAGACTATGTGTTACCTTATACTTGATACCACGCTGTATCACTACGAGTTCCCCTGGCCTCACCATTAGTCTGCACCAGAAAGTCAGCGTGTTGTGGATCGCATGCCGCGAGTATGAGTGCTTACTTCCCAAACTCCGTCTGGATGTCCAAACGTCCCTGCTGAGGAAGGATGAGGAAGTCCCCGTCCCCATTGCAGAAGGCCCTGTTGCCCATGGACTGGTTGGCAGCGTAGATGTGCGTGGCTAACCCTTCGCGCAAGGTAGGGTCGCCGTTACCCGCGATGGTCTTCAGACCGGACACGAAGTCCGTCTTCTCTTTGTCCGAAGGAATATCGAAAGGATACCAGGCCAGTTGGGTAGGGCTGGCGTGGATCTTCGGGTTGACGGGTAGGAAGCACGACTCCAGCTGGAAGTAGTATGTGAGCGAACGGTGTCCTTAGGCCGAAGACAAACTCACATCTGGGTTGTCCGGCAGCGGAGTGAAACCCTTGTGTGCAACAGAGGGGCGGATGCGGTATACCCAGCTTTGGAACGGCATGTCAGAGAAAACCCGGATGGGGTGATTGAGGATTGAAGGCCAATTTGAGTCTTACCATGACTGGTTGTCCTTCCTCGGTGTAACAAACGGAGTGCCATTGATCTGTACAGGACGTGTCAGCTTACCCGTCAATACATGGGCTGCCAACTTACAGACTCGGTGTACAGGTCGTACTTTGCCTTCTGCGGATTGTTTTGTCCGATAGGAAGGGTACCAGGACTGACCCATTCACCTCAGTATATTGTGTCGTGTACGAGCTAGGAGGTGGTTGAGGTACGTACATCGCTTCTGAAGCGAAACGGTTTCCGAAGCCGACTTGGTATTGATACGGATCACGTTCGGTAGGGAGGACGGAGTACACGCTTCGCGCGCTCGTGCCAAAGGTAGACATGCTGCTTAGACGTTGATGATGTGGCTAGATTGTAGGCACTGAGGGAGATGATGGGGTTGGCAGTCGCGCGATGCGACACCATCGCGAGTAACATCAGCTCTTTTATGCATGTGCGCGGCCCTATCCTCAGCCATGGTCTCGTGTGTGTGCATAAACGTTTAAGCAGAACTAACGCCAACTGACACAGCCTAACCATGACCAAATGAACGGACGCGTCACGACAGCTCCGGCGCCGTTCGCTCTTCCGGGCGAGATCTTCTCATGATGCTTCACCGTCTTACAAGAGTGTGTTGTCACATTGAGAGCATGGTGCGCTGCGCGTAGCATTGAGTGCGACCGGCCGGGCGGTCGAGAACCACACTCATCGCTAACCCGACGCTGGCCGCCGAAGAAGTGAGAGGGACGCGTGAGACGCGTCGGCCGGGTCTATTTGAGGCGAGAGGTACTCGTGGGGCTCAAAGGGTAGCTGCAGAAAGAGATATGGCGTTTGCCTGGAAAGGAGGGATCCTCCCAGCAGCAGGCGGCCGAGACGAGTGAAGAGGGACCAAGAGTGGATCGTGAGACTTGCCGGAGGGAGTCAGCTGAGCATACGTAGGCTCCTTCTGGACGGATTCTCTCAGTCACTCACTCTAATCCGGCCGCCACCGCTCTTCGCACGGGATCATCGGCCATGAGGTGAATAAGCAGGCGACTGCATGTTATTAGAAGACAGTGGAGGGACGAATCAATCCGAGTAAGTGGTCGAGCAGCCGACTGGCCATTCGAAATGCTGTGCGCGGCACCGGCACCCGTGTCCAGAAAAGGCAGGTTGTGTAGAAAACGCGATCTTTGTGGGGACAGTTCAACGTTCAACGTTCAACACTCAGCACTCATTGCTGATACTTATTCGGCCCCATATCAGTTACAGAGTATATGATGCATGAGCTATTCTGATGTTGAAGTCATAGGAAGGTCACGCACACATGCATTGCGCCGTACTCCGGCACTTGAGCTCTGTCATATTTTATGTATACTACTAGACTATGGCTTCGTCTCCGATTAGAGCGCGGAGTAGGTTTTCCGGTTGATCCCATTGAACCTATGGGGACGGCATGAGTTACTTTGCGCCGAATATTGCATGTGCACGAGAAAGGCTCACGAAGTGGTTGGCGTTCCTGATTGACACAAAGCGCACATCGCGCACAGGCAGTCCCTGCGAACGGGCCTCCTCCACGTCCTTCTTGAGACACATCATGCTCCACAGGCAGTCACATACGGATTGTTCGCACGTGATGTTGCGAACCTCCACAGAGTCCCAACCGTGCTTGCGGCCTCGCGCCAACGACCTCCGACGGAGAGACATCCAAAGACCGACCTCGATACCCCGGTGTAGCAAGATTGCGTCAGAGCCGTCGGGCTTCCCTGGAGGGTGATATACTATACTGGCGAGTTCTTGGGGTGTAATCCTCGCGAGCGTTGGAGTGGGATTTTCGAGAGGTGTTTTCAGAGCGAGGGTATTCCCAGTACTCCCGTGCTTGAAGTAGCCGCTCACCCAGGGAACGAATGCACTCTCGCGTTCCTCGGGCGGGATGTCCTCTTCAAATAAGGGATTGTACAGCCCATTTTCAGAGGTGGGATAGCCGAGGATGCAGAAGGGCGGGTCTGGAGTCGAGATCAAGCGTTATTCTCATGTCCTATGGATCCCAATCCTGATGTAAGATATGTAAACTCACCGAGAAATACGACTCGGAGGATGTAGTCTGCAAGGTTTACAGTTCCCACCGGGAAAGACGGAGCGTAGGTGAGTAGTGCAGTCATCCAGCCTGTTCCCATGGACCAGCCAGCGATAGTGATGCCTCCGACGTTACACTTTCGATCGGCGATAGGGACCTCACCACTCGTCACTAGGCCTTCTAAGAGCTGGCAAACCTCCCTCGCCCTCGCCATCATGAACGCTTCTACGCCCTGCGCATTCATGGCAGTGGCCATGTCGTCGTCTTCTGCGTTCTCCAGAGGCTGTGGAGCGAGAAGAGAGAGCTCCTCTTCTGTGTACGGCACACTACCTGGGTAGTCGCGTCTGTTGACAAGGATGCCGCGAGCATTGAACAAGCGTCCCAGGGGTACAAGCTTTGTAAAGATTTCTGCAACGAGAAGCAAGAAGAGCGTATGGACGTATGAGTCAGTCAAAGAGGCTTGCAAGGGAACGAGGGCGCACTCACTGGAATGGTACACAAATCCGTGCAATATTACCACCGTCGTATAGTCTGCGCTTCCTGCGGGGATGCCTGAATCCTCCACCACTCCAAGAGGTCCTCCGGAGAACATTCCAAGCAGTGTATCTACTGCCGTCAATGAGTGGCCTAACGCGCGAGGGTGCCAAGGTGGGGGGTGACAAGTACGATGGTGCTACATTCAAGAGGCGACAGTTAGCAGGGGACGCGGACTCCGTAGAGCTTGGAATCAGCATGAGGACGAAGCCGTCCAATCGCAAAGCCTTCCGATATCACAATACACCCGCACAGCACCCGACAGAGTTTGCACTCGTGGCGAAGCTTTTGGGGACTGCAGTTGATTCGGAGACGTAGCGCCCCGTATGCCTACATGTGTACTAGGTTGCATGTGGCGGGCTCCTCACCGAGTGTTCATACCTTGGGGACTCGAGAGCACCGCGTATAATGGTGGGTGGATAATAGGTGTACTTTGCCGTGCAGGTCCTGTAAGTGGGCTGAAGGACGAGAACCAGATCATTTGCGAAAATAGCTTTAGGGAGTGTATTGAGTCTCAGACGTACCGTATTTCCCAGGGGTTGATAAGAGACCGTTCTGAAGTTGTCCGAATCCCATATCGGGGCGAGGTACTGAGAGCCAACACGTCAGACGGGCTCCAGACAGCTGCCCTGACATTGGGTTCAGAAGCCCCTTGGGTGTCATTTGACGGTGAGGCCCATATAGGCAAGAAGGGACCTCGATTCGCCGCTCGAATGCCGCGTTCTTGGCGCGCGGGGCTCCTGTACTAGACCGGTTCAACCAGTTGCTTCCAAGCCTTCACTTACTCCCAAAGGAGCATACAAGGTGCCATAAGCAGTCGGCTGCATGGCGTTATATAACGGTAGAGGGAAAGAAGAGAATATAATGCATTGCCATTCGGAAGCGAATGTTGACGCCGCAAGCTGTCGTTCAGCGGAAATGCTGTGCCGAGTACCGGCACCCGCGTCCCGAAACGGCAGTTTCTGTAGAACAAGGAGGCGAGCACATTACTTGACTACACCTGACCTCGGGCAAGCAGAAGGTAAATACTCATGCGGGGGGCGAGTCGTTCCCTTGCTCGCATTGATAGATATCCACTCTCATAACAAGGTGTTCCCCAATGACTACGACTTTCTTGCACGGAATCACTAGCAACAGTTCAACCCTACGAAAGGCTCGCACTCCACAGCCCAAAGGTTATAGCTATACTGGGTATACAGACCGTACGCACTCCTTAGCGGACAACAGCAGACTCTCAGAGACCTGGGACTATGACCGCGCGAAAACGCGCAGACGAGCGATGGTTGTACGCCTCTTGAGCCTTGTCCAATGGAAAGACCTCGGTCATGCACTTGATGTTGTGGGCCTTCGCAAATGTAAGACACGCCTCGGTGTCGACGGCATGTCCCGAAGGCCACCCTCTGATGGAGAAGCGTCCACCAATGAGAGATACTGTAGCGCCAGTCGTTTTTAGATAGGAATGGCGACGCAAAGGGAAACTCTTACCGGGAGAGATGGTAATGGGCTTTGTCTCCAGGGCGATGAAGAGCAGGGTGCCATCGATGGCCAACCCAGGAAGGAGCTTCTGCATGATGTCGGGGTTAGGAGCCGTGCACATGATGACTTTCGCCCCGCCGAGAGCCTTCAACGCTGCTGCTTGGTCGACTTTGGAACCGTCGATGTACTCGACGGCACCGAGCTCGCGCGCTAGGGTCTCTTTCGAGGGCCCGGAGGATAGCGCGATAGCTCGATATCCCATCGCATTCGCGACTTGCAGACCGAGATGGCCGAGGCCTCTGAAAGACAACATGAAGACAAGAAGGAGTGTACATGTACTGGCTTCGTAGAGCATACCCAATTCCCTGAACAGCGACGTAATCTGGGGGTGTAACATTCATGTGACGCAGAGAATCTGGCATGGTACTGACGTCAGCATGGATCTATGTGCAGGCACAGAAGCGTACTGTATACGGTGATGCCGGCGCACAACAGCGGAGCAGCCTGGACAGGATCCATGCCGTCGGGGATCGCAATCACGGCCTCGCTCCTAAGCGTAGCGTACTCAGCGTAGCCGCCGTCCCTCAAAACACCTGTATAACCCGGTCAGCAGTTGGTCCAATGTCCAAGCACACAGTACTCACCGTTGATGTCTTCGTGCTCGCAGGTGATGTAGTCACCGACACGGCAGCGTGGGCACGTATGACAGTGTCCGCCGTGCCAGCCGCCGCCGACGCGCTGGCCTAGCTTCCACACCTTTTCGGTCGGAGGGATGGCGACCACCTCGCCTACAATCTCGTGCCCGGGAATACGAGGGAATGTGGTGGGGTAAAGGCCATCTGGAATGACCGCGTCGCTAGCCACGTCATGACGTTCAGCTGCTGCTCTTCGAAAGCAATTTCGAGCAGTACGAAGAACACAGACCTGCCACAGACGCCACATGCGAGGACCTTGACGACGACATGGTTGGCTCCAGGGTCCTTCCATGGCACAGTTATCTTGTGGAGCCCACCGCCGGCCTCGGTGAAGGCATAGGCGATGTATGAGTCTGGATGCGGGAGGCTGGAAGTCATGACGAACGAGACACCAGCGGAGGAGACTGGCGCACCTCGTGCAGACTGGTGAAGCTTTTATAGGTCCACGTACTCGGTATTCCCGATTATCTGCCTTTGCAGAACCGCCCAAGCCTGTTTCTGGACAAACCGTTGCCCAAGTTCGGCGTCGCTCCCTAAGGGCGCCAACCGAGCTCGCCGGTGTTCGAACGGCGACTACGAGGACAGGGCTATATCTCCCAACACGCCGCCCGAGGGTCGCCGAGTCTACGCGTCGACTGCATTCCCCATTGGCATGTAGCGGGTATGTGCGTAGCTTCGCAGAACATCCATTGATCCCTCTTCGAGCGCTGCTACAAAGTTGGCCTTCCGAAGGAAGGTCGTCCGGTTCGGCAACGCAACGTCACCGAGGGAACAGACACCGGTTGGACGTCAGGTGTTCGTCATGGCCACGGTGCCGCAGATAACTCGCAGGTGTGGGGCGCGAGTAGTGCATCTGATTGCCAATCAGGTGAATAGAACTCGCCTTCTCGACCCCCACGTCGCAGGACCAGAGCGCCCAGCAATTGTCGCAGCTACAACAGCTTGGCGTACACGACTATCGGTGGCCGCCACGCGCCACGCGATAGCATTCTTGAGTCCCTATACTCAGAGATGAAGTACGGCAGTGAGTCCTTGGGAGCCTTATGATTCTCATAGCTACCGACGATATCAAGGATCTTGAGCGCGCGGGGCGGGTGTCCCTAGTAGCCAGGTGCATATTTCATATAGAACGAGTCAGATATCCTGGTATCATGATAAACACAGACGGTATACGTACTGTAGCGTCGGCTTGCGTCTCCGCGGAGTGCTGCGTAAGTACGTACCTGGCAGAATCGGGGCCAACGAGCGCTACCCCGGATTCTCCGCAGTGGCCCGCCGCCAGTCATGCGGGCATTTAAATGATAGGGCATGGCGAACGAGGTTGTCGGGCGAAAGTCTTTCTCAGAACATGCAGTATGTGCTATCACTGAACAACACTCTCGCTGCCTACCAGAGCGCGCGGAGCAGGTACTCCGGCTGATCCCACTGCACCTATGAGGGCCATTTGGATACGGTCAGCTTCCCGCCACAGAGAGATCACCTTATCGACAACGGGATGGCTTACGAAGTGATTTGCGCCCTTGATGAGCACGAAGTGCACATCCCGCACGGGCAGGCCCTTCGCGCGGGCATCCTCAACCTCCTTCAACAGGCACATCCTCGCCCATAGGCAGTCGCATATCGAGCGTTCGCAGGTGACGGCCCGCACTTCAACACGACCCCATCCATCTCTGCCTCTATCAGCCAATGCGGCCAGGCGCAAGGATCGCCACAGGCCAACCTCGATTCCACGGTGAAGCACGAGAGCGTCGGACCCGTCCGGCTCTCCGGGTGGGTGGCAGAGCACGCTCGCGACTTCTTCGGGGGTGAGCCTTGACAGGGTAGGAGATGGGTGTTCGAGGGGTGTCTTCAACGAGAGTGTTTCCGGAGTGCTACCGTGCTCGAAGTAGCCGCTCACCCAATGGGCGAACACGCTCTCGCGCTCCTCGAGCGGGATATCGTCTTCGAAAAGCGGATCGTACAACCCGCCCTCGGCGGAGGGGTACCCAAGGAGACGGTAGGGCGGGTCTAAGACGGAGTGAGTGGATTACTCCTGTGCATCTTCTCCCAGGAATGGTCGAGTAGACTCACCGAGAAACACCACTCGCAGTACGTAGTCTGCGAGTTCAAAATCTCCACTTGAGAACGACGGTGCATGGGCGAGGAGCGCAGTCATCCAGCCCGTGCCCATGGACCAGCCCGCGATCACGATGCCCCCAACGCCACGCTCTCGGTCGGCTAAAGGGACATCTCCGCTCCTCACGAGACCTTCTAAGAACTGGCATATCTCCAGCGCGCGAGCTTTCATGTAGTCACGGACGTTCTCGGATGCCGGCGATGTCGTTGTGCCATCGTCATCCGGGTCCCCCTGAGTATAAGGATCGAGAAGGGCGAGCTCATCTCTTGTATACGGCACGCTGCCGGGGTAGTCGCGTCTGTTGACGAGAATGACGCGCGCGTTGTGGGACCGACCGAGAGGCACAACCTTCGTGAAGGTTCCTAAACCCGAAGTGTATAGCGTGCATTCGGGTCAACAACCCATCAAACAGTGCAATAGGGATGTGCCTAAGTGCTCACCAGAGTGGTATGAATAGCCGTGCAGGATGACTACCGTCGTATAATCTGTGCTCCCTCTGGGGATACCCGAATCTTCGAGTATAGTGAGGGGACCATCGAGAGACATTGCAAGTGATGTAGTCGTGGCTTGAACGTTGGTATGCAACCTAGCGCTAGGTGTGGTAGCCGACAGGTAGAGGTCTATAGCTCTCCACGCCTACTGGTCAGCAGGCCGCCTTAAAAACGCTCAGCAACCACCATGAGAGTGACCGACCATATACAGAGCATCCTGAGACAACAGTACGCTCACATAGCCTGAGACTCGGGAAAGTTCACACTAGTACTCGTAAGTGTCGGGGGTTGCAGCTAATTTTACTCCTATACCGGCACGACTCGTTGGGTGGAACATGCGCGTCGTACCCTTTGTCGTGAACTCTTGGAGTGCTGACAGCGCGGGTCACTGCAGTGCCGCTTGCGGGCATTTATCGAAGGCAGACGCAGCCAGTCGTAAGAAAGTCAAGTCAGCCACGCGGCTCCAAAACACGGAAGAGGCGTTCTCCGCGCACCTTCCAGCATCCGCCTCGTATTGAGGCTGGGAGGTACGAGGACAATACTCCCATCCGAAATCCCAGAGAGGGGGCACAGGCCCCAGGGTAAATCCGCTGAATGAATATGCGGGGGGTATGCGTACGTCGTTTGTGCAGTCCAGCCACGCACACGGGGCCGTTCAATACGATCCCATACATTGCGCGGAGTGCGATGCTACCCTTTGCTCAACGGTAGTTACCTCTACAGGCTGCAGCCGGTATGACATGATGTACACCTCCGACTTGCCACAGAACTGACGCGTCAAGAGGCACGCAGCGCCAGATCGACGAGCCTCGTTCTGCGAATTTTCCATATGACCATTCAGGCGGTCTTGTCACGTTGCGTGCGTAGATGGCACTTGACTGATGGGGTGAACGACTCTGTACGAACGAGTGGACTGTGGTGGGCACTGGACAACAGTCGTAGTCCGCTCGTTTCGGATTTCGGAAGACGCGCACGAGCGTCTGAGTAGTATGAGTGCCATGACGTCATGGTACTAGCGCACTTCAAAGCACGGTGGCGGCCACATATACGCGCAAAGGCAAAACGCTACTAGGACGGTGGTCGTGTACGTGATGTGCAGGGAACGCGAGGGCTATGTGCATTCGTAACGAGCGATGGTGATACAGCATACAAGGAGGAGAGCATAGGATACAGAGTGATTACCGATTGCCCTGTGCGGCCGCGCACAAACATACATACTATACCAGTCCTGATACGCCACCGACCATCTCCAAGGGCAAATACTCCATCCCTCGTTGCTTCGCCCAAATGTGGCCGGTGGCTGAAACCTCCCTGGATGGGCATTAGGTGGGTGGAGGCATCTACTGAGGTTGCGGAATCGACGGCTTCCAGTTGCTCGGGTTGTGCGGCGCAGAAACGTGCGGTCCTCTATAGCAGTATGGCAACGGGCGGAAGACTACGCCTGGAAGCATAATGAACGACGTCCCGCAGCATGGGTACCACTGCGCGGGGTATGCAGCCTTCTCTCCGGCAACCATGATCATCTGCGGAGGTGCTGCATGCGGGACACAGCACTCCGTTTTGGAGTTTCGGCTGTCGAGGAACCAGGTGCGGCATATTGTGCATCGGAGGAAAGGTTCGTGTGGCGCTTGTAAGGATTGGGGCGCTTCGAGAGCTTGGGTATATAGCCGTCCCAGTATTTTGATAGCTAGTTGGTGCAGATCGGGCCTGCTGGCAAGCTGGGAGGATACTGCAAGGGTGGCTTTGGGTAGGTTCCCTCGGGTGAGCGCTTGCCGGAAGATCGTGTTGAGCCCAGCGCAGAATGCGGCCATAGCGAGTTCGTCTTCCTCATTTGGAAGCGGTACCAGGAAAGTCGACATGGGTATATCGGGATTGGTGTTGAGGACTGCCACTGAGGGGTTTCGGTCCTGGGTCATACTATCGAGTTACTGTGGGTGGTGTGAGAGTATGTGGCTGAAGGGCAAGAGGCGAACTTGCAGCTTGGACCAGTGGTTGGGCCACCGTCCTTTTGTAGTAGGGCTGTAGCCACCGCCGTGCTAAGCGCCTGCATGCGAGCGCTACTTAACCTGTACTTGGACCCAGCCCATACTTGGATAGGTGGATGATTCTGTAATTGACAAACACAGGGTCAGGAAGTTGCTGGAGGTCTATGCGTGATACTCTGTAACATACCGTAGACTGTCTTGCTGGGCGAACGCGCCTGGCCTTCGAATAGACTTCCGTCCAGACGCATATGTGAGTAACTGCTGTGCGGTGAGTTGACCTTTCTTACTATAGATACGATGTTAGGCGGCCAATTCGTATGTACGTACCAGCAGACGAAACGTACTTAATTAACACATGCCTTCGGACAAACAATGTGGACTTGCTGCAAACAGAATTACACACCGATGTACTGCGCAGGGATCAAACGCATCTGTACAGAGACTGCGCCGAGCTGACAACGACATGGTGGCCATGTTCGAGGCCTCGACATGACGGCGAGAAGAGAGTCGCTCGGACTGGTCACTGAGGCGGGCGGCGATGAACGTTCTCGCGGCCCCGCGGCGGATCGGGGCCGTCGGGCCGAATGATGTCGCGCCCTGAGAAGAGACGTCAGAGGAGAGGCCGGCGCTTCCGGTTTATCTCCTCGACCATCATCTCTCCCGGCTCCTGCACGACCGCTTTCTTTCCCCCACACACTCACGAGCACGACGACATTCAACATGGCCGGCACGCAGGCAAAGTTCCCCATTGATATGAGCAAGCTCCAAAAGTATGTGCAGCGCATTCATGTCGGTATTGCGCGCTAGCCGACATATACTAATCAATGTACACCAGGGTTACGCTCGACCCGTCCAAGCCTCAGCTGACGGCGGAGCAGAAGGCCGCGTTGAAGAACAACATTCAGATTATGCGCGATGCCATCGTGCTCTTTACTGCAACGGGCGCAGCTCGCGGCGTCAGCGGGCACACCGGTATGTAATTCGAGTACACTCAGAGTGCGACCTGCTAACATCTCTTTGTCCAGGCGGTGCTTATGACACCGTTCCCGAGGTTGCCCTGCTCCTCTCTATCTTCAATCACTCAGATAGCTATATTCCCATCCTCTTCGATGAAGCCGGTATGTAAGCGCTTCTTGGGCTGACTGAACACCGCTCACACTCGCCGTAGGTCACCGTGTCGCAACACAGTACCTCCTGTCCGCGATGGAAGGCCACATCCCGTTCGAGCACCTTCTGCACTACCGTGAGGCCAACTCCAAGCTCCCCGGTCACCCGGAGCTCGGCCTTACTCCCGGTGTGAAGTTCTCCTCCGGTCGCCTTGGCCACGTCTGGCCGTGGGTCAACGGTATCGCGCTCGCCAACCGCGATAAGACCGTGTTCATGCTTGGCTCCGACGGTTCGCAGCAGGTAAGATCAGTTCACATGCCTCCACGCACGTGTGTCTCACGGGTCGCCCTTCACTCTAGGAAGGTAACGATGCGGAGGCGGCTCGCTTGGCTGTAGCCCAGGGCCTGAACGTGAAGCTCGTGATTGACGACAACGACGTTACGATCGCCGGCCACCCGTCCGAGTACCTCAAGGGTTATGACTTGACGAAGACCCTTTCGGGCCACGGCTTGAAGGTCGTCACCGTCCAGGGCGAGGACCTCGATGCTCTGTGGGCCGGTCTGTGTGAGATCATCGCACACAAGGGTCCCGCTGCCGGTATGTCTATGGTCAATGTGTCAGTCACCGCTCCTCAGCTGACCGACCATGCTTAGTTGTTTGCAAGCGCAAGATGGCGCCTGGTGTAAGTACAAACAGCGACAATAGCTGGAAGACGTTGACTGAATATCGCACTTCAGGTCGCCGACATTGAGGGCAGCACTCACGGTCACGATGTTATCCCCGTCAAGTCTGCCATCAAGTATCTCACTGCTCGCGGGTACCCCGAGGAGACGGCAGCGAACATCCTCAACAACATCAAGCCCAATGCCGTTCCCTACCTTTACATCGGCTCTACCAAGGAAGTCGGTGCTAACCGTGTAGTCTTCGGTGAGGCCGTCAACCTCGTCCTCGACAAGCTCTCGAAGGAGGAGGCTGCCAAGAAGGTCATGGTTATCGACAGTACGTACCCATTGGAAAGGTAATGGACGGTCATGCTGAATGTACTGACGAATATAGGCGATCTCGAGGGTTCCACCGGTCTGAAGGCCATCCACCAGAAGCACCCGGAGGTGTTTGTCCCGTCCGGTATCATGGAGCGTGGTAACTTCAGCGCCGCGGCTGGCTTTGGTTTCGACAAGGACAAGTTTGGTGTCTTCTCGACCTTCTCCGCGTTCTTGGAGATGGTCATCTCCGAGATCACCATGGCCCGCCTTAACTTCTGCAACGTTCTGTGCCACTTCTCGCACTCTGGCGTCGACGAGATGGCGGACAACACGTGCCACTTCGGTATTAACTCTTTCTTCGCCGATAACGGTCTTGCCGACACCCAGTCGTGGCTCTACTTCCCTGCCGACCCCGCGCAGATGACGGCCGTCATCAAGCGCGTCTTCTTCGACCGCGGTGTCCGCTTTGTCTTCTCCACTCGTTCTAAGGTCCCGTGGATCCTCAAGGAGGACGGTTCCCGCTTCTACGACGAGAACTACGAGTTCGTTCCCGGCAAGGACGAGGTCATTGCCGAGGGTACGGACGGCTACGTTGTCTCGTACGGTGACATGCTCTACCGTGCTTGGGATGCCGTCCTTCGTGTCCGCAAGGAGGGTCTCAACGTTGGTTTGATCAACAAGCCGACGCTCAACCTGGTCGATGAGCAGGTCAGTTGTACTCGATTCGCAGTCATACAGCGCACATATCTGACTGTCTGGTATACAGACTATCCGCAAGGTCGGCCAGAGCCCCTTCGTTCTCGTCGTTGAGTCCCTTAACCAGAAGACTGGGGTAGGTGTTTACGCTCTAGTATTCGAACGATAGCTGACAATGCCTGTGTAGCTTGGTTCCAAGTTCGGCACCTGGTTGCTCGAGCGCCAGCTCACACCCCGCTATGGCTACATGGGCACCAACAAGGAGGGTTGCGGTGGTCTGACCGAGCAGATCCCCCACCAGGGCCTTGACCCTCAGTGTAAGTCTACCGTCGTACGACCCTTCCCTGCGCCGCAGTAGCTCACTTCCTTGCGCCCGCAGCTATCATCCTGAAGATCAGGCAGCTCGCCCAGTGAGCGTCGCAAGCGAGCTTTCTTGGCTTGAGTTCCCGCAGTTGTACGAATACGGCGCAGACGAAAACAGAAGAAGCAGCGACACACAAGGAAAATGTATCATGGCTTGGCGCGCAGCGCACGGTATCCATAGACGTAGGAAGCCGGGGAAAGCAATCGGGAAGAAGCTGTACTCATCCTCGGATTTGTATCCTCAATCACTATCCGTCTGTTTGGTCCACAGTCTCAGCCCGATGTCGGTATGCCCCGAGGTCGGGGTTCCTTGGATCCTCAGTCCACCAGGCGGTTCCAATAATTCCTCGTCGTGGACGTTGCAAATGGCCCGTGAGACTCGGAGCTGTAACAGGGATGTTGGCGCATGTCGGCATTATTCGCGCCTCCCGCTTCGCCTAGACACGGAAGTAGCGGCTCCGGCACTGCGGCGTCGCTCCTCGAGTCATTCCAGTACTCCTCGTCATACATGTTACAAACGCAACTGACCCCAAGCCTTCACACAAAATTGCAGGAGAATACATACTACGCCGCTCAATGCTGTGTGAGTTGTACCCGTGGTCTCCCATGGTACGTACGTACGCGCATAACACTTATGCGTAGTCGGGCCAGCCGGGATTCTGCGGCCGCGTCGGCACCCAAGACGTGGTGAGTGGGCAGCGCCGCAGGCTCCCCGCGTGCTCTCTTCGCTCGGCAAATGAAGCAATTCAGTGCGCTCCGCGCTCGGATGCACAGGCGCATCGTATAGTATATATGCACGGCCATGGCGAGACCGGGAGCACAGTACCTCGGATCGACTTCAACAGCCTACACAAACCTCGAGTGGCAAGCACTTAACCAACACCCTCATCTTTGCGACTGACAGCGATGTCTGTCCTCCTGGCGCTGTGCGCGCTGCTACCGGTTGCCTACGGTCTATGGTGGCTCTTCCGCGACTATGTGCTTCCTTCGCCGCTCGATAACATCCCTGGCCCGGCGTCGACGAGTATCATCGCAGGTGCGTCCGTTTTGCCCGCCCGATCAGTATTGAAAGCAATGGTACTCAAGTTGACCGTTGTTTTATGTTCGGGTGCAGGAAACATGAGCGAGATGTTCACCCGTAACAACTGGGCGTTCATGCAGAAGCTCCGCGATACCTACGGGCCCGTCACGAAGATCAATGGGTTCCTAGGGGTACGTTCTTTCACGGTGTCCTTTAGGTCGACTCCACACATATGTATCGGCGGGGCTGATTTGTATGGTTGGACAGTCGAGATGGCTGCACGTCTGGGACGTGAGGGCTCTCCACAGCATCCTCGTGAAAGACGCAGAGCTGTTCCACAAGAGCGCGGCTGGCAACATGTTCGTGACCACCGCACTACATGCACAGCGGTGAACCACTAACCTTACCCCAACCCTACCTAGCGCAAGCGAGATCATACTGGGCCCGGGGCTGTTCGCCACGGAGGGCGCGCGCCACAAGCGGCAGCGCAAGATGCTCAACCCGGTGTTCTCCGCGGCGCACATGCGCAACATGACGCCGTTCTTCCACAGTATCGTCGCGAAGCTCCGGGAGGCCCTGGAAAGTCGCGTGGCTGATGGGCAGAAGGAGATCGACATCTCGGGCTGGATGGGGCGCACTGCGCTGGAGCTCATCGGGCAGGGCGCGCTTGGGCATTCGTTCGACCCGCTGACCGAGGAGACGAGTGATGAGTTCACGGAGGCGGTGAAGGCGCTGGTGTGAGTCTCTGCTCTCCCAAGGATGACGGTGAACTTACATTCGCCTGCAGTCCCCACGTCAACGAGAACGAATGGTTGCGGGCCTTTGTCACTTTTATCCCGTACCTCGGCCCCGCGTGGTTCCGCCGCAAGCTCCTCGACCTCGTCCCTATCCGGAGCGTGCAGAGGCTTAAGTATATCACGGACGTGCTCACAAGCCGCTCTGCGGAGATTTTGAGGGAACGCAAGGAGGCGATGATCCGCGGAGACGAGACTCTGTTGTTGAACCGGGTCGGCGCCGGTAAGGACGTAATGAGTGTACTCCGTGCGTATCCGACATCCTCTTACGGACATGCGGCTAACCGCCCAGACAGTCAAGGCTAATTTGGACGCATCTGAGGAGGACAGAATGCCGGATGTTGAAATGCTCGGCCAGATGTCGTACGTGGATAATCTCCTTCACCCTTCGGCATAGTTCCTTAAAAGCTCACGATGATTCATAGTACGTTCATCCTCGCTGGGGTGGACACGACCTCGAATTCTCTGGCGCGAATCCTTCACTTGCTCTCTATTCACCAGGATGTCCAGGACAAGCTGCGCGCCGAACTCGTAGAAGCCCAAGAGCAATATGGCGACAAGATGCCGTACAACGAGCTTTCGCAGTTGCCGTACATGGACGCCGTGTGTCGCGAGACGATGCGCCTGTAAGTGCACCTTCACATGGCATATCAGCGGAACGATGTTGACGCCAGTGTCAAGCTATTCTCCCGTGAGCTTCTCAATCAGAGAGTGCGTGCTGAACATGCCCCAAGTATCGTGCACTGCTGACTGCCCGTCGAACAGGGCGAGGCAAGGCGGCAGCCTCCCTCTCACGGAACCCATCCGCGGCCTCGACGGCAAGCTCATGTCGGAGATTCCCGTGCCCAAGGGGACGCTGATTACGCTCGACCTGCAAGCGGTGAACACCAACAAGGAACTATGGGGCGAAGACGCGCTCGAGTGGAAGCCGGAACGTTGGCTCAAACCGGCACCTGCCTCCCTTGAGGAGGCTCGTATCCCCGGCATCTACTCCAACTTGTATGCCTCCCCGCGCGACACGTTCGTCCCTGTATTGCTGACATTTTGTGATCTCTAGGATGACTTTCAGTGCTGGCGGTTACTCGTGCATGTAAGCCTTTCGCGCCTTCGAGTGTTCGCCTGGACGACATTGACATCTCTCCTACAAAAGCGGCTTCAAGTTTTCCCAGCTCGAAATGAGTGCGTACCTGCCGCTGGTCGGACCACACAATATTGCTGATATCCTAACTTACGCCCTACAGAGGTTGTGCTCTCGACGCTGGTGCGTTCCTTCAAGTTCGATCTTCCGGAGAAGCCTATCACCTGGAACTTCGGGGGCGTGAACTTCCCCACCATGGACACCTACGACAGCACGCGGTCCGAGATGTTCCTGAAGGTGAAGCTCGCGAAGGATTGAGACTATGCGACTTTCTCTGTGTACCTCTCGGAAGGACCGGTAACTTGAATGGACAATTGCGTACCGTTGGCCGACTCTCTTCCTTCGCTCGGGGGAGCACAAATCAGAGATGGGTGCTCGGAGGACCAGCGCCTGACGCTGATGACACGACGATTGTGGTGTGCGGACTGACTGATAGAACGTAACGAACCCAGGATCAGACCAAGTGTTCATGATTCCATATCGCTCCCGCTGTCAACATCAGAACCGCTCGTGATCATAGCCCTCAGCTCCTCCCACCCAACAGCGCACGCCTCGAGCAACGCGCGCTCAGACAGGAGATACTCCACCGCAAGTTTGGTCTTCGTGCTTTCTGGAGGCAATTTCTGTGCATGTACAAATCAATCAGTAGGGTAGCACCCACAGTCGCGTCGGAGGTGGCGCACGTCGAGCAGTTCACCGAGGACCTCTGCACTTGCACCCCTATATCCCTTCTTGCCCATCGACGCTATGCGAGTCCTACACAGCGATGCTATCGCTTCCGCGACGTTCCCGAGGAGCTTCAAGTACGAAGTACGGCTTCGGTGGATATTATCGCATGATTTTGACTGTCGCGAACGTACCTCGACATAATCGGCATTCTCCCCTTCTACGTCGTATACACCGTTCCCCTCCTCGCGATACGTTTCGATCTGTATGAGCATATTGACGACAGGCGGAAGGACGTGCGGTATCGTGGCGAGGATCGCAATGTCCGAATGACCCTCCATACTCGGCGGAGGCCGTTCACTGAGCGCATGCCAGACCGCCCAGAGAAACAGCCCGAGCGAGACCTGCCCATCACTGTTGACGACGACCAGCCGTCCGGGTTGCACATCGTCTGGGACGAACAACATGCCGCTCCGTTGAACGGCATCACCGAGTTTTTCATGCACTTGGCTGTAGACCGTCCGGAATGTATCTTTTTCTTCGTCGTCGTCCGGGACGATGCCCGACCCTGGCCAGCCGAAGGAGACGCTGTCCGTGTCCCCGCCTTCGAGGGCAAAACCGTAGCGCGCTAGTAGTGCAGCGTTGCCGAGGTTGGCGCCGTAGGTGTTGTAGATCTCGGCGCGTGGGGGTATAGAGCGCACGGTGACCATGTCGACCGTGTCCGGCTGGTCGAGCGTGGATTGCACGTGCGTACTTCTTGCTGATGATTGTGCGGAGGGGGTCTCATCCCCGTCGTGCGGGCACTCGGAGAAGGAGCCGCAGATTGGGCAGACGTCAAACTCGCTCTGGGACGGCGCGCATCAGCACTTTCACGGGCGGAAAACGGCAAAGCTGTGACATACAGCCATTTGAACGTGATTTTCGTGGGTGTGGTTGAAGCTGGTGGGTTGTGCGCCATGTCAATAAGGCAGCGTACAGAATATGAAGCGACTTACGCATCCGCCACCGGCACCATAGACAGACCGTGATAAGCATCGACTAGGAACGCTCGAGAGCAGACGAGCGAGTACGCATGCAAGAAGCCTTGTAACGTAGGCGATAGTCCCAACGGATCCAGGAGCGGTTGTACCTCGTCTCGATAGTATGCTCGCGTCTCATCCTACATGTTTGGGTAAGCGCAACGACACATCAAAACACCCATCATGAACCTACCATGAGCAGGCTTCCGTCGTCATCCTGAATCTCTCTCTGTACGTCCGTACCATGGATCCACAAGCTTGCCTCCTGAGCGTCAGCATCATTCGGAAACGCTGCCGAATCGCCCCATAATCGGGCTATGGGCACTGTAGATGCCGGTAGAGATTGGAGGTACGGGCGCCATCGTGACTTATTCCCGCTGAGTCTGTGGCATCAAACTGTTCAGGTAGGTACATACAGCTGCCATGTTAACGACTGTCTTACATCTCGGAATAGAGTGCTAGTGAGAGCGATAGGACGGCCCCGTGGCCGTACGGAATCCCCTGGATCTGCTCGGACAGCGAACAAGATCGCACGGATAGAATCGAGGGCTTTGGGATCGATGCGACTGTCACACCGGCCTGCAATCAACAAGAACATCAATTAGCGTGATTTGGCCCACTTACCTGTTTGGGGATGTAAAATAGGTTCGTCGCTGGTAGAAACAACCGCTACGCCTCTGTCATCGGTTTGGACGATGTCGATTCTCTCGTGGAGGTCGATCTTGTTCTCCTCCAGCCATCGCACGAAGGGTTGAAGCGCCATATCTGCTTCACTGGAATCGTCCCTGTATAACTCATAGACGTCTCGGAGACATGAGTTTGGCGAAAAGTTCAGCATCAACAGTGCGTGTATGTTTCGGCGGCTTCCTCTCTCGCCGCCACAGCATTCCGGAAGAACCTTGGCCGGGCGCTTGCGCCGAGCGCGGATGGTGACAGCAACCCGTCACAGCCATGTCACGTTCTCTCGAACTCCAACCGCCACCATGGCTTTGCCTGAGGCTACCAGTAGCACCGCACATCGCCGGCTGAAGACCTGTGGTGTCCACGCGCGTTAGCTATGCCTCCGTTCAAAATCCATCCTTATGGCCTATTGTCTCTCCTTGTGGTCCGTACGGCTTTGTAGCTCGAAACACTGCCGGATGTTAGACCGAGAGTTAGAACCTCCCCACTCTACTATGCTCGATAGGACTGCCACGCCAAAGCAACTTGTGATGTACATCATATATGCCTCATATTCCTTCACAATTATTAAACTGGGGCCTTTCATAACGTAAGTCATGGCGTCATGGCCGCCACAAGGTAACACCGCAATTCGCCGATTCGTTCGAGGGCATTGTAGTGATGTTCAGTGACGTGACTCTTCCAGGGACGCGAAATACTTGAACGTCTTTTCTCTCACAAATGCGCCCCAACCGCATGTGCACGCAACATGCGAACGCTGTTTGAGGATGCCAGATTGCTGACCACGGCTGCCCACGTCGTCATGATGTGGCCCATCGACATACAAGGACGCGATTCGGGCCCAACATCGCGATGGTCGCGCGTACTACCAGCCTCCGCTCCACTACATCCAGCCTCATAGGTATGTATACCGCCTCTCACCATCATCGTTCTGTAGTCGTCCTCGTCCACTTGATCCACCACCACCGCCGCCGTCAACGAGCCACAGTCCAGCAAGACGTCTTCAAGCACCGCCATGGCCCGCTCATCAAGCTCAAGCTCAAGCACGCTCGCCCGGCGCCTCCTCCCCGCGCTCATCCTCACCTCCCTCCTCTGCATCTCCCCGCCGCTCGGGACGCACGCCGCGCCCACGGGGACGCGCACGCGCACCACGTCCACGGCGGACCCGAGCCCGACGGTGCCGTACGCGAGCGACGACCCGAACGCGGAGCTGTGGAACGCGCACTCGGACATCGTGCCCGAGGGGCGGAGGGGCACGTACGGCGCGAACGTCCTCGGGCCGCAGAACGTCCCGCTCGAGCTGCAGAACCCGAGCTTGTTGGCGCCGCCCACGACGGACCATGGGGATGTGTACGTGCATTGATTTTGGCGTGCGAGTGTTTTTGCTCAGTGGCTGACTTGGGGCTGGGTGGGATGGTAGACCGAACGCGAAGTGGCCGTTTGACCTGAGCCATAACCGGCTGCAGACTGGCGGTTGGGCTCGGCAGCAGAACGGTACGTCACTAGTACAGCATTGGCAGTGATCTCCGGGTGCAGTGTGAGACTCACGTCGCTTGAATGTACTAGTGCACAACCTGCCCATCGCCACCGGTCTTGCGGCGGTGGACATGCGCCTAGAACCAGGCGCCATCCGGTGAGATTCGCGTTCGTGACGTCCCAAGAACGATGCGTACTGATGGACGTATGCGGCCACTGCCAGAGAGCTGCACTGGCATAACACGGCAGAATGGGCGTACGTCCTCAAAGGGTCTGCTCAGGTGACGACGGTCACCGCGGACGGGCAGAACTACGCCGCCACCGTGGTGCGTCCTCCTTGCTGTGCCGAGGAAAAGGAACCTGGCTCACTGTATGGGTTTTATGCACTCAGCCGAAGGGGTCTCTTTGGTATTTCCCGTCTGGTCAACCTCACTCTATCCAGGCCACGGACGACGACCCCGAGGGCACCGAATTCCTGCTGGTGTTCGACGATGGCAGCTTCAGCGAGGACTCTACATTTTTGGTGAGTTGCGTTCAGTCTCTGTTGATGTGCTGGAGCTCACATTTTCTTTCGTTCTAGCTCACGGACTGGCTGGCGCACGTGCCGAAGGAGGTGATCGCAAAGAACTTCCACGCCAACCAAGCAGCTTTCGATCATATCCCTAGCGAGCAACTCTATATCTTCCCAGGCCGTAAGCACACCATGAATCGTTCTTGGGTCTTGGTATCCACTTACACTGCAAATACCGACAGCGATCCCTGCGGACAACCAGCAGCCACCAACCAGCCCTCAAGGCCGGACCCCGCTTCCGTATACATTCGACTTCGCGAACATGAAGCCGACGCAGTACCCCGGCGGGACGGTCAAGATCGCGGACTCGCGGAACTTTGAGGTCGCTAAGACGATCGCAGTCGCGGAGGTGACGGTCGAGCCGGGATCGATGCGCGAGATGCACGTGAGTCCAGGCCTCAGGCCTCAGGACCGGAGAATGCGGTCTTCTTCCCGAGGGTGCAAGCAAAGCTAATCCTGTGCTGCGCCTTTCCCCTTTCCTCCTGCATCGCAGTGGCACCCTGCGGACGACGAGTGGACGTACTTTATGTGAGTGCTGCGCGCCCTGCAGGGTCTCCTGTCAGGTTCATCTCGGTGGGACGGACCGACTGATCGAGCTTCTCGACAGCGAGGGTTCGGCGCGCATTACGCTCTTCGCAGCGAGCAGCAACGCGCGGACGTTCGACTACCAGGTGGGCACGCTGCGGCTACGTACCGCGCTGGGGACTCCGGCCCACTGACCCGATGCTGTGTACGCAGGCCGGTGACATCGCGTACATTCCTGCCTCGTATGGTGAGCGGTTTGCCGTATCTGGAGCATCTCCATACCAACCTGGCTTGACTGTACCCGCACAATCCCCGCAGGCCACTACATTGAGAATACCGGCAACTCGACTCTGCGCCTTCTCGAGGTTCTGAAGACAGGTGAGCGGCTCGCGAAAGCGCGGGGTACGGTATCTCACCATGCGTTGCTACAGATGTCTTCAAGGATATCAGCTTGAACCAGGTACGCCTCCGAGTGTGGACATGTGACGTCGCGATGGGAAGCCCGTCTAATCTCGGTCCGTTGCAGTGGCTCGCGCTAACGCCCCCGGAGCTGGTGAAGGCGCACTTGCAGCTGTCGGACGAGACGATCGCACAGCTGAGCAAGACGAAACAGGTCGTGGTCGCCCCGCAATAGCGGCCCAGTGCGAGCTCCGCTGGCGTGCCGCGACAGCCCCGTTTCTATTGTACGACTTCTGTGACTAATAGCACTATCTGCACACGACCGAATATAATGCATGCTGCTCCGTGTATGCGGGGTACAGGGCGCGGACACACATGTGCGGAAGAGTGCGCGGCGCCGGCTTATCAGTGTATTGTGTGAGAAACGTGCGCGGCTGCGAACCTGGAGAGCTTCCGAATGCAGGTCACTCGGGCGCTGCCGGCGGGCGCTCCGGGCGCCAAGTGACGACAGCGGGCGGATCGGGCAAAAGTGGCACCCGGGACGAACGAGTGTGGCGGAGGCGGGCGAGGACGCGAGCAGCTTCCCGGGTGCTCTCCAGGCTCAGGCTGCTGCCCGTCCGCCGTCTGTCCTGCCACTGCACCATGAACTCCGCGCTCGCCTCTTCGTTCCGATCCCCCACCACGCCTCCGTAGATCGCGCATATAGCCTCCTCCATTTTGCCCCTCTAGAGCCCTAGACGACCCTCGCCCTCCCTCCCCCTCCTCGAACGACCATCACCATGCGAGGCATGGCGGCCTCCCACAAACGCTCCAGGACGACGTACACCGTCCTCGCGCTCTTCGCCGTCGCCGTCGTCACGCTCGCATTCGTAAACGAGCCTCTCCTCCTCTCGCGAGTTCAGACCGTCTCCTTGAATGGCCACCACAAGAAGAAAAAGGAGAAATTCCGTACGTCGCGTCCCCCTTGTGTCTACCGCGCTCCCCGCTCACTCGGCCGCGACGCCAGCCTTTCCCAACTTTGATAGGTATCACCACACTCGCACACTCTCTCCCGAGCAATTTGGCGTAGGTGAGTAGCGACGCCGCTCTTCACCGGTATGGTACTCACCCCGTTCCGACGCGTGCAGAACACTCCGACGAACGTGCCATCATCGTCGGCGATACCCATGGCATGAACGGCTCCCTACAGTGAGTACCCCACTTTGCGACTGCGGTAGAGGTGCTGCTCCCTGTCGTCCCCCTCATGCGAGAGCGGGGTGCGCAACAACCCCGCTTCGACACCCGTAATCCCGGACAGGGACGCCCTCCGCCCATGTCGGTGACGCGTAGATGAGGCACTATCTGACGGTTTTTTTCCTAGCGATCTCCTCTCCACACTATCATATGACCCCCGGAAAGACACCTTATTCCTCGCCGGTGATCTTCTCGCGAAGTCCACCGAGGCGGGTTCCCTCGCTATTCTCGACTTCCTCTCCCAGCGCCAACAGGGCGAGTGCTACCCGGACATTGAACCCAAGCGTCCCGGAGGCAAAGCACACCACCTAGCTCCCAGCACGGACGAAGACACCACTCAATGCAAAGGCATCTACGCCGTGCGCGGTAACCACGACCAGATGATCGTTCAATGGCGTGCCTGGCGTGAATGGTTTGAACCCCTGCAGCTCACCTTCCCTTCCGCCGACCTTTACCCTCGTCGCTTCCATGTTCCGTCCCTACCGTCCCTAACCGCGACCCAAACGTCCACCTTCGACGCCGGCCCGCCCGTGGGTACCGGCTCGCAGTTCCTCGCCCTCATCGAGGCCGAGTGGTTGAGGGACCGCGCAACAGACCCTACCGGCGCCGGCGCGGACCCTCAGGAGTGGGCAGACACCGCACGCAAGCGTGCAGCGGGGACGTGGCGCGCTGAATGGTGGAAGCGCATCCCCCAGCCTGGACGCGGCCGGGCGAGCAAGGACTGGCTCATGTTTGGTGACCATTATTGGATCGCGAGGTACGTGGCTTCCACTTCGGGCGTGTACTTTCTCTGCCTCGGGTGAGCTAATGCGCGTTTCTTTGCAGAGACATGAAGCCGGAGCACGCGCGGTTCCTCTTCTCTCTCCCGTTGGTCATACACGTTCCTTCCGAGCACTTCTTCCTCGTGCACGGCGGTCTTCTCCCTTCGAACCCCAAGCGCCCGGCCGACGACTCGCGCCAACCCCTCGCGCACCCTCCTTTACCCGAAGACATCGCCAATGACGAATACGCGACTGGCGCCGACTACGACCACGCCTCCGCGCTCCTCGACGTCGAGCCGCCACAAGACGTCTTCCGCAGCGGCGCCGCGTCCAAGAATATTACCGATGACGAGATCGAGGAATTGCGCGCGGTGCAGGAGCGGGCGGTGCTCCACGACGTGCCCCACAACCGCGACCCGTGGGTGCTCCTGAACATGCGCGGCGTGCGCAAGGGCGACAAGGTCACCCGCCGGAGCGACAAGGGCAAGCACTGGGCAAAGATCTGGAACGGGCAGATGCGCCGCTGCGGCGGGTTCGAGGACGCGCTCCCCGACACGTCTGACGCTGCGGAGGCTGAGGACGACGAGTGGGACGAGGAGGGCGAGGGCGAGGGGCGCAGGCTCACTCGGTTCCACGTCGCCGGGGCTCGTAGCAAGGACGAAGACCGAGCGGGGGACGACGGCGCGTCGTTGCCGTGCTACCCCTCCACCGTCGTTTACGGACACGCAGCCTCCCGGGACCTCGACGTGCGGCGCTGGACGGTCGGGCTCGACACGGGCTGCCTCTACGGCCGACGACTCACCGCGCTCGTCCTCTCGCGCAAGCACGCCACCGAAGACCTCCCGACGCGGACCACGCCCACTGATGATCAGGAGGACGAAGAGGGCGACGAAGGCGAGGACGAGGTCGACGATGAGTCGAGCGAGGAAGAGGAGGACGAGGACGAGTCCCCGCGCGCGAGCACCACGCTGAATGCGCGGTATGCGCGCGTCGCGGGCGGGTCAGCGGCGAGTCGCAGGCGCAAGCCCAAGACGTGGACGCGGCCGATCAAGTTCGGGGACAAGGGCTCGGACTTGCGCGCGAAGCTCGTCAGCGTCAAGTGTCCCAAGGCCGGGGACTTCGCCGGGCCCTGAGGCCTGATCGTCGCGGTTCTGAGCCCTCCTCCTCTTGCTCTCGAGTATCATCTGGGTGCGTTCTGTCGCGTGCGTATCGTATCTCCCCGGTTATAGTCTGGTGGCTCCGTACCTTTCTCCGGGGCTGTCATGAACTCTCTCTATCTCTCTCACGACGCGTAGTAATAGTTCGTGTAGTGTAGTTTAGCAGTATATAGGCTAGCTATCAGGTATACCTCTTGTATTTGTAGCATATAGCGTTACCGTATCCGTACGTACATAGCTCGTGCGCCGTACTTAGGCGTAGACCACCAATCCTTACTTAATCCGTGTCCTATACGCTTTTTTTCACTGTCGAACGCCCGTGTCCGACGTTTATGCGCATCTTGAAGTCGATGATGTCCTCAAGCAACCAAGTTCAAGCGCTGCATCCAGCCGCTCAACATGGGCGCCTACGCGGACACCCTTGCCGCCTTGCTCTTCTCCCGACCACCACCACTCCGCCATCCGTGAAGTCTTCGGACGGCATTCACTTCGCAGAGTCATGCGGGAAACTAGCAGGGATCGCATGGGCAGTTGTGTAGTGTGCGGTGATGGTACATGTAGTATTACAGGTGAGTATATGGTTCTCGGTGGTACAACAGGTCGTCCTCGGCTCAAGCATTAATCCCAGTAGGTGCCAGCGCGCACGAATGGTACTCTGATACGCCAGAGAGTGCAGTCTGCCCGAATCCAAGTCAATAACGTCATGTTGTATGCGTCCCCAAACTGGAAACATAAGCGCACCTCAAAGTCGGGTATGGTGCGCATGTTCGTCGGCTCTTCCTCCTCCTCGTCCAGTTCGTCTTCCTCCGCCAGGTCCGCCAGCGCCCGCACGCGGGACGCCGCCGCGCCCTCCGAGGCTGGATTCTGCGACTTGTCCGGCGCGTCCGAGTCCGCGCGGACGCACTTCGTGTTCGGGATCGTCAGCATCAGCTTCTGGCCGTCCCTCGACGCGCGCACTTCCTCAAACTATCATATTCGCCCCCAACGTCATCAATGAGTGCTCTCCAGTGTCTACGTGCGAGTAGGGGGACCACCGACCTTCGTGCCCTCCGCGAGCGGGATCGTGTGGTTGTACTTGCGCACTTCGCGGTCGCGCACGAGCGTGTCGCCCTCGCGCCGCTCCATCGTGCGCTCGACGCGCCAGGAGACGATGAGGCGCGTGGTGCGGTAGCTGACGTGCATGTCCTGCTTCTTCACCCCCGCCATGTCGAACGTCACGACCATCTGCGCGCGTCTCAGCCCCCGGTGAGCCCATGTCTCGAACAATCTCCATGCTCACGTTCTTCCCGTCCGGCGACTCCGTGAAGGTCACGCTACGGAACAAACACGTCGGCCTCCCTATGCCCTTTTGCGTAGAACACGAAAGAGGGCTGCCACCTACCCCGACCTCCTCTTCGCGACCTTGACCTTCTTCAGCGGTACGGGCGGCAGCACGACACCCTCGAGCGACTTGACCTTGGACGGCGAGCCCGCAAGGCCCTTCTCCTTCGCCGACAAGATGTCCTCCCACACCGTATCGATCGAGTCCTGCTGCGCGGGCGACACCTCCGCCAGGTCCTCGTCCGGCATGTCCAGCGGCGTCTCCGGGCTCGGCGCGCGCTCGCCCGACAGCACGGGCACGGGCGCGGAGGGGGAGAGGATGGCGAGATCGCGCGGGGCGAAGGCGCGCTCGAGGAGCCGGTCGAACACCTCGAGCGAGTGCCGGGGCATCTTGGGCGGCGTGAGCGATAGGTGCATGTTCCTCGCACGGCGGGGCGTGGGGCGCGGGGCGCTGGTAGCGGGGATTACGGCGTGGATGGGGAGGGGCGGAGTGTTGCCGAGAGAGGGACCGAGGTCAGCGAGTATGAGTGAGGTGAGGCGCACGGGCCTGTCAGTGTCAGTCCTTTGGACAGGTGGGTGGAGAGAGAAGCAGAGACAGAGGAGGAGCGGACGAGAGGTCGAGAGGAACCACCACGCGGGCGGGCGTGCACTTTGACCGCGGCAGCGGCAGCTGCAGGCGTGGTGAGAGCGTGCTGCTCGCCCGTTGCGGCAGGGGGTATGGGGGGCGGGGGGTGCCTGCGTATGTACGTCCAGAATCCAGATCAGCTGTACTGACATGCAATAATGCAATCGCACGCATCGACAGCTGCAGGGGATTTAGATCATTGCTCTCCTGATACCCCATCCCATCCCGTCCCATGTCACGCACCCTACATACACTGCCTGGCCCGGGAACTCTCCTACCAGCATCGAGCTAAGTATACGGCCAACGATGCTGCGCCCATCCATGCATGCGCGCGCCTTGGGAACTGTGGCAAATGGCAGCAAATGGAAGCAATGCTGTTTGAGCAGTCGGGGGACGGGGCTCTGGATATCCGGGCGGTGGACGGCTCATCGCGATAGTTCGCCAGCCGCGCTGCAGCGCGATGCTGACCTTGTTCGGCCTCGAGGACGACATGAGGCTGGCGCGTGCTGGCAGCTGGTAGCAGCGGCAGCTATTATATCCGCCCTCGCGCACGGGGAGTCGACATCAGAATTGAGGTTCTAGTCTGAGCGCGTACACGAGGCTATTGACTGCAATGTCTGTGGATTATTATACAGATCTCCGACCCCGACTATGATGATACAAAGATGCACGATACCGCATAGCAAAACAACAAACGACGCGTCTGCCGCCGTGAACACTCCGGGGCGCATGGCAGCGGAGGTGTCTACGTAGCACCGGGCGTGAGAGGCTTGAACTTCTTGTTCGTGTACCCCCCGGCGGTCCGTCCCATACCCAGCCGCCGCTTTCCTCCCGCAAGCTTCGGGGGAGGCTCTGCGGCCACAGCTGTTGGCCGTGGTGGTGCCACGGTCGCGGGTGAGGACACCGCGGTACTGGACCCGGACACGGAAGGCGACGAAGAGGGCACGGAAGAGGGCGGTGTGCGATAGCTCGGGGAAGGATGCGGAGCAGGCGTTAGCGTGGGCTGCGTTCGAGACTGTAGGGTTCTCTGGGCGGGATTCGGCCGAACGGGATTTGAGGGTCCTGCCGTGGGCCTAGACGGAGAGGGGCGCGAGGCAGGTGTGGACTTCGTAGAAGGAGGCTTCGTCGAAGCAGGCTTGGGTGGGGGAACATCGATGTCGTCGATATCTATTGGGTCGTCCCGAGTCCAGCCACCCAGAGTAAGTTGCCGTTGTTTCCGAACGACGTCCCGGTCCTCTTGGCGTTCCTTCTTCACCTGTTGAACGGACACCCCAGAGACCTTCGCATTCGCGGACTTAGGCATCCATTTCGTCAGATTGGAAGGGCCTGCCGTCGGCTGCTGCGGTGCTCGCGATGCACTGGCGGCGTTTGTAACCCGATCATTGGAAGCACTGGCGCCGTTTACGACCCGGCTACTGGATGCACCCAGAGGAGCAGCGGGACGAACTACGCCAGCACGCTGTGACGCAGTCAACAACGCGCTTCCCGAAGAGAACGCCACGGGCCCTGCGCAGGTTCAGTATCCGCAGCGACCCAAATACCGCAGTCCGATGCTTACCTAGCGGCGGTTGAATGGCGTTCGGCGGCCGACCGAGCACATTGCCTTCAGAAAGCTGTCGGCCTCCTTGGGCGAAAGGCGCGGAGGGGAATTTCTGGGGCTGACCCTCGTACGGGTCGTTCTCATCCATAGACTCTAGATCTCGGAAAGGCGCGTTCGCACCCCAACACGGATGCCTACATGTCTTCTCGCTGCCATGTACCAGTCAGCACCGTCGTTACTCTACGGAAAGGAACAACGAACTATTCGGCAACCCTGCGCGCTACTTCGGCCTCGTCTGGCAGTGGTCGGTTGATTACAGCTGCGATGGTCTTCCGGTCTTCGAGATGCAGGACGGGAAGATCCGCAGTGAGCAGATCTTTCGTCTACGATGAACCGCGTTAACGGTCGTAAACGGTGCGTCAACCAATGGAATCAGTTCGCTCACCTTCGCATCGCTCCGTACTTCGCCAACGAAACGGGAGACATGCTGAGGTTTGTATTCCCCGGACATCATGCGTGAACTGCTATGCGTCAGGTATAGCAGACCCTGAGCGCGAGTGCATGCAACATAGAGCAGCCGTCTAGAGCAAAGCGACTGAGGGAGGGGGACTTGTGACGTCCAACAAAGAAATCATACATACCGCTCTTCTTCAATGTCCTCAGAACGCGACGAAGGGAAAACGCCGTCCTCCACTATTGGTAACAGTGAGGAAACACCTCACATAGCGCTGGTGCGGTTCACTCACCAGCTGGGATCATGACGACTGGCCATTCCAAACCTTTCGCGGCATGACAGGTCGATATCGTTACCTTCTGTAGGGGAATTAGTGTTTGCGGTAGTACGAAGCTGCTGGTGCTTACCGCCTTGCTTTTTTCCTCTTCCGGCGTCTCCGTATCTGTTGAAAGTATGGAGGCCTGTAGGAACAGGCGCAACGGAGTATCGCTGTCTCTTTTGTTAGAGCTACACCGAATCGCCGACGATAGGGCAAGGACGCACCTAGGATCTCTTCGTGTTTGTCCCTCTTGCACCTGGTCGGCGTCGAATGCGTCAACCTCGTCCACCCACTCCTCCTCACTCTCATCCTCTTCTGCGTCGCCCTGTATTCTTTCGTGTGCTTTCGCCATACGTTCCGCGATGTCGGTGGGAGCGCTCCGCTCGACCTCGCTCGCGAAGTTGATGAGTTCTTGGACGTTATCCCATCGACTGTCGCTGTCCGGCTGGCTCTTGCGCAGATGTTCCTGGTAGTTGATCGTATCTACGAGCGCGACGATCAACTTGGACGGTGCGATACCCTGCGCAGACCATGTGAGTATGGATAGCGCTCAAGCGTAGACATGTGGCATACGTCATTAGCGTGCTTCCGGAGGATGCGCAGAGTATCGATGAACGCCGCGAGCTTCTTCTTCACCGGAGGTTTGATGTCAGGTATCTTCCCGTCGACAATTCGTTCCACGACTTGCAAGGGCGAGATCTTGAGTTGCTCCGCGCGTAAATTGATCTCATTCACGGTCTGACGGGAGAAGTCAACGTCAAGTGATCTCATATATGTTCAGTATCGTGATCATACCTTTTCTCCCACAATTCGCGGTGGCACGTTGACAACGCGCATGAACGCTGGGGCGAAGTGTGGGTTGTCAACCAGCTGCAGATATGCCAAAACGTCCTTGATCTACGGATGCGTCAGACAACGAATGGCTTAATAGGGCAGGCAACGCTCCCGCACCTCCATGCGTTCAAAGAATTTCTGGCCCGCAAGAACCCGATTAGGTATTCCCTCTTTCTGTAGAGCGCTCTCAATCCCTCGTGAGTGAGAATTATATCGCACTGCCAGGTCGTGAGTATAGTGTTAGCACCTCGGCAACGCTTGCAGCTCAACTGACGTAGAATGACGAAGTCACTCCAATCGAACAGCCCACCGCTATAAGCGACTAGGCGTTTGATCTCTGCCGCGATGAACGCCGCCTCGACGTTTTCGATGGGGAGGACGCGAAATACCGCAGTCGGCCCTTGTGGATGAGACGTGCGCAGCGTTTTCTGTATCCGGGTCTTGTCTGTGTGTAAGATAAGACGTTGATTGGTGGCCCAGGGTTTCTTGTATCATACCTTGCGAGACGATAGCTACGCTCAACGCTAAGATAGAGCCGGTAGAACGATAGTTCTGCTCAAGGTATATCTGCTGAGTAGTCGTGAAATCTATGTCCCCATTGAGCGGATGCGGCCCAGAACCCCAAAGAGAGATAAACTGACCTCTCTGCATCTTAGCAAGATTCTCGACTTCGGCCGACCGCCAACCATATACTGCAATGGCCTTCAGCGGGAACTTCTATGGAAACACAGCAGGAAAGCTCACTGGATTGGTCAGGGTCACCCACAATGGTAACACACTGGCTTGAGCGAGCAATATGCAGCATCAGCTCGTACTGCATGGTGTTCGTGTCCTGACTAGGAATCCGATAAGTTTGTTGAGACCACAATCAGTATATCGAGACCAAAGGCAAGGTGACACATACTATTCGTCTACAAGAACATGCCGACACCAACTTGATGCCTTGGCATGGTTCCTGAAGAGTTTGACGCCAAAGAGAAGTAGGTCGTCAAAATCGAGACTGTTCGACTCTCGCAGGATCCTCTCATAGTTCTTGTAGACGTCGGCCAATATATTGCCGATTTCGCCTTCCCACAGGTCGGGCTTTTCGGTGAGAAGCCTCGCCTGTCGCTGCTGGAAAGTCTCAGCATTCCGCTCTTCTACGCGTCGTCTCGCGTCGGCGGCAGTCCAGCCCTTTGCTTTGACCTTCGAAATAATGGCAAGGACCGTGTTGGGCTTCAGGGTGATATTTGCATTCGCAAAGGTATCCTTGTGCGGATCGAGTAACTTGGTCATGATCTTCTTGCTGCCAGTCGCGCATATAGTCACACATATCACATACCTAGAGCCGGAACATACCTTTCATCCGCGTCGCATACAGTAAAGTTTCCTTCGATGCCAACTACCCTGGAGTATTTCCTAAGGAACTTGGCGCAGAGAGCGTGAAATGTGCCCATCTTGATCTGGGCGGTATTGTCCTTGCCAATGAGCTTGACAAGCCGTTCGCGCATTTCGTTCGCGGCCTTGTTGGTGAAAGTGACCGCACATAGAGCCCATGGTGGAAGATGGCAGCTCGAGATAAGGTACGCTATACGCATAGTCAACACTTTGGTCTTGCCACTTCCCGGACCGGCGAGGATCTGTAATGGGATTTGTGGCGGGTGCTGAACCGCTGCATAAAACATGGAGAACATGAGAAAGGAAGGATCGCGGAGACTAGTGTGCAATTCACCTTGCAGCTGTGCGGGGTTCAGCTCTCCCATGAGCTCCATGAGGTTGGCCATGACCGGCAGAGCCTGAGGGAGTGGCTAGAAGGCGGAAGAGAGATCGTCGTCGTCGAGAGCAAGCCACACGGGCGCTTGCACGGACGCGCGACGCGTCGTGGTGCACGCGCGCTCACGTGAGCGAGATTCTAGGGCGTTATTTGCTCAGCACAGGCGTCCAAACAGTCCTCCTGCCTCTGTCCTCCACTTGTCCATTGTCCGCTCTACGCGGTCTACGGCGCGTCCCCTCCTGCCTCATTTGCGATGTCTGTATGTCTCTGTATGTCTGGTTTCCTGGATACCCTGCCGTCGCTAGCAGCCTGTGTGCATCTGCTTGTCAGCACTCCGAACTTGCCATCCCAGGTAGGTCTGCAGGCGAATCCCGCAACGCTCGCTTGATTGGCAATCCGTCACTCTTCGTCGCAATCCCTCGAAGCAATCCGCCTACGCTCTACTTGTATATAACACGATACTGCTCGGCACGATGCCCTCATCATCAGCCATCCCGCTCGACATCCAGTCGCTTCCGGCCAAGGACATCCTCAGCACTCACTCCCTACAACCCTTCGCTCACTGCTCACTCCCGCCTCCTGCATCAAGATGTCCTACCGCACCTACGTCCCTTCCACTACCTACTCCGCCCCCTCGGCGCCCCACGCCTTCTCCCTGCTGGCTACGGCCCAGTCGCCTCGCGACACCTACCACATGTATGAGGGCGCACGCCAGGTGCGGCGTCCCTCCAACGGGCGGACGAACGTCTCGAAGACGAAGACGTCCGGGTTGAAGAAGATCTTCGGGCTCTGAGCTCCCGTCCATTCACCAGAAACCCTTTCCCTTGGGTTCTCCCTGCCACCCACCACCATGGCCGCTGCCATCGTGCCGGTCACCTCCGCGCCGCGGAGTCACTACCCGCTGCCCTACGCCGACCAGACGAGCGTTTTACCGGGATACCAACATAGAGGAACAACCCTCCCTCCATCCCCGCTTCGCTCACAGCAAATGCTCTCGTCGCCATCAAACGGTCGCCGCAACTTCGCCGTAAACCTCGCTCCGTGCGAGTGGGCTTCCACTTGCCCCGCGCTCCCTGAGTGCACAGAATACCCGCCGGATCTCATGGACTATACTGTAGAGCATCGGACTCTTAGCCATATTACGTCCCTGTGTATCTGTACATAGTCGCGCAACAACTTTGACGAACATACGTCTACTATTGAACGTTCGGTGTGATCAGCTTGCTCACGGCCGTCACACTCACCAAGGCTTCCGCGAAAGCTTCGTGAAATGACATGCATACCCACAAAGCTTACTTCTGAACGTTCCCTCGAGAGCATGCGTATGATCGTCAGCATTAGAAACGTAAACTTCCACGTACAAGTACAAATGCATCTCGTACTCTAGCTAGAGTATATCGTGACTATCATACGGACTCCGAACGAGCGAGACAAGAAGCGAATCTCCTTCCCACCGCTCATCATACTTTCTCGATAGAATCGTGCTTGCGGATGTCGGAGTGAGTGGTGCTCGCGCGGTCCGGGTCGTTGTACGCGTCGAGCCCGATACGCCTCTCGATCTCCAGGAAGCGCTCCTGCTCGCCAGCCGCCATGCCCGCGGACCCGAAGATCTCGTCCATCTCCTCGAGCGTGAGCCCCTTCGTCTCGGGCACGAAGAACCAGATGAAAAGCCCGCCCATGAACGAGAAAGCCTACAAGGAAAGCCAGTTAGGGATGTAGTAGTATGTGCGCGCGTATGGAGGGTACTCACCCCGAAGAAGACGAACGTCCCGAAGCCTATGTTGTCGAGCATCGTGGGCGTGACTTGACCAACTGCACACATGTTCAACGTCAGTTTCTATCCACCCGCACAGCAATAATCGGCTCACCGATGAAGTTGTTCATCCAGTTGGACGAGGCCGCGATGGACACGCCCTTACCACGGACGGACAGCGGCCAGATCTCCGCAACCAAGATCCAGGAGCACGGGCCCCAAGAGTATCCGAACGCCATGGCGAAGATCCAAACAAATGCGCAGGCGACCCAGCCGGCAGTCCTGTGCGCGTCCCACGAGTCGTGGTAGAGGCCGGTGAGGATGGCGACGATGATGTGGCAGCCCGCCATGATGAACGCGCCCGAGATGAGCACCGGCTTCCGCCCGACTTTGTCCACCCAGATGACGGCGGGGATAGTCGCAAGGAACATGCTGTATGGCACCATCAGTCAGTTCGGTCTATCATAGATCTTATGTCAGTGACGTACACAATACCGACGACACCGGTCGCAAGGAGCGAGTTGGTGCTCCCGACCAGACCGAGGTCCTGGAAGATAGAAGGCGCGTAGTAGAGAATGGCGTTAACACCCGTCCATTGCTGGAAGAACATGGTCAAGGAGCCGACGGCCACGCGGAACAGTAGAGCTATCGTCGCAACTTTGAGTCGGGCGCATACTGATTGCACCATCAGATGGAAACACTCACGGCGGTACCGGAGCAAGCTCATGTAGTCGTATAGTCCGAGCTTGAAGTTCGACTTCGTCGAGCCATCCTGTAGGTCCGGGAACTTGATCGCGGAGGTCTCCTTCTCGAAGATATATTGAGCCTTGATCTCCCTGTAGGTCACAGACGCGTCAGTCTGACGCACAATCCGATATTGTCGATGTGCTTACAAGAACTCGATTTGGACGAGGTCAGAGTCAGGAGGAAGACGGCGTGCACGGCTTAGCACCTGCAACGCCTCGTCGTCGCGACCGTTGTTCACCAACCATCTGTGACATTTTGATTAGAACATGGCGCCCAGGAATGTCATCGAGGGGACGTGACGAACCTTGGGGAGAACGGCATGAACAGGATGCCGACACCAAGGATGATCGCAGGGACGAGCTGGAGCGCAAGCGCGAGACGCCATGCGGCCTCACTCTGAGTCTCCCCAGTGCCCCCGATGTAGTTGGTCCCGAAGTCAATCCAGAAGGACACCATGATACCAAACGTAATCGCGAGCTGCTGCAGCGCCACCAAACTGCCGCGCACTTCCGGTGGTGCGAGCTCGGCGCTACACCGTACGTCAGTCCCGTGCAGAGCCTGAGAACGACTACACGAAATACCCACTTGTACAGCGGAACGGCCATACTGAGGGATCCGACGCCCAGACCGGTCACAAAACGGCCTGCCGCAGGATGAGGCAGCTGACTCGATGTAGCCCGAAAATAGACTCACCTCCGAAGATGGAGGAGGGCGCGAAGGCGGTCGTCTGCACGATCACACCGATGCAGAACACAATAACCGCTGAACTCCCACAATGTCAATGAAGGAGCTCCCCAGGCGGAACTAGAGCGTGAATACGCACCCAGTACGATCGTGTACTTCCGCGAGAGTTTATCGGCGAGATACCCCGTGAAGAGCACGCCAAGCCATGCGCCGAGTTCAAGGATGGAGACGAGCCAGCCCTTGGTGTCCGGATCGTCGACCGCGGAATGCATTCGCGAGTCGAACGAGGACATGCCCAGGACACCGGAGAATACACCCTACAGCGGTACGCCGAAGAATCAGCGAGCTGCTATCGTACACGACTGCAAGAACATTGTGGTGCACACCTGGTTGTATCCTATCCACACGGAAGAGAGAAATTGTCAGGAACATGATGGAGTGTGGCGAATATGTCGTAAGTGTGGGACGAACCATACAGTCTGGACGGACCGAGCTGTGTCAGCATGCGATCATGGTCGGAACAGCGTACGGGACTCACAGACCACCTAGCGACGCGAAGACCGC
This sequence comes from Trametes polyzona, assembly GCA_022606195.1. Taxonomy (NCBI): domain Eukaryota; kingdom Fungi; phylum Basidiomycota; class Agaricomycetes; order Polyporales; family Polyporaceae; genus Trametes; species Trametes polyzona. Next base: position 940,370 of record JABYQF010000004.1, read on the forward strand.
GATCGCAAATATGCGAGCATTGGCGAGAAGGCCAGCCTACACAACAGCAAAGACAGGAACCTTGTTAGTGGGTCCTCACAGGTGAAAAACTTGGAACAAGGCGAGAAGAGATGCGACGTACCCAACCGGAAGGGCCGGCCAAGTTCTTGCGACGGTTCGACGCGACTATGTTGGTACCACCTCCTGCCATGACGTTCGTTCAATTGTGACGCCGGACTACAGCGGTTCGAGACGGGGTGGAGGTGAACCGTCGGGCGGTACTGCTGGGGTGAACGGTCGGCGACAAGGTGACCTTTATCAGACCCAGGCGTATTTATGAGGACTCATGGTCAGGCGGATGACGTCCGCCCTGACTGGAGGTGAATGCAATCAAATGCGGTCATGGGGTCAGAGGGGGCCGCGAACGAAATGATCAAGCTCGTGCTGATGAGGCGCGATCAGCTTTCCCCACGGGCGCAATTGGGAAGGTTCGCAGATGAGCCACACACCTCCCTTGCTCCGTCCCCGCCCCGCAATCCCTTCTTTAGTCACGTTTTGACACCAGGGCGGCCCGAGGGCCGTCGTGGCTGAGATCCTATCTTCGGAACGTCTGCGGTCTGTCCGGAGATCCGGCAGGTCCTATGTACATTGGATAGTCGACGGACCAGCGCAGCGGGCGCAAGCTGGGCACTACGCACTCCCTGCATCTTGGACACGCGCCTGAAAGTGCTACCATTGTGGTGGCAAAATGTCAGCTTCCTCACCGATAGAAGCATGACGAAGCCACTCGCCGGTATCTGCAACACGTACCGGTCGTGGGGAACCCACGCTTTCCCGCATCCCCGTGTAGTGCCGCAGAAACCCCGGCCGGGCGAGCCGCCAAGGCCCGCCCGACGCGCTATGCATCGAGCGGGATCATCGTCTTCTCCCTGACGTACTTTCCCAAGTCATTCTACAGGCAACAGTAACGATGTCGTAAAAGCACAAAGCTACTGCGACGATCCTATGCAACGCGTGGTCGATAATTTTCATGGCTGGACGTGGTGTAAAGGTGCATAGGATTTGTGCCTGATCTTCCGTTGATTTATTCGAGTCGTGCTCGAGATGAGAACAAGGACCAGCTCAAACTGGTTGCGTCTTCCGGTAGACGAGAGCCCAATCAACCAGACTGGCCATGCACGCTGACGTCCTTATCTTGGAGAAATTTGATTGGGACGAGTCTTACTGCTCGCTCAGAACATGGCTGTCCATGATGGCGTTCTGAGGGTTACTAGCGAAGTCAATGTCAGGGGTAGAAACGATGCGTACATAAAATGGACATACCTAGGGGAGTGCGACACCCTCTGATGGCGGATGGAGCGGCAGTCACCACTATCGCTTGCATATACGACTCTCATGGGCATCTGCATTATCCTTCGAATAGTTTGATGTGCCTGTTGTGGCTTGTCGCGCTGACCGATGTCGTACCATGCACGCTTGAAGGGGTCAAAATGTATTTATACAAATATCCCGTTGTGCAACATTCACATTCGTACGCTTCGGTTACCGCCATCCGAATGCGCCTCGTCAGCGCCTCCCGAGAGCGCCGACCAACCTGGCAGGGGGCTAGAGGGCAGATGGAGCACATCGCGCGCGCGTGAGCGCAAAACGGAGAGTATGTCGACGGCGTCTTCACGAGCTGAAGCGCCATTAGGTTTGGGCCACGAGGAATCGGTTAACAGCTGCAGTCACTCACGAGATGCTGCTAATCCCGAAGAATGACTTCTCTCTTCGCCTCCGAACGGGCTCTCCGAGAGTCGCACTCGGTCTTGCAACCTGCGAAGAGCGAGCGAGGGTTTCGGAGACAGCGCAGACGAGCGACGATATTGAGAACCTCGCCGACTAGCAACAGTTGCCACAGAGACACCACTCTCAGCGGGAAAGTCCGTCGCCCGAGAGTTTGTCGCAGTCGCTGTGGAAGCCTGAGGTCGTGGTAGTCGACTCCGCGTATGCTGAGGGCCCGATGACACCTGTGTAGCAGAGCGTGCGATCTCACGAAAACCGTCCAGCAAGGAACCCAGGGATTTCATAGGCTTCAAAAGTGCAGAGGACAAGTTTGGAAGAGCTTCCACAGCAGTTGGGTACTTAAGGATATCGTCGTCGTGGGACGCATGTTCAGCCGGAGAAGCAAGTGCACCAGGGCGGTCGTCTAACAGCGGAAGAGGAGAGCGAAGCGGAACAGCATCCTGAGTGGACGGCGAGCAAGAGACAGAGAGGCCTGTTGGATGCTTTACAATAGAGGTAGCTAAGAGCGGAGCAGACATAGGCAGAGGGCTAGAGATGGGCGGCGAAGTCAAAGAGTCGCCCGTAGAACTAGCTTGAGGTCGCACCGGCGACGAGATAGCTGCCAGACCCGCAGTGTACGGTCGTAGTCTGATTCCAGATGGCGGCACAGGTCGTTTGGGAGATGGAAGGACGAACGAAGTAAAAGGAATTGCAGAGGAAGTGGGCAGCTGTCGGGAAGACACAGGAGACGAAGAGCGTGCCTGCCCTGTGGGATGCCTACTATTCCGAGGGATGTCAACTTCCGGCTTCTGCTGTGTGAAAACCTAGATGCACACTGGCCTTGGCACCGACGTGTGGTTACTGCCATTCGTCGAGGCGAACACCAGAGGCACCGTGATCAAACGCTCGAAATCATGAGAAGTGCTCTTCTGGTTTTCGCCCACATAGTCAATCGACGCAGCATTGACCGCCGGTCTCCATGCGGTAACGGGACGGCTGGCTTTCGGACCGTGCGCAGAGGTTCCGTGGTCCTCGCCAGCACCAAACTGAAAAGACGACCTTCCAAGATGTGTATCCTTCCGCGGATCCACGTAGTGGCGTCTCGAGAACCTCGAGTCGGTAGGAGGAGACGGAAGGCGGTGGTGGGGTACGAGCGGGATGGGTCGGTAGGTGGGTGTATGCGCCTCTGATGTAGGTAAGAGAGGACCACCGACAACCTCTACGCCTGTGGAGACACCCGCAAGCAGTAGGCGCGTTGCAAAAGATCTGGTCTTTCTCGTGGGAGGACGGCGTTTCTTCTTGGCGAGCTTGCGAACAGCATGCATATCCTCTGCCTCGTCACTTGTCCATGCAACAGCATCCTGACGCCGTTTCCGAGTACCAGGGGAGCAATGGGCCTCTTCTGACGGGCTAAGGCTGCGAGGTTCTGACGAGGGGCGGTACGACTCTTGACTGCTGTGTTCCTTACGACCTGCCCTCTTGCGCTTTCTGGATCGCTGGTGCGTGTACCGCTTGGTAGGCGAAGCAGCGCGTCGTAGGAATTCTTCAACAGTAAGTGCTTCTTGTTCCTTTTCGGGGGATGCAGCATTGCTACGGGACTGCGTGATGGAGTTCCCAGCCTTAGGTTGTCCCGGTCCCTTCGGACGGTCAACGGGGTTGGGGCTTTGAGCGCATACTCCTGCAATGACTGGCGGGAGCACCTTGTGCGGTGATGGCGGAGCCTCCTCTGAGCCCGCCGCATGCGTGGAGGGAATGATGGGTGTGCTGGTATGGAGAGTTGTGGGATAAAAACCGAGACAAGGGTCAATTGCTTGACGAGGTCGCTTCCGTCTCTTCGTGATCTTGTGGCCGTTAGGGACCGACCGAAAACGGGTTGGACGAGCTTGCGACTCACCACGAAATTCGGCGCAAACGTGAACGACATCTCGACCGGTCAAGAGAGTACGGGCTTTCGGGGATGCACTGAAGTCTAGCGGTGGTATGGCGGTATGAGGGAAAGAAGCGCCGTCCCGTTTACCGCTAGCGCTTGTTCACGGCAACCACTCGAGCCTCAAGCAGTAAAGTTGTACTAAGTACTCTCAATACGATGCCATGAAGCCGTGCATTCAATGCTCGGGGATAGCAAACAATCGATAGCATGCATAGACAACGAAAGCGATTACGCTCGAAATACACGGGTAATATAGCATATACAGCGCCGCCTCACGCGCTTACACTCCGCACGTCCGTTCTACACGGAGGCATCGGGTCCGCTATTTCGACGGGAGCTGTCCGAGTGCCTATCCTGTTATCGTCAAAGTCCAAGTGCGCCTGCCAGATCCCGAACTCGACGTCCGGGGGCAGCACGTAGCATCGATGTCCGTCGCAGAACACGCGCGTGGCGTCCGTCGAGATGCTCCCGAACGTCGACGGCGTGTCGCACTGTACGCTGAGATCGACCTGATGAGGGCGTGACTGGCACGCGGTAAGAACGAGTTGATGCGGCACATTCGGTGAAAGAGATGTACCAAGGACTCGGATAGAGACCTCTTCGGAGAACCGGGTTCGGTGATCTGAATGTCTGGGAGCGAGAACTGGCCCATATTCTGGGCTTGCATACGCAGCCTCGCACGCGCGTTGAGAGTCCCGAGCAACGATACGGAGTACACTGGATGCCAGTATGAGCGACGTTCATACATGCTCGAAGTCGAACGTACGTCGAGCCCCAATATAGTAAAACATTACGAATATTGAGGACCGCGGCAGGGTTATGACCTAAAGGCACATCAGAAAGACTCGCGATGGAGGGCACACAACTACTCACGAAGATCAGGGATAATGTCGCGTTGACGCTGCCAACAAGTTAGACGGCCTCCGTGTCCCTCTAGACGAAGCGCTTACCTCGTCAATAGTCCGGTATGAACAGTATAAAGCATCTTGAGTCGCGTCCGTTACAATGTGGCACATCCCGTGAAAACTAGGAAAACCTACCAGTTTGTTGATCAGGCGATTCGCTCTGGGGCCAAATACTATCAGCAACGCATATATACAAGGCTGGACGTTACTAACCCCACCGTGCCAGTGCGTGCGCTCGCCAACAGGATGACCAATGCACTGCACAGCAGTACGTCAGTTGAGGCGGACATGGCACTCAACGCGATGTCGAATGGCTGCCCGAGGTCAATGTTTCGCCTCATCGCAGGAGGGAGTGGAGCAACTCACAACGAGCGAAACATAGTCTGCCACGGTATCCGTGAGGATGCTCTTGAGGAAGAGCACTGTCCTGCTAGTAAGCGAAACCATCAGGGTACAAGCAGGGCATTGACCCACCAACCGAGCACACTGACAGGCAGTCGAGGTGAGAGAGGGACATGGGGGTGCGATGGACAGAGTTTGCTCACCCCATGTTGCCGCGATGAACAAAGACTACGAGCACGGTCAGCAACCGCCTTCTACTGGTACCAGCGACCCTTACCATGACCACCAGAAGGAGCTTCCTTCTGCTTACTACGGGAAGGTTGAGCGATTCACTGTGCGTATCCCATGCAACGAGAAACTCACGCGTCCAGATGCGCGACGCATAGAAGCTACCATACAGGAGTGAGAAATCGACTATGAGGTCACGGAGGATCGTACTGACGATTGGATGAGCGCTATTGCAAACGCCTGCGAACATGACAGCGTGTCAGGTTTCGGCCTCGGTAAGGGGAACGGATGCAGTACATACGTTACACAACAGCTGCGCCTATAGGGAGTGGTTAAAGAAGCCGCTCCGAGGACGCTTACGAAACTCACATTTGACGTCCTGGGAGGTGGATTAGCAAGAGTGAGAAGCCGAGGCGTTTCCGACTGCGCTTACCATGGCAAAGGTTCCTGGCCAAAGTACGCTCCTTTCTTGTAGACGAGGTAAATGAACACTGGCGCGGGGTGATAATGTCAAAACGCGCGCGCGGGCGCGAAACGAGCAGTCGCTCAAGCTTACTTGTCACGAGATATAGGCCCAAATGGACTGCATCCAGAAGCCAAATGGTCACAACCTGCGTGCGTCCCATCAGCACACAACGCGTCCGCACGCGCTCGCGCTCGCGCCATCGCACGCACCAATAACCTGAGGACGCGACGGTCATTGGGGTAATGCCGAAAGTACCAAACCGTCTGCGCGGTGGTCACTACTTCGGGATGAGTACCGAGCTTGCCTCGCCTGATGTGCTCGCGCGTACCTCCAAATAGGCTGCATAGGAGAACGTCAGGACATCAGTATTCCGACAAAATCTAGTTACGAACCATCCCGTAGCCAGAAAGCCGACAAAGATCACCCCTATGCTGCGCCGATCGTTAAAAAATTGTGCACCCCTGGCTCTATCGCGATAAAACGAACGTCATGTCCAGCGCATTGCTGCCGGTGGTCGCCATGATGGCATGGGGAAGGGCGGAGCGCGCTCCGCGAGTACTCGAACGATGGCGCAGCGTAAGGCAGGGAAGCTGGGGGAGGGAGGGGAGCGCAGCGCGCCCTCATCGAGCTATATGAAGCCACGGGCAGCAGGGTGCGGAATCGCGGTCACCGTCGCGCCGAGCTCGCGTACAAGTTAATGAGCGCAATTCCGCGTGCGGATGCGGTCGATATGGAAGGAGCTTGCTTGGGTAACGCGTACAACCGAGCTTACACCACCCTGGCTCCGCATTGCCACTTTGGTCCTAGCATGACATCCACGCTGCGCGACTCGGCCGCGCACACGACGGGAAGAGCCTGGGCTGCCGTCGATGTTCACTATTGTCTTAGTAAAAGAAAGACTAGTCAGTCCAGGTCGCAATCGCTCACGCACCAGATACGAAAACAGGAGGACATCCTTGACAATGTCCTCGTATTACTGTGCGCGTGAGCAGCAGTACCCAAATACCGCAGCGCGGGATAGTACCGTTGCGCTCGGCACAGGGACGGTAGGCAGGCTTCTCAGAGTCTTCCATGCTTCCTTACCCGTGGCACACCGTGGGTAAGGCACCTACAATAACCGACTCAACTGACCCCTGGCATGCATCTCGTCTCTTACGGCCCTGTGAGCCGCCGGGGACGCCACACATCATGGTGGGTGCTAGGAGAGGGTTGGACGTAACGAGGGAATTCATGTGGATGATAGGCTGTTTCAGAGATTGATTCTTCTGATCTCTTGGTGCCTATAGGGCTAGGCAGAATGGCAGAATGAAGAGCTGCAACATACGACATCGCTATGGCCACGGCGAAAGGCCGCGGGGGGATCCGAGCACATTGAACTAGTGGAAGCAAGAGCGAGAAGCATGCATACAACCGACAAGAGCAATGGCATCAGACTCTTCCGAGAAGCCGAGTGCTAACACATCAATGTGGCGGGTTCCTTGCGCAGAAACGGGCACATGAGAAGCTACAGCAGGGCTGTAGACGCCAAATATGAGCCAGAGTCAATATACTAGAACAGCCGCTGTCGACATACAGTACGTCAAGGGCCTAGGCGAGGACGTCGTCGGAAGTGTCCACGGTCGAACGCGCAGCGTCGTTCCGATCATCGACGTTCCGTAAGGGGATGTTTAGGCTTGTTAGGATCCAAAGGCACCGCCTGCCTAATCCGTCTACAACGCCCTTCTTTCTCTCGCCATCAGACTCGACTCACCACGCCTGCCCTGAACGACACCACGCCCCCGCTGGTCCGTGCGCACCCCTCCGGGCGGTATATAAGCCCCGCCCGCGCATCGTGAATCCTTACCACTCTGGCCTTTTGGCTTAGATCAAGTGTAGTATCTGTTCTTAATAGTTTAACCACTATTATGGGGCCACCGGCCCCATTATTGGTTATCTAATTTTTGCCGCCCCTGTTCCCTGTGCTCTGCTTGCAACACGGGGACGCGATGACCTTGCCACTGCAGTACCGGCTTGTGTCGTCGGGGGATCCCCCCACATCTTCTTTCTGTCGTGCCTTTGTGACTGGCCACTTGGCTGGAAGCTCGGCTCTTCAGATGGAACATGTCTTGGGGACGATTGTTTGGGTAGAGTTGTATTATAGGTTTTTCTGTTGCCTTTAGCTCACTCTCGGTGCCTCGAAAAGCTTGTGAGTTCAGATGGATCCAAGACTTTGTCTCTCAACATGGAGGCCCCGAGGGCTAATCAGCGTCGATGAATATGCCTGCTCAGCGTTGACAGAGTCACTTGCAGTCCCTGGACATATGGGCAGAAGGCGTGCGGGACATTTGCCGCCACCCTGCCGTGGTTGAGCACGGAAGAGCAACGATACATTCAGCGACTACGACGGCCTACGCTACAACAATACAATGCTACATGCTACATCAACTTCTACACGACTTGGTTCTTCTGCCTTCCCGTCTACGAGCTCTTCGCCAACTCCGCAAGCTCGCCCTTCAGCTTCTTCAGCTCCTCGACCGCCGCGGCGATCTCCTGCTCCAGCTCCGGCGTCTTCGGCGTCTTCGCCTTCAGCTCGCGCACGACCTGTCCCTGATCCGCGACCTTCTGCTCCCAAGCCAACACCTCCGCCGACTTCGGCGCGTCCGACGCACCAGCCGCAGCGGCGGCGGCAGCAGCCTTGTCCGCCGCCTTCTTCGCTGCGGCAGCCTTGCGCTTCGACATGCCGGGCGCGACGTGCGTCGCGTCGGCCGCCTGCGCAAGCGCGTCCTCCTTCGGCTTGTTGCCCCCGAACTTCTCGCGGAACACGTCCGCCATCTTCTCGTCGATGCGCTTGAAGAGGTGCTCGGGCTTGCCGACGCGGTGGCCCGCGAGCAGGTCGTGCGCGAGCACGGTCGGGACTGCGCGCGGGGGCGCGTTCAGCTGCTCGAGCATCGCCGCTTCTGTCGCGGGCATGAAGGGGTGGATGAGCGCGGAGAGGACGTAGATGAGGTTGAGCGCGCGCGAGATGACCTGCGCGCAGCGCTTCGGGTTCTCGGCCATGAGCGCCTTGTTGAGTCCCGAGGACTGTAGGTAGAGGTTGCCTCGCGCGGAGATGGCCATGACGGTCTGCAGACCGAGACGGAGCTTGACGGCGTCCATGGCGTCGATATAGTCCTTGAGCAGGTTGTTGATGTCAGAAATGAATTCGGCGTCGTGCTCGTCGTTCGGCGAGATCGGGCCAGGAGCGTCTCCCCCATCTGGGATGGTGCTGTCGTATTGAGAAACGACAAACTTGAGCGCGCGGTTGACGAAGTTCCCGAAGCTACGTGTATCACATTGTCAGAGATGAAAAACCAGAGTTGGTAGAACACACGCACTTGTTCAGGAGAACGTTGTTGTTTGCCGCGATCTGCCCAACTGTTAGTAACGGCAATGAGCAACAAGATGATATGACACCTACCAAGTCTGCCCAAGAGAACATGGCATCTGCCGTCTCCGGTCTTGTGGAGATGAGATAATACCTCCAAACGGACGGAGGAATGCCCGTCTCCTTCGCAGCAGGACCAAATACACCACGATTGTGGCTCTTCGAGAACTTGCCACCCTCATAGTTCAGGTATTCTACAAAAAGGCTCTGCATAAGCTCGCGAGCACGAGTTGCATACCAGGGGCGGACTTACCAGTAGTGGAGAGATGGTGGAGCTTGGTCCATGGGCGGCCGTCGCCAATCTGGACCGAAGGGAAGTAGATCGTGTGGAAGTAGACGTTGTCCTTGCCCATGAACTGGTACAAGCGGACGTTCTTCTCATCGAACCACCACTTCTTCCACTCCGGCGTGTAGTTCGCGGTGATACTCGGGTAGCCGATACATGCGTCGAACTGTATGTTGCATGAGGCCATGTTCGGTAGATGATCGATTCGACTGCACTTACCCAAACGTCTATGTAGGATGGTTAGTGATCGAATGAGACCGTGCAGAGAGCGGACTTACAAAGCACCTTGCTCTCCATGCCTTCATGCTCCTTGCCGTCAACGTGGGGGACAGGAACACCCCACGACAGATCTCGCGTTACTGGTGTCGGACGCAGACCAGCCTTGAGACGAGCGTCGATGATCTCGCCGTCCGCGTTGATGACCGCGTTTGGTGACCACTTGCCCTCCTTCCATGATTTCCTGATCCACTCTTCTGTGCGAGGCTGAAGAGCGTCCAACTTGAGGTACATGTGGGCGGTCGTGCGCGTGACGACCTTGTGTGTCTTGTCTACGAGACACCGGGGGTTGATCAGGTCAACTGCATCGAGTGTCCGTCCGCACACGTCGCACTGGTCACCGCGCGCGTCCTGATGCGAATACCTGTTAGGGCCGGCCATACTTGTACCAAGGACGTGCCAACGTACATCCGAGCCACAGTGGGGACATGTGCCTTCGACGAAGCGATCTGCAAGGAATCTATAGGTCTGTAAGTTAGGATGCCTCCCGTAGTGAGCGGGTACGCACTTGTTGCAGCCTTCGCAGAACGTTTGCTCCTTCTCAAGTCTCTCCAGGAATCCGTGCTTGGCGAGGTTCAGGTAGATTTCTTGAGCGATTCTGTTGCTTGTGAGGGACAGCCCATATGTCGGGTTTGATTTGACTCACTCAGTATGAAGGGGTGTGGATGTCCGGCCAAAATAATCGAAGCTGATAGTGGATCAGTATCGCGCAAGTCGCGGAACAGATGATGCCATACCCGAGCTCGAACCACTTATACGTCTCTACGTGCGTAGCGTTGTACTTGTCACATAGCTGCCTTGGGGTGAGGTTCTCCTTGAGGGCTTGCGTCTCGGTAGCGGTGCCGTATTCGTCGGTACCACAGATGTAGAGGGTTCGTAGATTCCGGGTGCCTTGCGAAGTCGTGTGAGATGCCGGCTGGTTGTACACGCGAGATACTCACGGTTATAGCTATAAGGACAGGCTTGAAGTGAGCATAGCCATTACAGAACATGGATATGTACATACCGGGCGAAGACGTCGGCACTCAATGTGCTTCCAATGATGTTGCCTGAGAAGCCTGAGAACGAGAGCACTTTCTATGCCGGGAACACATACTCACCAAGATGGGGCACGTTGTTACAGTACGGAAGCGCAGAAGTGATGAGGATGTTGCGCTCCCCGTCCGCCGGCGTACTTCAAGGACAGAGTGAGCAGCGAGGTGCAGAACGCGGTAAGGATGGCATACATGGTCTCTCCCGGCTTGGGCACATTACGCAGAAGGCCCTCGGCCTCGCGGATTTTCTGAGACATAACGATTTCTTCGACTGGGTGTTTTCTAGGATACAGAGCGACTCAGAGCAGTAGAAAGTGTACGAGCAAGAACAAGCAAGCGGACAGGACAGATTGCAGAAGTAAGAGATGTGCTCGATCGCGCATCTAGCCGACGCGCCCAATAGCGCCCGCGCTGACTCGATCCAAACAGGCCCAAATAACGCGTCCTCCACTGCCACCGTCGCGCCCAAACTTTGACGCGTTCAACGCCGACGGCCAGGATCGCGCCTTCCTGCGCCGGTGCAGCACAGCTCTTTCCTTATGCGTCTTCGCCCGCTGGAGGGTACGAGTGCGCTGACGAGCCGCTAGCCTTTCCGTGACGGCCACAAAGATAGGTCCCTCAGAGTGCCCTCGCCTTGGCTTGACCTCGGAAGCATCCCTTATCTTATCTACTGCTTTCGGGCGGGCGGGACGGATACGTTTAGCACACGCCCTTCTGAACCTACTGACCTCCCATCGCCTCCAGCAAGATCAACAAGCCCCCGTTGCAGTTGCGCGCCTTGAAGGCCGCTGAAGACGAGTGACGCAGCGCCTGAAGCTGGATCGTCGCTAATACAGCCGATTCAACCGCACCAATGTCCTACTCCGCTTTCTTCTACGGCACCCTGATGCACCCCGCCATCCTGCGGCGCGTCATCGGGCACGAGGGCAGCCAGCTGGAAATCTGCCCCGCCGTGCTCTTGGTGAGCCATCGATGCTCTGCCTCAGCGCTCCGTCGTGCCCATCGATACAAGGAGACCGCTCCTTGACCGATGGCTGGTACGATGGAATTGGTTCCGCCTGGGAGACGATCATCATCCCTTGTTCTCAGCCCCCATGTTCATGCAATGGGTTTCGAAGGGACCTAAAACGCCGCTTGCCTTAGGCCCTTTTGGGGAACGATGAATGGGGACCCTGAGGCATGAGAGAGTCCGAACGTCGTATCGCAGGCAGAATGCTCATATGATTTGCCCAGGAACACACTCGGCACAAAATACAAGTGCGTCCGTAGCCTGTGCTGCACACGGATCCTTCAGTCTTTGATCAGCGGACGGAGTAACAGCGCGCAGACTACCCCGGGGTGGTCCCCTATAGCCAGAGCCAAGCCCTCTTCCGCAGCTCTGGACGAGGCGACCTCGCACCAGCCGAACGCACCGTCCGCGGCACGTTCGTACAGGGCCTCAACGAGCGGGACGTCGCCCTCCTGGACCTCTTCGAAGGCGATGTGAGTGCTTCGGCTTTCTCGGCGCGATCGATGCGCGCATCTCCATCTCCTTAGGCCCGATACGCCTTCTCGACGCCCACGGCGCCCACAAGGTGGACCCGTGCGCCTCGAGGCTCGCGCCGCCTCCCCCTCGCGCTCGCCCTCCGCCCAGCGGCAGCCTTCTGACGCCCCCTTTCCTCCCCGCCTCTCCCAGGAATACGTCCGCGAGACCGTAGCAGTCCACCCGCTCGGGCCCCTCACGCCCCTCGCGTCCACGGCCGATCACAGAGCACCGGTATCCTCCGCCCCAGGGTCGAAGTCAGACGGGGTCGCGAGCGCGGGCGCAGATGCGGACGCGGCGACGGACGCATACGTCGTGCCCCGCACCGCGCCGGAGCTCCCGCCGCTGGACACGCTCGCGCCCGCCGTCCCCGCGCAGACGTACATCTACGCGGGCGGCCTGCGCCGCCTCAGCCCGGAGCTGTGGTCCTACGAGGACTTCGTGCGCGAGTCCGCGTGGAAGTGGGTCGGGGCCGGCTCCGGCTCCGGCGCGGCGGTCGAAAACGAAGAGTACTACGCCGAGGTCGACCGCCGGCGCGAGCTGGACGGGAAGACGCTCCGGACCGCGATCGTCGACGGCCCCGGGGGCGCCGGTTCGGGCGCGGGTGCGGATGTGGGCGACGGCGGGAAGACGGTGGTGACGTTGGTTAGTGGGCGCGCGTGAGATCGTTCTGTCGGCAACGCATTAGACTCGGAATGGTATACACAAAGGCTGGTTTGCCGGTCGTTCACTTCCCCGCTTGGGCATCGTTGTTTCTGCTGGTCGTGCTCGGTCGGGAGTGTTATAGATATTCAATGACATTGCGATGCTGCAGACCGTGCGGCGCACGGCCTGTTCATAAGAACATGGCTCAACGGCACTGGGACACCACCTTCGGAGTAATCGTACACTAAATAAAGCAAGACACAAGGACAACATCGCAACGAGACGAAGAGGCGAGACAGAACATAGCGAGGCGGAGAGACGATAGTTTGGGAGAGCGCAGGGACGGATCCGAAAACGGGTTTTAGCGATGGGGGTTTTCGAGACAACACATAGACTGGGCGAATAACACAAACGGAGCGGCGAGAGAGTAGAGGCGGATTCCGAGAGACGTGTGGGTGTTTGTGAGCGTATGAAAACATAGAAAACGAGGCGGGGAACGCGATATTCAACAAAAGCCGGGATTCCAGAACGATCGAGAGGCGGGAGGAGGAAAAGAGATAGAGAGGCATAGGCGATGTGCGTGGGCGTCGTGAGGGCGTCGTTGATCTGTCGGCGACCATGGAGTCGTCGTGTACTCGTGAGGATGCCTTGTGCCGGGCCATCGTGATTCATGAGCGAGGCACAAGGCATCGCTGCTTCTTCTAGCGCTCGGCTGGTGGGCGGCGGCGCATTTTACTCCCGCTCGCGCGAGGAGCCGGAGCCTGAGTCAGGGCTGTCGCGCTGCTGGTACCCACGCGACGAGCCCTGCACGAACTCCTCCTCGTGCACATGCAGCTCGCTGCGGGAGGACATGTAGCGGCCGCCCCCGTCGCGCGACTGAGTGTGGCCGTAGCGCATGGAGGACGCATACCCCATGCTGCGAAGCTCGTGCGAAATGTTGGGCAGAGCGGGCAGCGTGGGCAGCGTGAGGGACTGCGTGTACGAGCCGGAATACTCCGTGCGCGATCGCTGCGGGACGTGCGGCGGCGGAGGCATCGAGTGGCTGAGGGCGCGAGGGTGCGGCAGTATTTGCTGCTGAGCCTGCTGCTGATGCTGATGATAGGGATACGGCGGCGGCAGCATGGCGGCGTTAGACGCAGAGCCAGTGGACCACTGGGCCGGGGCAGTCCGGCTAGAGAAGGGGGGGTCCCTGAGGGATGGTCCCGGGGTCCAAGGTGAGTTTGCCATAGGGGACTGCATGATTGCAGGCAGTTCACGGTGGGTATCCGACGCCGGGCGCGCGTGGGACAAGCTTCCCTGATGGACGCTGCGAGGGCGCGCGTGGCTTGGGGGCCGACCGCTGCTCCGGACGCCAGTACTGGAAGTGGCGCTTTGAGCGTGGGCGTAAGGAGAGTACGCCCGCTGTCCGCGCCCATCGCTCTGGGAGACAGCATGCGTGCGGGATCGGCCCTGTCCAACCTCCTGGCCTAGCGAGGGAGCGCGGCCTTGCCTTAAGTCCTGGTTCCGCGGAGGGGCGGGGTTGTGTCCGGGCGCAACATAGTTATGGGGCATATATGCTGGCTCCGACGGCCGCGGCGGGGCGGGTCCCTTCTGACCCCTCGCTATAACTGCTTCAACATCGTCAGTCGGGACAGACTTTGGTGGCTTCTTCTTCTGGGAGCTCTGGGTCTCCGTCTTCGAGAGCTTGTTGCGCTTGCGGGGGCGTTTCGTACCTGCGCCCGCAGCGTAATCCACGTACCAGTAACTTCCCTTGCCGGGCTCGGTGATAGGTCTGTTCTGCCGTTTGAAGACCTTGTATAGCGAGAGGTTGTGGCGGATGGAATTCTGGTCAAAGCTCTGTGTCTCAGCGACAGTGCTAGATAACGCCGGCAAACGACGCACCTTCCATGCAGTATCCGGGCTATCTGCGTAGAACGTGAACCTTTCTTCGAGGGCACGATAGATCCCTTGCAGCGTGAGGCGCTTTTCGGCACTACCTAGGATCGCAAGCTGGGAGAGGACCGGGATAGATTGACTGGGGCGTTGGCCTGGAGGAGGGTCGGGGAGCGCACTCAGGTCGAGCGGCGCGTCCGGCGATAGCCCAAGGGCATGGCGAACGTCGTCTTCGTCCATCGGAACGATGATATCGTCGCCGGCGAATATTGGCCCCTTTTTCCGCCGTGGTGCATTCTCCCCATCAGCACCGTCGATTTGTATCTCTTTTGGTGGATCCAACCAGCCATAGCCAGGATCCCCTGGCTTGTTCCGGTGTTCGAATATGTGATCTACTATGATTGACCGCCCGGGAGAGTCGAGGCTTGTAGAGAAGTCCCTCACGGGTCTAACCTGTGCAAGCCTCTCCTCCAGGGAAAGTTTAGTCCAGAACGGGGCCTCATAGTGGCTGGGGCTATCAGCGCCGGAGCGGTCACCCCAGCGGTCGCTAGGATCGCTCTCCTGAGAGTTGTAGGGGCTACCGTCGCTACCCGTAGGGTCGACAGGTGCCTGCAAGAGGGTACAGTTAGACACTGGCACAATCAGATAAGAGACACGGGGGCGTACCTCGGACGGCGCGTTTGAGGTCGCCGACGGACGCGTAGCGGGGCCGGGGGCGTTCAGGTCGCACTCTGGAGCCATAGGCACGTCCGGGGGAGGGTGGCTGAAGTGAGAGACCGATAGGCTGTTGGGCTGCTCGGGGGGAAGGTAGGGGGCGTCGTCCGCGTAGATGGTGGCGGAAGCAGAGTAGGAACGATCCTGAAGGGATCGAGAGGGATCCTGCGCCGCAAACGGCTCACGAAAGACGCCCTGGCCCTGGGGGATCTGCCCGGCAGGATGGGCGTGCCCGATGGCAGCCCTGTCCTCGTCCGAGACAGGATCCGAGCCAGAGCTGTCGTAGATGTAAAGCGGCTCTGCGGACGCCGTGGCGAACGGGAGGGCCCCAACGAAGGCGGGGGGCAGGAAGAGCCATGGGTCGAAGCGCCCCTGGGAAGCGTAGTTGTCCATCTTTGGCAGTCTGATGTGGGCGGATAATGGTCTGCGTGAGAGTCCGCCAGGCGCGCGCGCCCTCCCTTGAACCTCGACGAGCTCCCTCATCCGTCCACTTTGTGAGGGGCTCTCTGTGCGAGTCTCCCACGGCCAGCGCCAGCTCACCGTCGCCTTCGCCCCGCCCAGAGCCGTCCGACCGTCCTGGTGAGCGTGCAGTCCCGGCGCTCATCCCGTCCCGCGGCGACGTAAGGCGGATTAGCTTGCTAGTTCGTGCTTCATGCGGCTGTGGGACATTCCCAGTGATAGGCCGCTCCCTCGCATTGATACGCGTCGGCCCCGGCGCGGGGAGCCTCCTCAGAACATTCGTCGCGTCTTTACGTATCTGTCTGGAATGGCCCTGCAACTGAAGGGCTCCGTTCCTTACAGCCGACACGCCAACTGCAGGCAGCCTGCTACCCCAGTTCATCACTGGTGCGCACTCACGTCTCTCCCGTTGGGCGCCGCCACGAGTCACTAACACTACTCCGAGCCAGGGTCGAGACAGCCCGCTGTGCACCCACTATACCAGCTTAAAACGATCATCTGACGGAGACGGCGTACACCTCGCTTAACCGGGTGCAATGTCACCGACCGAAGAACACAACGAGGACTTCGAGAAGACCCATCTGCTGATACCGTCAGTCACACCGGGATGGTCCCTCGACGCATGGAAGTACCTCCCAAAGGCACGCCGCGCCGGCCAGGTTTTGCCCGTAATCATCATGTGCGCGCGTTCGCAGTTGTTCCCCCCTAGCGGATTGTATTGGTCTTGACGCGTTTGTGCGCAGGGCGCACGGTTTATGCGCGAACAAGCTGATGGGGCTTGCGCCATACGCGGAGACGTTCGCATCTCTCGGATACGCCGTCGTCGTATTCGACTATCGGCGCTGGGGAGCTTCGGGTAGGTGTAGTCCTCGTGATATCGGACCGTTTCACGAGCTGTCGCGGCTGCCACTACAGCCGGGACTCCTCGACACATCGTCTACGTTTCGGAGCAGCTAGATGACTACCGAACGGTCATCAAGTACTGCAGACAGCAGCCTGAGTTTGACCCACACAAGGTCATACTCTGGGGCACCAGCTTCTCCGGTAGGAAGCCCGGTCTGGAACTGCAGTATGGGAGACTCAAGTGTGTTTTGGAGCACAGGAGGACATGTCGTAACTTTGGCCAGCGAGGTGAAACCCACTGCCCTCAGTCAAAGCGCCATGCCGCACTATTTCTGACATGTCAACTAGAGGGAGCTCAATCTCTCCGCTGTCATTGCCCAATGCCCGTATCTGGGCACCGGCCCGTCGACAAAGTTCTCTTGGACGTTCGTCAAGATCCTGTGGAAGGGCGTACAAGACGTGGTCAGACAGACTCTCGGACTACGCCCCACTTATATCCCTGCCGTCGCTCACCCGGGAGAGGTGGGCTATTTGACGGCACCGGGATGCAAGGACTCCATGATCGGAATCGCTACGGACAAACGGTGCGCAGGCAATTTGCGAACGACTTGACTTACTGCACGGTCTGACCGCCGCCTATCCAGGGACTTCCCGAACGAGGTGAGCTTCACGTATTTCCGTGGTTCAGCTTCAATTATATAGACGCCTATAAAGGTCTCAGCTTCTAGTCTGTTTGAACTTCCGTTTTACAACCCGAACGCGTCTGGGGCGCGTATCACATGCCCCGTCCTCATCGTCGCCCTCGAGCACGACAACTTGTGCCCAATAAGCGCGGCGGTGGAATTGAAGACCTTGTCCCCCAAGGTCGAGCTCGTTACCATCCCTGCAGGTTTGTGCTACCTTGACGCCCTCGAGAACTCATCCTCACTCATCGAGCCAATCTCTACAGGGCACTTCGATGCCTATCCCGGATTTCCCAGCCATAACCAATCTTTGGAGGCCATGAAGGCTTTTCTTGCGGAACATGTTCCGAGCATCTAGTCGCTGAGCCAAGTCGGGAACTCTTGGGATATACCCAGCCATCCCCATAGCCAGCACCTTGCGGATTTCTTGTTGTACTTGTATTGCGTACTACGCTCCATAAGGGAGCTCACCTTATACACCACCGCTCTCTCCCCTGCGCGCCTCCAACGCCTCCGCCGTCCGAGGCTGCTCTTCGGGCGACGGCGAGGACATCATAGTCGCGTTCCCCGCCTCTCTCCGAGCGACGTACTCGGAGAAGGCATGTTCGACTAGGTACGCGAAGCGAACATCCCGGAGTGTGATGCCTGGCTGTACGCGCACGCGGCGGGGCTCATCCGCGCTGCGAGCTGGCCGCAGCCCATAATGCGTGTGGACCTTGATGACGACCGAAGGCGGGTCGTGCGACACCTCTTGGACGGCATGGTGCTACGAAGCGTTTGTTAGCCGGGGCATCCGATGCACGACTACGTCAAGTCCGAGAAGAGCTCACGTTCTCGCGTTCGGTGATTTCGGCGAGGTCCCGTAGGAACGCGCCCAACTTGTCCGGCGTTGAGAACGTGAACCTCTTCACGAGCTCTGGAGCGGGCTTGTTCTTCGGTCCCGGGTCGGACCTGTGCACCGACCATGCGCGTACATATAGAGGGCCGAGGTATGTCTCGATTTCTTCAGTGGTAAGGAAGGGACAAGGATACGGCGGTGTAGGTGGGTGCTCGGGGAGTACGGAGCCTAGACAATAAGACACGTTCCAATGTCAGTGTTGTGCTATACAAGCAAAGAGGAAGAGCAGTCCAATATAGAGCCCCCGCATAACGCGCTGCAGGATGGGAGCACGCGGATTCGCCTGATGACGTCTACAATCCTTCGTGGCTGGGCGCCGCTCTACTCACTAACTGAATCATGACTTAACATCCTTATTGGTTGCAAATCGAGCATAGTATTCCGTAGAACGAGTTTTGAGCGCCGACGAAACAGAGACGCTGCGCTCGTCGTAGCGCAAGTTGGCCGTGTCACCGACAAGACCGGGACGGATGCACAAGTTGAGTTGGCGCGCAGCATAAGTCGCGCTGCGCCTCTGTGGGAGACTCCATCCAGAATCCTGGAGGTTGAGCTAAGCGCTGTCAGGCGGCTCATCTTGAGGGACGGATTGCGAGCGCGTTGGTGGTGAATGGACGAAAGAATATGACCTCAACCACGAATGCCGGATTGAGCGCGATCGGTGATGCTGAGCGGCAAACGCCGAAGACATAAGTACAGTAACTGAGTACATCCGAAGCATGGAGGAGCGCTGCTTCGGCACACCCGAGTGTATCCTGACGCCCTGCCTCACAAAGGCCTCTGAGTCGCATAGCACCCATCATTAACGGGACGTCTCAAACATCTTGATTGATGGGTGAACTTCAGTGCGCCCACACGCGTATGCTACGCAGGTCGGTGCGGGCGCTTCACTGGCAGCCACATGGGCGGAGCGCTGCACAGACCTGCAGTGGCATGCATCCGGCATCTATCTAATGGAACCAAGCCGCCCGCGCTCATAACGGCCGAGCGGACGCTCGCTCCGACAACGAGGGCATCTGATCGATGGAAGGAGACCAGGGCGGGGGGTATGTGTACGCGCCTCAACACAGCGAGGCAGACCTTGTGCAGTGCATCGATATCGCAGAACTTCAGGGGGACATAGCCTCGCCGCTGGCCCGGGGCGCCGACAGCATGCGCGGTCACGGTTGGGGTAGAGTCATTGGCTGAGGAGTGCCGGGCGTCCGACGTGTTGTAGCTGCGTGCAGGTTGGGGGTAGGGGTCAATCGGCAAGTATATTCGGCCTGGCGGCCCAGAAGTCGTCACTGATGATATCGCAATGCATGAGCTCGACGGTGGTGCGGACGCGGACTTTCGTTCTCTTCTCCTTGCGCGGTGCGACAGGGGCCTTGGGCTCATCCTGTTGATTTGAGGAATCTGCAGCCGCGGCAGGTTCCTTTTCAACCTCTTCGGGTAGCTGATCGCGATCAGTACGGGGGCGTAGTGAGAGCATGGAGGGTGCAGAGCTACCTCTGTCCTGACCAGTACACTCCCTTTGCGAAACCTGGCTGGGAGCTCGTTATAGTTGATGCCGAATCGGGAGAACAGCATCTCGTTTTTCGTGGCGGAGACAGTCCCCTAGATATAAACGTGAAGTGAATGCGTATAGATGTACGACCCACGCGGATAATGCGTACCTTCAAAGTAGCATGCGCCTCGGTGGTGGTTTGCCCGCCCTGCAGCACCAACGCCCAGAACACAGTATTGTACAGGTTATTGATATGGGCTTAGGGTGACCAGATCAGGGGTATGACCAAAAATGCAAGAAGCCGCTCACTATCTGCCTGTCGCCACGAGAAGTAGTCCCGTACGACACTTGCTGAGGGGTATAGCACGATACGCCCGTCAAATGATGGGCAATACTTGAGCGGAGTATCGGGCAGGTATTTGGGCCAATTGAATACATAGGAGGACGTGAACAACGAAGTGATCGTGCTCAGTATCTTAGCTTCGCGCCGGTTGTACAGCGCGGTGGACTTGCGGAATAAGAAGCTAGTCATGCATCGTTAATATTGTGATGCTACAAGGTCGATGCTTCGCTCGCTGCACCTGTACTCATCGGATTCGCCAAAGGCGAGCACGATGTCTTTGAATTCGTTCATAACGTCCCGAGCCGCGTGGTCCATCAACTGCAGCGCGCGTTCGTCATTCGGCTTTGCAAAGTCATGGTCGGCGGATAGTCTGGCTCAGAGTTCAGCATGTGTTTCGCGGTGGCCTGGGCGACAGGTACCGATGAAACGCGTGCCCGTCGATCCTGAGGACCATGAAGGTTTCGGGCAGGAGGGGGTCGGGGAGCTCGAAGTTGCGCACATAAGCGAACCTGCTGCCGGCCATGCTGCGGCCCTTCGTCCAATGATCAGTCAAAATGGATGCATCGTGTCCCGGGGCGTGCAGGACGGACCTGAATAATCTCGCGGATGGGTGATAGCCTGTGGTGGGTTCGACAACGCCCGGTAGCGGTGTGGCGGAGGCCTGGGTTGCCATATCTGGCCTTCTGTGACTCCGTCGCCAACCCCAGCCCTGGGCCCCGTCACATCCCCACATACCGCGCCTCCGAGTCACCCCGACGCTTGCTTTCTGACCGTCACCATCGCCGCCACCGTCGACGCCCACCCCCTCCCCGACACCCACAGCAGCCGACGACAACGCCCGCAACACCAACGATCACCATGAGCTCCTCCGACTCCGCCTACCCTGACTTCTTCCGCCGCCGCACCCTCGGCCGGGCGCCCTCGCCCCCGACCTGGGCGTGCTATGAGCAGATCCCGTATGACGACGATTACAGCGACAGCGAGTCCGACCAGAACTCGTGCTCTGAGGACGAGGAAGACTACGATAATGCCGCATCGGACAGTGAGCGGCCCGGTGCTGTCAGCGAGTCCCGATCGCCACAGATGGACGGGGACATGGAGCTCGACGAGGGCGACGAGGCCATGCCCTCGGACAAGGTGGCGGAGATGAAGAAGGACGTCAAGGGCAAGCAGCGCGCTATTGAGTCCTATGAGAGCCCGAAGCGAGAGCAGAGAAAGAAGCACCGCCAGCCGGTGTTTACTCTGCGCCCTATTCTGACCATCCAGAAGAGCCAGGGCTTTGTGTGGAATCAGGTACGCCCACGTCGGACTACATTCTACGGTAGTGCATGTTCATATACTATACCCCTCCAGGACCTCTTCGTCCCTCCCTACATCAAAGACAGATGTTCGTTCAGTTCTTCCTGTTCCGTCCGTGTTATACTTACGTTCGCGTGACCGTTCCTCCTCGTGGTCCATCCTCCAGATGTCGCTTCAACCTCCCCCTCGAACTCTCGCGGATTCGTCTCGTCTTCCGTGTCGTCCACGAACTCATCCATGATGGATTACGAGGTCGAAGTGGTAGAGATCCGGGTGAGGGAGGGGGAGTTGAATGACATCATCCCTTGAGCAGCCTCGTACCTACAATTGGTCGGCGAGCTGATGTAGCTTTCTGTTCGTTCACTGTATTTTTGAGTGCTAGACACCATCCTCTATCTCCTCATCCCACCACCCCCTATACCTTTTGTTTGCTGTTTACTACGCACTCGGTCTCCTATCTCAACGCTCTGTACATCGCCTGGACTCGCACCTTTCATAGATCTCTCCTATCAAATAATGGTACAACCTGGATGCTCTTCAGCAGTACACGATCGCCCGCCCTCCCACCTGCAAGATGTCTTGAAACCAGAAACGTTACCTGTGCGCATGTGCTATCAAATTGCGGCCAGCAGCGCGTCCTCGACCTCTTTCATCCGGGCGGCTTCCTTCTCCCGCTCCCGCTCCTTCTCCTTGACAGCCTCCTGTTCCCTCATGACACGGTATGACGGCGTCATGTATGGCTTGTAATCCAGATGCCGCTTGACGTAGAAGCACATATAGGCTTGCGAGCTCAAACAAGCACCCAGGGTGGAGTGAGTGACCCTAAGCACGTATCGCATCAGTTCCGCCGTAATTGGAAGTTGGGTGGTAGGGCCACTCACTTGTCGTCGTCGTATCGGTACCACTGCGGTAGGGTGAGCACTATCAGTGGCAGAACGCGCGGGCGGGACACGAAGAGGGATGCATACCTCGTCGTGCGACCGCGCATAGCAGGTATAATGGCCGTTGTCGATCTGGCCTTCATGACACACGACCGCGAAGAGGTCGTAATCATAGAGCGCCTCGGGCCCGAGAGCTCTATCTCTGTCCAGGGGTGCAGAACGGGTACGGCATGAGCGAACAGAACGACCGATGCGGCAGAGAGCACGCAGGGCGGAACGCGGACGCACGGGATGAGGCTCGGGGTCGCGCTTCCGCTTTCTTTCAATAGCTCCTGCTTATGCATGACGAGCGTCGTGTACGGCGCCATGTTTAGCGACGACGGGAAGCGGACGGGCGCCTCGATCTTGCGCGCCGCGGACCTGTCCGCCGACTTGTGCTCGAACCGCTGCGGACGGGTCGGGTAAGCGTGAGCCGGGAGGACGTGTCTACCGCACCGCCGGGCGCCGCTCCCACCTTGAACTGAAAGCTGAGAACGGGGGGCAGCTTCCGGATGCTGAGCCGCTTGCTCGCCTGCGAGTGCTATCATTAGCCGCCGATGGGAAGAGGATGTGCGCGCGCGCGCTCGGGAGCTGCTGCGGGGAAGGCGGGAGGGGGAGCAAGGGGACGCACATGAGAGGCCTTGCCGCACTTTTCGCAGCTGTATTCGTTCGGACCTAGCTTCTCCGGGTGGGTGTACCTGACGTCATCGGTTATGGCAGGAGGACCGCCGGAACGGAAAGGGAGACGTTACCTGCGCAAGCACGACGCGAGCGTGAGGTCGTGCTCGTTCCCGGTCTCGCCCTTGAGCTCGAGGCTGATGTCGAGCATAGGGTCCGTCTTCTCCGCGATTTTGCCGCACCGCTCGCACTTTACGTCACTCTGCAGCAGGCCGGCGAATGTGGAGTGGATGATGCAGATGCACTGCAGCGACGTCGATCCCCGCGACGTGGCATGGATCTGGTTGAGAGCGGTGATGAAGAATTCGTGGGCATCCTGCTGGGCGTATCCGGACAGCTCAGAAGATGTTCGCCACGTCTTTCGCAGAAGGTCGGTCGGGCCATATGGTGTGCTCTCCCCGGAATAGACCTGCGGGCCTCCGTGAGCGAGGCATAGGGCAAGAGGAACGGGTTCACAGGGCATACCTCCGCGAGCAATTTGTCCATCGCGCATGATGTGCAATCAGAGAACTTGCAGGGTGGACGTTCGTTGTGCTTATCTCCGAGGAAGTAATTTCGTAGCAGCGGGTTGGCGATGAACGACTGCAGTATCACGTTCATGAAGCATGTCTGCCCCAGGTTAAGCAGCCCTCGTCGGCCTGTTCCGACGATACAACCTTGAAGTTAACGGGTGCAAAACACGGGAACGATGGGCGTACCTTGACAGGGTATGGCAGTTGTGCCTTCGAGTAGAGCCCGTTCCTCCGCGTTTGGCTCCCAGGGCGAAAACGGCTCCCGCCGCCGCTTAGACACTGCGTGGGTGTGAGAGGAAAGCGCCATGAATAACAACGCTGAGAAACCGCACCCTCAAATGCGGTAGCCTTCTCTTCTACCGCGATCGTGGTTGTTTTGTACAGCCGATGGAAGGTGATGTCGTAGACGAAATCGTCGCACTCGATACAGAATACGTAGCCGGTCTTGACGTCGGCACCTGTAGACGCCACGTCAGTAGGTATGCCTTTTTCAGAATAGATACGCAATGTCGTATCCGGTGGTATCCCCCATTTACGGGATAAGACGCCGGAGACGACACGCGTACGGAGTACGTGAGCGGCTCACAGAAATCGTGCCCGGTATCTGCTAGGTGTTGCTTGATGTGCCCATCATTCCAGCATGCTGCGGTGTCGCAATGTAGGCATGCGTAAGGACGAGACAACGGTACGCTACACAGGCCACATTCTGCAGGAGATATCTAATACAGTCGCAGCCAGTCTTTGTCAGTCATTGCACCTAAGCAGAGAAGGGGAAGAGGCCGACCTTGCGACGTTTGGCAGGGTATGCGACGTTGTGCGTGCGATACGCGTTCCAATGTACGACGTTCTTATATCTGTTGAGGAGCGCCCCAAGCTCACGCTCGTTGTCGAAGATAGAGGCAAGGTGGGTACACCTGGGAGAATCGGTGTCGAGTTCAAATGACATATCCGAGGCAGCGGAGACTGTGAGATTTGTCTCGACGATGCTGGAGAGTTTGTGTACTACGTGTGGGCGTGAGTTTGACCGCGCACGATGGCCAAAGACGGAATGGCGAGTGACTGTGTCGTTGGCGTCCTGAACCACTCCTCGAACCGTCGCGGAGACAAAAGTCGCCCAAATCCGGCGACGGGTGCGCGGCACGTGCCCGGCCGCCACTCGCGTCGAGGCACTGAGGCGCCCGAGCGCGGTCATTACGCGCCCACCAGCAGCCTGTCGCGGCTTGCCTCCGTCCCTTTCCTCCGCCCTCATCCCGCAGCCCTCTTTCCGTCTGGACTAATCCTTATCATAATCTCTCCTCTCGGCCTCGTGTATCTGGTCTATTTTATACCTTACGTGCTGCCTGCAGCAGTCCTCGTTACGTGTAGGCTGTCTCTTAATGCTTGCTGCCGGGCCGCAACCCTCGTGTCTTCCGCACTTGCATTCCCTCGTCCTGTCCTTCGTGAATATGTTTTGCGCACTCTGCTGTTTGACGGCGAAAGATCGCCCCATAGACAAGCTAGAACAAGAGTCGTTCCTCGATACATTACCTTGTTCACATCGCCCCTGCATATTCTGTGGTGCTTCAAAGGAGAACGGCTTCAACGTGGTATGGGAGGTACGTCTTTTGAGTTGCCCGAGTCGTCAAGGTACTCATATCGCCTAGAATGAGCATTACACCGTATTCACAGATATTAACCCCTCCGCGCAACATCACCTGCAAATCGTTCCGAAAGCGCATATAGGTATGTCTCGTGAGTGGTATATTTCTGGGGCTATTTCTTACAATGGGTTACGACCTCCAGAGAGCGTTAAGTCGTTGGGCAAGGATGACGTTCACATGGGTATGCGAACCCACAATACCCACTATCCCTGTACACTAATTTATGTAATTGCCAGTCAGGGAAATGCTTGAAATCGGACACGAAGTTCTAGACAACCTCAATGTTCCACCTAATTTGAGACGGTGCGTTGTCCGCCCTTCTCCGATATAAGACCATCTAATTTTGCATACAAAACAGGCTGGGGTTTCATATACCTCCTTATATTTCCGTGACCCACCTTCACATGCACGTCCAGGCCCTTCCGTATCGCTCGCTCATGCGTCGACTGAAGTACCCCATCGTTCGCGGGCGAAGCGGTCGAGCGAAGGGATTTAGCTGGTTTGTCGAGGCTGACCAGGCCATTCGCATCCTGGAGCAGGGATCGCATATCCGCATCTTGCCTTGCTGAATGCCGCACTCTGACCGCACGTACATTATGTTCGTTATAGTTCAATACATACTTTTCTTCCTGCCGTAGGTCCACCTTCCCTCTCACGCGCATCGGCATGCCGGGTCTGCCTCCGTGAGTGTCTTCCCACTCGGTTTGTCATCACGTGAGGAGCTAATAATACTGACAACTACCTTCAGACATCCTCTTTGCGTGCTTTTTCGTCACGGCCGTCCTCAAGCCGCAGGCCGCTTCCCACAGCTGCGGCAGGATTGACTGCGCACGGTATACGGCGCCTCTGCGCACTCATGAACGGATCCGTGACGTACAAGAACCGCTTGCCATGCGTATACACCTCCGCCCCGGGACGAAACCGAGCGCGGCTCTCATCGCGAGTCTCGCAGACGGATTCGGCCTACCGGCATTGGCGTTCTATATCTGTCCTCGACAGATAGTGGTCAATGCTGAGGACTTCTTGCGGTATATATAGACGCCATGTTGACGGAATTGGCCCACCATGAGAACCCGTCAAGCGCGACGCTGCATTGCGGCCGTTATCTGGAACAAGCTCGACCCCTGTACGAGATTTGGTGATGGTCGAGCTCCTTCTGCTGAGCAGTGAGAATATACCGCATGTATCTCCGCCTATTGTCCCGCACGATGGCCTGGAGGGGAGTGAGTGCGTCAACAGCTCAAGGGCTCCACATTCTAACCAGTACCATCCGGTTTTCGGCCAGCAGGGGATGCGTCAGCCGCTAAATATTGTACAATGATTTAATCGGCCAGCACTCAGAGGCATCTCTTGATCACATCCATTGGTGTGCCGTAGCGAGGAGGCCGTCTCTCACGCGGTGGTCGCACGAGTCCACGTACCCGAGTCTCCGGATGCCTTCCTTCGGTATGAATCTGACAGGATGCGCTCTCATCCGGCGGCCTGAACATCGTGGATACCATGGTGCGGTACGGCGGTGACTCCCGGTCGGTCCCTTTCCCTACTTCGGGACGCACCGTTGACACAGCTGAGCAGGGACGTCTTCGTTCACATAATCGGCGTGGAACCGTCGTGCCAGAACGGGGCGGGTTGTGTGCCCTTGCGTCCGGCGCCGACTATGTATGTTGACACTAGCTAATCAAGTAACGCTCCGGGCTGGCGGCATTAGGCACGATCGCTCCCGCGACTTCAAAGGCGAAGCGAAGTCGAAGCCAGATCATCCGACATGTTGGGCTAAAAATTTGATGAGCGGACAGCAGCTGCATCGGCCCTGATGAGCGGCGAACCTCGGCGCGAATGGATGATCGGTCACGATATTGTGCATGGGGAGGTTCGTCAGCGTTCCGCGGCTCGTCGACAACTTGTTGCTCAGGATCAATCTGACCTATCACATCACAGGGATTACGGTGTGTTGCGAGGAATCTGAAGATCGCGACCACTTGAACTTCGACAGCACCACAGAGACACAACCCGAAATGGCCGGGCTGCATAGCACAGGCATTTCCTGTGCTGTCTGCTGACATCAACACCGTCTCTGCAAGAACTATGGGGACAGGTCCCGAGGGCATCTGAGGCGAATGGGCGCACCATGTGCTACAAACCGTCAAACTTTGAGGCCAGTTCCTCACACAGGTGCGGTATAAAAGGCGTCCTAACCTTACGAACGAAAACCGTACTCCAGATCCCGCAATGGAGCACGCATTCCTACCCATCGCCTTCGCTCTGCTGTGCGCCACGACCGCGCTTGCCGCACCGGCAGGAAGCGCGTCGTCGGACGTCCGACACACCTCGACCGCCGTTGCGGCCGCGCCCAGCGAGACCGTTCCGCTCGCCAGCGACAACCCGAACGGCATCCTCTGGCTCCCCGACACGAATATCATCCCGCAGGCCATCCGCGGCTCGCTCGGCGCCGATATCCTGGGCCCGCAGAACATCCCCATCGACCGGCAGAACGCCGACCTGCTCGCCCCTCCGACCACGGACGCCGGGAACGTGTATGGTCTTCTTGTCCTCGGTGTTCTCGGACTGCCGCTCACCCACTGCTTTCGCAGACAAAACGCGAAATGGCCCTTCAGTCTGAGCCACAACCGTCTCCAGACCGGCGGATGGGCTCGGCAGCAGAACCGTAGGTCGTCCTTGCTCTGGTCCGAGCCATGTGCTACGCTGACGGTGCGCCGCAGAGGACGTCATGCCCATCGCCAATTGTGAGCGTTATGAACGTCCAAATATAGCGCCCGCGTTCTCATGGAGTCTTCAGCTATGGCCGGTGTGAACATGCGCCTGGAGGCGGGGGCCGTCCGGTGAGTGTAGGTCCTGCAGTTCAGGTCTAGTCCTGTCCGCTGATGCACGGACAGTGAGCTTCATTGGCACAAGACCGCTGAGGTACGGCATCCATTGGCTGGGATGTAAGCTATGCATGCTCAACCGAACGTATAATCCAAGTGGGCGTACATGATCAAGGTACAGTCACCTTTACCCGTTGTCATATATTGCAGCGAAGATACTGATGTGTGGACGCAGGGATCCGCACAGATTACGGCGGTTGATCAAGATGGTCGGAACTTTATTGGCAATGTTGTAAGCCGCTTAATACCAGCAGCGTTTATGCACATTGATATAACATATCCCTAACAGCGTCAAGGTGACTTGTGGTATTTCCCTCCTGGGATCCCCCACAGTATACAAGCAACGAACGATACGGGCGATGGCACGGAATTCCTACTGGTATGTACACTGCTAGTTCACAGATTGTACCCTGTGATGAGGTATTTCGTACAGGTCTTCGACGACGGTGCCTTCAGCGAGGACTCGACATTCTTGGTAAGGCCATACATGGAGCCAACCAACCTTGTACTGAGACAAACAACCCACGTACACAGCTCACCGACTGGCTGGCACACGTTCCCAAGGAAGTCATCGCCAAGAACTTCCAGACCAGCATCTCCGCCTTCGATCACATTCCCGCCCAGCAGCTCTACATATTCCCGAGTAGTGCGTCGCTAATAATACGCCTCGCCACGACCCCCCGACGGAGCTAACTGCTGCCATGCCACAGCCCCTCCCCCGGACAACCAGCAGTTGCCGAAGAGCCCACAGGGAACGATCAAGAACCCGTTCACTTTCCCTCTGTCCCAAGTTAAGGCAACTCAGCTCTCGGGCGGTACCGTCAAGAATGTGGACTCCACGACGTTCACAGCTGCCACCGCCATCTCAGCGAGCGAGATCACGGTCGAACCAGGTGCCATGAGGTCCGTTTGCACGCTCTTAACGTCTTTCCCTTAACGCCCCTCTAACGCCGCACACAGAGAACTGCACGTGAGTTGGATTTGCGCACGTGTATTATGGACTATACACTCACGCTCGCACCGCAGTGGCATCCCACCCAGGACGAGTGGACCTTCTACATGTGCGTGTACCTGGCATCTCAGATCGCATGTGCTGACGGCGGCTCTCATGTATATAGTAGCGGACAAGGTCGGGTAACGCTCTTCGCGTCGAGCGGAAACGCGCGGACCTTCGACTACGAGGTACGGGATGCTTTCTGGGATCGCACTTCGCACGCTACTTACCGTCCCCTCGGTGGCAGGCTGGTGACGTCGGTTTCGTGCCAGCATCATTCGGTTCGTTCCCCTCCACTATACCGCGCGGGCGTCGTGTGCTCAAGGGGTTTACAGGACATTACGTGGAGAACACGGGCAACACGACCCTGCATTTCTTGGAAATCTTCAACTCTGGTACGGCGATATGGTTATGGAGGGAGTTTCCTTTGTGGCTGACTAGGGATGTTGCAGGACGCGTGCAAGACATCAGCTTGAGCCAGGTATGTAATCTCCTCCTCGCACACCAAGACGGCCAATCTCATCATACGATGTTTGGAAAGTGGCTCGCCTTGACACCACCGGACCTGGTCAAGGCTCACCTGCAAATCGACGACGCGACGATCAACAAGCTCAGCAAAACGAAGCAGGTTGTGGTCGGTCCTCAATGAGGTATCCACCCGAGAACCTTGCTTATTACGACTGCCTTGAAGACACGATAGGGCCAGGAGGGTGTCCATGCACTGCCGGCATCATCCCTTTAGCAACGTTGTACTTAGTATCAGGTTGAATGAGAACCAGGGAATGACCGACAAGAGGCTCGTAACGCACAGCGATGCACCCTTTTCCTCCTTGAACAGTCGCGGGGCTGTTATTGGCTTCCGAGGACGGCTGGAGACTATGCTGGCTATATATTCGAAAAGCAGATCCAAGAACGTTTATAGATACAGTCGGGATGGTATGGGCATATAGTAGCTTACAAAGTCGTCAGTCTGGAAAATGTTACAACATACACATAGAGAGCAGAGACCTCCAGGGTCCCCGGGTCCGCGTAGACCGCAACCGTTCGTCATCCCCTCTTCTTCCCTTTCTTCTTGGCGCTCCCGGACTTCTTCTTCCTCTGTGATGTACGGTCTTCAGCGAACGTATCCAAGATATCGCCGAAAGACGCCTTGAACCGACCTTGCTCTTCCCGGAGCCGCCACCACCGCCATTGTTACCAGCCCGTTTGTCGCCCCCTTCAGAACCCCCGTCCGCGTTCTCATCATCCTCGCCGCCCTCCTCGTCGCCCTCGTCCTGCTCCTCTCCGCCTTCAATCACCGCGGGAGTGACGCTCCCTCCACTGGGCGCCTGCGGGGTCTTTGTGCCCCCCTCGCCTGGCGCGGTCTCCGCCTCACCTCCTCCATGCTGAACGTGTTGCCAATCCGATACGAGGTCGGCCGCGACAACGCGCTTGCCGTTCTCATCTGCCTGATCACCGACAGGCGCCTCCGGTGGTATTGGTGAGACCAACACCGAGTCGTCCAGCGCCTCGTCCGTCTCGCCATGGTCGTCTCCGAGGGGTCCCACCTCTGACCCGGCGAGCGTCGCCTCCAGTGGCGCGGACTGCGTTCCGTCCAGTTCGTGGACGCTCGAGTGCATGGCGTCCGCAACATCCGCCTCGACGGCAGAGAGGGGTGGAGGGTCCGCGTCCTGTGTCAGCACTGGCGACGTCGAGTCCTTTCCCGGCGCTGCCAATGTCGTATCCCGTTCGCTTTCGCCGCGACCGTCCAGTGGAGCCACCTGTACCAGGAGCGCGGGCGGTCCCGTACTGACGTCCTGCGTCTGTACGTTCTCCTCGCCCTCGCCTGCCGAGGTCTGCTCGCTCTTCGCTCCCTCATGCTCGCCGACAGATGCGTGCACGTCTCCGGTGCCTTCGCCCCGGGACGCTTGTTCTCCCTGCATGTCCTCGGCGGAGGGCGGGGACGGAGCCCGTTGAGGACCCCGAGTCGCTTGCGAGAACGAGAAGCCGACGGAGAACTGAGATGCGGCCCGCGATCCTGCACCGAACGAGGTGGTTGGGGACCGGAGAGGCTTGCCCCATGCCCCGATACCGGAGGGGGTGGCTGTGGTCGTTGACGTTGACGTCGACGTCGTGGAAGGGAACGACGGGGGAACGCCGAAGGCTCGTCTGGGCTCGCTATGGTCGGGCTCCTCTTGATCTTGACTTTGCTGTTGGTCGGCGGAGGCCGGGGCGGAGGCAGACTCACGCGGGGTATCATCGCTCTGACCGGGGGAAGCTGGGGGTGAGGTAGTGGGAGGCTGCTTGATGGTGTCCGAGGGGTCCGGTACGAAAGAGACGACGGGCGGTGATGCCGCAGGCTGTCCCGCGATTGAGTCGCTCGACTGGAGGTCTTCTGCGTCGGCGTCAGGCGTGGCTTCCGACAGCGTGTCCTGGCTCCCGGGAGACTCGTCCGTCGCCGTTTGTGCTTTGACGGCCACATTGGGCTCATCCTGGGGTGTTTCCGCCGTAGTGGGCTCAGTCGAAGGGACGGAATCCTGGGTAGGGGTTGGAGAAGCGATTGTGGTCTGTTCAGTGGGGTCTGATACATCTTGCGTTACCGGCTCCTGCGTCTCTGTCTGACTCTGGGACATCCCGGCATCATCGCCGCCATCTTCCAAATCAACGAGAGCGGCGGGTTGCGATTCCGGCACCAGCTCGGAGGACGAGTCGGCCACAGCTGTGTACACAGGGGACAGAGTCAAACTGGGTGCAGGCTCGGAGTGCTCTTCGGAATGCGACGCTGAAGCATGATCGCCCGCAACTTCGACGTCGATGACAATCTGTTCGGGGGTGAAAGATTCCTTTGAGGGCCTCCCGTCCTGAGGTCGTTGCTCGTCATCTGGGCCGTTGGCATGTGTATCGACCGCGACTGTCTCGGATGGTACACCTGCGGTGACGGGTTCTACGAGGTCGCTCTCGGAGGATACAGGGATGGCGTGAGCACGCTCTACGTTCTCGTCTGTGGGGGCATTCGTACTCCAAGCGTCGCCAAAACTGGCTTGAGTCTGCCCCGGAGGTGTGGAGAACGGAGCGAAGGGCTGTTGGGTGGTCGACTGCGACGCGAGAGCCTCAGTCTGAGGGACCGCGGTAGAAACGTCTCCAGAGGAAGCATCTTCAATATGCGGCGCCTCGGCGGGCAAGGGAAGTTCGGCCTGAGAGGTCTTAGTGTCGGGTATAATGATCTGTGCGTCCTCGGTATGCGAGGTTTCGGTGAGAGGTGGTTCGGTCGAGTCGCCGCCATCCTCGAAGCCCGGTTCGTCGTGGATGGGGACAGTGTGGCTCGGATCAGTTGGCTCACCCTCGTCTTCGGAGAATAGGACGTTTTCAGCGAGGTCCTCTCCGTCGCGCGCCTCCATGGCTTCCGCTGCGCTGTCGGACTGCGCCTGCACGATGGGAACGTCGGACGCACCGACGTCGACCAGGTTTTCTGCCGCCACAGACTCCTCGCCTTGCACTGTCGTCGTCGTTTCCGTGGCCGGCTTGAGGGGGTCAGGTTCTACATGTCCACCAGAAGTGTCCAATCCAAGCGCGCCACCAACAGACGGCGAAGGCCGATGGCCTTCACCTGCATTGAGGTTCTGTAGTTCCGCTTCAGCTAGCCAGTGCTCATGCTCTCCAGGATTTCCAGAAGGGGGTTCGTCCAGCTCCCAATCATCCACCACGGTTGGAACAACCTCCTCGGGTACCTGTGACACTGGTTCGGGAGTCGAGGTACGCGGCGTCGGAGTAGACGGGAGAAGGCTGAAGACCTCCAGGAGTCGTTTTACATGCATTCGCCTTGGTGTGGTAGGCGTTACGACTGGCCTAATGTGTTGCGCAAGGTCGACGAGCTGCTCCTGCAACACGTCGTCTGCATTGGTTAACCTATAATCCATGGGACGCGTGAATACGCAAGGGAGTGGCGATGCCAACGTGAGATGGCCTTACCGCGACAGCTCCTCCTCCTCGGTTTCCAGGTACCATAGAGAGATGGGTGTCATGTGCTTGCCGCTGAGGAACTCGAGAAGGGGGGCATCTCGCACCAACCCGTAGTGTTTGCGAGCGTAAGTGGACAAATCTTGTGCGGTCCAGTATTCAGGATCCCGCTGACCGATGCAGTCATGCGTAAGGGTTGCATTTGCACGCGGCGTATTGGCAACGAGCGGAACTCACCGGCAATCCTGACCGTGAGGACGTGTTGATCCTTGCGGGTTGCATGGCGCGTCGCGGCGTACTGATGAATCGGACTATAGATATGATTCATAACCGATGCGTGTAGTACTCACACGGTCGTGGTTCGCGGTATGATAGGAGAGTCGTTTGCTGACCTCTGGCGCGGTGAGTATAGGGAGATTGGTGGTCGTAATAGGAAAGCCGTGAGGGACATGGTCTTTTTGGGGGCAGGCGCTCGTTAGGTGATCACCACAATTGGACGGAGAGCGACGTACGAGCGTTGCGACGGTATACTACGACTACTTCGATCCGCTGGACGAGGAGTGTGAGATGGTCGCAGAAAACGAGTGCGATTGGGTATATAGGAGCGAAAGCGGGGGGAGAAGAAAAGGTGCTGCAGCTGCTGCGGCAGGGGGCACTGAGGAAGGCACATCCGGAGCGGAGGCCATGTGTACAACGCCGTCTGCAGCCATGAGAACATGGGGCTGCTATACCGGGCAGGGTTAGGTGGGCCGCGGCCGAAAGAAGAGGCAGAAGGCGTTCATATCGCACCTAAACAACGCGCGAAACTACTGCCTCGAGATGCTCCGTCCGGGCAATCCCCTTCCCCACCCTACTTCGTCCACCCACGCGCCAGAATGCAGTGAACATCTACCGTAACCGCCTCCGGCGTGTGCAATGATCAACGGAACGGCCTTTCGCTGCAACGGATCGCCTTGCAATATGTCGCACGAAGAGTGATGGACCTGCGGCCTACGGTAGCTTGTTCATCTGGGCCTGGTGCTGAGATTACGCGGGGCTATCTGGAGACCACGAGGCCAGAGCACTGCCAGTATCGGAAGATAGCGCCATAGGCAGTGGAGTGTCCCTGCAGGTCGTGGTGGATGGCAGAAAGAACACGAGGCGAGAAAAAGGAGTGTAACTGCGAGAGTGAAGGAAAGGCAGCAGCCGAAAGCATCATCAGCCACAAGGTCGGGAACCGACGCTGCACCCCGCCCATACCCCGCGCTCCTCCCTCCAAGCCGCGATTATGTCGGGCCTGGGGCCCCGCATTTGTCTTGACGCTTGTTTCGGTCTTCGGCACACCTCATTGCAGCCCGACGTGTTCGTGCGTCTGACTTCATACGCACCGGGTGCGCACAAGGCGTATTTGGGGGTATAGGGAGGGTTTCGTGCCGTCCAGGGCCATAACACTACCCGCCAACCTACGGCCTGCCGGCTTACTATTACATGGCCAGTGTCCCGATTTAGATTATACTTACAGGTCCAGATCCGACTCCGCTATGTGTGTATCAGTGGCTGACCGGACAGCCACGACCGGGCAGCTTGCACCGCTACGAACACAAGTCACGAAACATACTATGGTCCACTGCTGCCAGCCTTCCAACGCCGAACAGTGTTGTCAGCCTCGGTCAACCTCTCGACTCACTATGTGCCTCCAGCTATCCTGCAGCCTGGGTGACCTCCTGGTTCCGACCATACGGCTTCCGCTGCTCAGCCCACATGGCCAGCTTCTTTGCCGCCGCGACGCATTTCTTCACTGGAGGCCGTGAAGCAGCAGTGACCTGGAAGCCATCCCCGACGCCCTCCTTGTCGTCGAGCCATGAAGACAGGATAGGGTGCTCCGACCCAGGACCGCGACAGCCCCTGCAGTTGAGCCCGGAAGTTGTGTTGGACATCCGCCGACAAAGCCTACCCGCTTCTATCTCCTGCGCTGCTCTGCCCCGGCCCAGTGTTCCTGTCATCGGTAATACCCTCTGCTACTTTCACCATCAGATCTAATGGGATAGGCCATTGTTATAGCTCGCTAAATATTCCACCCATAGATGTTCCAGTGCACCCCAATGCTGATCCCCCGACCTCTGCTCAAATGAACTCGGTGTTCTTCCCTGAACCTCTGGACGCTACGAACAGCGAATCGACATGCTCGTCTCCTCACTGTGACCACTCGTACTGCTTCCCACCTCGCCTCGTGTATTCTCCTGCTAGCTCTTCGTCAATTGCACTAGAAACTCCCTCGCTGACCACTCCGATCGACACCGACGCCGACCTGGTCGTGCTGCCCACGGACCGCAAGCTTCTATCTCCTACTGGGTTCGCCCTCTCTGATATATCGCCCAATGGCTTCCTCAGCCCTGGCCAAACCAAACCAAAGAGTACTCTCGCCGAGCGACGCGGTGTGAAGGCCCTCGCCCTCCCCGACGCTTCCGCTGCGTCACCTGGAGCACACCCCAAGGAACATCCGGACACGCCCAAGTCGAGGCTGCTCTCCCCGCGCACACCCGATAGCGCCTCAAGCTTCACCCAGCGCCTCGTCGGGTTCATGCGTCCAGGGACGCCGACGACCTCCTCATTCACCCCCAGGTCCGCGTCTCTCACCGACGACACGCCGCAGAGGGAGTACTACGAGGACCCCTTCGGTCGCGCTGCGCCTCCGTTTCACGATGATCAGTATCTCTTTGACGGGACTACCGTCCGGCCTCACCCGGACTTGTTCGACCTCACGGTTTACCAGCCTCGCCCCCGCGGCGCACCGAAATCCACCCTGAGCTCGAAGAAGGGGATAGGTCGGATGAAGCTCAGGCTGTTCGTCGACCCCGTCACGCTCGTTCCTGAGTGCGCGAGTGTTCGCGTGAGCCGCCCGAGGCCGGTCGTAACACCGATTCCGAATGTCAGTGCAACGGACGCGGGTACGACGAGTGCGGGTGTGGGTACAGACCCGCGGGTCCTGCTGCATTCTACACCACCCGCGAGCGCGAGCTCAAGCGCCGATCGACCCATCGCTCCCGCGGCTCCTATCCTACACCCCTCTCCCCCCTCGCTCCCCATTCCCGCCTCCCTCACCCCCGTGCACGCAGTCGCCCACGTCCACACGCACGCGCGCGGGCTCGGCCTCGGCCTCGGGATCGGGCTTTCCCCTCCAGTACACCCAACTCCCGTACCTGTCAAGCGAAGCGAACGGATCATCGTTCCAGCCCCGCTCGCCAGCCCACACCTCCGCCCGCTCCTCCTCCCACAGAAGTTCGCGCCGCGGCGGGAGATCGCGGACGTCTCCGTCGCCTCCATTCTCCCTCCCGCGGCCGCGGCCGCAGGCGCGCCGAAACTCCGCCCGCTCCTGCTCCCGCAGGAGCTCGCGCGGCGGCGTGCGTCGCACGACTCCCGCACTACTCTCGCTTGGACCCCTCAGGCTCGGTCGCCCTTCGTCCAGCGCGCCTCTTTCCCTAGACCTCAGCTGCGTCCGCGCCCTGCAACGTGCCCGTCTATACTTGCGCTCTCATCCCATCGTCGCGCGTTCTCGCACCCGATCAACACCGGCGCTATGGCTGTCACGTTCCGTCCCGGTGATATCTCCTCGACGACCAGTACCAGCACCGTCGCTTCAGGAACTCAGGACAGGGAGGACCAAAGGGGTAGCTGGGTAGCAGGCGGTGAGGAAGAGGAGAGGGGGGCAGCGCGCGGCGAACAGCGTCGATCCCAGCAACTAGACGACATCATCTGCCTCCTGAACCAGTCCGGCATCCTCGAAGAGCCACGCGATGCTGACTCCGACGAGCTCCCCAGCCCCAGCCCCACCCACGCCCGCAGCGCCAGCCCCGCCTCATCCACATCCGACTCGGACGAAAGCGCGGGCGTCGCCACGCCCCCGTCGGCCATCTCGCGCCGGGGGAGCGAGTCGTCTGTCTCGTTCGTGAGCGAGTCGTACGACGCGGACGCGGAGACGGACACGGATGCGGCGGACGAGGTGTCGGAGAAGACGACGGCGATGTCCCAGCGGGATTCGCAGAACTTGGAGGACATCCTCAAACTTCTAGGGGGCAGGGATGATGGCGAGCCTGCGGCTGGGGTCACGGACGCATGCGACGAACAGGAGGAGGCGGAGACGTCTCTGTGCGCGTATGCTATGTGAGGGTGATCAGGATATCGGGTGGGGTTTCATCTCTTGAATGTCTTCCTTGGGTTGTTTTGGTTGTCGAGGAGTCTGTCCAAGCTGTATCTTTATCCGTTTATGTGTATTAGCTTGCTGTATCATGCTCTATGTATATCAATATCTACGCCTATGTTCAGTGGCTCGTGATGAACTTCGTAACGAGTGCCTTGAACTCGTTCGGCCTGGAAACGGATGATCAGTCCTGAGTTCGTTGCGTCGAAGGCGACGATACCTACCGTTCAGAATGTACTGTGGACGAGAAATGTCAACGAGCCATTCAGGCGGTTGAACAGGTACGCGGCACTTACCCCAATGACCCGCATCCAGTGTCTCAAGCACCATGTTCGGGAAGAACGCCTTCGCGGCAGCGATGTTATGCTTGTTGATATACCTACGCGTACAGTCGGTATCCGCGCTCAACGATAGTCGAATATTACTCACTTGCTCTTCTCTCCCTTGATGAACAGAGTGGGGCCCTCCCACGTCCGTTCACCAGGCGAGTATGGGAAGCTCCCGAGCTCAGGTATAGCGTTTCCCAGAAGCTCGATCGGTATGCGGAACCGCAGCGGGTGCGGGTGGTGCGCAGTCGGATGCTCGAGGTTCATGAGCAGGAACGCGCGCGTCATAGGGTCCTGGTGCACGCGACACGATCAGCGCTGCCTTCGGCACCGACACGCCTGCCGCGCGTGGGGAGGACGGACCTGCTCGACCTCGCGGAGGATGTGATCGGCGTCGCGCCGCGTTTTGACCTCGCTCGCCTCGATCTTCTTCATGCTGCGGATGTACGCTTGGAACTCGTCCGAGAGCGCGCCCCGCGCGGGGGCGATGTCCGCCACTATGAGGTGCGAGAGCAGGTCGGATGGTAGCTCGGGACTGAGAGCGACAGACATGGCTACCTTGCCACCCCTGGATTCGTATTGTTTCTTGTCACAGGCACGCTCGTGCTGAAGATCTACGCGCGACGTACATGGAGTGTCCGAGCAGGGAAATATTGTTCAAGGAGTGTGTCCGGCAGAAATGGAGCACGTCCATGGCCATAGCAGAGTATGTGTGCGGTTCTGCGTGTGGAGACGTTCCATGGTTACGCAGGTCCTAGACAGAGCACACGACGCTCCAGCGACGTTCATGGACGTAGGCGAGAGGGACGCACCAGCGCATACACCGGGCGATTCAGATCCTTTGCGAACGCCTTGGACAGGGAACCCCAGTTTCTCTTCGTCCCACTGAGAGCATGTGAGTACTTTTCAGGCATATTCAGAATGAGCATTGCGGCATACAAGAGACCGTGTAGAATGACCAGTGGATTCCTGGTTTCGTTTCCATCTGGAGGTACGACTTTGTCGAAGTGCAGCTCGACGGGTTTGACCTGTGACGATGCGGCTCTGTGCTGGGGTATCGCAGTACACGTTCTTCGGTACAGTGAGCTTCGCGACAGCGTCGAGGCAAGTAGCGTCGGTCGTGGCATGGCGAATGTTAATGCAAGTCCTAGTCAACGGTGGATATGTCCGACGCTGACCGCGATGCTCGCGGTGACGCAGGACATGGTCGGCATTACTGATTAGATAGCGCACAAGCGTCTATCTTTCCCACTGTTCCCGCATCAACCACAGGTAGCCTGCCCTAAAGTGCGCGTGATGAAAACGCGTCTCCCAATTTTCTTTACCACTGTCCGCTCGTCCTCGTCCGCGACGCCCAGCGCGCGACGGCGGCGGGCATGTTTCTCGGTGAGTTTCTCTTCGTTTGCTCCTTCGAAGCGATGATACTTTTCGTTTACCTCGAGCGGCGCTGCTCTACGAAGCGGCGTTCGCGATGACTCGAGATTTTTTGTCATAGTTACACTGATCGGTTTTGTGTTGAGGGTCTTTCCAGATTACTGACTGCCCTTCATGTCCGCAGGTCACAATACACTTTCTCAGTATCAGATCTGGCGTGTGTAAATTCGGAATACGGAGGGAGAGATGCCTTCACTTGGTGAGTATCCCTTCCTGTGTTCCTTGTGCCTGTTGGCATCTCTCGACGAGATGATCCAAACTTTCAAACTAGAGTATCTGAGGGCCAACGGTCCGATGCTTTACATTATCTGTCAATCCACTGATCATTCCGACCTATTCATATGTCCTCGTGGATGTAGGAGCTGACATAGTCACGCCTTCGCAGGTCATCCGAGTCGTTGGCGGTCTCTTTTGCATGGTACTAGCTGGTGAGTAGACCTTCCCAACTCTCTGCCGTGATGCAACAATGGAGTTACCGCCTGATCGTGTGTCTACGGACGTGCGAGTTCATGACGACAATTCCACGGCTGTATTTTTATACTCTGAGCCCCTTATCGTCCTGTTCAGTGGACTATTCACTTACATACTCTCCCAGCTTTCACCAGATACTACTCCGTGTAGCGCACCCAGGTTGTCCCTGATCAACTGCATTCAGATGGTGAGTACGCTTCCCAGCCTTGCGCCTCGTATGATGCTTTTATCACGACGGTCTTCGTACTATCACTGCCGAAACTGCCCGCCACAGCTCAATTTTCTCGGGCACCCCCATCTGATTCTATCGTCATTCGTCTCAAACTTTTGCTTACGCTTCCTCACAGGTCTTGCGCGATCAGTTCCCTATATCGACTGTCAACTTGGCATTTGTGAGTACATTGTCTCGTCGCGTCGTTCTTTGTATGGATGAGCTACATCTCTTCAATAATCAACTAGAAGCTGTTGCTGAGTTGCCGCATTGATTGACACACTGCTTTCTGAACCCTCAACACTTCACTGAATGTTTTATAACATCTACTAACTTCATACTTAGATCTAGATATCATATACATTGTGTAATTCCCATATCGCAGGTGCGTGTTTGAGTCTCCGTGTCAATCGCAATAGTAGTAGTGTTCCACAATGCCATCGCGTTGTCCATATTCCCTATCTTGTGTGAAGAATGTCGCTCGAAGATTTTCAACAGTACCCTAAGATGAGTCTCAATCAGCTCGCAATTGTGCAATGGTGCGCTTCATGCTTAGACTCAACGTTCGCCTCGCTGCCCGCTGAGTCGGCACGTTATATGTAGATGCCCTAGACGCCAGGCTTCCACCCGCTTGTGCTGAGAGTGATGGTACGAAGACTTCGTGGCTCGTCCATTTGTCCAACGTATCGACCGATTCAGGCACCCCACGGGGTGCGTGTTTCGTCCACAGTGTGCCAGATAGCTTTCACGGTCTATATACACTTCATCCAGGTGACCATCAGTACCCTGGGACGTCGGTGTTATGGCCCACGTCTCCTCCTATCGCAGCTCATATTGCGTCCCCTCACACCGAATCAGCCATCGACTTTACCCATAGCCGCGCGGTCAACCGATGGGGTGCCGATCTGAAGCAATGGCGACAACATCCGCATGAGAATTCCCGAATGAGCAGGCAGCGTACGCTCGGTCACATACTGGATGTCGTTGAACCCGTGTCCTCACCCGACCGCCCTAGGCCTCCATCTATTGGCCGGGCGTGTTCGTGTCGCGGGTAAGGAGCTATACGAGCCACAGGTCGGACAGCGTGAGCTCCCACACGTCGAGCGGCGACCCATCACATGCTAGACCGGGGCCAGCAAGTCGTTACTGTCTGGCGTTTGTACGGCCGAGGGGCCACAATCGGCTCGCTCGTAGGTGCGTAGCGTCGCGGACTGGAGCAATCATGGGGTTCCACTTCCCATGTGTCACCGTCCATATCTCCCTGCGCCGCCCTGCCGCACTCGCGCCGGTGGTTCCTGCGCAAAGCACGATCCCAGCCTCGTTGGGGACATCCGGCCGAACTCTCCGGATGCCTCACCTCCCGCAGCGTCAGGACGGCACCGTATAAATTCAGGCGGCATGGATGTCTGGAGACTCGTCGAGCGCACACCCATCGATGCCTTCCATGTCTCTCTATACCGCCCTTGCCCTGCTCGGACTCGCGACCGGGGTCACTGCCACCACAGACCTCCGCTCTGCGTGCCTATCCTTCTCCCCTCGCCCTCACGCGGACATCTCGTTCACCGCAGCCACACACTATGCCGCCAACACCCACGTCAACGTCTCGAACGTCTACTCCAGCATCGACGTCTCCAACCTGCCCTCGTTCTGCCGCGTCGAGCTGGTCGTCACCACCAACGCTACCGCAGGTTCTACCGCTCTGGCCGAAGTGTGGCTGCCGGACGATTGGAACGGTCGTGTACTCACGGTCGGCAATGGAGGCCTCGCCGGAGGAGGTACGCCATATCTTGCACTCCTGTGTTCGAGCTATCCGGTGGGTTTAAGCAGACTGATGATCCTCTTCCTTCCGCAGTTACGGTAACGGAGCTCGGGCACGTCGCAGTGCCACAAGGATGTGAGTGATGCCGCCACAGCCGGACGCGGAAATTACGCGCGTAAAATGTCTGGAAGGCAAACGCGCGAGTGCTCAAGCTTCTTCGCAGTCGCGGGGATCTCGACGAACACCGGCCACGACGGCGACACGGACGACGGCGAGTGGGCCGGACCGCACAACGACGTGAGTGGCGCGGGCGAAGGGTGGACTCTATTCGGCCCGTGCTCACCTTGTGCCATCTCCTCTTCGTAGAACGCGATCGTCGACTGGGGGTGGAGAGCCCTCCACCTGAGCGTGCTGGCCGGCAAGCGGGTGGTGGAGGAGTACTACGGCAAGCCAGCGAACAAGTCGTACTATCTGGGCTGCTCGACAGGTGCGTGCCGCCTGCATTGCGTGCATCGGGTCCGTTCGCGATACTGATCCCGCATCCCTATGTACTACAGGTGGGCGCCAGGGGTACGTCAGAGTCAGATGTCCGCTGCGCGTTATGCAGACGATCTGAGATGCGGGCGCGTGCACAGGCTGAAAGAGGTGCAGGATTTCCCGGAGGACTTCGACGGCGTCGTAGGTTCTGTTATCGTCGGCGGCACGCTCCAGCCTCACTTTGCGGCATCGATACGCAGGTCGTCGGCTCCCCAGCGAACTGGCAGACGCACCTTCAGGCATGGTCCGTCCACATGAACCTCAACACGCAGCCGTCGACGTCTCCTCACTTCATCACCGAGGATATGTGGAACAACGTCCTCGCGCCCGAGGTGATGAAGCAGTGCGACAGCCTCGACGGCGTACGTAGAAGCTCCACCGTGAGCCCGCCCGGACGCGTGCTGACCAGCTGACAGCTATCCGACGGCATCATAAACGATCCCAGAATATGCAGGTGCGCCCGCTCGTCCGCCCCCGCGCTCCCAAGCGCTGCGTCTCGTAAACGGACCCCCTCGGCTCGCGGCTGACCTGCTTCCTCCGCGTGCTCGTTCGTGCCTTCTCTAGATTCCGCCCCCAGACGCTCACGTGCCGCCCGGGGCAGAACACGTCGACATGTCTGACGGCGGCCCAGATCAGCGCGCTGCACCGGATATACGCGGACTACTACGAGGCGGACCAGACTTACGTCTTTGGCGGGTACTACCCCGGCGGCGAGACGGAGTACTACAAGGGCCTCGTGGGCAAGAAGCAGTTCGCCATCGGCTTGGGCTATTTCCAGTTTATGGTGTTGAAGTGAGCCACCCCTCACTATGCTCTCGTGGATGAACTATGCACTGACTAATCGTTCGCCCTTTGCAGTAACACGAACTTCAAGATTCACGACTACAACGCCACGGTCCTACAGCTGACCGACCAAATCGACCCCGGCCAGTCGAACGCGATCAACCCGAACCTGACCGCGTTCGCCGGGCCGTCGCACAACGGCAAACTGCTCCAGTACGTCGGCTGGGCGGACCAACTCATCAGCCCGGGGAACAGCATCCACTACTACGAGAGCGTGCACGAGTTCACGCTCGCGAACACGACGATGGACATCGACGACTACTACCGGCTCTTCCTCGTGCCCGGCATGAACCACTGGTAAGCCCGCTCGCCCTTCTCCCTTTCGTACCGAAAGACACAGCTAACATGATGCTCATCGTCGCAGTCATGTATGTACCGTCCCTACACTGACTGGGTATACATGAATATTAACCCGACCCACGGCTCATCTTGCAGGGCGGATTCGCAGCGAACGCGTTCGGCTCCGTCGAACAAGCGTCGAACAACAATCCGCCGCTCTCCTTCGACCCGCAGCACAACATCCTCGCCGCGATGGTGCGCTGGGTCGAGGAGGGCGTCGCGCCCGACACGCTCACCGCCGCGAACTACAAGGGGAACAACGCCACGAACGGCGTCGGGTTCACCCGCCCGCTGTGCAGGGTACGTTCGCTTATAGTCCGAGGTTGGTGGTGAGGTGAGGT
Organism: Trametes polyzona; assembly: GCA_022606195.1. Taxonomy (NCBI): domain Eukaryota; kingdom Fungi; phylum Basidiomycota; class Agaricomycetes; order Polyporales; family Polyporaceae; genus Trametes; species Trametes polyzona. The sequence continues at coordinate 983,747 of JABYQF010000004.1, forward strand.
GAGGTGCTGATGTTCTCGTGGTGTGTTCGCGCTGATATAGTATCCGTCGACGATTCGGTACCACGGTGGAGACCCGAACAGCGCCGACAGCTTTCACTGTGAATAGACAGCCACGGAGATGGAGAGGCGGGTTCTTGAGGCACTTCACGACGGTTCTCTTTGGATACGGTTCTTGGACATTGTGTACTATACCTATATGCACATACCGGTTCACCAACGCACGCATTGTAACGATCAAAAGAAACCCTTGCAAACATACCGCAAGGCGCGTCCTCCGCGATTCGTGTCATTCAGTTAGGATGGGGTCACATTCCGACTATGGATACAGGGGTAGTGATGATATAATGAGGAACCGAGATATGATACTGGGAGTAGAAGGGGGTTATGCTATCGTTACTTTTCGTACGTGCATGCGCGTTCGTGTTCGTTCGTGAAGAGTTCGTCTGAGTCGCAAACCACACATCCGCTCGCCCGCACGCCATACACTCAGACAGGGCTGTCGTTCGGGTGCAGACGACCCCTCGACGGCTCGGCAGCACCAGCACCGTCGGCCACACGAGCATTGGGCGCGACGTTGTTCTTCTCGTTGAACTGCGGTGCGACGGCAGCGCCGTTGGCCGCGTCCGCGCCCTCGCTGCGACTGCCGGAACGCGCGCGGCCGCTCCGGCTCGCGGACGAGAGCGAGCGGCGCACGGCGGACTTGACGTGGTGCACCGGGTCGCCGGGCGACTCGCGGAAGTCGACGGTGTCCTGGCCGGGGTTGAAGCGCCAATACTTCACGCTATGAAAAGTGTATGATTTTAGTGACACGATATCTCGCAAGGATGTGGAAGGTGAGACGTACTGCTTCAGAAGCGTGTAGAAAGCGGAGCCCAGGAGGGAGCCGAGAAATGGTCCCAGCCAGTACTACAGAGGTGTGAGCTGGCATCAATTTGGGCGGGGTAGATTCGCACTTACCACCCAATGAGAATCGTAGGGGAATCCGGTGACGACGGCGGGACCAAATGCGCGAGCGGTGTTCATTCCCGCGCCGGTATAGAATACAGCCCACCTAAGGAATGAATTAGTTAGTAACGAGCACCGTGTCGAATAAATCGGCACGTACAGATGGCAAACGAAGAGGGTGAGGCCAATTCCGACCTATGGCGGTTTGTATGAGAGGCACATCTGCTGGTTGTAAGATTGGACTTACCGGTGCAAATGGTGTAGCGTTGTGCTTCTCTGCCGCCAGCATGAGAATTGCGAGCACGAGCGCGGCAGTGATGAACATCTCAATGAACACGCCTTGCGCGCGGTTCACTCCTGGACCAAGGAAGGTACTATACAACCCGGGTCAGCGTCATTGTACCTCGTCCGAGATCGCTCGTCCACTCACTTGGAGGCAAGCGGTCCGGGTGTCAATGCATAGATGATCGCGGCGGCAGTGATACCCCCCAGCAGCTGCGCTATGCAGTAAAACACGAATCGTATGGGCCCAATGACGCCGGTAATAAGGAGCGCAAGGCTGACGTCGGGGTTGAACAGACCACCAGTGACGCGGTAGAACAACCAAACGGAAGAGAGGAGCGAGAAGCCGAAGCACAGTGAGATGTACATGTCCCGCTCGATGTTGGACACCTGGCTGCTGGAGAACGCCTCGCTCTGCGATGCTTGCACACCGCCGTAGGCGAGCATGAGGAAGAAGGTGGTGCCGATGTACTCGAGGAGCGCGGCGGTCGCGTCGTCCTTGACGGACGCGAAGAACGACGGCTTCGGCGGGGTGCCGAAGGTGTAGTTGGGATCGACGGTCGCCTCGGACCTGCGCGAGCGGCGGAAGGGCATGGCGGGCAGCGGGGAAGGGGAGAAAGAGGTGCGGTAGCGGCGGTTGTGGGCGGACACGCGCCGGAAGGGCTTATGTGGGTGTCGCGGAGGCTGGCGGGCGGAGGCAGTAATGCGGTCAGCGGGGAGGAAGGACGACTGCCAGCCTCGATCGCCACTGCACACACTACGTCACATGATCGAGACACTATGGAGAGCTGTCAAGGAGGAGTGTGCAGCAGCATGCGATTGGTGCGGCAGCGGGAGAACATACACAGACGGGCAGCGGCAGCCCTCGACAATTCAACGACTCCACCCTCTCTCGCCTCGGGGCGGGTGCAGGCGTGGCGTAGGCGCCCGTGCCTGCTCGTCCGTGCCACCGCGCCCCACCTTCCATCGCACACGCCCACCAGGTTATCTGGCGTCGGCGTCGGCGTCGAGCACGCACCTGCGCACGCTGACTCCTGCGGAGCGCAACGACGCAGGCGGCGTCGGCCGTGCTGGTGGGTCGCGCTCGTCCGGGTCGAATTTGACCAGCACGAATGCTCTAATCGTCGCCGCCGCCACCCCGTCCGCGTCCACGCTTGACCTGGCTTCGTTTCTCCTTTTCCTGCCTGCGACGTGCCTTGGCGATCCGCTCGAGCTCGCGGACCCGCTGTTTCTGTGCCTCGCTCGGTTCCTTCTTCAGGAACCCTTCCGCTGCCGCCTTCTGGATTGCGCTGTGCAGCTGCAGCGATCGAGCGAGGAGAGAGGAGGTCAGTCCGATTGCATCACGCGCGGAGCCGCGGGAGGGTGCTCGCCTTGGCAAGACAGTCCTGCACATTCTCGGCTTGCGAGCGATGCTTGGTCGAGACTATCTGTATCGAATGCGATGACGAAACGTACGACGGCTGCGTGCGCGGGGCGAGGTTCAGGCGGAATGACATCACGTACGGTCCGAATTCTACTGGACGAGAACGCACCAGCTGCATGATGTGCTCGCGGGCCCACATAGGTATCCAAGGTGCGTTAATCGGACAGCGGAGAGTAGCCTTGGTATTGACCTTGTTTACATTCTATCCAGAACAGTGCGTTAGACTACATCCTGCCGAGTTTCGAGGTCGTGCTTGCCTGTCCTCCTGGCCCGGAACTCCGAGAGTAAGAGAAATCGACCGCGCCTTTTGGTATTTCTCTCAGACTAAACTCCTCTAACCACTTCCTGGCCTGCGCGTCTTGGGACGGGTCTTCTATGACTGGGAACGGTGGAGGCGGAGGCAGACCGTGCGTCGTGGAGAAACTACGTCTTGCCAGAGACACCCCAAAGAGATTCCGAGTCAACGCTTCTTTGAGGCACTGATTACACACTTTGGCGAGTCGTATTGACATGTTCAGCAAAGATCCAGAGCTCTCAGCATATATGAGCAGAACGCAGATGAGGGTCACGTCGCAAGCTGCGTAAATACTTTTGGGCGTCGGCTAATGGCTGTAGTCCGAGAAAATCGGACAGCAGTCAAAAATGCAGCAAAAAGCAAGAACGGGCGGAGTCGATCCCCGCACCCGCGAACACACACATACGTACATATACGTGCTAACCGCTAGGCCAGATGAGCAGTCAGAATAAGTCGTCGTACCCTCTCTTGGCGCGCTCGCGGGTGAGGTAGGACGTTCGAGAACGCGCAAGTGACGCAGCGCGTCGACCGCCACCAGGACCTCGCAGTCGCCCGACGTGTGCTCGCTTTCCTGCCCGTCCACGAGTGTTCTGTTACTGCAGCCATGGTCTCCGTCAAAGTGTCTGCGGCGAAATCCACGCCTCTCGCCCGAGATCTGCCAACCTTCATCACGTTCGACAAGCCGGTCGAACAACATACCGTAGGTGACCTCAAGAAAGCCATTACCGCAAAGAACCCCAAGGTCTGTCCCCTTCACTCCCGTGCTGCAGATCCCTCCATATTCTGACAGCGTGTTGCCAGTTCCACCCCTCGCGTCAGAAGGTGTCCTTAAAAGGCGAAAGCAAGGCGCTCCCCGACAACATAACTTTGAAGGATGCCGGCGTCGTCGATGGCTCCGAAGTGACCGTGAAGGACTTGGGCCCGCAAATCGGCTGGAAGACCGTATTCCTTATCGAATACGTGCGTTCCCGCTCTACATTGTCGCGACGCGTCGACAGAGAACTTCGAGTTGACGCGACCGCCGTCACAACCACGACGCGTCTTTGAATCCAGGCGGGCCCGCTTGTCGTGCATCCCCTCATTTACCACTTCCCGAGGGTGTTCTACGGAGGCCCGGTCCAGCACAGCGTTCTGCAGAAGTGAGTAGCCGCGACCCAGAATGTCTACATGCTCGTCCCATCTCGCTGAACCCCGTGCGCCAGATACGTATACGCCGCCGTGTTGCTGCACTTCCTGAAGCGTGAGCTCGAGACGCTCTTTGTGCACCGGTTCTCGCACGGCACGATGCCATTCCGCAACGTCTTCAAAAAGTAAGTGCCCTACCGCGATCGCCCACGGCGCCCAGAGCCGCGTGTCTGACGCGCCGCTTCCCCCCTTCCGCCCGCCAGCTCGGCGCATTACCACATCCTGTCTGGGGTGCTGCTCGCGTACTCGGTTTACAGCCCGACGTTCGCCGCGAACTCGCCGTACATCCGCGGGACCGTCCGCGAGAACCCGAACATCCTCTGGACGTGTCTCGCCGTCTGGCTGGTGCGTTCTTTCTCCCTTTTCTCTCCCCCTGCGCTCGTCGCGCTGCTCGCTCCCGCGAACGCAGCTTGTCCGGCCGGTTCTGATCGTGTCCTCTTCTTCCTGTACATCGCGGGTGTGCATCGCGCTGCCGTCGTCCGCCTACGCATGGAACCCCCACTCCCACCCCGGCCTTGATCACCACCTCCCACGTTCTCGACCGCACACGCGCGCGGGCGGCGTGCATGCAGTGGGCCGAGCTCTCGAACCTGCACGCGCACATCACGCTGCGCAACCTGCGCCCGGAGGGCTCGACGAAGCGCGCGATCCCGCAGGGCTACGGCTTCTCGCTCGTCTCCTGCGCGAACTACCTGTTCGAGACCATCGCCTGGACGGTCATCGCTGTCATGACCGGCAGCTATGCTGGTGAGTGCGAGTGCCCCCTCCCCTTCCCGACCCCTGCCCGTTCTCCCAGCCCCGCCGGGCCAAGTTAAGGGCGAGTGCTGACGCGCGCGATTGGCTTCTTCTTTACCCCTTCCCTCTCCAACCTTGCTGCAGCGTGGCTCTTCCTGGTCGTGTCGACGTACCAGATGGCGGTCTGGGCCGTGAAGAAGCACAGGAACTACAAGAAGGAGTTTGGGAAGGACTACCCCGCGAGGAGGAAGGCGATGTTCCCGTTCATCCTCTAAAGCATCCTCGACGCGCGCGAATTCGATCTCTCGAACGCGGGACGTCCTGTCCCATTCAATACAGTGCACCCCCCGCGCCCGCGCCCGCGATGGCATCGGTCGAACCGCCCTATTGGTCGCTGCCGTTCACACTGTCAACCACCCGCCGATCGTCCGCCCGACGGACGACCCTGCCTCCCCTCCCCTCCCCATGCTGCTTTCCGCACGTTCCGCTTACCCACCTACTGTACTCGCTTTCCGGTCGTGCTGAGTTCATTCCCTTACGATATAATGCAATGCCGGCAACGCCTTTCGATGTTACTGTTCTCCTACGCTGCATGCAGGGCTCCTGAATGATTACGGGATACTGTACGCCAGCCAGACCTCGCCCGCGGCCTTGTCGCCCGGCGTGGCCCCGAGCCCTGTGCCCACCCAGCCGCTCACGAGGCTCGCGACGGCGGTCTTGACGAGCCAGCCGGCGATGATGATCATTGTCGTGAACACCGGGTGGCAGTCGAGCACGACTGTTTGCGCGCAATACGATGTGAGTGTCCGTGTCCGGGTCGGGTGTTATGTGTGTGCACATTCGTGCGCGCGTGAGACGGGAAGGTCGTACGTATAATGTCGGTGCAAAGAAGAGGAAGCGACTATTAGCACCGCTGTCCGACGTCCCATACCGCCTGCCCGCCCATCGCCCATCGGTGCGCTTCTCTCCAGCATTGCGGTTGCGGAGGGAAGACGCGGATGGACGAGGGTCCGGAGCAAGGACTGCAGAAATTAGAATAGAATAGAACACTCACCCCGCAGCCCGAACCCAGCGGCCATCCCGCCCAGCACGTTCCGCACGACCCACTCCCGGTCGAGCGTGTCCTCGTCGAGCAGCGCGAGCGCGCGCTGCACGAACGACGCCGCGTCCGGGTGCAGGTCGCGCCGTGCGCCTCCCGCCCCTGGCCCCTTGGCGGAGTCCGGGCGCCAGACGGAGAGGCAGAAGAGGAGGAAGAGCTTGGTGAGGGAGGAGTAGAACAGCGTCAGCGGGACGTGCGAGTACCTGCGTGTGCGCACACGACCAGTGGTCGGCGGTCAGCAGTGAACGGTCAGCGGGCGGGAATCCCAACAATGTCGCCGTGACGAGAGCCCTGGCCCTGGTGACCTCCGAGAGGGCGTCGGCGTCGGCATTGCGGACAGGTGGTACATTACGTCCACACGCCTCCCCGCGTTTCTCTCGTACGTTGTCTCGTACGTAGCGACGCAGGGCTGCGAGCCCGACCGACGTACGTACGTCGACCCGGGTGCGGATGTGGACATCGACGCGTGCGAGTGCGGGTGCGGATGCGGATGCGCACACGCACTCGCATTTCCAGACGTCAGGACATGCACTACAGTAGAGACTGTACAGTAGATGCGGATCGTCGCTGTCTCGCGCGCCTCGCTGCCCATCGTTCTACCTTGAGCCGATCTGTCCGGAAGTACAGACGCACCTGAACTGCTCCCGGATCCCTGACACGGGCGCCTGTGTCGCGGGGAGGGCCTTGAGGACGGCGAAGCAGGCGAGGACGACGCCTGCGTGGAACGCCGCGGTTTCTGCGCGGGCGGGCGGAGGTAGTACCGGGGAGGCTGGTGTCAGCGCCGTGCCTTAATTGACCTGGGGGCGCGAGCGAACGACCGCACGAACGCGCCCGCATCAGGGGGCATGGGGAGAGCTAAGAATAACAGCATACCGAAGAGACAGCCCACGAGGATGCGGAGGAAACCTTGCAGCGCGTTGTTGCTCCAATGTGCGGCCGCGCTGCCGCTGGTGCTGTCGTCGGCGATGTCACCGGGCTGGCGCGAGCCTGCGCGGGCACCGGCGGTCAGGCGCGGGGCCACACACAACAAGGGAGGAAGAGAGTTCAATCGACGGCCTCTCGAACGACGGCTCGGGCTCACTAATGTGTGTCCACCGTATGACTGTGTATTGTATCTATCAGCTTCCCCGCACTGGGCAGTTCAGTCGCAGAATGCGGGGAGATCAGGGACGCACACGCATCGACGCAGATCAGGGCCGCGCCCAGCTTGAGGATGAGCCACCAGCGCGCCTGCGGAGCGGGACAAAGAAAGTCGGTGGGTCACAGAGGCCCCTCTAAAAAAAACAAGGCGTACTCGTTCGCTGTGTCGCTGCTGGCTGGCGGCGTCGTCGGAGGGGCCTGTGGCGGGCGCCTTGTCTCCGGCCTTGCGGGCGCCCAGGCCACGGTTGTAGAGAAGGTGGCGATAGACATCCCGTTTGAGCAGGATCAGGTCCAGGAGGAGCGTGAGAGCGTCGTGCTCGACATATGGGTCCGCGAGCGCGTGGCAGGCGGTCTATGCAGAGGCCGAGGCGCGAAGCCAGATTAGCATCGTCCGTCCGAACAAGCGAGTGGTTCGGATATGAACGCTCGAAAGGGTTATATTGCGAATGCAGCGGGAGAGACTGACGCACTGCTCCAGGCGGAAGTTGTACGCCGAGTCGTAGACTGTGTATAGGTACGGCGTTGGTTGAGCGCAGCTCGTGCAGATGGGCATGTACGACTTTTGGCAGCTGCAGCAGCAGGCACCCCGGGTACGGTTGACGATGTCAGGGCTCGGATGGTGGTCCGAGGGTCGGTCTGAAGACAATAGAGAGCGGCTGGCGTCGTCGGGCAACAGATCCAGAGGAGAGAAAATGAATGCGCAGAACAGACGGCCAAGACGCGCAGGGTGGGCACGTTTCGTCTTGTTTTGAGGGTCGATGAGGTGAACGAGTTCTCAGTTCGAGAAGGGCTGACCGCCGCAACCCCCGTCGTCGAAGTGATCAGGAATCAGGGCGGGTGCTAGCCGAGCAAAACAAGGCGGCCCCTGTGGTACACTTCTGATGCGAAATACTCGCCTAGCGGCGGTCGGGGCTCGCGGACGACGACGAGGCGGCCGTGCGGGGAACTTTCAACTCAAGCTGGCGCGAATGTGCAGAGATGTGGACGCCTATAGGCGCTCGGCGTGCGAGCCACAACGCGCGTTAGGCGCCGAAGGACTGGGAGCGTCCGGCAGCGAGCGCACCGCGGTTACCGTGAACAACGATAACGTCCTCCAGCTCGCTCTCGGCATCGCTCTCAGGCAGCCTGCAGTCTCTGACCAATTCAACGTGTGGTGATCTGAAATCCACGTCTCTGCTCCGACCTGGCCGTTAGAATGCCTCCTGCAAGGGCAACATCGTCTGCGCGCGCCCTCGAGGCCATCCTGCCCCTCATTGCCTCGGGACAGCCGTACGAAGCGCATCAGAAAGCGCGTACGTTTGCCTCGCGTTACAACAAGTCCAAGCAGTACGACACCGCCATCGACGTCCTCTTCCAGTCCGCACGAGAGCTCCTCAAAGTGGGGCAGCAGGGCAGTGGCACCGATCTCGCCTCGTTCCTCCTGGATGTGTACGAGAGCAAGGGCGAGGCTGTCAGTGATGAGAGCCGGGGTGAGTGCCTTCATTTCTCCTTTCCTCGACTAAATCCGCCGCCTTACTCGGGATTTCCAGGGCGCCTCACTCAGCTGATTGCACTCGCGGGCCCGTCGGGCTCCTGGCGCAAGACGATCATCGACAAGTCCGTCGCGTAAGGCTTCCATCTTACTCGCGCAGCGGGGCCTCTTTGACGGTGTGCAGCTGGTCCGCAAAGGTGGGCCCACATCCGGCCGGGGACCCTGATCTTCATCACTACGTCGGTGAGCTTCTTTACAAAGGTACGTCGCCAGCCCGCTCTGTCCCTCGTCCCTCCCGACGCTCATCGGGTGCTTGGCGTGTGCCATTGGCTAGAGGGCAGCTTCGCCGCCGCAGAACCGCACTTTCTCGCGGCGGGAAAGCGGGACAGCGCCCGTCTGCTTGCTGAGATGTTCGTCGAGTGGGCTAGCCCGGACGCGCCCACGGGGCCCTTTGCGCTGCGGGGGACCATACCGTAAGCGAGGGCGTCGGTTCGCCAATCGCCGTCGTTTCTCATCCGTTACGATCGCAGGTACTTGCAGAACGGAAACATCTTGGCAGCGCGGACGTTCATCGACCACTTCGTCTCTCAGCTGACCGCCCGTCGGCCGTCCCTGCTATCGCCGCACCAGCCCTCACCCATTCCTATTGGGAAGCCAACAAATGGCGAGCAGGACGAAATCATATTCACGACAGATTCGACGCTCAATTTTGCACAACTCGCCGTACGGGCGTGCCAGAGGGCACAAGGGGACAAGAACAAGGCGATGCGCGAAGCTTGGGTACGCCTCTGCGGGACGTACCAGAGCAAGGGCGGTCTGGTAGCCCAGAGGGAAGTTCGTAAGGTGGGTACCCGTGCTGCGCATAGTTCCTTTGCTCCCATCGACGCCCTTCCGCGTTTACACGACCATACGTCGCGCGACGAGTTTGGGTGCGCTTCTGAGAAATGATCGCCTCCTCCTCTGGGACATCACCAGTCCCCACAATTTGGCGGGCCCATCTGATAAACGGGACGGTCACGTACCACATACAGTACCCCTGCGCGGCTGTACGCCCCAGAGCCCCGCAGGGGTGCGGCGCCGCCCAGCGAGCGTCGCGGACGTTTTTCCGGGCGCCACATCTGAACCATCTGCGTTCGCGGCTTCTCTGCTGTTCGCCTCAGCCCTAAGCAGCTCTAATTACGAGTGCGCACGGGCTTCTTTGCTCGCTCCCCCAGCGCATCCAGTTCCGATGCACTTTGTTCTTGACTGACACGCCCCCCTCCACCCCTGGTCCTCCTCCCCACCACGCAGGCGCTCAGCGAGATCGCGGAACTCTACTTTGCGATACCGCCGCCGCGGGCGCAACAGGCGAACCCGTTCGGGGACATGATCTCCGCCATGCTGGGCGGCGGCGCTCCGAGCGCGGCCCCCCAGCCGCGCAGGGTGCTCGCGCCCGCCCCGCCGACGTCGACGCCCGGATTGGACTGATGGATGCAGCGTGCCAGTGCCATCGATGGGCCTCGAATATATCGCGATCTCCATATCCCAGCCACACAATACATACACACAGCTCCTCGCTCGCTGCATGTGCCCTGTACGATACATTCATGGCATGCATACCCACAGTCAAGCGTTTGGTGGAGCCACGTCCGGTCGGATTTTGGGAACGCCCGCCGGAGATCTTTTGGTCGCGAGCGGCAGACGCGCGGTTCGTGCGTGTCTGCGTTGTTTTCGCACATGGTAAAAATTCAGGAGGCCGTCCCGTATGTTTTTTACGGACGGTAATTGACAGTGCTCATTATCACGCCTTAATGGTACTACAGCGCTGCACTGCCCGGCTGCGCCCGCGCGCGTCCACGTCGTCAAAAACGGCAATAGCAAAGACATGCGGGTATGTACGGTGCGGTACGTTCACGGGGAGTGATGGGCCGCTTCACGGATGCAATGTGATGCACGCGCCCGCTCAAGCAAGAAAGAGAGAAAGAGGGGAAGCTAGCCCGTGGTCCCCCTTGACGTGCGTGCACGCACCTCTGTACGTCGTTCCATTCAGGGCCGCGCACCTTGTTGGGCGCGGAGTGGGGCGAGCGGCGAGCGGTCGACGCCTTGGCTCGCATCGTGACCTCTGCCACTGGCACCACCGTACTGTACGCCCATAGACTCGTGCGCGGCAACGCCTCGTCTACCTAGCTTTGAATCAAGCAAGGCTAGGCTAGGTAGGAGCGACCCGTTGCCGGGAGCAGTGGTTGCCGTTTCGGACGAATGAACGTCGTGGGGGGCGTCGGCGTCGGCGACGGTGTTGATGAACCTTGCAGTTTCTGCTCGCTGTAGCGCGTCTCGGCCTATAGCTAGTGCATACGTTATCACAGGGCCGTCGACGCGGCGCGACAGGCTGGCTGGCTGACTGGCTTGGGACACAGACAGGCAGCGTGGCTGGTCACGGTGCGCAATGCTGCCGTACGCACCGCCCGCCCCGCTCGCATGCCCATGCGGGTGCGTGGGGGTCGCACGCACCGCATGCAGCAGCGGTGTCACGCCAGCCCCCCGGTGCCAATGCCAATGCCACTGCTATGACATTGGCACGGGCCCTGGCGGCTGGCTGGGGAGGCTGAGAGGCTGCGAGGCGCGATGGGAGAGCTCGACATCGGCCGTCTGTCCCGCGACGCGCGCGGTGTCAATCTGGCTTCTGCGCGCCCAGCGCTGGACGCTGCCCCGGCGAGGAGCTCGCGCGCTGGTTGGGCGCGGGGCCTATACCGCTGTCAGCGGCCAGGGCCGCGAGCCCGGGCGACGTCGCGGGGCGCGAACGCAGTCGTCGTCGTGCGTCGTGGTGTAAGGCCGCATACGCATCCAGCCCAGTCCAATCCAATCCAATCTAATCCAATCAGATCGCTGGTCGGAGCGAACCCAGCGCTGACTTACCGGGTGGGTATGTAGGTTGGATTCGGGCTCGGAATACTCGAACGCACGTCCCGAAGCCGAAGTTCGAAGCCTGGGCCTGGCACTGGGGGCAGTCCCGGGAGCGTTGCACTTACTTCGAGCTTGGCCAGACTCCAGAGCGCGTCCGGCCAATCAGTGCCCGCCGCGAGCTGGTGCGCCGTTTGCGCACGAAGAGGGAAGGCGTACTGAGCTCGAGCTTGTTTCTGGCGTGGCACGCACCGGGCCCACTTGGGCATCTGCGAACGGTAACACGGCGCGCGCGCGTTGCGGCGCGGCGTGGCGTGGCGCCCCCTGCTGGCTGGCCCCAGAGCTCGGGCACCGTGCCCGTCCTTCCGTGCATCTATCCGCAGAGCCAGAGTGCTGTCCGCCCGGGGCGTTGGCCATCCATTCCTCGGCGAGCAACGATCTAGCAGCAAAAAATCCCGATGGCCAGTGCTGCCAGTGCGCATCGCGCCTGTCGTCAGCGCAATTGGTCAGAGCAGCCCTGGCAGCAGCAGCCCAACTCGCATCCCGGGCTTTCTTAACCTACCGCCGAAAGCATACAAGCCGCGAACGCAATCAGACCCTGGCAGCCTGCGGATATTCATTGCGCTGCAAGATAGGCAGCAGGCGTCCTTTGTGGGTGGCCATACCAGCACGCTTCGAGCGAGTGTGCGACCCCACATAGCATTAGTACCGCGGCACGTTTGAATATGAGCACGAACGGGGCCCCCGCTGGACACAGCGCCACCAACAGCACTTACTCCCGCCGCTGCGATAGGCGGGAGATTGGATGCCCATATCGGGCAGGTCTGAATGAATGGCGTTCACGGGCGTACGGCATCCCTCAGGCATCTCTGCGCAGAGCGGGTCGTCTGCTCGCCTCGCACGCGCCGCGAGGCGGCTGTCAAGCCCCGAAGGCTCACTCGACGGTGGACGCTGCGAGGTCGGGAACGCACAGAGGACCCGGGTGGAAGACCGAGGCTGAGACGGCAGACGGAAATGGCTGCTCGGCGAATGATTTGGGCTGTGGCGATGGCCAGCGAAGGCGACGGCGGAAGCCAGATGCCATCCAGCGCAGCCGGAGCGGAGACAGGGAAGCGCAGCCTCGTAGGGCGCGGCGAGCGCGTTACGCTCCGGTGAACGAGCCATCCGCCTCTGGATCGGACGGTACGCGACGAATCTGGACGGGCGGCGTGCGAGCTCGTGAGAGCGTGGATAGCAGACGGTAGGGTCCATGTCTGGTGCAGCGGAAGTTGCGCAGCCGTACTCAGCAAAGAACGTGCGGAGATGGTGCAGGACGCGCTTCGGGATGCACGGACAATGGCAAGGTGTGGGTATAGAGAGTACAGACAAGGCACATACAGGATCCGACCGGGCGATGACGGCCATCTGTCAGAGGGCCGGGCTGGCAGACTGGGGTCACTAACCACTCCCGGTGCTCTTCCTCTGCGGGATGGATGGGGATTGCGGCAGGCTCGGCGGAAGGGGCGGGAGGGGAGGGGCAGGAGTATCACTGTTGATGATATCATGTATCGACGCCTCGAGCGCGTCGACGCGGCTCGACATCTGTGTCACTGCGGCCGACAGGTGTGAGACGGAGCCGAGGATAGCGACGAAGGGCACGGAAGGAGGAAGTGACGTACTGCGGTCGAGGATTTGGGAGGACATGTCATCGAACTTCTGGTCGAGTTGTTCAAGCAAAGATTCAACCTGGAGGAGACGGATGGACAGCACGCAGGACCGCAGGGTCCGACCGGACGTGTTGCGGGTAAATCAGCATGGAGGCGCACTGATACATGGATTACCGCCGCGTACAAACGCCGTCAGCTCATGGGGGCTCGAAATGTCCGGGGGATTTGGGGTGGGTTTGGCCGCGCCTGCGGTGGACGAGGAGGCTGTGGATAGGACAGACTGTGCGGTCGCAGGTCTTGATCCGGGTGCGACGTTGAGCGGGAGGGCAGGGGAGGTCGAGGACTGTGTGGCGGGCATGGAGACGCAGGTGAACCGGACGAAACGAGTTGGTGTGCCGAGTGAATGCAAGAAACGGGAGAAGAACGCAGAATATCCGTTTGAGATCCACGACACGGCGCTGAGGACGCAGGCGGTGTGAAGGGTGAAAGAGTGAATCAGGACGAGAGGGTCGCCGTGTCAGAGTCGGTGTGTGGTCGGTCGCCGAGCGCGTCTCTCAGTCTCTCAATCTGCCTCCGCCTCGGACGCAGACGCCCGACGCGCCAATCCCGCCACTCGCGGAGTCGCTTCTGGCGGAGTCGGGCGGAGACCCCCGCGGGCGCGCGTTCATTTAGAGCGGAATTGCAAAAGCCACGTGGCAGGCAGCCCTGGTGGCGTCCCTGGGCTCGCCCGTGCGGACTCAGAACGTTGATCTCTGACATTGACAATGATCAGGCTTGTGCGTCCATCGTCGGCCGATCTCACGGTGCCGGTGACAGTCCATGCATATGCTCTCTCTCCGCATTGTCGCTCTCACCTTGTTGTTGCCCACCGCAACGGTCCTGATGTTATCCACAACGAGGCCTGAAACACGCTAGCGGCCCTCAGCACCCTATTGTTCCCCCTCCCCACACATCTTCAATCTTTTCGCAGGAACGCACGGCTCCGGTCACGCAGCCCCTCCCCCATCTCGTCAATCTCAATCTATGTTCGAAAACGCGGCATCTGACGGAGGCGCCGCGCCCACGTCCTCCGCCTAAATTTACGTGTTCGGCTCTCTCTTTTGTTTCGCCCGAGTCAGCGGCGCTCGATATGGCAATCCTGCCCGCCTCAGCACCGCCCTCTAATATTAACCTTCTACCAAACCACCCGGCCGTAAGTAGGCAAAACAATTGCGCTCGCTCGCTGACGCCCGCTTTCGCTCAAGCCCTGTCACGAAGCCGCACAACTCGGCCTCAGGATGGCTAGCACGTCCTGCGGCCGTCGTCCGAGATCCTGCCCGCCGCGCGCTGCACGCGATCCGGACGGGCACCGTGGCCTATTTCCTCCCGCACTTCGCCCTCCGTCATCCGCCTATACGCGGCCGGCCGAGCGTACCGCTCAGGGTCGTCAATATCTGCGGGCTTATTGTCAGAGCACGACGCACGTCCGCGGCCTCCCGCCGCCATCAGACCCACCGCGGTCCTTGTTCGGGAACCGCGCCGGCCCAAGCTGGCAATCTGGAAACCACAGGCGGCTCCGTTCCCTTCGCACAGGGAGGTACGCGCGCCTCCGGTCTGGAGGCCTGAGGGCTTGTGTGGACCGACCCCCGAGCCTCGCACGCCATCGTCTCAGCCTCTCTTGTCGAGCGCGGAGTGCAACATGTGCGCTAGTCTGGCACGAGGGCGCGACGCGCTGCATCACTACGCCCGAGCACGCCTCCTGTGGTCCCGGACGCGGTATTGTGGACTGCGACGCCGAGCGCGTCCTCGTCAATTCTTCAGTAAATTGATACCCGGCGATCACCCTTGGACCCTTGACAAATTTGGATCATCATACATTGGTCGCTTGACAGTTCCGTCGCGCCTCGTTCACGAAACAATACGGAATATTTGCCTCCCGCCCCGGTGACTCCGCATCAGGCCCGCAAGGTATATAAGCCCCGGGCGGGCGACTTCCACAGTCGGTGTGGCACGTCGTTCGCTTCTCGCGCTCCTTTTTTGTACCTCCTCCTCCTCGCTCGCACTTTCCGCCTCTGTATTGTACGCCCATGGCTGTACGCGCCGCCGACTCGACCACCACCGAGTCCCAGCCGGGACCGGTCATCCTCAAGTTCCCCGACTTCATCTCGCCTATTCCTTACCCTCTGCGCTGCCATGCGCAGGAGCGCGAGGTGTCGCGCGAGTCGGAGGAGTGGCTGCTCAGCATGGCGAACTTCTCCGAGAAGCAGCGCGCAAAGTTCCTCACCCTGAACGCGGGGCTGCTCAGCGGGATGTGCTACATCGACTGCACGTTCGACGAGCTCCGGGTCTGCACGGACTTCATGAACTTCTTGTTCACCCTCGACGACTGGACGGACGAGTTCGACACGACCGGCACGCGCGGCCTCGCCGAGTGCATCATGAACACGCTCTACCACCCGCACACGTACCACTCCGACACCGCCGCGCACAGGCTGACCAAGTCGTAAGTCACCCCGACCTATGGGCTTCCGTCAATCTATCATGCGCTTCGATGTCTGACGTACCTCGTCCTTCCGTGCCTATCATCAGCTTCTGGGTGCGGATGCAACAGACCGCAGGCCCCGGGTGCCAACAGCGCCTCATGTCGACGCTCGACACGTACTTCCAGGCGATCATGCAGCAGGCGGACGACCGCGGGTCGCAAAACATCCCCGAGCTCGAGGAGTACATCCTCCTCCGCCGCGACACGAGCGGCTGCAAAACCGGGTTCGCGTTCATCGAGTACGCCGCGAACATCGACCTGCCCGACGAGGTCATCGAGCACCCGATCATCAAGGCGCTCTCTGACGCGACGAACGACCTCGTGTCCTGGGCAAACGTGAGTGGTCGCATACTGAATGCGCTTCAGCGCGCGCGCGCGCGCATGCGCGTCAAAGTGCCAGAACGTGACATGGGCTTACGCGACTTTGTTTTATCTAGGACGTGCTCTCGTACAATGCGGAGCAAGCCCGCGGAGATGTGAGTGCCCCTCTTCTTCCGTTTCGCCGCCTGGGCGCCGAGGATGATGCTGATGATCACGGCGGTGGTGTTTTCTGTCCCGATAGACGCATAACCTCGTCTGCGTCCTCATGAACATGAACGGCGTCGACCGGCAAGAGGCGATCGAGCTCGCGGGGGAGCTCTGGCGGAAGACGCTCGAATGGTTCTTCGAGTGCCGCAAGGTCGTCCCCTCCTGGGGCGCGGAGATCGACCGCCAGGTCGCGCTCTACATCCAGGGCCTCGAAGACTGGATCATCGCGAACGCCGAGTGGAGCTTCGAGACCGAGCGCTACTTCGGCAAGGAGGGCCACATCGTCAAGAAGACGCGCAAGGTCGCGCTCCTCCCGCAGCGCGTCCGCGCATGAGCGCCGCCTCGCCCGCCTGCGCCTTCGTTACAGCGGCCCGCGGCA
This sequence comes from Trametes polyzona, assembly GCA_022606195.1. Lineage (NCBI taxonomy): Eukaryota > Fungi > Basidiomycota > Agaricomycetes > Polyporales > Polyporaceae > Trametes > Trametes polyzona. Next base: position 1,000,276 of record JABYQF010000004.1, read on the forward strand.
TGCCATAGGTGAGTGCGCGCCCCGACTGTCCGGTGCGGTTTGTGCGAGCTACGGTCTGATGTGCGGCGTGTGTGTGTGTTTTGTCAGCTGCAGGTCGTCGCGTCCTCCTCCCCTACCTTCCGTGGGCTACCCCTTCCCCCCACACACAGAGCTTGGATAGTGTACCACCTAGCGATGGAACCGTACGGTCAACATAATACCTGAAGCGGCGCCGTCGCCGTCCTAGGATAGTAGTGCGCGGTATGCAGTTAATCGTTTCCACAACCCTTACTTAGATTTCTCTTTATCGCTTTCCCGTTCCCCACCCATCCACACACCCACCTGTATCGCTCCTGCTCCGACCCGGCTCTTCGACCGTTCGTTCGTTCGCCCCGCACCCGTTCGTTGCTTGCTACAGACTACGAGACTACCCTTCGTTTTAGTTGCCTCCACAGCATGTAGCATCAGATAACCCCCCGGCCCCGTTCTTAGATTAGCACACCCACCCCGTTGAATCCATCAGCACGCGCGCTGCGACCTGCTGCCTTGCCTTGCCTTTAGCTCTTTTGTTTCTCGATCCGAAGCGCGTGTGGGATCCCGCGTTCATCTCCCGCTCGGCGTGCATGGGGCTGGACGCAGCCCGGCCCTGCGGGGTTTGCGAATCAGGGCCGCTGCTGCCCTCGTGCGTGCGAGTGTGAGTAGCGTGAGCGGGGTGGAGGCGGCGGCGGCGGATTGGATGCTGTCAGATGTGCGAGGCTGCGAGCTGCCGGATCGGAGTGCCACTGGGCTGCGGTGGGCAACGTCTATCGGCCGGCGGTCTCATTGCGTTCTCTGTCTGCTGTCTGGCATGCAAGATTCGGCGTGGGCCCGTCCGGGTCCTTTCCTACGGCCTGGAATCTCCCAGCTGCGCGACGTACAACACCGCACGCGTGCGGTGCCGCGCGGCGCGGCAGGTCGGAGGGTGTTGCGGCCCTGCGTGTTGTGCGGAACGGGCGGAGAATCCGGTATCAGAAGTGCACCGAAAGCAGCTACTTCGATGGGGGTAAGCGGACTCTGCCTCTGCCTCGGACGAGGGAGAGCGGAGAAGAGAGCGCTGGGGAGAGGATGCGTGATGGATGCGTCCAGCCTGGAGGACGCCGGGCAAGAGCCCAGAAGGCCGGCCTCGCCAGGGCCCTGGCGCTCGGAGCCCGGGCCGGGGTGCGGAGATGGGTTGTGGGGGTAGCCTGAGAGTGAGAGTGAGTGAGTGAGTGAGTGGCCAGGTAGGGGGAGCGGGAGCACCACTCGCAGTACGTGGGCATCGGAGTGGCAGGCGACTCAGGCCCCCCGTCGCCCGTCGCCCGAGGGCCTGTGCAGTCGTCAATTGCTGCCTAATCGTTTCTGCCAATTTGTGTGGTGCCCGCTCATGTCACCGGTATGAGCACATCCTTTTCGAACCCGAACCCCCCGTCGGACCCAGCCAGAGCCAGCGAACATCCTCTCCCGGCCAGCGTCCCTCTCCTCAGCGGCAACGGGCGAACTTGGTGTCGTTCAGCCTCACCGCCCGCTTAGCCGCTTTTGGCAAGATCGCCAGCCAGGCCTGGCACAGGCACACGCCGTTCATACACGGCTCGTAGCCTCGCCGACCGCTATCAAGCCTTAGATGCTCATAGTAAACGCGACGGTGAGCATCACTCCCCCTCTCGTTCCCATCAAGACGCGTCGTACTGACCAAACGTACGAGGCGGGGCGCCTGTGCCACTTAGCATTCGGCGCGTAGTAGACGCGCGCCCCGCTCCCGGCTCATCTCACCAAAACATCCTCGCTTGGGCGGTCCTGCCCCGCCCGCGAGGCCGGAGTGCACCTAGTGCCTCCGCCCTTGTCACCGTCCGACAGAGCTCTCCGTTTGCGCAATGAATTTGCCCAGGACGGCCCGCTCAATCCCCTCTCGACAGGAATTCTGCGTAGACACGCCCCCGTGGGGTCCGGACACATACCTATGCAGTAGCCCGTACTGCGGCCGGTGCGAAAATACGGCAGGATTGGTCCCTGTCTGGATGCTTTGCCCCAGACTTTAGGCACATGGGTTCGTAGTGTGCAGCTGTTTGCGCTTCCGGAAGGGCGCAGCCGCACGAGTCTCCTGCGGCGACCTGCCCTCCCCCCCCAATTGTCGCTTTGGACGCGACGGTGATGACCCGCTTTGCTCGCTAGACGTCTCGGCTCCTGTGCGCCGCGTCGCTGAGCACTATTCCTCGACGGCCAGCTCCGGCGGCAGCTTTGGAGCGGCGTGCTCGCTAATCCACCAGGCGTCTTCTCGCTTGACTCCCGCCACCCTCGAACTCGGATCTTCACGTCGGGGGACAGCTCGTGTTCGCTGTACGCCAGCGACACTTGGAAGAGACCACCTCTCCGCGACTTACCGCCGAAGGAGAACGACTGCATCGCTTCGCCTCTGGGAGCTCTGGGAGGGGTCACAGCGTAGGCTATCTCCGGTGAGCACACCTTCAATCTTCTCGTCCAAACCCCGCTGCTGAGCGTTGGCTATCTTCAAACTGAGTTTAGAACCCGTCGAGGGTGCTCGAACCTACACCTATCCATCGTCATCCATCCACCGTCCTCCGCCGGCACGCCACGCAGCCGGCATGGGCATGCGACGCTCACTGGCCGTTCAATAATTATCCATATCACCAGACGCGAGAAGTACGCCCTTCCTCCAAAAGATCGTCGTGTCCTCCTGTCGCTCACATGCTGTAAAGCGACCGCACCATACCACGGGCGGAGCCACTGAAGAGACCCCCCTTCTCGACGCCATCCGGCCCTCGTAGTTCCTCAGTGTCGGGTATCGGCATTCCATGCCGTCTGACCAACGCCCAGGAACTCGTAGCTGCGTGTGTGAGTCCCTTCGCTCCTTTATCCCGCCTAGCTCTCATGCGCGCCCACGCTACGCCATTTTCTCCTCCTGTTCTGCCGATTCGTCCGCTCATCGCTCCTCCGACGCAGCTACGGTGGGGCCGAACCCTGCCTTCGCGCCCTATCGCGTGCCATCAATCAGTTGCTGGGGAATACAGAACACACGATACACGTGTTGAGGTCGTGTTTCGGGCGCACCCGCTTCCCCCGACCGCAGTGCGAAGGGGCGGTGTGCAGGAATGACCTGGCCGCCTGCTCTCGCCCGATCCCCAACGACCTTCTCCCGCGACCATGTGCACCCAGCGGCGGGAATCTACGATCGATATCGTCGGCAACTCATCTCGGAACGATCTCCAGCTCCCCATCGTGCGCTCTGCCGTCGCACAGCGCTACGTGCGCCCATGGCCGATCGGTCCTCCGCGAAGCAGCGGCGGGGGTATCGAAACGGCGGCAAGTTCGCTTGGTACGCCGCCCCTCGTGTACGATGCGTCCCCCTTCGCCGTCACGGCTACCTAACTCCACCTCCCGTTTACCAGATCGAGCCGGGCGAACTCGCTTGCGGCGCAGAACCGTCGTGGCGTCCTCCGTGGAGGTTCGCGGACCGCTCGCCATCGGGGTTGTTCGCCCCACCGGATAGGCAACTCGGCCGCCGCACTCGCCCTGCCCACCTCGTGTGCGCACGGGACGCTCGCAGTACGTCCTCCGCCCTGCCAGAGGCCGCAGAGCATCGTCGCACAGTACGTGGTCCCTTCATTGCACCGTTCTCGTCCACCCGAACAGGCCAGGAACTCTGCAACGCCGGGGACCAGCCACGGTCCTGATTGCACGATTGGGAGCCGAGCGTGGCCCCCGGCTCTGGATGAAGGAAGGGCTCCGGAGAGCCCGACCCCTGCTCGCAACTGAGCCCTGCATTTGGCAGGATATGGAACGGGCCCCCCTGCCGCGTGCTCCGAGCTGTTGTTGGACTCTGTCACCGCGAGTGTCAGGCTCTCGCCACGACCTACTCGGGCGATGCTGGCTATCGAGCCATCGCGCTGCGCCCGTAATCTCTCGTTCCTATCGTGTGTGGGCACTGTGGCGCACCGTCCCGCTGTCGCTTGATCTTCCTGGACCCATTCCAGATGCTGGCGCTGGGTCCTCGCGCGCGTGGCCCCCCCCCCCCCCCTGCGCCGTCCCCGTCGCGAGTCCGAGATCAATGGATCGCATGAATGACAGAACCATGTAGGGCCACCGTACACCGTACACGGATCAAACTCTATCTCCGTCGGGCGGTCGTCGACGGTTTGTCGTCGGCGCCTGGAGCCTGGCTCTCCGTCCGCCCACAACTTCTAGCCGCGAAACACGCCACGGCGGGCTGGCGGTGGAGCACGGCCCTCGTCGATTTCTCACCGCCGCTCTCCACCACCAGACAAATTTGCGGGGCCGCAGTGCCAAGGCGAGCATGTAGCTGATCCAACAACGCTGTGTCAGCGAAAGGCGCGGGAAGATGCCGTCCATCAAGGGACATATTGATTCCGCGAACCATTTGGTTCACGAAGAAGTCGGAGCCGGTCATTCTCTCCAGTAGATTTTCGTCGAACGCGGGTACTGCACCCGCGCCCACATCGCAAGTCAATCTATCTTTTTCGTGCGTACGGCATTTGCGTGAGCAGCGCTGCTGACTTACGCTACCAGGGCTCCTCCAGACGTGCCACAGCACGCTTGGCAAGGCGTGTCGCGTACGTGGCACGCTGGCCAGATAGCCAATCGATACGCCAGATGCCTACCGACGGAGGCGATCCCCCAGCCGGGTGCGGGAACAAGCGTGTATGTTTTCTCATCCCCGAGCCTTCCTCAGAGGCCCTTCTCGGACTCACCCGGAGTCAGCAGGGCAGATGATCCAGCTCGTTCCTGGCTGGAGCCCGCGCAGCCAATCGCACCAGGCGCGACGCACACGGGTGCCACGAGTTTCGACCCGTACCTCCGTTTATCCGCGCGATGCACGTAACAGCGAGCGTGGTGGGTACCGGCCGAGCTCTCAGACGGTGTCGTCGGCGAGCACCCCCGTCGGGCGACGCCCATGATCGTTCCTGCATTCCCCCGGGGCCCCACCACCACCGTCGCGTAGGAGCGCTACGCCAGCGAACGTCGCCGCGACCGCGGAGTGTGCTCTACTCGGTGCAGCCGTGCATCGATCGTCCGTCGCCCGCGCGTGCCAGCGGTCGGTAGGATGCTGATCATCGCGACAGCACCGTCGTGAGGATTCGAAGGGTCCGTTTAGGCATAAGGCTGCCACTTCTGCCTTTCCCGAGCACTTGCAGGCTGTGTCGATAGCGGGCTCCTGATGCGAAGGAGCCGAATAGCAGAGTATGGCATACCAGGTGCTGCGCGTGCAAGGGACCCAAGCGCAGCCTGAACTCGCGGTGTGCCCCCAGGAAGCCCGAGGACGTCGCTGGGTTTGAACCTCGCGCTCCGGTCTGAGTAACGTGGGGGAGGGGCACGGTTGCGCCGATCTAACCGCGTGGAAAAACGCGGCCGCTGGGAGGCTCGCCGCCTGGGCAGCACTGAGGACGCCTGGTGTGCGGTATACCCATTCAGTGATGGAAAAGGTTTAGCGGGGTTTCGGCATGGAGAAAGAGCTGGAACAAGGTTTCGTTATCGACACATCGATGGAACGCACAGACTGTATTGCGAGGGGTCCTGCAACCCCCAGGCGGTCGCAGCTGGCCAGAGCGCGGGGCAAGAGCAGTACCATAGTGCCTGTGTCTCCACACTTCCACCTCGGTATGGACATATACGGGGCCTTGATCCGGCGCCTCGCTCATACTTCCGTCCGGGCCCATGCGAGGGCTTTACTGTATTCAGGGAGCCAGCGACGGTCTGGTAAGGTTCACATTCCACGAGAGGGTAAAGACAACCCCAGCTTCTGTTCGGAATCGACGCGAAGCCGCTGGGCGTCCTTACGGCAATATGTTCGACATACGGCCCACGCAGTGAGAAACGGGGTCCAGGTGGTACCGCGGTTTCCATCCGGCCGGTCGAGCGGGCGACCTGCCTCCCCTCCCTTCCAGCGAAGCATTCTGTTTGTGTACATCTTCGCCGCTGCCACGCGTCCGACCCTCCATGTCATCGCACCCGGCGCATGTGACAACCAGTGCAGCTTGAGCCAGTTCGACACCGTATGGCGGTGATGGGAGGAATTGGTGGTGGAGTGGTTGCACGCCTTGGGGCACCACGTTAGAGCGAGGGTATCAGGGATCGATGCTCGCAGAAGCGCCGCGGAGTCATCCAGCAGGGGAGCCTGTTGGGTTCAAATCGAGATCGGCACATCGCGCGGTTTGGGCAGAGAGGCCATGGGCGCGGACGTGACTGACGTTCTGGTCGTGTACCTAGGAATCCGGGCCTGTACGCTCCCAGCAGCTGTATTGTGTAAACGGTGATGATGCGCATCATGCATTGATCGATGTAACACCCACTTCCGAAAGAAACCATCGAAGGATGCGCCTGTGACTGACCTCGGACGGAGTGCTTAAAACGCGGGTCGCGCAGCTCTCCCTGCTACGACGCTCCGCCCACCCCCACTCACGCACCTATCAACGACTCGCCTGCGCGGACACGCGAAAGCAATGGCCATGTCCACCGACATTCCATTGTTCGAAGGTTTCGTCGACACCACCATGGATGCCCTGCGGCTCATCGAGGTCAGCACTCGACCCGCCATCCCAACCCGTCGAGTAACGCTGACGAGACCCGTTCCTGCGTGCCCGCGCTCTAACCCATCCGGGCTATTGTCGCCCCCCAGGCAGCTCGCCGGGGACTGATCCCCCGTGTCACCCGACGGCTCAACGACTTCGAGCGGAGAACGATGATCAAGAGCGGAGCCGTCTTCATCTTCAGCGTCGAGGAGAGCGGCATCAAACGTTGGACCGAGGGCCTCGCATGGTCGCAATCCCGCATATCTGGAAACTTTCTGGTGTGTATTTTCGCCCCAGTTAGGAATCGCTCTGACCGTTCGGTCAGCTTTACCGGGAAGTCGCGGATCGGAGCGCTCGCACCGCCCACCATTTCGCGGACCTGCCAGGGTATTCCCCCGGCGGGCATATGCCGGAGCCGCACCTGAGCTACAAACCGCGGGGTTTGATTAAGAAGGTCATGTTTTGCTTAGGTTCATGAACGCCTTATCCTGATGTTCGAGGTCAGCAGACGATCACGGTCAAGATTGACGGCTCCGACTACCACCTCATCTCCTATTACACCCAGGAGGATCTAGCTGCCGGCCTTTTACGAAGGCCTACGAGCCGTCCAGATCTCATGGTGATCGATATACCGCCGGAGCTCACGCGCTCGACGAACTTTCGTTACCCGCCAAATCTTGAAGAAGCCCATGATGTGGGCACGGGGAGTTCCCATAGGTGAGTACTTCGCGCAGATCACAACCTAGACGACCCTCCACTGACGCTGTTACGTTGCGGCCGTGGTCAGAAGTGACAGAGATGCGATAGATAATCAACCAATCCACGCACCTGGCCCACACTCGCCGGCCTCCCTGCACGGCGGTGTCCCGTCATCCCCAGTCGGCGAGGACTCCTCGGGGATCGCACACGGCCACTTCGCACGCCATGGCGGCGACCCGTCCAGCTACTACTACCAAGGCCAGAGCCGCTTGGGCTCTCTAGACACCGCTCTCGGCGGCGGCTCTCCCCACACGCAGCCCGCAGTCTCGCCACTCGTGGTTCCGGCTCAGCACCGAACACACCCGTATGCGCGCAGAAACGGTGGGCCGGCCTCGCCGACGTCTTGGCATGCCTCCGTGCACGGGGGGTACGACACGATGACAGCATCGACGGCCGCGCCGGCGATGTACCCTAACACCACCTATTCTGGCCCCGGCCACCTCAGTCCCACGTACGACGAGCGACGCGGGAGCTGGGCTTCGCACGCCGCAATACAGTCCGCTATGCAGCCGGACGCCCATCGGAGCCTCGCTGAAGGAGGATCCGATGGGAGTCCTTCCGCAACGTCGTCTTGGTCTCCCACAGGCTCTCCCATCCACGGCCCGTCGCTCGCGTCTGCCCCTCCCATCCCCTTCTCCACCGCGGCAAGCCTACCCGCGGGCCGAGGAAGGGACCACTTCCGGACACGGTCCTACCCCTCCATGCAGTGGCAGTACGACCAGGCAGGCGCCCTTCCCCATTCATCCCAGGGGCATCACCACCCGCTTCCCGCGTACCCCATAGAGCGCGGCCCCCCAGCGGCGAACCTTGAGCAGTACCAGCGATACGGCGGCGGGGAAGCGGGGCACACTGGCCGCTAGGAGTAGGAGGGTAGGACGTAAACGGACTCGGGATCGGACACGCACCGGACGGACTATCTCGATACGGAGACTTCTCTTGAGCAGGCTCAGAGGGTCGTAGGCACATGTCGTATGTAGCAGCTGCGTTACCGAATCGTGCATTCGCGCTCCAGGAACCAACACTCCCGATGAGGAGCGGCCGCCGTCAGAACAGAAGAGTCGCAGCACCGTCTCCGAGAAGCATGTGGCGGTCGTGATGCGTCAATTGCAACCACGAGCTGGCAGACAAGGTAGGTAAGGACGGGCGGCCAGGACGAACGTCACCACTAAGCATTCCCAGCGGTCTGCCGTCGCTCGATGAACCCTCGAATGTTAGCGTGGCCTTCGACGCTGCCGAAGAAACACCGCCGAGAGGCGTTCTCCCATAAGACGACGTCCAGTTGCTTCGCATATTTCAAGACGTATTCGTAGTCGGCCTGGGAAGCGAAGGCGGTATACAAATACCCTGCCGACAGCGAGAAGATCAGTCCTCGTGCTCAACGACGTCATTGAGCTTAAATGACAGGAAGAGTGACCTTCTTGAGACTTCATGCGATTTTTCTCAAGCTCCCAGAGGCGGATTTGATCCTGGACGGTGACGGGGAGGAGGGGTTGCTGAGGCGAGAGACGCTTCAGTCCCGACTTCCGAACATGGAGTCGCCGACGGCGTTCAGAACTTACATTTTTGCGCATCTGCGGGTGCGCGTGTGTGACGAGGTAACTGATGATCTGGATGTACCGACGTCGGCAACCGGCTACCAGAACGAGCGATGCGGTCATGCTCACTTGGTCTGCGGTAATGCCGTTCGTGAGTGCCTTCTTGACGCTATCACGCGTTATTGCACCGATAACGAGGTTTGGGAATCGCGACTTGAGCGTCACGAACAAGTTCAAGACCGCAATCTGTAATGGGTTATCTGTACATCCGTGACACTTCAGCGCTGACCGGATTTTGAATCGTATTAAAGCGCTCACCTGTGTACGCATACAGACGATAGTTGGTCTCGAGGACGATGAACCCCTGAGCGTGCGATCCGTCCCCTGAACCGGCAGACGTGGGAAGTGGTGGGGACGAAGACGTCAGTGTCGTTGCCAGTCGCGTCGGGCTGAACCTCCGTGAGGTCGCCTTCGGCATATCGAGGGAACGTCGAGTCAAAAATAACCACTCGGAATCCGAGGCCAGTGACTGCTTACCGTGCGCTGCTTAATCAGCCCATAGTCGCGTAGGTCTTCAAGCATGGCTTTCTGCGTCGGACTCAGGTTCTCTGTAGAATAGTCCTAGGAACGCACACAGGGGTCATTGCGTCATGATCGCGGGAGAACGGCATAACTCTCGAGTACCTTCCCGAGTTCAGTCGTGGACAGCATCAACAAGAAGCTGATGACTTCTACAAGGTCCATTTGTCTTTCCTAAATGTTATCGTACTTGTGAGTTGAATTGCGGGAAAGCCGTCGAATAGAACCGACCTCAGCCATTTGGAGGTATTGGAGCAATAGCTCCCAGAGTTGCACGTGAGGGGGGTGGAGGAGGAACTGGAAGCCCGCGGACGTAATCTGCAACGCGCCGCTGCTCGGAATTAACACAGCCGTCGAGAGCGCCGTATACAACGACTCACTGAACACGAGCCATGAGGCGGCTTCTCTCCAGCAAGTATAGCACGCCTGCTGACGGCTTCGATGGGAACTGGCCTGTGCCAGACGACACCATGTAATAGAGGATGGTCTGTCACGACATGAATATTGAATAGAATGTTCGGCGGAGTTGAACTACCTCCCAACGTTCGAGAGCATATGCGTCAAGGGCATCTACTTCTGATGGAGGATGTTTATCGTCGTTCTCTGCGAGCACGCCGAAGCTGCCGCTCGCGCCGCTAGAAGCGGAGTGTGACGTGTAAAGAATTCTGACATCTTTGCGCATCAATACTTACCCTCCTGTGATCGCCTGCCGCATGCTGGATTTGAAAGTGGGGTTCAAAGAGTGTTTCGAGGTTGATGGTGGCAGGATATGTAACCGCGCTAATGTGGATAGCGCGTCTTGGTACGGTCTATTGATTGTCAGTTAAGCGATACTACAGTACATGTACCAGAACCTACTTCTTCCCTTCACGCGTCACCCACGCTGCCATCGTTGACGGGGGTATTGGCAAATCAAGCCACAGGAGGTTCATGACGAGCTGTCGTTCCAGGGGTCTCAACAATCTGGCGGACGCGATTTGAACTCAGCCCTGCTATACGCGTCAGATGGGAATTCACCTGAAAATCGAGAGGCATGCTGAAGGCTTCTGGTACAGCCTTGTTAGCATGTTCTGCGACTGAGACTGAAGAAACGTGATCAGGCTATGGGACTGATCGTCGCTCTCCGTGGTGGCGTCCTTCGAGCCCTCTGGTGCGACTTTGATGGTGACTGACGGCATCCTCGGTGCCTAGTGTTATGTAGAGAAGGATCAAGGAGGTAGATTATTCGAGATATGACGTTATATGCGCTTGAAGGGGAGCTGAGTCGAGCAAATCAAAGAACGACCACCGGACGACTCACCGTGGTGGCGACTGTTGCAAACCAAGAAGAACGCGAGAGACGCCCGTGCTGCATCCTGTTAGCACCGCCACCCCCGACGACGCGTGCGAACTCGCGCTTACGCGCCCAGACGCGTCAGCGACCGTCCCCGCACACGTACCCCTCCCTGTTCCTTTCTTTCCTACGACCACCACGCGCCCAAAACGCGCTGCTGAAACAGCGAGCACTATGGCAAGCAACTCGGTGCACAATGCTGCCCTGAGCAGTGCGTGTCGCTTCTGGACCCCCGATTCGTCCCGCGCTTACGACGTACACATTGCAGAACAGTACGGTCTAGTTCGATCATTAGTCTCTCAGGACCCGAAGCTTGTAAATGCGGCCGACGAGGTACAGAGAACCGCGCAACCGTCAACATAGGTTTCTTCTCACTGCTCCACAGGACGGTCGGACGCCCCTTCATTGGGCCGCATCCTCAGGCTCTCTCGACATCGTCCGGTATCTCATAGATCAGGGAGCCGACGTCAACCGTGGTGATAGTGGCGGTTGGACGCCCCTTCATATTGCTGGTGAGCTGCTTCTACCAGATCACAGGGCATGCACTGTATCTTTGACCGCGTGCTCATTTATTATTGGTTAGCGTCCGGTGGCTTCGAGGATGTGGTAACAGAGCTCCTAGGCGCTGGCGCGGATGTGAATCAGCGAAACGACAAGGGGTTGACCCCTCTGTAGGTTCGCTTTTCCCATACGTTACATGCGTTGCTCACACTCTCGTGCAGGCACTATGCCGCGTCAAAGTCCCGGATTGAGGTGCGCATTGCCAAGTGCTCATGACATCACATCCAAGTCATGCTCACCAGCCTACAGATTGGCAAAATCTTGATTGCACGGGGAGCAGATGTGCGTACTCCTTACGTAGACTGTATTGCGGGTACTCACGACCCTCAAGATCAACGCGAGAGATAGGGCCAATCAACTGCCCTTGTTGGTGACCAATCACTGTCTTCATATATCGTGCTCGGCTGAACTCATTCGCCCTCATAGACATAGGGCTGCCACTACCGGGTCCACGGGCTTCATCAATCTCCTTCTTCACCCTCCGGAGGGCTCTCCGAAGCCGCGATTGAACACCGCGGACCGCGTCGGTACGTCCCCGCGCCGCGACCCGATACTCCAACACGGACGTTGATGACCCCGGTGTATAGGTAATACGCCGTTGCATCTCGCAATGGAATCTGCGCACGCCGAAGCTGCCTGCCTACTAATCGAGGCGGGCGCCGATCGTGAACGGGTGAGCATAATGCGACGTGTTGACCAATGCCCGCAACTGACGCGATTCCCGTTCAGACAAACGTAGACGGCGAAATGCCCGAGGACATGGAAGGCGTTGGCGGACAGGAACAGAGAAGGGCCCGGGCTTACGTCGTCGAGCGTTGCGGCAAACGCTGACCGGCTACTCAAGCAGCATCGACGAGGGCAGTCCATCGTCTGAATGGGGCTCGCCAGCAAATGACGGGAAGTGAGTCTAATCTTGTACTACATACTGTATCCAAATGGGAACCTCGGTGTCTTTCGTCCACTCGGCCAACACCTTCGCCCGAGACCACTGTCGGATAGAAAAAGTACTGTCTATCTATATCAACGGTAAGTTACTGGGACGGCAGTGTAACTGCACGGAAGCGAAGGCTCGTCTCGACCGCGACAGCAATCGCAGGACCCCGGGGCATGGCCCTTTGCTCCACTCGGCGCGACCATCGACGCGCAAGGATCTGGCTGCATGAAAGTCAACTTGACAGACTGGTCCTGAGGGGGTACGGGCGGGCGGCGCTGGAAATGGAAAGCGACTTACGACGGTCGTCGACCTTCGGGAGGAGTTTGACGAGGCGGTGTTTCTTAACTGACGCGCCGTCCTTGCCAAAGTAGCGCGTCGAGTCGAAGCTCCAGTGGAGGGAGCCCACGATCCAGTTCTGCAGGCCCTGCACGTATATCGCAACGTCCCTGTCGATCTCGGGGCTCCAGGACGGCAGCCGCTGTCGATCTTCCTCGAAACGATCGATGGATGCCTTGCACAACACTCCGACGGCGTCCGCCGCTTCCTGCAGGCCCACGTCTTGCCGGTGCATGATCACGGCGATCATATTGTGGGAGTCCCGTCGAGCCTGCTCGACGTTGTATGAGAAGAGGTCCTGGCAACCGGCAGCGCATTAGTTGTGTATAGCATCGCAATAACCGTGGACAGCCATCGACGGACGTTTGACCACGTTACGAACGAGTTCGTCGCCTCTTCTAGAGCTCGGATCGTGGGATGCGATATGACCTCCTCTGGAAGGTCGATGCCCGCCGCATACTCGATGAGCGCGAAGCATGGCTTGCAGCCGCTTGTGTCCCAACGGAGTGTGATGTATTCCTCGAGGGCGGGCACGTCTCCACGCGCGCGGTCCTTTGCCTGTTGAGCAATCGCCGCGAAGAAGAGGCCCATCGTGTGTACGAAACGCTGGGTGCATCCAGGGCCGCCGGTCCGCCGGTACCGCCCAAAGAAGCTGGCGCCATTGAATCGTTGTGAGCGCCCGCACTACCATAGGTGCGCCGTGCGCGGGCGCGGATGGCACTGCGGACGCACCTCTTCGCCAGCTTGCCCGCTGCCTTATCCGTCTCGAATCCGGCGGGGTCGTCAAGAGCCCGCATCACGCATTCCGCGAGCCCGTACGTGTCTTCCGCATTGAATTCATCCGACCAGTCGTCCAGGGTGAACAGGAAGTTCATAAAGTCCGACGCCACTTGCAGCTTGTCGGCGTCCGCATCCGGATAGCAGGCGGCTGTGAGTTCGCCCGCACGGAGACCAAGGAACGCTTCCCGCCGGTCTTTTGAGAACTTCGCTTCGTCCAGGAGCAACCGCTCCGAGGCTCGAGCCACCTCCGAAGCGTATTGATTGATCCTTTGTGGGTATTGACAGTGCGAGACGAGATCCGGAAGGATGAACCTGCGAGACATCCGGGGCATATCAGGGATGCTCGACCCCCGTATGAGAGCGAAACAAGACCTGGCACGCCCCTTCTCTGGGCACTATATACCGCCAACGCGCTTGCCTGCCGCCTCCGGTGCCGACAGTGGCCAGCCTTTCAGGGGCACATAGCCTTTTGGCTTCTCATTAGACTCATGGCCTGCGCGCGACGCCCTCGGCCATTGAGCGCATCGAGACGGGAGGGCTGATCAGGACACCTCCAGGATGGGATTGGGAGGCGACCACAGCGAGGCGGGATGCTTCCGTTATGAGAAGCTGTGGAACGCGTTTGCCTCGTATCTGAGCGCCGAAATACTCCAATCAATCATATACTTCGTATGAATCTGGCGGCAACTCACCGCACAATCGCCCGTGAGGCCGAGCCACGGGATCCCTGCGCATATTCGGCGAGAGTACGTACTCCTCCGTCGTCCGCTGAGCGGAGAGGTGCCAATAGAATGTGGAGCAAATCGCCACCAAAGGGTAATGCTGCTACCCAGCGGATGTAGCGCATCGCTGTATTGTGCCCCGGAACCTACCAAGCCAGCAGGAAGCAACGTTGCTGCATATGGTATTCCTAGCGAGAACGCCGCGCCCTCAGCCGCGCAATGCGCGTTCCGGCGACTTGTCAGAACATAACCGGGCGCCGTGACAGTGTCCGGCTTACCAGATCAACACGCATAATGAACGAGGCGCACTGTAGCCTTGCGACATTGAGATCTTGGGAGATTTCAGCTCGATAGGGATGACTTCCGTCAATAATAGCTCCTCCATCGAGGACGACCAGAACCTCGCATCGCATGGAAGTAGTCGGCTCATTGGTCCTTGCGGACGATGCCTGAAGACGGAAACCATGAACGGGACCTGTTCATGTTCTAGCCCGTATGTGAGGAATCGATGGGTGCAGTAATTCGTATGAGGACATGCCGGGCCTACCAGACGCAGCACCTATGAGAAAAGCGGTGAACACGAGGTGCTGCATGTGTACTGAACAGCACCCTGCATTTCCCGCACTGTGCATCGGACATAGGCTACGGCGAGCCGCCAGCGTGTAGGGACCGGCTCCAGAGCGAACGAAGCATAAGGGAAGCGCATGGCATACCTTCGACAACTAGAGCGTGAGGTACAGCGTCGTCAGAGCATCGTCAAGAGGATGTGTCGAGCCGAGCCGAGATTGATGCCGTTTTCCAGGTTGAACAGGGAAGTCGTGATGTCGTGCTCGCGAGGAGTCCAATGACCCAGAAGACTTGGAGAAGGGAGCGAGAAGGGGGCCGCGACATTGCACAGATCCGAATACTGAGACCGACAGGCGGCACCACGCAGATCCGGGAACAGAAAACAGAGTAGACCGTTACGGACTAGCAACTCGTATGTTTTTGCACATGACTAGCCGTAGGGATGTGTTCTGAATATTATATCCATACGGCAGCAACATGGCGGCTCTCCGAGAGAGCCAGGGGTCCAGCTGGAGCGGGTCTTGACTCTGAACCGACTTCACGCTCTCGCGACCACGCGCGATTATGAAGTGCCTTGCAACCGATACCCTTATCGATACCCTGATGCAGAGCGCCGCAAGTGAATCCTTTGTGTTTGACATATATCCACACTTTGAATCCGGTGCAAGAGATGACGGAGGTCAAGACACGTTGTGGTAGAGGACAAGTCATACGGTCGGAGCGCTCGACGTCGCCGCAGCGGTGTCAGTTCTGTTTCCGGCCGCCACCACTGCCTCAACACACACCTGGTCATACTCTGCATACATCGACGGAGACACCTAGTCAGCGTTGTAATATATCCTCCGGATTAAACCTCTAGCTGATATACCGAGAGGAGGTGTGGATGTCGGTGAGTGTACGCGGGTTGGACTTTGGCCTATGTAAGATGGCACCATGATTGACAGAATTGGACAAGGTACCAAGCTCAGTGGGAATGCCAGCCCTTTGATATCAGCAATGCTCGGCGTTCGCTCCTTGACCTTTCGCGTCATCCTCGAGACTTCGTCGTTATCCTCGTCGTCGACCATCCTCAGACATGTCGTTACCAGAGTACCGGTCAGGATCTGGAGCGGCATCTCAGGTAGACGTCTCGCAACACGCTCTCCCGGGGTACAGCCGCACAAACAACATTGAGTCTGTATGGGACGTGCCTCCTGCGGAGCAAGAGCACCGGTTCCACTTGACGGACAAGAAGACGCAGGCACAATGGCTCACATTCGTTATTCTGAGTCGAGCGAGCACGCCTACCGAGCCTCCGACGTTCTATCAGGGAGCTAACATAACCGGATCAGTCAAGTTGAGCATAGACAAGGAGATGCTTGTGGACGAGATTACTCTTACTGTGAGTGCGCGAACGACGACCGTCAAGCATCGAGCCTCCTTGCGCTGTACTCTCCCTCCCTTCACATCTGCGCTACAATAACACGTATGGTCTAGGATGCTGTTCAGCGGCTGATACGACATGCATATAGCTCTATGGGAGACTCAGCATCTTCTCCCACTCTACCTCGAACTTCTTCTACACGTCCACGACTCTCTACGCCGCGGCAGAACAGAGCCCGACCTCTCCAAATGGCTCCCTCCTGAAACGGGGGAGGCTGAAAGGGCAGTTCGACTGGCCCTTCTCCTTCCGGCTCCCCAAGGGCGTCAGCATCCTCTCTGGTATTGGCACAGACAGCGACGCCGAACGAGTGAACTACCGCCTCCCGCCGAGCTTCTCCGACGAGCAGTCGAATGTCCACGTACAGTACTCGCTCGTCCTTCGTGTGAACCGTGGTGGTTTCAAGACGGGGAGCAAGTGCGTGTTCACTTCCGCCTCTATCCATGGGAGACATCCTCACCTATGCTCATAGGTTGACCGTCCCTCTAACCTACATCCCCCTCGCGCGGCCCAGTCCGCCCAGCGTGCTGCGCCAGCTGGCATACCAGGCGGATCATCCATTGGTTGGGCCAGACGGAGATCCTGATGGCTGGAAAACGCTCGGGCCCATTAGGATTACCGGTGTACTATTCAAAACGGTCCCCCTTGAGGCAGACTGTGTCGTACGCGCATGCTTCACTAGACAATTCGTTGAAGTCGCTCATACTTTGGTATCATTTGGCTAGTTCAACGTCTCCAAGCCGGTCAGCACCACAAACGCGACCGGGAATTGCTGACTGACCGCACTCTTTTGAAGCTTTCGTACACCCGAGGAGGACTTATCCACCTCCTGTGCTCGATTCGTTCTGACAACGAGCAGTTCCTAGACCTCGTCACGACGCAGTCGGTCCGTATGGCCTTGGTACAACGCATCACATTCGGCGATGCCGTCCAACGGACGAGGTTCTCCCAAAGACTCTCGCCCCAACTGACCGTGAAGACGTACGAGCGAGCACACGTTCAATGGTGGCGCGCACCCACTGTAGGCTCCGCAGAAACGGACACAAAGACCTTTGCCGGAGAGCTCGCCGTCCCCGACGATCTCGTCCCACCCTGTCAGATCCTCCATTACGGTCATGAGGTCCGTATCGCACTGTCATTTATTACCATACACACTGGACTCATCAGAGCGCCGCTGTCTGAAGTACGAGCTGGTCTTTCATGGCTTGGAGGCAGTAGGTTTCACGCCAACAGCCGGGTCGAAGAAGACATACCTATCGGAGCCGGTAGTGATCGTCAGCGCTTTTGCACAGGGGCCGCGCCCCAAGTCCTACATCCCACCTGAATACGATGGATGAGTACGCCTACCAGCAGGCATTGTTTTCCATCCTCGACGCTACATTGTACATGGCGGATTACTTCGGCATGCCTCTCATCCCTTACGGGGCGTTGGTGGGATCCCAGTCCGTCACTAGGTCTACAAGCAACATTAGCAATGCGCGCGAAGGGCGGGGGATGAGTATGATCGGTGCCTACATTCGTCCAATGCGTCGAGTTCTGCGACCTCCTGATCTGTCAACTCGAAATCATAGACTTGCAGGTTAGATTGAATGCGGGCTTTGGATGATGACTTCGGGAGCGGGATGTAGCCCTGCAGGAAAGTGTGTAAGAGATAACCGGTGAGTCGCTGTATGCCAGATGCATACCTTCTGCAAGGAGTACCGCAGAAGAACGTGCGCGGGCTCTTTGTTATACTTCTTGGCAAGTTCGACGATCTTCGGATGCCGGAAGCGCAGACCGCGCACTAGCGGGGCCCATGCCTATGAGATCGAAGGGGTCACTATGAATATCGCGCCTAAGTCGCGGCAAGAACATACCTCAAGCGCGATGTCGTGCTTCTTACAGAACGACACGATGTCCGTGCGTGTCATGAACGGATGCAAATCGATCTAATGGGCCAAGTTAGTGAATAGACAGTCCAGACAGCTTTTCATGAGGGTAACCGACCTGGTTGATCACAGGCAGCTCCACACCTGCATCGACCATTTCCTGGAGATGCTTAACGCCGTAATTGCTCACGCCAATGCTCCTCACGAGACCTTCCGCCTTGCCCTCCACGGCTGCGCGCCAGCTTTCGGCACGCCTCTGGGGACCACCAATAGGGCCGTGGATGAGGTAGAGGTCGATGTAGTCCAAGCCGCACTTCTTCAACGACGTCTGGAGCGCCTGCTTCGCCGCGGAGTACCCGTTGTTGTTCATCAGCTTCGTGGTGAAGAAGATCGCCTCCCGCGGCGTGCCCGTGGCGGCGCAGAAGTCCCGGATCGCCCTTCCGCATTCCGCTTCGTTGTAGTACCACTCCGCGGAGTCCTATATCATCGCAGTGCGCGGACCCGGGGGCCGTCGCAGTCAGCGGGGAGGCGCGTCCAGAAGTCGAGCGAATGGATGACGGGCACGCACAATGTGGCGGTAGCCAGCCTGTTGTGGATGGGATGATCGTCAGCAGGCAGCGCGCGGGGGTCCTACAGGGTAATACAACGACCCACCTCTAGAGCCCAGCGGACGGCGTTGTAGGCTTCTTTGCCTTCCATTTCGTAAGTTCCTGCGGCAATCAGCAAGCGTAGTACATAATGAGCAAGTGCAGCCTAGCGCGAGGCTCTTCTGGTCCACACACCGAAGCCCATGAGTGGGATTTCATTTCCGTCCCGTAGCTGGTGCGGAGGCAGTAGTGAGCGTTCTTTGCTTTCTTTCAGGAAACTGCGAAGCGAGCGACTGTTTACCTTGAGTTTGGAGTCGATCGATAGTACCATAGTGCTATGTGTGTTGGTGTGGATGGTAGCGGCGAGGCAAGACGTTGTTTGCGATGAACGTCGGGAGGAACGGTACAACGGTACTATCGGATGACGTATACGATTGCTGCAGCCGATACTTGTCAGCAGCTGTGAGGAATTCCAACGGGAACCTTGTTTGAGAATGTCGCCAGCAAGCATCTAATCCAACCAGAATATACGCAGGGTTTCCCGCAGAAAGCTGTGAATATATGCAATGTTCGTACTTTGGGAACAAGGCGAAGTTCCTCCAATCCCCAGCCGAGTGGCGGAGGAGGGAGGACAGACGCCCGTCATAACATCCGCCCCACGTGCCATTGTTCCATAACGGGCGATTGTTCAGCGCATGGCCGACGACCAGCGCCGGTCTGTCTCCACCACCACTCTTGTACTCCTCATCGTTCCTCAGCTTTGACCATTACACGACTCTCAGGAGGAATCCGACTCAATCACCTCATCCACGACCATGGCGACAGTGTCGGCGTCGCAGCCGTCGCGCATGCCTAGCCCAGAGATCATCGATGTCGACGCTCTCGAAGAAGACGGAATCGTCTACAGTGGCTTCCACGCTCGCAATCCAACCCCTCATCGTCCTCGAAACGCTGGGAACTCAAGTTCGGTACCCGACTCGGGAGACGACGAAGTCACTTTTACTGGCTTTAGGCGGCGCTCACGGAGACGGGCGCTCCACCAGAGCGGAAGCGCCCAAGCAGGTCCGTCTGCAGGTCCATCGGGCCACAATGTCATTTCGCTCGATAGCGACGACGAGGTGTCGTCCTCGAGTACCAGCATTCATAGGCGACAATCTGGTATGTGTTTAAACAGCATTCCATCGCACATCTTGCTAATAGCCCGGATCAAGGAGGGGGAACCCGTTCCCGACTGTTGTCCCCACCTCCACCCGCCCCTTTGAGAGGTCACACACCTGGCGTTCCTCCATTACCGCGACATCTCTCCGCGCAAGCCTCCCTCCCCAGGCGCCGTGCTCAGAACATCCCCCCTCCCATTCGCCCGCATCGCAGTGCCCTCGCCTTCGAGCTGCCCCCTCCCCCGCTCCCCCGACTACCTCCACGCAATGTTGCTGCAGCGCCAGCTGCGGCGCCAAGATCTCATCACCAACCTGCAATGGGTCTTGGCGGTGCCCTAATAGCTCTCAATCGACAAGAAGCAGCACGAGAGGCGAACCGTGCGAACCGGAATGCGGGACAGCCTCGAGGCGGCGGCTTCAACCTTCCCTCTTTCACGGACATGCTCAGGAGGATGACAGGGTTCGGCGGAGGCGCAGAGGAGGCATACGTCCCCGCCCGTCCTGAGGGCAATCTGCGGAGTTGGCGAAATCGTCTCTTTCCCTGGCACTGGGACGACGTTGCGTTTGACGCCGGACATGATGAGCTCTTCGGGTCTGAAGGCGATGTCGATCCCCTGTTTGGCCTGCCGGAAATCTTCGATGTGCACCGTCCTAACGTGCTGCGCTACCCGCCGCCGGCTGACAAGGTACCGATGTGGAAGCCCGAGTACACGCATCCGTACAAGCCCGCGCCGGGATTCACGAACGACTTTGCCGCGCCGGACGAGGAGGCCTCGGGGTCAGCCTCTTCGCAAGGTATCATCGTTCTGGATGAGGACGACGCGGGCCCGAGCGGTGGGACGGCGAGTGGGTCGTCCAGCGCCACTGCCGTCGAGACGACGCTCGTGTGCGCACGCTGTCTTGACCCGTTGGTGCTCGCGCCCGCAGAGCGCACGTCGGAGGAGGACGCCAAGATGCGGCGTGTCTGGGCGCTCCGCTGTGGCCATATGCTGGACGGGAAATGCGTCATGGAGTTCATGTCGCCCCCTGAGGCCCGCTCGAATCCGGTCCCGACCCCAGCTGAACCTCCTGCAGAGGACACGACGCCGAGCAGTCGGGGCAAGGGTAAAGGCAAAGCCCGTGAAGAGCCCGAGCCAACGGCCATCGCGGTTGATGCTGAGATGGAGACAACACCGTCCGCCACTCTTGACAGGAAGGGCAAACGCAAAGCCGTTGAGCCTCTCGAGCCAGAAGAGCCCGCCAAGCGTCCAGCCCTCGCCGAGCCCGCATCCGCAGACATGGACGTGGACGCGGACAACTCCATCCGGTCACGTCTACGCTCGCGCGCCCGCGCAGCAGTAGCTGCCGCAACTGCCGACGTATCTCCTCCCTCCGCGTCCGCACCAGGCCCGGCGGTGGTGGCGGAAGGAAACCCGTCGTCCAGCGCTCCGCGCCGCGAACGACGGCGGCCGCCAGGCGCTCCGCGACAGGATTCAGCCGGGGAGGACGCGGGCTATGAACCCGAGCGTGCGGCGGGGAAGGGGAAAGGGAAGGGCAAGGCGAAGGTTGAGCGGAAGCCCGCGGTCGAGGCCGAGCACGAGTGGAGGTGCCCCGTGGCCGGGTGCGGGTGCGTGCACTACAGCGTGCGCGTGGAGGGGACGTGGACGAACGACGAGGGCCGGGGGCCCATCGGGCTGTTCGTGTGAGCGGGGGTCCGCTCTGCTGCGAGGTTTGGTTGTTCGGTGTCTGGTGTTTGATTATTGGAAGATTGAGGGGGTGCAACTGGGCGCACGTCCCTCGGATTCTTGGATTTTTGGTGCGTCACAGGCAGGACATAATATCATCGCATCGTTGCATATCCTCACCCTTCGGGGTTGTTACGGTAAGACGCTCCAGCCCTATGGTTGAGATGACCTATGGGACTAGAATTGCATGTTAACGGCCGGCTGCACGGAAGACATCGGGTCTTCAGAGCGACATCCAGTGGTCGGCATCGTCACAAACAGCCTCCTCAGTCAGCCGCGCGCTTTGGGTGAGTCTTCCTACGATCATTTCGGCTGGCCATTTTACTCCGTCTGGAGACGACACCAGGTTCCCCCGAATGAACCATGAACTTGCGTTGCGCCTATCTCCGAGGTGCAGAGCAGACTAGTGAGTTCCTTAAGTTACCAACCAGCTGGTGTAAGGTGAACGGACTCTTGCGTAAGTGTCTCCGCCCATTACGGAGCCCCTGTCGCATGCACCATGGCCGAGATGGCTCTGGCTATTGCCACACAAACCTAGAAACGCTCTGCCGTAGTAGATACATATCCTTGGATCTCCTCTCCAATGCCACAATGAACCATATGTTTGTGCCCTCGAGACGATCAGCACGGCGAACAACTGCCAGCCACCGTGCTCTCCGTCGGAACGCCCACCAGCGGACTCCTCCGCGACGTGCCTGGGAGACACAGCCACTGGGCGTAGTGGCACCCATCGATCGTGGTGGCTTGTAAGTGGGGTGAAGCCCTTGGACGGCCTCGGCACCGGGGCCGATGTATTCTGGCCCATGTAGAGAACTTGAGTTCATAATCTCAGCGCAATCTCCCTCACCGCAGCAGCGGCGACCTGTCCGCCCGCTGCGTGGAGGACTCGTGTGCCCCCCCGGCGAAAACGCGTTGCAAACTCATGCACGGACGCATGACCGGCGTCGCCTTTCACGCCTTTCGGGGATCGGGGGTCGTTCTCACTTCGCGGTGCGCGATTCGATGGATCCGCAGGCCTGCGACGTACGGAACGGCTGCCCGAGCCGACAGCCAGGCGACCAGCCAGGGCTGCCAGTGGCAGCCCCCCACCCCCGGGCGGCCTTCCGACCCTGGCAGCTGGCACCGGGCAGCCTCGTTGAGAATCCGCGTTTCATCTCGCGCATGAGCGGCGGCGTTGCCGCGAGGGCTTGGGAGCGTCGACGCGAGGTCTTTCTCTCCCTCTTCCGTCCGCTCTCCCCTGCCTATTGTTCTATGTCCGCCCTCTTCAGTCCGCGCCAGTGCTGAGTGCCGCCGCTGCTCTCGCGAGCCCCCTCCCCCGCTGCCGCTGCGTTACGACCCCTTACGACCTCCGCCGGCCCCGCTCTAGACCTGCCGCTCACGACACTCACGACTATACCCATACCCACCCGCGCACGATATCGATGATGACCAGCCCCAAGACCGCCACCGCCGTCAAGCAGGCCGCGCGCCCGCGGATCCTACTGAGAGAGCTGAGGAAACGCAGACACGTTCGTACCCTTACCACTCCTCCGTGCGCCGTTTCCCCGCACGAGGCTGACCGCGCTCCGCCGCTCCCTCGTACTGTATGGCCGAACAGCCAAGGCGCTCGGACTCGCTCCCATGCCTGAAGCTCGCGCCTGAGAACCGGCCGTATTTCGTCTGCCAAACGTGCCAGTTCCCGAACGTGCTCTGCGAGCTTTGTCCGTGGTGCCTGTGCCGCTGCGAGGTCGCGGAGGTCGCCGCGCTGGTCGCGGTCGTCCGGCGCCGGCTGAGCTCGCCCACGCTCCTGAGCGACGCGCAGAAGGCGCAGCTGGCGCGCATAGAGAGCAAGGCGCGTGGAGGACGCGTGCTGGTGCCACTGAGTAGAGGAGGTGTGCGGACGGTGCAAGGCGCGACGTCATCACACGCCGGGCGGGCGACGCGGGCGAATAGCCGGTGTGAATGGGAGGGGGAGTGTGAAGGGGGCGCCCGCGGGGATCTAGCCGGGGGCGCCTGTGCCGCGCACGACGCACCCGAGGCCGATCGCTCAGAGACAGAGTCCGCCGTCGACCGCGTACGGCGGGAGCATCGCAACGCAGTCCTCTACTCTGCCGCAGACGTCGTTGCTACCGCGACCGTGGTCAGCTATATCCCCTTGTCCTCCACGCTGCGTCTCTCGTGCTCACCACGGCTTGCTTTGTGCTTTGTGATACCCAGGACTCGACCTTGCAGCCCTTCCTCGACGAGATCGCGGCGACGCACCTCGAGAACCAGAACCTCGAGCGGAGGTCCGTTTCAGTCGCGCGCAAGCGCAAGACCAACCCATCTGTACGAATCGCACGCACTCGCACGACCAACACACGAATGTCCACTGGCGACGATGTCGACCAGGCGGAACAGAGTGAGCTCGATAACGCGCTTCCAGCTGTATCCGCGACCCCGCTCCCCCAACCGCCCTCGCTGCGCCGCAAACGCCGCATGTCAGTCCTGCGCCAGCGCTCCTCATGCTCCCTCCGGCGCCGCGCAACCACCACTGGTTCTCCGATGAGCCATCGACGGACGGAGACGGCGCCATCGACGCCCGCATCCTCCCGGCCCAAGGCAGCATCAGTACGCTTCAGCTCCCCGCCCCCGTGCCCGAGTCCGAGCCCCGAAGCGTTCCCCCTCGGGCACCCACAACGCCCGCTCTACACCGCGATCCGGAAGAACATGCTCCGGCCCTCGAGCCCCGCGCCGAGCATGGGCAGCGGCAGCGGGTGCGCGAGCATCGTCGACTTCGACGCGGCGGTGCTCGAGCGGGGCACGCGCTCACTCGACATCCCGCGCTTCAACTCGCTCGGGCGCTCGTACCTCAGCGTCGCGGCGTACGCGCGCCCGGTGCTCTTCCCGCCCTCCGCGAGCGGCTTCTCCGTGAGCGGCGAGACGGAGCTGAGGATGGACCTCGCGCGGAGCCGGTCGATGGACGGCGTCCCGTCCGACTTTGCGTTCCGCGAGGTGAAGCCGGACGCGTCGACGGTGAAGGCGAAGGTGAAGAGCTTCGGGAAGACGCTCAAGAGCCTTTTGAGGGGCAAGATATAGAACGGCCCACTGCTACGGACGACGACGACGACGACTATGACTTCGCGACGGTTTCGATCTCGGTCTCGCGCTTGGAATCTGGATGGATGGATGGATGGATTGGATTGAATAGAACCATAGATTGATATAATGTCGTGAGTCGTCTCTGCTCCATACGCCTTCTAGCTTGTTTGATACGAGTGCTGATGCCGACCGCCCGCGCGATAGGGAACACGGTCTTGCTCAAAGGGCGCGCTGGTCCCGTCTTGATACCACACATGCACATATGCTTCATGCCACATACCCACCCATGATCACGACCTTAATCACGATGCTGTATGATTGTTTTTGCTCTCCCAACTTTGTTCATATCGTGTGCTCGGGTGCAGGCCCTGCTCGAACTTGTACTTTTCCCGGATCGCTGGAAGACACGCATGTCACATGCACGGGATCGCGTCACCACGCGTGACGACGCTGCGCGGGGCATTGCCGTGGTGGCGCCGCCGAGCTCGTCCAGTTACTGGCTTGGCTTTCCCGCTCACGACCCCAATGTCCATGTGGCACATATTCCTCGATGAATATCATGCTCTGCTGCACACCAACTCCGCCCTATCCATTGGAGTGGGAGAGATAGTGGTGTATGGTATTTAGGGAGCCACTAGGATGAGGCACGAACGCACCCTTGGCATGCGGATCGTGCGTGGGCCTTCCTTTGTTCGACTCGCGCGCGTTTCCATGTTTTGAGCGATGTCCGACGCTCGGTGAGCTAAGCCATGTGTAGTCGAACAACATACGAACACCCAGTACGCTGGCTCGGATCTTCGTACACCCACCCTCTCGAGTGTTCTGAACGTGCAGAGCGGCGTGCTGGACGTTTCCCACCTCCCAGGTCCCCGCACTTGCAATTCTCCGAGCACTGTGTCCCGTAGGCCGTGGCTGGGTCGGTTGTGAGGCACATTGCGGGAGAATGAGGCAGCGGGACGTTCGAGCACGGTCGAGTCTCGACAGGCTTGAAGACGATGCATGAATCAGCAATTGGGATGCGTTCGTCGCACCGGATCGGGGGTGGGGCTATACAGGCATGTTGACCAATGAGTTCACCGATGAGATGATTCAAGCAGGTCGTCTATGAACGTTGCCTGAGTCGCACGTCCAGTTTGCGTGTAGCCTTCCGCCTGATGCTGAGGACCGACGGACGCGCAAGAATTATCAACAAACGCGGCCTCCGCAGCAAAATGGACGGTGTCGACTATAAACCTCTAAGGATGCGGTCCCAGACGGTGTGTCCCATTGCAAACTTTCCAGAATAGCCTCGCTGGCTTTGTGCTGCTTGTCGAGCCTATTTCGGCTACCCTGTAAGCTCGCGTCCTCTCGTCAAAGCAGCCTTACGCACCGTGCGCGGCGATTAGTGAGCATCGACTGTCGCTCCGTCCATGTCTCGCCCCAATAACCGCTGTGGCATAACCGCGCCGCGGACCGCCAAGCAACAAGGGACGTGCGTTCCGTGCCCAGACGTGCACGCCGTATGCTGCGCACCGTCATGGATGAGTCGTCCTGCGAGGCGTTGACGTCCTCTCGCAGCCCGTCTTTCCGCCAGAAAGCCCCCGTGAGAGGTCATGGTCAACTTTCGTACCGTCGAATGCGCTCGCGTAGCTTCTTGATCGAGGCAGGATTCCCGCACGACGCCACGAGAGCGTGCGGCCGCCGTGGGTCGCGCTCGAGGCCTCTCGATCAAGAGGCATTTCCGCTCGCCAATGCATGCTGCTTCCAGCTTCCAATTCAAACGGAATCTGATCTACGCGAGGCGATCCTGGGCTCTTATCTTATCTGATATTGACGAGAGCACTACCACTTACCCGCCGGCTGGATCAACTGCCTCCTCGTCTGTTTCTATGTGCCGCGCCTGCAATGCTCGGTGCGCATCAGAGGGCATCACGGTGTCCACGCGGTGGTCTCGCAGAGAACCATCTGTCTCATTCCGCAAACACCCAATACGTTCGCGCAATAGACAGAGCCACGAATGGGACGGTAGGATTTCGTCTGAGGCGGCGTTTTGCGACATCCGCTGGCCTCTCCGCGCCGGGGACCTCGTGCAAGAACAACGCGGTCGCGTGCAACACATTCTTTGCGGGACGCCCGGGCGTCGTATCCGCCTCGTCCAAGACGTTCAGCTCCGAGTACGCCCTGGAACGCCAAGTGCGCGTTGGATGGACGTCCTTCTCCAGAACATTCACTCGTGCGGTGCATCAGGGCTCTATCGCGCCATGGCATACACAGCACTCGAAACTGCATTGCCTTGAGACTCTGCCGCGTGCAGGAGCGGGGGCCGCACATAGAGTTCGAGTCGACTGCATTGCCGTACGCAGGCCGGGTGGGCTGCCCGACCGCAGGAACCACTGTTCATCCTCGGATCGAGCGGTCGGTCAGGCCATTGAACAGCGACGGCAGAAGAAGGAAAGAGGCTGGAGGTTCGCGACGGGGCCGGGGGCGTGACCTCGTCCGAAGCTGCGCGTCTGAAGCCACTCGGGCCCCTCGTGCTTCTAGCGGGGGAGATGCAGGCGATGCTCCCCCCGAGCGGGGGCTCCCGCGTGCAAATCCTCGGCTGATTTTCGCGACCCGCGTGCGCCCTCGCGCGCGCGGCGAAGGCGGGGGCGGGTCATGGCTCAGGTCAGCTCAGGGCCGCGAGAGGGCCGCGATCGTTTACCCTGCGCGCCGTTATTCAGACGGGTCGTTGGAAGGGAAATGCGGGCGAGGCACTGGAAGGCGGACGACGAGGCGGGCAGCGACGAACCTCCGATCTTTCGCGTAAGCCGTGAGGGATTTCTGCCCGAATAGGATATGCACGCGGCTATGATGCAAGTGATGTTGGCAAACCGCGCTGACACGCTAGCGAGCGTGCTTCGCTCGTTTGGTCAGATACTCGAACGGGCGAGCCATATGAAGCGCTTAGAGAACTGGCAGAGGGTGTATATATGGGTGGAGTGGAATGCAGAGAGGGAGCAGCGTCAGCCCAGACAAGCTACCCGCACATCCTAGCTCTCTGCACTCGCACTCGCACTCCAAACGACCCTCGTCATGCAGTTCAAGTCTGTCCTCACCCTCGCCGGCATTGCCCTCGCCAGCGTCCTCGGTGTCTGCGCGGAGGAGCAGAAGCAGGAGGCGGTATGTTGCCCCCTCCGGGCCGCAGCCGCAAAGTACCCGGACTCACCTGTATACTCTTTGCAGCACCCTACCACAATTTGGGTGCCCACTGCGACCGTCGTCGAGACCAACACGTTCACGGCAACCCGCATCGAGCAGATCTGGACGACCGTCGCGCCCTACGAGTGGGAGACGACGTACCCTATCACCTGGACCGCCGTCCAGACGAAGACGCAGTTCAAGCCCATCGTCACGAACGCGCCCGCTCGCCGCCACGCGCGCGACTTCGAGACGTCATGAGATCGCGTCCTTGAAGGGACTGGTGAGCATCAGAGACCTTTCCATCCCGTCTAGGCGCTGATGAGTTTTGGTCAAGACATTTGATTCACGACTTTGCTATGACTGCTTGATGATCGCCATGCTTTGTTGTATCTGGAGTTTGTATATTAGCGGAACGCAGTCTCTGCTACCCTGTGGGAATGCATCCTGACGGCTGTTCTATGATACGCCGTGTAATAAAACGCGCCCCTTGCGATTGCCACAACAGACGCACCTGCCAATACCCGGTAGAAGCGACAGTGGAGTACTTTGCTTGAAATGGATACCTCGATCATTGTGCATAAACAGGCCGTGCATATGGCGATCATACTGCGTAAAATGCCAAGTATAACCCGACGGTAGTAGCCTCGCCGAGCCTCGAGGTGATGTTGCTGAATTGATGCGCCGCAGGAAAAAGCGGGTCGTTTCTTCCGAATCGCGGAGAGTTCACCCTTCAGAGCTGTTACAAGTATGTAGGCACATCATTTTAGTTGCAAGCAGAGCGTTCCGAGCTGAAGAAGCTGGGCGTCGTCGAGAAACAAGCGAGGACGCGTACAGCCGTACGCGTTCAGCTGGGCTACTCCGCGCACGTGACCCCGCCGCGACTTTTTGATCAGTACGAGTCAAGTTGATGAGAGCTCGCATGCTTCTTCGAGGCTTGCGGCCCTCTTTCTTCCATCGTCCACCATCGTCGCCTCTGCTCGCAAGGATGGCATCCTCGACACACTCAGACTGGACCGCCTCCAGGGTACGCGAGGAGTTCTTCAACTACTTCAGGTCCAAGGACCACACCTTCGTCCCCTCGTCCTCGACCATTCCGTATGAGGACCCCACTCTGCTTTTCGCGAATGCTGGTATGAACCAGGTGCGTAAACGTTGGATCGCCTTGCGTGGGGTTGCTGAACAACCTGTGTAGTACAAGGCCATCTTCTTGGGCACGGTTGATCCCCAATCGGAGCTCGCACGACTCAAGCGTGCATTCAACAGTCAGAAGTGTATTCGTGCGGGCGGAAAACACAATGGTACGCGTTTATGCATCGTGCAATCAGCTGTGTCTGATGACAGGGCGAAGACTTGGAGGATGTGGGCAAGGACTCGTATCATCACACGTTCTTCGAGATGTTGGGCAACTGGTCGTTCGGTGATTACTTCAAGGTGCGTCGCATTCATCTCACTTTCGGCAAAATGTCTGACATCCCACACATTACCTAGAGAGAGGCGATCGCGTATTCATGGGAACTCCTCACCGAGGTCTACAAGCTCCCCAAGGACCAGCTCTACGTGACCTACTTCGAGGGTGACCCCAAGAATGGCTTGGAGCCCGATCTTGAGGCGAAGCAATACTGGCTGCAGACTGGCGTTCCCGAGGACCACATCATTCCGGGAAACGCGAAGGATAACTTCTGGGGTATGTCGACGCCACATTCGCGCCTTGCGAAACACTCACCGCCTCGGTATAGAGATGGGTGCGACCGGTCCTTGTGGCCCTTGCAGGTACGTGCACCAAATCAGAGATTGCCTAGCCTGCGCGTAGGGCACTCGTTCTCAACCTCGTGCATAGTGAGATCCACTACGACCGTATTGGCGGACGGAACGCCGCTAGCCTCGTCAACCAGGACGATCCGGACGTCCTTGAGATCTGGAACAATGTGTTTATCCAATTCAACCGTGAAGAGGACGGTTCGCTCAAGCCCCTGCCCGCAAAACACGTCGACACGGGTATGGGCTTCGAGCGTCTCGTCTCTGTGGTCCAGAACAAGCGCTCCAACTACGATACCGACGTCTTCCAGCCTATCTTCACGAAGATCCAGGAGCTCACTGGCGTCCGGCCATACTCGGGCAAGTTCGGCGACGAGGACGAGAACGGTATCGATACCGCGTACCGTGTCATTGCCGACCACGTCCGCACCTTGACGTTCGCTCTGAGCGACGGTGGCGTACCGAACAACGTGGGTCGTGGATATGTGCTACGCCGCATTTTGCGGAGAGGTGCCCGCTTTGCGCGGAAAAAGCTGGGTGTCCAGATCGGCTCGTTCTTCTCGTCGTTGGTCCCCGTTGTTGTGGAACAGATGGTGCGCGGACCTCAGTCAGCATGCGGTCGGGCGCTCACCGGGATCATGTAGGGTTCCGTCTTCCCCGAGATTACGCAGAAGACCGCTGAGATCAAGGAGATCCTAGACGAGGAAGAGGAGTCGTTCTCGCGCACGCTCGATCGCGGCGAGAAGTTGTTCGAGCAGTACGCGCAGAAGGCGCTGCAGTCCGGCCAGAAGGAGCTCTCTGGCAAGGACGTGTGGCGGCTGTACGACACGTACGGCTTCCCCGTCGACCTCACGCGCCTGATGGCGGAGGAGCTCGGGTTGAGCATCAACGAGGCCGAGTTCGAGGCCGCGCAGGCGCATTCGAAGGAGGCGAGCAAGGCCGGCGTGAAGAAGGGCTCTGGCGAAGTCGTAGCGCTCGATGTGCACGACATTGCCGCGCTGGAGAAGAACGATGCCGTTCCAAAGACGGACGACTCGTTCAAGTTCCGTGAGTATCGTGAGCGCCCGGTAATCAACTTGCATTTTCTGACAACACGCTCGTAAACAGAGCAGGGCAACATCACCGCGAAGGTCGTTGCCATCTACTCGAAGAAGGCATTCCTGCAGTCGACAGAGGGGATCCCCGAGGATGCGTCCTTCGGTGTGCTCCTCGACCGCACGAGCTTCTACGCGGAGTCCGGAGGCCAGGAGTACGACACCGGCAGTATCGTGATCGATGGTGTCGCGGAGTTCGAGGTCACGAACGTGCAGGTCTACAACGGCTACGTCCTGCACATCGGCCACATGAAGTACGGCAAGCTCAACGTCGGAGACGAGATTGTCTCCTCGTACGATGAGGTCAGTGTGAGGCTCCTTGCCCCCAAACGATCGTGCTGACAGCGCTGTAGCTCCGCCGATGGCCCCTGCGGAACAACCACACGGCAACACACATCCTCAACTTCTCTCTGCGCGAGGTCCTCGGCGATCACGTCGACCAGAAGGGCTCGCTCGTCGCACCAACGAAGCTGCGGTTCGACTTCTCGCACAAGGCGCAGGTGTCCACGCCCGAGCTCACCAAGATCGAGTCGATCAGCCAGGACTGGATCCGGCGCAATGTGCGTGTGTTCGGCAAGGAGCTGCCCCTGCACGTCGCGCAGAAGATCAATAGCCTGCGCGCTGTCTTCGGCGAGTCGTACCCTGATCCCGTCCGCGTCGTCTCGCTCGAGTACGATGTGGACGAGATCGCAAAGGACCTCGAGAACCCGAAGTGGCGCAAGACCAGCATCGAGCTTTGCGGTGGCACGTACGTCTATCCGCCCATCTCCGCGACGTGCAGCGGTGCTAAATTTTGCATCCCTCTTCACTAGCCACGTCGCAAGGACAGGCGAGATTAAGGACTTCGTTGTCACCGAAGAGTCCGGTATCGCCAAGGGTATCCGCCGGGTGGTTGCCGTGACCGGTCATGAGGCTGCAGAGGCGCGCCGTTTGGGCGACTCCCTCACTGCTCAGCTCAACCGGATCGAGACGCTGCCGGACGCAGAGAAGGATGCTGCGCTGAAGGCGTACACCGTAGTAAGTACGATCTCCCTAACGCGACCACCGCTGTAGAATTGATCATCGGCATCCAGCAACTTGGCCAAGCCGATATCGCCCTGCTGAAGAAGAACGAGCTCCGCGATCGCCTCGCATCGGTCCGGAAAGCGTTCGATAAGCACCTGAAGGACAAGGAAGCCGCGGCGAACAAGGCGGTACGCCATCGCTGCTTCTTCTGTTGCAATGTCACTCACGAGACGTCGTACAGGCCGTGGACGCGCTCCAGCAATACTTCAAGGACAAGCCTGAAGCGCCTGCATACTTTGCCGTGCTCGACGTGAATGCGAACGCGAAGGTCATGCAGGGCGTCGTGCTCCAGGCGAAGAAGCTCGGCAAGTCTATCTACATCTTCAGCGCGGACCAGTCCGCGGGCAAGGTCGCGCATGTGAACGCCGTCTCAGAGGAGGCGAAGGCGAAGGGCCTCGACGGGCGGGAATGGGCGTCTACTGTGGTTGAGATTCTCGGCGGCAAGGTTGGTGATCTTTGCGCCTACTATCTATATTCACATGCGCTGACCGGCCTTTCCTCGCGCACAGGCAGGCGGGAAGCCTGACGGCGCGCAAGGCGTCGGCACTGAGGTGTCAAAGGTGCAGGATGCGCTGGAGGCTGCGCGGAAGTACTTCGAGGCGAAGACTGGGCTCTCGGTCTGATTGTTGCAAGTGCTTGGATGCGGTCTCGTGTGTGAGTGATTGTAGGCAGTCGTACGTAAATTTGTATACTAGCGGGGCATATAGAATGCGATGGAATAGACTGCGGTTTCTCCGACGAATGTCGCGGGAGGCGCGTGAGCTGGCACAGGTGACTACTTTGAACATCCGAATCATCTTGACATTGCACACAATCGACACGCCACCCTCATTCCTTATGAATCGCTCACCACCTGCGAAGTGTTCAAGATCTACGAACAGCTCGAAAAGAGGCAGGAGAAGGTGGCGCTGTCGGTAGCTTGCCGTCTTGCGAACCTATGCTTGCGTAGGAGATGACGGCGCTTGTTTCATCATGCTGTTGAATCTCGACCACCATCACCTCGTCAGGAGCTGTTCGCGCACACGTCTGTAGATTGTTACTCAACTTCTCTGATGATCCAGACCAAATCTGTCTTTAGCACGTAAAGTGGGCTCCGCCCCGGAGCTTTCTGCCCATCACTTCCTGCGCTTGGCTCATCTCTATTGGGCGGGCTTTGGGCCATTGGTCTGCACCCATGTCCTCCATCGATCGACCTCGCTGCTGAACAGTCTCTTAGGAAGGTACCAGTGTGAGGGAATGATGTCGCCTAAAGGGCGATAGGCACTTTACGTTTCCAGCGTCCGGTGGTGTGTCTATCGCGGCCGGAGTGCGATCCGCCCGTGCGAGTCCCAATGCGGCGCCTGGCTGAACGGATGTGGACCATTCGCAAGCCGTCTTCCAGATGATACGAGTGAGAAGCTGACGGTCTGGATCTTCTCCGTGAAGTTGGTGTGGCGTTTCTGGAGGCTGATAAAGTCTTCTACTCGTCGCCCGAGCATCCTTCGTCGTCCTCGTCCTCCCCGCACCGTTCTCTCCTCTCGCCCCCTGGGATGCGCCAAGCACAGGATGGTTCCCGCCGGCCCGATGAGGAGACCGCTTTGCTCGCGGAATCACCGGAGCGGAAGCCCGTGAAGACGCCGACGCCGTTGCCCAAGCTGCAGATATTCATCCTGCTGCTCATGCAGCTGGCCGAACCCATCACTTCCCAGTGCATATACCCCTTCATCAACCAGGTACGCTTCGAGGCGAATGTGTTGAGATAGCTTCGCTCATGTCCGCGCAGCTCGTCAGAGAGCTGGACATCACGGGCGGTGATGAGAAGAAAGTGGGATACTATGCGGGGATGATTGTACGTGCCATGTCTCCATGCGAGAGTGCATTGCTTACCTTACTTAAGGAGTCTCTGTTCTTCGCGACGGAGGCCATGTTCATAATGCAGTGGTCTCGGTTGTCCGACCGCATCGGACGAAAACCCGTCCTGCTCACGGGAGTTGGAGGTCTCTGCGTCTCGATGATCTTCTTCGGACTCTCCAAAACTTTTATTTCTTTGGTGCTCAGGTGAGCCGGGTGAATATGGCTGCCCCTCATGCACATGACTTACTGGATGTGCAAACAGCCGTTGCGTGGTCGGCATGCTCAACGGAAACATTGGTGTCATCAAGAGCATGATGGCAGGTATGCATAAGCATTGAATCTCCAATGCAGCAGCTAACATAATGGTCACTTAGAACTCACCGACTCAACGAACCTCGCGCAGGGTTTTGCTTTGATGCCCGTCATGTGGTCCCTCGGAGCTACTGTTGGGTGCGCATACCTTCGTCGTTCATTGTGGGATTGATACAACGCCGTAACTGACAATCA
This sequence comes from Trametes polyzona, assembly GCA_022606195.1. Lineage (NCBI taxonomy): Eukaryota > Fungi > Basidiomycota > Agaricomycetes > Polyporales > Polyporaceae > Trametes > Trametes polyzona. The sequence goes on from JABYQF010000004.1 coordinate 1,034,150, forward strand.
TCATCCCAGCCCTCTCATTGGTGGACAGCTGGCAAAGCCTGCGGACAGGTGGCCAACCGTCTTCTCGCATCCTTTTTGGCAAATCTATCCTTATTTCCTACCATGCGCTGCATCGGCGCTTTTCTCTGCTACCATATTCATCATTGGCCTCCTCTTTCTTCGCGAAGTAAGCACTTTGCTGCTTGTTTGCCGGCGCTTGCGCGACTTACACCTTCGTGCTCAGACCGTCCCCAAGAAATCATCTAGAAAGACAGTCCGCTTCCTCGACGACTACCGCACGCCAAAGCCATCAACGACACCAGTCTGCGCGCTCCTGACGAGACCAGTTCTGTGGTCAATAGCCAACTACGCTGCACTCGCATTCCTGGAGATCGCGTACCGAGCCATCCAACCACTTTTCTTCTCTACGCCCATCGCGCTCGGAGGATTAGGCCTTCCCCCATCAACAATAGGCGGCATCCTAGGCTCCTTCGGCATCATGGACGGTGTCTTCCAAGCGCTATTCTTCGCCAAGTTTGTTGAACGATGGGGGCAGAAGCGCGTCTTCCTGCTCGGAATGTCGATGTTCATACCTCTATTCCTGCTCTACCCCATCGTGAACGTACTCGCGAAGGCCAACGGGATGTCCTGTCTTGTCTGGGCGCTCATCGTACTGCAGCTCGCCTTGTTGGTGATCATGGACATGGCTTACGGTGCGTAGCGATCATCGATGCACCGATGCTGCGACTGGGGCACTGAATGCTTCACAGGCTGTTGTTTCATGTTTGTCACCAGTGCCGCACCTAGCCGAAGAGCTCTGGGAGCAACAAACGGTATTGCGCAGCTTGCCGCGTCCGTTGTACGAGCCATCGGTCCGGCAGGCTCAACCTCCCTGTTCGCCTTATCCCTCGATCGCAATTGGCTCGGGGGCTACGGGGTCTACGCTATCTTCACGGCGCTCTCGTGCGCGTTCATGCTGTTCTCCTTGCCTCTCCCTCAAAGGGGGTGGAGAGATGACGATGATGAATTATGACTTGTGAGCCTATTCATCCCAGACGTGATGCACCGTTCGACTGACGTGCTTCGTAGTACGACTGTGACGAATACCATCCTAGAGCGTCGATATGCCAGGCAGGATAACGTGCAATGTCTTGTGTCGCGAGCCTACTGGTTCCCGGTCGTTTCTCTACATGAAATAGTACCGAAGAGAATCTTCCACCGTTCATCTTCATCCCCACAGAATGTGCCTGAAGCGTCGACGTGGGGTCAGACGCTATGAAGCTCTGCAGAGCGCGTTGCTAAGCACTAGAAGCGAATATTCATCCGTGGAGATTGCGTCGAAGACGCATCCCCATGTGCTTGTACTATCGCTCAGGTCGTCGCGGAATACGGCGCCTTGTCGGGCGATGGTGTGGCGAACGCTCACAAGCGCGATGCGCGTCGTCGCCTCTTTGGGACCCGAGTACACCCATTCCACACGAGCCGGTGTGCGTGATCAGACGGCCTCCCGTGTCGCTCCTACCGGAGGAGCTATTCTTGGAGGCCTATGTGGCGTCGCGTGCAGCGGAGCTAGCAGCGGCCCCCGCGGTGCTTGTGAGTAGTGCGCACTCGCCCTCGCTGGCACGCATGTGTTGACCCCCAACTACGATGTGGTGTTTAGCCGCACTCGGCCCTCGTCCTAGTCGAGCGACAGTGAAGAAAGCTGCCGCTAAACCTGTTATCATGTTATCATCTGAACGTGCGAATACGACTCTACGATGCGGAGAGAAGCCTGGGTCGCTCTCGATTCCATCGCGAGGGTCTATACGGCAGAGGTCGCTTTACAGTAGTCGAGGTCGGGCACATGGGTCTCTATGAGAGCGATCACGTTAAGTCTCCCACTCCTCGAGCGCACGTACAACTCCGTCGGTCTAGACGATGTTTGTACTGCGAAGAGCGCAGTCCGACGTCGAAGGCCTTGGCGCGAGCTTGGCGGGGAGGAGTTGACCCTTCTCTTTGGGACTGTGTACTGCGACTGACCCTGCCAAGCCTGCTTGGCATGCTGCACATGGCAGGTGTAGTGTTCATCGATGTGGAGGCCCCAGGCGTATATCAACCCACCCTGTCATAGACATTGATGTCCAGAGTGTTGTGGCGCATCCCCTAGTCTTCAATGGGTCGACAGTCGACCGCACTACTCTCGCCATGAGCTGCTTTCCCGTGGTCTCACCTGGCAATACTCTCAGAACGTCGGCGTTCCTCCTTCGAATACTTTACATTGGGACCTCCTGGTACGCGTTCACTTGATTATCTGAGGGTCATGTCTGACTTCTCTTAGAGCGTAGGCATTGGGAAGTGGGCGGCATACTCAAGGTGTGTAACCCTTCTCTCCACCCTTCCCCCCAGCTCGGAGTTCACGGCCACGTAGATTGACAATCGCACCATAGGAGAGAACCGGGGCTGATAGTCAGGAGACCAAGATACTCGGGAGGACGCGGTTGCAGAAGAACGCACGATCCCGACGTTCGCTGCTGCCGCGAATGAAGATCCTAGCGGATTGCTCCGATGTACCATGCGTTGCACGCTGTTGCTTCCAGCTGCGCGGAACGGATCGTGGCGAGATGATGAGCTTCTGAGGTGGGTTCCTAGATACATCATGTCCGGTGACCCGCCGTACATATCTCACCTCGCATATTCGTGACGTAGCCGTTCCATCATGCGTTGTCGATGCCTTATTGGAATCCTCAGGAATGGAAAACGCGACCAGACGTACCAATACGAGAGGTATGCTCTTGAGACCCGATAGGCCAGTGAAATGCTGATGATTACATCGAAAACAGGCACGATGCGGATTCCGGACGGCGACGACCCACAGCCTTTGCAAGGACATCTTGTGCGATAGTGATCATCGCATCAGCAATATCGGGAAGAGTGAAATAACGGTGCACGCTTACCGCAAGCAAAACCATCTATATCCCACCCAGCCGAGCTGCCTATGAATCGACCATGATCATTCGCACACTGCAATACCGTTGATGCTTTGAACCATGTACCGAAGATAAATCTCCGCTGTGCGGCCCACAATAGCCCCCTCCAGATCGATTGATGACCTGCACACGGCCAAGCTCGCCAGACATGCAGTGCGACCTACTGGGTCGGTTTGCTTGTCCGGTGAGTGAGCTGGTTGCTCGGCCCTGATGCCCGAAAAACTCATGCGAGATTAATCCAATCTGGAGACTTCGATACCTGCCTGCCGCACGAGCTGACGGTATCAGATCATGTTCTGCACCCTCATTACCATTCGCGGCCATGACAAGGGCGGTAAGGCTCCGAAGAACCGCCTTTATTTAGTGCTACTCACGGCTATTCATAGCTCGGTATACGCGGGCGTCGGCCCTGCCCGACTGCCGTCCGCATAAACAACCCCGCGACTACTAGACGCTGCGGCTGCCACGCCGTCGTGGGGAACGAAACTCCTCGTTGTGGTCAGTTGGTAATCCTGTGATTTCCCCTTCGTCGCTTCTGACATACCCCGCAGAAGCTTTTTGTGCGGATATGTCCCGCGTGTAAACGATTTCGATGGAGAGCCCACTTCGCGCCGAGCATGGGTTACATTTTTGGGCTCCGCTCACGAGGAAATGGTGATCATACCAGCCCTTGCAGATTGCGGACGAAAATAGCTCCAACTTGTGTATGTTCACGCGATCATTGCCAATGGTTCAGAGAGTGGGGCCGCTCACCCGTTTCTAGGGCCTGAGGAACTCAGGAGAATCTGCTGCGTTGCGGTCAGTATGACTCAAAATACACTTTGCCAGCAGCGCTGAAGTTGGATGATGCAGCTGCGCCGCGGGCTCTCACCATCGGCGCGGGTGTGATGACCCGCGAAGATCGTGAGTAGGCCCGTCACACCCCAACGTCATCCATGGGTGCACTCTCCGCCACACCATCGTGACGAGGTTACATTGGTCCGGGCGAAGAACGGCATAGGGTGTGCGCGTGCCCCTCGCCTTCGTTGGGATCCTTCTCGCTTGTTCTGCGTTGCGCTGCGGGTATGATGGCGTGAAGCTTCTGCCACCGACACCATCCGGTTCATTGCATCTCCTGGTGCTGTCAATCGACCAATCCTCCGCGATGCACACTCTCCCGACCCTGCGGTTGTCCGTTATCCTCCGTGCCATTCATCCGTCCTGAGCGCGCCGCATGATACGCGACCCGCCTGACATCCTGGACGGTCAACAGTCCGTTCCGAACTGCTACGCGACCTCCGGTATAAAAGAGGTCGATGTGCTGCTGCTGACGATCAGCTTTCTCGGCTCCTCCTGCACTACAACTGGTCGGCTGCACAATGCTCACCTTCAACAAGGCCATCCTCTGCGCGGTCCTCCTCGCCAAGTACGGGTCTGCTGCACCGGCAGTGTCGTATGCTCCCGTGAGCAGCCTTGCTGCCTCGGCGAGCACTCCCGCCGCAATCTCCAGCGTGTTCGCCTCGGCGAGCTCTGCGGTGTCGAGCGCATTCGCGACCGTCAGCTCCCCCGCGGCTCCTGGAACCTCCGGCGCCCTCGCCCACACAAGGAGCGGCACCCATTCGAGCTCCTTCTCCGCCGAGCCCGCTTCGGCCACGGTCGCTTTCGCCAGCGACGACCCGAACGGCATTCTCTGGAGCGAGAACGCCAACATCGACCCTCAAGCCGTCCGCGACACGCTCGGCGCATCCATCATGGGGCCGCAGAACGTACCGATCGCGCTGCAGAACCCGGACCTCCTCGCGCCGCCGAGCACGGACGCGGGCAGCGTGTGAGCACCATGTTCACCCCCCCTCTCTTGTGCGCGTTCCGGTTTTCTAAACGTATCCCGACCGCAGGCAGAACGCCAAGTGGCCCTTCGCATTGAGTCACAACCGCCTGCAGACGGGCGGCTGGGCGCGTCAGCAGAACCGTAAGGATACCTCACGCGTCTCCTGTCGAAGAGCCCGGTCTGATGGTGGCTTTGCGTTGCAGTCGATGTGATGCCGATCGCAAAGTGTGAGTAACGGGCTGCCGTAGCGTGCAGCAAGCAGGCTTTTCTGATGATTTCTGTGAAGCCATGGCCGGCGTCAACATGCGGCTTGAGGCAGGCGCGATCCGGTGTGTTCGCGTCTTCTCTGCGTTCATGCGTGCCTTGGTATTTATATGTTCGCCTCCGCAGCGAACTACACTGGCACAAGACCGCAGAGGTGAATATTTTCCTGCAGTGAGTGAGTGGCAGAACGGCTCGTTGACCGTCATTACGATATAGTGGTCCTACGTTATCAAGGTTCGCAGCCACCAACTCAACTCAAATCCGAGCAGGCACTGATCGATGACCGTGTACGGTGCAGGGATCGGTCCAGGTGACGTCCATAAACAGTGACGGACAAAACTACCTCGGCACGGCGGTATGTCTCTCGGCGTATGCGCGGCCTGCTCATCGTCAGCTGAACGCGCGCGTTACAGTCTGCGGGCGACCTGTGGTACTTCCCCCCTGGTGTGCCGCACTCGCTGCAGGCGACTGCTGACGACCCGGACGGCACGGAGTTCCTGCTGGTACGCTTCTCGGTCCCCTCATGGTATAACGGGACCAGCGCCGCTGAGCTTGGAACGCCACCGACAGGTCTTCGACGACGGCGCGTTCAGCGAAGACTCGACCTTCCTGGTGAGCGACCGTGCTATTCTTGGCGTGCCGCGAGTCCGAGCAGGGGCCCATGTGCTCACCCCCCGCCTTCTCGCGCCGGCTAGCTCACGGATTGGCTCGCGCACGTCCCAAAGGAAGTGCTCGCGAAGAACTTCAAGACGAGCATCTCCGCGTTCGACCACATCCCCTCGCGCCAGCTCTACATTTTTCCGAGCGGTACGTTGCCGTCATCCGCTGCGCCGGGCTGCGGAGGTAGACGCACGGCTCACGTAACTCGTTCGCACCCGCAGCGCCGCCGCCGGACGACGCGAAGGCGCCGTCAGACCCGCAGGGCACGGTCCCGAGCCCGTTCATCTTCCGCCTCTCGCAGGTGAAGGCGACGGAGCTCGACGGCGGCTCGGTCAAGATCGTCGACTCGACCACGTTCCCGGTCTCGGAGGCGATCGCCGTCGCGGAGGTCACCGTCGAGCCCGGTGCGATGAGGTTCGTGCCGTTTTCGTGGTGTCCGGGCTTCTTCCGCTAGAACCGTTGCTCATCGGACCTTGTGCCTGTTAGGGAGCTTCACGTGAGTGGCAATTTTACGAGAACGGCGATGGAGATACAGGTCTGACCGGTCAATGCGTTCCGCAGTGGCATCCGACCCAGGATGAGTGGTCTTACTACCTGTACGTGGTCATCGCTTGCAACATGACTCGTCGGGCGCGAACTTACGGTGCATGTGCGACAGCGAGGGACAGGGCCGCGTGACGCTTTTCGCATCGAGCAGTAATGCTCGCACGTTCAACTACGAGGTGCGTCCTCGCCAGCGTGCCCGCATACCATTGGTTCCTTACCCTACCGTGAACCGGATAGGCTGGCGATGTCGGCTTCGTGCCCGCGTCCTTCGGCCACTACGTTGAAAATACGAGCAACACGACCCTCCGCTATCTCGAGATCTTCAACACCGACCGGTACCAGGACATCAGCTTGAACCAGGTGCGTGGTTTGATTTGCAACATGAGGTGCTTATTCGCTCACTGTGATGACATGGATGCGTGGTGTACAGTGGCTCGCGCTCACTCCACCCGACCTCGTCAAGGCGCACCTGGACCTCGACGACGACACGATCAAGCACCTGAGCAAGACCAAGCTCACCGTCGTCGGTCCGGCCTGAGCATGCTCGCGTTACCACGAAACGGAGTCTTCCTGCACGAAAGCCTATTCTGGGTTGAGGAGGATATCGAATTGCGAAATACCCGACTTCACGATGTATCATATAAAATGCTACGAATTCACGGCTGCTCGAGTTTGTTCCTCGCCATTGGTCTGACGGCCCATGGGTACCGGGCCATTGGATGCTGGCATGCGCGCTGGCAGCCTGGGTATGACTCGGGTGTAGAGCGAGTCCTGTGGCGTACGCAGCCTGTATTACACTTCGAATCCGTAGTTTCTTCTCGTCAGATTTTCTCCGCCTGCTGAAGCTGCTGTCAGTGGCGACCGCTCCGCAGAGGTATGTGCTTCGTGCATGTATACAAGCAATAGGGCTTGGCGGCCCCCGCAGCTCCTGGCAAAATGTCGCTAGCAGCGAACGCAAACCAAGCATCGTGGGCAGCCTGGACGTGACCTGCCCAGTAGAAGCCGCAAAGCCCGGGCTGCCCGCGCTCTGGAGACCCGCGCCCCAGCGGGCGCTTCGACCCCAGTGGGATGAGAGCCCGAGCCGAACAAGCTCCCGCTAACGCGGGAAGAAGGAGTCTGCGGATCCACATACAACGGTGGCGGCTTGAACCAAGGTGCACAGCATGCACGGCGCATGTAGCAGCGTATTGACGTCTGTTGGAGGTCCACGACGACTCGGACGTTTCGTCGAACACAGTCAGGTTCCAGAAGCGACGGGCGACGGTTGCTGTCCACTTCGAAGGCCGCGTCCGCGTCGTGCATTCTCTTGCGCGTGCAATGGCAACAGCAGGATCAATGTAACCCAATGCGTTGGGACTTCTATGGGTCAGCCCGGTGCCTCTTTCATACGTACGGCATGACTGCTGGTGAATGGGCCACGGGGCGGGCTTGCCGGGTTGGGAAAAACGCGGGTTTTGGCGACCTTGATGGGCTTCTCTCGTGCTCGCGGACCCTGCGCGGAACATGATGGATTGAATGAGTCGGAGAATGGCTGTGAGAGGGTCGCCAGTGCGCGGGAGGCATCGTGATGGTGCGGTGGTCAGCCCTGGCAAGGGCGGGAGAAGCCCTGGTGGAGGTAGAGCGGCGATAGGAGGAGGCCGGGTGTTGGGCCACGAGAGAGCGGAAAACGCGCTAAGCGATCTGTACCTGTAGTTGAGAACACACCGTTACGAATGTAAATGGGATCCAGAGCGGCAAACCGACTAAGAGCAGGGTGATGCGAATTAATAACAAGATTAAAGACAAGACGCACTGTACGGACGATGGGTACTTCGCGTACATCACCTAACATGCCCGCTCGTTGTTAGTCCCGGATGCTTCACATGGCCGACGCCGGGCCTCGCACAGCTTCTTTCCGTGTATAGTCCCAGAGGAACGGAGCCGACGGGCTTGGCCATGCAGAGGCCAGGCGGCAACCATGTCGCATGCCTAAAGGTACCGACCCCAGCAGGCTCCACGGGATCGACGACGGAGCACGTCCGGACATGCATTAACACCTCGGCCGTCTCATTACCATCGATCAGAGCGTCGTTGTCGTGGAGTCCGCAGTGTATCATGCAAGTTGTCTGTGCCAATGTATGGGCACGGGTGAGAGGCCTTGGGGCAGCTGATCATATACTGACCTCGCGAAGCGACCCAGGATAGGGTTCGAGTCCGACCAGAGGCTTGAGGCGGGAGCCTATCCTGACCCTCGGGCTTCAGCTGACCCTGCGGAGAGCGTGAACATAGCCTGCCACTTAATTGAGGCGACGGGGTTCGATCACCCGCCAGCAGAGCAGCTCCGTCCGCGCCACAGCCTTCCAGCCTACAGGCGATCGTGCTTTACTATTGCCAACTTCTTAGTGCAGGGATCGACCGCGCCATAAAACTCACCTGCAGCTCGCATGCTATCACTGTAAGAGAGCGTAAATGTGGGAGACACATGACGACGATCCGGGCTCCTGGCGAGACCGTAGGCAGAACGCAAGAGGCGTCCGCACCGCTATCGATTCGATCTCTCTCCTGAGGGGCGACCAATAGCAGTGGGCCCGGCGCAGTCGTAGGGCGGATGCTACCAATCGACGTTAATCAACGACGGCGTGGCGTACGGACATGCGAGAGGAGCGCGGTCTAGACCTGCGCTTCCGCTAGCGTGGACGAGAGAAACAGAAAGGCCAATGATCGATCGGATTGCATGTCGGCCGGAGGGCTGCGGGTTGGCACGCGTGCTGTTGGATCGTCTCGTCAGAGCCGTCTGCTCTGCGGGCTGCTATGGGAGTTGTTTTCCGAAGGGTGTGTTCTAGGCGTCTAGGTGAGTGGACCAATCGGGCTCGCCAGAGACGTACGCTTCGGAGGGAGGACGGAGCGGAAGACGACGGAGAGCGTGCAAGTTGTGGGGAGGGGAGAAGCGTCGAGACAACGTTGGGCCGGACGAATCGGCGTTTCGATTTAGAGAGTCGGACGGGTTGGATGACCAATGAAGGCGGTTGGATGTTGACGTTCTGAGTGTGTACCATCAGCGGATGGTTTAGCCGCGAGCAAGGTTACCCAGGCGTGTCCGCGGGAGCTGTGCGTAGAGGAGCTGGAGTGCAGCGGGCGGAGAGCGTTCATTGGACGAGACGCTGTTTGGCAGACGCCTTCCGCGTCTGGAAGGGCGCGGTGGCGGGCCCGTTCGGGACCGAGACGTGGTGCAGCGGTGGTGATTGGCTGGGGCGCAGAGGCGTGCGTGCCCGTCGGGTGGGGATTGGATGGGTGCCGAGGGCTGCCGATGTGGGGAGGGCGGGCGACGCGACCAGGCGATCGGGCGATCGAGCGGGACGTGCGGGGAGATGCAGCGGCGCGCTCGACATCAGACCGACGCACACCATCGCCTCGCAACTCCAGGTACCCGGGCGCCCACAGAGGCCCGGTCTCGGCCTCGACCGCCAACGCCTGTCTGCTGCTGCGACTCGGAGTCGACGACGTGCGCGCGGTGAGAGATTTTGGCCCAGATGACGTCGCGGACCGTAGCAGATCGCAGGATCCTAGCGTGACGAATGAGCCCGTATTCGCGCACAGAAGGACACGAAAGAGTTTTTTGCTGCCATGAGCGAGACCTAGACACACGATGACCGTCGCACTGCACTCGCAGGCGCAAACAAGCACCACCATGTTCCTGGTTTGTGGAGCCCTCTCGCCAAAAGATATCAGCGCCTCCGGCGATCTTCGCGCTCTGCGCGCCTCCGACTCGAAACGGTTGCGGCGTCCTGCACGTTCCGCCGCGGCATCGTCGGACTCTTTCGGTGTTGCACAACGCGTCGAGCCTGTTTGTCGTGCGCCCCCCGCGCGGTTACACGCTCCCACAGGTCGAGGCTCTGGGAAGGAAAGCGGAAGAAATTTGGAGAAGAGAGGCGGCGGCAGTCGAACCATCCGCTGGCCAAATCGGGGAGCGCACGCTTATGTCAGCGCGCATCAGCAGACGAGAGGGGGCATGACCTTATAAGGTGTGGTCGACTATCGACCCCGGCCGCTCGCAGCCCCACAAGACCCTCCTCCGTCCGCGACGGCGACCGCAGCGTCCTCGACAGCGTCCGCGAGACTGCCGCTGTGTTCGCCACCCTCGACGATCGACGAAGACGTCCTCCCAGCGGCCCCTCTCGTGTCACCACCCCAGGCCCGGCAGGCCGCATTCAAATTCGCAGTCGGTTCTTGTTAGACACAGGCTGAGAATACGACCAATGCCGACCGTACCACCGACGTGTGTCAGCTACGACTCCCTCGCCGCCCTTCCGACCGTCTCTGCGCTTTCTGAGGCGAACATCCTTGGAATCGACGAGCGGACATCGGACCCTACCCCGGACCCCGACACGGATGATCTCGTCCTCGTCCCGGTAGATCAGGGGAATGCAGTGTCGCAGGTGAGCCACATTCCTGCACGTTGACAACTCGCGAGGGTTAACACCGACTTCGTAGGATAACGGTTTGCCCCAGGCTTCGGTCAAGCCCCGTATCGACTTGGGCAGTCTGAACCTCCACTCGCCCTCCTCGATCGTTGGCACGCCCTTCGACATCTCCCCCCGCTTCGAGTATCCCTTCCCTCCGAGCACGTGCTCCCCTGCGTTCTCCTCCATCTACGAAATCGACCCGGTCGTGCCGGCGTTCCCAGCCCTGGCGACGCACGTCGCCGCCGCGGCCTCGCTGCCACCCCTCTCCATCTCCGCCCCGCTCCCGACGTTTTCCGCCGTGCTCCCCGGGCGGGCACGTGGAGAGTCGCGTAGCTTTTCACCGACCCATCTCAAGTTACAACCGCGCGACCCGCCAGTGCCCCCGAGCTTGGTGAAGAAGCGCAAGCTCACGAGCAAGCCTCCCGGTCCGCCTGGGAACACTGCCGTAATGCCGCGCGTACCCATGGCTCGTCACAGGTCCGGTTCTCTCAGCGATATCCCACCGCAGCTCCAACACACGCAGGGGCGCGGGCGGGCAAATGGCCTCGAGACGCCAGAACGGTTCGACGGAGATCGTGATCGGTCGCACTCGTTGGATCTTACTCGGAAGCGGGCCCCTCTGGAACGGCAGGGGAGCGACACAACCGTAGTCGACCAGGACGGAGGCATGCTCCTTGCGAAACCCCCGCTGTTCGGCACGGCGTCCTCTGAGACGCTCTTGCCGGAAGCGGATGCTATGGACAAGACAGCGGAAGCGGATGAGCCTCTATGCTCCGCCTCGCCGTCACCAGTTTCGCTTCCTCAACAATAACCCCCCGATGCGTTCGCTTTTCATTCGCTTTGATTGATACGCTCGCCTCCGGGCTGGGGCACATACACGCGGCGGCCCCGTTCAGGCGTGTGCGGCTACACCTCTCATCATCGTCTTCCTCCGTCTTCCTCCCCCATGGTTATTTATCCGTATCCATCCTTCCATCCATAAAATCCGCCACCAGTCCCAGGACTACCGTCTGCGCTGCCGCTCCCTACCCGTCGCCCGTCCCCCATGCGCCTTCTCGCTGCGCCTCGTCTGTCAAAGGGGACACAAGGTGTCGCTGCTACGCCGCCGAAAGGAACACGCATGACGCGCGCGAAGAGGGAGGATCGATCGGAGTTGGCCGGTGAAGACTAACCTCTTCTATCGCCGCCTTCCCCCATCCTCGCTCTGCATCCTCCCTCCGGGTATCGGGCTCTCCGAATGGGGTCAGGTCGCAAGCGACTTCGCCATCCCCATTCGCCGTAATATTTCTCATCTCATACACGACGGAGTTTTCCCGCTGATCCTGGATAATATTCTCGGGACCCGTTCGTTGCCATCTCCCAACACTATGTATCCATCGCATACCCCCCAATACTGTGTCGTTCAGTATCACCGTCGTCATCGTCTTCACCATCATCCAACTTTCTTCGGTCGCTTTCCCCCGCTGCGCACTCGCTCAGACACTCTGCATACCGCTTTCATCGCTCTGCCGTCTTCCTCCTACCCCTTGGCTGCAACCCCGGCCTTCCTCCCCACACATCCGTCGTTCCACTGCATGTACTGCCGACCCATCAACAGGCGCCTCCGAAGTTCCCATCATCACCCGCCTTCCCATCCACTCATCCTCGTCGACTGTACGCAACTCGAGTGCCGGGCTCCCTTTCTCCCCCTCTCGCGCCCGCCCGCGCTCATCAAACGACGTCATCGGTCCCTGCCCGTGGTTTCCCTTTCCCTGCCTCCTCTTCGGCGTCTTGCGCTTCTCTTCTCATGTTCTCATCATGCACCTCTGTTGATTTCCTCCCTGGATTCCCTTCTTAGCCTCCCACACGAGCTCCGCGAGCGTGTGGGACGCATGACGACGATGACGGCTATACGACCTTGTTTACGACGCCGACGCCCGAGCGCACGTAGTATCCCTGCCCCCCTTGATCTCTTCGCCTGGCTTTCCAGACATCATCCGCTCTCCACCATCGTAGATGCTACTGTTGCGACGGCAACCCTCCCTCACGACCTTCATTCCCGTTCCGCGAGGTTGAGGACAGGATCGGGCTTGGGCCTGGGCTTCCCCCCCGCACACACATATACACGGCATACGTTTCGGTTTCCCCTGTCCCGAGTTCCCTTTCCTCTCCTCACCTCGCCTTCGGAGGACGTTGCTGTAGCGATAGAAGTTCTCCGTCCATAGTCAGCCCCCAGAACGGTCTTTTGTTGTATATTTGTACATTTGTGGCGCCGTGGTGTATTCGGGCTGTTCTGTCCTGTTGCTGTACATCACTATTGAATTCTTGACGTACCACGGTGTGCACGCCATTCGCCCGAGCGATTGCGTGTTTGGGCTTCGAATGGGGTCACGGTTTGTTCGACGGTACGTCATTGCCAGCGTTAGCGGGCGGTACCGACAAGATCCACTTAAGAGGTCGCGGTAAATTTTGAGTTCATCACTTATACTGTCACGTTGCGGGCAGGTTTTGAACAACAGTGCATATTACCGCACGGACGTTTCGTTACATCTGTACGATGCACGCTATCGTACGTGCGCGTGTTTCCTGACGTCGAGGGTCGTAAGTAGTACCGTGTACTTGTGCATCCTGAGGTAGCAAATATACATAAGCGTACCGGCAGCCATCTTTCGCTACGCGATAGGATATACGCTTGATATGAGCCATCATATGAATCGCGCTGGCGAGCTTGAGATGACGTCGATGAGAGAATGAACCGGCGGTGGTATTGAGTACTGGTACTAGACGCCGTTTCCAGTATGCATGTGCATATGTCCGCAAGATCAGAACATTAAACGCTGCGGTGAGGCCAAATCCGGCGCTCAACTGCACACCGGGTTTGCGACATCGCGCGCTGTATACTACGAGGGCAGGACGTCCGCCGAAAGGTCTTCTGCTTGGGCAGTGGTGGGCCGGGCTCCTGGCATCGCGCCGGAGCGTGATCTGCCCTCAGAGCAGTTGGTGAAGCGGTTCCCGGAGCGTATGTGGATCGTCGTGGGCGGCGAGACGGAGAGTACGCCTGCTTCCTCCGCTTTTCGTCGGCGCTCTGAGCTTCTGGACGTCGCTAGAGAGCCTGGTCTTCCCTAGGCAGACGTTCGTTGTGCAAGCTCAACGGACCCTAGAGAGTCTCCTGCTGAGCCCGACTCCGAGGGCGTGGCCAGGGGCATCGCAGTGGGCACGTGGTAAGTTTCGCTGGGGCTGTACGCGCTCGTAGCAGGTGTTGTGGTGTCAGATGCCACGGAACATCTGGTCGAGAACGCACGACTCGGGGCGGAGTACGCCTCTGGCGGAGTTCCACTGGGGACGCGTGTTAACAGACCCGGGTAGATAAACAAATGAGCGACAGCGACCTCCGGCGTGGTGTAGAAAGGCCGTAGAATGAAAGACGGACCGGAATGTCAACAAGGTCGCTTACTGTCTTCATAGAGCTCTTGCCCGAGTCAGTGCCATGACCACCCACCCGACTCTTCGGGCATTATGGCAACGCGTAGGTTCCCCGCCGGCATGTCGCTGAGCCACGCTCATCTCTTGCGTTGCTTCTTGCATCAGCGGTGTGGTCAAGAATGTAGGGACGTATGCGGTTGTAGTACCGCTGACACGCACGTGTGGCATGTGTGAATGATCAGCGGGCTTGACATCATAGGCCTACTCTTGGGCGGGCGAGCAAATGAGTCTTGCACAGTGCGTGAGGGACACTTGAGGACGTGCACGATTGTATGAGGCCCGTACCATACTTTCAATGCCATGAGTTACTGATCTGCTGTCAATATAGCACCCCAAGTCGAGTCATGGGTAGCACACACTAACGGTACCTTACCTCAGAACGTTTGCATTTCTGCACTGCATGTGGCTGCATTGTGGTAGTACTATGGGCGCATCTCGAGTGCAGCCGTCTGACCTATAGGCCAGTGCATCAGTGTCTTCAGCGCTGATGATGGTAGAAAGGTACAAGTGTCGGAGTATCGTGGCAGTGCTACAGGGCGCATCCTACAGACATGGGTCCGGCATGAGCTCGAGGCGGTGGAGGAACGTCGTCAGGATAGTGACCATTACACAGGCGGGCGGAACTATCCTTACGAAGGAGACACCGGAGTAATGGAATACATAGGGTCGAAGGGTAGATACAGTAGGTAAATGCAGTCCCGCGCACAAAGTATACAACGCTACGAAGCTGAAGACGAAGAAGCAAACGACCCAAGAATAAAAGGATAGTGTGGTAGAGAGATTGGATACCTTGTGTCTGAATGAAAGTAAAGCTCCCCGCACGTCCACATAGACCGTCCGAAACGCGAGCTCACTTCTCGCTATACGTCGGCGGAACCTCCGACAAGCCCTCCACAGCCGACGTACCCGCGCTCGGCCCAGCCCCCGCGCCCGTGAACCGAATCCCCGAGTCGGAGTGGTATGTCGCGGGTGGAGGCGGAGACAGCGCCCCAGCCATCTCGGCCTTGCTCAGCGGGGGCTTCGCGGACGAGCTGCCGCCGCTGCCCATGCTCATGCCCATGCCGACGCCGTACCCGAGGGAAGATTCTGGCGGGCCTTGCTCGAGTGAGATTTCGCTTTGCGCGAATGTGGGGCGGCGGGTGGGCGCGAGGCTGGGCACTTGGGATATGGGCCCTGCTTGGCCGTTCGTGGGTTGTAGGAGGGGGTATGGGTCGGGCTTCGCGTCTTGTACAATGGAAAGCGTCGATTCCAGTTAGTCGTTGATTTGTATATGTTCGGCGAATGCGCTCACCGATCTCGCTGGAGAGAACGTCGCTGATCTTCGCGGGTGCATAGAAGAACGGACGACCACCCCTCCGCCTGGGGCGGATGAAGAGGTACCATACCACGAGGGAGATGAGCGTGAGCAGCGCGATGCCGCCGATGACACCACCGACAATCGGGCCAACTGGCACGCTATCGCTCTTGCTCTGCTGCGCCTTCTCAATCTGCGGCAAGAGGCCCTGAAGGAAGCCCGCCGTGTCCGCGTCGCTGCCGTCGTCGGCGACCTGCTGCGTCGCGCCGATCGGGACCGTCACGTCGTCCGGGCCGCCGTAGACGAGGTAGTCGAGCACGAACGGCCAGTCGTCCGTCTCCTCGAGCACGGTGATGGTGATGGTGTGCTTCCCGACGTTGAGATTCTTGTTCTTGTAGAAGAAGTCGAGCGCGGTGGGCGGCACCGAGAGGGTCTCGGGCGTGCTGCCGTCGATGGAGACGGATACGTTGGGCGGGCTGCGAACGATGGGGTCTGTGAGGTTCAATGGT
This sequence comes from Trametes polyzona, assembly GCA_022606195.1. NCBI lineage: Eukaryota > Fungi > Basidiomycota > Agaricomycetes > Polyporales > Polyporaceae > Trametes > Trametes polyzona. The sequence continues at coordinate 1,050,079 of JABYQF010000004.1, forward strand.
AGAGCGGCTACCCCTGCGACGATTGAGCCTGGTGCAGGATATCCAATCGTCAACACGAGTACATCCGTGACGCGAAGTTGTCTGTCTACGTACCTGTGAATGTCATCGAGGCGGTTGCGCCTATCTGCCCCTCAGATGCCGTGTCCAGGTAGGTTTCGTTCAACCCCACGCTTGTGGCAGAGGTGAAGTGGCCCCATCCTCCGTTGTAGGTTATCGCCTTGCGGTCCGCATCATCTGCGAGGTAAGCAATGAAGGTTCCGTTGGACACCGAGTCAGGCATGCTGGTCTGGCGGAGATAAGTTACTCCTGGCCGTGGACAGGGATGGGCTAGTGAGTCAAAGTTGGAATAATAGGCCGGCCGGCCAGCACCAGCGGACCAAGTGGACCCGTGGGAGGGAGGGGGGTGGAAGGAAGGGTAAAGAGCGAATTGAACGAAGCGCTTGGGGGCATCGTTTTGTACGGGCTTGCGTGGGTCGAAGGAAGCGCGACGGATGTCTCGGGGATGATGAAATACAAAGCCCGGCGATGGCGGTTTCGATGATGTTGTAGAGACCTCATATCCAATTCGTACAAGAAGCTCTAGATGCTGCTACTTTTGGTTCTCCCTCAGGCTTGGAGTCGACGAAGAGCTCATTGCGCTCGCGACTGCGTGGGACTACAATAGAGCCTCACTGAGTAGGTTGTGTATGTCTTGTGCTGAGGAAGGAGCAAGCGTTGTCAGCCATTTCTAGAGCATGGCATAACTGAATCTCACCAACGCCGAGGAGGGCCGGACTGAAATCGTGATCGACAACACTACCGGTGTCGAGCCGGTGGCGACGGTGAATCTGGGACGGATGCTGTGCGGATGTTAGGTACCTCCCAGTGATGTGGGAAACCACTCCACATTGGCATGACCGCTCGGCGAGTTTGTCGCAGCGGCCAACAGCCTGTGCTGCGCGCGCTTTCAATCGTTCTCAATAGCAACGATGCTGTTCGTTTGGCTGTTTGGACACTGAAGAATGGTGGCAGTACCGAGTACTACCGACCGTACCTATCGCGGGCGGATCGCCCAGCATGCTTCGCGGGTTGGGCAGATTGATTGACTCTGCACAGCAGCGACCATCTTGTAAAGCTCAGATGAAGTCGGAGTTGAGGTAGACGAGACTTATACGAGACTCGGCGTTGAGAACACTTGTATTCGTGGGAGCAGGAGCAGGACAGGTTCATGCATAGGCGCCGCTTCATCGCTGTCGCGGGTGTCACGTCTCACGTGCGTGCGCGTAACGCCTGCGAACTGCAGTGACCGGCGCCTCGACGCTCTGACTTGCTCCCACTATACGGTCATATCTTACCTCGAACGTGCCGGGCGCGCGCGGTCAGCGTCGTTGAACAGCCCGGCATAAGTGCTGCAAATACTTTGCGCTGTGATGTCAACTACGGTGACCATCCATGCAGTGCTGGGCTCACCGACATCGACAGTGGCGGGGATAGATACGGTATGTGCCACCTCAAAACGTGCATGAAGCTCATCGACTCACCCTATTTTCTGGGAAGCTAGCGCTGCGGCTACTAGGATCTCGACAACGTTTCTGAATGGACGCGGCCGGACGACCCTTTGGTCGCCACAGGTTCGATACCCTTGCGCCACCGTTCCTCTGCAGAACGGACAAGCTCAGGCGCAAGACCATACGGCGCGATTTCTCCGGAAAGCTGCTCATATGGCGTGCTTCTCCAGCCCGGAGACGCTCCTCCGCCTTCTTCCTCGTAGCCATCAGGCGATGGTATCTTCGATTTTGAACACATGGTATGTCCTCGCGGACAAATTTCCCAGAGGCGCTGCTCGCTCTCCACAGGCTCGCCGCGCCCAAAGACAACGATATGTGGATTCTTGACTATCGCGCAGCCCATCGCGGGAGGTCCTACCCCGCGGCCCGTCTTCGTCCGCCTCCGCCGCGTCCGGCCATTCCCAGGGAGCCTGTTAAGGGTGATCTGCGCTCCTCAACATCGCACCATCACGCCGCCCAGGTCGAGCCAGCACAATAGGGACCACGCGCCCGCGCGGAGCACTTCCGGAATGGGGCGAGTCCTTGTGCAGGTGCGCACACGCCAGGACAAATTGGCGATGCTTCTTCCTGGGAAAGACCGATAAGCAGAGTATGGTGGACGGATAAAAGGCCGCGCGGGGTCGCCCTCTCGTTCTCCAGACCACCCACCGGTCTTCTTACCTCTCATCGCCAGCCCCTCCAAGGCCAGCGACCAGCGACATGTACGCGCTTCCTCACCGGAGGTCGCGTACAGCCCTCGTCGGGGGTTGACCGGTATGTGCCTCTGTCCACCGCTCCGAGTATTTCACTGACGACGATGGCCCTTGCGCCACCAACCCTACAGCTCACCACCTCGAGCGGCTCCGACCTCGTCCACGACGTGCTCGACCTCACAGCGAGCACTGCAACCCAGCCCGACACCGACGGGCAGCGGTGGTCCCCGCTTATATCGTGAGTCGCTCGTACGCCGTTTGCGCCACCGTGTCGCTGACTCGCCGCCACCCTTCAGTTATCGTCACCGTTCTCCGGTGGCGGGGACCACCTCCGAGCACCCGCCCGGGTCCGGGGACCAGCGGCCGCGCATCATGCCCGCGGCTCGACGCTGGGACCTGGACTCGAGCGGGGCCGCCTTCACTCGGGGGCGGCGGAGGGGGGAGTCCTCGAGACGCCCAGACGGGCCGAGGGCGAGAAGCTCGAGCAGCACGACGACGACGACTCCTCCGGAGGGAGTCCTCGGGCCCCGAAGGCCTGCCCGAGGGCGAGAAGCCGCAACATGCGGGGTGAGTGCTCGCGCCACACCATCCCACTGGCGCGAGGGCGAGAAGAGCGAGCGGCGCACGATTGCGCGGGGAGAGTCCGCGCGCCTGGTCATCGACGGGCGCGGGGGCGAGAAGAAGAAGAGGTAAGGGGGGAGTCCTCGAGTTGCGCTCACCGCGCAGAGGGCTAGAAGTCGTGTGCGTATGCGGACGCATATGCACTGCTGACGGCGCGGGCCTCTGGGTAATCGGTGAGTCTCCCGCTTTCTGCCTTTACCACCGAGTGTCATGCTGACTTCGCTTGCCAGCCAGAGACTGTACTCTATGCGCTATAAACAAAAAAAAATACCATCAAACCATATGCATACAACGACGGCCCCCAATGGGGCCTTATGGCACGTACCTATGCATCACCGCCGTACTAACACACCTCTCTCTTTTCAGGAACCCCGGGGAATAGCGCAGCCTCTTCGTGGCCCCCGGGACCAGTACCCGCTGCCTCACGGCAGCGGGGAAGCCAATCGCGCTCAATCACCACCACCGTCACTCCTTTGTCCTCCCTCGAGACGACGCCTGCAGGTGAGTTCGCCGCTTGCTGTGGCTCCTGTCTAGTCGATTCTGACCGCCGCTCTCATTACATCAGCGGACATCATCTTTCGAGCGCGTCGCCGTCGCGGAAACGTACGTGCCTTCATCCATTACCCGGCGTCGTGCCCATGCTAACATACCGCGGTCTCAGGTCACTTCGGCGACCGCACTCGTCTTCGCTGCGGGTGCCGCTCCCCCAACATCCGACTCCCGTCGACACCCCACGACGCCGCTGCCAACCGGCAGACGGCGGGGTCGGCGGACGACTAACAACAAGATGCACCGCCTCACCTCGCGCGGTGCACACGAGAACCGGTGACGCATGCGAGCCATGCGACGCCACCGCGGACTCCCTCTAATGTGCTCGTGAGTCGTGCGCGCTCCTGTCACCGCTGAACCGTCGGACTGACCTTCCTCGCGCCAGTCTAGCACAATGAGCGAATGTGTGCATCAAGGCGGTGTGCCTCAAGTCCTGCGTGCGTGCCTCAAGCCGACTGTGTGCTTCAAACCCGCGTGCTTCAGGTTTCCCCGAGGTACGGGGTCGCGCCGGCGTGCTTTCGTTCTGCGAGCGCGCGTGCGACTCCTGGCGCAGGCCTTTTCGTGGCCCTCGGGATAAGTACCCGTCACCGACCCGCGGCGGGGAAACTAACGTGCGCCGAAGTGGTGAGGGTCCCGGTACCTTTCAAGTAGTAGCCTTGCCTTGTATGCCTCACGATAATGTATATACGTGATCAGTATACGAATGCTACTAATACATTGAAGCGCTGTAAGCTATCCTCGACGTGTGTGCCGATGGGTGCGACCCACACAACTCCGGGCCTGCGATGACCTTTGAAATCCAGTGCCCTTCGGGCGGCTCAGTGCCAATACACTCGCGAAGTTGAACGGCTGTTCAATGCGAAGGCCTTTCATACTGATGCTATCTCCGATCACATGCACCATGAAACTTGCAGAACGCTGGTCTGTAAAGAGAGGAAGAGTTGAACGAGCTGTCAAAATTCCGGGACTCGACTGGAGGGCGGTCGCCGTCGTAAACGCCCACCTGGACCCACTTGCTTCTTCCCCACCCCATCGTTCGCTTGCGCGTGTTCAACGTCGACGCTTATTTCAACCTACTCACGTCCTACGGCCTTACACAATTGCGGCACAGCATGCAAACCCAAAGTACACACCGGCATGCTGAGCGGCCTCATATGGCGCCGGCCACCGGATCGCGCCATCCATACCTGGTATAGATGATTGTGCTAAGTCCGTCGCGCCTGGGAGATACATCCCACACCAGGCAGTATATAAGAAGTGGATTGAAGGCGGGGAATGAGAGCGCGAGCAAGACGCCTCCCCAAACCGCATCCAGCCTCCTCTCATCTCATCGCATCCCACGCTCAGGTACTTTTAGCAGACCGTACTGACACCATGAAGGTTCTCATCCTTGGGTAAGTCGCCCGCCGTCGCTGGATGCCCTAGTACCTGACGGAATCCCCGCATAGCGCCACTGGCTTCATCGGCCTCCCGGTCGCGCAAGCGTTTGTACGTGCCGGACACATCGTGTACGGCCAGACGCGCTCTGCAGCGAAGGCGAAGCAGCTCGCGGCTGAAGAAAGTAAATCGCGCGTCCCCGTTTCCCACCTGCAAGGCATACAGCTGACGAGAACCACTACAGTCATTCCCATTGTCGCTGAGGTCAAAGACACCGAGGCTTACCTACCCTTCGGCGTCACACTCGACGCCATCATCGACGCGATCGGCGGGAGCGAGATCAAAGACCTCTCCGACTTCCTCCTCACCGCGACCGCCGCCGCCGTGAAAGCGCACCGCTCCTCCCTCGCCCCCAAGCTCACCTACATCTACACGTCCGGCACCTGGGTCCACGGCGGGGACCGCGCGACGGTCGTGACCGACACGACCCCGCCCGGACACCCACCCGCGCTCGTTGCGTGGCGCCCGGCGCTCGAGCAGCGCGTTGTCACCAATCCCGACCTGAACGGGCTCGTCATCCGCCCGTCCCTCCTGTACGGCCGCTCTGGCTCGATCCTCGCGTCGGTGTTCGCGCGGGCGGCGCGCGAGGGCGTGGTGCGCTGGCCGGGCACGCCTGGCGGCCGGCTCGCGTTGATCCACTGCGACGACCTCGCGGAGCTGTACGTGCTCGCGACGGAGAAGGGTTCTATCGCTGCGGGGAAGATCTTCGACGGCTCGAACGACGTGAACGAGAGCACGGACGCGATCCTGCAGCGGCTCGTCGAGATTTCCGGCGCTAAGGCACCGTACGAGTACTTCGAGCCTACCAACTGTGAGCGTGCCTAGGCTGTGGATGTACGGCTTGTGGTATACTGACGCGCTGTGGCAGTGTTCGAGGCTGCGTTGGCGACCAACACGGTCATCCGCCCGTACTTGGGCCGTGCCCTGCTGGGCTGGCGTCCGCGGAAGGCTGGTTTGCTCGACCACCTCGATTTGTACTACAACGCGTGGCAGGCTTCCGAAGAGCTCGCCAAGGGTGCCAGCGCGTGAGCTCATGCCGGAGAGTTCTATGCTTCGGAATGAAGTGATGTATGCGTATCGCAGCCGTACTTGTATTTATGCCACGCCGTCGCGACGGGTTTCAAGCTCGCGCACTCGATATCAATTGAACAACCACAACTGCAACCCGAGGGACAAAACACACATCACAAGAGGGTATAACAGCTCGGAAATAGATCCCGAAGCTGATGATCGCATTCCGTACAAACTGAAAGGGATTACCCTACAAATGATCACTATATGGTACATACACCGAATACAACCCAACTCCAGACCCAACCATCCCGTCCCGAGCGCTGTCCAAAGTACATCTAATGCTACAATGAGTCTATAAGTGGAATTCGGGTGTTGCGTGTAAGTATAAGGGGAGAAACATGACACATGTGTCCGTGAATCGAACTATACGATCTAGGAGGAGCTGCTGCGCGACGGGTCATGCGACGACCTTGATCTCCTCCTCGACGCTCCGCTTTTCGACGTGCGACGAGAGCTCGCTGTGGGGCACGGAGTCCTCGGGCACGACGTCTTCGCTCGTGATCACCTCGGGGACGAACGTCTCCTTCGCGGGGAACGCGATGGACAGCACGGCGTAGACCACCGACGCGGTGACGAACTGATGATGCGGTCAGCGTCCAACGTATGTTCGGTGTCAGGCGAGGAGGGAACGTACGCCGAAGAGCCAGGCGAAGTTGAAGATCTTCATCGCGCCGCCAACGTCGATCTTCGGGTTGATGGACGAGATCAGGCCGGGCATGTTGGGCGGGACGGAGACGAGGATGGCTGCGACGGCACGCCAGTTCTGTGGCAACTGTTAACCCCGAGTCACGGCGTGGCACAACGAGAAGTACTCACGAAGCCGAAGGTATACCGATACCGCCCGTGTGGCTTGTACATGGCGGGTACATCAACCTTGCCCTTGTGCACAATCCAATACTATGAATGCATCGGTCAGTACCCGAGGGCCACCATACAGGTGTACGAAAGTGAAGTAACTCACGTCCACGACCATGATCCCCGCAAACGGTCCCAAGAACACCGTGTACCCGTTCATAAACGACAAAAACCCCTGCGCACTCGCCAGGATTTCCCAAGGGCACAGCGCCCATCCACCCAGGATCGCGCAAAGCACCTGCCCTCGGCGGATGTTGATGTACCGCGGGAAGAGGACCGTCATGTCGTTCGCGGCCGAGAGCGAGTTCGCGGAGATGTTCGTGCCGAGCGTGGCGAGAACGAAGGTGAGCGAGGCGAAGAACGCCGCGGCGCGGTTGTCCCAACGGTCGATCAGCTGGAGTGGGTCCCAGAGCACGTCGCCGTAGAGGGACATCCCGGCGGAGGTCACGGCGATGCCGATGAACCCAACGAGCGTGAAGGCGACGGGGATGATGAAGAGCTGGACGTATTGACTGTAGGAGTGTTTCAGTATCGGAGCTGAGCGCGATAAGATAGGCCTACTCACGCCCTCTCGTTCTTTGCGTATCGCTACGGCACGAAGGATTCAGAAGGGCATTCTGAGCAGCATAGCCCGGGAGACTTACCGTAAAATCCGGGATGTTCACGGCAAGCGTAGAGTATATGCCCAGCGCACTGTTCAACGCGCTCAGCCACGCGTACGACATCGCGCTGCCCGAGAGCGTGCTGTGCTGCTTGAAGAGACCCTCGCTCGAGGGTACCTTGACGAACGCCCAGATAAGCATGGCGAGCCAGGCCGGAGGAACCACAAAGGCCTTGACGACGAAGAGCCAGCGGATCTTCTGAGGCGAGACGAGCATCAAGGGGAACTGTGCATGGCGTATGAGACTGGGCTCCGGGGCGAACGTGACGAGATGCAAACCTGTATCAACCAGTACAGGAAGTAGCACATCATGCCTATAACCGTACAACCGTCAGTCAACGGCCACCGACGGCTTGAACAGGGGAGCATACGCACCCGCAGTAGTGATATGCGCGCCCTCGGGCAGCCCATTGTGCAGATGCGCAAGCGAGGGCCAGATCGCCTTGAGCATCTGGTACACGCACTCGGATCCGGTGTACGTCTGGATCCCGAACCAGAACATGGAGAGCACGACGCGGGAGACGACGGAGAAGTAGCTGAACCAGAACCCGAACGACGACCGGTTCAGGACCGGGAAGCCAACGTGCAGCCGCGCGCCGATCGTGCCGTTGAGGACCATCACGCACGAGATGATGATGTGCCCGACCGCGATGGCGGGCAGCGCCTGTCGCCTACGGGGAGGGCGATCAGTGTGGTGCAGTCTGTGCGGGGAGCGGGGCGTCGTACCATGAGAGACCAATGGCGAGCATGCTGGAGGCGAGCTCCCAGACCGCGACGTTCGTCGCGTCGGAGACCCAGTATGCGATGTAGTTGAACGTCGACCATGTCCTCTACATCGAACATGCAGTCAGCAACAGAGTAAATACACACGCTCGATGCACGCGGGTGGTCGCGTGCGCCACTGGAACGTGATTCATCCTCGAAGCGGAGACTCACCTCCTTCGGAGGGACAGGGTCCATGTCCTTGTTCGACCACCTGCTGTTCGGCGCGAACGTCGACGACTGGGGCTCGAGGACCCACGCACTGGGGCGCGTATACGCAGATGCCCTCTTCAATGCAGACGTAGCCGTGGACATCTCTTCCTTCCGTATCTGGTATTGCCTGTAGTGGCTGTTGTGGAGGTGAGGGGGGTGGTGAGAACCAGTCGCGCAAGTCAGCGGCGGCCGGGCGTCGAGGCGGCGAGGAAGCGGTCAGAGGGCAACCTGCAAACGCTCGAGGAGGAACGCCCGCCCGAGAGCGACGGCGGTATATATTGCACCGCGAATGTGGCGGGAGGGACGCTATCGTGCCCCGGGCCTGGAAAACTTCGCGTGCGGGGCGAGTGCGCGCTCGCCAAGGCCTGCGGAGTGAGGGAGCCTATTGGCGCCCGCGGATGATAAGTCGCCTGCGCTGATAAGCTGGACGCAAGCGCCCAGATAACTCTGATAACAGGATAACGGCGGGCTATTTCCGTGCGTGCGGGGCGGACGTCGAGCCCGACCACGGGACGAGGGAGGACACTGCAAGCAAATAAACTTTTAGCGGATACGGGACGCAAAGCACGGCAACTCACCTGCACGCTCAGGTATAGGGAACGCAGCCTCGGTGCACTGAATCACATTCAGTGTTATCACGGGTACGCCGCCAGCAACTCATCAGTCATCATGAAACTAGACACATGCGTGAAAAAGTCAGTGTTCACAGATACAAACGCGGGCCGCTATGACATTGATCGGCAGAGGTGGTGTCGCATGAAACAGAGGATGAGGATAGGCGCAGGCACGATAATGGCGGACTCCTTCCGTGCGCGAGGGGCGGACGTCGAGCCCGACCACAGGACGAGGACACTGAGAGGAAACAAACAGTTAGCGAGCACGGGATACGAAACACGCAACTCACCTACACACACGCTCGGATATAGGGAACATAGTTGAGGTGTACTGGATTGCATCCACGAACTCGCCTTATCACCCGTGCAACCCGTGGGACATGGAAAATAGACATGTGTGTGCAAAACAGGTCACTAGTGTACACAGATACAAACGCACGCCTCTATGGCATATGACAGAACATCGGGAGAGATAAGCCATGCGCAAGAGAGATTGAGGATAGGCGCAGGCACGCCGGCCCCGCCCCTAGTGCCCTCAGGTCCGCTGTGGACGCCTCTATCAATCCAAGCGAGACCGATATCGTTTGGCAATCTCGAGTTTGCGTAGCCGCGGCTCTCTAGAGAGAGGCGCCACCACAGGTCTTGATAGTCTGACCGGTGATGTACTCGCCCTCGTCGGAGACGAGGAACGAGACGAGCTTCGCGACGTCCTCGGGCTCCTGAATACGCCCCAGCTTGATGTCCTGCTTGACGCGCTTCGCCTTGGCTTCCCCGACGGTGATGCCCTCCTGTGTGCATGGAATATTGGGTCAATCTTTGATAGGATGATGCGAGACGCAGCACGTACAATCCGCGCAAGCTCGCGGTCGATGTGATCCCACATAGGAGTGTCGACGATGCCAGGGCCGTAGGCTGTCGACGTGTGAGCAAGGGCACGTCTATAAATGCGAAGAAGCCAAACGTACCGTTCACGCGAATGCCGTACTGGGCCCACTCCTTCGCGGCCGCCTCCGTGAAGCCACGCACGGCGAACTTGGTCGCACCGTAGGGCGCGAGGTTCTCCGCAGTGCGGTAGGACGCAATGGAGCCGGCACCGATGATGCGGCCGCCAAGGCCCTGCTTGACCATTTGCTTCGCCGCAAAGATGTGTGTGTTCATGAGGCCGAGGACGTTGATGCGGACCTCGTTCTCAATGAACCTGCGAAGCGAGTCGGTCAGGTGTCTTCTACGCGACAATGATGTGGGAAGGCAACTCACTCGGGCGTGCACTCGAGCAGGGGCCGGACCTGAGTGACGCCTGCGTTGGCCACGCTGACGAAGAGACGGGGGCCAAGCTTGTCGACGGTTTCCGCGATGGCGGCCTCGATCTGCTTTGGCTCCCTGACATCTAGCGACAGGTCATGAGCACAGTTCAATCCGATTGTACGTAAGAGCGTACCAGCAAAGACACCGATGGCCTGGCGGCCGTAGGACTTGATTTCCTCGATGACACTGTCCACCTTGGCCTTTGCAGGCTCAATGTCGGCGATGGAGATGTCGTAGCCGTCGCGCGCAAGGCGGGTCGCGATGGCACGACCGATGCCCTGGCTGGCCCCGGTGACGAACGCGATGCGGTTCAGGGAGGCTTTCACGGGCGATGCGAAGGACATCTTATGGCTTCAGCGACCGGATTTTGGGAGGAAACGGGGAGAGAGGACGAGGGGGATGCGGAATGCGTCGACCGCGGCGGTCGTCCTGGCTTTTGAACGCATGCCGTGGGTGGTCTCGACCGGGCCGCCATGATGAGAAAGAGCGAGGAGCGGGGGATGTTCGCGGTCGGACCGGAGGAGGGACGAGGAGGACGGGTCATGGGAGGTCATGGGATGGTCGTCGTACGCGATCAAGAGGTCATTTATTCACGCCTCTTCCTTTCTCGCGCCCCGCGGGGAACGCCCCGCCGTGCCTTCGGAACTGCGGGCCCGGTCACGCTGCGCGGGGGTCACACCACACGCGACAGGGTAGATCACGCTTGCCTTCAGCCTCTTCCAGCACACTTGAAGTTGTGCTTCCTCTATAGGTAGAGCTTGACCGCCATGTGGAAAAATTCTCAGAATTCAGTGCACGATATCTCCAGCTGTCCCATTGATGTTTTTATCCAAACACCGCCATCGGGCTCCTGCAGCCTAACACAATACGCTCAAGCAGCCTGAACAGACCCTTCCACCTTTCCTACATCCCCGGAAATGGCAGGTCCATGGTCTGGACGGAGGCTGGTCTGGCAAATTTGAAACAGAGACTGGCGGAAGAACAAGAGTTTGACCGCATGACAAAGTCTCGCTGCTCATCTTGTGGCCAATGGAAGACCGCCCTCAGAACTTGTTTCCGTTGCAAGTGCGCCACCCAACCTGATTCCGCAGAACGCGACTCACGCTGGTCCTCCCCTTCGCACGCAGGGCCGCACACTACTGTGATGAATTTGGCCAACTTGCTGACTATGAAGCGCGCCACAAGCGCGAATGTGCCCCCTTCGCTCAACCGCCTACCACACACATGTTCTCCACCCACCCAATCAGCAATGAGAAGTATCCCCACCACCCCGTCTGCGCATCCTCTCACACGGATGATGTGGGCTGTTGGGTCAGTGCTCCTGAAAACCTCCCCTGCGCGTAAGCGTGTCTACCATGGCCGGCCTACCATCGCAGTGAGAATTACCAGCCTACAAGTCCTCCCTTTTCCTATGGATCCAACAAAATTCAGACCGCGCCAGGAACTCATATGATGCTGGGGATCTTGCGAATCGCAGGATTGTAGATGCTCATAAGGCTAGCACGCGCAGCCTCCTAGGACTACGCGTCCTCGTACAGAATTGGCGCGGAGATGAGATACCGATCGTGGTCTTCGCTTCGCGAGCGCAGGTCGTGAGTCAAGCCTCTTTGACCGCCGCAGTGCAGTGGTTTGCGCAAGCCCGCGATACCTTTGTAACATTCACCGAAGACAGGTACGTACCCTGTGTTGAGAGCGTCATGCACTGTTGCTTGGCACCTATTTGATGCTCGGTACAGAATCAATCGCGTAGCAGTATGTGTCGCGAACGCTCTTGATCACAAGCGTCAACACCGTCGAGGTGAGATTCCTGACCATATCGCACATACGAGTATCCCGTCGGTATCGGATAGCGAGGTGGAGAGCGGTGCGCCACTGCCACAGAATATCGACGACGCTAAGCAAGTCCTCGTGCAAGTGAACACGGACGAATACTTCATCGTGCGGCTCCAGTCCCACGTTGGGAATGGCGACACAATCTCGAAGGACTGCACCCTGCTCGCCTCACTACCCACCGCACAATCTCTCCCTTCCCTGCCCAACTTCGCCGCCACCGGCGTAAACCGACTCCTCCGCCCGCCCTTCGACCAGCGCGCGGCAACGGCCGATTTCGCCAACTACATCGAGCACCACAAGTCCATCTCGGGGACGCGCGCGCGGACATGATACGCCGCTCGGGCGAGATGGGGGCCGTCTTGAAGAAGTTGCTCCTCAGAGGAGAGAGACGTGGACATCAGCGCGCTGGTGCAGAGTCTGAGGGTATGCGGGATGGGCTCACTGCGGATCGCCTTGCCCAGGGGTCAGCTTTGCGCCGGGGGGCCGTCGTCCTGGCTCGCGAGACCTGTTGAGAATGCGGACGTGCGCATATGCACTCGCGGCTCGCCCTTTCCTCAGCATGGAACAGGTCTGAGCGCTCAACACGTAATATCCAAAGTCAAGAAGCACCGCACGTAGATACCAACCATCGGTGCGAAGATAGCTTACAGCGCTTCAATGTAGAAGTAGCATTCATATACTGATAACGTATATACATGATCGTGAGGCATACAAGGCAAGGCTACTACTTGAAGGGTACCGAGACCCTCACCACTTCGGCGCACGTTAGTTTCCCCGCCGCGCGTCGGCGACGGGTACTTATCCCGAGGGCCACGAAAAGGCCTGCGCCAGGGGTCGCGGGCACACGCGCGGCGCCGCCGCGAACCCTTACCTCGGGGGAACTTGAGGCACGCGGGTTTGAAGCACACAGTCGGCTTGAACCACACACGCACGACTTGACGCACACCGCCTTGATGCACGCATATCGCTCACTGTGCACGCTGGTCAACGGAAGGTCAGACCGATGGTTCGGCGGTGACACGAGCGCGCACGACTCACGAGCACATTAGAGGGAGCCCGCGGTGGTGTTGCATGGCTCGCATGCGTCACCGGTTCTCGTGTGCACCGCGCGAGGTGAGGCGGCGCATGTTGTTGTTGGTCGCTCGCCGACCCCGCCGTCTGCCGATTGGCAGCGGCTTCGTTGGGTGTCGACGGGAGTCGGATGTTGGGGGAGCGACACCTGCAGCGAAGACGAGGGCAGTCGCCGAAGTGACCTGAGATCGCGGTAAGTTAGCATGGGCGCGGCGGTGGTGTATGAACGAGGACACGTACGTTTCCGCGACGGCGACGCGCTCGAGAGATGGTGTCCGCTGATGTAAAGAGAGCGGCGGTCAGAATCGACTAGGCAGAGCGGCCACAGGAAGCGGCGGACTCACCTGCGGGCGTCGTCTCGAGTGAGGACGAAGGAGTGACGGTGGTGGTGATTGAGCGCGATTGGCTTCCCCGCTGCCGTGAGGCGGCGAGTACTGGTCCCGGGGGCCACGAAGAGGCTGCGCTATTCCCCGGGGTTCCTGAAAAGAGAGTGGTGTGTTAGTACGGCGGTGATGCATAGGTACGTGCCATAAGGCCCGTTGGGGGCCGTCGTTGTATGCATAGAGGTTGATGATTTTTTGTTTTGTATTGTACATAGAGTACAGTCTCTGGCTGGTAGGCGAGGTCAGCATGGCACTCAGTGGTAAAGGCAGAAAGCGTCAGACTCACCGATTACCCAGAGGCCCGCGCCGTCAGCAGTGCATATGCGTCCGCATACGCACACCACTTCTCGCCCCTGCGCCCGTCGATGACCAGGCGCGCGGACTCCCCCCGCGCAATCGTGCGCCGCTCGCTCTTCTCGCCCTCGCGCCAGTGGGATGGTGTGGCGCGAGGACTCACCCCCCATGTTGTGGCTTCTCGCCCTCGGGCCGGCCTTTGGTGCCCGAGGACTCCCTCCGGAGTCGTCGTCGTCGTAGTGCTGCTCGAGCTTCTCGCCCTCGGCCCGTCTGGGCGTCTCGAGGACTCCCCCCTCAGCCGCCCCCGGGTGGAGGCGGCCCCGCTCGAGTTCAGGTCCCAGCGTCGAGCCGCGGGCATGATGCGCGGCCGCTGGTCCTCGAACCCGGGCGGATGCTCGGAGGTGGTCCCCGCCACCGGAGAACGGTGACGATAACTGCAGGGTGGCGGCGAGTCAGCAACACGGTGGCGCAACCGGCGTACGAGCGACTCACGATATAAGCGGGGACCACCGCTGCCCGTTGGTGTCGGGCTGGGTTGCAGTGCTCGCCGTGGGGTCGAGCACGCCGTGGACGAGGTCGGGGCCGCTTAGGTGGTGAGCTGTAGAGCCAGTGGCACAAGGGCCATCGTCGTCAGTGAGATACTCGGAGCGGTGGACAGAGGCACATACCGGTTAACCCCCGACGAGGGCTGTACGCGACCTCCACTGAGGGAGCGCGTACATGTCGCTGGTCGCTGGCCTTGGAGGGGCTGGCGATGAGAGGCGTAAAGACCGGTGGGTGGTCTGGGGAACGAGAGGGCGACCCCGCGCGGCCTTTTATCCGTCCACCGTATTCCGCTTATCGGTCTTTCCCAGGAAGAAGCACCGCCAATTTGTCCTGGCGTGTGTGCACCCGCACAAGGACTCGCCCCATTCCGGAAGTGCTCCGCGCGGGCGCGTGGTCCCTATTGTGCTGGCTCGACCTGGGCGGCGTGATGGTGCGGTGTTGAGGAACGCAGATCACCCATAATAGGCTCCCTGGGAATGGTTGGGCACGGCGGAGGCGGACGGAGACGGGACGCGGGGGAGGACCTCCCGCGATGGGCTGCGCAATAATCAGGAATCCACATATCGTTGTCCTTGGGCGCGGCGAGTCTGTGGAGAGCGAGCAGCGCCTCTGGGAAATTTGTCCGCGGGGACATACCATGTGTTCAAAATCGAACATACCATCGCCTGATGGCTACGATGAAGAAGGCGGAGGAGCGTCTCAGGGCTGGAGAAGCACGCCATATGAGCAGCTTCCCTGGGAAATCGCGCCGTATGGTCTTGCGCCTGAGCTTGTCCGTTCTGCAGAGGAACGGTGGCGCAAGGGTATCGAACCTGTGGCGACCGAAGGGTCGTCCGGCCGCGCCCATTCAGAGACGTTGTCAAGATCGTAGTAGCCGCAGCGCTAGCTTCTCAGAATATAGGGTCAGTCCATGAGCTTCATGTACGTTTGGAGGTGGCACATACCGTATCTATCCCCGCCACTGTCGATGTCGGTGAGCCCAGCACTGCATGGATGGTCACCGTAGTTGACATCACAGCGCAAAGTATTTGCAGCACTTATGCCGGGCTGTTCAACGACGCTGACCGCGCGCGCCCGGCACGTTCGAGGTAAGATATGACCGTATAGGAGCAAGCCGGAGCGTTGAGGCGGCGGCGGTCGTTCGTACGCGTTACGCGCACGCACGTGAGGCGTGACATCCGCGACAGTCATGACCCAGCGCCTATGCACGAACTCGTCTTGTTTCTGCTCCCAGCTATGGTTCTCATAGACGAGTGCAAGTGCGCTCGCAGCTTCATCTTCGGCCTCGGCCTCCTCATACCCGATCCCGCAAGTGCTTTACCAGAGAGCAGCTGCGGTACCTCTGTCCACCATACGAACCCCCGAGCTCGCCTCTACCATTCCCAAAAGCGGGCTCCGCCTCCAGCGGAAAGCAAGTCACTCGTCCCGCAGAGTCGCGCGTTCTCGACAGGAACCTCCGCGACCTCTGGCACTACAGAACTTGCTACGAGCGCGTACAACTCTAGGGACCCTCACCACGAGCCCTTTGAGAATGCCGACGCGAAGTGGAGGTGTGCTATGTTCCCCAATTCACGACATTACACAGCCTCCGGGACGCGCTTCACCAGTGCAGAGGATGGGTCAAGCTCGGGCGCGGTGCTAGAAGGGAGCACTGCTCCCGAGCAGAGGACCTGCCTGCGGCGGACCTACAGCGCGCAGTAATACCAACCCGAGCCTTGTACGTTCCCACCCGGCATGTACTATGCGTACCTCTCGCCGTGACCTGGGTTCACGTGATGAAGGTGTGCTCTCATTCGTCGATACCGGGAGTTCCTGAGAACTCGTATGGACGTAGATGGGATGCCGCTCACTGCCTTTGCCGATAGTCACCTCCGAGTCTGCGTCCCGCCTGTACGTTGCGGCTTGTTCAAGCCACTCACACCAGAATTAAGCTGTGATTATAGTTGAAAGTAGTATTCGGAGCCTTGGTTCCACATTTGTGTCGACGCATCATACCCTCATGTGCCCCTCTCTCATATGTTGATCAGCCCATATCTCAGGAGCACACAACACGCCGCGTTGAGATGGACGAATGGAGGAAGTTCCACTGTTGACTCCTTAGGAACTCACGGTGCTACGAGTCGCAAGTCTTCGCAGCGACTTCACGCGTCCGTCACGCCACGCGGCGGTCACAGGGCACGCGACTGCCGCGTTTGCGTGGAGCAATCCAGTCACGCTCTCAGGTACGCCAAAGAGGCTCACGCCGATACTTTTTTCGTGAGGCCGCTGCAAACAATTCTCACCGGTGCCCGGACGTTGGCGGCTGTCGTCCTTGTCCTCGTACCACCACCGTCGCAAGAGAGGCCCCGCGATGCAGTCGAGCAGGAGTCGGTACCGGCACATCCAGCCGGAAACACCTATGGATATGCTCAGAGCGTCCACCGAGGCCGGCATGGCGAGCATGCGGCGCGCGCTGAACAAGCAAAAGGAGGAGAAACGGATCGCGAAGGGCCACTGCTCGTATTGCGGGAAGGAGGGCGGCAACGCGCCCCTCAAGGGCTGCTCTCGCTGCAAGTACGTTCGCATCTGCACAGCCTCCTCTTCTTATCGACCATGAAGCGGATCACAACCGTGTTCCTGCGGCAGGGCGGCGCGCTATTGCGATCAAACATGCCAGCTCGGGGATTTCAACGCGCGCCACAAGCGCGAGTGCGCCAACTTCGCCAGTCCGCCCACCACCAGCGTCTTCCTCATGAAGCCGATCGAGAACGACCGGTATCCGCAGCATCCCATCTTCGCTTTCTGGCACGAGGATGGTGTCGGCTGCTGGGTAAGCGTCGCAGGGCGCATCGACTGCGAGTGAGTGATTATCGCTCGCGAGAGGCTGATCCTTGTCACTTAGCGCCCGTTGGCAGCTTGCACACGCTCACGGATACGATAGATCCCACTGGGTACAGCGCGCGCCAGGAGCGCATGATGGCTGAGGGCGGCGCCGCTGGACGGGAGATCATACGCACACATAAGGCCGCTGCGCGCAGTGTCGTCGGACTTCGCGTCCTCATACAGAACCGCCGCAAGGATAAGACACCGGTCGTTTTCTTCGCTTCGCGGGCTCAGGTCGTGAGCCAGCCATCGTTGACGGCAGCGGTAGAACGCGGCGCAGCCGCGCGCGACAACATGGTGAAATTTACAAAGGACAAGTATGTACCCCCATACACATCGCGCTCCTCCACGTAGAACACTAACCGTCAATAACAGAGTCGCTCGTGTTGCGTTAGGTGTGGCTAACGATCCGTGGGACAACGTACCGCGGTTGCAGGTCTCGTACCTCAACGGCGCCGAGGTGAGAGCCCTTTTGCTCATGCACACAGCCCGCCGACACTCCTGGCCCAGATGAAGAAGGACGCTCCTCCGTCGGCAAACATCAAAGACGCCAACAATGGATTCGTTCTCCTCAACACTGGCGAATACGCCATCCTGCACCTCCAGTTCCGCGTCGGAGACGGCGACATGATCTCCAAGGACTGGGAGGCCCTCGGTGCGCTCGAGGCGATATATCTCCCCTGGGCACCGTGGGACGGCAGCACCCCTCTGGACGCAACAGCCGCTTCGCTCCCCAGCGCACATGCACACTCCCTCGCCAATCCCACTGCTGATGGCAGTGATAGCACCGCCCACGCAGGCAAGCTCCTCCGCGCGCCGTTCGACCAGCGCGCGATCCGCTCGTACTATGCAGACTTCATCGAGCGCGGCGAGGAGGCGTACATGCGCAGCCACTACGGGGACGCACGGGCGGACATGGCGCGCAACGCGGACGAGATGATGGCCGCGATGGGCGAGATGCTGCTCAGCCAGGTCGCCCAGGCGGGAAACACCGATATCCTGGTGCGGCGGCTGCGGGACTGCGGAATGGGCGAGCTCGCAGATAAGGTCGCAGCACAGTAAGGTCCGATGTGGGACGGCCGCGGGGATGGGAACGGTGGGCGGCGTGGTGCTTCGGGTTCTGCTTGCTTGTTGAGGTAAGGGATGCGGTGTGTTGCCACTATCTAGGTCGGGCGAGGCGGACGTCAGATTGGTGCCTGTATACACGGACTGGGCTAGGGCTGCGTGCTGGGCGCTATGAGAAGTACAGTATATATTGCCGCTCATGTATAGTTCCTCCTTCCATTGATCGAGGATTCCGGAAACACATACCCCTTCATCCGGCAGCATGCTCATAAGTCACCCCAAACAGGTAGGCCGCCTTTCCGATAGGTGCTCTACTACGTACCTGCACCGCAAGGGATACGGCAATATTGGGTCCATCGATACCAGGGCCCGCTACCAAGACATCCGTCCAGAGAGATGGAGTCGAATGAGAGCGACTCCGAGAACTCGTGACAAGCTTCCGTAACCGACGTAAGGCGCGACCTCAAACATCAAAAAGAAACGAAAGGCCACTGCACAACGGAACTTCACCGATCCGCCCACTTGCGCTCACTCTCCCGCGCAGACGATACACGACGAGCACTATCCCAAGAACCCCTTCTTCGCCTCTGGGCACGAGGACCGCGTCGGCTGTTGGGCAAGACGTAGGCTTTCGAATCTCGATGGCGGCTCAGAGTGCGATTCACAGACTGACTCATGATGGCTTTGCCACCGTTTCAAGCGGCAACCGTGGAATGACTGGCAATGGATGCGGCATCCAGTCAAAACATCGGACCGTCGAAACGAGCCCGGTGGTCTGCCATTGTTGAGAACATAAACCGCGTAATACACGGTATGAGGAACGGGGAGACGGTACTTATTAGACGATGATCGGCGCTGCTGCCGCTATGACCGAGAGGACCGTGGACCACTGCACCAGCGGTGTCGGTGTACTACCTGCCAGTGCATGTGTCTGCCTGGCGGACAGTCGTGGTGGATGATGGCATGCCAAACCACGACGATCCTTGTGCGGCGAGCGCTTGGTCCGATCGAGATATGCGTTCAGCAGGACGATCGATATGCGAGCCGATGAAGGCTTTTACAAGAAGGGGAGGGGGTGTGGGGGCACACGCGGAAGTGCACCCATGGTGGTAATGCCCAGGTGGAGGAGCTCCAAAGACTTCTCGAGGCCTCTCGCAAGGACGAGAAGATGCCCATAAGCGGGCCAGGAGTGCGGCGCTGTTTAGGAAAGGCTTTTTGCCCGTATCGTACGCTCCGCCCCTGGGAAAGTAAGGAGTTTTGCCTTCGAACGGCAGTCTCAAGACAATATCCCCGGCGGGCTTTGCACAGGCCTAGTCACCTCGGGACCCCGGGGGTAGGAGAGCACACGTAAAAAGGGGGACAAACACTTCAGTACTTCGCACGCCGACGCGCAGTCGAGTGGCAGGACAACAAACAGCGCCGCGCAGGCGCGGGAAGGATAGCATCGACAAGAACGACTAGTGCAAAGCAGACCGAGGGCAGTACGCACGCGACGCGCCCCCATCGGGCAGGTAGGTAGAGGTAGGGTTTACGACCACACGGCAGAAAGTGGGTAGACACAGGATATCGAGACGAGGACGAGGACGAGGCACAAAGGAGTATACGAGCGCAAGGGGGAAACGCGCGCCGCCGACGACGCGCGGCGTCGTCCCCATGGGGCGGCACGTCCTGGGGGCTATGTCACAACACTATGTGCGGGGGTGGGGTCCAGCATGGGCGGAGAAGGAAGCGAGGGGCGCAAAGAGACGCGCGGGGAGAAGAGGAGGGGGGGAGTGCGGCAGCGCGTCGAGCCTGCCGGTCCCCTAGACTAGAGCGAACAAGGGGTATCGTGAACCACGGCGGGCGATTGGCGCATGCACTCAGTGCGCGTGGCGGAGGCCGGAGAGGTGGCGCGCATGCTTGCGCTTGTTCAGCTGTGCGGCGGCGTTGGTCGGACGAGGTTTGCTGAAATGACTGTCAGGGGAAGTCACTGGGGTATATGGATGAATGAGTACGTACCACCTGCGCACGCTGGCAGAGGTAGCCGCAGCAGTGCTGGACGGGGTAGTCTCGCTGCTGCTGCTGCTACTGCTGCTGGTCACAGGTTCGATAGCGCTGAGGAAAACATATCAGTCAACACATGGAGACGCAGAGATTTTAAGGGCTGCACGCACATAGAGGTGGAGACGGCGGCCGCAACTTGAGTGGGCACCGAGGCGACGGGGACAGAGAATGTCGTGGTCGGCACGGGCTCGGGCGTGTTAGACGTGGTGGGCTCGACGCGGGCGATCGTCGTGGGCGGGGCTTGTGATGGGGTAGGCTCGGCCTGCGTCGAGGCAGGGGTAGTAGGATCCGCCTGCGTCGTGGTCGGGCTGGCAGGTGCCTCGCTAGGTGACTGCGCCGGCGGTTGGGGAGCCTGGCTGGGGCTCGACTGAGCGGTCGTGGTAGGCTGGGCGGGCGGGATGGTTTGCGTGGTGGGCGCGGAGGTGGGCGCAGACCCGGCAAGGGAGGCGATCACGCCGTCCTGGAATACATCATTCTGGGCGCCGTCGTGGAAGCCGTAGAGATCGTTGTAGTACGGCGCGTGGTAGGTATCCTCGGGCATCTACAACCGATGTGTAAGCAACAAGGCGCATGCAACACGGCACGGGCATACTAACGTTGTTGCGCTCCTTCTGGTACCAGTACAAGGGCTGCTTGGCACCGATTGTGCAGTTTCCAGGGCGGGGGTCGGGGAAGCCATTGTCGGGGTCGGCACCACACCTGGCGGACAACTCGCGTTTACTATCACATCCTGGACCGAGGAAAGAAAATGTGCACAAACCTGCGCGGCACAGCGGGCTTGCCAATTGGCTGGCTGCCGACGTCGCCGGAGACCTTGCACTTGAAACCGTTCATGTAGACTAGACGCAGAGAGAAGCGCGGTCAGCAGCCCGCATCACGACACTGAAGCCGTGATCTTAGGGGACGCACTCTGTTCGGCTCCGCTATCAATCTGGCGGGAAGCGAACAGCGTCAGCACGGAGTCCCCATCTCAACGCCACGAGCGGCTGGACGCACCGAGTGGATCCAGAACCACGCGCAGTGGCAGCCTCCCTCGGGGCAGGCGGGGAGGTTGGGCACGTCGAAGCTGGTGTTTTGCCACCACACGCAAGTCTGGTTGATTGAGAAAATCGCAAAGTCCTCTGGCTGAACGTCGTGCACGTCGGACTTGTACGCGATAGCCAGCCCGCAACCTTTCACGTCGTCCTCACCGGTGGTGTGGAACGCGGATAGAGGTGCACCAGGGCAGGGAGAGTCGCTCCCGAAGCCCACATCACCACTGTGTGCGCACATGTATGAGATTCGTCGGTACGCATCGAACAGGTATGCAATAACTGACCCTTCGGAAGAGTTGTAGTACAGGGTCGCGCCCTTATCACAAGAGAGGATAGTGTTGACCGTGCCGCCCGCTTTCAGGTCGAAAAGGTCACCGTCATTAGGAGGGTGATCGATATGGCCGTGCTATAGTAAACGGTGAGCAACTTTTCGATGGAGAGATAACGCGCGAGCAAGCGCGGGGAGGAGCGAATGCGCAGACACTCACGAACCACCACTGGTCGAAAGTCATATCGTAAAGAGGGACCTGAGGCCGGTTGTCGTACGAATACGTCTTGTCCGTCACATTGAAGCCGTACATAGAAGGATGCCAGAACGCTATGGTGGATCGCGTCGCGTGTTGGTTTTTTTTGCACGGATCGTATATACTGAACTTAGCTCACCAACATGAGCGGACGCGGCAGACGCGAGCGCAGCCACAACGGCGAGGGAGGCGGGCACGGGAGACAGCATTGCGCCCGCGGTTGAAGGAGTGTGAATAGAGAAAAGAGCGGCGGGCCCGCGGTGGGCAAGGAGGGGGAAGATGAGGGCGAGAGGGAGAGGGAGAGATTGTGTTGAACGGCGGGGAGGGAGGCCGGGTGTAAATTACATGCGCGCGCGCGCGTCCCCATAAGTATATTTGGTGTGTTCGCTACTTAATTAATCGGCAGTCAGCCGGGGCGGGAGCTCTGTTCAGTCCGCCGATTGCCTTTTGCCGCGCCATGACCGCATCCCGTCTCCTTGGTGACAGCTCGGCCACGTTCTCTCGCAGCGCCCTGGGGCCCCTCTCCGCCCGCCCAAGCATTGACAGCATCGCGCTGGGATCACCGCAACACACTCGAGATTGGCCAGCACGCAAGCGTATGACCCCATTGCACACACCGCCCAAAGCTCGCCGGGCGTGCCAATCAACCCGATCCGGCATTGGCATGGTTGCGAGCCTCGAGGCGGCGGGACCTTTGATTTCTTGAACTGTTTGCCGGGACGCTAAGAAATCGATGACGAGGCGCTAAGAAAAGCTGGCAGAGTGGGGTTACAGGGGGTTGCTCGACAGTCGACTTAACAGAAACATACATGTGTTCGTGTAGAGAGAATGCTGCATGGATGGACAGTGCACAATGTTGGCAGCAGGAGTATGCATGGCTTGATCGGCGCTGCAAGCCCAGGTGAGAGTGGGTACAAGATATGTCGACAAGGCGTCAATGTCTTGGATGCGCTTGACAAGAAGTGCCCAGGCACGCCAACGTCAGAGCCACAGATGGCTGCTCATCTTACCGGCCATCGATCCCTCTCCAGTCTAACGATGTCGACACACGGATCTCTGTGACTCGAGCGACTCATAAGACGGAGGACCCAGCTCAGCCTAAGTAGCCCCAGAGAGTTATCATATGGTATGTAGTGCTAAAAATCAAGCCGAGAACGCACCTCAGTTGGCGGGAGTGGGACGATATAACCCTAAAAACGGGTTCCGGGGTGATCCGGCGCCGCCGGGCGAGACAAATGATTACCTTACAAATAAACAGCGTCTTAGCGGGAGAGGCTATCCAACGCACCTCCATCAACGCATCCCCCTCGATATTTTACCTCCAAATTCGCCTGCAAACGGTCACCTCCCAAATCCTCCAACACAGATATCGGCGGTTCGGTGAGCTAATTTCACACATATCCCTTTCTCTCACCCGGACCTCCACAATCCCTTTGTTACTGCCTCTCGATGCCAGCGAGCACAGTGAGACTGAAGATGACACGCAGGCGTCCTCTGAGAAAGACCGCGCCGAGCAGCATCCCGCGCAACGATGGCGGACAACACGATACATAGTCTGACGAGCACCCTCGCATCTCAGCCCATGTCGACCCCCGGCAGCAGCGACCAGCAGCACTCTCAGCACTCGCAACATTCCCAGCATATCCCCAATCCTGGTGAGCTCCAGAATCACCCCGGTCTACCCCCGATGGGCATGCCCCCGCCCCCGCCCCCTGCCCAAGTCGACGGAGCGAACCCCGAGCAGCCTGTGAAGCGCAGGCCTGGGCGCCCCAAGGGGAGCGGCAAGAAACCCGTCGATCTCAACGCCCCTCCGAAGGTCAAGCGGCCTGTGGGCCGTCCTCGCAAGGATGGGCTCCCTGCAGGGTCTGTGGGTCCTCGGAGACCGAGCCGCCCCCGCAAGCGTCCCCCCGGCTCGTTCGCGAGCGGACCTCAAGGGTCCCCTCCCGGCGCCTTTGTGTACGGCGTGAGTGCGACGCAGCCTGCGTTCGGCCAGGTGGTAACCCATCCTCCTTTGCGCCTGCAGACACCCTTTGTCGGCGAGCCGTGGGGCTCGGCATCCGCGCCTCCGTTGGGACCGCGCGGTATGAACGGCCGACCGCCCATATTCCCTATCGACCCCAGTCTCGAGCAAGATGATTGGGCGGAGATGGCGCGCAACCGCCCTGACCGCTTCCTCCATGCCCTCGTTGCTGCGCTGGAAGCCCCCAACCCGGTGTCAGGCGCCGGCCCTAGCATCGAAGAAGCGTTCAAGTCTCACCTGGTCTCGCTTGCTCCGAATAGCAAGAGTTCGCCTTCGATTCCCTCCTTGTACTCGATACTGAAGACATTCTGGCTGCCTTCGTCTCCTGTGTACTTCTCGCTCACCGCGTCGGCTTCGACCGCGCGGACGCCGTCCGAGCATCGGTTCTTGTACTGGGATCCGCAGCCCCTGGTCTTCAACGGCATCTCGTGCAACGCCTGCTCGAGCCCTCTGACCAACAAGGGTCGCATCAGTTCTGGCCCTATCAAAGTGTACGATCTGGGCAAGCCCTTCTTTGTCATTGGCTGCGAGTACGTGTGTACTAGCTCCGCGTGCCTGCAGGCTACTGGGCAGCAAGGTCGCAAGTTCGCGAGCACGGACGCGTCCATTCTCCGTGCGCTCCCGAGCAAACTCAAGGATGAGTTCCCCGCGCTCCTTCTCCAAGGCAACCCTGACTTAGGAAGCGGGCCTGAGGTCTGGAATTGGCATGGGATGGGGGTGTCCGTCACGCTTTACAACATGGTCCGTGCGAGCTTACAAGCCGGGCTCCGCAAGGAGGCGATTCTGGATATCATCCGCGCTATCCAGCTGGGGGGCACCGACCACGACTTTGAGACGTTCAAACGTGAAGACGCCGACCACGTTCCTCCCCCTCCTCCCAGCCTCCCCGCGCCTGGAGACCAGGGCGGCGAGGATGATGACGAGGAAGAGAATCATGACGCGCAGCAGGTCGAGGGCGACCTGGCGGACCAGAAGGACGTGAGTAGCTCTGGTTCTGCCTCGCGCTCCGGCCTCACGCCTCATTCACTGGAGATACAGAAGTCGACGGAGGAGTACCAGGAGGCGTGGAACGCCAACAGCGGCGTCTCAGATCCGAACGGGGCCGCGCACCATATCTCTCCGGACCAATCGAACGGGGGCCCCAGCAACGGCCAGGATCCGTCGAACAGCCAGCCCCCGCCCCCGAACCAAAACCAGAACGCGGGCCCGCCGCCTCCGCCGTCCCAGGCGCCCCCGCACCCCCCTCCGCACTACGCGTACCCGCAGGCCCCGTACCAGGCCTACCCCTACCCGTACCCGTACCCGCAGTGGCACCAGCCGCCGCCAGACCAGTCCGCGTCGGTCGCGGCGCCGGCGACGCTGAAGCGCACGTTCGCGATCGTGGACGGGACGCCGGAGCCGGGGATGTCGGAGCCGCTGCACAAGCGGGTGCGGCACTGCTGCAAGTGCGGCTCGAACGAGTGCAAGGGCAAGGGCGGGCGTTCGTTCTGCAGCAACCCGTGCCAGGACTGCGGGAAGCTCGAGTGCAAGGGGCGGAACAGCAAGCGGCCGGACAGGACGTGCGCGGACGCGTGGCCGTAAGTGGGCGGTATCTCGCTGCTGCTGAGGGAGGCGACGCGGACGGATGCTGCAGGTCATCGTGCGCGTTCGAGGGCAGGCGCGATATTCCTGGCTTTCCAAACGAACAAGCTTATGTGCTCGTGGCCCCGAATATCGTCAGCAGACACAGCGCCGGTATTTATTGAGGTATCCGACCCGATGTGTTGTAAACGTTCCGGTTGTAAAAGACCCTGGTGTTGTATTAATAGCAAGAATGGCCGTTCCCGTATTCCACCCTTATATACCCGACAAATACACGCGTTAGGTACGGTATAACTGAATAGACCTAGACTTGCTTCCGCCTGATATCAGTTGTGTATGTCTGTGTGCGAAGGCGCGGACGAGCGCGCGCGCGCGTGTTTGTGTGACGTCAGGGCGCGAAACGAGCGAGGCGACCCACGATCCTCCACCCGCGCGCCGGGCCCCAGCCACTCTCAGACCTTCCTCGCGAGACATGCGCTTTCTCCTCTCCCCGCCACCACCACCACCTCGTAACCGCCACCTCTTCTCTCTCCATACTCGAATACCCTGAGCAGTTCCTGACGACGCCTACGAGACGAGATGTCGAACCTGGCGATCAAGGCGGGCAGGAAGCTCTTTGAGCGCAATCTGGAGCAGTACCAGCCCGCGGACCCGATGTACGAAACGTACGTCGACAAGAAGGGGCGTCAGCGCAGACGGAGGGTATGTGGCACCTGCGTTTGCGACGGTTGTACTATCTATGGGCTGACATGTTTTATGTGGGTGTAGCGAGAGACTCCTCCGGGACTGTCGAAGCGCGACGCGAAGATCCTCAAGTCGGTGCAGAAGCGCGCACATTACCTCGACAAGGGGTTCTCTCTCTGTGGCTTGCGGTTCGGCTGGACGTTCATCATTGGTGCGCCTCTGTTCGGTGTATCCATAAATAAGGAGTCGAGGCTGACGTTGGTGGACTCTAGGCATTATACCCGGAGCTGGAGATATCGCAGACGCCACACTCAACTATGTCTTGGTAGTACGAAAGGCGAAACAAGCTGAGTGAGTGCTCAATCCCCTCCTTTGGGTGGACGAACGAGAGAACTCATATCTGTGGCCGCCCGCAGGATCCCCGGCTGGCTCCTCCGCCAAATGCTGTTGAACAACGCCGTTTCCGCCGCGGTCGGCTTCATCCCCTTCGCGGGCGACATCGTCCTCGCGATGTTCAAGGCGAACTCGCGCAACGCCGCGCTCCTCGAGGAATTCCTCCGCATCCGCGGCGAGGAGTTCCTCAAGGCCGAGCGCGAGCGCGTGCAGGACCCGCAGACCGTCAAGCCTGGCGCGGGCCGCGCGCCGGATGAGCACGTTCCCGGAAAGCAGGAACGTACGGCGTCGGGATTTGGCGGCGGGTGGTTCAGGCGCGGGAGCAAGGGGAGCAAGAAGGACAAGGACAAGGCTCCCGCCGCAGGCCCATCTGTCTCGGCGCCGTCTCCGGACCGGGGGCGCTTCGTCGAAGATGTGCCGCCGATGAACGAGGGGAGCAAGCATGTGTGAAATCTCTTGGACTTGATTCTTAGACTGGCGTGCCATTCGTCGCGCAGAACGGTGTATGGTCTAGTATACCCGCTCGCTTTTTCGCTTTTACTCGTTTCGCCCCACTGTATGTTTACCACGGACTCACAGATACGATATACCTTCATGATGCTTCAGCTTTGTAGCTTTTCCCAGCCTCACTCTCACACACTTCGCTAGTTCCTGATGATATGATTTTTGATTGTATATGGACTTAAACGACAGTGGTGGTGGAATGATAGTGCAAACGATACAAGTACAAGGCGGCCGGGAAGCACTAGAGATCGACGCCCACGATCCCCAGCCCGACCGCCCGAGCCATCCCACCCGCCGACAGCTGCGGGCTGATGATATCCGCCGGCAAGTGGAAGTAGCTCGCACCCTCCCCCGCATAATCGGAGTCGCCCGCGCGTTCCGCCCGGAGGGGTGCCCCGGGCGTGCGGCGGAGGGTGTCGGGGTAGACGTGATGCGGCGTGAGGGGCGCGTCCGCCTCGACGAACTCGGGGAAGCTCGGCGGCGCGCCGGCGGACAGGCCGAGCCCGACGAGCGCGCTCCCGCGGACGGGCGCGCGGGAGCGGCGCCGCGGGAAGAACGGGCGCGGCGTCGCGGGGGGCGGGGGGAGCATGCTCGGGGAGGGCGCGCTCTGGAAGAGGGGGGTGGTGGTGTAGATGGTGGTGGGCCCCGCCTCGGGGTATGCGACGCGGGAGAGCGGCGACGCAGGGAGGAGTGCGGTGGTAGTGGTGGTAGTGGTGGTGGGAGTGTAGGCGTCGCCGCTCGGGATGGTGAACGCCGCAGCACGGGTGGTGCGCGGCGCCGCAGAGGTCGTGGTAGGAGTGGTAGAGGGCGACCTCTCGTGGCCGAGAGCGTCGCGGAGGCGGCGGCTGTTCGCACGGACGTGGGCTCCAGCGAGGCGTGCCTCTAACTCCGCCTTGTTAGGGCGGTAGTCGGAGGAGAAGGTGATGAGGGAGGGCGAGGGCAGGAGAGAAGGCGAGGGCGCGAAGCTGACGAGGTTGCGCGAACGCTTGGCAGTGAGGACTGGGCCAGCCAGGGTGGACGCGGACCGGGCGAGGGTGGTGGTGGGGTAATACGCGGCCATAGTGATGGAGGTGTGGTAGCGGTGCTGGCTGAGTTTGGCTTAGAGGGCTGGTGGGTTGAGTGCGAGTGTGTCTGCCTGCAGAAGAAGAGTGAGGTTGATGGGGACTTGCAGGCCAAGACGACCTCCTTATATGCCCTTGAGGCACCCATCTGACAGCTGGCCTAGACTGCGCACCGTTGGATCAGAGGAGTACGGGCTTTGGCGCACATACTCTGGAAATTCCCTATATGCGGAGCAGGGCACCGGTCAGGATCGTAACATCACAAGGAGAACGACCCGATAATAGCGGAAGTGCTGCAGTCCGACGCGGCTCTCCCCTGTGCATCGCCGGTTGGGATTCGAATCAACGGACGTCCGAAGCGGATACTAGACGTTACCCCTCGGGTCGTCGAGGGCGATCCGAAATGCGCGAAACGATACAGATATCCAGAAACCTTTGGCAAATAGCCTTCCCCACAATCAGTAGAGGCAGATATCGGATGAGCAGTGGAACAACATACGGATGTTGACGGCGGAGTGCTTGTAGCACCGCTCTATGTCTCTTCTCAATAATTGAGCCGACATAGACCGCGCACATAATTACTACTGGTGTTCCCCATTGCGGAGCAGAGAGATGGAATTGACCTCTTGACCGACGTGTCAGCCATGAAGGACGGGAGGACAGTCGTAGTCGGGCGCCAAAGTGAAACCAGTTTGTGGGTCCACTTGGTCAATAGACGCCCGTCAACTGGGGGCTAGATCCTGATAAATACTGGATGGGATATTCGTATTCCGAGTACGAGGCCTGACAGACAGACATACTTTGCCCTTGGCAAGAGATCCGACAACAGAGCACGTAGGGTACTTGACTCAGGATGCGCCATACTTGTTTCCCCTGAACTTGAAGTTGGCCACTATGTCCATCAAGATACCTAGTCCGTGCGGTGGATTCGCGTGGTTCAAGCAGTCGTTGCGAAGTCCAGAACGTACGGATAAATTACATGCGCGATACGTACGCGGTATATGTACAGTTAGTATTCACAGTCCCGATCCGGTCCGGAGTGCGATTATCCGCGTCCGCGTCCGCACACATCCGGCATAAGTATGTACTACTTGTAACTTCTTCCACCCCGCCCCACCCTCCCCGACTGCAGATTGTGCGTGCGGCGGCGCCCATAGACGGAGTACAGCATACAGATACAGCGTGCGAACTTGCGATAGCGCGATTAGCATGGTGGAGACACCTACATAGCATCCCTGGCCGATGATGAATGGGTCTCGCGTCGGACCCTCCGGTAGGAACCCTTCCTCTTCCCGCGTCTCGTCGGGGTATCAGTAAGAATGTGGTGATGATATCGTCGTCCTTAGGCGATAGGACCCAACATCGACAGCATGGTGGGCATGGGCCGGATAGAAGCAGCGATCATCCGCGCTCGATCACGTCCATCGCCGAGTCGAGGAGGACCTTAGGCAAGAGGAGCAGTCTGCTCTCGAACGCGTCCATGTCCGCCCCGGGCTCGATCGTGCTGCTCCGCGTCTCCCGCCTCGTGACGCAGCGCAGGCCAAGCTCCGTCGTGCACAGCACCCGGCCGCCCTCCCCAGTGTGCGTCTTGCCATGCCCGTGCCCGTTCAGGGCCATCCCGTGGCCGTGTCCGTGCCCATGGCCGTTTGCGAGGTCGAGCTCGTCGGCCTCGCCCTCGCGCATCTTGTTGAGCATCCGCCTGGGCTCGAAGGGGACGCCACCCTCAACGACGAGGACCTCGAACGCGGTGGAGAGGATGTCCTCACGCGTGACGCGGGCGAGCTTGTATACCGCTTCGGCGATACGTCGTAATTGGGCGAGCAGGGAAGACGCGTCGGGGCCTGAGGTAGGCGAGCTTCCTGACCCGCAGAGCATGAAGACGGCGGATGTCCAGCGGTGCATCGTCGTTACTAGCTCCGTCACGGCGTATTCTTCGAGCCCTGGATAGAGCATCCGGATGGAGCGGTGAGTCAGCGCGCGCCATCGGGAGGACGTCGCTTGGGGTTCTGTGTGTCAAGTTTGGTCAGCAAGACGTAGCGGGCATGAGAGCGATTGATGTTGTAGACGTACCCGATGCTTGCATATGCGACAGTATTCGTGTGAGAAGCGCATCCAATTTGGAAGGGAAGCCGACACAGAACAATGACAGGGATCGCGCACAGCAGGTAGCGATACTCGCTTGCAGAGCCAGTTGTACAAGAATGGGATCCTGTGCATGGTCCCGAAGAGCAAGGATGCGTGATAGAGCCGGGCCAAGCCAAGGCGTGCAGTTCTCAAGCTCGGGAGGTATAACAAGGGAGGTCTTCGCCCTTGACCGCTTGGCGAACGTGCACGAATCGGTAGCCGCCGCGGCGAAATGGCTGATCTCCGCATTCAAGTCGTCCACAGCCTGGATGATCTGCGCTCCGGACCAGCCGTCCGTCTTGGTCAGGAAGACGTCCATGCTCCGCGCACGCGCGCTGTACTCCGCCTCCATAGTCAACGCAGGCCCGAGCGGGACCGGCGGCGCGTCATCCGAACGCCGTGTGTGCCTCCTGGTCCTGCTCCGGTCCCGATTCCGAACATGACGCTCACCGCCTGGAGTTGCCCTCCCGTTCCCGTTCCCACTCCCCAGGCTGACGGCGCTGCTCGCATCGTCGTGCGTTGTGGTGTGCTCGCGCTCGGTGCTGGCACTCCTGCTTTTCGCGCGGGCCTCGTCACGTTCGGCGATGAGACGATCGCGCTCGGCACGCAGGGACTCGATCTCGCGGTCTTTTGCCCGGAGCGTGTCTTGCATCTCCCTCATTGTCTTCTCCAGCGCCTTGTAGCGCTCCGAGAGCTTCATGACTTCAGCCTGGAACTGTGTACGTGCCGCGTCGCGCTGAGATGTGATTGACTCAAAGCCGAGTGAGAGCTGCGGTTGAGGTGGAGTTCTTGCAGAAGGGGGAGCAGTGCGCGTGCCGTGCCTGGAGATGCGTTCGCGACGCTCGGCGGTGGCCAGTTTGAGGCGGAGGGCGCTACACTCGCGCGTAAGCTTAGCGATGGGGTCGGAGACAGGGCTGGTCTCTGGAGAGCCCTGGATGCGGAGGCGTGGGCGGGCGGATAGAGGCGCAGCGGATAAGATGGGGTCGCCGCCGCGCAGGGTATAGAACTCGATGGTGGTATCGGTGGAGACCTGTAGACGCATCATGAGGGCGGAGAGGATGAGTGGGGAGAGATGTGACTTACAACGCAGGCTGGAGGAGAGCTGATATGTATGTGAGGGTCCGACGCAGCGAGAGACGGTCGTGGTTGGTGCGGAAACAGCTTCTCGGCACGCGGTTGCAGTCACTCAGCCCTTTGGCGGCGCTTGCTCGGAGATCATAAACGCGTGTCTCCGGCGTCTCCGCCTTTGTTAACTATACTCGAAACGTCCACCGTACAAGTTGTTTGTGGCGAGGTCACGGTTCGCTGTTATGCAGCCAACACCAGCCAACACCATCGACGGCAATTGTAAGACACCTTGGAGCGGCGGCAAAGACCGAGATGGATATATGCGGGTCGCCGCCTCGAACACAGCGCGGTCTCGTGACAATCCTACCGCCGATCAAGGCTACATAACCTGGGGAAGGACGTGGGACCGTGCGAGCTCCAGGATCGACGCGGACGGATGTGCTGGGAGCATGATGGGGCATGGTGGTGGCAGGAGGCAGCCCTGACGCGAGCATGCAAGGTCCGGGGAAGAGACGATCGTCACTCGCGGCCTCCCGCACTACTGGTTTCGCCCAGTGAGAGGAGCTTGTCCGATCCCTTTCTCTTCCTCTCCTCATCTCGCTGAGCCTATTTCTGCATCTGCTCACCCGTCGGCAGGCTACTTGCTCTGTTCCCCGGTTTCGACAGCGTTACTCTTCACCATCGTGCTCACCGAAGATGTCTAGATACACGCCCTCACGCTTGCTCTCGAACATGACTTACCAATAGGGCTGTGGTACCGTAGCCCCTGAAGACTGAATGCGAGTACTGCGGCAGATATCCAGAAAACCCTTTCTGTAGATGCAACTACAGCCCCTGCAGCTATAGGGTTTTCCTCGGAAAACGTGTCGGCTGCCAGTGCGGTTGCGATGATTATCAACGGAGCAGACGCGTTCGTAGTGAGTGGCCAATATCCTCAATACATGCTGGACCTGTCATTGACTCATCGCCTTCAATCTTCTTGATGTGCTC
The DNA here is from genome assembly GCA_022606195.1 of Trametes polyzona. Taxonomy (NCBI): domain Eukaryota; kingdom Fungi; phylum Basidiomycota; class Agaricomycetes; order Polyporales; family Polyporaceae; genus Trametes; species Trametes polyzona. The sequence continues at coordinate 1,082,489 of JABYQF010000004.1, forward strand.
AGGGGTCAGCGGGCGGTGCATACCCGTCGGACTTCTCTGCTGCGAATGAACGTGATGGAAGTCCTAGTACTTGCATAAAGCGAGAATGCACCGATATCAGGTAGAGCGGCCTCGACGCGATCGTCACCGCCCTGGAAGGGCTCGGGCGTTGACGTTGGGCCTTGATGTGCTCGCACTTGTACGCGTCCTCGGAGGATCGCGCGGTGGCGGGACACGCCACAACCGCGTTTAAGAGGCGTGTTCCTGACGTAAGCCACGCTTTGCCCGAAAGCGTCTGTCGAGCGTCTGGAGGCATTCACCGCGTCCAGGAAGGTCATCAATTAGCACCATGCCGCGTGTTTTCCCTCTCCTTCCCTCCTTTCCCCCACCGCCCGCACGGGCTGTCCTTATAATCGCTCTCTCACAGTCCTCCTTCCGATCTACCCGTTATCGCCCTTGCCGCACTCCGCCTGCTATCTCTCTCTCCTGATCTCCTACCATGAAACCCGCCTCGGGTACCCGCAAGCCATATATCGGCACAACACGCAGTCTCGTCCTTGCTCTCGATGTCGGTACAACATTCAGCGGCGTTTCCTACGCCATTCTTGAGCCTGGAGAAGTCCCGAAGATCCATGGCGTCACCCGGTAAGTGGTATCACCATCCGCTGTCATGCCTTGGTCTGACCATCGGTGCAATAGCTTCCCGGGTCAAGAACATGTCGCGGGCAACTCCAAAATACCCTCCATCATGTACTACGATGCTGAAGGCCAGCTGAAGGCTGCCGGCGCGGAAGCGGAAAACGCTACGATCGTCGCAGAGGCAGAGGACGAGGGCTGGACGAAGGCGGAGCTGTAAGAACGCTATCTACCTCCATTGCTCCAGCCCTTCCTGACGTTCGCGCAGCTTCAAGCTACGACTACGACCGAAGAGCATGAAGCTCAAGATGAACGGCATGCGCCTCGCACCTCTTCCGTCAGGGAAGACCGCGGTCGACGTTTTCGGCGACTTCCTGTCCTACCTCTTCCGCTGTACACGCTCGTTCATCATCGATACCCACGCAAACGGCCCCGCGCTCTGGCACGCGGTTGAGAACGACATCCAATTTGTGCTCAGCCATCCGAACGGCTGGGAGGGAGCACAACAGTCCAAGATGCGGAGAGCTGCCGTGTACGGCGGCCTGATACCAGATACGGATGAAGGGAGGGCACGGATACGGTTTGTGACGGAAGGAGAGGCGAGTTTGCACGCGTGCGTGCTGAACGGACTCGCCGCGGACGTCCTACAGGTAAGTTTTTCCTTTGATGCACGATGTGCCGTCAATCTGAAAGTTCCTTAGAACCCGTCAGGACACGGATTCATCGTTGCTGATGCGGGTGGTGGTACGCTGGACATCAGTTCGTATGCGATTCGCGGAACGGCTCCGCTTGTGATCGAGGAAATTGCTCCGCCCGATTGTGAGTACTCGAGATACACCGCAAGTACATCATTGACGTGTTTGCAAAATTCAGGTGTGTTTGCTGGCTCCGTGTTCGTCAGCCGAAGAGCGCGCCAGTTCTTTGGAGGTGAGTAAAAACGTCCTGCGAGCTCGTCTTGCAGAAGTCTGACGTGCGCCCGCAGAGAAATTGAAGAACTCCAAATACGGCACCTCGGACGCGCTCGATCATATCACTAAGCGGTTCGACGAGACGACGAAGCGCCTGTTCCGTGATAACAAAGAGCTGCAGTTCGTGCCCTTCGGTTCACCGCTCGACAAGGATCTCAGCGTCGGCATCCGTGGAGGCCAACTGAAGCTCACTGGGTGAGTATGCCCTGCTCATGCTAGTCCTGACACGATTTAGACATATCATCGCGACAGGGCCGAAGTGGCAGCGCTGTTCGAGCCTTCAATCGAGGCCGCGATCACGTCTATCAAGGCGCAGATTGATGCATCCGGGGGCACGGTGAAGGTCAGCCCTCAAATATACTGACGCTCGTGAATGTGGCTGATGAGATCGTACTCCGCAGTCTGTGTGGCTTGTGGGTGGTTTCGCTGCGAGTCCGTGGCTGTTCAGCCAGCTCCAAGAGCGACTCGCCATCTATCATGTTGCCGTCAGTAGGCCTGATACACAAACGTGAGTTCAACTTTTCACGGTGTGATAGGCCTGTGCCGAACCTCGTCCTTCAGGTCGAAGGCTGTTGCGGACGGCGCGATCGGATTCTATTGCGATCACCACGTTTCGGCGCGGATATCCAAGTTCATGTATGGTGTCGAGTATCTCCGCGAGTACGACCCGAAGGATGATGAGCACGTCGCTCGTCGGCATCGTCTGTTCGAGATGCCTTCTGGACCCAAGCTGCTCCCTGACGCGTTCGATTGCATACTAGCAAGGGTACGTACCTCAACAATCCCCCTCATAGATCCACCTAACCACATAGCGCACATTTTAGGGCGTACGCGTCAAGGAGTCGAACGTATTCAGCCGCAAATACTGCACGGAAGTGACGAACCTCTCGACCCTGTCCGTGTTCGAGGTCGAGATCTGGTGCTATCGCGGCGGAGACACGGTCCCGAAGTGGATCCACCGCTCGTCCGAAGATTTCTCGACGCTGTGCTACGTCCGCGCGGACCTGTCGCCGCTCGCTGGGAGCGCACAGGCCAAGCAGGGCAAGAACGGAAAGACGTACTGGACGATCGTGTTCAGCATCGAGATCCACTTTGGGTTGACGGAGTTCAAGGCACGGATCAAGTGGGTCGATAACGTACGTGTTATGCGGTTTGTCCTGTGTACTCTGCTAACGTTCTGTCTGCCTACATCCAGGGACGAACCAAGTAGTGAGTGTAATTCCTTCATGAGGATATTATCGCGGCTGACAAATCGTGTTTGTAGCGGTCCTGCTTCTATTGTGTACAACGAGAGCGGACACCGGGCGGAGGAAGACGAGCCAGACAGCTCTCCGGAAGACAACGTCACCGTCTTGTCCTCTGCTTCCGACAAGTACCCATCTCGTTCCGTCTCTCAGGCGCCATCGCGCGACCCCAGTACTCGCAGCGCGCGTACATCGGTGCACGCGTCCCCGCGCATTCCCGAGGTCTCCCGTGTGCCAGAGCCCGTCCCTCGCAGCTTCGAGGTCGAGCGCACGCGCACTACATCTACCTCCTCTAGTGCATCGCGGCACACCGACAAGGGCAAGTCGCGCGAGTTGAGCTCTACGAGTCACACTCCCCGATCCTCGACAATCCCCGAGCCCATGCGCACAGGCGATCGCTCGATCAACGTCTCCGGCCGGTCCGCAGACTCAGGACGGAGCGGGAGCACGCGCCTCGGTGAGGCGCTCAACGCTGTATGGGGCGCGGCAGCACCGCCAGTGTCGTCGCCGCTTGCGGATCACCCACCGTTCAACGCGTTCGCGAGTGAGACCAAGCCTGTCACGCGTGAGCCGTCGAAGGCGCCGTCGCCCACGAAGGAGGCGTCGAAGCCGCCCACGCCGAAGCAGCCTACCCCCCCTCCGGTGCGCACGCCCTCTGTCGTGTCGTACGCGACCCCAGTGCGGTCGAAGGCCCCGACGCCGCCAGCCGCAACGACGGTCCCACAAACCCCCGCCCCCGTGTCGAAGGTAGCGACCCCGGCGGCCTCGAAGATCCCGACGCCTGTGGCTTCCAAGGTCGCGACGCCTACGTGGGGCTCGAAGGTGCCCACACCTGCCGCGTCCAAGATCGCGACGCCGCAGAGCCAATCGAAGGCGGCGACGCCCAAGGCGTCGAAGGCGCCCACACCCAAGGCGGCGACCCCCGCTGCGGTCTCGCGCGCGATGACGCCCAAGCCTGAGCCTGCGCCCGAACCGGAGCCAGAACCTGCACCCACCCCAGCGGAGCCAGAGCCAGCGCCAGTCGTCGAGCCGCCTTCCAGACAGAGCACGTTGCCGCCCGAGGTCACTCATGTAAGTCCATTTCTTTAAACTCAAGCCTTTTTATTCCCCAGCTGACGCTGTCCCTTCAGGCGCCGCCCGGTGCGTTCTCCGACGAGCCCGTCATCCCTCCCCCGCCCGACCAGATCCTCGACGCACCCCCGCCGGCCGGGGTAATGTCGCCCATGGCCGACCTCTGGTCGACCCCCGTGCCCGATCCCGCCCCGGTCTCCAGCGCCGGCATGTTCTCCGACTTCCTCTCCGGCCCCGGCTGGGGCGGCAGCAGCAACAACAACACCAACAACAACAACAGCCACGCCGCCGGCGCAGGCGTGACGTCCAACCTCGGCCTCGGCGGGCTGGGCGCGAGCTTTGGCGGCTTGGGCGGATTCGGGAAGCCCGCGGGCGGGTTCGGAGGGATGTCGGGCGCGCTGGGCGGCGTCGCGAACACGTTTGGGTCGACGTTTGGGTGGGGCGCGCCCGCGGCGCCGCCGCCTGTGGTGGACGATGGCGCGGCGCAGCGGGAGGCGGAGGAGAAGCGGCGGCGCGAGGAGAAAGAGGAGGCGGAGCGTCAGCGCGTCGCCGCGGAGGAGGCAGAGAAGAAGCGTCTTGAGGAGGAGGAGGAGAAGAAGCGCCTGGAGGAAGAGGCCGAGGCTGCGAGACTGGCTGAGGAGGAACGCAAGCGGGCTGAGGAGGAAGAGGAGCGTCGTAAGAAGGAGGAAGAGGAGGCAGCGAAGAAGACGCCCAAGAAGATGACGAAGAAGGAGCAGCTCGCGGCGAAGAAGAAAGAGGCCGCGGAGAAGAAGGCCAAGGAGGAAGAGGAACGTAAAGCCAAGGAGGAGGAACGCAAAGCCAAGGAGGAAGAAGAGCGCAAGGCGAAGGAGGCAGAGGAGGAGGCGCAGCGTGCCAAAGAGGCTGAAGAGGCGGCGAAGAAGGCTGAAGAGGACGCAAAGAAGGCCGAAGAGGAGGCTGCCGCCGCTGCGAAGAAGGCAGAGGAGGAGGCCGCCGAAGCCGCTAAGAAGGCGGAAGAAGAGGCTGAGGCGGCGAAGAAAGCTGAAGAGGAGGCCGCCGCTGCTGCTGCCGCGGCCAAGACTGCTGAGGAGGAAGCCGCTGCTGCGAAGCTAGCGGAGGAGGCACAGAAAGCTGAGGAAGACGCTGCCGCCGCTGCGAAGAAAGCGGAAGAGGAGGCCGCCGAGGCCAAGAAGAAGGAAGAGGAGGAGGAGGCGGCCAAGAAGGCCGCTGCTGAAGCTGAAGAGGCCGCGAAGAAGGCAGAGGAGGAGGCCGCAGAGGCGAAGCGGAAAGAGGAGGAGGAGATGAAGAAGTTGGAGGAAGAATGGGGCCCGCCTATCACGGTGAAAGGCAAGAAGGGCAAGAAGGGCAGCGCTGCCACCACCGCCGCTGCTACACCTTCTACTCCCGCCACGCCTGCCGCCCCCGACTCTCTTTCTCGCGCGCCGTCTGGCGCGCCTGCCCCCGCTGCCGCACCCGCGAAGCCACTCACGAAGGCGCAGAAGAAGAAGGCGGCAAAGAAGGGGAAGAAGCTTGCGTTGGGCGACGACGACGACGCGCCGGGCACGCCTACCGCAGAACAGGCCGAAGGCGACGACGACGGATGGGCGATGGCCTAGATGTTGGATACCGCGCAGGTCGCTGGAAGGTGTACGTGGAACGGATCACTGGGATCTTAGACGTGCTGTATCGTTTGGTTATTTCTATCTGCTGTGCTCGATGCTTGTACCCTTACTCTCTTGCTTTCGCGACGCCATTCTTGTAGCACAGATATCTGACGACATGTACGACCGTCCTCATCTTCAATATAGCCATTGCTTATGATCTACCCGCCGTTTACTCGCTACCCCTAGTAGACTCACCTCCGAGCCCTGAGCAGACGCGTTTAGCACTCGCACGTGACACGTGTTGGTGGCGGAACCACGCGTGTGGCTCGCGTTTCTGCTCTCTACCCCTTGCTCTCGGTCTGGGTAGAGCACTATCTCTGTCGCTGGCTCATCTCTGGTCTTGGGGAGTAGTCTAACAGTCCATATACCCGACGAATTTGCTGTACGCCTAGTTCTATGCAAGCTATAGACGAGATTCGTCCTCGACGTACTCTCCTCAAGACAATCCTCAACAACCCAAGTCGATCGCCCGTCCAACACCCCCCACATCCTCGTTCAACGCCATAATGCGTGACGGCTCCGCGGGCCTGCGCTCCTCGGGGCACGTCGACCCGGACCAGGCGATGGTGATGAACCAGCAGCAGCACATCTCCGAGCTCGTCGCGCGGAACAAGACGCTCGAGCACACGATCGCGAAGCTCAAGGCGGCCGTGCAGGACGAGCAGGACCGCGCCGCGGGCGCGGTCGCGCAGATCCAGGCGCGCTGGAAGGCGGAGCGCGCCGAGTGGCGCGACGGCTGCGACTCGCTCCAGATCGCGCACCGCGTCGCGCACCTCCGCACCGCGGGCGAGCTCGACGCGGCGCGCCTCGCGCTGCTCGATGCGAAGGAGGCGCTGAGGAAGGAGCGGTTGAGGGGGATGCAGCGCGACTTTCGGCTGGTGATGTTCCAGGCGAAGGAGACGGAGCTCGAGCAGCGCGTGGCGCAGCTTGAGCGGGATCTGCAGGACGCGTTGGCGGAGAAGGAGGAGCTAGAGGAGGAGTTGAGGGAGCACGCGGAGGAGACTGCAGCGGCACTGGAGGCACGATGCGCAGAGCTTGAGAAGCAGCTGGAGGCGGTGACGGAGGAACAGGCAAAGACCCAGCAAGAGAAAGACAAAGTCGAGGTGCGTGTGGCATACACACAAAGCCTCTTCTACCGCCTTTTTTGGGGAAGACATTGATTCTCAGTATTTGCCAGGAAGATCTGTCCGCCTTACGTGCCAAACACGCCACTCTTGTCGCGGCTTCCGAACGCACAGACAAACAGCTTGAACGCGTCACGCTACAGTACGAAACCCTCAAATCTTCGCACACAGACCTCGAGAAGCGATATGTCGAGTCTGAGGCGACCGTCACCTCTCTCCGCCGGCAAGTGGACAAATGGACGTCGCTGGAGAGCCGCGAGAACGCGGACCTGGAGGCCCTCCGCAAGGCGCGAATTGAGCTCGAAGTGAAGGTGAAGCAGCTCGAGACGGAGAAAGAGGAGAACGAGGCTGCGAAGGCGGAACAGGACGCTGAGGTACAGAAACTCAAGCGTAAGCTCGACAAGTACAAGGAGGCATGGACGGCACACGCGGTAAGTCACTTCGCTACCACTAGTCGCAGAGGGGACGTGGCTGATCGTGGGCGTAGCAAGAAACCGAACAGGCGCAGGAGGATGCCGACCGCTGCCAGGCGTTACTGGACGACGCACAGGCGCAGAACAAGAAGCTAGCGGAACAACTCCAGGCGCAGAAGCGGCTGCTGAAGGAAACGCAGGCGAAGCTGCAGGAGGCGCAGAGCAGGGCGCATGCGGAACCGACCGCCGCGTCCAAGTCGGCAAGCAGACTGGTATTTCGACCGACGAAACCGTGGCATGCGTCTCCCGCTCTTACATCGCTTTTCTGTTCTCCAGTCCAAGGAGCCCTCTACCCGACGGCGCGATCCCGAGCCATTGGAAGTGGAAGAGGAGGAAGAGGAGGTGCCTGCATCGGCACCTCCGAAGAAGAAACGCCCATCCACCCTCCCCAAGCCCAAGCTCCTGCCTCCACCCACGACGGAGGATGACGATGACGAGGTCCAAGAAGTCGAGCCACCCCCTAAGCCTAAATCAAAAGCAAAGGCGAAGGAGAAGCAGCGCGCACACCAACCCTCCGAGGATGACGACGACGTGCCCGCACCGCCCAAACGCAAATCCTCCGACAAGGGCAAGGAGAAAGAAGCGAAGAAGGCGAGCAAACCCCAGCCGGCCGCCGAAGACGACAGCGACGTGCAGATCGTCGAGCCCAACACGAGCGCCCCGGACAAGAAGGGGAAGCGCAAGGCGGACCCTGCCAACGTCGACGAGGACGAGGAGGCCCCCGCCCCCAAGAAGAAGAAGCCAAAGAAGACCGTCGTCGCCGCCGAGGAGAGCGAGGAGGAAGAGCAGCCTACGCCTCGGCCGCGCGGTCGGCCCAAGGGCAGCGGCAGCGCGGCAAAGACAACCACGACCGCAAAGCCTTCCGCGACGGGTGCGAAGAAAGGCAGACCGCCAGGACGACCGTCCAAGGCGGCGAGCACGGCTGGAAAGCGGAGCCCCGAGCCCGAGGTCGTTGACGCGGACGGGGACGAGGACGGGGCAGCAGCGCCGAAGAAGAAGAAACGGAAGATCAACCTCTTCCCCACTGCACAACCAACGAGTTTCCAGTGGACTGTCGGCGAGGTGCGTTCTGCTCGTATCCTGCTCACTTGGGTGATGCTCATCCGAGTTCCGTATGGTATGTGTAGGTACAGGCCGACGGGGGACTGAACATCCCGACGAACCTTTCTCCTGTCAAGGAGGGCGAAGCTCCGCAGCCACGAGCAAGCCTGGGTTTGGGGAGCAGTTTCATACGTCGACGATGAGCATTTTGGAGATCGGACTCGTATGCCTAGTTTTGATCATGTTTAGGATCTATGGGACCGCTGGCTTGTGGTATTCGGGCGTCGGGCACCCTATGCGTATGGCTTGATTATGTATGCACCACTTTCCTTGTTATGCCTACTTTCTTGCGTTTCACTTGCCGAGCCCATCGCACCCACTTCCTCTTCCTGGAACACTCCTCGCACGCTGCAATGGGGATGAAAGACGATGTATTTGAAGAGCAGAGGAAGTACAGGTTCGTAGAGGGATGTCGCCGAATCATGAAACTCCGTTTGACGTGGATACTGAGCCAACGGAGCGATTAAGTAGGCCTTTCGATCAGCACCACCACAGAACTCCAAGAAGCGCATCCGGACCGTGCCCTAACGTCGTGCGGAACGCAGACAGAGAACACAGGGACGCGTGGTGGCCGCAACGGTGAGGAAGCATTTCCGCGACGCGCGCCTTATAAACGCTGGCGGCTGTCGGACTGTGAATGGTCGGACTCCGCTGTGGCTGGCGATCAGCCGGGCGCCTGCGCGCGTCGTGGGGACGCGACGCGTGACCGCGTGCGGCTGTGGCATTGGCACGCTGGGCGGGCGCGAGGACGTGTCGGACGCGGACGCGGCGGAAAGAATAGCTCTTCTAGGAACTCCCGTCTGACCATCACCTCTCCTCGCGCAGATCGGCCTCTGATATGATCTGGGATGCGCTTGCCGACAACCTCATCTACCTCTGGGAGTCCCTCGCGTTCTGGAGGAAACCCGCCCCCGCACTCCCCAATATGCGGCTTAGCCCAAAGGGAGGAGACGAGAATGCGCTCATGGTAAGCATTTACTCGAGGATAGCGCATATAGCGAGCTCACATGGCGCGCGTAGTTCCAATTCTTTACGTGGGATTGCAGTCATCCGCATATGAGCTGGTGGAAGCACTTCGAGACCGAGGTGCCCAACCTCGCTGCGCTCGGAGTGACCCAAGTCTGGCTGCCGCCTCCGAACAAGGCAATGAGGAAGGTAGGGAAATAGTGCATACCGGATAGTATAGCTATAACGTCCAAAACACCCTAGGAAGGGCAGGGTTACGACGCCTACGACCTGGTAAGCATGATTTTGGTTGTTAGTCATGAGCAGGTGCAGCTAGAACGCCTGTGTGTGCCTGCGGGAGACCTGTCCACTGGCAACCACGTCATCGGTGTTATGTAGCCTATAGCGCCGGGATGGGACGCGCTGTTCGAAGTTCCGTTGTACTCACCTTTCCTGCAGTGGGACCTAGGGGAGTTCTACCAGAAAGGCACCATCGCAACGAGATGGGGCACTAAGGAAGAACTTGTTCGAGCAATTGCAGCTGCCAATGCTCATGGCATCGATGTTCTCATAGACGCCGTTCTGAACGTGAGGCGCAGCCGTCTCCGCCTCATTTGTAGCACTGACTGTATGCAGCATAAACTGGGAGCTGACAGACCCGAGAAGTTCATGGTCGTACCCGTAGATCCTAATAATCGTCTCAAGGACCTTGGTCCACCGCGTGAGATAGAGGTGGGGACACACGCACTTCGTTCAATCGCTACCCATTTTGAAAGCGTATTTGCAGGGTTGGACTGCCTTTGATTTCCTCGGTAGAGCTGACAAAGTGAGGTGGACTGACATTTCCTACCGCCACTCACCTTACATCGGTTCAGTACAGCAGTTTCAAATGGACGCACGAGCATTTCACAGGTAGTCATGGGTAAGTTACACGAACCCGCATATATTTGACGAGTAACCTTCGTAGGGCTTGACTGGGATCATCGGACTCGCACCAAGGGCGTATACCGTATAGCCAGCCCAAGACATAGAGGGTGGTCGCGATGGGTAGACACAGAGCTCGGAAACTACGACTACCTCCTGGGGATAGACGTGAGCCATGCTGCATGAGACGAGGGGTCTTCCACTGATATGGCATAGATCGACCATAGACACCCCGAGGTGCGGAAGGATCTGTTCAGATGGGGCAGCTGGGTTCTAGAGGTAGTCAAGGCGCTGACAGCCTCAGTGCTTCTACTCACTTGAATCGCTAGACTACAGGTGGCGCGGGCTTCCGCTTCGACGCGATCAAGCATATGGATCGTCGCTTCCTCTTGCAATTTGTATGTTCTCGCATCATATTGAACACGCTATGCGGTTGACGTGTGTACAGATCAAGCATGTACGCGAGGCCGTGGGGCGACCTGACCTGTTTTCTGTGGCCGAGTATTGGTCGAGCAAGTGAGTGGCCATGGCAGGTCCGTATTCCCAGCTGACCGCTCCCGCAGCATCGACCTCATAAAGCCTTACATTCGCGCCTTCGAAGGACAGGTGAGCGGGACCGATACCGCTTCCCAACCCCACGCTGATCATGCGCAACCTCCTTCGTTCTGCAATCTGCAGGTGACCTTCTTCGACGTTCCCCTGCACTACAACTTCCACGAAGCGAGCAAGGCCGGGTCACGGTACGACCTCAGGAAGATCCTCGACCGCTCCGTTCTCAAGTATCGGCCGGGTGACGCGGTCACCTTCGTCGACAATCACGAGTGAGTCGCCTGCGCGTGCTACACTAACGCCGAGCCGTGGAGACTGACGTGCCCAGTACGGTAACTGCCAGGTAGATCCTCGGTCCCGCACTGTGCTTATTCCCGCTCTCCCCTTCGCCGTGATACAGCAAATCGGACAAACGCTGGAAAGCTGGGTGCGTCATCCACTCTCGCAGAAGTCGTAGAGGGGTTCCGCTACCGACATTGTACCCCGGTGTCTCTATGCTCAATGTTGACGCGACCCATTCTATGCTGTTCTCCCCAGGTCGGAAGCAATTTCAAGCTGCAGGCGTATGCGCTCATTCTTCTCTATGGCGAAGGCCACCCGTGAGTACCCCACTCCCACGAGCCAATCACACCCGCCTGCCTTCTCTCCCTTGATCCGTCTTCCGCCCTTCCTTCTGACTTCCCCCGACCGCCCCCGCAGCTGCGTCTTCTACGGCGACCTCTACCCGAACCACGAGTGCTACGACGCGCGCGTCGCGCCCGGCCTGCGCCGCCTCATGGACGCCCGGCGCAAGTTCGCGTACGGGCCCCGCGTGGACTACTTCCACCCCTCCGCCTCCGACGAGGAGTCGCCGTCGGAGCATTGCGTCGGATTTGCGCGCAGGGGAGATGCGCGCCACGGCGGCTGCGCGGTCCTGATTAGCAATGCTGACGTCCCGAACGGGCCCAATGGACACTCCGCCGCATCTACGTCTACCCCCGAGGATGGGGGCCCTGCGCAGCTGCTTGCGGACGCCGGAAGCGGAGGCGAAGATGTCGTTGATGCGGGTGCGGTGCGGGACCGTCCGGTGCACACTATCCGGATGGACATGGGCCAGGTGAGAGTCAAGCGTTCCCAACTCCTCCGTCAGGCTCTCTCGAAGGGCGCGTGCTGATGGCAGAACGCGTTGCAGGACAACGCGGGCGCGCGGTACCGGTCGCTCTTCGCGCCAGAAGACCAGGTCGTGTGCGCGGGCCCGGACGGGTGGGCGTCGTTCACATGCCCGTATGGCGCGCTGCAGGTGTGGGTCAAGGAGGGCGGGGACGTAGTGAGCGGACTGTAGGCTTATAGTGCTAGTAATACAGTTGGATTGGATGGACAGCGACGTGGTAATATGGTATGACACAGCCAGAACGACAGACAACAGCGCGAGGAGGAGGACGAATGGCCTTACGGGCCCTAGTAAGTACAGCACACATCGATCGAAGACACCACAAGCAAAGACGGGCCGGGGCGCGCGCGCGCGAAGACAGAAAACGCGAGGCTCGCTCCTGGCCAAGTCATATCGCCTCGAACGAGCGCGCGTCCGCCGCCGAGCTCGCCGAGTCCTCCTCGTGCGCCTTGAAGGGCAGGCTCCGCGACGCCGCCCACCGGCTGCTCTCGCCGAGCCGGCGCGGCCGCGTCTCGCGCATCTCGAGCATGTCCGTCACCGTGCTCTTCTCCTCTTCGACCCAGATGCCGGGCCCGCGCGGGACGCCCATGGACATCGTCGCGGCCTCGCCGCCGGTCTGCATGAGCGCTTGCGGCTGCTGCTCGCCGTCGAACAGCGCTGCGGTTTCCTCGAGCGTGCGGCCTGGATGGAAGTGGTCAGGTTGAAGTTGCATTGCGGGAAGTGTGGGGTTAGATCACGTACCTTTTGTTTCGATGATGAAGACGACGACGAAGACGAGCTCGACGATGAGCCAGCCGCAGTAGACGAGGTACTGGACGGCGGCCGTGAATCTTCGTAATCCGTAACTCGCTTGAAGGGATGCTCATGACTTACGTATTTCCACCCCAGCGCATCCAGGGCCCACGGATTGACAAATTGATTGAACGCCAGCGTGAGCGAGAGGACAACGTTCTGAAGAGTAGTCATCAGGATATCACCACTCCGTTATGACAATTGTGAGAAGCCGGGACATACCATCACTGCGAACCCCTTCGCGCGGATATTGAACGGCAGGATCTCGAGGGTGTACGAGATGAGCATCGGCGTGTAGGCGATGTCGTAAAAGAAGTAGAAGATGAAGATAAACGGGATGGTGGCTGCATTTCGGTAGTGAGCGCACTTCTTGCTGTCAAGAAGTCACACTCGATGGGAGAGCTGACCTTTCGCTGCCGCGGTTATGTGCAAGGTGTTGAAAAGAGCGGTGGTGAGCGTCCATGCGCCGAAGTCTATGCGCAGGCGGGAGTGAGTATACGACCGGGACGTCCTTCAGGGGGCGGGGGCAGAGAGGACAACATACCGATCAGCATGCCGACGTTGGAGATGATAAAGAGTGTGCGTCGACCGAGCTTGTCTACCAGCAACGCTCCAGATGTTGCCGCTACAAGATTCCATACCTTGGCAAAGGTAAGCCGAGCCCTAATGGAATTACCTGCAACGATACGCACTTGAAGGCCGCCGTTAATGGCTGCCTTGGTGCCAGCGTCCGAGATGCCGACACCCTCTAGCACCAGGTTGATGTAGTACGACACGAGTCCGTTCCCGCTACAGGGCACAATCGTTCAGTCACCGCATACACGCAGACGAGACCTTTGATGCGACAGCACACGAACCTCCACTGGGAGAAGACGGCGAGCGCGACGATGATGACCATCCGCTTCCTGTTCCCAGGGGTCGCGAAGAGCGTGGCCCACGTCGTGTTCGCCACCGCCTCCTTCTCCATCTTCAGCGCGTGGCGGATCTGGGCCATCTCGAACACGATGAGCGGGTCCCGCTCGTCCCCGGTCATGGAATGGAAGCGCGCTAGCGCCGCCGCGGCCTTCGACTCCTGCGTCGCGGATAGCGGGGGCGCATTAGCGTCAGGAGGCATGCCCGCGGACGTCCGACAGTATACGTACGAGTCCTTTCGATACGAGGAATCGGGGTGATTCGGGCACCAGCCTAGGCATGAGGATCAGCTCCGGAGCTCCTTAGTACGCCGTTCGGACCAGGCGGACGCTCACCAGATGAAGAAGACCTGGATGACCGGCGCAAGAGCCTGTAGGAGCGTCGGAACGCGCCACGACCACGGCGAGGTGCCCGCCCCATGCCAGGCTCCGAAGCACGCCCACGCCGCTTCGCGCGATCAGCTGACGCCCGAGATGAAGATATGTGAAGAGAAGCACGTACATACTATGCTCCCGAGGTACCACGACGCGTTATACATCGCCGTTAGCTTGCCGCGCTATCGGACCGGGTCAGTGGGGACGTAAAAAGAGAGCGGGCGTCGCGGCGTCCCGCACCTGCGTCGGATATGCGAGCTCCGTTATGAGCAGAGGGGCCGCGTTGAGCGAGAATGTGAGTCCGAAGCCAACTGCGGGTGGTTGAGCAATCGTAGAGGCGGGTATGAACTGCACGCGTGACGTACTGAGCCCTCGTGCCCCGATAAACGGCCCGATCCCAGTGGCGGCACTTTGGAGTGCGACACCGGCAAGCATAACTATAGCCCCAATGAATAGCGTTGGTCGTCGCCCGAGGCGGTCGGCGAATATGGGTGTGAACGGGAACGCCTACGGAGGGGAAACGTCAGGCTGTAACATGGCGGGATCGAGGGAAATGGGTCGTACGACGATAGAACCGATGACTTGGGCCGCACTAATGAGGCCTAAGAATAGCTATTGGTTAGTTGGAGCGGGATGGACGAGCTCGAGGGAACGCACCCAACGTCTTGCCATTCGGATGCTTGAAGAATTCCTGCCACGACGGCAAAATCTGCAGGCCTACGCGGAGGTGTCAGGATAGATAGTATAAGTTACACAGTGAAAGCAGATGAATGCACCGTTCACCAAGGACGAATCAAGACCGTTGATGGATGCTGTCAGCAGAGGTACTATGAGCAGGAGGTTGAGCACGCGAATGCCTGTAGGGTTAGGAAGTTCATCAACTCAGCCCATGCATAGAACAGCGAAGGTAAGGGTGCGTACCATGATTCTTCCACCAGGGACCTCGGTGGATGAAGTCGACGACAGTCCATTCCGTGGGGGCCATCCTCGCGAAGGAGGGGTTCGGGATATCGCGACGCGCGTGAGGGTGGGCTCGGAGTCGGAGGGGGAGGGTACCATCGCGTGCCGGTAAGGACCTGCGTTCGATATATACTCAGGTGATGAGCACCTCTCCCTCTCAGAAATTCCTCTCGCTCTCGCGCTTCCGCCACATGTGCATGAGACCGCACCCGCCGACGGCCCGTTCGAGCTTAGCGCGGTCGGGGATCTGGGTTCGTATCTGGGGTTATGCGGGGGGAATCGATCAGGAACCCTCTCGTCAGTTGCGGTCGCCTTCTTCTCGAGACGCACAGACCTGCACAGAGGCCGGTGGAGGCGGAGAAAGACCGGGCGGGAGGGCGAAAGCCTGGGACATCTGATGGGAATCTCAAGTCCACATACAGCAGGTCGGTCGCCTTCGGTTAATCCTCGCCTTCATGCAGTACTTGGCTCGGGTCCGCCGCCGCCGAACGAGAGGCCAACATCAACTCTGCAGCAGAACGGCATTCGACTGGTTGATGGCGTTTGCCTTAACAGTAAGTGCAGGTAGGGTCGAGGACGCTAGGCTCGGTTATCGTTGCCCAGTTGTCTGCAAGCCAGAGTGCATCAACGCCACACGGGTGAAATCAGGACGACAGGACTTACTCCGCCATTCGCCGACGCTCAACAGAAGTTCTAGAGGACGAGAGTGTCGTTGCCGAGCCGTCCCATTTGGCCACCTCTCTCATGAACGCCAGGGCGAGCGGCCAAAGATGGGCATCCCGCGTATCGATAATCCCGCGGGGCGGCATATGACATGTACGCTGATGTCGTACTTTGCGACGCGCGCAGTAGAAATGAGACTCAGCTCGAGCTTCCCGAATTCGCGGGGAATCAGAGTGGGCGACCCGGTGGGGTAGCGTGACCTGCAGAGCACCTGATTCAAATTTGATGTGGCTTCTTACAATCCTGTCTGTTCCACTGGTGCCGTAAAGAGACCGAAGCCCATCGACGTTCATGGGCATCGGGGCGACGCTGCGATGGCCATGGTGGCATTAATTCTGAGTGGACTGCTGTCGCCCTGACTTTGAGAATTCGAACGTGACGGCGGGAGGAGAAACTTCGACAGTCCTCAAGCGCCGAACATCTTGTTTGAGACATGGCACCTGGCTGAGGGGGCCGCGGTGATGCCACTCGCCGAAGATCTCGCAGCTGCACGGGGCGTTCAGATGGCTGTATACTAGGGTGACATGGGCTAGAGCGAGAATGGGATGGGGACGGGGAAAAGGTGGTAAGTACGTACGATTCATACAGCGTGGTATCTATGATCAAACTGGGAGGAAGCTTCGCGGGGGGGGGGATATACCGAGCGTGCGGTGCTACAGGAACGGTGCAAAGAATACACGGTCAGTCAGGTATTAGTACAACACGAAAATGACGACTGGGGAGTTTTCAGAGGAGACAGCAGGGTATCGGAAGAAAGTAGGAGCGTGATGGATACACAGTCATTTTCTAGGCTTCGTGAACGCGAGGGAGGTAGAGAGGCCATAGTGATCGCTCGCCCATTGGCCATTCGAAATCCGCAGGCCCTTTCCGATCACTTGGACCGAGTCCACGATAAACCCTTCCGCTTCGCCCGTGAAAAACACCCTGTCGAGCCTCCGCGGAGGATACTGGCACGGCGGCTGGTAGCCCCACGTATGAGACGCCGGGTCGGCGGGGAAGAGACACGCATCGTCCAGCCCCGCCGCGACGTGAATGCTCTGGTCCTTCGAGTCCCCGATCATGTTCATGTCGCCGCCGACAACGCCACCATCGGCCTCGCTGGCGCGGAGCATGTCCGCGATAGCCTGGAGCTGCACAGGGCGCATCGGTGTCCCCACGAGGAGGGACTCGAGGTGTGTGTTGGCAACGCGCACTACGCGGACATCGTCCTTGCCGCCATCGGGGGCGCGGAGGAGTAGGTCGACGAAGATCGCGGCGCGGCCCATCAAGCTGTTACTGAAGTAGAGGACCTGGGCTTTCTCGATGCGGATGCTGCGAGAGACCAGGGTAGCGTTCCCGTAGGTCCGCCACGGTCGTGACTCGGTGAAGTCGCAGACCACTGCGAAGTGCCTCCGCACCCATTTATTAGCTTTGAGAGCGCGCATGCTGTTGAGGTTGAGTTCCTGTAGCAGGATACAAGAAGGCTCAGGCGGCGAGGCGAAGACGGATTTTTGCAGGTGAGAGAGGATGCAGAGAAGCCTGACATCGGACCCTGGGGTGGAAAAGTCGACGTTCCAAGTGACGAGGCGCAGGTCGCTAGGTGGCGTCTCTGCGTTATGGTAGCGGGTTTTCCAACATAGCCTTCTGTGTGAGAAAGCCTCTGGGACCAGGGGCTGCAGCTCGCCGCAGGGAGACATCACCGAAGACGAAGGCGCGCTGGAGGATACAGACCCAGAGGAGAGAGACGACGGAGACGGTGGCGAATCGGAGGACGTCGATGAGCTCGATGGTGCAGAGGAATTTCCCTGACGAGACTAAATACCCCCAGCCGTCAGAGGCGTCTACCTGGGGAACGAAGAACACTCATAAGGAAGGAGTCGTACTCGGCCACATTTTGTTTCGCCACGCGCACCGCCCCTGTCGGCTGTGACACAGGTTGTGGTCTTTTCGTCCTCACCACGAATGGTGGCGGCGTCCGTATTCAGCGTGCTTGTGTCGGACACATCGCCATCGCCCGCATCGGAGGCATCTAGACTGCTATCTATATCAAGCGATGGGTGAGCGACGCACACGGGATGCATAGGGTGGCCTACCGCTGCTCGACTGGCTCATCTGAAAGCGTACGATTTTTGCCCACTTGCGCGCGAACATCCGTGGCCGAGCCGACGTCGTGGCGGTAGGGACAGAGCTGGGAGCGTCGCGCGCGCCATGGGACTACGGTTGTGGCACGGATGCAGTGGCGGAAGCAGCCGCCGCGTCGCGTGTATCAGTCACGTGGCCTATTTCCGCGATAACCGGGAATCTCACGATGAAATCTCACAAAATCTGGGAGCAGGATGTGCGATCCTGGATTTGAAAGCAGCGCAGACCACCGCTTTACTCAGCCATCTCTCAGCTCTCTGGCGTCCGCGTGGGCTATATAACCCTCTGGGAGGCTTTCTAACGCAACGCATACATCACCGTTGTCTTTCTCTCCATCTCGATCACTGCGAAAATGGCTTCAGAACGCGTAGAAGACGAGCGTCTCGAGGAGGGAGCCGAGGGCGAGGAAGGCGAGGAGTTCATCGACCCGAATGACGTCCTCATCGAAGTTGGCGACGGCGGCGACTTCCCCATGGATGAGGACGAGGAGGGCGGCATGGAGGAAGGCGAACACGCCCCGGACGAGTCGATCGTATACGAGGACAACTCCACACAGCACTTCCCGAACCACAAGGGATCCGTCTTCGCGGTCTCGGCGCACCCAACCGCACCTATAGCCGCGTCCGGAGGCGAAGACGACCTGGGATACGTCTGGGATTTTACGACGGGCGAGGAGCTGGTGAAGCTCACGGGCCATTCGGACAGTGTGACTTCCACCGCGTTTAGCGCGGATGGCGAGCTTGTTGCGACGGGCGGGATGGACGGAAAGGTGCGGGTGTGGCGGAGAGTGGGCAAGGAGAACTGGCGGACATGGGAGTTCCTCACCGAGCTTGCGGGACCGGATGAAGTGATGGTAAGCCACTGTCATTTCATCCAGATTTATCCAATAAATAACCGGCCTGTTATGTGTGCAGTGGTTGAGATGGCATCCCAAGGGGAACGTGCTTCTCGCAGGCTCGAATGATACCACAGTGTGGCTCTGGCAGCGTGAGTGCACTTGAGGGCGACTGCACACAAATCCACGACTGACTCAAGCGAAGTCCCCTCTGGCAATACCATGCAGGTCTTCGCAGGCCACATGGGTCCCGTAACGTGCGGCGACTTCACGCCTGATGGGAAGCGCATAGTCACCGCAGATGGCGAGGGAACCCTCATATACTGGGACCCACGCTCGCCATCTCCGATCTTCAAGCTGAGCCCTTCGGACGCGCGTTTCGCCCTCGACGGAATCACTTCCCTTGCCATCAACCCTGCCTCCACCCTTGCCGTCGTCGGGGGCGCCTCTGGCGGGGTGCGCGTCGTCAGCCTCAGCAAGGGCGACGTCGTCGGTGCCCTTGCTGGTCACCAAGAAGGCGAGAGCGTGGAGGCCGTCGAGTTCGTCGAGCTTGCTACGCCCGGACCGCTCTCCGGAGGCGCTGCCGCCGCCTCAGGCGGTGTGGTCGTGACAGGCGCTACGGACGGGAAGGCGTGTATATGGGATCTGAGCACGATGAGGCTGCGTGCGACGCTGGAGCACGAGGTCAGCATTCTGGGATGTTCACAGACTGTGTGATACTGACCATTCCGGGTTGACAGGATGCGGTGACGTCCCTGCACCACCTACCTTCACCAAAGGCCCACCTGATTGTGTCGGCATCCGTGGACAAGGTCCTGAGGACATGGGACGCGCGGACGGGCACGCTCGTTCGGGAACACAAGGGCCACCACGGACCCATCCTCGATGCCACACTCGGTCTCGGCGGCGGCGTAGTTATCAGCGCGGGCGATGACGGTGTGTGCTTGGTCTTCCCTACTGAGTAGAGCCGGGAGTAGGGAACACAAAAGAAAGAAGATGGATGTGGATGTACTGATACGTCGCTTGCGAGAGTTATGAGCGAGTCCCCTTATATTACAATTGCACAGTACGGTAGATGAGCATTTCCCGGGCGATACTATTCTATGAACCATGGTCCCACTGCAGCGACTCGAATGCACAAGTCCGAATGGTCCGTAGTGTATGTCCTACCGACAAACACTTTAGACGTAGGTACGTTGCGCCGCGGAAGAGCCCTATCTTACTATTTCCTCGCGAGCTCTGTAGTAAGTACTACCAACTATCGGCGAATAGGTCAACTACACGGCCTTCTATTTTGAGACGACTTTGTACCACAAGCGCGCGTGGCTCGGCTGCTGAGAGTCCGGCCTCGACCACTACCGCAGTACTACACATAAATATGTACTCTTGCGGTCTCGCTCCTACGGCTGTCCAAGAACCACAATCCAAACCCTCCCGGATTACCGCAGCATCCGTCATAATCGAATGCCCTCGGAACATTCGTGAGCTGGCGCATTTGAATGATATAACCCGTAGATTTTGCCAGCGGCCGAAGCTCCCGCCTCGTGACATTGACAAAGCAAAGACCTTTGTCGCTGGGGCTTCTTAGCTCGTCCCGCGTACCTGCGCCGCGGGGTACAGGAGAGAGCCCTTCAAAGTCCGGCACCGCTCTCCTAACCCCCGCCCGTCTTGTTCCGTCTTGCACTTGCTCCCCTGTCAGTGCCCTGATCTAACCGGGCAGACTCTCTCATGGAGATCGAGGTCTCCGACTTGAATTACACAGCCACCGTATGGGAGGTCAAGCGTGCCTTTGCCGAGATCTTTCACGGGGACCTCTTCTACAGCCCCGCGGCGCACGGCGCACGCCCAATGTAAGTGCTTGTCTCGCTGCGTTATTGCGCGATTGACGCCAAACTGTCTTCTCGCAGCAATTTCCAGGTGCAATTCAGAGAAGAGGGCCCAGGTAGTCTTCCTAATAACGGCCATGCGGTCGTCATCGTCCCGGACAGGAGGTTCGGCGACGACTTCCTGCGTTCGGCCTTCCGTAGGGGGAACCAAGTAAAGGTACATGAGCTTATGGGTTTGGGCCTTGAGAACGTCTCGAGCGGGGCTGACACACTTGTATCGACGGATTATAGGTCAACGGGCGTAGGTTGTGGTTGAGCAAGGGCCAGAAACGGCCGCCCCGCGGCCTGGTAGAGACACTCGATAAGACGCCCTACATCGACCCCACCCAAGAGGAGGAGCGGGAGGCGCTGTTGGGCAGGATCGGCCAGATCGGCATCATCCTCGACGCGATACAGTTCGGAGTGTACTTCCGCTTCCCTGACGATCCCCCGACCGCGAACAGGCGGTTCTCGAACGAATACGAGATCAGACGCTCGGATACGTTTTCCGGGAAGCTTTGTTTCGATTATAATTATAAAGTCCTGCGCATAGAGGTAGGCAGCGACAGTAGTCCTGATACGTTCGCTCATAAGGCATTCACCTTGACAGATGGGGAACTGCGTGACTGAAGACACATCTACGCATATCGTGATCAACACCTCCGACATAAAAAAGATCGCCTATGGATCGAACCCTGCCGGAGAATGCTGTGAGCATTCGGTTCGGTCAATTTTGTAAAGATGTCTGATGCTTGCTCCAGATGCATGCTTCGAGCTCCACTGCCCTCCGCGGTTCGAGCGCCAACAAATGTACCGCACATACACTGGGGAGTACAAAAAGGACAACCGCGCGTTTCGCGAGCGACTCCCTTCCCTAGACAAGATCCATCGAGCTATCGGACCGTTTGCGTATCAGCTCCGGCTCACCTTGAACGACCCGCGGTCACGCCATGACTTGAAGACGCTGTGCCACGAGGCCGGCATACGAGCACCCGCGAGAGTGCAGATCGACGTGCAACACTGTGGCTTCTTCCGGTACGACACTATGCGTGCGGTAAGGGAGTGGATCACGGGCTTCGAGTGGCCAGTGGCCTTCCAGCTCGAGGCGCTCCTCCGAAACGGACTGTTGAACACCGGCGACCTCTACGATCTTCGCGGGGACATCGAGATGCTAAACCAAGACAACCCCGAGTTCGCCGGAGACGTGCTGCGCCACTTTCTGGAGAAGTTGCAGGCGAAGCAGAGGAGCGATACAGTGGTTGAGTGTTTTAAGAACACTGTCGCTCGGGACGAGGAGATCAGGGCGTCACTCTCAGCCGAGGGTGTAGAGATGGTCGAGAGCAAGGGGACCATCAAGTGTTTTCATGTCATCGTGACCCCTACGAGAGTGCTCCTCGAAGGCCCGTATGATACCCAGTCGAACAGGGTCATCCGCAAGTACGACAACTATAAAGAGAACTTCGTCCGAGTGGAGTTCCGCGATGAGAACAGTATGCATTTCCGATGGCCCAAAGAGGTGCGTGTAGGAACTCGCCCTCCAACCCCATCTGCGAGTGTTTACGCCGAGCGTAGGTCGACGGCAGGTCTCTCGTCAAGCAGCGGTTCGGCACCATCCTCAAAGAGGGGCTCGAGATCGCCGGCCGTCACTTCCGGTTCCTGGGGTACTCGAACTCGGGCCTGCGCGAGCACACGTTCTGGTACATGAGCGACTTCGAGCATCCCGATGAGGGACTCGTCACACCCGACAGCATCCGCAACGGCCTCGGAGACTTCTCCAAGGTGAACACGATCCCGTCGAAGTACGCTGCGCGCATCGCGCAGGCGTTCAGTGGGACGGACCCGTCGGTGCGCATCCGCCGAGACCAATGGGACGACACCCTTGCCGACCTGGGAAAGGGTCCGTTCTGGCATACCGATGGTCAGGGTACGATGTCGCCTGGCCTGCGGGACCAGATCTGGGATGTCCTTGTCAAGGCCCAACCCGACAAGGCGAAGCTCACGCTCAAGCCATCCGTGGTATGTCGTACCCCCATCGTCCTCCCTTATTTGTCGCATCTGACGCTATGTTCCGCACTGTACAGTATCAAATCCGTTTCCTCGGTGCGTAAAATTTGGTATATACCCCTGCATTCACTCTCATTTTCTCGTCAGGATTCAAGGGGATCATTGTGGTCGACGAGACTCTCGACGGGGTGTACATGCGTCTCAGGCAGACGATGAACAAATTCAAGGCGCATTGTCACGACGAGAGCGAGGCAGAAATAGAGATCGCGAAGGCGTTCATCTATCCGGGCACCGCCCGACTCTGCCGGTGCGTCGATCCCTCCACTCCGTCAAGAGATGTACGAGACTTGAACACGCTCCCCAGTCCTCTGATTATGGTCCTCGAGGACCTGGGCGTCTCGAAAGAATCCTTCCTCGCTCTTCAAGAACGCGCGAAAGCAGCCGTCGTGACCGCGAGCGACACCATGGACGGCACGATCGAGCTCCTGCGCAAACACGACCTCGGGAACTCCTTCGGCCTCCGCTGGATCCTCCAGCACCTCCAGCGCGCGGGGATGTGCATGCGGCGGGAGCGCACGACCCCGGACGTGATGGACAACGAGTTCATCCTCCGGCTCGTCAGGTACGCGCAGAGCCACATCCTCCGCGAGATCAAGCACGACGGGCGCATCCCAATCGCCCAGGCGAACCAGCTCGTGGGCGTGGCTGACGAGGGCCCCGCGTACCTGCAGAGGAAGGCGGAGGGGAAGGAGAAGCTGTGCCCGGCCAACGCGCGGTGGTGGGAGGAAGACAGGGACAAGGAGGTGTTTTGTCTGAAGGAGGGCGAGATCTTTGGTATGTCGCGACTATGTCGGGCGTGGGTCTGGCACTCATGAGCTTCTCAGCATGCATCCAGCAGCCAGATGGTGGGGAGCCAATCTATATCGAAGGTGAGTCCGAGGCTGTTCCATCGTACACGCGTTGGTTGAGAAAAGCGTCTGTACTGAAGGCCAGGTATCGATCTCGCGCTCGCCTCACATACATCCCGGCGATGGTATGCATGATCCTGAGCACGCTTCCATGGAGAACTCTGCTGACGACGCGTGCAGTTCAACGCGTAAGGGCGATTGGGAAGCCGCCAGACGACAAGGTGTGCTTCTTCCGGAACCTGCGCAACGTCGTCGTGATGAATTCCATGGGTATGCACATACGCCCTAGTGAGCTTTTACAATGCATGTTCTCTAAATCGTGTGCGTCTAGGCGATAGGTCGCTTGCCTCGTGTCTCGCTGGTGGCGACGTCGATGGGTAAACACGCTGCTCTACTCGACTCTCACATGGGTGCTCACTGTTCTCGTTCCAGCGACGAATTCCTCGTGATCAAGGATCCGACATTGCTTCCGATAAGGCAAACGGAGCCCGCGTCGTACGATGCTGGCGAACCGCGCGACATCGGTCGCGAGAGCAACGTCGACGATATCTGCGACTTTCTCCTGGAATTCATGCAGTCGGACGTGATGGTTAGGGCGACGTGACGAGCTCGCTGTGTCGAGAGGTACTGACGGGGTCTTGTATCACAGGGCCTCGTTGCCGACCAGCACCTCATCATAGCCGGTAGGTTCATCTCACTGCGCCCCGCATGCGACATTACGACGACTTACACCTGTTCTTGTCGCTGCAGACCAGTCGAAGGTATATGACCACAACCACCGGTATCAGCATCATTACTGACGAGTACATCGACAGTACGGCACCTTCGACCAGTATTGCATGGTTCTGGCTCGACTGTGCAGCCAAGCGGTCGACTATCCCAAGAACGGTGTCCCGGTGGACTTGGAGAAGATGCCTCCGAAGCTCATCCGCGCGAAACCCGACTGGAAGAAGGTGAAGCCGCTTTGCACAAAGCCATACCCCTGCCCTGGCTGACGCACGCAGGCCGAGGACGATGACCCCCGCCCGTCCGACTACTACGAGTCCACCCGCGCGCTCGGTGCACTCTTTCGCAACATCGAGATCAAGCCCGTCCATCCACCGGAGTCGTCCTACCCCAACGGCCCATCCGCGACGCCCGTGCTCGAGCCTCCGCTCTCGGACTCGATCTCGCGCGTGCTCAAGCCCGCGGTGCTCCGCCACCTCGGACGCACAGCGCACGCCGACGGCGACGTCGCGGCGCTCGAGCCGCTCTTCCGGCACTACGCCGAGGAGCTGCGGTACATCTGCGTGACGCACGCGCTCACGGACCGCGCGGACGTGCGCCTGTCCGAGGAGGAGGTCGCGATCGGGACGATCCTCGCAAAGTGCACGCAGCCGCGCTGGCGGCGGGAGCGCACCCACCGCATGCGCGTGCACGCGACGCAGCTCGTGCGGCAGCTGAAGCATGCGCGGCTGCGCGCGCCCCTGGCGAAGGACGCGGGCGAGAAGGAGCTCGTGGGCGCGCTGCGGCGGGCGTGGCTGGCGTGGGACTACGGGATGCGGAACAGGGCTGTGTTTGGTGGGCGGAGCTTTGCGCTCGTTGCGTTGGGTGTCGTGTG
This sequence comes from Trametes polyzona, assembly GCA_022606195.1. NCBI lineage: Eukaryota > Fungi > Basidiomycota > Agaricomycetes > Polyporales > Polyporaceae > Trametes > Trametes polyzona. Next base: position 1,107,390 of record JABYQF010000004.1, read on the forward strand.
CGAGATGTTGGAGAAGCTGGAGCAGAGCGGACAACACGAGTCGGACGAGGACCCTGATACTGTGGATGAGGGCGGGGAGTTGGTTGATGCGGACGCTGAACGTACTTAGGTGTTCTTCTCGCGAAGAAATCTGGCTGGATGCCCGTTGTATGTCTTTCGAGTCATTGACCGTCGCACTCATTAGGCCTCGTGAAGCCAGTGTTTCGAGAGTCGAGAAGGCGTACAGTGAACTGACGGTCTCGCCTTGATCAATGGTTGCGCGCCACTTTCTTGCAATACGACCGCGCTATTACCACCTCCGAGGTAGCCGTTGTGCCACAAATAGGACCGGTCCATATATGACGATTCGTCTCCAGACGCTTCGACTTCTCGCGCCCGGTTGACGTGTCAAGTTCCAAGTATATCATCTGGTTAGAAAGCACTTGCAGCGGTAGTGAAGCGTGTGTATCCGACGGACTGAACGAGGTCGGATGATGTCGATGAGTATGTACTTCTGTCCTTGACTCCTGCAGGCGGGCTGCGAGCTGCGAGTGCGTCATACGCGAAATCGACCATGACGTCTTCGCACAGCGTGCTGGCGGCTATGTTCATTTGCCACCAGCCCTCTCAAGCGCTTCCAGCTCCGGGCCCGTTGCCGCCCCCGACAGGCCGCATGCCGTCCGCGACGACGGCCACGACCTGGCCGCGACAACTCAGAAACCATGCGTGTGCCATGTGGCAGCCAAGTCCCCTGCAGACCTGGGCCAAGAGATTGCCTAGGATAGAGTCGGGCGGGCCTAAGGCGTGATGCTGATCACGGCATGTCCGAGCCCAGGGGGCTAGGGCCGACGAAGGCCGTCGGTCGGGCGTCCATCTCTGGCCGTTCCGCCTGTTGAGACAACGCACGGTGCGGTGCCAGATTGTGTTCGCGCGCAGGGTGGGGTGTGCAGGCTGCGTGTATGCGCGAACAAAACATAGCACGGGGGCGACGGACGGTGGAAGACACTCGAATGTTGGGAGGATGATTCGGGCCCAGTTGGACAGTTTACGTGCCTGCGGTGAGACAAACAAACACCGGGCCGGGCCGCGTATATATATCCGGCGGCCGTGTTGGCAGGTTGCCTTTGCCCCAGCTCTCTCTCTCGCCTTCCCACCCCTCGGCAAGCTCGTCGCCCCCCCTCTCCGCCCACCATGAAGTCGCTGTCGACCGCCCTCGTCTCCACTGCTCTCTTCGTCGCTGCCGCCAACGCGCAGTTCCAGATTTTCACCCCGTGCGTCTCTTCCGTCTATCTCCGATTCCCGGTGCCTTACCCGTCTCTAGTCGCCCGCCCACCCAGTGCATCCCCACTCAGCTCAACTGGCAAGGTGGAACCCGTGCGTATACGCTCCTTTGCTTCTAAACTTCTCGTGTGCTGATTATTTTCGCTCTAATAGCCCCTTACTTCTTGGTAAGTCAACTGCAGTATGGAACTCTACGCGGGCGGTTTGGTTGAACTGGCGCTTCCATCTCTACGCACTTTAGGCGTAAGTCACCTGTCCATGTGTTCCATGAGTCGCGTTCCTCATGCCATTCACAGTATCGTCCCCGGTGGCCAGCCCCAGGCTGCTGCTCTCCAGCAATACGCCAACCTCCAGGGCACCTCTTTCACCTGGGCCACCAATATTTCTGCGGGTATGTTTACGAAACGAAACTAATCATCGCACCGCTCACCACATATGTTTAGGAACTTCTATTAACTTCGCGCTCACTGATCAGACTGGTGCCACGGCCCAGACCGCGCCTGTTGACATTCAGCCCGGTCGTGCGTATCTTGGTCATCGTCGCCATCACGCCGCCACAGTGCTTACCTGCAACATATAGCCGATAGCAGCTGCCTGAATGGCCAGTCGAGCGGTAGCTCCTCTACCGACTCCGCTGCTGCTTCCTCTGGCAGCGCGACTGCACCCGGTGCTAGCTCGACTGCTGCTGGCGCCACCACTGGTTCCTCCACTGCCTCTGGTGCTGCCACCACTAGCGGTACTGCGACTTCCGGCGGAAGCTCAACGGCATCGGGCACCCGCTCCGCTTCCGGCACCTCTGGGTATGTCACTCCACCTGCATTTACCTGCGAACTTGGCTCACACAGCTCTCAGCTCCACCTCGCCGTCGTCGTCCCCCAACGCTGCTGCCGGCAACGTTGCGTCGGCGGGTGTCGTCGGCATCTTGGGTGCCGTCGCCGCCGCGATCCTCGCCTAAGCGACACGTAGTTCGGTCAGCGGCGACGCTGCAAAACGCCTAGATTACGTGACTTCCGGTGCTTCGAACTTTTCACCCCAGAGAGACTCTGCCACAGGCCACCCCCGACCGATAGCCCACCTTCCTTCTCATACGCTATCTGCTGTCACCCCTCCCCCGACCTCTGTCGTCTCACTACTGCGCCCCCGCTCTTGCGTATTCCTCGACATGTATTGTTCTTTTAATCGGCCGTTGGCGCTTTTCCCCACGTTCTTCAGCATCGTTGACTACGCGTGCCTTCGGCCTCTCGGACTTGCGGTTCCTGTCTTGTCGTCGACCAGATCGTTACCCCCCGTTCGTTCAGCCGTCTTCTTCGGTCCTTTCCTCATCTTGCTGTTTGACGATGTTCGGATTGTCTGACCGTAGATCAATGTTGTAGCGGCATATATACCTGCAATGAACGCTATGACCCCATGCACACCTCTTGGAGCTCGATGAAAGTGTCATGCCGAGCGCAACGGTGCCCACTTCGGGTTGGATGCAAATTCGTCGCACTGTTTTGCGAGCTCATTTGCGCCGGTGCCGTAGTCACTCGTGTCGCTATTTGATGGCACTAATACCAATCTTATTGCCAAGTCAAGGTATGCGGTTGACGTCCATCATGCGAACTCTGAACAGTAGTGGGTGCATGCATGCATCACCGTGACTCGGAATCAGCGCCGGTTTAGATCTCCCGACAGGCCCAAAAACGGTACCGTTCCTGCCTGTTCCTGCTCATCGCAATCCTACCGGCTTCTCGGACTTCAGCATTTTAATCGTTTCAATATGATCGTGTCGAGCCGGTTCAGGCTACCTATCTGGCAAAACGCATGCGCAATGCTGTAATGTTGTGCTCGGGAAGAAGCCGGCAGATGCCACCACGTACGTCGCGTTGCGACGCCGACGATACACCAGCAAAGTCTGGGGCCCGTACTCCGAGTGTGGGGGTCGAATACCACGGCAACTTGGTAGCGGTTCCGTTGACGGTAGGGGCGTTGTGGTTAGCGTCAAGACGATACGGAGTACAAGGTCGCCAGGGACGTGTAGTCCTACGCCTTCCCACCGGTCCCCCAGAGGCTTTCCTCCTCGTCCGCGTGGCCGTCGCGTGGGTGCCAGGAACGGTCGCCAGTGCGTTGGGAGGCGACCCGCGTGGCAACCGGTGGCAACTGCGAAGCGTCGACGTCGGTAGGAAGAGACAGAGAGAGAGGTTTGTATGTGGGCGATATCACGTCGTTTGACTCACCAGACCAAGACAACTCACGTAGAGGCCTCACTTGCACTAGCTGCAGCGCCCCGTAGCCCATCACCACTTCTGGCGCGACGCTTGAGCTCGGCCACATCGGATGGATGCGAATGGAGGTTCGGGACATATGTAGGGAATCAAGATGATCGCGCCTCGGGCGCATCTGCGCATCACGCTCGGAGGATAGCCCATCTCAGTTGATCCCCGGCGGTGACAAACGGAATTGGCGTCTGGGAAGGAGACGAGAGGAAGTGCAGGCGTGAGCACTCGTTTACGTGAAGCAACAAGGCCTGGAGCAAGTCACTCTACGTCGACAGTATCACAACGACCTGCCCGAGCTTCCACAGGGGGCGAACAACAGTTCAAGCCCAGTATTCTCGGGCGTCCACGGCATACCAAAAGGTGCGAACCATCTCATCGTGGCTATACACCTGCAAAACCCAGGGCTCAGGCGGAATTCATCAGACCTCTGGTGGCAAGATACTCTCATCCAGATCCATCACCATGACCCGCCCACGGATGGCGGACGCGGGAACAGTTCGGACGCAGAGTCTGCTGTCAGCCGCCGTGCCGAGCCGTTCTATGCCCGGCATCCGCCCGCCCGCATCTGTGCGCTCGACTGGTGGGCATGAATTTGCATACATGTCCAGTTCATCGTTGATGCTGACAGCTGGATTTTATCTTTGACAGCCGGCAGTGTCGCGCGCCGAGGACGTGTCAGGACTCCGTGTTCGTTGCACGGTGTTCCTGCATGAGCATCGGTACTCGCAACTACGGCCCCGCTGCGTTCACCCTCAGTATTGTGATGTCTATAACGGTTCACTCGTACTTCAATGGCGTTGATACTCATTGAAACTGATCCGGGACGATGTAAAGCAGAACCGCCCGGACGACCTGACCATCTCATTCCTTTGTCCTCGGTTCTCCGTCGTCTCAGAGGATATACAACTACATCTTGATGGTGCCCCCGCCCTGCACCAGACCCTGAGCCCCTACGAGACCATGCTTGGCAAGAGAACGAGAACGGGTCCCACGGCTCCGTATCTCTCGCCTAGCCTGGCACCGTTCTGTCGGGTGTGCAATGGTAGTCTCGATGAGAGGAATTGGGAAATGCGCTGGTTGATGTTCGGCCGGCAGGTCGTACCGCCCCCTCGCACAGAACGATGGCGTCTGTGCCGGCGCCCACCGCCCACGCCAGGGGTTACTGATCCTGGTTCTGGTTCGCGGTGCGAGTGCGTGTGAGGTGAGTGCGATCAATGCCTATAAGAGGAGTGGAGCGGCGAGGCGGTTTCGATCACCTCCCCGGTCCCCTTCGCCTTCGACCCCTCGCCTTTTACGACCCTTTCCTTCTTCTTTTTGCCGCCTGGAAGCGCGGGAGCTGTGCTCACTTCATCTTGCTCACTACTTTCTTTTCCTACCGCTTCTCCCGCACCCGACCCTCGTTTAGGACTTAGCTTCTTCGCAGATCCCTTCCGACCACCGGCCAAGATGAAGTTCACCGCTGCTATCCTCACCTCCGTCCTTGCCGCCTCCGCGCTCGTCTCCGCTGCCCCTCTGGATCGCCGGGCAGGGAAGACCAAGATGATGGCGCAGACGACTCGCTTCGATGCTGCGGGTGCCGTCTACTGTATGTATGCACGCCTTCGTGCCAAGTCCAGCCAAATTGACACCTTTCTTAGTCATTACCAACGAGCCTGACGAGAACATGGTTATTGCCGCCAGCATCAACGCCGACGGTACTCTGGTAAGTGCCATGAACCATGCATGCTACAATGAACAGGGCCTCATGGATCCTGCCTTAGAACCTCGACAGGGCCGTTGCAGCAGGCGGCCGTGGCGCACATGGTGGCGCGGACGGTCCCGACCCGCTCTTCTCTCAGGGTGCGATCAAGGCTTCGGCAAAGGGCAAAGTCCTCGCCACCGTCAACGTTAGTAGTCCTCCATACCTGAGCATGACCTGCGGCGCTGACCGTTCCTTCTCACTGCAGCCTGGCTCCAACACCGTCGCGCTGTTCTCGATCGACCCCAACACGCCAACGAACATCAACTCGATTGGCGACGTCGTGTCGTCTGAGGGCGAGTTCCCGATGTCCCTGGCTTTCAACGATGCAGGGGACCGTCTTTGCGTCCTCAACGGCGGCACGGTCAACGGTGTTATGTCAGTGTACAAGTTGCACTGTTGGCCACAATTGGTTGCTCACCGATATATAGCTGCTACAAGGTAGATAAAAAGGTCGGCCTGACCGCCATTCCGAACACTCTCCGTTCGCTCGGCCTCAACCAGACCACGCCGGCGACCGGTCCAGCGGGCACCGCAAGCCACATCGTCTTCAGCGAGGACGGCAAGCAGCTCATCGCCTCCGTCAAGGGCGTGCCGCCTACACCTGGCTTCCTCGCGGTGTGGGACGTCAAGTCCGACGGAACGCTCTCGCCCGAGTTCAAGAAACTCGCCCCGGCCAAGAAGGGGCTGCTCCCGTTCTCGATGACGGTCATCCCCGGCAAGAACGCGATCCTCGCGACCGACGCCGGGCTCGGGTTCGACATCTTCGACCTCAAGGACAACAACAAGTCGTCCGCGATCGGCATCGACGGCCAGGTCGCGACGTGCTGGTCGAGCTTCAGCAAGCGCACGGGCAACTTCTACCTCACCGATATCGGCACCGCGACGGTCACGGAGGTGCACGTCGACGACAACCTCAAGGGGTCGATCGTCCGGGTACGTTTGATTGCTTTGGTACATGGTCGCGTGCGTAAGCTGACTGCATGCGTTACTTGGACTCTAGCAATACCCTCAGGTCCCGGGCTCTGCGACGATCGACAACGACATTGCCAACGTGAACGGCATGGAGTACGCATTAGCCGCAATCTGCTTGCTAGAATGTCAGATATTGAATTATTCTCTATAGCTATCTCTACGTCCTGGCACCCAACGCGACAGCCGTCGACGTCCTCCTGCTCGACGCCCCCGGAAGCGCCAAGAAGGTGTCTACTCTCGACATCTCTGGCCCCACCAAGGCTGCTGGGATCACCATCAGTGAGTCCATATCTTCTGCTGCGGCCTTATGGCGCAAGACTAACAAACTCCTCTGTAGACCCCAACAACCTCCAGGGCATGACCACCTTCGTCCGGTAATGAAGTGTAGTGCTGCCTGACCTCAGAGATCCTGAAGAGCTCGAAAGTGCTGACGTACCTTACTTGCATGATGCCTCTGGCCAGACTCGTACTCTGTGCACGGTATACCCTCTCTATATCTATAGAAACTAAGTTATTGACGAGTGTCTGGTGTACCACCATTGTTCTTTATTGTTTTCCGGGGATACATTGGGTTATGGAAGGCTTTGAACTCTTGTCTGTTTGCGACGACATACACTCCGACCTAGCAGGCTACACTAATACAGGGGTGCTCCGAATTACTCTATGGTAAGCATAAGATAGCCGGATATACGACGCCCCTCAATTTCCCAGATATCATCCTGTCCACACACAACCCAGCACGCAACCCTATGTCACCCCCTTCCCCCTTCCCCCGCCTCCATATCCTCCCACGTCATTCGTCTCCATCCTGACAACAGTATGTGGTTACAGTATATCGAACTCGTCCCATGCGCCTGGAACGTCTGACACCCTCGGCGTGCGCAGCTCCGCGGTCTCGACGAGTTCAAGGATACGGTCCGCGACGAGACCCTGGTCCTCCCTGCCCCGCATTGCGATCAGGGTAGTGCCCGCCGCGCTGTCCTTGTCGGGGCTGAGGAGGCCAATGTCGATCCGGCGCATGTCCGTGCCCTCGAGGACTTGAACCAGCTTGCCGGTGTGCAGCGTCCGAACCTCGATGAACTCGGGCGAGATGAGGAGGAGGAAGTCGCCGCGGTGCGCGTACGATACCGCGCGGGTCTCCCAGCGGAGGTACCCGGACGAGCGAGTGGGCACGCCGTGCTTGTCGATGTAGCACCCGAGCTCTGCAGCGCCGGCGGTCGGACAATGCGAGAGAAATAAAAAAAACCGATTGTGACGTACCATCGTACACGACCAGGAGCTCGTCGGAGCCCGGACATCGCACGATCCCAAGTGGCCGACAGTCTGCACAGCGGTACTTCAACCCGGCCATGGGCAAGCTCGCGTCCGCGTCGCTGAAGTCTGGGAGGCTTGTTGACTTCATGCTCAGGCTCAAGCTGCGCATGTCAGATCACGACCGACTCGCACAGGAGTGTGGCAGGGGCAAGAACGTACTTCGCAGGATCAGCGACGGAGATGCCCTTCTCGGAACAGATGACGATCCGCCGGCTCAATACGGTGATGTTGTAGGTATCCTTGGGTATCGCGAGGGGCTATACAAACATTCCGGCTTAGCGTATAAATGCCAGACTATGGGGTCCAAAGAGTGTGCTGACCTCGCCAAAGGATCGGAACGACGTTGGTCCTGAAGTGCTCCATCGTTGGTTGACCGTGTCCGCATTGGGAACCACTTCCATCGCATACAAGTAGAGTTGTAGGAAGCTCCTGGCCGCATATAGCACTATGAAGCGACGTTCAATATTCGCGAAGCACTGCGACACTGGAGAGAGGAATGTACCCATATAACGGTTGCCCACACGGCCTGCGCGGAAGAAAATCACGTCTGTGGATATGCACTCCCTTGTCGCATCGACCTTTTCAGACCTCGTGAAGCCGAGCGCCGCGCGGCCGATCATGTCGAGGGAGTACGAGAACAGGCCTCCTTCATGCAGCACGAACAGTTTGCCAGCTGCAGGGAGGGACACCATACATGTTGGATTAGGAACGCTCAGAACCTTGCGAAATGCTGTCGAGTCGTTCAGCACACCCGCATATACTCGGGTAACATATCAAGAAACGTACATGGTTCCCCTCTCCTGGCGATATACACGCCCGACGTGCACGCAACGGCAATGAACCTGCTCGACCCACTGGCTATGTGTCTCATATTAGCTAGGGGCTCCTAGCTGCAGGAATTGGATCATCGCACATATTTCCGTCGCGGCATTGACCCGACCCGTGTAATGTGACGCCAGACCGTAAGGAGCCAGCGCAGCCGAGTATTTGAAGAAACCCTCGTTGAGTATATGCGGTGCAAAGAGCTGCGAATACCACAGAATTTGATGGCGATAAGTAAAGTCTGAGAGTCGTGCACAAAACGGTATGACGCACCATGTTGCTCTCCTGTCTGACTTGTCGTATCGCCAAAGCCTCCACCAGTGCGTCGTACCACTTCCTTCTTGCTGACTCACTTGAGGCGTATAGGGTATATCTGCGGTTCATCTTTGAGGATGCATGGTATATCGTAAACGGGTACATCTGTCTGTAGCGCGACCGCACGCGCTCGAGCAGGCCGCTGCCATCTTCGGCCTTCTCCTTGCGATTCTCTGGAGGGCCATCGAAAGCGCCAAGGCGCAGATACTCCAGGGGTATAGGCTACGCCGAACAGTGTGGGTTGAGGCAATTATACAGGTGAAGACGCAGAACACTCACTCGTGACACAACATGTTGTTTCGTAACTGTACTTGTGCGGGATTCAGGTTTCAGGAGTAACACTGGAGACGCACTTAGCTAGCGCTACGGTCAGGGCTATGGATGAACTCACGATAGTTGTCCAGTAAAGCGACGTGTAGATCGGCCCAATGGAGGTCCATATTGGTCTTGTACCGCCTCGTCAATGCCCCCTGGAACCTGAGAGAACGGCTCTCGTCGTACAAGTCCAGATCCTAGACGGCTATCAATCCTCAGAGTACGGGGACGGTGAGAAGCTGCGATACTCACGATGATTTCGCCCTTCTGGTACACCAAGCTCTCACACAGGTTCCAAAACTTGACCTTATCCTCGGACGCAGCTATGCCGGGTTGTGTACTCTTGATGAAGTCACTCAAGATTCCAATCAAGAGCGGTATTGTTTCCATATCCGGATGATCCGGCTCTGTGTTCTTCTTCGCATTCTCTAGTAGAAGCAGTAACCGAGGAAGGCGGGTCACGGGCCGGGATAGGAAGGTGATGAGGTCGCGCTTTCGGACGCTGGGGGCGAGAGAGCACTGCTGCAGAAGGTATTGGTAACGTGGGTTTCGCCGGAGTTCGGAGCGATGTCGAGCTTCCGCTAGCGGGTAGTGTTTGATGTAGTCCTCATAATCGGCCTGGAAGAGCAAGCTGTCTGCATATATGCTGAGTAAACGAAGCGTCATCATGGTTAAGGACGCCTACTGTCGAGAATTATGTCCGAAAAACTTTGTACCAGGGGATGTTGCTCGCGTTGGCGTTCGAAGAGGGCTGCGAGGAGACGCCGGTGGTGTGCCAGTATGTTGTCCAGATTGAAGAAGACCTCCTGGATGAAACCTTTAACGCGATGTTGGGGAACTGCAAGCGTGTTGATGATAGGCTCTATGAAGACCTGCATCACAGCTGAAGCGACCTCTGGAATGCGAGTGTGCATCAATAGTTCCCACCTCTTTGACCAACTCAAGATCTGCCACATAGTCCTTCTCCGACTTCACGATCTCGAATAGAATGGATTGCCGTTGGACTTCCTTGCTGGCGAGCACGTCGCGCGCTTCAGGAGGAACAAGACGGTACCATTCCTCCTCTTCATCTAGCAGCTCCCCTCCTTGGAATTTCCGCAAGCCCTCCTCAGAATCGAGACTGTGAAGAGTCGGTCGGGAAGGGCGAAACTGATAGCGTAGGGGACGCACGTCAAGTTTGATAACTCGGAGGAAAGGGCTTTGACTGCCGTCTGTGGGATGTTCGTGGGTTCGATTTACTACAACCAGACATTACGGCGTACCTCAGGTGTACTCTCAAACGACGGAGGCCTCGATTCCCCGTCGCCGATTTGTGTGGGCGTGGCTAGACTGTCCGGACTTAAGAGGGACTCGCTTCTGGACGTTCGATGCGATAGCCCTAGCACGCTGCTCGTCGGTCTGTGGGAGGACCTGGAGGACCTCTGGGAAGACGAGCGATGCAGCTGCGACTCCGGAAAAGACAGACGGGAGGTCTCGGTCTCATATGCGCTTGAAGCTCTGCTGGGTGGCCGTGCGGGCACATCGAGGCTGATCCGAGAGCCAGAGTTATTGGAAGAGGATGGGGTGTGCGCATAATGACGTCGATCTGCCCAGAGGTTGACCGGGGAGAGCGGGGGGTCGCGCGCAGACGGCGAAGGGTTGGCGGGAGGGGCAGCGCCAGGCGGGATGGTGATGTATGGGTGAGGGCGATGTGCCATGGATCAGCCGAGGACGAGAAAGGTTACAGAGCAGTGCGAGCCTGGAAAGAGGCTGATCAGGTCGACTCTCGAGTCTCGAGGTCATCGTGCTCAACGGCGATGACGCACCTCGGACCTTGTGGGTTTGATAACGGTCCGGTCCTGCCCCAGGTACACACACACACACAAGTCTAACGACGTATAACGAGTCCAATGTCCTGAAGACGTACTTCCACGACCCGTCAGAGTCAGGGGGTGCTTCAGAAGGCTTCAGATCTTCAGACGGCAGTGGTAGACACTGCTGGCCAGACTGCCCTTCGCGGCTTCGTCTCGCGCACGATGGTCCTACAGGGCTCGAAGAGGCAATCACACGCCGGGAGTTAAATGTCAAAAGCGGGTCAGGGCATATCGCCCGTCGCGACACACGTTGCACTCGTCCCCTGTGATCGATGGAATGGACGTCGGCAGCATCGCAAGCTCAGTTAGCACTGAATACAGAGCAGAACGTGCACAACGTTGCGGTCATCGTGATATCCGCATGGCGTTTTATGTATATTTACTCCGCTTGTCGGACCTATATCTCGAGACTTCGTACATTGAGTCTCCGACACATTGAGTCTGCCGGTGGTTTAGTCGGAGTTCAGGAGAAGTAGTAAGCGCTTTCCGCGTCGTGTTCCGGCAAGTTTTGCTCTCACCGTCGTCGACTTGGTCCTATATACCCCACCCCTCAGCTGCTGTGAAACCAGCGTTCAAGTTGCTCGGGGAACTGTACAAACATCGCTGTATATGCGTGTCAGCTGCCCTCTACACCTCACGACCCGTCACGAATCAACCTGGCTATCCCACGTCCTGACTTCCTACGCGGTCCTGGACAATCGATAGCACTTGTGCGAGGTACTGCGTCTCAACCTTTACCGCATATCATCTCTGCTAAGATCTCTGTGCATTTGTTTAGTGCTATGCCGGACATCCCAAACCAACCCGCCACGACTGGCTCCGACGACGGCGATGATGACGACTCCCTCTTCGGCTCACCCCCGTCATCGCCGGCGAGAGGTAGGTCACCATCACCGCTAGCCTTACCTGGCGGTCCTGGTTCTGCACAAAACGTGGGGGCTCTTGCACTTCCTGGTTCCCACCTTGTCGCTGAACTGCCCACCAATCCGCCAGCGTCTTTGCCGTTGAGTGCGAGCGCGTCCGCACCGAGCCAACCTCAGCCCTCGCGATCGCTGGCTGCGATCAACGGGGGACGGTTCCGAGAGCCATCTCAGCACCACGCTTCATCTACCAGGAGGAAGACAGCAGGTCCCTCGCGGTCCCCACGGCCGGACCCTCCTGCCAGGCGGACTCGGAAGGGCAAGGAAAAGGCGAAGTCTACTACTCCAAAACCCACACCCCCACCTATCCCGCTACCGTCCCCAGATGAACCTCCGCCACCGAATTTCCTCCGGAATCAGCAAGCGCTGCTGGGATTGGCGGGTATGGTCAGCGGTGTCCATCCCGCTAACCTTTCCAAAGTCCGGCATACACGAGGGGCTACAGCAGAGAACCCGATAGTTGTCGAAGACGAGCCGGACGTTCAGCAACCCCGCATCGGCAAACGTCCTGTCCACACTTCATCCTCCCACCCTGTCCAGTTACCTTCGCCCACCAGTGAGCAAATTCTTGACACTCTTTTGAAGCAGAAGAACGTCCTTCCCGTGGTTCTATCCCTCCTGCGACTTCTCTCTCCTGGTGCCCCTTCTCTCGCCTCCGTACCTCCTGGCTACCCCCACTATTCCTACCCTTATCCTTATCTACCTCATCACCTTGCTCAACAACATGCGTCCCCCGGAAGTACGACTTCCAGACCCTCGAGTTCCTCTGGCGCCCCGCCACTAAAACGACGCAAACTACACAACGTTCCAGCCGGTGCCGCGGATTGGGACGTACCATATCCCTTCCAAGAAGGACAGGGTCCGGAGAACTATCGACTCGTCTGGGAACAGGAGCGCGGTAGGCAGCTTCTCAAGGATCTCGTTCAGCTCGTCCAGAATGCGGCGCGGAAGGCAGCGACAAGAGCTTGGTACCAGCAGCAGGCCCAGCAGGCTGCCTCGACCCCTGCGGTTCTCAAGTATTATCGGCCAGCGACTTTCTACTATGGCATGGATCGTGACCAGTCGGCCCCACCCTCATCGTCACAAACTATGCCGCCCACTGTCAAGGGCGGGGATGAGACATCGGGCTCATGCACTCCTCGAACGGGTGTCTATACGGGCCTTAATGGACTTCCCCATGCTCCTACGCCGTCTTCATCTACCTCTTCGCAGTCGTCAATGGGAGTGATCGGTGGCACCCAGCCCCCGAACGCCTTCGACACTCTCGTAGAATCATTACTTGCCGCACAGCACCAGCAACAACAGCAACCGCCCGTGTCAGCCCCTTCCGCCCCTCAGCAGTCGGACATGCCGACGGACGCTCCCTTGTCTGCGAGCACCCCTCCAACGACCTCCCCTGCGATCGATGAGAGTACAGAAGCGTTCTTCGACCATTGGCTGGCGAAGCTCACCACGTTCCCGCCTGGCGATCCGAACGACGCGAATGCCGGCACCGACTCAGTCACCGCCACGTCTGCAACGCCTGATAACCTATCCGATCCTTCGTCGTCGACCTCGATGGGTACTCAGGGCGACCCCTTACAGATCTCGGACGACCTCATTGACCCGGCTTTGCTGGACGTGCAGCTTGGACTCATGGGGACCAATGCTCCCGCGTCTTCGTTGAATTCGGGCTCTACGGGCGAGCAGTCCCACGCCGTGTCCAACCCCACGGTAACGCCTGAGTCGGGGTCCGCCACAACGGACACGAGTGCGACGAGCCACGCGCCGTCGCCGACGAACAACGAACCACCCACTCCGTCACTGGTCGACTCTCCGAGCATCACGGTCTCCTCCCTCGCGGACACAGTGGATCGAGATGGAGATGCGGGTCCGGCGACGCCATGCTGGGATTGGGCGCGCCCGGACAATCAGGATATTGAGATGGGGATGAAGCTGCTGAACGAGCTGGCAGGGATGGGCATGGATGTGGACGCGCCTGTGGGCTCGGCGATGGACCTCAACATGGACGGGTGGGAAGACATGTTCCGTGCGGCCTCTGTCCCGCAGACGGAACCAGGGAGTCAAGCCGCGTTCCCGTCTGCCTCCGGGCAAGCAGAGGCCCGGGCGTTGAACGAGGAACCAGCCCCGCCCACAGCCCCGATTCCGCCCAACACGCAAAACGATCCTGGCAAGGGAGTTGCTACGCCTCCAGACGCCCGGTCGACGACCCAAGATTCGCGTCCGGATTGGCATGCTTCCCTGCCCGGTACCTCGTTGTCGCCATCGTCTCAGCCCTACCCGGCGATCCTGTCCCCATGCGCGCCTGACGCTCAGGTGCCTCCCCCGGCGGGCTCCTCGACTGCAGCCCATACAGCGGCGCCGCCGCCGTTCCCCGCGCCTCTTCTGGGGCTCAGCGCAGCTGGTGCATTGAGTGCTGGCTTGCCTTTGTCGCTGGCGCCATCCGCCCAACTGGACCGCCTCCCGGCGGCTCCGGCGAGACCGCCCACAACCGCCGCGCGGAAAGGCAAGGCGAAAGCCATCCCGGGCATGGGGAACGGCGTCGTGCATCACCTCACTTCGGGTGCGGGCGCGGGCGCGGGGAAGGAGGGCAGGCGCGCGGTCTTGGAACGAGCGCGAGAGATGCGGGCGGCGCTGGCTCGGGAGGTCGAGCGCGCGAAGGTGGCGCTGTGGGAGACGACGCTCGAGCAGGGCGTGTTGGTCGGGTTGGGGCGGGAGTTGGAGAAGGGCACATAGGGGTGTAGGATGCGACGGTGCAAAAGATATAGTATGGTACACTCTGTCTACTCATGCGACGCGTAATGCATTAATCGTTTGATAGTTGAGCGCAATTTGCGTGGGCTTCAGACAGCACTCGTCTCGTGACATTGACAATACGCCCTCCCTCCGCCGACTACCGTGCGCACTCCGTCCGCACCCCCGGCCGGGCGAACACATCGTACTCCTACGCCAAGAGCGCCATCGCGGCGGACGCGGTGGGCGAGTGGACCGAGCTCGCGGCGGCCAACCCGAAGCAATATTTCGGCCACACCCACCTACGCCACCCTGCGTTCCGGCGGCTGGTCCACACCGGGAATTTCCCGCTCAAACGCCTGGGCGGCAGGCCCGCCCTCGTCGCACGATTCGTCCGGTGCATCACCAACCACGCGCCGACGGGCTGGTATCGGGACCGGTTCGGTACGAGCCTACGGGAACCCACCATGTGCACCCTGCACTCCGGCTCCCCGCAATACCACACGCGCGAGCATGTCCTTTTCGAGTGCGATCATTACACTCGCAAGTACCGCCATTCCTCGATCGAGGACCTCCTCGGCTCCCTCGACCCGTTCTCCTACGGTTCGCTACAACTGTTTAGGTCTCGCCACGAACTTCGGACCTGGGACACAGGCGGCCCACGTCGCGTAGACTATATAGTGTTCTCCGAACTCACGAAAACCGGTACCTTACTCCCTGCAGACGGCTTTACCAACACTGCTTATCCGTCACCTTTAGAGTACGGTAATATACCCTAGATGAAAAAATAAAAAAGACTACCGTGCGCACAAGTATCACTGCCGCCAAGGTAGGCCCAACGAGCACGGGATACGGGATCGTCATTATAGGCGGCTGCAAGGGACAGAGGTCCGACATGCACGACACGACGGATAACAAAACACAAGCTTCCCGACATGTACTTTCGAGCACATTATTGCAAGATGTATATATGCAGCACACGCGCGCGCCCGTGTACACATCGGTGGAATAGCCTCAGCGTAGTCACAACCTCGATATCGGCATCCACATTTTCGCGCATATGCAATTTCAAGCATATGATGCAGCACGCAGCGGCAGGTACTATACACGCATGCCTGTAAGGTCGAGCAGTTCTAGACAATAGGACAGGTGCTCCTGTGCCGTCTCTGGCATTGTCGGCTCGAGTGGCGTCGTGCACGGAGAACGCGTCTCCAAACATATCGGAAAGCACTAGTACTGTCGACAATTTCTGAACCCGGACCTCTCGGTATATCTCTTCTGTGTCACAGTCGAGGGCAACAGTAGAGGAGGAAGAAGACAGTGGTCGGGGAGAGTAGGGCCCTTCCTTTCTGGGCCAGTACTAGCATGTCGACTATATTCCCATAGGGCTTGAGCTCAAATGACTTGTGAGAGGGGGTGCTGGTGACAGTTCCAACCGGGAGGGGAGGATCATGTCGGCGCTTGACAGGTCGCCGAATGCGTCCGCTCGAACGAGACCTCTGCAGGATTTGCCTTCATAGCTCTTACGGAAGGCCTCTTTGGTATCTTCGAATGGCCCGCATAAATTTGCAACTTACAGCGATACGGGCGAGTGGGTGAGTAGGTGAAAGGGCTAGATGCGATTTGAACTCCGCGACTCCCACGGAGGTCACTCTCTCACAATTCGTTCCAGCCTCTATTGGGAAGAACGACTGTCTTCCGCTGAAGTAGAGGCTGGCTTGCGAGCCTAGCGCTGGGTAGAAAGCTAATCAATGCAAGATGGATGGTAAAGTGCGGTACAGTGTACTCCCCCCCACCACATAGGACCCGTACATCCGCCCCCATCTACTGGTAATTACCCGTAGCGCAACGCCTACCAGAGGGCTCGGCCCTGGAGGATTCGATAACTCGTGTAAGTTGTTGATGTGTTGACCCTTGGAGCAGTGTTTGCTGTGCTCCCTATTCCTGCGTGGATAGCTTCGCAGTACAAGATCTTTCGATGGGCCGCAACCGGGTGGTAAGGGACCGGAGACGAAGGCCGCACAACTGCGCTACCGTTGACTACGAGGTGTTGCGAGCGCGCGCCACAAAGTTGTCGGAGGTACCAGATGCGGACGTCGGTGGCTGAGCACGCGTGCTGACCTTGTGTGTATCTTCCGCTGTTGTCGCGCGCGTGCACGATCTGCGGTATATGTGTATGTGGGTGTGTGGGGCAGCGGAGAGCGAGGCGGGCGCGCGGGTGCGCGCGTGGCAGCGCAGGCTTCATGAAGAAGACCTGAAGAATGGTGACTGGCAACGCCTGCAAGGCCTGAGGACCAATTAGTCAGCAAGCGCTCGCCGGAAACCTGGTCTTGAGCGCCTACCTGAGTAGGTCGCGCGCGCCGCCACAGGCATCGCGCGCGACTCGCGCGGGCACTCGCACGTCGTGGGCGAGGCATAGTTCCCCGGCGCAAACCGTTCGTTATAGGGCAAATAATCTATTAGTACTATCACGCAGTTGAATGTGAGAGTATTATTAGTAGAAATCTAGAGCTGTATCGGTGAGACCTTCCGCCGTCTTTGGCGGGCTTGATAGTCAAGACGCATTCTGGCTTGCTTGTGGGTGATTCTCATGCACTCCAACGTTGTTGAAGCTTACTATTATAGCTCTAGGGGCATACAGAACCTGTTCGCGGGTCGACCGCCCTCACGAGTACCCCGTAGCAACAGCTCGCTCGTACGGCACGTGACATCGCGACCCGCGCGCGAGCATAGGTCGTGCGCGTCGCGCCCTGAGGCGCGCATAGGTTACAGCACCGTGCGTGTTTCCCGCTCAACTTGCCTTCGCGCAGGTCAACTAACTCTCGCGATTTACTCTGATGTAACGAACACAACTTTTGGCTAATAAATTCTGGGGGCGCGCTTTCTCTTGCAGCCGGAACACGGCCTAGAACCATCAAGCAGGCGCGTTTTCGCACTTTTTTTCTATACGTTCTCTTATTTGCACATTCATGACTGTATCCCGATGCTTTTCGGAGCTTTCTATCCAGCCGTGGTGCGGGAAACCGATCTCCACCTATGTGACCACTTTCTTTGGGCGGCAAGGTAGATAGCAAACACGGACAAACACTTTCACGCTCGCAGGCATTGCCAGTCACCATGAAGAAGACGGGGCGAGGACAGGCAAAGTCTGGAATGGCAACACGCGCCGGGACCCCGGGAGTGCCCTGCGCTGTGAGACGGTAGCGGGAGCACGGACCACCCGCGACCTACTGAGCTGAGAGACGGGCTCGGAGCACTGCTCAATGTCGGAAGTTGTGGGCAGCTGCGCATACAGCTCGTCAGTGAGGCCAGGATAAGCGTGCAGAACAGGGGAGAGGCGGAGAGGGGGGAGACGGTGGGAGATGGGGGTTCCGGGGTCCGGGGCCGGGCGAGTGTTAGAATTGTGGACGGGGAGCGAGCGACTCCCTCAGTCCGACCTCCCTGCTCTCGCCTGCGCCCGTCTCCCCTCTTTCTCTCCCCCCACGCCCTCCGCCCCGTCCACGCCGCCGACAACGACGACGACGTCCGCGCGCCGCTGAGCATCCGTCGCCCCGCTCGCATCTTCCGCTTCAGCCGAGTCTCGCCCCGTTTCTACCCCGAGCTCGCCTTGTTATCGCCCAGCTCGACCCCGTTCTCCCTCTACCTCCCCTCCCACCTTCCTGCTTCTCTGTTTTCTCTTCTTTCATTCACACTCAGTTCTCCTCTCTTCTCACTCGATGGCCACCACAGCCAGACAGCCCAAACCGCCTAGGAAGGGCCCCGATCCCGCCGCCCGGTCCGTCTCCCTTCTCTCTCCATCCCAGCCCCGCTCCGCCATTCTCCCCGTCCCTGCTTGTGCGTAGATTCTAACCCTGGTCTGCTTCTTCTCCACAGCCGTCCGCCTGCCTGGGGCTCGCGCCAGTCCCCTAGCTTCTCTCCTGGCCCCGCCAACGCACGCCTGCCCAATGGCAACCAGCAGCCTGCTGGCGCCTTCCCTCCTCTCAATGGTGCTCGTCCGGCGGACAACAGCCCTCACACTCGGATCCTACAGCAAATCTCGGGTCTGACGGTGCGTGTCCTTCTACTGCCTTGTACAGATGTCATCCTACGTGATGCATCTGCTCTCGTGGCTGATTGGTCTGACCCGTCGCGCGCGTTCAGGGGACCACCGTCACGATCTCGACCAAGACCAACCAGCGTTTTGAGGGTGTCGTTGCCTCCACCAGCGGAGAGGGCGACACGCAGGGTGTGACCCTCAAGGACGTCAAGGAGATCTCGAGCCCTGGCTCACCCCTCAAGGAGCAGCACTTCATCGCCGTCACCAACATTCAGGAGTGGCAGTCGGGCCCGGCCGACGCCAAGGTGCCCAACGGTGCAGACAGTGCGTGTCTCCCACCCCCGTGCGATATCTGCAGCTGACGGCTGTGCTCTCCTGTCTACCTGCGAATATGATCGGCATGCACTGGCTTGATCATCTGTCTCTCTGTAGGTTTTAAGACGGACACGGATATCTCCCAGAAGACTGCTCCTCGCCGCGAGCGCGAGTTGCAGGCATGGCAGCCTGAGTCCGCCGAAGGCAACGCGCAGGGCGCTACACCCGCCGCGGCGCAGGGTAACGCTCGTAATGTGGACGAGCTGACATTCGGGCCCGGGGCCTCAGGCGGTTCGTGGGATCAGTTCGCGGTGAACGAGAAGCTGTTCGGTGTCAAGGCCGGCTTTGATGAGGAGGCCTACACCACCAAGCTCGATAGGAGTGCGCCAGACTTCAAGGACAGGGAGCGCAAGGCGCAGCAGATTGCTAACGAGATCATGGGCGTGAGTGCCGGCCTCCTGTTGCTCTGCACCGCTTGCAGGATTTTGCTAACGGCTGTGCGCGTCATTTCCTGATACTGTTGCTTCTGTCGGGACTCGTACGCAACAGACCACTACCAACAACCCTCATATCGCCGAGGAACGCGTCATGAATTTGAACGCGGATGGGTCAAATGCAAACGCAAACGAGGAGGACAAGTGAGCCCCACTCCGCTTGATTGGCGTGGCTGTGCTGATCATCTTGTAGGTACGGCGCTGTAGTCCGCGGCGCAAATGCGTACGTTCCTCCAGGTGCCCGCAAGACGAACCCCCCCGCGAATGCGGGGGCTGCCCCCACGAAGACCGACCTCCCGAAGGTCGCTATCAACGCTCCGGATGGGTCTGCAGTTCCGACTGCGACCACGACGTCCACTCCCACTGGGAGCAAAGTCCCCTCGCCTGCACCCGGCGCCAGTGGCGCAGCGAAGCCCGCCGATGCCGTTCCTGCGTTCAGGAGCTTCGTGACGACGGAGAAGGACAGGCTTCTGAAGAAGAAGCAAGCGTTGATGAAGAGCGAGATGGACAAGCGTCTCTCGGACCTCGTCAACTTCAGCAAATCTTTCAAGCTGAACAAGCCCATTCCCGACGATCTTGTGCCCATCCTTGCGAAAGACGAGGAGAAGCAGCGCCAGATCAAGGAGAAGACCGTTCGCGATGCCGAGGACCAGAAGGCGCGTTCGATCGGCGTCTCCAGCACCCTCACGGCCGCCCCTGTCGCTCGCGCGCTCCCTTCAGCCGGTCTTGCGCCCTCGAAGCCCGTTGCCGAGACTGCCAGACAGCTGCCCGCTGCCAAGGCTAGCGCCAGCTCTGGCGGCACTGTGCTGTCCAAGACGGCCACCGCTCCTAGCAAGCCTGGAGACAGTGGCAAGAAGATCTCAATGTACATCCAGCCGATCCCTCCGTTCAAGGGCAAGCGGTCGAGCACGAGCCCCGGCCAACCTCAGAGCGCGGCGCCCGCCACCAACGGTAGCACCAAGCCCGCGGCAAGCCCGCTGTCGCCCACCGCGATAAACCGGCTGAACGTGAACGCGTCCTCGTTCCGGCCCACCGCGAAGGGTTCGCCCTTTTCTCCCGTGCGTGATCGCCGCCCCACCGTGGGTGTTTGTGTGTGCTGTGTGACGGCTCGACTGACTGTGCTTCTTGCCTCTCGTGATATTGTTTGACCACAATCCAGGGCGGCTCGCCGAACCCGAATGGCACGTCATCGACGTCGTCCCCCAAGCCCAAGTCCGCCGAGGCTGCTGCTGCGTCCCCGCAGGCCCAGGGTCCGCCGAACCCGTTCTTCGGTACGCGCCCCCCGAAGCGGACGCCGCTGGTGCACATCAAGGACGACTTCAACCCGTTCAAGAACCACAAGGTCATCGAGGCCTCGCAAGTCGGTATGTTGTCGCCCGACGTCCCTCATGCCGTCCCCGATCAACTTCTCACGATTCCTCTCGGCGCGCTCTCATAGCGCCAACATGGCCGTTCACGGGCAAGCGGTACATGCAAATGTTCCCTCCGATTCAGCAGCAGCCGCCACAGCAGTCGCCGCCTATGGCGCCTCCTGGGCCCCCTCAGCAGATGCCCCCCGTGTCGTACGACGAGGACCCGGCAGCGCAGGCAGCAGCGCGTGGTTACCTGTATTACCCTCCTTACGCATACCCTGGTCAGGTGCGTGCGCTCCCCGTGTCTCTCGGCTTTTCCAGTTACTTTGCTTCGAGTGTATGCGCGGTTGGAAGGCTGACGGGAGTTCCATGGGTGTAGATGATGCAGCCGATGATGCCTGGTATGGCCCCTCCCCCGCCCGGGGCTTACATCCCTGGTCCTTACATGCAGCCCATGTCCTACCCTATGCCCCCACCAAATGGTACGTATCTTGTTCATAACGGTGCAGGGGCATGGCCTGACGGGCGGCCACCACCTGGCGCACCAGCGATGTACCCCGGAACGCCGATGGGTCGTAAGTGTCCGTCTTATTGTCAAGACTTGGACGAACGGCTGATCATCGTGTACAGCTCCGCAATATCTGCCCCCTCCACCCCCGCCAGGCCAGTACCCGCCTCCACCAAATGGAGCAGGGCGCCCGTCGATGCCGCCAACGCCGATTCCCTCGCACGCGCACCCATACTACCACCACCAGAGCCCGCAACGTACGCCCAGTTCCTATCCCACGGCGCCGCAGGGACAGCCCGTGCAGATGAGCGCGATGACTGACGGCTACTTTTCTGTAGTGCAACACGCGATGCCGTACCAGATGATGATGCCCCCGCCCGGCCCCGGCGGCGTCCCGCCCCATCCGTACGACCCCTCGCAACAGCCGCCCCCGCCCGTGCCCATGGGCGGCGTGAGCCACGCTTGAGGCTGAGGCGGCGTCGCGGCCCCCTCACTCTCGCGCTGTCTCTCTGCATCCGTCCCGTTGTCGATCTCTGTCGTGCATTGCCGCTACCGTTGCCTCTGACTCACTCGCTTGCCATTACCACCATCGCCCTCCCCACCACCACCACGCCACCATCACACCCGGATTTTCCACATCGTCATCGTCATCATCATCCCCTCCGCTCTCGTCGCCAGTCTCAACGTCCACACGTCCACGCACATCCTGTCTTTGCCCGAACCTCCCTCAAACGCTCACGCCACCACCCTCTCCCCGCCATGCCACGCCTCGTACATAGTACGCTGTCATCGCCATCACTCGCCTTCACGCCGCTCTGCCTACACATGCTGCCGTCGCAGGCGCGGGTCGGGTTTTGCGCGGGCGCGCGGTGCGTGCGACGGGCCTCACGCTCTGGAGTCGAGGATGCGCGCGCGCTCCTCGGTGTGAGCGGGGCCCGACTCGCGCGTATCTC
Organism: Trametes polyzona; assembly: GCA_022606195.1. Classification (NCBI taxonomy): domain Eukaryota; kingdom Fungi; phylum Basidiomycota; class Agaricomycetes; order Polyporales; family Polyporaceae; genus Trametes; species Trametes polyzona. Next base: position 1,129,551 of record JABYQF010000004.1, read on the forward strand.
CGTGCTCCCCTGCGCTATCGTCGTCGACGCTCTCGACGGTCCGACCCCCGAAGTGCTCGCACGATCGTCGACGCCCATTGCCTGCCCTGCCTTGCCCTACCCTCCCAAAGCTCCGACGTCACGTCCCTCTTCCTTGCCCTCCTCTCTCTCCACCTCCTCCATCCACCCCCTCTCATCCGCCTCCGCCTCGGGGGGCTTCAGCGCCCTCACCAGTGTTGTTTTGGTTTGTCCTGTGTTGTCAGTTGCAATATGTTGTGATGCAATGTTTAGCCCCCCGCACAAAAATCATGCATGGCTCCTCGGTCGGTCGGTCGGTGGGTGTACGTCGGTGTAGTATGCTGCAGTGCGGAGCGGACGCGGCGGTGGTCGAGACGGGTGGCTTTCTGGCCTTTCTAGCTGGGTAGACAGACGGGTTGGTTGATTGGTTGGTTCTTCTGGATGGACGGTATGCAGATGAATGGATCGATCGATTCGTGCAGAGATGGATACTACAGTGTGTTGCGTGCGTAAGGAGACAGGGGTTCGAACGTTTAACAGGAGATATACGAGCGAGAGAGCTCGGAGAAAGATGTGGTGAGTATACGTGGTAATATAAGACGACGAGCGGATAGGGGAGAGGGATTCTCTAACGTCGCCTCTGGGACGGGTGATATACAAAGTGGCAAGAGATACACGGAGGGACCGGCCTAACTATAGTCGAGTCGTGGAGAAGAGTACGGACATCATGGAAAGGGAGTTGCATGTCCTACGGCACTTCACCGCGCATCTTTGCCGCCGAGGATGGCTAAGCCGACCTTCTTGAGGAGCCCCTTCAGACTGTTGCTCGCGCGGTTGCAGTTCGCCTCCAGCCACGCCTCCATCTCCCCGCGCACCGCCGTGAGCTCGTCGCAGATGGGCAGCGAGCCGTCCGGCCGGGCAAGCGTCGGGTTCAGGAGCAGGTCGAAGAGCCGCGTCCAGAGCTCGCCCTGCCAGTACCGCTTGAACGGCGTCGCGAGCTTGTACCGCACCGGGCCCTCTCCTGACGCGGGCGCAGCGGGGACGACGGCGGCAGCGTCGATGTACTTGCCATAGAGCATGCAGAAGATGATGCCCGCCAGGCCAAAGTAGTCCGTCTGGAACGTCCACGGGCGGCCCTCGCGCGCCTCGAGGCAGTCGCGCGCGTCCGTCGGCCACTCGGCGAGGTAGCGCTGGCCGACAGGGAAGAGGCGGGTGTCGACCGTGCGCCCGAAGTCGATGAGCTTGATGCCCTTGTGCGCCCAGCCGCCCGCGCCCGACGGGCGGTAGACGGCGTCCCAGGCAGACGGCGGGCCGGGCACGTCCTCGAGCCGGACGAGGCAGTTGTCAATCTTGACGTCGCCGTGGATGAAGCCCGCGCGGTGGAGGCCGTCGAGCAGCCGGAGGAGCTCGATCGCGAAAAACATGACGAGGAGCTCGTCGAGGCACGCGCCCTGCTGGGTGATGCCCGCCGCAGGCGCGCGGTTGACAATGTCGAGGAGCGTGCCCTGCTTGCAGAGCTCGAGCACGAGGAAGGACTCGTCTTTGAACGCGTACAACGCTTGCGGCGCGATGATCGACCGCCGGAGGTGTGCCGGGAGGGTTGTGTGGATCCGACGCAGGACGTGGAACTCCCAGAGGTTCCGGGGCTTGACGACCTTCAACGCGACGCGGTTCTTGTCCTCGTCATCATCCGAGTCTTCGTCGGAGTCCGCGTCCTCGTCGTCCTTGCGCACCAGGTCCAGGTCAATCGCTTCGAACACTGCGCCGAAGCCACCCTCGCCGAGCTTGTCCACAACAGCGAAGTGACGATCGTGCAGCTGCACTTCAATCGCGTCCGCGTCCTGAACAGCGCGGCCAGACGCCGAGTTCCCGCTGGCCCGCCGCGTCTTGCGCTTCGCGAACTTCTGCAGCGCGTCGAGCTGCTGCGACTCGGCCGCGCGGAGGTCGTGGAAGCCTGGGTCGGGCGTGATCATGCGCAGAATCGTGGACATGATCGGGGGATCGAACGGGTTGCACGGGTTCGGGGGCTTGAACGACGACGCGACGCCGAGCGCGTCGGCGAGGCTCAGTGTCCCCGTCCGTTCTTCAATCTGGCCGACCTCCTCCTGCTCGTCCTCGTCGTCATCGTCGCGGTCCGCCTGAAGCTCGGCCGCGAGCTGAGCCGCCGCCTCGACCGCATCGCGGTGCACAGTCAGTCCGTGGGGAGTCCCTGCGCGAGTGCTCATCGTGTACTCGAACGTCCGCTCCGTGATCGGGGTCATCACGTCGAACTGCCCGAACCGCCCGCCGAGAGGGGCTTGGTACCCGTCCGCCTCGCCCTCGCCCTCGAAGTCGTCGAAGGCGCTGTCGTCGACCTCTTCGCCTTCACCCTCGATCGGGACGGGCTCGTGGGCGGGATGTGCGTAGCCGTCATCTTCATACTCGTCTGCGTCTTCGGAACTCGAACTATTGAGCGGATCGCGGGACGACCGCTGTTGCTCGAGTGCGAACTGCGCGCGGGCGGCGGCGTCGCTCTCCGATTCTGTGGTCGGAGTCTCTGGTTGGTATAACTCGGGCTCTTGTTCCTGCGCGGACGCCGTTTCTTCGGAAGGAGGCTCAACCGGCGAAGGTGCAGTTATAGGAGGCGCGAATACTGGGTGAAGAGGCGTGCGCTCGCCGAGCACAGGGCGGGCGGACGCGGACGACGACAGAGGCTGCTTCAGAGGGCCAGTCCTATCGACGAACGGCGTGAACACTGGGGCGGGCGCGGGGTCGTTCTCGGACTTGGGTACAGGTCGACTGAACACCCTCGGCGCGTTCTCGTCGCTGAACGGCATGAATTTGCCAGGGCCTGCGCTGTCGGGCCTTGCCGATGGCGGACGGAAGACGCTTTCGATGCCAGGTTTCCCTGACTCGTCCGTGAAGACATCCCAGCGGCCTTGAGGGCGCTGAACCGTCGCAGAGGCAGGCGTGAAGACGGGAGGAGGTTTCGGTTCATCATTGTCGGTGTGTATGACCAGCTTTTTGAGGCTGCGGGCGTTCTCGTCCTGCTTCGGGCGGGCTGGTGGTGCGGCGGCATCCTTGAGTGACAGGACGGGACGACTCGGGTTGGGCGTAATCGCCGGCCTCGCGTTCTCTGGATCAACGAAGGGTTGAATCTGATGCGGTGCGTAAGCGGAGCATTCCTCAGAATGTCAATGTATGCTGACCTTTGGCGGGGGTGCAGGGGTCTGGTTCTCTCGCCCAGCATTCTCGTCGACGAATGGTCGGAAAGCTGATTTCTGTCAACATACCACCACCATTCGACATACATAAGGGACGTACTGGGTGTCTTGGCAGCCAAGTCCGCGTTGGCGTTCTCGTTGCTCAAGGCACGAGCAGGAGGGTACAGGGCCATAGGCGTCACAGGCTCGATCTTCCTCACAGGCGCGTGTTTGCTCCCCGTGACGGCCCCAAAGCGCGTCGATTTCTCTGGTGAGTTGTACATACCAAACACATCTGCCAGCGCCTCCTTCGTCGCAAGAGTAACCGTCGGTTCCGCGCCCGCTGCGAACCGCTTCGTAGTCGTCTTCGTCTTGCCGCTGTCCACCCCGGCGAACGCGACACGCGATCTTGCCGCTTCTGGGGGCGGGCCCCATTTCTTGCCCAACAGCCCCATCGAACGCGCCCGTACCTCTTGCATACTGTATTCCATGCCATCGTGGAGCAGAAGCGAAAGGTCGAAGCAGAGCTTCTCCGGGCGCTTGCCGGGCGCGGGCGGCGCTCTCAAGGGGGCATAAGGATCAGAAAGTGAGGCCGTATATGTCGAGGAGGAGGCTGATCGGCTTGAGGAAGCTTGGGTAGCAGAACTGCGGCTAGACGTGGATGCTCCGACGTGATTCCCGAGAGGGTTGCGGCGGAGAGCCTGTGCTTCCTTGGGTGCATCGTCCCATGATGCGTCGGTGGGTGGTTGCTTGGGAGGTGCGAGGGTGCGAGCCTTGAACTCCTCGTACTGGCGTTTGAGGGGATCTACTGGTCTAGCACGACGGCGTATACCGGCTTGGAAGACCTTATCCGCCTCTCCCCACCTACGAATAACAATCAGCTACCGCTCTTCTCCATGCGGAACCCAAACGCGAACACTGGACATTAGTTAAATCAATCCAATCAAAGGCGACTATGTCGTTCCTCTGTCGATTCAGTGTCTCAGCAAGGGAGCCGTCCGGTGCTGCCGCTGACTAGGCAATGTAACAGGTGCGTCGCGGGTACTTTCGGGGGTAACCCCTACCCGATCCGCAGAAAAGCCTATACCTGATGATCCGTACCCATGACAGGTATAACCTGGCGTGTTTGTCTAAACCGGCGGGCTACTGTTCTCTTACAAGCTGATATTGAAGCATACTGGCAGGCGTTCAGTGGAGTCTCGTACATCCACCGCAAATCCGAGGGTACGACGTTCGAATAAGGATTGCACCTCGGGCATACTCCGACCTGCACCTGTGCTCGCGCTGGGTATTCCCAGCCATACCCGGCGACTCACCACAATGCCCGGTTTGCGTGTGGTTTCATGAAACGAGTGGCATGACCTCCTTGCGAACGGAAACACAGCGTGAACGTAGATACTCACTCGCCACGTGCGTGTAGTGCCAGTGCATAGTCTGAGTAGATCTGTGCAAAAGTCTTGCCGATCCCTTTCTTGAACACGAACGAGTAGATGACGATTGGGTCTTCGACGTGTTTAGCATAGAGTAGCCATAGCTTCAGATAGCGCAGATCGCTCCTGTAGGTTTCGTCTTCAAGAAAGTGTCGTGTAGCCTCGTCTAGAAGCTCGAGGAGACCAGATTGCGAGATATGACCCTTGTAGGCTTCGGAAGTCCAGCCGACAAACTCGACATATGCAGCCAGAGGATCGGCATCTTCTGTGAGGGCGTGTGCGAGGCGTTCCCTGTACTTGGTTCGTTGCTCGGCTAATTGTGCAGCATGGGCCGGATCCATGTGCAGCGCCGGTGTCTTGAGGCGAGAGAGGCAGCAGGAGGTGGAAGTAGAGAACGAGTGGAACGGTGAACTCGGACAACCGCGCGGTTGTCGCGTTCGTCGCGTCGGTCATGTGACTGCGTCAGACTCAGAGGAACGAGGTTTGTCCTTTCCTCTCTCTCTCTCTTTCTCGTACTCGAGCTCTCTTGAGAGTTGGACACTCCCTCCCTCGTCATTCAGGTCATGTCTCTCTGCAATCTCAACGTCGATGTTCCGATCTATATTGCGAGTGATATTTGTCGAAGAGAACTGTCCACTCTGGTAAATCCACGACGCTCTTCTTCACTTGCTAATGCACGGCAAGGTCGCACTTCACAGGTGCGATCTTCCTGGTTTCCATCGCTTCATGCATAATGGTACTCGGCGAAGTCCGTTGCTATCTATCTCCCTGCGCACTTTTGCCTTCTTCTCGCTCAACGAGGGTGCAGGATGCATGCCATATGCTGATGCAGCCCAGGCCTTCATAACAGTGTTGCGATTAGCTCCGCAACTGACCTCTCTAACCATCAGCCCCGCACATCTTCTCTTTGGTCCCACCTTGCCCTGGAAATGGTCCCCACTGAGATTTTCTCGTGCTAAGAACGTGAACGCACAAATACCCGGTGCCTCCACTTACCACGAGCATGACACGCCCAGCCCTCCCGCCTGGCATATGATCAACGAGTGGCACTCAAAAGCTAAGAGATGGCAGGTAGGGCATGGTACTTGGGGGACGGCCTCCGATACTTTCGTATGCGTTCGTTACGGGACGTATACCTTCTTGACCTGTCCTGCAACGTCGTCCATTTACAGTTCTCGTACGCCGGCGGAGATGTCGCCTCCTGCCACTGTCCTGTACACCACGGAGGCGCGGACGTTGTAATACACCGTCGGTTCGCTAGCTCAGTTTCAAGGCGACCTCCCTGTGTTGGCGAATGCGATCGTATGGTCACCTTTCCTCACGCACCGTACGATTCGCCTTACCTACAAATCCGTGGCCGAATCAACCCTGGTCAGTCTAAGCTCGTTCATGGGGATAGTCAAAGGCGCTGATGATAACATGGTCGTCGTTCTGATACCCAGCCGAGATTGGGCAAGCTCCTTCGCAGCGCCTCCGTAACCCACTTGTATGTGTGCGTCGACTTGAAGTGCGCCTCTACACATGTGTCGAAGTACATATCGAGCTGGCCGAATGCAATCCCTGCGCTGCGGAGGATGATTATCGACCTCACATCATCGGACGAGATTCGTACCTGGGAACGCGTCGGAGCGCAAGGGGGAGATGTGCAATGGGAGCGCCTGTCCACTGCCCAAGCGTTCGAAACCATGGAGGCAGAGGGCATGAGGGTTGCTCGGTAGTGTCGAACTGTTGGACAACCTACGATGAGTGCGTTCTTACTTGCTCTTAATGTATCCATCACTTCAGGGAGGGTTGAACATTGACCCTAACAGCCATCGATGTCATAGCTATATAACCTGAGCGTGAAGTTGTGTACTTGATATCCGTCGTTCATTCAACACTGTTTCATAGCCGCATTGCGATGCTCTTCCATTATACGAACACAGACACGAAGTGAAATGAAGTCAATCCGTGACAGACCGCGCAGTTATGATGCACTGAGTGTGCGGTGAGCGTCGCGTTGGTCACATGACTGCGCTAGGGCGTCTCAGGCCGTCCGTCTCAACTTTCAAGGTTTCCTCAGAGTCTATCGATATCTCAGAAAGCCGAGCTGCCTTACCTGACGCCATGTCCTTGTGCAACCTGAACGATGATGTTCTCATTCACATTGCGCTTTATCTTCGCCGCAGACACCTTTCTGCTTTGACCAGAACCTGCTGGTTCCTCCACGACGCCCTCCTCCATCTGTTGGTGCATGGCATAGTCGCGCTCAAGAGGAGTTACCTTCCAAGATTCCATCGCTTCATGAGGCATGGCATTCGTCGCAATCCATCACTATCTCCCTCCTTGCGTACCCTACGCTTCTACTCGTTCAATGAGCGCACAGGATGCCTGTCGTTTGCTGATGCAGCTCAGGTCTTCATGAAGGTGCTGCAGTTGGCGCCGCAACTCACTTCTCTTACTATCAATCCCGCCGAATTCCTATTCAATCCCATCCAACTGCGTAATGCCGTTGCACTCGTCCCCAATCTAGAGGTCCTCATGTTATCCACATTAACGCCCAAATATCAAGACGCTCTCGTAGACGTCGTCCCTCGTCTCCACACTGTCTTCCTTGACATCTCCTGGGCACGCTGCAGAGGAACGCTCCCCAACTTCGAAAAGGCTCGCACTCCATCTACCCTGCTTTTCTTCAGGACGCATCGCGAGTCCATCGTCGACCTGTCGCTTTCCTTGGTCAAACTCACCCTCGAATCACCAACCCTTACCAACTTACGCAGACTCTCCATATCCGACCTTCGGCTTGTCAACGCAGACAGGGACTTGGGTTGGGTGGCACCCCTCATCCGCCTATTTCCCCGCCTCGAGCGGCTGATATTAGGTGTATTGATCGACCCCTCCGGCACGTCCACACACCGGGAACTGAGCACGCTGGATCAGGCCACATGGCGGTCCATCAACGAGTGGCACAGGAAAGCGAAGGACTGGCAGCTCGAGCATGGTACCTGGACGAACGGTCTCCAGTACCTCCGCATGCGTTCACTACTGGACGTGTACCAACTAGGCCCGTCCTGCAGTATCTCCCACCTGGAGATTCCGTACGCAGGCGGGAACATCGATACCTGCCACACTGTATTGTATGACACCGCAGCGAGGGCTCTGTCGTACACCGTCAGCTCGCTCGCCCAATTGGAAGACGATTTTCCCGATCTCGCCGCGGCGATCGCACGGTGTCCCTCCCTCACTCACCTCACGCTGTATTTCGCCTCTAAATTGAAACTGGCATCCACCGTGGTTAGTCCGAGCTTGTTGACAGAGAGGGTGGCGCGCACTAACGATATACACTCACACGGGACCCCATCCAACGCATAGCCGAAGCTGGGCGAGCTCCTCCGCAGCTCCTCTGTAACCCACCTCTGTCTATACTTCGACTCGCACAACGCACCTTCGGACATGTCAAGGTACATGCTGGATCTTGTCGAGGCCGTGCCCTCCCTACATAGGCTGTTTTTCGACCTCGCATCGGACCAGCTGCAAGCTTGGGAGCGCGTCGTCGTAGGAGGGGAAGACGTACGGTGGGAACGCTTGCTTCCTGCCCAAGCGTTCGAAATCATGGATGCAGAGGGCATGTTCCGCGATCGGTAACACGGTGCCGCCTGAGTCCGATGTGTTAGCAGGTCCCATATTCCAGGTATGGTCTGACAAAATGTACTACCGCGAGACGTGCCAGATGTTCACACATTGGACCGTTTGTGGACAGTGTGATGTTTCCTTGCCAACCCTCCTGCACCTGTCGAATTTTTTGCAACGTTTCGACCGCCCATCACGGTACGCCCAAACGATCCCAACCGATCATCCACATTCTATACTATGATCTTGCCTGCTTCGCTGACATTTCGCTCGATCCGCTGTCAGGCTCACCGTATACCGTTTAATCCTCCCTAACGTGCGCAAGCTCTATATCCACCCTCTGGCTCGCTAGTCCAGATGAGGAGTCGCCCCCCCCCCCCCTGTTCGACTGCCAGTGTTATATGGCGCCATTAGTGCAGGCCGTCCCATCGCTGCGCGATGTACGCACGGGTTCGGGGACCCATCGTCCATGTAGACTGTATGCTTACTAGCTCCTCTACAAGCTTCAAGTCGCAAACCTGCAATATTGACATGTGTGTGTATACACCCCGTGCTCACTCGCCTCCCTGTCGCCTTTCCACCCCATGCTACAGTACGAGCTTTCTATGACACCAGCGGGCAAGTTAATCTAGGGGCATACGGTGTAGTATCTCAAGAGTACTACGCGGCGAGGTCAGCGCAGGTCCGCGTCGCGCCCGGGCATGACTCGGTCACATGACTGCGGCATAAACCGCCGCTAAGTTGGCTGCTGCTGCATCTCACCTTCGTCCTCACTCACGACCACCGTAGAGCAAGAGCCATGCCCTTTTGCGATCTCAACCACGACGTTCTTTCTTACATTGCGAACTACCTTCACCGCAGCGATATCTCGGCGCTGACCAAGACTTGCGGGCTTCTGCATGACTCTCTCCTCCACCTGCTGGTCCGCGGTAGAGTCGGGCTCAGAAAGAGGAATTTCTATTCATTCTACACATTCATGCGCCAGGAGGCTCGGAGAAGTCTTCTATTGTCTCCGCACCTGCAATCCCTCGTTTTCTATACCATCAACGAGCGTGGTGGTGACCTCACGTTCGCTGAGGCCACCAGCGTCGTCATGCGGGTACTCCAGTTGTCTTCTCATCTTACCTCGCTCACCATCCATTCTGCCGACTTGCTCTTTACTCCGCGGGAACTACATGACTCCCTGGCACTTCTACCTTGTCTAGAGGAACTCGCGGTTGACACGTTGACCTCCATGTACCAAGATGTCCTCGTAGGTATCGCTCCCAGGCTTCGCACAGTTCACCTGAGGCCCTTACACGGCTGCGGGCCCGGAGGCCCTCAGCGTTCTAGAGCGCATATGATGGATCCTATATCATTTCTTTGCACGCACCGCACCTCCATCACCTCGTTGTCTGTTTCCTTGGCTAGACTCCCGGCATATTCACCACCTCTCGCAAATCTGCGACAGCTGTCCATCTCTTGCCTATGGCTCTCTACCGCAGACTACGAATCAGGCTGGTTACCTCCCCTCGTCCGCCTCTTCCCCAATGTGGAACGGCTCGAGGTGCTCACATTGATCGAGCCGTCCAGTTCTCCCAGGCAGAAGGAGCTTGCCACGCTAGGCGAAGTCCCGGTGCGCACGGCGGACGCATGGTACGCAAAAGCAAAGGCATGGCAAGCGCGACACGGAACCTGGACGAACGGTCTGCGATATCTCTGTACGCGCCTTCTCCTGGACGTGTACCAGCTGGGCCCGTCCTGCCATATCTCCCATATACATGTCGACTCTACCTATGGAACTCGTTCTATGTATGACGCCGTGCTATCAGATACTCGTCCAAGGAAGGTATCGCTCACGGTCGGTTCCACGGCCGACTTCGACCGCGACATACCCTCTCTCCTGGCCGCGATATCGCATACGCCGTCTCTCACCCACATTACCCTGCGCCTCGCTCATGAGTTTGACCCTGGGGCCACTCTGGTTAGTCCATTCTATCCTCCTGGAGAGGCTGACGCTGACGACTCGTTTGCCCACAGCCCAAAATAGGGGAACAGCTCCGTGCATCGTCCATCTCTCACCTCGCGCTGCACATCGACCCGAAGAACGTGCCTTCGCGGGCGTTGATGTACCAGACGAGCATAGTACAGGCCATCCCATCTTTGCGCATGCTGTTCTTCGACTTCACCTTTCGCAGGATAAAGGCATGGGAGCGTGTGGAGACCGCGCAAGGGGAGGTTCGTTGGGAGCAGTTGCCCGCCGCGCGAGCGCGGGAGGTCATGAGCGCCGAGGATATGGTCGTACAAGGCTAGGAATCAAGATACGTTTTCCCCGTATTTCGTGCAAGGGATGCTGTCGGACTCTGACGTCGTACACTGCTGCGATCTCGCGGAAGGCAGGTCCGTTCGCAACTCTATCACGATCAATACACAACATCCTCTCCCGAGTGCGCCGGTTACGTAGGCTCCGCAGCCACCTCGAGTTATAGCATTCCTTGCTGGACAGCGATCCACGTCGAGAAGTCGGGAAGTGTTCGAGCGATTCGCCCAATTCCGCATTCACTCCACCGTGACCCACAGCGTCTCGACGAGTCGACAAGCCCGATCCGGCCCGCGTACGCCTGCCCCCGTTCCCACCGGCGGAGTACGAGGGTGTTGTATGCGGTACCTTTGTACCCGGATATCTCGGTGTACGCGGGCCAGCTACACTGTGCTCGTTTGATGTCATCATTGTCACGGCCTGCGGAAGGCATTGACGAGGCATCCCGGTGCACCCATGGGTATAGCCAGAGGAACAGGGTGCTCCTATAGCCATTTCCCGCGCAAAGTGAGTCTGTCATATGCGTTGTGTACGGACATCGTAGCCACAAGTCGTTGAGATGTGCCACTCTTAGGGCCTTGTGATGGCACAGAAGCACACCCCGACGTGGGACCCCACCGCTCTGCCACCTGGGAAGAGCCGGTGATCCATCGGAGAGTGCTGCTCGTGGAGAAGGTTACGATCGATGCAGTGCGCTCCGGCCGTCTTCCCGGTTCAGAACCTAGAGCTGTGGCCCATGTGTGAGCGCACTTGAGGATACTTAAGACGGAGTCTCTGAACGCCCACGATCGCAACCTCGTAATCTCTTCCACCATCAATTTACTGTCGTCGTCGTCGGATGACAGTTCCTGCAGGTCGGACGACTTGATACGAATGCCAATAGACGATGCAAACGACTAGACAGAACCAGTGGCATGAGCAATACCCTGCTCGCAGCGACCCTGGCCCGCTCAGAGACAATGCTTTCGAAGAAGATGACGATCGCTGGTCGGTAAGTAATTTCTGATCTATGCTCCTGGTACGTTGCTACAGCACCCCCCAGGAGAAGTCATGGCGAGCATCGGACGAGAAACCATGTCTGCCTGAACTGCCACGAGAGCTAGACCTTGAAGTACGTTGAACGCCCGGTCTCCCTGTGATACCGGACTCATTGAAGGACATTGTGTTTAAGACTCTTTGCCGCAATTGCAAAGACGTCTACACCCCCGAGCAAAAAGCGCGGGCATGGTCTGAGGCAGCGGGACTAGTGAAGAAGTATAGCGATGAGATGATAGAGCGCTGGAACACAGAGATCGATACCTACCTCGTTTTCGTACGTGCTCAGACGTTCTCTATCGTGTCGGTTGACGCACGTCACTGACGGACTTCCGAAAGGCTGGTCTGTTCTCCGCGGTGCTTACCGCGCTCAACGTCGAGTCGTACAAACTCCTCCGACCGCCTAGACCAGAAGAGTCCGACGACGCTTTGCGGCAGGCCATCATCCGTCTCGGGAGCCCCAACCCTGCAGGCGCAGAAGCAGTCAGCGAAGCCACATCCTCAAGGACGTTCCCTGGATGGGTCATATGGCTGAATGCGTTATGGTTCTCTGGTCTCATCCTGGCCCTCAGTTCGGCCTCTATCGGTATCATGGTCAAGCAGTGGGTGGACGAGTACAAGAGCGCGCTGTCCGGGACCTCTCGTCCCGTCGCCCGAGTGCGCCAGTATCGCTTGAACAACCTGAAGAAATGGCGGGTCGAAGCCATCGTCGGCGTCATACCCGTGCTTCTACAGGTCGCTCTCACCTGCTTCCTCGCCGGGCTCCTCGTTCTCCTGTGGAACCTCCACCATAGCATCGCCATTGCCGCGACGATCCTGGTTGGGTTACTCGAGGTCTTCACCGTCGTCACGACGCTGCTCCCACTCTTCGACAACACCTGCGCTTACCTCTCGCCCCAGGCCCGCATGCTTGATTACCTCTGGAGGCCACGATGTATCTCCTATCGGATTTATTCGCACGTTGTGAAGCTGTATAAGTGGCTGAGAGCCCTCCCTTCGTTGTGGCGCTGCCCTTCGCCCTCTTGTAGTGGAACGGGGGAAGGCTACTGCACAGACGACGCCTCCACCTCCGGTATTACACCACCTGCCGTTCAACGGTCCCCTCACCCATGTCATCGGTGCCACATCCGGCAGCTTTCCTTGAACATCCGAGGATCTATGAGCAATGCGGCACAGAAGTGCAAGAACTTCGTCCAGTCGGGGGAGAACCCGAGATCCACATGGTGGGGCCGCGAACGCTCCGCAATCGCTCGCTGCCGGAGGACGTTGGACGTCCAGATTCTCGTCGCCGCATACCACTCCACTCTCCACTCGGACGCGCTGTTCGCCGCGACGATTTGCCTGAAGGACTTCTCGGAGACCGAGGTCGTCGAGTACTTCAAGCAGCTGCACGACTCTGCCCGGGAGCACTTCGGCTCGCACGCGGACGAGCGCGTGGGCCCGCTTGGCTGGGGAAACAAGCACGAGCTCCTCTGGTTGTACATCATTCTTTGCGCCACGCTGTGTCAGGACGGTTCTTCCTTGTCTGAAGAGGAATGGGACGCACTGCGCGTGTATTTCTTGACTGGGTCCTGGTCGTTCGGCACTCACGTTGCGGACGCGGAGTGGGCGCTCTCCGCTCTTACCTCGATGATCCATCACGACGTCGCGGAGAGGCAGCTCGACCGCAAGACTCTCCTGCAGGAGAGGTCGCAGCTGCTCAACCTATGCTCGAGACGTGGTATTCGTCTGGGGAAGTCGTTGTCTCACGGTGCGCCTCTCCTTTCGTGGTCATGCAGTAGAATTCCTTGGGCTGACAACTGGTCAATACTCAGCGGTCACCGCGGCGTACCGCCAGGTTCGACTGAGCGGTACACAACTTGCAGATGTACCTTGCAAAGACTCCGCGGTCTCGCACGCTCGACACCTACGCAACGTCGACTGGTTTCTCGAATGCGCCGACCAAGCATTAGCGTCTTCCCTCCACCACGACGACCTAGACGACGTCCGCAACTACACCCGCGACGTCCTCTCCGACTTCACGCGCACCCTCCTCCGGCTGTTCGACGGAGAGAAAGTCGACGGTCTGCACAAGACGATAGACCCCCGGACGCTCGAAGGCGTCACCGAGCGGCTGCGCCAGCACGTCTCGGACGGGGTCATCCACTGCGTCCCGGACGACTTCGTGCCGGACGTGCTGCGCATGACCGCGCTGCTCGAGGCGGCATCCGACTACGCGGACTCGGAGACCGTGTGGCGCATCCAGTACTTCGCGAGGGAGTTTAGCAAGACGGTCGTGCGTGTGAAGGGGAGACCGCCGGACATTGTCGAGTGAGTGGCGCGTTAGCTAGCCCACCTGGGGTGCCGCCCGCGAATATCGTGTATACTGACTAAATCTTACTACCAATGCCATGACAGACCGACTGGTACCGATGACGAGCGCTCTGCGGAGCAAGATGGGGAGCCTCAGGACGATACCGTCGATTGGAACTCCCCGAGTTCCGGCACGGGAGGTCTTGGAACAACGGCGGCAGATATGCACAGGTCATCCTCTGGGGCTACCCTCCTCGATCCCAGCTTTATATCTGCGTCTTCTCAGGCCTCTCGAGCCATTCGTGTAGGCTCGTCACGAGGCGCGAACCCTGACTACTTGGGCTCTGACGGCGGCAACTCACCAGTATCGTTTCTTGTTGCATCATAATGTCTATCAACATTGTACATATATCGTGTATGCCATGCGAAGGTTCACCACACCAGTAGAAGACGTCCGACTTCGACCACTCAGTCGTTGAAAATGCGCAGTCCCAATGGTTGTGGAGAGTCGCATTGCGGGAAAAGGCTGAGGCTTGAGCTGTATAGGAGGGGACAAGCCGGTACCGTCCTGGCGCGCTGAGCGCCATGAAGTGATCGCGCTGCCAGCCTTGCGGTTTACAATGAATAGTAGCAAATACGATAGAGCTACACAGAAGCTGCTGTACAGTACAGATCCGCGCCAGTTCGACTGCGCGCCGCCTCGACGAGGCCTCATCTCCGCCGCGACCGGGCAGTCGACTGGAACTTGGATGTCTCGCGCCGAAGCCGCCTGCAAAAGATCGCGTCAGCGCGCCCCGTACATGCCAGAGGAAGACCAGTGGAGAGCGAACTGACCGACTCGCACGCTCCCTCTCGAGCTCCCTGCGCTCGACCTCCTCCGCAGTGAGCACCTCGAATCGCGTCCTAAACTCCTCCGCCTCCGCCCAGTCGCGCCAGACGCTCCTCAGCGGCTTCGGCCCGCGCCCGTCCTTGGGCGCGCGGCCCCACGCGAGCCCGAGCCCAGTCTTGTCCTTGAAGAGGCTCTGCCCGCTCTTGTCGCGCGGCTTCTCCGCGGCGGGCGCGCCGCCGTCGTCCGCGCCCGCGCCCGCGCCGTCGCGCGCGTCGCCGCCGATGACGCCCCATTCAATCGCGTCGCGCTTGTGCTTGACGATCTCCTCGTGGATCGCGTGCGCGATGAGCGGCGCGGCCTCGCCCGCGAGCCCGAGCTCCGTGCAGAGCTTGACGGAGAACTCCTCGGGCGTGAGCGGGGAGAGGAGGTCCCACTCGATGTGGTCCAGGAGGTGGTGCGTCGCGATTTGCACGTCGATCTATATGCGTGCAATTAGTGGCCGCCCTGAACTTGGAGGAATATGATGCATACACTGAGAATGACGCGACATTCGTTGACTTCTTCGCCTGGTGACTCGTCCTCCGGTTCGGATATTTCTGCGTCGGCCCCGAGGTAGGTGGTCGCGACGCCCTCGTGGTCCTCTATTTGCGCGCGTATTTGGGCTGCGATCGTTTCCACCCATGGTTGGAGGGGTAGGTCCAAGTCTGTGCAGAAGATCCGCGCAAACGTTTCTGGGGTGATCAGAGACTCGTTCAGATTCCACACGAAGCAATCTCGTATCCGATGGGTCTCTGTCTCAAATTCTACGCGTATGGGTATCAGCGCGGTTGGTTTTTCGGCTTGTTCGTCCACCGCCACCTGAGGACTATTATGGGTTGCCACGATCAACATCATATGCGCGCGGAGCAGCGAAGCCTGCACTCACAAGTAGTCATGCCTTGTGGGAGGCATCGGCTTCGCGGTGATAAACCGCGCGGGAGGGACCTGACCAAGGTAGCTCTGATCCAGCTCCGTCTTCTCCTTCTGCGCTTGTTGGATGGGCGTGGCCGCGTTCACAGACATGCCCACGCCCGTGCCCGCATGGAAGACGGAGCTGCCCACCGGCGCGCGACTCGAGAGCCTCGCAGCCCGCACCGCCTGGCGCGTCCCGCCGCTCGCGATGAAGTCCGAATCGTCCGACTCGAGCGCGCCCGCGTCGGGGAACTCGTCCCCGGAGCCGGGCTCGGTGTAGTTCACGACGCCGCCGCGGCGCGAGGTGCGCGAGGCGACGGCGGCGATGGACGAGGGCGCGAGGATCGGCTGCATGAGGAGCGTCGTGCCCGTGCGGAGGCGCGACGCGTAGGTCGAGTGCAGCGCCTGCGGCGTGGTCGGGAGCGGCTGGCGCGACGAGTGTGGTTGCTGGGCCATGGCGTGCAGGGAGGTCGCCGCGGCTTTGGGAGTTGCGGGTGGGATGGAGGAGTGTCTCGTGGGGGGTGCAGGGGTCTGTGCTTGCGGTGTGGGTGCGAGGGTGCTCCCGCGCGTGGGCCGGGTGCTCCGCCGGGAGGGGTTCGTCCGGCCGTTCGTCGGCGGGGGCGTGACCGACGTCGACCAATGGCGGATGTTGTTGAAGTAGGCTTTATTTCGCCATTGTAAACGGACATGCACCCTCCGTTTCCGTCAAAGGACGACATACCTGCATGGGTAGCTTGCGGAGGCGCTGGGGCAATTGGTTGCTGTCCGCGCAGGAATGTTGACGGCCCAGCGGCCGCGTTCGGGTCGGACATAGTGGGCTAAACTTTGGCCCTATGAGCGCAGTTTTCAACGGACTTTTGACGTCGTTCTCAGCGTGCAGCGGCGAAGAAACACGGATGGAACGGGCAAGAAAGCAGATGGGACGAGTACAGCGCCGCGATGGTCGAGCTCAAGTCGCGCAAACCGCTAAGCGCCCAAGACGCGTCAAACACGCGCAAGCGAGACTCGTGTGGGCGTCTACTGCCCTTCGCTTGAATCATCTGCCCTCCGCCTCCTCTCAGTCTCGAGCATCGTCTGCTCTCCGCGCACCGAACGGACGTCCGCGGAATATACCATGTCTCCCACAACAAAGCCTGTTCGCGACCTCAAAGTTCGCGTACCTCGGCACAACTCCCAGCGGATCGGCCCTGTCCTCACTGCGAACGTCGACAGTGTCGCCCACGCTGCACGTACTCGCGTCGACGTCCGCCAAACCGCCCTTGAACCAACCAGTGCACTCGCGCAGGCAATCGTAGGTGCATGTTCTGGTAAGGGGACTACTGGCGGTTAAAGCGTACCCGGGTCTAGGATAGCGCGTCAGAGTGGAACTCTCTTCTCTTGACTGCCCGCGCAGCACGAGGGCCGCAGTGGGACGTCGGCACGCAAATGTATGCTCAAAACTCTCGTCGCTTTCGTTGTCGCTCAC
This sequence comes from Trametes polyzona, assembly GCA_022606195.1. Taxonomy (NCBI): domain Eukaryota; kingdom Fungi; phylum Basidiomycota; class Agaricomycetes; order Polyporales; family Polyporaceae; genus Trametes; species Trametes polyzona. The sequence continues at coordinate 1,146,640 of JABYQF010000004.1, forward strand.
AGACCCAATACAAGGTGGCTCGTGGATGAGTACTCCGAGCTATACTACGACCCGACGCCACTGCTGGACTACATGAAGGACTCCCAACAGAACACTTCCGACGACCAAGCCGCATCCTCCTCTTCTAAACAACGCCAACAAGACTCCGTCAACTCTCCCCGCATGCCACGCGGCTCGATACCCCCAGGCGGAATGACGCCCTCCATGTCGCACAGCCAACTCTACAACACTCCTCAGCAAATGGCCTCCCCGCGGCACCCCTACCAAGCCGCAAACCAGGGCATGGGCGGTGGCGGCGGCGGTCCATACGGCGGCATCGCGCCAATTCCTCCAGCGCAGTTCTACGGTGGCGGAGGTGGAGGTGGGGACGGTGTCCCCCCTAGCCCGATTCAGCGCGGACCCGGGCCGGGAATGGGTATGAGTCCCGGGATGGGCATGGCGCAGGGCATGGGCATGAACCCCGCGGCGATGGGCATGGGCGGCATGGCACCCGACGGGTCGCTCTCTCCCGAGGTGCGCAGGCGGGTGACGCGCGGGATGAGCATGGATGAGTTTGGGAATATGCACGGCTAAGGTTGTGCTCGTTTGTCTCTTTGCTATGGACAGTTGTCTTGTGCTTTTTCTGTGTGTTGTAGATTGTACCGATTGCTATGTTTCCAGGGATCCCTCAAGCACCCCGTGGGCGATGATGTAGCGTACACGTACCTGTGAGCTGAGGCATGAGCCTTATGCTTGGTTGTTTGGCGCAGGTCGCTGGGTCTTTAACTTCTTCATGTCGCCTTTCGCTCTCGAAATGGGTCTGGACACATGGCGCCCAGTTATGAGGAACCGACCTCTCAGCTATTAGCTTGCGAAGTCAGAAGGCGCGAGTACTACTAGACCACTAAGAGACATGGGATAGCGATCGGAAGCGACTCGCTATCGACCTCAGAAGCACATTAGCGGGTAGAATTTGGTACGGGCACTCCCAGAGTGTTCCCCGTAGGTTATAGCGATGCTGGAAGAGCGCCGTTCAAGAGATCCCCGTGCACTGCTCAGCTGCAATACGGTTAATGCCATCCTGCCAATGCCACCAGGGCTAAGGGGCGCGCCACCGACGCGTCGCGGGGTAAACACAGCACAATAACGCGTCCTCAGCCACCGTCTCTCGACCGCGACCAGCTCCCCGCTGCCTGCACGCGTCGAGCACGTATACCACTGAATCCCAGTCACCTACTTCGCCATGGACTCTTGCAAGTCCCAAGATACGGCAATGGAAGAGTCCCCCGAGGTCGGCATCCCGTCCATCGCAGACCCATCCCTCCCCCTCATCGACTCGTACACCTACCACTCCCCGACACCGACCGCCGCCGGTCCGTACATCCTCGGAGTCGACGAAGCTGGGCGCGGACCCGTGCTTGGGCCCCTTGTGTATGGTGTCGCGTACTGTCCGGTTGCGTACAAGGATGACCTCGAGAAGCTCGGGTTCGCAGGCGAGCATCCTGTTACGACTTGCGGGCCGTGGATAATAACTGACGGGAAGGTGGCCCTTCCTAGATTCCAAAACGCTGACGGCGCAGAACCGGTCTTCGCTACTCGAGATTCTGGGCTCGGACCCGGCAAACATGGGGTGGTCCGTTCGTGTACTTAGGTGGGTTGTCCATCTACTGGTACTGGACTGGCGGCATATGGCCGAAGTCTGATGGTTTGCCGTGCGTATAGTCCGAAAGCAATCTCCGCCGGTATGCTCCGCCGTCCGCCGGTGAACTTGAATCAGCAGTCGCAGGAAGCGACCGTGCTTCTCATCCGCGAAGTCCTCGCCCGTGGCCTGCAGCTGTCCGAGGTTCGTCCCTCGCGTATATATCCTTTTCTCCTCCGTTCTCCAATTGTCCCCCAACAGGTATACGTCGACGCGCTCGGCAAGACAGGCCCGTACGAAGCCTACCTCTCCTCGCTCTTCCCCGACATCAGCTTCACGGTCACCGCGAAGGCGGACCAGAAGTTCAAGATCGTCGGCGCGGCGAGCGTCGCCGCGAAGGTCACGCGCGACGCCTGGATCGAGGGCTGGGTGTACGAGGAGCACCACGGCGTGTCTCCCGCCCCGCCCCCTGGGAAGTGGGTCGAGGAGATCGGGAGCGGTTATCCCTCTGGTGGGTCTGGATGGGTGGGTACTCGAAGCGTTTGGTAGCTGACCGGGGGCCTTGGTGTTAGACCCGAAGACGCAGGCGTGGATCAAGAATTCGTTGGAGCCTACGTTTGGGTACCCTTCCCTTGTGCGGTTCTCGTGGGCGACGATCAAGGTCGTACTGGACAAGGACGCACATCCTGTCGAATGGTATGCCCTGCCCTGCCCCCGGCCCATAAGTTGCTCGCTCACGTTGCTCTCGCAGGATGGACGATGGGCAGGCTTCTCTCATGAAGGCCTTCGACAGTGGTACGGGTCGCGATAAGGACCGATGTGCCGTCGCAAAAGATCTGGGGCTGAAGAGCGTAGGTACGCTCTAGGCCCGATGTTTCAAGCTCCCGTACGCTTTGGTTATACCCATATTACATGCTATCGTCAGACCGTCCGTGTAGTGTACATGCGCTGTAACTTATTTACTGTGTATCTCTAGCGTCTCCCGCATACGCACATATCGCGAGCAGGCAGACCTACAAGGGGCCGTATATAGAGCCAAGAGACGAAGAGAGCAGGCCAAGAACTGGAGGGTGGAAACGCATAGCCGGCACGGTAGCAGACATACGCGTACTCTCACCGCCTCTTCGGGGGCGGCGAGTCCTGCGCCTCCGTCGTCGCCTTCCTCTTCGCGCCGAGCCCGATGACGACCCTCGACCTCTCCGCGGGCACGGGCGTGCTCTCCTTTGGCGTCTCGGACTCGACCACAGACGAGATGCGCGAGAAGCCGGGCCGGGGCGCGGGCGAGCCATTGCTCGTGGTGCCCGGGGCGGGGCTCCCGCTGTTGAGCACGGGCGCGGGGAGCGTCATGAAGCCCGTCGAGTCGAGCTGCGGCGTCGCGCCCTTGTCCGACGCTTTCTTCTTCTCCTTCTTCTTCTCCGTCTTGCCCTTCGTGAGCGGCTGGCTGTCGAGGAAGTCCGCGAGCTGCGGCACGGCTCTGCAGGGTCGGTGGAGTCAGCTTTCATGAGAGACAGAGAATGTGAAGGCAGAGAGACTGACCCTCTGTTGCCGACGGAGAGGACAAAGTGCGCCTGGCCGGTCTTCTCCTGGCGCTTCTGGAACGCTTGATTCATGCTGAGCGGCGTGTCCCCGCTCGCCATCGCCTCCTTCTTGCGCTCCTCCGCGATCTTCTTCAGGCGCTTCTCCGTCTTCGCCTTGCCGGAGCCCTTCCCGTGGAATTTGTGCGAGAGCGCCTTCCAGGCCTCCTTCGGCGTGAGCTCCCGCCCGAACTCGTCGTGATATACGATGTTCACGTCCGGCTTGTAGTCCTTGAACGCCTCGAGCAGCTGCCGCGCCTCCTGCTGCTCCCGCAGCCGGTTCTCGTACTCGCGCGTCGCCTGGTCCTTGTTCGTCCCGCGCGCCTTTGCGCGCTCGAGCTCCCGCTGCGCCTGCATCCGCCGGTACTCCGCCAGCCAGAGGTCCCGCTGGAGCTGCACCCGTTCGCGCTCGCGCAGGTCTGCGCTCGGCTGGGCGAGCACACCTTGCTGCCGGAGGATGTTGAGTGTTGCAGCCATGCCCTGCCCGAACGTCTGTTCGACTGCTGTGCCGACTGGCGCTCCAGTCTCTTGTGCAGCCTTCTCGGCGGCCTCGGTCTCGCGAATAGCGGTCTCGATCGCATTGAGCATCGCCTCTTCGTCCTCTTCCTCTTTGACGACGACCTCGCCGGCTTCGATCTCGTCCATAGGATGATCCTCCTGCTCGGGCTTGGCTGGAGGCGCAGAGCGTTGCCTGGACGGTTCTCGTGACGCCTCACGTTGCAGCGACGTTTCTGTAGGCTCCTTCTTGACTGGGGTCGGGTCGTATGTGATGGCGCGGACAAATTCAGATGTATCGTCGATGGTCAGACCACCTTCATCCTCTCCAAGGTCATCGACGTCAATGACATCTCGGGGCTGGGACTGTGCGCGCTCCGCAGCGACTGCATTTCATTGCTGTCAGTGAGTTACGCCGAGCAGCAAGAGAGGGACTCACTCTGCTTCGCAATCTCCTCCGGCGAGAGCTTCTTGGGCTTCTGGAGCTTTGCGCGACGCGAACGCGCCAGAGCGGCTTGCAGCTCGTCGTCATCTACGAAATTGACGTCCAGATTACGCTGTCGAGGGACAATCGGCTTCTCGTCTACCTGCATCTGGTCTTCACCGGTAACAGGCGGGATGTCGGATTCTTCGGCGGTAACACGACGAGTAGACCGCTTCTTCTTCGTCTGTTGAACGGACAGGTGAGTGACAGTAATTGCGATGAATACCGGTATACGCACCTTGGGCTTCTTGAAACCAACATCGCCAGGTTGCAGGTAGTCCGCAGACTCGATGTTCTCTGAAAGCACCAAGTGAGTGTGCTGACCTGTGGGTTTTGACAGAGATACATACTGGTATAGTCTATGGACAATAACGTTTTGTTCACGGACATAGTCGAAGACTCCTCTTGTTTCTTCTCGCGCTTGATCGTGGACGAGCTACCGAGGCGGAAACCCTGAAAAGATATATGAGTGTGATTGCGCAGCCGAGAGGATATGAATCCCACAGTTTCCTTGTCGCCCTCCAGGAACTCGTCGTATTTTGCAAGGACGGCGCGCTTCATACCAGCCTGTCCAGGGACAAACTCGTCGTCGTCGTAACCAGTGTAGTCTCTCCGCTTGATCTTGAGTTCCTGGTTCTTCTTCTCGCGTTCTCGTTCCGCCATCTCAACATTTTGGAGCTCGTCCTCTGGGTAGGGACGTTAATTTTGCTGTGCTCGCCGAATATGTTGACTGGACGCACCCTCATTATCCAGTATGCGACTGTCTTTGAGCGTAAGAATGCGGGCTTCGCCCTCTTCCAGACCTTCAAAGTCGTGACTAACTTTCAAACCCTCGAGGTCCTCTGCACAACGGGAGTCAGCGAAAGCAAAGACAAGGGTACTCAAGAACGCACTCTCAGTATAGTCGTCGCCCTGGAACATCTTATCCATGTTCTCCAACTCTTCCTGACGCTTCTTCGCCAGCTCCTTCTCCCGCTTCTTACTCTTCTTGATCCATTTCAGGGTATCGTCTACATCCGCGTCGACATCACCGAGGGTCGTACCCTTGAGCTTTGCATTGAGTTCCCGCTTGTTTCTTACCCTACAAACAGCCGCGCGTAAGACTCATGGCTCTTGACATCGACAGCGGCCCTGAGCTGGCCGACGAGGGTAGAAGTAGGTGCAGCACGCTCGTTCAAAGGGCGGTACTCACTTCGCTAAGCGGTCCTGGATAGCCCTAAACGCGAACACAGTAGGTCAGCGAACGCCTGCCTGGATACGGCAGGGAAGAGCACTCACTTCGCCTCGCGCGCCTTGGCCTCCTCCTCGCGCTTCTTTGCATAGTTCTCCTCTGCCTCCTTCTCCTTGTCGTTGGCGGGAGTACTGTCGTCTGTGAGAGGCTTGAGACCGAGGGAGATACGGATCTTGTTGGTCTCCTCCAAGCTGATGCTTTCCTCGTGAGACATGATGGCGAGGCTACAGGCGGTGTGTAAGAAGGAAGCAGGGTGCGGTGGCCGTCGCGGACGGGGGTGGGCGGGAGGAGCAGCCTGAGCCCTGACGAAGCGGTGCCGTACAACAACAGGCCCAAACAGGCGCCCTGCTCGATCCCAAGCCAGCGCCGACAAGCGGCAGTGCCCGCTACCTTGAGCTCGATACAAGGGTGGATTTCTACATGGGCACATGAATACATAATCATACCACAAATAAGCAGTGAGTGCGTCTGACGGAAGAGGTGTGCGAGTCCTCCCAGTGCGATGAAGGTGAGCGACTGCATGCAACTTGAAACCGGTATACCACCCGCAGGTCCCAGTTCGCATGCGAGGGCGTCGGAAACGGTGGCAGAAGAACTCGACCAAGACCATATCACCGACGGCGAGATTAGTCGACTATTCTCTGGTCTCTCCTCTACCCCTTACGAGTGTGTGTGAACGTGAGTGTTTCTACGAACTCGAGTGCGTGAATGCGAGCGAGCTCGAGACAATCGACATTACGCAACTCCCGTCCACAATGACAAGGACATGTACATCATGACAGGAGCCTCGTTAGTATCTCATGTGGAGAGCGGGAGGAGGGTGAAAGGAGAAAGCCTTGCAGCTGCTAGTTGCAGAAATAGAGGAATTGGCGCACGTGACTGCTCACGTGACATGGCAATTCTGGCGGGCAAGATATGAAGACCCACTACCTGGAGGTAGCGGGGATCCATGCCTGCTCGCACTCATACCGGCCCCTCGCTGCCCCAGGCTCTCCTCGAGGAGATCAACGGAGACAGTAAGGAGGAGTCGTTTACTGAACCTTCTCAAATGACACTGATTGTCGGGTTCCGTAGACTCCGCCCACAAGCACAAACGCAAGGGTGGGCAGCGGCAGCTTTCTCGCAAGGAAGCCCGCAAGTTAGAAAGGGAGAGTCGCAAGCAGCGCAAGGCCGAATTCTTCTCGTCTGCACATACCCCAAAACCACATGCCGGCGAAAAGCGCCATGCAGAGGCGGATCACGCCGAGTCTCCAAAACGCAAGAAGCTCAAGGTAGAGCCTGAGCAGCCGGCAACCTCTCGCCCTACACCGTCTACCGCATCCGAGAAGGGCACCGCGAAGAAGGCCTCTAGTCTTGACAAGCCCAAGAAGTCTAAATCAAAGACGGCGCTGGAAAAGCTGACTGAACGGTCGAACGCTGCCAAGCCAGCGAAGGCAAAAACCCTCCCTGCGCCAACCCTCCGCACGCCTCAAGAAGAGGAGGAGGACGCATACATAGCCTATCTCGAGAGGAAGCTCGGATGGACAAAGGGCGGGAAGCGCACTGCGAAGTATGGCAAGGGAGACGAGGACGACGGCCTGGATGGTACGCTCCAGAGTTATGAATTGTTTCCGTCAATGCTAATTCAATTGGGCAGATCTTCTGAGAGACCTTGACGCTTTCGATGCTACACGCGGCTTGGACGTCGCGGGCTCTGAAGGTGGGGACGAGGAGGAGTGGGAGAGCGAAGAGGACGAAGAAGATGTGGAGATGGACGACGAAGAGGGTGCGAGCGCAGCCGAGGAGACGGCCAGCGAGTCTGAGGATGACGAAGCCAGCGACGAAGAGTGGCAAGGGCTGAGTGGTACTGCGAAGAGCGAGGAGACCGGGCCAGGTGGGGTGGGAGAATCTTCCCAAGCCCCTGCAGCCCCAGGTAGGAGCCATTCACTTCCCGGATCGCTCACTCGAAGTCTTATGTTGCCCCGGCAGCCTCAAAGTATGTACCGCCACACCTACGCAAGCGAGCGGAGGCGGAGGCAGGACAGATGTCCGAAGCCCAGTTGAAATTGACCAAGCAGCTGAAGGGTCTCCTCAACCGGTGAGTAGCGTGTAGGCACCAGCGGGTTCCAGTGATCTGACCAAACGCTACAGCATGAGCGAGCAGAATATTGCTTCGATCGTCGATGGTGTAGAGGAGATATACAGAAACCACCGGCGACACGGTATGCATATGTTGTATTGACGCCGGGCTGCGTTACTGACAAACTCCGCAGATGTAACGGAGACGTTGACGAAACTCATCATCGACGGTATCTCTTCGCATTCTATGCTCCTAGACCAGTACGTGGTGCTGCACGCCGCATTTGTCTCCGCCCTGCATAAACTCGTCGGGATCGAATTCGGTACGTGCGCCGTCCACTTGGTAAGGGGCTGGCCAACTGAGACGTCTATATAGCGGCATTCTTCGTACAGCACGTCGTAGCTTCGTACGACAAGCACTACGCTGAGATGAACGACCCCGCCAACCCGAAGGCCCCCTCTAGCACGGAGGATGAGCCTATTGGGAAGGAATGCTCCAACCTCGTCGTCCTCCTATCTGAGCTCTACAACTTCCAGGTCATCTCCTCTGTTCTTATGTACGACGTCATTCGAGCGTTACTCGACGGGGATCTCACGGAGTTCAAGGTCGAACTGCTGCTAAAGGTCGCGCGAAGTGAGTCGCATCACGTTGTCCGCGTGGTGGCAACGCTGGCTCATCTGTGCACCCGTAGATTCTGGGCAGCAGTTGAGGCAAGACGACCCTACGGCCCTGAAGAGCATTATACAAATCGTCCACTCCAAGCTACCTCCCGGTGCGAACGCGCTGAGCTCCAGGACGCGGTTCATGATCGAAACCCTCAGCAACCTGAAGAACAACAAGATCAAGAAAGCCGCGGGGCAGACCGCCGGAGGCGAGGCCGTCGAGCGGATGAAGAAGTTCCTATCCGGGCTTAGCAAGAAGCGTCATGGTGCGTCTTCACTCTACTCTACTTGACTGAACAGCGGCCGACTTCACGGGCCCAATAGTAATGTCGCACGAGCCTCTCCGAGTCTCGCTGGAGGACTTGCGTACTGCTGACACCAAGGGCAAGTGGTGGCTCGTCGGCGCGGCGTGGGGAGGAGACCCGCTCGTTGAACGTCAGCAAGAGGCTCAGTCGGCCACGACGAGCGCCCCGCCACCCCCCGACGCCCCCAGCGAGAACGCGTTGCTTAAGCTTGCGAAGAAACAGGGCATGAACACAGATATCCGGCGAAGCATCTTCGTCGTGCTCATGAGCAGCGATGTACGTTTCCATCGCCCACCCTGGTATAAACTTGTTCACAGTCTTGCAGGACTATGTGGACGCCTGCGAACGGCTCTCACAGCTCAAGCTGACCGAGGTGCAGCAACGCGAGATCATCCGCGTCATCCTCCACTGCTGCGGTAACGTGAGTCCACTCTGCACGCCGCGCGTATTTGCGGAGTCGCTGATTGCTTATCCGCCCGCAGGAGAAGCAGTACAACCCGTACTACGCTCTCGTAGTGCAGCAGCTCTGCCGCCTCTCGCACGCGCACCGGATCACGCTCCAGTTCTGCCTCTGGGACTTCCTCCGGGACATGGGCGAAACGACCGTCGGCGGCGCGGAGATCCTCAAGACGCTCCGCGAGGACAGCGCCGGGTTCGACACGAAGGGCGTCTCGCCAACGCGCCGGCGCAACGTCGCGCGCGCGTACGGCTGGTGGCTCGCCAAGGACGCGTGCACGCTCGCGGTGCTCAAGCCCGTGGACTTCACCGTGCTCAAGCCGGCCGCGCACGCGTTCGTGCGCGAGATGCTCGTGCACGCGCTCGCGAACACGCAGCTCGCGACACCGCTGCTCGCGTCGGAGCGCCCGGAGGACCTGCCGACGACGCGGAACAAGGGCCCGCTGGAGGAGGTGTTCTTGAAGGGCGCGAAGATCCAGGCGGTCGCGCTGGGGCTCGTGTATTTCCTCCAGACGGCGTTCAAGGGCGAGGAGGGGTTCTTGAAGTGGGCCAGCCAGGTCGCGCTGGACACCCTGAGGACAGGGATGGAGGTCGTTCCCATTATCTAGGCTACCTGTATGTATTCCGGAGGGCATAGGATGCGAGCAATGTGGCATCGGTGTGCAACGGGGTTCATGCTTTTTGGAAGGCTACGCTCGAGTACACGTTACCGCTATGACCCCCAAACGAGAACGTTGGCCAGGATATCCTCGAGCTGTTTGTCTAGTGTCAGCAGTTCGTCTTCCTCCAAAGGAGGGACATCTTACTGGTATTGCAGCCCTGTGTCGTCATTCGCGAACTTCGCCCTTAGCTCGTCCTCGGTGAAGTTACAGGCTAGAGTGCAGTTGGAGCTCTGCGGCAGCTTCGCATCGAATACAAGTACTCACAAGTGATGAGGAAGAGTCCACCGGGCTTCACCACCCGGCCGATTCGTGCTGGATAGCCATCCGCAGGTGCTCTCCCCTGCGCGTCCTTCTCCGCCAACGCGATCGCGTCGAACGTGCCCTTGTCCAAGACGAGACCCCACAACGCGACGTCCGTGGCCGAGGCAGCGGCCATCCCGTCCAGCCGAGGCACCTCATCCCGCAAAAAATCACACGTCGCAAACGTGATCTTGTCCGTCCCGGTCGCCGCTGTCTCCTCGCCTTCGCCATTGTCTTCAGAAGGGGTAGCCTTCGCCTGCGCGATCGCTCGGGCGAGCTTGACGGCGTCCTCGCTGTAATCGACGCCGCAGATCTGTTCGGGGGCATACCCCGCCTCACAAAGCGCGAAGAGGAGGTTGCCGTTCCCTGCGCCAACCTCGAGGATGTACGGTGCAGGATCGGTGGGGACGTTCTCGAGCGCCCAGTCGACCATCTTCTCTACGCTATCTTCGCCGAACCTGGTAGACATCGCAGGGTGGTGAGAACGAGGGATGGGTATGGGGGGCGGTACGCAGCAGGGTGTATGCGCGTTGGGCACGGAGGCGGGACTGACCACACTTCGCCTTCGTCGCCAATGTCCGCGAAGTTTGCGAGCTCGGTCGAGTAGACCTCATCCCAGCTACACGGAGGTCAGGATGGACCACTCGAGAGCATATACTTCGACCTACTGTTGTTTTGTGCCAAGCTTCGACGGCAGGAGATCGCTGGAGGACATCGCGGGAGGTGATAAGAGAAAACTGCTTAGTCAGCATGTAGCGCGATTACATGGTTCTCTGGTCAGCGAGGGTAGCGAAGGGATGCATTCGACCATGGAGCGTTGCCTCATGAAGCCACGGCCAGGTGTTCATGTGCAAGGATAAGCGAGACGCAGATGTATGAGCGGCGTACCGGACGTTCGAGGTCGCCTGGGACACAGCAACCGAGAGGACAAAGGGTGTAAGGTGGTAGGCGTTTGGCGAACGGAGCTGGTATTACGAGGGTGCAATATACATCATTAAGCATGGGTACAACGTAAATCCTGGGCGAATATGAGTGGAAGAGCTGCAGTGCGGCTAGGACTTAGCAGCGCAGGCCATAAGGAGAACGCTAGGACGTACCGAGCGGAACCCCAACTGCCGTGATCACCTCGCCTTCCCTTCCGTCTTGTCTAAGAGGTCTTTTGCCTCGTTGATTTTGCTGGCAAGATACGGCGAGCCACCACGGTCTGGGTGGTTTGCGAGCATGATATGCCGGTGTGCGTCCTTGAGCTGTTTCCTTAGCTGGGGACCGTCCCTGATAGGGCGCGTAGCAGTGAGCATCGCAAGAAAAGCAAGGTGAGTATGACACACGTACTTGAGCCCGAGGATGGCGATAGCCTCCTTGCGGTCCATCTTCGCCTTGAAGCCGCCCTTGACCCACTGCTCGGCGGCGTTCTTGCCACCAAGCAGACCCCGGCGCATCATTGACCGACCCGCGACGGCAGCGGCAATCGCACCAACACCAATGAGGATGGGTGTAGACATGACAGAAGGGAAAAAGAGAGAGGTGAGTGGCAGGGGAAGAGGTGGTCGTTGACGGTCGTTTGCAGGTCGGGCGCAGGTCTCGTCAGCGGGGAATGCGGGAAGCGCCCGTGGAAAGCGAGCGCTTTGGAATTGTCTGGAGTGTGGTCATCGACTCTCCATCTCCGTCAAATGAGCCGCGCCGTTGTCCTCCTCGCACTGCGCAGCCTCTCTTCCGGACCGACTCTAGCCTGCACTTATTGCCGTTCGCCACCCGTTGCCGCCCCAGCACTTCTGTGCGATTCCCGTGTCTTGTTTCCTCAAGAGGTGGCTTAGGTCCGGCGTGGATTAGACGGAAGTAGTTTTAGGGGGATGCACTGCGGCAGGGCCGGTATGTTGTTTCTTCGCCCGAGCGTGGGTATGCTGCTGTCTATTGTTGTATAAGTACCCTGGGAGAAATGAAGGGGCGGCGTATTGCCCGCTTTGTGCCCAAGATGCCACTTCTTGCTTCTTATCCTGCCCTCGACCACGCCTTCTCGGTGCTGTCCCCTCAATCCTTCCCTTGTCCTCTTCCGTCGCCCCCGAACTCCATCCCTCAGTCAGATCTGCTGTCGTTGAGCTGTTCGTGCGCCATGGCCCCCAACACGCGCAACCTGTATACAATCCACCAGAATCTCATTGACGACGACCATCCACCGATCTTGGTGCAGGATGGTGTGCTCGAGTCCACGCTCACCAAGGAACTCTTCGACAGCTTCTTTGAAGACATTCCCTTCCCTCGTCGCGTCGGACTCGCCCCGGTATACTCAGACAAGGGCTCTCTCACCCGTCTCGCAATCGCAGTCACCACGAAGGCGATCATCATTCAATTCCACGCCAAGGGCAAAGGTGCGAACGCGTACAAGGGTCGTGGGGTCCTCTCATCCGAATTACTGTGCAACGACAACGTTCGCTTGCTCGCGTTCGACTTTCGCCCGCTTGCTATCGCCCTCTACACCGACCAAAACCTCCGCGTTCGGAATGGCATTGACGTCCAAGACTCGTGCGGGCGCAAACGCGAGCCACTCGAAGCTATCAAGTTCGCTACTGGAGATGCGGCCAGCGTCATGGAGGCCAACGTCGAGGCCAACTTCGAGGCTTCAACGACCGACCCAAAGTCCACCATCTCCTACGCCCTCCAGGCCTGGGTCGCGCAATGCCTCCCGAATTACCCGGGCATGGAGGACATGTTCCAGAGTGCGAAGCTGATCGATACGGAATCAAAGTCGGACATGGTACGTGATTATGCATCGACCGGTCACCTTGCATCCTCTAATAGGATTCGATGGACGCTGTAGCAAATGCGCGCGCTCGCCCAGCTCGATCGCGGGGAGAGCCGCCTCCAGCAGACCGCCGCGACGGTCACCACACATGAGTACTCCGCAATCGGCACCAGGAGCAACATGGCGCATGTCAGGGCCGATCGATACCAGAGCCGGTTCATGAAATCGGAGGTGAGTGCTGCCCGGATTGCTGCATGAACGTCGCTCATTGGCATCCGTATGGATCACCTGGGAATCCAGAGGTCCCAGCGAATAACTCTAGTAGACGAAACCACAGGAATGACCATCATTGTTCCCGCTGTAGTGAACGAAGTGGATGGGCGCAACACGTCCATCAAGGCCAATGCCAATCTCGAAGGGAGGACCATCCAAGGCATCACCACCCACGGCCGTGAGGGACCAACCAGTGCCGACAGAGCCCGATCATCGATCATGCTACAGGCATTGCAGGGCACCACCGACCTCTTCGCCAACCCCTTCCTCAAGTACATCTTCGAACCGTCTCAGGACTTTGCCTGGCCGGAGACCTTCCCGGTCACCGATACCATCCCCGCCATCGTCACCGCTCGCGAACTCAACGATTCTCAGCACCACGCTGTCGAGGCCATGCTCTCCAATACTAACAAAAACCGTTTCACTATCATCCAGGGCCCGCCCGGGACAGGTGCGTGTGTCTGCCTCTCGCATTGGCAACACGTTGTTGACGGTAAAGTCGCAGGCAAGACGACTGTCATTGCAACCTACGTCACCTCCGCGGTGGCGGCAGGGCAGACGGGCATCTGGCTCGTCGCCCAGTCCAACCAGGCAGTCAAGAACATGGCCGAGAAGCTCGCCGATGTCGGCTTCAAGGACTGGCGGCTGCTCGTCTCCAACGACTACCATGTCGGCTGGTAAGTGAGGTCGTTAGGGTCGTCGATGGTTGTCTCTCATCACCGCCCATAGGCACGAGCACGAGTACAAAGGCATGCGCAACAATGTCATCATATCCAGAGAATTCAAGGGTGCTCGCCCGAGGATCCAAGGCATTCCCGTCATTCTATGCACCCTAAGCATGCTCTCGCATGACTCCGTCCATACCATCTTTGCCAGAGCCAATCCGATCAAGACCGTTGTGATCGATGAGGCTAGTCAGATCACTCTCGGTCAATATCCCCCCCTACTCCAGAACTTCCCCACCGTCTACAAGCTCTGTATGATTGGAGATGACAAACAATGTGAGTACCTTGCATCATGGTGAGCTTACTCTCGGCTCACTATTGGCTGGCAGTGCCTCCCTTCGGTTCTGAGGCTGAAGAGAACATGAAGAGCATCTTTGAGGTTGAGCACCTCCGTTCCACTGCAATATTCCTCAACACACAATGTGAGTGCCTTTATGACCCTGTCCTCTCCCACCCTGCTTACTGTCTGTCCCAGACCGCATGCCACCGCTTATTGGAGATGTAGTCTCTGAAGTCGTCTATGAGGGCCAGCTCCGGTCAAATCCCCTCCATCCAGTCCCTGCTAATGGCCCCTGCTGCTGGTTTGTCCATGTTGAGCAGTCTGAGGAGAAGAGGTATGAGAAGAGTTGGCAGGTGAGCAGCGAAGTCCTGTTGAGTGATAGTGATGCATGCTCACTGTGTACCCTTCCAGAACCCTAGCGAAAGAGCAGCAGTCCTCAAAATTGCTGGGAAGCTCGAGCTTGAGGGAAAGAGCTACTGCATCATCACTCCCTATGACCCCCAGCGCAACTTCCTTGAGAAAGAGATGAAGGACTCGGGCCTTGACTGGAAGAACAAGTGTTTTAATGTTGACTCATTCCAAGGTGAGTAAACCCCCCTCTGGAGTACAAGAGGATGTGGTGCTAAGTGCATGTGATAGGGAATGAGAGAGACTATGTCATTGTCTCCCTTGTGCGCTCCAAGAGCCAGCTCGGCTTCCTGGATGACTATCGCCGCAACAATGTCATGCTCACCCGCTGCAAGAGGGGCATGTACATTGTCACCTCCTGGAATTTTATCTGGAAGGCAGCTGCCAACACCCTGATGGGCAGGATGGCTGCAGCCTGGGGTGATGATGTCTGGCTTAAACCTGAGAACATTGTGGAAGGGGAGGAGGCACCCTGATGATCTACTACTGACTGGAGCTGATTGGTTGGCATGTATAACCACCTGTATGTAACCATGCTGTATGTCCCTCATGTAGAAATACATCTACATCATTGCAGTGACTCCTGAGTAGAGATGTATTTTCTATTAGGATGCTATTAGGATGATTACAGATGTGCTTGTAGACTAGGTGTGCATAGTGCCCTCATATCAGTGAGCGCATCAGAGATGGCGGCTTTGAAGAGCTGTGTGCTGGTCTTGGGGCATGAGTGCTTGGACTCAATGCCAAACCGGATGAGATCAGGGGCAGGCATATCTGATCTTACTTCAGCACCAGTCAATGTATCCCAAGCAGCATGAACTCACAGTTGATCCCATAGCCGTCCTCATATGAAGCACCAAACCTGCAGTGCACTGTCAGTAGTGGACATAGTGAGCAGAAGACTCAGAGCTGCATACCCAGTACCACGAAACTGGTACCCGGCACTGAGGCCGCTCGTGCTGAGCTTCCACGTCTGGCTCCGTGCAAACAATTCGTCCTCAAATAGGGGATGACGTTCGCCCGCATCTGTGCGGAGCATGAGTCGCAGCCCGAGCAAGTGGCGGTCGATCCCGCGCCCAGTCGCGGCCTCGCGCGTGAGCTGCGTGTGCGTCTGCAGCGCCCGCCGGAGGAGCGCAAGACGAGTTTCGTTCTAGCAGCGCGCGTGAGCGGGGGAACGGTGGAGATGACAGGCGGTGTACGTACGGAGGCGGACGGGTCGGCCATCGAGAGGACCCATGCGCGGCTGTCGCTCGTGAGCGTCCGGATCGTCTCTGTACGTGCGTGTTTGAAGAGGCGCGTTAGGACGGTTTCGTACGTCGCCGTGAATTCACCGCGAGTGCGATACCACGCGAGCTGCATCGCCATCTGGATGTACGCGTCGGGAGACAGGCAAGCTGAGATATGTCGGGTTAGCACAACTCGCATGGGCGAAGAGGAGATGTCGCACCTTCGTTCTTAATCCAGTCGACACCGTACGCGTCGAACACGAGTTCGTCGTTGTCCGAGTCGTCTGCTATCGTCTTCGCGCGTTTCGCAGCCTCCACGCACTCCACCTTCACTTTCTCGTCAACGACCCAGTCCAGGCGTTGCCAGCCGTCGACCGCGGTCGCATCACCCTTGGTATGGTAAGACGCGTCGGCGCCTGCCTCGATTCGGTACGGGAACGCGTCCTCGTCTACCTCCTGCACGATCGCGTAGTCCGCGATGATGCTCGGCACTAAGGCGTCTACGGGCGAATGCTCTCCGAGCACGCCCGCACGAGTGTTCGCCTCGACGATGAGCGTCATGGCCTTGTCGTACCACCTGTTGTGGCCGGGGCGCTCGCCATGGCCGGAGCGGATGTTGTGCAGGTGGGCGGTGAGGTCGGGGTCGGATGTACGTTGCGAGGAGGGCAGTTCGTAGGCGTATGTATCGAGGCTCAGGGCAAACACGCTATTGGCGATAGTGGCGAAGACGGCGCGGTTCGATGGCGAGAGTGACAGGAGATGTGCGAGATTCTGTTGGACATCCCTGTTCGGTGAGAAGAAGAGAGCGTCAGGGTTGAGTCACCTACATCCGCCCAACGGTCTCTGTCATCTGTGCTCAGTACGCTGACGGGCACACTACGCTCTCCGTTTCGACGACGAGCCTCCACGTCTGCGACCACGGCGTACAATCGCTGTTCGATTGACGCAGCTGGGATATAGTTGCTGTCTGGAGAGGCGACTTCTACGGCATACATCCAATCGTCGATCATGACGAGGATCTTCCGTGCATTTGGGTCACCAGGAGTTGGAGTGACAGAGAAACGGTCGCATTCCCGCTGAGGTATGCGGCAGGTGTTGAACACCTGAAGCGCTGAGTGCCGGAACCACAGACCTAACTAGAGTCAGCATTGCGAATAATACATAGTTCGGATCGGCGCATGCCTGTGCGGGTAGTGTCCGGATAGATCTCCTGTCTTCAGCAAGGACGGTCAGTGGCATGTATTGAGGAGTTCAATCGACTGACCGCTCTAAACGAGTCTTGAACTCTAGGATACGATGAACGAGCCAAGCAGCTCGGCGAATCTGCCAGGATGTACAACTCCCGGGAGAATGGGTCCGAGAACGAACGGTCGTAGGGACGGTGTGATCGTCCCCAAGCGCCAACCACCAATTTGAATTGACGATGAGGGGAGCTCGCCATTCATGGTAGGCTTTCTTGAGCCATATGTTGTCGTTCAACCAGTTATTGGGAGAGTTTCGCTCGAGCTCTAAAGTGAGCCCGACCGCAAGCTCAAGCCAAGCACTGAGGACGACGGCGGGAGTGATTTACCTAACAGTCTCTCTTGACAGACCCGCCCTATACCACGCTCAAAGTCCTCCACGAGCTTTACACGCGCGTCGTAAGCGGACGTGAAGTCGGGCCCGCCGCGAGCCTCGTCTTCCAATACAAAGGGCTCGAGTGACTTGAGGTATTTTTGTAAAGTCTTGTGCAAGTCAGGCACTGGCAAACGAGGCAGCGAGGGAACAGCGGATCGAGACACCGCTCTGGTAGCCTGGGACGGTGCGAGCGACGACTGCATATGGTTGGGACAGCGAGAGAGACTGCGAAGGGCAGAAAACATTGCGGTTATATGCGCTGTGCCCGGCACATTGCAGCTCGCGGGTTAAACTGGATAGGTCGTCCGAGGAGAGAACGAGGAAAGCGCCGACGCGCGCACTTGCACCGACGTCACGCACGCAGTATGCATCACGTGGCGGCGCGTCACGCGTCGCGAGCACGCGCTCGCGATTCTCTGGAACGCGTCGGACGGGATGCTTGTCTCTCAGCCACTCTTTTGTCTCCCACCACCATCTCCCCGCACGCACGACGCCCGCAAGGGGCCGCAATACTTGTGACTTACGATCTCTACGCCACCCATCGCGAACGACCACGCAAGATACCAGGCCAATCCACGCTAAGCGACCTTAGCGGACATTGACAACCGGTCTCTCCTTTGATCGGTTTACTTACGACCTTGAACCGTTCACTCCTTCAGCCACATACATCGTTGACGATAGTATGCATGAACATCTTATACCTTTACGTACTGCGTGCTCAAAGGGCTATGCTGTCCACCCGCAGACTTTCGCCGCAAGTTGGAAGCCGAGACGCTCCAGCCACATACCGCCCCGTACACCGTCCTAGACGTTGTACAAGTCTTGAAGACCACAATCACAGTCCCTTCCTGAACACTGCATAATCCGAGGTCTTGAATGAGCGTACTCCCGCCTGTTCCCTACATATAGCGCATATAATCTCTGTCCTTGTCTGCAGATCAGTCACCAAGCTCACCCCGGTGAGTGAATTTCGCCGGGTGCGCACTATTTCCATCAACCTCACTGCGCCACCACGTTGTGGTTGATAGATATACTCTCACTCGCCCTAATCTAACTTGACTCATGTCGCGCCCTCCCAACGAAGTTGTGCAATGGCTCAAACGCACATATGCGAGGCCGACCGTCGATCCAGTGAGTGCGAAGGGTATGAACCCCATATTCCCTGTATGCTAACGGTTGCGCCAGGAATGGCTCGAGGGCTGTTACGCATGGATCCGTGATGAGCTTCAACTCAACCCTGCACGCGATATGCCCGCTATCATAGAGAACGTGAATAACCAACTCCTCGGATCGGACTTCGCAGACAGTATGGTTGCTGGGACCGGTTTCCCCCAGGGCGTACCTGACGCTCAAGAGGCCTTCCTCGAAGGCCCCATCCTTGTGGAGGTCATCGGGCTAATGGAGATCGGTCACAGCGCGTACAGCCTGTTGCAGGTGCACGAAGCTCGCGAAGAGTATCGCAAACAGGCCCAGTTGCGGAACGCGCGCGGGGACGAGGAGGAGCGCAAGCCCATGCCCAAGTACCCGCGATCGATGCTCCAGTTCCAACTAAGCGACGGCGCATCCGTGTTGACCGCGGTTGAATGCAAGCCATTGCATGAGTTTGAATTGGGCGAAACGCCGTTGGGTTGCAAGGTCAGAGCAATACAATTCACCCTACTTCTCCCTACACCGGCATGTTTTATCTGCGGATTCTGACATGCTCGAAGAGCAGATGATAATCAAGCACGTACCAATACGTCGCGGCATCGCATTTCTTCAACCAGACCGTGTTGTATTCATAGGCCACCAAACCGCTGACCGCGATGAACAGCGGGATGCCGTGCTATACCGCGCACTGAAGGCAAGACTAGGGTACGTTGAAATCCTCCTGCCCTTCGTTGCCACACTGATGGCCATTGCCCAGAGAGGATGTACCGGAACCTGTCCCTCCAGCGCCAGAACCCCCAGCTGGCCCACGATCCCCTCTTCGCGAGATCTCCCCGCCGAAAGAGGAAGAAGCTGGCCCTTCCGCGTCACCTCTTCGGGCGGAGCGCGAACACGACGACGACGCGGGCCAGCCCCGTCGGCGCAAACGCCCTAGCCGCGTGGGCCGTTCGCCCTCCCCCGATCCCCCTCCTCGCGAGGTGGACCTGCAGCGGTCCCGGTTCTTCTCCAAACCCCCCAGCGGAGCCAACGGCGACAGCTCCGTTGGCGCGAATGCAGACGGTACTGCTGGGGAAGGCAGGGTCTGTGTCAACTCCGGGGACCCCACCGCGCTGCACAACCTCCAGCGCGCGATCGGGCTCTCGCCCACGCGCGCTGCCGCGCCCCTGGCGCTCCCCAAGAGCGACTCGGACGACGACAATCCATTCGCTCCCCCTTCGAACGCCAACGGGAAGGGCAAAAACAAAGACAAGGACAAGGGCAAGCAGCGCGCGGAACCCGTGTTCGGCGAGCCGGGCTCGGAGGACTACGGGTTCGAGTTCGACATGGACGACAGCTTCCTCGAGCAGGTGAGCCGCGCGGAGCAGGAGGCGCTCGCCCGCGACGCCGCGTCCAGCAGCAGCAACAACAACCCCGCCCCTACGCGGACGGCGGGGGCCACGTCCACAACGACGGCGGTCGCAACCACGAACGGACGCGCGACGAGCGTCCAGGCGCAGAGCACCCAGACGCGGGTGAAGGCCGAGCCCCGGAGCCAGTCTACCGTCCGCACGCTGTTCAGCACGACGACGACCGCGGTCGGCACCGCGGCCGGGCGTGCGGGCGCGGGTGCAGGGGGGAGGAGAGGCGGGGCAGGCCTGTCGTCGGCGAGCTCGCGCGCGGGCTCGGCGGCGGCGGACGTCGAAGTCATCGACATCAGCGACGAGGACGTGGAGGACGACAAGGAGAACGTGCCGGTCCCGACGCGCCATGTGCGGAGGCGCGTCGCCCCGCCGCCGCCCTCCGACGACGTGATCGAGCTCTCGGACTGATTCAGAAGGCGGGGCAGAGAGAGGGAGCTGGAGAAGTGTGCGCGGACGTTACTACCATATGATATAATACTGTAATGTTGTTTTTGGTTCATCTGCCTGTGCAGTGCTCCGGTAGGGACGCACTTGTCTGCAGTGGCGTGCATGCACGCCTCACGTATACCATCCCGTTGGCACGTTATCATCCGGTGTGGAGATTGTGACGGGGCGGAAACGGTCTATAACGATAGCTGACTCGGAGAAACTAGACATACATGACGCGAGTGGTCGGTTCGATCAGGGCCTCTAGTGTACACACAGCAACAGCGGTAGCAGCGACAGCACTTATCCAAGGAGCGTCACCTTCGTCTTTTTCTTCTTCTTGGAGTTGGCCGCAAACGTCCGCCAGCTGCCGACACGCTGTTCTCGTGTCTCTGCAAGGTCGCGGGTCAGCATTGCAGGGAGCGGGGTGCAATACGAGGCAAGGAGAACCGCATACCTTCCCAGCGCGCTTCCTCTTCGGCCTTGCGTTTCTTCGCGTTGACTTCTTCCTCCTTTTTCCGGGCCTCGAGACCCTCATTCGCGAGGTTCATCTTGATGGCTCTGCATCGCGGGCCGTTTAGCTACACTATTCACGTCACGCAGACATCCCGGTCATACTCACTTGCGACGCCGGACCTCCTCGTCAATGAGCATCTCTTTCGCCTTCGTGAGAAACTGCTGTTTCCATGGAGGAGTGAGGCTCTTCAGACGGGGATCGTCATCTCGTGTGTTCGGAGGGAGATTGAGGGTCCTTAGGAGAATGGCTCGTGCCTGGTTGATCACGGCGTCCAACTCCTCGCGCTTCGCCTTGTCCGACAGCTCAGACTCGGCCTGTGATCGAGACGTGAATTAGCCTCCTGTCCAGAAGAGAGGCGCGTTGCCACACGAGCAACCACGGAAGCGCGCACCTTCTTGAGAAGATCGAAAGCCTCTGGAGCGCGAGGATGGGAGGTCTTGTCAGGATGGATGACTAGGGATCAGACAACGTACCACGAAGTGGCGGTCAATATGCGGTCACACGGGCTGAATGGGCCCTTGGGTGGGCGTGGTGGGATGCTCACAGAGCGAGAGCTGCCTGTACTTCTTCTTGACTTCCTCCGGCGTAGCGTCCGTGTTGATGTCCAGCATCTCGTATGGGCTACGGGGCACACGGGGTCAGCGCTGCGCAACACCAAGTGGTTCAAGGGAGCAAGGGCAGACGCACTTCAACTTGAACGCCTTCAGGATACGCTCGACCTCAATCTCGCGCTGAAACGCGGTGGCCTCTCTGCTGAGGAGCTTCTCGATATCTTCGACCGCAGCATCGTTGGGCTTGGACGAGCTCGCGGCGGGGGCGGATGAGGACGACGCTGCTTCAGACATGACGACTGAGTACGCAAGACGACCTGGGACGGATATTTACAACGCGTTCAACAGCTCAAACGGACGGCGCGGCACGCGGGGGTGCAGAAGGCGAGGCAGCGGCGGGCGAGGGCAGGACAAGGCCGGGTGGGAGGCCGAGATGGGGGTATGTGGCAGAGGTGCGCTAGCGCCGGACGCTCTCCAGCTTCGGTCTCGCCATGAACCATCTCCGCGCTGCGTTCCTCCGTCCAGCTTGTCGGGCACCATGGCTGTCGCGGCCTCCTTGCACGAATGCCTCGTCCAGCCAGGCGCATGTAAGCCTTAGTCTTCTCGGGATACGCAACCTTAGTGACGGTGCAATGTACACAGAGGAGTGTGCACAACGCTGCGCGGAGTGCACGGCGAGGACCGGCTCAGTTCCTACCACAGCAAAACCCCAGTTCAAGAAGCACGCCCTCAAGGCATGCGTCAACAAATGCCGGCCCGTCATCATCGTCTGGCTCGTCAAATACGCCGCCCCCTGGGTCTCGCCCGCAATACAAGTCTAGGGAGGAGATGTATGCGGCCCGGAACCGTAGCCTGCTCATGTACACCTCTGCCGTGGTGCGTGCTACTGCCAAGCATTGTCCTGCTTCGACAGCTTCTGACAGTGTGGACGGGCCATACGACGTAGATCATTGCGGGCGTTGGTATTACCTATGCCGCAGTGCCGCTTTACCGCATGTTCTGCGCTGCGACCGGCTTCGCAGGTACACCCAAGGTCGGCATGGGCAAATTCGAGGCGGACCGGCTTGTGCCCGTGGAAGATGCGAAGCGGATTAAAGTCCACTTCAACGCGGACACGTCCGACGCGCTCCCGTGGTCGTTCACCCCGCAGCAGAAGTTCGTCAGCGTGCTGCCGGGAGAGACCAGTCTCGCCTTCTATAAGGCGAAGAACAAGTCGGACAAGGACATCATCGGGATCGCGACCTACAACGTTACTCCCGACAGGGTATGCTCATGCCTCCGTACCCAAAGGCCCGAGTGCATCTTGTTCACCTCTTCCCAGATTGCGCCGTACTTCGCGAAAGTTGAGTGTTTCTGCTTTGAGGAGCAAAAGCTGCTCGCAGGGGAAGAGGTCGACATGCCGCTCCTCTTCTTCATCGACCGTGATGTGCTCGACGACCCTGCGTGCCGCAACCTCGACGACGTGGTCCTGTCCTACACGTTCTTCCGGTGCGTGCTTGCGAGGAAGTTCCTCCATGAATCACGGAGTGCTGACCTTGGGCATCTGATGCAGCGCGCGGCGGAACGCTCAGGGTCATCTCGAGCCGGACGCACCGGATGATGTCGTCCAGGCCTCACAGGGCTTCTCGGGGTACGACATCGCACCTAGAGTTGAGGACAGGGTGAAGAGCGAGAAGAGCTCTTCGTGACGTCCCTTGTATTCTACCGCAGACTAATCTCACCCCACTCTTATTTCGTCTATTTGCCCGGAATGGGAATCCGTAGCCCTCACCATGCACGCGCCGGATCTATATCGCGTCAAGGGTAGGTGTTGACCTGACCGGGTGCTATGACCACTACCATCAAGAAAACGGGTCAGGCTTCGAGTACAGCCCATATCCGAGGGAACACGATAATGGCGACACAACAAGGCAAGGCCTGTTCCATACACGTAGCTGTCGTACCGGAGCATGGTCGATGGTGAACCTGATCGCAACCTATCGTTCAATGTTCAACGCTCGTCTAGGCTGGTGTGAAGCGCCGAAACCAAGAGAATTCCGATATGAACTGCCTAGTAAGATATACAATACTTTTCAGAGCATCGCCGCTCAGGACATCTCTACGTCCCCATCCTCTTCGTCACTGCCCTCGACATCCTCCCAACCACCCTCATCGCTGTCTTCCTTCTCCGGGGATGACTGGATCCCAAGAGACTCGAGCTTCGCGATCAGCTCTCTAGCGTGTTCGAGCAACGGTTTGTCAGGATGGTCCTGATTGACATGCAACTGCAAGCGGGATACTGTGTTAAGCGTTCCAGACATGCAGATCATGATCTGGATTCACATACCATTTGGCACGTCTCCAAGCAATCCCGTGCGTCTCGCGCGAGCTCCTCCCATGTGAGCTCATCGAGCTTGCCCCCATTTTCCTTCGCCTGCTCCGCCATCAAGAAGAAACACCATCCTTCGAGGTACCACGCCTCGACCTCCAGGTCATCCGCCTCGATGATGTCTTTCAGCACGAGGAGCGCCGGCGTGTATAATGACAACTCGAGGAATAGCTTCACAAGCGCGAGCCGACTTGGTATTGGCGGCATCCTTGGATCGTCTGCACGTTCGTTAGCGGGTGCATGGTTATGCGAACAACAAGGCGACGAACCAACGTCGAGGTCTTTCCACTGGCTCCATGCCTGCTCCAGGCACACCTTCGCGTCGTCCGGCCGCTGCTGCGACATGCGCACCGACGCGAGTGTTTGCAGCGCTTCTGCGTTGCCGGGATCGGTCTGTAACGCGAGATTCAGAAGATCCTCGCACGTCTTCTCCGCCGCAGGGTCGAAGCTACACGTGCCGTTCGGCGTTAGCGTTCTCTGCCCGTGTAGCCGGATGCGAGGGGACGTACCAGAGATCGTATGAGGGGTCCATCCAGATTTCGACCATGCCGATGAGGGCTCTGACGATATTCCGCTTGATCTCGGCTTCATCGTCGCTGGTTCCGACAGGATCGACCGCCCGCTCTTTGCCCTTTAGCTGGCCAGAGAGGATGTCCACGGCCGCCTGGTAGTGCTTCAGCGCGAGATGAGGGTCATCGTCGCTCAGCTGCGCGAGGTACAGATGTGCAGACGGAGGAGGAACCGAAGGCGCGTCGGGGTGTGGTGGGATGAGGGATGAGAACGTCTGTGCGAACGAACCGTGGCCCTCATGAGTTGCATCCTCGCGCGAGCTGTGTGTACGATCGTACCTCCTTCGCGGCGTCGAGCTCGCCCGTCTCGAGCTGCGTGACGCCCAAAATCTCCTTCGCCTCGACGTTTCGGGGCTCGCGCTCGAGCACCCGCCTCGCGAAGCGGTTGGCGAGCTCGTACTCGCACCTCACGATCAGCTCTTGTGCCTTCTCCAGGAGTGCGGGCACGGATGGCGGCGCGGCCATTTCCGCGGTGTTTTCGGTGACAAGCTGTTTCGCTTTGCGCGTTTTTGGTCTTGTGCGCCCCATGTGTTATTGGCCCTACGTCGGGCGAGGAGCAGAAGGAGGGGGAGTGAGATAGATACCAAATACTGGACGGCGGAGAGGCAGAAACTTGTATTATGGGCGCTTAGATCGCGGTGTATTCTGGATGGGCGGCTCCGATCAAATTGTGGCAACGCACGACTTGTCTCCTGCCGTCATCTGGGGCTTGGTTCAGACTCTGCATCCGGGTCGCTCGAAGCTTTCCACGGCTCTTAGTTCAAGTCGGATAACGTCTATTGCATTACACTTGTGTTCCGTAACACCGTACAATGGACACTGTCAGTGCTAAGGGAAAAGAGAGAGCCACGGACGACGCGCTGTTCCTGGAACGGCTGGACATGCTCTACGAACAAAGCTTGTCAGACCTCCGTGCCTTTGCAGACCGAGAGAACCGCCCGTTTGACGAGGTACGTGGGTATGGAAGCCACCGCTAGCAGACCTCTTAAGATGCAGGACTGGACCAGGTTCGTAGACGCATAGCAGAACTCCATTCCAAATACTTGTTTGAGTCCGCCAGTGACGGAATACCAACGACAAACAAGAAGGAGCTCAGTGCGTGCGACATACAGCGTCTTGGGCCGCAATTCATGTATGCGCAGCCAGGCGTATTCTCTTGAACGTTTCACAGCACTTAGAATCTCTGGAGACCCTCGCGGGCTTGCAGTCATTCTTCCTCGTCGTCGACCCTAACGACCCGGTAGACGAGGGGTTCCTCGGCGGCACCGTCCTCGGACGCGAGTTCTGGCGTGGACACCGCGGTTGTGGTTCCGCCGGCGCGCAAATGTTCAAGGCGCAATGTGCACGCTCAGCGCATGCACGGCAACGCAGTCATGCACCTCCGACGGCAATCGACCCCGCCCTTCTCCCCGCGCCGGCCTCTCCGGCTCCAGCAGGGACGAAGGGGCCAGCGCGGGAGCTCAAGACGGAGCTGTATGCCGCGATGCGCAGCGCGCTAAGGTCCGCCTGGTTGAGTGTCCACCGATCAGTCATCCGTCCGAACTGACTGAATTCGTCGATACGGCAAGAGCTGCGTCGGGCATCCGCACCGCGGAGATGAAGTGGACAAACCATTCGAAGCTCGACGTGTACGGCGTGCGTGTCGTTGGCTGGCCCGCTAGCATCCCGCTGCAGAATCCTTCTACGCTCTCGGTGGCCCAGAACAAGCTCCTGCTGGATATGCTCGGCACTGGCCAGATCACGTTCAGGCGGCTGGACGGTGCTGGCCTGCAGGATAGCTCGCAGGGTCGCGACGGACAATCGCCCGACGAGGAGGCGATGTTCGAAGACTCGATCTACTATTCGTGGGTGTCCGAGGGAGAGCCACATGGGGTCCCACCGGTGAGACCGGCACCGACGAGGCATCGTTCGATAACTAATAGCTGCGTACTAGCATCTGAGAAGCTCCACCCCGCCTCTCAGTCCACCACATGCAATCCAAGGGGCGAGGGTATTGGACAGCCGCCAATCGGCTGCCTCTCATCCGGGCCCAGTCACGCCAAAGAAGAGACGAATCGAAGATAGATGATATTGATTGGTACGTTCGTATGCGTCGTTTCTGATGTACCCTCCTTTTGCTATGTTCGTTGGTACATCACCCCCTCTCCAGCTATGACCTTGTCTCGGCGCGCACGCATTATTTGATGTGATTTTAAGTGATAATAAAAGGGGCTTGCGCCGACTGGATTACTACACAAATTACAAGACGTAGCACAAGGGAGTGACTGTCCACACAAGGCGCGGCCCGAGGAACGTTGCGATAGCTCCGCCCCCGACAGCCGAGCCTGTTAGACACCGGCAACTCCAAGAGCGACGTTTACAGGTCCTCGCGAAAAGTGAACATGAACGAGCCTCCCAAAAAGAAGACGAGACGCTGAACCAGGGCACACCCGGGTGCGGCACTTGGAGAACCTTGCGATATGTTGGCCTCCAACGAGCCGTCTCGGTAGCTCCCCGAGCGATATAGCGCGGGAATGATGTGCCTCTTGCGTGAGTCGGGGTGTCCAATAGGGCGGCGAATGGAGCAGCGTTGCGATATGTTCGCCTCCGAACGGGCCCTCTGAATGGCACCACAGCGGTGTGCTTGTGGGAAAATGCACCTCCGACCTCGTGAGTTCTACCGGGTACCATGTCTTTCTGGGAGGTAGTGACTGGTGCGATCAGTCAGAAAGCTGCGAACAGATGAGACGCCATAGGACTCACCACAGCCAGCGGTTTGGGAAGGGTAGGGGGTCGGATATGAGGAAGGGGAGGGGCTACGCAGTTGGCCAGCATGGCGGTCGATGGCGTCTCCTTACTAGCAGGAGAAGACGGCTGGCAGCGTCGAACAGAGATGAATATGAGAATCACTAAGGATAGCTTGAAAGACCTACCTCTACCGTCGGCAACCAAGACATCAATCACGTCGCAGGACCACCTAACCGGCTTCCGAGCCGGAGGTATGTCTCCATGAAGAAGGGGTGATATGGCTGGCTAAAGCTGGGTTAAAGCGGCGTCAAGCAGGGAATGAGTGAACACTTACCAGTAGCGCGTTCACTAGGAGCACGACCTTCCAGTCCCGAGAGCTTTTGGGATGGAGTGTCAGGCTCTCAGAGCCGTAGCATGCCGCGTCTGACGGCTTTTGTCGGGGAAGGAGAGAGTGGGGAGGTACTCATTGCGGGATGGAGGAGGGAGGGGGAAGAGCGCCTGGAGAGCACCAACCGTCCAGAGCCCTCCCTTTATACACATCTGCAGGACCTGTCCGCCCGCGGCTGGCACTCTGGGTGGTTGTTGCTAGCCTCGGCACGTGAACGCGGGAGCCGAACGTGATGGACCATGTCATCCTCGAGAATGACAGCACTTGCCGTGTATGGGCAGTTCATCGCCAAATCCGGGCAATTTCTTTTGACGTTGGTAGTCTCGTGGCGGTGTTGCTAGCCTCTGTCTGCCCTCCGATCAAAGAGTCTAGAGCTATCCACGGCGATAGGACACGGCGTCCTCGGGAAAACAGGGGAGACCAGTTCGGGAGAAACACTGCCCTCCATAGGAACGATAGCGTGGCGTGAACACGGTACATAAACAAAATACAAACAAATCACCGCCAAGCACTGTCATGATCCACACGCCGCCATCGACTCAGGCCCAGCGCCTCCGCTCGCTCACTCGACGGGCGCGATATCCTGCTTGAGGACATACCGGTAGCGGACCTTGCCCGCCTTGACGCCCTCCAGCGCCTTACCCGCGTCTTTCATGGGGAGCTCCTCGATCCACGGCCGGATGTTCTTCTCCGCCGCGAGCTGCAGCATCTCCATCATGTCCTCCTTGGAGCCGATGAGAGAGCCGCCAATGAGCGAGCCGTTCATCGTCACGTCGAACGGGTGGATCGCGGGCAGCGGCTGGTCGACGTCGGGCAGGCCGACGGAGATGAACTTGCCGTGCACGTAGAGCATGCCTAGGAACTCGCGGATCGACGCGCCCGCCGGGAACTTGTCGACGGTTGAGATGAGGATGTCGAAGGTCATCTCGAGACCCTTCCAGTAGCCCTACGTGCAGCCGAAGGTAAGCGACGCGCGTTCAGCGTTCACACTAAGGTCGGGGGAAGGGGCGTGGACTTACGTCGACGGTGGTGTCTACGACGTGGTCGGCGCCCATCTTCTTCGCGTCCTCCGCCTTGCTCGTGCCCCGGGTGAAAGCATACATCTCCGCGCCCATCGCCTTCGCCAGTAGGACGGCGTAGTGGCCGAGACCACCGATACCGATGACGCCGACCTTCTTCCCAGGGCCGCACCCGTACGCCTTGAGCGGGGAGAAGACCGTCACACCAGCGCAGAACATCGACGCAGCGTACCGCGACTCGAGCTTGTCGGGGATGGGGAACACGAACCGCTCGTGCGCGCGGATGCCCGTCGAGTAGCCACCCTGAGTGATCACCCCGTCTGGGTATTCGCGGTTCTACAGCAAATTTCCCGATCAGACGTCCGTTATGCGCACATCTAGCAGGGTGGGAACACACGTAGGTATGGATTGACTTCGGGCAGTAGTTCTCGTAGCCGTCGTTGCACGCTCGGCAGTCCAGGCAGGCACCGACCAGCGCACCGACGCCTGCGCGGTCGCCGGGCTTGAAATTCTTCACGTTCTCGCCGACGCGGGTCACCCTACCGACGATCTCATGGCCGACGACGAGGGGGAGGTGCGACTGGCCCCAGCCACCCGTGAGGACGTGCAGGTCGGAGCCGCAGACACCGCAGTGGGTAATAGCAATCTCAACGTCGTCAGGGCCGAAGGTCTTCGGCTGGAAGGGGATCACGGCGAGGTTGGACCATGCCTTGGGGTCTGTGAACGGGCAGTCAATTGAGGAAGATAAGGCCCACCACGACGAGGAGACCCACCAGTCATGGCGTAGCCCTTGAACTCGAGCTCTGTCTGTGCGGACATTCTCGATGGCGATATACTGATGAGAAGAGGTGGCAATGTGAATAGATGCACGGAGGGGCAGTACTTTGGGTATGCCATATGGGCTTCATCCCTTTATATACTCCTCGAGGTGCACCTCAAGCGGAGGTGTTGCAAGAAGACTCGCGCGCGAGCTTCAGGCCGCTGAGTAAACCCGCAAGATTCTACCGTTCCGCTAAAAGGGTAAACCACCGACGTCCAGGAGCCGCGCGGCATGAACCCTTTTCCAGTCGGGATGCCGCAACGGCACTGCCGTGGTGTATGCACGCACCCTCACCCACCGAGTGTGGGGAAACCGATGAGGCGTAAGATGTGTCGGGCGCACTCAGCGCTGGGGTGGAGGCCGAGGCTGCACGTTCGGGCTTCGAATCGTCCTGGGCCGAAGGCGGACACCTCGGGGAGGGGCCGATAATACATTGGCAAGATGACCGCTCCTTGCTGCGGTCGCTGGTAGCGGATGTGCTTGCTCCTCCCAGACAGCGAGAACCAGAGGGAAGTGTGTTTAACGCGAAGCCGTATGAGGGACTATCGGCGGTAGAGGCTCTCAGGCTGAATTTTGCGTAGTCCGACCGCGCCTTTGCTGCTAACTCCTGTTTCCGACCGGCTAACTGGGTAGCTTGTAGTGCTTATAAATCGTTTGGAGCTTTTGAGGACTGCGAAAACAGTCAGCAGGGGGAATTCCTACGCTTGACAAGCCAATGAAATGCATGCCCGAGTGGTGTTCGAGCACGTCGCCGAGGTATCGTTGAAACGCAGACATACGCGACTGTACGCCGTACGTGACCCGGTTTAACCGATGGGATCGGTGAGCGACCATACCGACGGCTCTTGAGAAAATGCACGGCGGGGAACATATGTAGGGTGTTTGTATGCACGAATCTCCGGTTCAGATAGCATGGCGATAAGGTTGACAATATCAGTTTCATAAGTCGAGGTAGTCGGTACTTATGCCGTTGATCCAGGGCCGAGTAGTAATCGTCCAATGAGGTGGAGGGTGCTGTTGTTACTGACGCCTACAGATGAACCATAGCCCACATTATTGAACAAACGAATTGAAGGGGTTCGTCTCGGACCCGTTGAGAAAGGCACAACCGGTATTGTTTGACCGGCGACCACGAGCATATAGAGATGATTGCAGCACAAGACACCTAGCGGACAATCCTGGGACGCGATAGCTAGATGTGACAATGACTGACGCAGCTGTTGAAGCAGCCCTGCACATACGACATGGTTTCTCTAGCCGTAGACACTGAGATGTGTGTGAGTGAGTACTTGTGAAGAAACCCGTCTTGATTGACCCCGCGGTGCCAGATTGACGATCGGCCGATCGGTGACGTTTCCATGATGCCGGATAGAAGCGCCCATTCGGGTCAGCGAAATAATTGGTAGACGCCCGAGCTGTGATTCGTTTGCCCGTCCTCACTCCAGCCACCGCTCGTCAACGCTTTCCAAGGTACAGTACATCACCAAATTGCATACACTACGGCTTGACACAGCAGCTGACCAGTTAACGTCACAGGATGAACGTATTTCAGGTCGCTTCTCGTCAGTTCCGACGCAATGCGGCGGCAGCATCTCGCAGCGTTCGTTCCCAACACCCTCAACGTCCAGCAGCATTATCATCCCGGATTCTCAGCCGTGGATTTGCAGAAGTCAGACACGCGCAACCCGAAATTCCAAAACCCAAACCGAAGGAGTCCACCGCCCTGCGCAGAGCTGCCTCCGCGTCTCTTCCCATCCGTGCCAACCCGAATCCCACCCGGAGTGACATCCAACCGATATTCACGTATGCCACTGCGGAGCGCTACCTGATGCAGGGACTACGGGGGTCTCTACCTAAAGGTGCGGTACTCCTGCATGACGCGTGGTGGGTGCCAAAATGGACGGATAGCCAGACCGGGAAGGACGGTGAGATCTTCCTCTTCGCGAACGGGAGCTTCGTGTGCTGGGGCCTTGGGGAGGACGAGGCTCGGAGGTTCGCGGAGACGGTGCTCGCGCACTCCGGTGCGGAGCTTGCACCTCTGAAAGAGCCCGAGGCGGAGGATCTAGAGTTCGTCACGGATCCGGAAGAGTGAGTTCTCATGCATGGTAAACTGTGAAACGATGTTCTGACTCTGTACAGGAACACCCGGTTACAAGGAGATTTGATTGTGCTCGGTCGGACACCCCCCTTGAGCAGTGAAGACACTATGCCGCTTGAGCTTCCCTCGTCGGTGCTCCCCAAAGAGACGGTCCTGGCTCGCTATGCCTTCTCCCAGGCCCTGTCCCGATCGACAGCGCTTTCGGTGCTGGAGTCCTCCCTGGAAGAGTACCTCACTTCCATTGCGCCGCTTCCCCGTGCCCTTCAACGCACCGGCAAACCCGGTCTGGGCCGCCGAGCACTCGTCATGAAGCTGGGCGAACTCTTGCGCTTCCGGCAGGGTTTGAACCTGAACCGCGAGAACTTCTCGGACACCCCCGACTTTTATTGGTCTGAGCCTGTCCTCGAGGGTACGTAGACCTACCCGCTGCCTGACACTCTAGCTGATGGCACGTTCGCGTATAGCATACTTCAACTCGCTGAGCAATGCGCTTGAGATCCGGTCACGAACGCGTTCTGTGAACGACAAGATCACGTATGCGGCTGAAGTGCGTATGTCGAGCAAACTTGCGGACGCACATGCTGACGTTTCGCATAGATGCAATCGGTTCTGAGAGAACTCCTGACTGAGGTACGTAGGCGATCGTCCCGCCCGGCCCGAGAGTTTACCTGAATACCTTTGCAGACATCTGCGCACCGCATGGAACTCATCATCATCGCACTCATTGCGGTAGAAGTCGTCATCGTACGTCGCCTTTCGCTGTCGCAACTCTGCAGAAGCTAACGCTCCTCAGTGTCTCATCCGCGATGGACCCGAACTCTGGGAGATGGCCTTTGGACAGGAAGAGCCGAAAGCCAAGGAAGAGTCTGAGATCCTCTCTGCAGAAACGCAATGAGGTCGAGGCAGCCCATCACACCAACACGTCTCTACACTATCTTCTAATATCCTAGTAATTGGTAATACGGTGCCCCCGCTCTCTGTTCATGCACATGTCTAGAGTTCTCGCAAAATCACCGCTCTCGTCTTATAGCTAAGGCGCCATATCATAACATGCTTACTACCTGACCCCTCTGTATGCTTGCATACAGTACACCCACAATCCGCGCATCGTATGGTACGTGTGGGGTACACAGGTCCCCTTCCAATTGTTCCCGTTACTAACATGTTCGATTCCATTAGCTTGCCCACCTTCACTTGAGGTGTGGCGCACGCAAAGCTCATAGAGACGACGAAAGTCGGATTTGTGGCACCAGTATGATCTGCCGCTCCTCCGGTACAGACGCTCTACCGCTCGAATTGACATTAGGTCAAATGTTTCCGAACCTCCTTGCGTTGCGTATTGGGCCGTTGGATTGCAGAACCAGGTAGCAAACAAAGCCAACCTCGTGACATCAGGCCGTTTCACACATGCGTACCAATCTTTGCCATGAGTCTTGAGAACCCCGACCTTTGCCGCGACTATAAGGGCCGACGCGCGTGTCGCGGCCTCGGTCACGCCCTCATTGACATCCGCAGCTGTTGCGAGTTCTCAACATCAACCACCGACGACAGCGAAGAACGGGACAGCCATGGCCTCGGTGCGTGCTAGCAACGCCGACCTGCATAAGGCGCAGACCCTAAACACTTTTGGCTATGCGTTCTAGGAAAATACGGCACCGCGGACACCACTTCGGTTTGGCATCCTGGGTGCCGCGCGCATAGCGCCTAATGCGCTGTTGACACCCGCGAAGAGCCATCCTGACGTCGCCATCGTCGCCGTGGCATGCAGAGACCAGAAGAAGGGCGCCCAGTTTGCTCGCAAGCACAACATCCCGAAAACGTTCGCTGGTCCGCAGGCATACTTGGGTACATGGGTCGTTGCCTTAAGCAAGGTCTTTGAGTGGTACTAAACCAGGACCTGACAGAGTTGATCGCGGACCCTGGTATTGATGCGATATACAACCCGGTACGCCTTGATGCTCTGGGTTGCCTGCCTATTCGGTGTGTTGAATAGAAGGAATCCTAGCTGCCGAATGGTTTGCACTTTGAGTGGACCATGCGCGCGGTGGAGGCCGGTAAACATGTGTTGGTTGAGAAACCCTTCACTGATACGGCCGAGGAAGCTCGACAGCTCTTCGCCGCTGCCGAAAAGAAAGGCGTCGTCATCCTTGAGGCCATGCATGCTCTGTTCGTAACCCCTCCGCAGTTCGCAGGTTACCCAGCTCATATTTGGCTCTCCTCGCAGATTCCATCCCGCCATGCAGCGCGTGCGCGAGATCATTCAAAATGGCGAACTGGGAAAAGTGAAGAGCGCCAAAGCCTCTCTCGCCCTCCCTCAGGCCCTCTCGCGCTTCATGTTCTTGGAGGACGACGTGCGTTTCCAGTACGACCTTGGCGGTGGCTGCAGCATGGACATGGGAGGTCTGTTACGCTGTTTTTTCGGCGGTCTCTTACGCCGCTGTCACCGCTGCTGATGGTATCACGTCCGTAGTCTACCCTCTGGCGGCCATCCGCTACGTCGCGGGCGCCGAGTCCGCTGCGCTCGAGGTCACCTCCGCGACTGCAACCGGGCACCCGCTCGACCCGGAGCGTATCGACCGCGCCATGCACGCGACGTACGCCCTCTCGGACTCGGTCACCGCGGAGTCGACCGCGGACTTCGGCATCCCCGGCTGGGGGCCTTTCGGGCTCATCCCGAGCGGGATACACATCGACCTCGTCGTCTCGCTCGAAGGCGGGGATATCACGTACTTCAACTACGTCCTCCCCAGCACGTTCCACACGATCAAGGTCAAGCCCAAGCGCGGCAGTGCGCGTACTGAGAAGGTATACCGCTACGCGGACGGGAGGGGTGACAAATCCTGGTCGACGTGCGTGTTTTCCTCTTCCTTGTCGTTTAGGCGTGCGATCACGCGCAGCGGCGACGATGAGAAGGCTGATTGCGGATCGTGGGTGCCTACCAGATACCGTTACCAGCTCGAGGCGTTTGTGGACAAGGTTCGCGGACGGACGCCCTGGGCGTGGATTGACCCGCAGACGACCATCACGCAGATTGAGACGCTGGAGAGAATCTATGCCAAGGTACGCACGTCGACCTCCGCGGTTCCGGCAGTGCTGAAACTGCAGCTTCGCGATTTGTTCAGGCTGGTCTGCCACCCCGGGTTGCTTCCTCGTACAAGCCTGAAACATCCACGGTTTCTGCACTGAGCAGCGGCGATGCTTGACGCCATGTACAGCAATACTATGTCTCAACGCAGAGCTTAGGAGCGCCTCGCTCACATGTTCGAAGGCGATGTGAAGACAGGGTTGCCCCTTGGCTGAGAATGTTCGCTTTCCAGGTTGTTACGGTGTTAGAGTATTGCGGTATCTAGAGTGTGAGAGAACGGTTTGATTTGCTGGGTACTTCTCAGCGACGGTGCCCGCGCCAGGACCAATATCTGCATATAGCACTATCGTTCCGTGGCTAGGATTGGTGCTATCGCGGTACGTCATCCCCTCCTGGAAACTCCGACCGCAGACCGTTCCTGCCCAGCTCACCTCATAGACAGCTGAAACAAGCACACCCATACGATGACATGTATCGCTATCGGGTTAGCGGCGCGACGCCCGCCGATTCCGGTGGAGCCTCGACAAAGGCCCCATAAGCGCCTCGTTCTGGAGTGCATCTGTTCAGACGAGCGGCGACGCCCGTTGGCGCATTTTCATACTCCTCCTGACGTGCACAGATGTCCGCAGGCGGAGTATCCAAGAGCTGCACCTGGAACACCGCAGCTCGCCGCTCTCGAACGGCATAGTAGACGCGATGCTCTCACACATATAGTCGACCTTCCCGGAAGCGCGGCCGCGTGAGCCCAGGTATCTCATTCATCCTACCATATAGTTGTGCGTGCTCCAGTTGTGCTGTCGGAATGCCTTCGGTGGGTGCTCCTCTGCTATTACCATGTGCGAGTGACTGAGGTCCGTCCCCCATAGCACGTAACAGACAAGGCCGAGTCTCCCCTTCGCTTTGGTATCCTCGGAGCTGCCCGTGTTGGTCCCGACGCGCTCTTTACGCCGGCAAAGACACATCCCGAAGTTGCAGTCACGGCCGTCGCGTGCAGAGACCAAGCAAGGGGCTCCAAATATGCTCAAAAACATAGCATTCCCAAGGTCTTCTCTGGTCCCCAAGCCTACTTCGGTCCGTCTCCTCCAAGTCTGCGAGTCTCATATATCGCCTCATCTGTGTGACTTTGTAGACCTCGTCGCCGACCCGAACATTGACGTAGTCTACGTTGCGGTAAGCGGCCGTACACGGGGCCTGGCTGACGCCTAGCTAATCTTCAATTCCCGTGTAGCTGCCAGTCAGCCTCCACTTCGAGTGGTCCATGCGCGCGCTGCAAGCAGGCAAACACGTCCTCGTCGAAAAGCCGATGACGAGCAGGTCCGACGAAGCCCGCCAGATCTTCGCCCTCGCCAAGGAGAAGGGCCTCATCGCGCTCGAGGCGATCCACTGCACGTTCGTAGTATTCCCATAACCTCCTTTACTGCGCGCGCGCCACCACGACCGCCCGCAGGCCGAGCGCGGATCGTGGCTGAGGAGAGACGCACGCCCGCTGATCCGCGCCGTGAACAGATTCCATCCGGTCCTCCAGCGCGTCCGGGACATCGTCCGCAGCGGCGAGCTGGGCAAGGTCAAGAGCGTCCGCGCCGCGTTCGCCTGGCCGAGCGTGTACGCGCGCTTCCTCTTCCCCGCCGACGACATCCGCTACCGCTACGAGATGGGCGGCGGGTGCCAGATGGACATGGGCGGTGAGTACCTGACCCCCCGCATCCACCCGCTCGGGGTGGCGCACGCTCGCGCTTGCGCCCCCGCGCCCCCGTACCTCCGCGCTGATCCCGCCACCACAGTCTACCCTCTGACTGCGATCCGCTACGTCACGGGCGCAGAGTCCGCCCCGCTGGAGGTGACGTCCGCGAGCGCGACGGCGCACAGCACGGACCCCGCGCGGACCGACCGCGCGATGCACGCGACGTACGCGCTCCCCGACTCGGTCTCCGCGGAGACCTTCGCGGACCTCTCCGCGCCCGGGTGGGGGCCGTTCGGGCTGGTGCCGATTTGGCCGAAGATCGCGCTGGAGGTCGCGCTGGAGGGCGGGGACGTGGAGGTGTTTAACCCGCTTGACCCCGGGGTGTACCATCATATCAGGGTGAAGCCGAAGAGGGGGCCGAGTCGAACTGAGAGGCACTATCGCTATGCTGATGGGAGAGGGGAGAAGGACTGGCATTCGTGAGCGACGTTTCTTTTCGTGAATGCTGCGTGGAAGGAGGTCTGAGATGTGGGTGGCAGGTATACGTATCAGTTGCACGCGTTTGTCGACAAGGTCCGCGGGAGGACTCCGGCGGCTTGGACGGAGCCAATCACCACCATCACGGCTATAGAGACCATGGAGAGGATTTATGAGAAGGTCAGGCCTATGTATCTTGCACCCTCCGCAACACGGCGAATTCTGACGTGATTCCCTCCAGGCCGGGCTACCTCCTCGAGTTGCTTCTACCTACAAGCCAGAGACCGGCACTGCTCTGTCTGGATGATCGTGGAGCTCAAAGGAAACGAGACTGTATGTGCGCATGTACACTGACGAACGTCAATATCTATGCTAGAATGGCCTCTATTTTCTCCCTAACGCCGTTCTCCCAATCGTCCCAACACAGCGAAAGGATGACGGAGTCCCGCCCCGCCTTGCCCGAGTGGGCATCCCCTATCCTACCAGGCCTCCCCATCTCTGTCAGAATCTCCGGGAGGACCCAGAGCCAGTTGAGCAACCCCTCGCGCTTGAAGCCCATCTTCTCCGCCAGGCGGATGGACGGCGCGTTCTGCGGATGCGCACACCACGTCACCCTCCTGAAGCCGATCCCAGGCGGGGAGGCGCTCGGCAGGTCGAGCTGGTAGCGCAGCAAAAGGCCAATCATGTCCTTCGCGATGTGTGTGCCGCGGAACGCCGGAAAGACGAGCACGTACGCCGTCTCGGTCGAGAGGTTGCCCGGGGAGGTGTGGTACATGCCGACGACGCCCGCGAAGCTCCCGCCCGCGTCGGGGCGCGCCGCGTCCGGCCGCGTCTTGTCGATGACGGCGAAGAGCGCGTTGTGCGGGTCCCGGCGCACGTCGCGCTCGAGCCACGCGAGGAACTCGGCGAGCGTGCTGAAGACGAAGGGGTAGTAGCGGAAGTTCGCGAGGTCGGACCCGGCCTGGGCCCAGTACGCCTCGCCGTGCACGGAGGGGACGAAGGGCACGAGCTTCGTGCGCGCGTTTTGGAGCTTGTCTTCGTGGAGGGGGTACGCGAAGTTGATGTCGTACGGATCGGGCCCGTAGAGCTCGGAGGGTGGTATCGTGGGAGGAGCGCTGGGCTGGAAGTTGTTGACGTAGGCCATGGCTGAAAGTGGGTTGTCGGAGGCAGTTACGCTGGTGAACGTCTGGTACAGGCTGGCTGGCTCGTTTATACGACCCCGGGTATGACTCGGTGACGGAGTCAGCGTCTTGTTATCGATGCTGGTAGGTACGACCATCCATTTGACTCGACAAAGCGAAGCGCGAGCCTACCTCACCGTCCCTTAAGCGAGTTCGGTAGGGTAGGCGGGGTTCCGTGACCCCGATCCTGGCATCCTGGGCACCAAGTCGCTCGAGCAATGAGTGCCAGGCAAATACGTCACTCGATGTGAGTACTGGATGCACGCAACAGGGATGTCATGCTCCCACTCACCGTAGTTTGCTGTCGAAATGTCACGGATTTCTACATATTACAATTGAAATGCCCAGCGCAACATGTTCGACAGCGAAAGCTGGAGCTAAAGGTGCGAGCAACGGCCTCGAACTCCCAGATTGCAACGGACGCTAGGAACTCATATTCAAGGGGCCTGGAACCTATCGGACCGAAGTGTGTCATATGTCAGATCGTCAGAGCTGAGCGCACTTCGGATGGGCAGTGGCGGAGAAATTGTGGCATGGTACCAAGTACTCACAAGTACATGAAGCTCGCCTATTACTACAAGATCCGTGCTAGATGCTAGCCATCTCATTGCGGGGGGTTCTAATGAACGATACATTTGCAAGCCCTGGTGCTCGAGTGTCAGTTACGTAGGAAGACGACCCTCGCGGTGCAGCACAGCGTTCCCGCAGATCATCGTCGCTGGTGAGTAGCCGGATGACCGGGGCCCGAGAGCCGGGGCGAGGGGACATGCACACAGGGACGGTGCTGACAGAGCCTGTCGTCGACGCGCTCTGTACGGTTCTCCCATCTGCACCGGCGAGAACCTAGAGCACGCTCGCGGGGGAGAGATCTGGCACATGCTTTCTGCTCTCTCCCCGTCCTCCAATCGATTCTCTCGCCCCGGCGTCCTCCGCGCCTTAAAGCGTCCCCGCACGCTCGCTCTCGCACGCCGTCCCCATCTCAACCCTGCCATCTCCCTCGCCCTCGCGACCCGTCTGACTGTCCGCAGAAGCCCTCTCGGCACATTAGCACACACCCGCGCGTTCTTCAGCAGCCCTAGCACATCCTCTTCAGACATGTCCGAGGCAAAGTCCTTCTACGATCTCAAGGCAGAGCTTCCGGGAGGGAAGACGTACGACTTTGAGCAGCTCAAGGGCAAGGTCGTCCTCATCGTCAACGTCGCGTCCAAATGGTACGCCGCACCTCCCTACCATCTCCCTCTCCCTCTCCCTCTCACCTCCCGCACCGCACCGCACCACACGCTAACGTCCACGCAGCGGGTTCACGCCGCAGTACAAGGGCCTGCAGGCGCTGTACGACAAGTACAAGGACCGGGGGTTCGTCATCCTCGGCTTCCCGTGCAACCAGTTCGGCGGGCAGGAGCCCGAGAGCGACGACAAGATCGCGCAGTTCTGCGAGCTCAACCACGGCGTCACCTTCCCGCTCATGGCCAAGTCCGACGTGAACGGCGACGGCGCGAACGAGGTCTACAAGTGGCTCAAGGAGCGCAAGGCCGGCCTCCTCGGCCTCACCCGCATCAAGGTGCGTGCCCGCCCGCGCGTGTGGGCGTGTTTGGTGGTGTGTGGAGGGAAGAGCGAATGCTGACTTTGACTGGGGACGCGGCGCGTAGTGGAACTTTGAGAAGTTCCTGATCGACCGCGAGGGCAAGGTCGTCCACCGCTGGGCGTCGACCACGTCCCCCGAGGCGATCGACGCCGAGGTCGCGAAGCTCCTCTGACTGCACGGCCCCGACGAACCCAGCACCGCGACGACGACGACGAGCACGAAGTTGTGAACGGCGAAAGGCGAATGTAAACGACGGGAGTGTAATTTCTTGGATGTACTACCATACCACTGCGGCTTAACATTGATCATCGACGGGCGTGTATATACATGCCGCCGGTTAACGAATCTCATCCTTCTGCGTGAATTCGCTCCGTAGGATATATGGGGAACCAGTAGGTGTACAGCTATATTGACAGCGCATGCAAAACGACGTCTGGTCTGGTCTCGTCTACCGCTCCGTACGCGTACGAGTCCGTAAAAAACGTCGTACCGAACCCGACATCATGGAAGGTCATCGTGGCAGAGACCACTGCGTACGGAGCACCGCTCTCGAAGAAAAATCGACGAAACCGACGAAACCGACGAAACGACGACAAGACGGCAGAAGCTAGAAATATAGGTCGTCGATCAGCCACGGGGAAGCGCGGAAAGGGCCTGCGCTGCGAAGTACTGTATGTAATCCGGCGCGCGCGTATCGCTGCTAATACTACTACGAAAGTCTGTGGACAGGAAAGGAAGTATGTATGTACGTGAGAAGGAGGAAGAGAGGCGAAGGCGGGACCAGAAGTGCGGATCGGATGTATGATACGGATATAGATATGGCTATGTACGTGCGAGTGAGGGGGCGAGGTTGCATGTGCAGCGGAAGGTGGAGGTGGAGGTGGGGGTGGAGGTGGGGTGGAGGTGGGGGTGGCAGACAGCAGTTCGGACGAGCGAGCGAGAGGTATGGACGATGTAGAGGGGGAGGGGGGCAGGTATGCGGACCGAAGGTCGAGCGTTGGAGGTGCGAAAGCGGCGACGAGGGAGGGAGGGAAGAGAGGTAATAAATAAGCGGAAGCGCCACGGCTATAGCGCGCCCCACGCAAGCACCGCAAACACCCCGGCAAAGGCAGCCCAGGACGCACCAGCCCGCGGGCGCGCGCCGTTCTGCGTCCATC
The DNA here is from genome assembly GCA_022606195.1 of Trametes polyzona. Taxonomy (NCBI): domain Eukaryota; kingdom Fungi; phylum Basidiomycota; class Agaricomycetes; order Polyporales; family Polyporaceae; genus Trametes; species Trametes polyzona. The sequence goes on from JABYQF010000004.1 coordinate 1,186,953, forward strand.
CCGCCGGCACGCCAAGCGTGACGGACGCCTCGGACGCGGTCGACACGCTCGTGACCGTATGTCCTCCCGCGTCGGTGAGGATGAACGTCGCGGCAGTGGGCGAGGGCGTGATGGCGGGGAGCGCGGTCGCGTCCGCGTGCTTCGCGCCGAGGAGGGCCGAGTACGTGCTCGTCGCGAGCCCGCTCTTCGGCGCCTTGCCCCCGCGCGAGGCGGGCACGGACGTGTTGAACGTGTACGCCGGCGTCGTGGGCGACGGCGTGGGGAGGAGGAAGTTCGGGAGCGTCGTGCCGACCGTGGCGGAGTACGACGCGAGGAAGGCGGAGACGGACGCGGGGGGCTCGATCGGTGCGCTCGCGTTCGCGAGCGGGTAGAGGCCGATCATGGGGGGCTCCTTGGTGTTGATGCCGAAGCTGGGTATGAGAAACTTGGTTAGACTATCGTACATCCGCACTTTGCCACAAGCCATTCGTACCTGTAGATCGAGTAAACCGTCCGGAGGAATGGAGAGCCAAATTGCCAGTCGATCCCATCCGAGCTCGGAGGGAGAGCTCTAGGCCATGATAAGCACAGGTTCGGGTTCCCGGACGCAGGACCAATCAGGTAGTCAGTGGGCTGCAGCACAAAGTCACTTCCTCTACAGTCGACGTGCGAACGTTAGCCCGGGGTACAGAGAAATCAACAGACAACGCATACCCGAAGTTGAAGGCGATCGTCTCCTCGGTGTCGCACGGCACCACCCACTGCCCAAGACCTATCCGCGAAGCTCTGTTCAGTACAGGGAAGGAGACACGGGAAATGAAGAGGGAGAATGACGTACTGTCGTCCACGAGGCGTGCGCCGGAAATGAGGGAGAATATCCGCGAGACCTGCGCGAGCTCCGCCGTCAGCTCCGGTCGCGCCACAGACGCCCATTTCCCGCTCAGGGACGGGGTCGAGAGGGGATCCACTCACGTCCTGGTAGGGTCCATAGATCCCGGCGGTCCCTCTGTCAGGCACATGCAGCGGAAAGTGGAGCGAGAGGGCGATCGTCAATATAAGGTCGGGAACGCGGGGGATTAACCTCGCGGATGGAGTAGACAGGTACGCACGCGTCGACGAGAGCTAGTGAGGAGTTGAACGTTTGGGCGGGGTAAGTCGGTAGCGGCGTGACTACCGTCCCATTTACCTACGCGCGATTCGTCGGATTGTCCCGCATACATTGACCATTTGGGGCTCAAAAGACGCACCGAAACACCCTCCAGGACTAGCGACCATTGGAGGTAGGAAGACGAGTTGCTTTCGCTACCGAACGGGGAGAACGGCACAACCTCATTCCATTCAATGAGGCTCCGGTTCATCACAACCGTGCCGTCGATAGCGCCTTTCAAGCCGAGACGTCAGTCAGACCATCGCTGCAACCATTAGCGGGACCAGACCGGAGAACCTACCGAAGGTCAACGTGCCGCTCGAGTCCCGTGTGAGACTCAGCCCGAACAGGGGGTAGTCCAGCTGTCCGTTTTGCGCCATCGTAGCAAAGAAGGGCGTCGCTAATGGGCGGGGCGGAACATGAGGCCGATTGCGCGCGGGAAGAGAAGCGTAGAGGAACGTACCGTTGACGGCATGGCTCGCGATGGACGAAAGACGGGGGAAGCCCAAGCCGAGGACGCCGCTCACTTGGTCCGTGAAGTGTACGTCGGAGTGTGTTGCCAGAGCTATACCAAAGGACCACAGTCAGGAAACACGGAAACTACCTCGACGGAATGTTCATTGCGCTCGACTGCGCAGTCTTCACCGCGCGCGCAGGTGCTCGTGCACATAACGTTAGAGCCTCGCGTATCGCGACCGTCAAAGAGGTGTCAATGTCATTTGACGAAGCACCTGGGAAGCACGGCTTCCGTTCCGCACTCGCCAGACAGACCGGCTATGCGCATCGCCCCGCGTACCTTGCGCAGCAAGACCCTCCGACCTCGGAGGCTCGGACATCGGCCAAGAAACAGCTACTTACCGAACGCCTGCTCTGGTACAGTCAAGTTGCCCAGGGTCACAGATTCCTTGGCGACAAATCCTGTGACGTCTGGCCTTGGGTGTGAGCGACAGTCCGCAGTGAGACGGAGGAGGGGACGTACTGGAGCCGTCGGCGTAGCTCGCGTTGAACGCGGTCGCGTTCGAGTTAACGGAAACGAATGTCGGGCTCTCGAAGGAGAGCGGGTACTTGGGGACGTTGCACGCGCTGGAGGTGCAGTCTGAGGAGACGATCCAGAGGTCCGCGGACGCGGTGTCTATTGCGAGACGCAGGACGACCTTGCCCACGCCCGCGAGGACGTAGTACGTTCTGGCGCGGCCACCACAGTCAGTCTCATCTGCAGAAATGCCAGCTGAGCGGGCAACTCACTGTCTGTCCGATGCGAACGAGACAGGGACCACTGTCGAGTTCGTGGCGGGGGCCATGTTGGTCACGATGCCCTCGAGGACCTGGCGAGACTGCAGACGGCCACCGACGCTCGAGGATCTCCTGCGCATGTCTGGCCTCCATCGGCCGCTAAGCGGGGGCCCTGCGACGGCGGCAGTACCATCGAGGAAGGCGAGGACGGAGAGCAGGAGGAACAAGGGCAGCATGTCGGCGGTCTTGAGCGGGGATGCGACTGGGCCTGGCGGGGGAGGCTCAGCGGGCAGCGTGCATGCGCGCGGGGATGGGGACGTCGACAAGCGCGATTATAGGAGAGATGAGGGGTGCGGGAAAAAGAGCGGCGAGACGGCTGCGCTGTGGTCGCGGTGCCAATAAACAGGGTGTAATAGAGTACGTTACTGACGGCGACGCTGCCCTCCCTCAGCCTATGGCCAGCTACGCCCTTGCCGAGCCCCGGCGTCTCCTGCCCAGAATCCGGGGAGATCGGCGTCAACTGCCCTCACGCGCCTTACGTAACGCCGCAACTTTAATCAAACCTGCCAGAACGGGGATAATTGATCGCGCTCGGCTCTTCCTCTGCATCGCTGCCGCCACAGTTGCAGTACGCTCTGGTGTACTCACAGGTCACGTCCAGGACAGCGCATGCAGCTCAATTAGCCATGCCTCGTATACTGGTCGTTTTCTCTGTGTTCATCCCCGTCCTCGCAGTGCTCTGGGTCTGCCGGTCCTTCATTCCCACCTTTGATCTGGTGGCGAGCTTCCCCCTCTCTTGGCCGCTCGCCGTGCACCCTGACTCGAAGACTGCACAGCACGCCCATGACGACCTCCACTCCGCCCAGAAGCCCCTAGAGGCCATCCAAATCGGGGGCCAGCACCGCCCCGACGCTCCCCACTCCAACTCACACTCGTCGGAGGACGGGTCGGAACATGTGGAGGGCGAGTTTAGGCGGACGATCGTCGCCGTCGGCGACCTCCATGGCGACATGCCCAACGCGCAGAAGGTCCTCCACATGGCTGGCGTCGTGGACGAGGACGGAAACTGGTCTGGCGGTGTTGACTTCTTCGTCCAGACGGGCGACATCATCGACCGGTGCGTGTGCTTCCGCGAGACACGTATGCGAAGCGAGTACTGTGAACGTCGTTCTCACACTGGTATTCTCATTTGTAGAGGGGATGATACTATCAAGCTGTACATGTGGATGGACCGGCTCCGTGATCAGGCGAAGGCCGTTGGCGGGACGGTCCTCACCCACCTGGGCAACCACGAATGGATGAATGCTATCGGTCGGTACTGCCTCTTCGCGTCTAGCGGTCGCTTCCTCCCACACTAGAACTGACGTTTTCATACCGCTCAGGTGATTGGAGGTGAAGTTCATGTTGCATCAATGCCAGCACAGACCCGCGCATACTGACTCGAGCGCGCCAACACAGATACGTGCCTGCTACGGAGATCAAGACCTTCGGCTCCGTCGCCGCGCGCCAGAAGATGCTCTCCACCGGCCGCATCGGACGCAGCTGGGCCGCGAACTACACCACGACCTCCCGCCTCCCGTTGCACCCCTCGCTCGGCCCGCCGAACACGGACTACGACCCGGAGACGGACTATGTGTCCACCTCCGCGCTCTCGCACGCCGCCATCTCGTTCGTGCATGGCGGGCTCGCGCCGACTTACCCGGACTTGACGCCGTTCCCGTCGCGCATCAACGAGATCTCGTCGTCGCTGCTGCACAAGCTGCAGCACCGACACCAGCCCCCGCCTCACCCCCCGAACCCGTATCCCGGCTTGCCGCATGAGGCGACGCACGAGGAGCAGCGGTTGTACGCCTCCGACGGGCCGCTGTGGTACCGCGGGTGGGCGCTCGACCCCGAGGAGAAGGTGTGCAAGGAGGTTGACGACGTCCTGCGCCGCACTGGCACACGTAGGATGGTTATGGGGCATACGCCCGACTTCCAGGTGCGCGCACTCTACGGCGGGGTCCGTCTCGAGACTGACTGTCCGGTACTCCCGCAGAAAATCGTGTCGAGGTGCGGAGGGAAGATCATCATCATCGACACAGGCAAGTCCCTGACCGGTCTTCGTAAGGCCCAAGCACTGACGCAGTCCAATTATTAGGCATCTCGCACGCCTACGGCGGCGCCTTGTCAGCCCTCTCGGTGACGTACACCCTCACGCCGACCTCTCACAGCTCCGACGCCGCGGAGCAGAAGTGGACGGAGAAGGAGCTCGTGAAGGCGGTGTACGTCGACCGGGAAGTGGTTCTCGCATCCGATGAGAGGGAAGTCGTCGGAGACTTATTCTAGGTTCTCCACTTATCCAGGTAACTTATTTGGTTTCTGTCGTTGTATTGACGTACGCTTCGGATGGAATATACCGCGGGGCATATCTAGAGCCTCCAATCCCTTGGACAGGCACTGGGTGCAGCACAGCTCGAAGCCACTTTGACGTACTCCGTAGGTGTTTGTACCAACGGATTTCAACACTAAATTGTCTCCAGAACCACGCCTATGTGGTATGTTTCCAGCATGTCTCTCCTCAGTGGAACGTTCTAGTCCACTTCGGAACCCACTCTACTCCTTGCACCCGGCGGTTGACCCGGCCTGCAGTGGGGTTGAAAGGCGGATGTCGCCAAAGAACGAGCTTCCAACCGCTATTGCATATTCTCAAATCTCACCGGACGACTCAGTGTGTCGGATGTGGGAGGGAGCGGCGGAGGTGGGCAGCGCAAGTCCGAAGGGACATCCGAGGTCGAGGCCTACGTCATGGACGGGTTAGGCAGGTGACCTTCCAGATAAGGGAAAGTAATATTGGGTGGACATGATCGGCGCGTTCCGCTCCACTGAGCATGTCCGACGCGCGAGGGCATTTATACGCCCGCCCAGGGCCCTGGCAAGTCCACATCTGCACACAGCGCTCTACACTTGTCTACCACACACACTCACGCTTTACCCCAACCCCCACACGCGCATACACAAACACGCCATGGCCGGTCGACAGACGTACATCGACTACGCCAACACGCCAGCCAGTGAGCAGAGCGTTTACTTCGACGCTCCCGTCGCCATCTGGAACAACGCCCCCTCTGACGGCCCTCCTTCCGGTCCTCCAGGCGAACACACTGCGACCATCCCCGGCGCGTTCGAGCCCGACCAGCCTCTCGACGACGCGCACAAGCCTTCTGCCGTAGGCATCCCCCGCGACCCCATCGTCCGCAAGGGTCCCGCCGACGGCGACGAGGACGAGACACCCGCAGTGCCCGACAGCGAAGAGTCGTCCGGTTCCCAATCGCACTCGAAGCACCGCCGCTCGACGTCCGCCTCCGACTCCGGGTACGGCTCCACGTCCAACCCTGGCCCCGGCCCCGCGGAAGTGCGCCGCTCGCACTCGCGCGCGAGCACCAACCTCGCGCCGCTCCCCGTCCTCTGGAACAACAACAACAACAAGTCCCCCAGCCAGGACGCGCACCACCGCGGCCAGGCGATGCAGCGCTCCCTGGACGCCGACGATACCGACGTCGACGCTGAGACCGAGGACGAAGATGCCCGGCCGTCTGCTCGGCGCAACGATATGCACCGACGCGCCTCGTCCCTCCGCTCGTTCCGCTCTGCGACCCCGAGGGAAGGCGGCGCGGGCGCGAGTGTGCGCACGGCGCCGTCCGTCCTGCGCAGGCGGCGTGCGAGCCTCAGCGGGGGCAGCTTTGCCGGAGGCGCGGGCACCGTGGGCCCCGCCGCGAGCGTATCTGTGGACGACTCGTTTGACGTGCGCAGCCGGATGGCGGAGGCGGGCCTCAGCGAGAAGCAGAAGTCGAAGCTGAACAAGTCGCAGCGTGAGTGTCTCGACGTTATATCAGGAGGTAGTGTATTCTGATAACATTTATTGGGCCTGTGCAGTGAAGGAGGGAAAGAAGGTGGCCAAGATCATTAAGGCGGAGGGCAAGGCAGAGAAGAAGGCTCTTGACGAGGCTGTCAAGGAGCTCGCCGATATCCAAAAGCTGCAGAAGGTCGCGTTGAAGGTTCGTCTATTTCTGCGCCGTTTTGTAGTATTGCTTTCTCACACAACCACCATTAGGAGGAGGGCAAGTCCTACTCCTCCTATTCGAAGGCGCTCCGCGAGTTCCACAAGGCGGAGCTCGAGTTCTTCGCAGCGCGTGCGAAGTACGAGCGGGCCCAGGCCGAGCTGCAGGCGCAGGAGGAGGCGCGCGAGGCGGCTAAGCAACATGCTCAGGAAGCCACTGAGATGCTCCAGGAGAAGAACAGGGAAGTAGAATGGTTGAGGGCGCAGAAGGCGGCTGACGACGTGAGTGCCTCGAACTCAATGCCAGTCGCGGTAGATTGCTCACAGATTGTGTTTATCCATATAGCGCGAGAGGGGTGCGAAGATCAGGCAGCTCACCGGAAAGGCATAGTGGACGCCATATGGAGGCGAGCCGTACTCCCGTTACTTTACGAGCCATACACCCGTTCCGCAAGCTGTGCACCCGTTTCCTGTGATACCCGTGTACTGTAAAGTAGTCCTGCTATATCATACATTTCCAATACGCTATCCCCGAGCCAGTGTGTGTATCGTAAGACGACAGAGCGTATGTCGAATGGTGATAGCGTTTTGTGCGTTCTAACCGTTACAAGGAGAAACTCATCCTGGGCTTACGGGGATGTTAGCCATGGCGAGCCGTTCTACTCGAAGCCGATTGCGACATCTGAGACCACGCCTACCGCCAAGATACTGGAATGCATGCGAACATACTACCGACACGACCTCCCCTTGTACAGCGACGCACCGTAAGCCAACTCCCTGGCCTCGAACGATGAATAAGAGCGCATACGCCGGTAGCACCCCCCGTTCTCCGGTCCCGTCGCGGATAACAGGATAACACCGCGCGCCACCGGTGCGACGGTGTCCCCCACTGGGCCGCTGGCGGATGACGTCGATGACCGAGGGCGGATTCCTGCTTTGTAAGGGCCTCTGGGAACCTGGCTTTGTAAACGAGAACGTTCGATGTAAGCTGCCTCGCGCGCCGGTATAATTGCCCCCGCTCCTGGCTGGCTGGCTTGGAAGTCGACAACGACGCATCCGATACCACGACCGCTCCGAGTTCTACGCCGCTCTGAGTTTTTTGGTTACTGAGATGGCCTCTGCTAACAACAACAACAACAAGACGCCCATCTTCATCACCGGCGCTACTGGTAAGTAACTTGCTCAATTGACGTCATTTACTCAGTACTTACACCCTCGCTCGCTCACCAAACCGGCACCTCGATTAACTGCCCTGCCCTGTACTGTACTGCACAGGCTACATCGGCGGCTCGGTGCTCGAACGCCTGCTGAAGCACCCGAGCGCGGGCACGTTCGAGATCTCCGCGATCGTGCGCAACGCGGAGAAGGCGAAGATCCTGGAGAGCAAGTTCGGCGTCCGCGTCGTGCACGGCTCGCACCAGGACCTGGACAAGCTCGAGGCGCTCGCGGAGAACGCGCACGTCGTCTTCCACTGCGTGAGTTTCTATAGTCTGAGGTATAAGGGTAGGGGGTGCGATGCTGACACGACTTGGACAGGCTGATGCGGACGATGAGCCTGCGGCGCGTGCGATTCTGAGCGGGTTGAGGAAGAGGCACGCGAAGCTCGGTGACCTCCCCATCCTCATCCACACCGTACGTACCCTCCTCCACCGAAAACCGCACCAAGCGTCTAACGACACGCCGACAGTCCGGCACGGGCGAGCTCACCGACGACGCGCGGGGCGAGTACGCGACCGAGACGGTGTACTCGGACCTGAACGTCGCGCAGCTCAAGGCGATCCCGGAGAGCGCGTTCCACCGGAACGTGGACCTGCTCGTCGTGGAGGCGGACGAGCAGGGCTACGCGCGGACGCACATCGTCCTGCCGTCGACGATCTACGGGATCGCGCAGGGCGCGCTCTTCGACGCGGGCGTGTCGAACCCGCACTCGATCCAGATCCCGTACCTCATCAAGGCCGCGCTCGACCGCAAGCGCGCGGGCGTCGTCGGCCCTGGCAAGGCGCTCTGGCCCGACGTGCACATCCACGATGGTAAGTCAGGCTATCTCTTCCTTGGACGCGTGAAAAGGTGCACGTTCGCTCACGACGTCCTCCTCTCCTCTCCTTTCTCAGTCGCGGACCTGTACATCCAGCTGTTCGACCAGATCGTGAGCAACCCGGACAAGACCGGCCACGGCTGGGAGGGCTTCTACTTTGGCGAGAACGGGGAGCACAGCTGGTACCAGATCAGCCGCGCGATCGGGGAGGCGCTCGTCGCGCTCGGGATCGCGTCCGACGCGGAGCCGACGCCGTTCTCGGTCGCGGAGCTCGTCAAGTACTTTGGGAGCGAGCGCATGGGCTGGTACAGCGGCTCGAACTCGCGCTGCCGCGCGGACCGCGGGCGCGCGATCGGGTGGAAGCCGCGGTATACGACGGAGGATATGCTGAAGAGCATCAGGCCGGAGATCGAGGCGATCATCAAGCAGCAGAAGGCGGCGGGCAAGGCTTGAGCTTGAGGAGAGCTCTGGAGTGAGATACAGAGAGCAGTGGATTGTGGATGATGTACTTGTTGTAGGATACGCAATTTATTTTCCTGGATAGGCTTCTGCCGACTGTGCGATGGTGCCTTGGCTCCGGCGGGACAAGTCGACGAGCGATGAAGCAGCTTGCAGTGTATCCTGATGTCATTCTGAACAGATGTGCCTTCACTCGGCTAGTCGGCATTCATGTACATATTCAATTATAAGGTTTACGCCGAGTCGACCGGCAGCGCTCAGGCTGCCACCGCCGCCGGCGTGCCCGTTCCATGTTCCTAGTACGTAGACGCCGAGGCCTGTGGCAGTCACCGCAGCAGCGTCACAGCCATTGCGCACGCACTCGGTCTCCTCGGCAGGACTGGGCTCTGTATGCGGCTGTAGCAAGCTTTTTACTTCCCTCCGTGTCCTGCCACCCCTCGGCGAGCCCTGCGTGAAAGGGCCCGGATGGAGAATGTGCGCGTCCTGTTCCCCCCCTGAGCCGGTGTCTTTGCTGATCCCCGGATTCTTCCCTCCCGCAACGTCTGCACGTTCCGTGCGAAATGAGCCCGGGTCGTGGCTCGGTCCTGCCAGAGCTCGCCGGGAGGCGCTGAATGCCGCGGCATCGTGGTGATGCTTACCGCCGTCCTCGGTTGTGTCGCGACCATGTAACAAGAACGCCTCCGCTCTTCCTGGTATATCGGGTCGACGCCGAGATTTGGTGCTGCTGCAGCTGGCGAGAAAATCCGAGTGTCCGTGCCGATTGTTGACCACGCACCGCATTCGACAGGACGCGGCTGGTATTGGCTGGTATTGTGTGTGCCGTGGCGGTGAGGAGGGCGCTGATGAAGCTGTCAGCGAGCAGGTGTTCTGGCAGTTGGCTACCGCCTGCGGGCATGTGCCCGGCCGTCTTCTCTTCGGCTTGTTCCTCTCTTGGGCGGTGTGCCCTCTCTCTCTTCTGTCCTATATCAGCATGCCCTCCTCGCCAGGCGGCCGTGCGTTTCCCAGCCCACTCCGAAGAGTGCTCGTCCTCGCGTCTGCCGTCTTCCCGTCTCTCCTCCCCGTCCTACTTCTTTCCGGGTAATTCACGATGGCCATCGTACGCGTCCTCACAACACTCCTGGCCGCGGTGGCAACCGTCACCGGCTCACAACTCGCACGCCGCGTCCTGCACGAGCGGCTCAACGACCTCCCGCCCCGATGGTCTCTCCACCGCCGCGCGGACCCGGACGCGATCCTCCCGCTGCACATCGCCCTCAAGCAGTCCAATATCCACAAGCTCGACGAGTACCTCCTCGATATCGCCGACCCCGACTCGCCCAAGTACGGCCAGTGGTGGACGCCCGCCCAGGTCGTGCAGGCCTTCCGGCCCTCGCAGGAGTCCCACGACGCGGTCCGCGCCTGGCTCGCCGCGGACGGCGTCGACCCCGCTCGCGCGCGGGTGAGCAAGGACCAGTCGTACGTGCTCGTCGACGTGAGCGTCGCAGAGGCGGAGCGCCTCCTCGCGACCAAGTACTACGTCTACCAGCACGAGGACGGCTCGGAGGACGTCGGCTGCCACCACGGCTACCACCTCCCGGAAGACGTGCGCGAGCACGTCGACCTCGTCACGCCCACCGTGCACTTTGAGAAGGTTAAGCTCGGCGCGCACGCGAGGCGTAGTAGCAGGAAGAGGGGCCTTTCGAGCGCCGGACAGATGCGCCGACCGAACGGCGCGCCCATGCACCCGACGGATGTAAGTCTTTCCCGCAGCACCTTTGAGGAGGGCTTGTTGCAGTGTGCTGATAAGGTTTGACCATAGATGACGCACTGGGATGTCGCCAACTGCGACCAGGCGGCCACCCTCGACTGCTTCCGTGCGCTGTATGACTTCTACCCCAAGCTTACGGAGACGAACAAGAACTCTATCGGCGTTGGTAAGTGGGATCTCTCATGACTGCTTATGCGACAAACCGGATGCATTCTAACTGCGTTGCATCTCAGTGGAATTGGCCGAACAGACTCTGAACGCCGACGACCTCGACATCTTCCTCAAGCAGTTTAACCCGGAAGCAGCAGGCACGCTGCCGGTCTTCGTCGGCATCGACACAGATTCCCGTCAGTCACCGTGAACGTAATTCAGGTCATGAGTACTTACCGGTCCATTTTCTCAGAAACGCCCGACTTCACTGAAACGGACCCGAACGACATCGAGGAGCCTGACCTGGACTTCGAGCTCGCCATCGGTCTCCTCGGCTCGGAACAGAAGGTCACCCTCTTCCAAGTCGGCGGAAGTGCGTCCTAGCTCCTCCAGTCTTTCACTGCTGCTCGTGCTTAGTTCGCTAACGCATGGATCCTACTCCCTTCCATCCATCCAGGTGGCTCCGTCAACTTCCTCCTGGACGCCTTCGACGGGAGTTTCTGCACCTTCGAGGGCGGAGACGACCCCGACATCGACGGCCCGCTGAACGTCACGGAGAACTGCGGCCTCACCAAGCCCGCGAACGTCATCTCCGTCTCGTTCACCGGTGGCGAGGACTTCCCGCCGTTTTACATGGAGCGCCAGTGCCAGGAATTCGGCAAGGTGAGCACCCCTTTCCCCCGTTCTTCATGCGCCTCAACGGCTATTCGCTTGGTGGAGGCTGACCGACGGTGGTGGTGATACTCAGGTCTCGATGATGGGCGTGACGTTCCTCTTTGCGTCTGGCGACAACGGGGTCGCTTCCAACGGCGATAACCTGTGCTTGTCCGCAAACGGCACCGCCGAGCCAGGACCAGGGAGGTTCCTCCCGAACTTCCCCTCGACGTGCCCCTTCGTCACCGCCGTCGGCGCAACGCAGGTCGACCCCGGCAAGTCGGTACGTTGTCCTCTCCCCCCACCCTCCCCCCCTTCCATCCCACCTCACCTACCCACCCTCGTCGCGGTCGTCGCTAACAACCGCGTCCCTGCCCTTCCCCCCGCCCCCGCAGGTCCACGACCCAGAAAGCGCAACCTCGCTCTTCGGCTCCGGCGGCGGCTTCTCAAACGTCTTCCCCCGCCCCTCGTTCCAGCACCGGCACGTGGAGCGGTACCTCCGGCGGCTCGGGGGCCGCGTCGACCCGGCGCTCTTCAACCGCACCGGGCGCGCGATCCCGGACGTCGCCGCGAACGGGCTGCCCACCGTCGCCGTCGTGGGCGGGAACGCGACGCTCACCGGGGGCACGTCCGCGGCGACGCCGATCTTCGCCGCGATTCTCGCCGCGGTGAACGACGCGCGGCTCGCGCGCGGGAAGAGCCCGGTCGGGTGGATCAACCCTGCGGTGCGTCCCTGCTGTTTCCCCCTTTGGGGTTTGCTTGTGCGGGAGGGTGGGAGAAAGGCTGACTGGGGTGTGCTCTATTTTTCGACGCAGATATACTCGCACCTGTTCGCGGACGCGTTCCACGACATCACGAACGGGACGAACCCGGGATGCGGGACGGAGGGGTTCCCTGCGCTGCGCGGCTGGGACCCGGTCACGGGCCTCGGCACGCCCGACTTTCCCAAGCTCGTCAAGCGTTTCCTCGCCCTGCCTTGAGTCGCGTCGCGCCTAGTGTGGTGTCTCGACACCCGAGGCCTTGGTGGGTCGCAGGGGTGGGGGTGTAGGAAGGGAAGGGGGAAGGGGGGTAGCGCCTTACGAGCAGGACGCTTTCGCATGGTTTGGCTCTGTTGTTTCATTACTTACTTGCAACTGTTGGTGCTGGGGCTCGCTTCACGGACACTGTCGGGTAGCTTACGAACGCATTACGATCTGCTTAGTCGTTACGGGCACAGGCAATATACAGACAATGGACTTGTTGTACACTGCACGCACGGGATATTGTATTGTATGCGACCTTCCACGACGACGGCGGAGGCGTGGGGCCCGCCCCGTCTGTACTGGCAGGTGACGCTTTCGCCTGAGCTCGTATTCAGAAGTCAAGTAGAGCCTAGCAAATGCCCCACGCTAGGATCAGGGACAGGCAAGCCTTGGCCCTACTCGCATCCTCGCCGCTGCAGGCCTTGTGGATCACGGGCCACGGCGCCTCTGACGCGAGGACTTGTGTGACCGGGACTAGTTGTTTCGGAGACACCCTTAGCATCTGGAAGCGTGCAAGAGTCGATCCACAGTGTACAGAACGCGCATTGAGACGGAGAAACGAAAATACAAGGGTAATACAGATGCGAATGATACATGTCCACTTCATGCCTGCGCCGACACGCGCGTCAGTCAACGCGCTCTCCGGACAGCATGATGATATAGGCGTCTGAGGAGACGTACCAGGTAATTGTACGACTTGCGGTCCTCGCAGCGCTCCAGGTATTCGCGCTGTTCGAGTGCGCGGTGGTCAGAAACGCATTAGAGGATCGACATTTTGTTCGATGGGCACTTGCCTCGATCAGGCCCTCTATACGCTTCTTGATCGCCATCGGGTTGGGCTGGAAGCGGCTCGCGAGCTGGCGCGTCACCTCGTTGACGAGGTCATTGTGCGTCATGTGTTTCCTGTCCTTCATAATGCGCACGATGCACGCCTGGAGGAGACATGTGAACCCGTCTGCCTGCTACCGTCGTCGTGTCAGGCAGGGGCAGTAGGAAACGCACCTCGGTCTGGTGCCGCCGCTCCTCGTCGATGCGGTCCTTCGTCTCCTTGCGCTCTTCCGTGTTCTCGACCCGGGACGCGATGGTGTTGATCTTGATCTTCTGGAGCGGCGCGGAGAAGTCGACGTTGAACGAGAAGGAGTCGCTGTCGTTCACGTCGCGGCCTGGTGGATGCTTCTTGAGGATCTTGTACTTTGCGCATGCGAGTGACTGTAGCTGCCGCTTGAGCTCTACGTCTGGGATCGCAGTTGCGGACTTGATTTCCTATAGTCGCAGATACAGATGAGCCAATGCTTGTAACACACATCGGGGGATGTTCGCACCTCGTACGTGAGGAACTGATCGTCCAGGATGTCTTCGAACAGTAAGAGGATGACTAGCGCGAACGTTGACACGTTCAAGTCGTGCTTTCGTGTCTTGAACTTCACTCTCACGTCGGCGTTACCGAGTGAGGGCTGCCATGTGAGCCGTCGCCCTGAATGCCTTGATAGGTAGAAACGCTCGAACGACTTCGAAGCCGCGATGAGTTGTGCGGGGAAGGTACATGATGCAGCGGAGTGCGACATTGGCCAGAACGTCGATGTCATGACGGTGACTGAGAGATCGATGTCTTGCTCCTGTACCGACGATCGTGAGAGGGAGGTCACCGCAAGAAGGCTTGATACGTACGATGGCGTTCTTCGCGAGATAGTCGCGGTAGGCCTGCATGGTGTCGGCGGAGATCTTCATGTCGTGGAACATGCCCTCCAGCTTCTGCGTGAACTGGTACCCACACTCCACCTTGAGTTTCGCGAGCATTCCCCGTTCCGCATCGTCGGATACGGAGCGGCCCAGGAGGAGCCGTTTCGCCAGATGGCCTTTGTAGTATCGTTCGAAGACATCCTTGTCAGTGACGAAGCGGAACACGGTGATTGTCTTATCCAGAACGATGTCGACTTCGGTGTCCGATTTCTGACCCGGGCGTGAGATACGGACGCCTTGCGAGCATGGAGTGTAGTGCTTACGCCCTTGAGCCCCTTCTTCAAGTTCTCATCGATGAACAGCGAGATGAACTCAGGAGACTTCTCGTTCAGATTGATGAATGTCTCAAATGCCTGTCGAGCCTTGAGCACCCACGTCTGCCCCTCATAGACGCACGCTACGCACCTCGTTCAACCCGCTCTCCAGTTCGCGATCGCTCTGGAACGCCTTGCTCCATATTCTATCGAACTTGTCCTTCAGGTCCAACACGTCCTGCACCCACTTCAATGCCAGGGCCAGCGTTTGCGCAGCAGCGTTTGGTGGTCGTGCTTTCGCCTTGCCCTTGCCCTTTGCTGAAGGCTCAGCAACCTCTTCCTCCTGGGAATCCGCCCCGTCGCCGCCGAGCCCCGCGCTAGCGTCGTTGATCTCTTTACCCCGGCGGATGACCGTTTCTCGCAACGACTTCCGAAGACAGGGAAGCCCAGCGGAGACTCTGGTGAACAGCCTGTACAGGCGCGCGAGATCGTCGATCCGATCCGAGTCGATCATAGCGTCCAGACCAGAGTTGGGCATATTCACTACGGTCCATAAATGCGCGGAGACCAAGTGGTTTTCCAATATCCTTTGCAGGGGGAGGCTGGTCAATGTCGACAGGATATGGTGCGTCCTTGACTCCTCTTCCTGGAAGCGTGCTTCCACCTGTATATGTCGGCGGACTACATTCATCATTCAATCCTGATCTCGCGAACGTAAATCGACGTACTCTTCGTAGGTATTCCGGGGCGTCACACGTCTCCAGCAGCCTCTCCCCCTCATTCTTGTAGAACTTCTCACTCTCGCTGAGGACGGCGGGTTCGATGTCTCTCCGGTATAGTGAAGTGCCATCACGACTTGCAGGGTCGGTGAGCTGCAGAAAGACATCGACACAACCCTTGACAGACGAACGGTTTATGGTGTACCCGTCGCGTTCGGTCTGGATGAGGGTGAGGATTGCGGAGATGACATGGCCCTCGATGGGCGGTCGGATGATGTGCTTGATGAATAGGATGAGGCCTTGATCCCATATCTCGGGCACGTTCGCGGACTTGGTGTACACCCGATCCTACAGAACCGTTCGTACGGGATCGCATTGCGTCGAAGTAGAGATACTCACCATGTACTTGAGAACGTCGCGCAGCTTTGACAGACTGGAGGTATGATCGTCCCAGACCTTCTTGAGAGCCTTCAATAACATTTCCCCCTCCTGACTCTTCTGCATTGGGTCATTCGTCACGCCGGCGGGAAAGGCTGGAATGATGTACTCCTTTGCGAGCTTGTCCAAGTTGTCCGCTATAAGCTGCGTAGAGCCCTTGTACAACTTATCTCCGTTTTTGTAGAGGACCATGTTGTACGCGTATCGGTGATTTTCCTCGAAGGACAGGTTTGCCGCGTTATGGTTCTGAATCTCTATGATGTTCCTAGAGAGCTTCGCCCATGTCTCGTCCATAGATATGTCTGGACCATGCTGCGGCTGGGTAAGACAACAGCTGAAATACACCCAGGTCAAGCCATACCTTCTTCACGGGTTTCTGTGACAAACGGTCAGACACAATCACCCCGACGGCATCGCGGATCCCCTCACAATTCGTGTCTTGCCCCCTCGCATTCGCGGCGGCACTTGACAATAAGGCGTTGGCTTATGTGTTGTACAGCATCAAAGACAACATACCCGAAGCCATCTCGTAAGCCCAGAGCAGTCACAGGAGGTCGACACGGCGAGTTGGTATATGCGGTAGAGGGAGGGCGGTGGCGGCGGAGGACTGTGCCTTAGGGCCACACTCGAGAGAGCGCTCGCTTAGCATGCTGCATTCACGTGACCTTAACGGCGGGACAAACATATCGGTACGGGTCGACAACCGCCTCGTAACAAGGGCGCACGCCTGTTGCTGCTTTACATCGCTACAGAGACCTGCCCATATTGAACGTACGTTCGCGAAGTAGTACTGGCACGTTATGTATGACATTCTCGATACGAAACAACATCGCAGGACAGTTTACACTTCATAGAAGAGGTATCAGACGCCTGGCAGTGGCTGGCAACGTCAGGAGGTATGGCTGGCATCCCAGAGAAGCTACCTCGGCCCGTTCTTGCACTCCAGAGTCGCGACCCACATTGTACCAGCTGCAACGAAACGTCAATGCGCGCACGGAATCGCGGGTCACCGTGAATGACTTACTCTGCCAGCCGCCATTTCTCGCGAACCCAGAGTTCCCCTTCAAAGTACCATTGCGGCTCCGCATCCTCCGGCAAACCCAGAATTTCTTTCAAGATTTGCAGGATATGTCTACCCCGTCGTGTAGTATACTCCTGAACCTTGCTGGGTCCTCCGTGGTGGGCACTGTGCGTGTAGAGCACGACCACACCGTGTGCATGCCCGCTGCTTCTACTCGGAAAACCGCGTGACGGGCGATTTACGAACTTTTTCTGGACGAACTGCTCCTTCCCTCGGCGGGTTCTTTGTATCTAGCGAGTACTATCACTAGCGATTACAGTAGTGCAAACGGGGCGTCTTCATGAGTACAGGTGAGGTGGTGGTCAATACAGCGATGCGGCGGACGGCGGGCGTGAAAGAGCGAAGGAATGCGACGACGGCGGAAGATGGGCGAGTGTAGATCGGAGGGTAATGTAATACTAGACAGCAATGAATGATGCGTAACATGGGGTCGGTCGTGGCGTTACTGTACGTCGTTGTGGGAGGGGAGTGGGAGTGGGCAGGGACGGTTCACGAGCCTGCGCGCGACGCGCGCACGAAGTCCGTAAAGTACTTGCGGAAAGCCTTCCCGTCGAGTTCGTGCATCTTGCTCGCGAACTCCGCTGCGGTCGCCGGCGGCCAGTTTTGTGAGGGGAGGAAGACCGACACGAACCAGTCCGAGGCTTCTTGACCTCTCGCCTTCACAATCGTTTGCAGCAAGTTGGCGATCTCCTGCAGTACCTAGGGGGAGAGTTAGTTTTTGGACGACGGCGCGAACGTCAGGCACTTACAACGACGATCTGGCCGTCTTTGATGTTGAATTGGGGTAGTGATAGAACAGCGAACGCCGTTGGAACCACGCGCTCGTAGACGAAGCGTTCGAAGCCGGGTAGCACTTGTTGACCTCCCGTCTTCGGCGGTTCCGCCCACGCAGACACGCAACGACCGAAGAACGAGAAGGCAGCTTTCTCGCTGGAGGGATCGGACGGATCTTCTGCGAGGCGCAGCATGCTCTCTAGGAGGCCTTCGAGCTGACCCTTATTCCCTGCACGTCATGTCAGCGGTTGCTCGCCGAGTTGATACTGTCAATCACTTACTATCCGAAATAAAAACGGTATGCAACTTGGAGGAGATGATGCTGGTAAGGAGCCCGAGGTATGCACGCTTGGTGTCCACATGAGCGACCTGATCATCCGTTCCGGTGACTGGCTGAGCAAGGAGGCTGTTGATGTGTGCACTGAGGGGCCCGATGAGCTGATCCAGGACGTCTAACAAGTCCTCCTGCAGATTTATGAGCGTTGCACGTCCAGTGAAAACAAGGCGCATCTTACCTGGAGCTTGTGGATAGATAAGCTGATGAAGTTCATGAAGTCGATCAGCTCCGACGGCTCGAAGTGCGCCAATAGGTTCGCCATGAGCGTGGGGATGAGTTGCGCAACGTTCGAGCCTGTCGTCGCCAGGATACGGGCGAAGGCGAAGCGCGTCTGGAGCAGAGATGAGAACAGAGACAGAGTGTCCGGAAGGAGCGACGTACAGCATCCCGAACGACCTTGAAGACGTTCATGGCTTCTAGGCAGACAAGGATCGCCTGGCCGACCTCTCGGAACACATCGAGAGGGGGCGCGTTGTAGCCTTCCGGCACTGGGTTGGGGTACTCCGGGAACCCCTTCGCGATGTTGCCCAAAGCCATGATGATGTGGTGTACCTTCAGGATGGGTAGTATGTCCTCCGGACCCTTCACCGCCTGCAAGCTCGCGGAGAGCTCGTCCAGTAGTGGCCGGACGACGGATAGAAGGAGGGCCGCAGCCTGATCGGGGGTCTTGTGAAGGAGTGAGATAAGCGTGCCGGTCGCCTCAAACAGGTATAGTTGTGAGTCGAAGATTGTGGGAGTCGTGACGGCCTCCTGTAGAATGTCTTGTGATTCCGGGTTCTCCAGTTCTGGCAGTTCCACTTGGATCACAAGGAGGTCGCGGATGCTCTCCAGCAATGAAACAGCTACTTCGGGCGTGATCTCGTTCCGGTCTTCGCGGATGAAACGGTAGAAGAGGTAGTAGACTCGAGAGCGAGTGCTCGATTCTGGGCTATGCAAACCTCTGCGACAGGACAATGAGAGACCATCAATCTCAGATACTAAACTGTATACTCACTGAACGTCGAGCATGGCCTGCAAAGTCGGCATGATGCATTCTTTGCGAACCTTGAAGAAGTCGCCGTACCGCGCAACCGTCTCGAAGAACTGCATCACAACCGTCTTGTGGGGGTACGCTGATATTCCGGACTGAATGAGCGCATACAGCATCTCGCCATGGCTAGTCAAGGGGTATTCCGAATAGTCGGTTTCCTTTCGCTTGTCTTTCTGCACCGCGGGGGCCTGGCAGAAGGCCGCGCGACCCTTCCCGCCAGCTGGAAGGGGAGATGAGACCATTGCATCAGATGCGTACATAGTGGGATCCTTACATTTGTTGATCTCGCCGAAGATGTAGACGAGGTAGACCGCTAGTTCCGCGTCGTTCCATTTGAGCGTGACGCCGTTTTGATATGCGGTGAGGGTGTTCAAAGCCAATGTCCTAACCGCGTCCGTGACCAGTTCGGGGTCGATCATCAGGGTTGAATCCATGAACACTCGAAGTTCCTGCACGTCGATCGTGAGAGAATGACCGGTGTGCTCCACGTACATGGCTTACCTTGCGCAAGTCCTCGAATGCGGCCTTGTCATCCTCGTCTATGTCTTCTGGATCGTCGTCCACGTCCCACTTCAGCTTCTCCAGGATCACGGTGAGCAGCGAAGAGAGGAAGGAGCGCCTCGCAGGGTCCAACGGTTCGGACGATGATTTTCGTTGTCGCTTGTACTGAGAGGCGGCGTGAGCAATGCCTGCATCCCATGCAATCAACGGTAACTCACACTGAGGAGGATAGTCTGTAGGAGAGGGAAGACGGTGGAGCAGGTATCGTCGTACTCGTCCGCCAAGAAGCGGAGCATGACCGGGAGGATCTGGTTGAGCAACACGCCCGCCTCCGCGCGAACGCCCTCATCGGGACACTCCTACACCGAACTGTCAGATCGACGGTCCCAACAGCGATGTCGCAGCACGCGCACTCACGTCCGTCAATTTGCAGAGCTCCAGACCGAGGATGTTGAGCAGCTTACCGAGAGCCTCGCGATAAGACTCCTCGCCTTCGTCCGTCTCGGACCCGCGGCTGATCTGCTCTGTGCGCGTTTTCTGCTCCAGCGCCTCAAGAACCTGGCCCAGAGACAGCACCTTGATTAACTGGAGCTTGTCTCCGGGCTCCTTCAGACCCTTCGCGACGATACGCGTGAGCGCGAGGGAGGTCGCGAGACGGATAGGGAGAGAGGGATCGGATAGAAGGGTGAACAGCAAGGGGACAGTGTCTCGCGTGACCGTGAGGTTGATGTCGATCCATCCGACGTACGAGGCGTATGTTCTGATCCCCCAGTCTACCACTTCCACAGCGGAGTCCAACTCCTTTTCTGACGTCTGCGTGGTGCCGTCCTTGCGCAGGCGCGACATGCGTTCTACGCCGTCCGCCACAATCGTAAGGACAGCATCGTTGATGCGGGCAGCATCTCGTTCCCGCACAGCGTCCCGCACACGAGTGTCGCGAGCGTGTCGCTCGGCAGTGAACGACCGTGCAGCCTTGATGATCTGGTCCGCGACTTCCCCGGAGATTTCTAGGATGAGATGGAAGAGGAGAAGGGAGACGTGCGGATTGAAGGTCGTCTGAGAGGTGGACTCGGGCGGATGAATGAGTGCGAAGAAGTCGGTGAAGAAGGACGGCCACTTGTCAATGTATGTGCAGAGGAAGAAGAGCGTGAGGGTATGCGCGAACTTGTTACGCAGGACTGCAAGGGGTGGTCAATCCACCGCTATCCGCACACCGCAAGGGTACTCACACGAGGCTTCTGACTCCGCAGGACCATAGAGATACTCTGTCTGAATATAGTTGAGGAGAGATTGTTGTAGTGTTTGGAACATTTCGTCATCTAGTGGCTCGAAACTACGCCGGTCATCCTCATCGTTCAATAAACCGTCGGCCTATGTGAGTCGTGCGGCGACTCACCGGTTGTCCAGGAACTCATCCAATACACGTAACGCAAAGAAGCGGACTTGCGCGGGATGTTTCCGCCCGCCATTCGGGCCCGCCTCCACGAACACCGCAAGCGCAAGTCTCCAGGCAGAACTGTTTTGTTGGATGAGGGTCAGGTACTGGAGAGCCTGCTGGTGCAATGAGCTCTGCGCGGGATCGGAGGCAATCAGGATCGCTTGGACGAATTGGTTCAAGTCCTGTTCCATGTCGCGAGCGGTTGTCGTTCAAGACGACTGGGGAGAAAGAGGGAGAGGTATTGTGACCGAGCCGCTCTCTGTCTGTGGCTTTCTGCGGGAGAGCTACGCCACGGCCGTCGATTATCTTAATCTTTCACGGCCACGTGCTCGAAATCGACAAAAGCTCAGATCCGTGTGGCCGATGGACCGTCTTTCCTCTGTAGTTTGGGTATACACCAAGATCGTATGACGAATGGAGGATGTGGTATGAGGACAGCGTATGGGGAGAGGTTGAGTACGTATAACAACGACGTGCCCGAGTCAAAAGTCGTCATACTGTGTGCAGGCACGTGAGACGCGTATCATTTACTACGCGTTTGACTTTCGCGTAACCGCTACGCGAGGTGCGCCGCCTGCGAACCGATCCTAGAATTAACGTTCTGAACTGTGTATATTCGAAGGAAATGTTGATTGTGGTAGTAGTAAATCATCACAAGGAATGTGAGCAGGTATAGGTAGCAATCCTCGAGCCGCGTCTACCTGGGTAAACTATACAAAGTCTAGGACATAAACATTACCGTCATACATCCCCAAGCAAAGCCTACCCGAGACCTCGTCGAACGCTAGCGAATGGCACATGTTCGGTGTGAATGGAAGTTCGGGGAGGGGTGGTAGTAGCATCCCAACCTCCGCCTTCCTAGTATGGGGGTCGTACGCCAGTTTCATCACCCTGTTCTGCTGCGTCTCCCAGTTGTGTTCCAGCCAGACACCTCGGACTCCAAGAGCGCCCACCTGTGCGAGCTGCGCCGACGACTCGTCGCCGATCGGGAACTCCTTCGAGGACATGCCGGTCAGAGAGACCGCATCCGGTTCGACGTCAAAAGAGAACCGGAGGAGTTGCGCGCTGTGCGGATGGACTGAATGGTAGAACATGACAGCAGCGAGGCTGGGAGATGAAGTTGCAGGAGAGACTTGCGCAATGTGGTGGCCGGGTACCGCCATAGGTGTGGGGCCTGTGAACTGAGCGACCATGGGCCCAAGGTCGGTGTATGCGTAATCGTCGTCCACATCATCGGCAGGGTTGGCTGCAGCGGGAGGGCTAGCGCGAGGGCTGCCACCCGGAGGGGTGGAGAACGGGTTGGGAATCCTGTACACCCGGACGGCGAAATCCTCGTTGACCTCTCCTACTAGGAAGAGGTAATCACCCCATACGCGAATCCAGAGGAAGGAGAATGACTGTAGCGAGACAGCGCATACGTTGAGAGACAACAGCATCAGGCGGGCTGTATAGGCTCACCTGGGCAAAGCTAGGGTCAACCCACTTAGTGGCGCCGGTCTCCGGGTTGACGAATAGAATCTGCAGCGAACCAGCGCCTCCACCAGTGTCGAGAGCGAATATAGTCACAATGAGCAGCTTGTCGTAGGCTGCAATTTCGTGTATGATAGGGCGGAGATGGAGGGCACGGGGATGTGGAACAATCTGCAGCAATTTCGAATTCACAGGAGGGTATGTCGGGTAGATGCCGTATTGCATGGTCTGAGCATCATGCAACGAGATCGAGTGTACTTCAATGACCCTGAACAAGTGGCAATGAATACAGTGTGATAGATGCACAGCACAGAACGTCAGCTTACTCTTGGTGATCGCATACGCCGACGACAAGTGTAGCGAGGTCGCCCTCGGCACTTTGCACTAGCGTGCAGCTCCGGTAGATGCCCGATATCTCAGTGGACCATACGCGGTGCATGTTCGTCACGTCCGCCAGGTTCCACAGGCTCATCCGAGTATACCAGGACTCACGCTTGAGCGTGCGTTGCGCAGTCCACAGCCACTTCCCCCCAGGGAGGAACTGCATCTGGTCCACGTACTGACCGCTGTTGTCATCGATGAGCGGGTGTGTGCCCCGTACTCGGGTCTGGCCGCGCCAGTTGGCGTCCAGTCGAATCGCCTTGATCGCAAGCCGCTGCAGCTCATCTCCTGGGAGCGCAGAGGGGGGCGTGTTAAAGGGTAGGTCGAGTGGGAGGGAGAACTCGGCTGCAAGGCGATGCCATATGTAGTCGTTGCCCCCAAAGGCGTGCAGGCTACGACACGTCTACGGTGAGCAGCACGGAGTCAGTATGCGAACGATCACGCGATGGGAAGCGGAAGTAGGCACCTTGCGCAACGTTAGGACGTCGCGTACGCCGAGATACTGCACAACCTCGAGCAGGATGTCCTCAGGTAGGTGGGTGAGCATGCTTTCGCATGGAGGACGTGGCGGTCGGGGATAAAGGAGACATCGCACTGACTCGGGGTGGTCGGACTCAAGAACGGAAGCATGCGCCGTTGGGCTGCATGTGCTCATGGCCGGGTCGATCGACTGCTCTAGATTATCTGATAAGATTAGATGTCCTCACCCGCAGCCCTCGTGCAGATAGACGCTCCTGCCTGCGGCGGGCGCGACCAAGTGATCGCTCCCTCAGGTTGACCAAAAACCTCCACGTTCGTCTCATATTCAGCTCAATGGTCAATCGACTACGTCGTACGTGGAAGGTTCACGTCGCGACACGCTATATCAAACTGTTGCGGTGCAACATTGGTGCGCAGCGCAAAGATCCTCACGCACGGAACCGACGACTTGTCGAGACAATGCCTCGGAATGCCGTGCCTCCCGTTAGTGCGTGTCCGCCGCCGTAATCGCCACGCACATCACAGAAAGCTGCGAGCAGCCCAATAAGCACTGATGCACATGGAATCAGCGCGTTGATGACAATGCTATACTCGTGGAGGCCGCCATGAGGCCAGGTGCACTCGAATCTATGACTTCGGCTGTACTTCCCTGTAGGAATAATGCACTGTTGCTTACTTGTCCTTCTGTCGCGCTGAATGGCTCTGCATTACCATGGCGAGCACTACCTGGTTCGTGCAGAAACCCATATAAACGGCATGCACATGCTTTCCCGAGAGCGAGGGAAGACTCAGGCAAGATAAGATTACTTTCTATCGAGTTGCGCATCACCTATTTCGGGCAAACAGTCGTCAACCGCTCGGCATATAAGCGTCCTTTGCCGTCTCCCCTATTCCCCAATACTTACCACATCCCCTCCCCTCGTCGACCGAGGGCCGCATCCGCTCGTCTACCATGGATCACAACGATCTCAACAGCCTTTCTGAAGTAGAAAGCTTGTCCGACTCGGACTGGCTCGACATCAGCAGCAGAGCGTCGGAGGAGAACGATTCGTTCGCAGACTCGGACACCAGCGATCGCGAAGATATCGAGTCTGACTACCGCCCACCTTCCCGCCACTCGGTGGTTAGCGCAAGCAGCTCCCGCGAGGGCGACGTCCAGGGATGGGAGGGTATCGTGGAAGACAGTGCCGACGAGGCGCCCATCCCGCCTCCTCTGGCGATCCCCGCCGGTACGCTTACCGACCCACGCCTCGCTCATCTATCGTTGTCCTTCAGAGCGGTGGCGTTGTCCGAGTCTGCCATTGCGAGGCATCAGGCTCTTGAGGATCCCGAGGAGGAACAGCGCGTGAAGGACGCACTCGACCAAAGCATGGTTAGCACCCTCAGCGGATCACGCTCCAACTCCCTGAACGGCTCTGTCCACACTTCTGTTGTCCATTCCCGCGATATGCGTCTTTCCTTCCCCGACCCGCTCACCAGCCCTAGGAGCGAGTCTCTCAGCCCATCCTACGAGGACATATCCATCCCGGCCGACACCGAATTGAGTCCGTCCAATGCCAACAGGGATGCTCAGATCCTCACCCAAGCGGAGACGCTCCCCGCAGCACTTGCGCCAACAACCCCCGCTGCTGATCCGAGTGCGATCACTACGCTCGAGGTCGCGCGGTCCGGCGGCGACGACAGTAGTGCGCTCACGAACGTCCATTCAAGCCGCATTGTCGACTTCCAAATCGTCTTGTACGGCGCATCTTCGGAGCTCAAGCACCGTGTAGTGCACACTCTCCTCGAGAAGCTCATGACAGCCACTGGCTGCGGATTCTCGGCGCTATCGCTGATAGATGTGCCCCACAACATCCGCACGCTGGTGAATGGCGGGCGTACCTCCCACTGCATTATATCCGTTCTCGACCGCACGGAAGCTGTCCTGCATGGGAAGGAAGAGGTAGGTGCACTTTCCGATTCGTCGCTTCGTCCTGACTTCATCCATATATAGCAGGGCTCTCTCGGTCTTGCAGATAAGCCATCGCTCGCAGTGGTATTCCTGCCGTCGACTATTCGGGCGGTGCCTGAGCATACCCTCTATCTCCCAGTGCTCGCTCCGGACGCACTCGAGGACGATGACGATGTTCTCGACCGTAGCGATCGGCTGCTCGACGCTGAGCAAGACTGGCAGCTGATGTGCGTTCCGAAGGAACGGCTCGTCTCAGCAGCTTTCGCCTCCGGGAGGTCGGCAGTCGTAGAAGAAGACGAGATCGAGCGTGCTTCCCCTACCCGTGTGGCACGTGCTCTCAGGCCGTTGCTCCCATGGACGGAAGCTTGGTCAGTTCAGTACTTAACATCGCGCCATGCTTTCACCATGTGCGTGTCTCTCTATTTCCCGCTATAGCTTGTGCAGCTGACTCGCGGACAGCTTCGCTATTCTCTCGATAGTGCTCGGGTACCTGATCAATGGGTCGTTGCCTTCGTCTGCTGGGCGTCGTGCTACCCCAACGCTGGAGTTATCGCCGCATGCGTTGCCCTCTACGGCGATTGTGAACGCGTCAGCCTCTGTTCCCGGCCCTACGTCCTCGAGCATGGCTTTGGTTTCGACCTCTCTCAAGGACCTTGCCCTCGCGGTCTTGAGCCCTTTCCCGGTGGCATCCTCCTCCGTGGCCACCAAGGCCATTCCCTCTCCCACCGCCTCTGTAGTGCCGGACCCAGCTCCCGAGCCTGGTGCCCCGTCCGAATGCGAATGTGGCTGTGGTCTGATCACCTGGCCAGCCAAGAACAAGCCTACAACAGACGTCGTCCTTCGCCCAACCCCTCCCTCCCCGTCTTTGGCCGGACAGGCGTTTTCCAAGAGCGGCTTCACGTTTGTCACTCCAGGTTCAACAGCGAAAGGCAAGGGCAAGGCCCGCGCTACTGAGAACGACGATTCGCTCTACGCCCTCAGCACACGTATTGCAGGTGCCCTCACCGAGTACATCGACACCTGCGTCAACTTCGCCGCGACCCGGGGCAACGATGTCCAGGAGATCCTCGATGCCCTGGAAGACCTGGGGGAGGCTATCGGACGGCAGACGGAGGAGGCATTGGCGCACACCCACGCGGTTGTAGAAGACGTGCGGAAGACCATTCGCGCCCGCCACGAGCGCGCGCGCTCACGTGCGAAGGAAATCCGTGCCGCCGG